>CAWUFW010004811.1:0-1459986 GCA_963921515.1 Calotriton arnoldi
AATTGTGCCTATATAAGGACATGTTTCAGGAAAACCTATGTACGGACACCTAAAGCGGAATACAACAACGTTAGCACTGGCTAGCAGTGGTAAAGAGCGCAGTGTCGTAAGGCCAGCAAAAACGAAGTCAGCAAAAACAGGAGATCTAAAGTCAAAGAGTTAGGGGAAACCACGCCAAGAATGCCAAGTCTAACAATACCTTTCCATCTGTTTTCAAAAATAGGTACCCTGGCAATAGGGCACCACAGCAGTGAAGCTTTGTGCTCAGACTTCACCCTAAAGAATCCACTTGCACACAACTTTCAGTCATGCACAATGCACTGTGGATCATTCTTCCAGTCCCCATCCCATTAAACCAGCTGTGTATGGGCAAATGGTGTATGATACCCCGATCATGCCTACACCAGCTTTACCCAGCTCCCAGCCGAAGCACGAATTGCTCACTGTGCCTGGTTTGTTAGCCATACACAGTTGCACCGTTTGTTTTTTCAGGATTCACAGTCAAATGAAACCCATAAATCTTTTAAAAAGGCACAGATCTCTCAATAAATCTGTGGACCAAGATCCTAGTTTACTGGCCTACATCCGCAACCGCCATTCAAAATTTCCATTTGTGGAATCCACAAATCTGTGTGAGGATCGGAGTATTCCATGAACATTTTTTTTTATATTCAGGGGAAGGATCTGTACTTAAGGGACTCCCCTATCATCCTCCTAGGGTTTAGGGGATGCTCAGCCTCCCCCCTTTTTCTCCTCCATATTTTTGGGGCATACAGGCTCCATTGTCTGGCAGCATATAATTGTTGCTGCAACATTTTTCAGTTGTGGATACATAATGAGACCATTGGACTCACAGATTATTGGAGGGTCAGCGAGTCCTTAATCCCAAAAATATAGTATATATGCAGATGCAAAGATTGTAATCAACTGCTCCAGCATTTTGCGAGCTTGTAATTTGCTACTTAACCACATAATCGCAATAAAAATGTGAAGCCCACAATAAACTTCCAGCAGCAAAAAAGAACCAAAGCAGTCTCATGGGAGTGAAACTAAACAACCTCACATGTGTATGGAGATTGTTGAGTGGCTATTGGCTCCAAATGAGCACGTTATTAAAACACCACTGCATGCTGCCCTAGAGTCATGGTATTCGCTTCATTCAGAGGTGGAGCAGAGTTCAGCCTGGGAAAAAGAGCAGCAGGAACATAACCAGGAGGCCTACTGCGGGGGCATAGGCTCTGAGAAGCCACATTGGAACATCTGAAAATTAAATTGCAAAAGACAAGAAAGTCAACACAATGGTGAGGCAGAAAATGCAGAGGTAATGGTTTGCTGGAAGATGGAAGGGGTGGTGAGGACAGGCAAGAAGGGGGCAGGCCAACAGGGCATGCAAATACAAAACTGGACTCTAGAGGATATTCACAAATAAAATCAGTTTCGCTCTCTGGAAAGACCTGTTTTCAGCCTCCTGTTTTCTGAAACTCGTTTTTGTTGGATTTTAGGACTCTGCATACATTGCCACTGCTAACTAGTGCTAAAGTGCTTGTGTTCTCTCCTTTACCCATGGTAACATTGGCTTACACTAACTGGCACATTTGATTTACTTGCAAGTCACTAGCAAAGTGGCACTGCATGTATCCAGGGCCTGTAAATTAAATGCTACTAGTGGCCCTGCAGCACTTATTGTGCCACCAACTTAAGTAACCATTCAAACATGTCCCAGGCCTGCCATTGCAGCGTATGTGTGCAGTTTAAACTACCATTTGACCTGGCAAGATAACATCTTGCCACGACCAAACCTCACTTTTTAATACATAAAAGCTATCCCTAGAGTAGGACATACACTGCAGAGAGGGCATGGTGCAGTGTATTTAAAATGGTGGACATGTACTTTTAAGTTTTTCATGTCCTGGTAGTGAAAAACTCCTAAATTTGTTTTTCAATACTGTGAGGCCTACCTCTCTCATAGGAAAGCATTTAGTTCCCTTATTACAGTTAATAAGTAGTAACTTTCAATTGGGAGAAGATAGGAATCTCAAGTTTGGTGTCTAAAAAATTCTGAAAATGCTACTTTTAGAAAGTTGGAAAATGAGAAAAAACCTGCAAATAACGTTATAACACGTGTCCGTTTTCACATGAGTCCATCTTTTTAGAAGAATTGGAACCAGGCGTTAACCATAGCTCATCAACGTATTTATTGAGCAGATGAACAAAACAAAGTTCTTGTGGCACAACTACAAGAAACGCATACCTCCAAGCAAAAAAGTGTTCAGTCACAAAGTCCGTTGACTCCGTTCTACATACCAAGAGAAAACACGAGAATGAGCGTTGCGAAACATGGAGGCGTATTTACGACAAATGTGACGGTCGGAGACCGATGCTTACCGACACGATGTGTTGATAGTCCAAATCAGCGAAAGAATCCAAAAAGTCACCAACAGCCTCTCGGTGCCAGTGAGTAGGCGAGCATGCAACGAAGTTAGTGGTGCGTGTACTAAATACACGACGTGACAAAATTGAACCGGAAACGGATACAAACAGAAGTTTGTGTCCCAAAGTGAAAAACGATGTGGGCAGAATGCAAAACTCTGCGTGTACGCGGGAGACAGGAGCTGTCAAAAAAGATGGCTCGTGAAAGAAACGGTAAATGCCAAAAGTACTCAATGGACAAGGCAGAGAAAAAAACAGAGAAAAAAAGAGAAAAAAAAACTGCTGAAGGTGGTGATAACGTGGTAAAATAATGGTCATTGTGTGAATAGTAAGAAAGCAGTAAATCTCAACCAAAAACGACTGGGGATCAGAAAAGCAGTAAGCTTACTACAAAAAGGGAAAACATGAACAATATACAAAATGCATGCTATTGATAATGACAAATACATGAAACATCTCTACCCAGATACATGTTTCTGAAGGCCTGTCGAAACATGTGTCACGTAAAGTGTCAGGACAAACTTATAAAAAATAACGATTGAAAAACAATTGAAAAACAACAAGCATACAATGTCATAATAATGTGATTGCATTTAAAAGATCCAATGTTAGCAACACGTTTAATTGAAAACATCTTAACAGGAAATAGATAGTGTGCTTTCGAGATGGACTGAGCCTGCAGGTACAGATGGTAAATTTGTGACACAGTCAAATGAAAATGTATGTGCAGTTATAAGGATCAGTATTAGCGGCACATTTGAGTGAAACTTCTTGACGGAAAATCCATAGTATACAATGAGAATAAACTAATCCTCATACATTAACGAAGAGCTAACACATGGCATGGTCAAATGAACTGTGCTGATGTAAAGAAATGAACAATGCAAGTGTAAATAAACAAAGGACAGCATATGGAGAGAAATAAATAAAGAGAGAGCATTGGCTAAAATAAAAAAATGGAAAAATGAAGGAACACTGGCTAAGACAGAATGACATGAATATGATCAAGGAATCAAAATGAATGTCAATGTGTTACAGAAAACATGACAATTCAATCCTATCATTGAGGCCTCTAGGTGTCACTGTATCAAGAAAACGAATCCAATATGTCTCGCGTTGTGACAGTAATTTAGACATGTCTTTGTCCACTTGAGGTTTCAGCACTTCAAGAATGGTGAATCTCAGTTGGGCAACGGAGTGATGATGATAAAGCCAATGAGCTGCCAGTGGTGAGTTTAAGTTCTTTGTTCTTATTCGCCTTTTGTGTTCGGTAATGCGGGTACGTAGAGTTCTTTCCGTTTCCCCCACATAGTATAGACCACATGGGCAACGAATAGCATAAATGACATGGTGACTGTTACAATCGGCTGTAAATTGGAATTTAATCAGTTTACCAGACCAGGGATGAGTGATATTGCTACCGACCAGCGTATTATTGCAATGTGAACAACTATGGCATGGGCGCATGCCTTTATGTTCAGATGCTGAAGGTGAGACTGGTTTTGATAAAAGGTCTGAGGTTCTGCGACCTTTTGTAAGCAAAAATGGGAGGTTGAGAAAAAAATGCCTTGAAAATCAGGTTCTAATTGAAGTAAATCCCAACGTTTCGGAATCACATTTTTGATGGCTGGAGATGAGGTCGAAAAGGTTGACACGAAGACTTCTCTTTTGGTGGATTCTTGAAGTTGTTTCTGCAGTAAGTTGTCCCTTTGCAAACCTTGAACCCGGCGTTCCGCTTCATCTAATATTTCATCCGGATAACCTCGCTGCTTCAATCTAGCCTTTCATTCTTGAAGAGCCACTGGAAGTTGAGAAGCATCTGATGTGATGCGTTTGGCCCGTAGAAATTGTGAATAGGACAAGTGTTTCTATAGGGACGGAGGATGGAAACTAGAGAACAAAAGAGCATTGTTCCGATCAGTTTGTTTCTTGAATAAAGAAGTCTTGATGCGTTTTCCCTCGATGTCAATTATAACATTCAAATATGATAAACGATGTTGATCCATGTTAAAAGTGAACTTAATGCAGGGATGTTTGGTATTCAAGAGCTGTGGGTTTCTCTTAGAGTGACTGAAGTGCCATGCCAAATAATAAGGATGTCGTCTATATATCTATGATAAAGTAATAAGTTGTCAGTCCAATCTTTGTCTGCTAGAATGTGTTCGGACTCTAACTTCATCATAAAAATATTGGCGTAGCTGGGGGCCCCAGAAAAACCCATTGAGGTGCCATTGGCCTGAAGGAAATATTTGTCTTTCCATTTGAAGTACCTGTGATACAATGAAAATTGGAGTAGTTCAAGTAAAAAAATTGTATTGGCTTGTTAATCATCCTGTTGGAGAAGAGCCATTTCTACTGCTTCGATGCCCTCAGAGTGTGGAATAGAGGTGTACAACGCTACCACATCAATAGTGCACAGCCAGATTTCTGTCAAATCAGGCAGCACGATATCCTGTAACAATTGTAGGAGATGAGTAGTATCCTGTAGATATGTATCGCCTGCTTGTACAATGTTCTGAAGGAAAGTGTCTAAATAATGACCAAGAGGTTCATGAAGTGACCCGCACCCTGAGACAATGGGACAATTTTAGGGAGCATGTACAATGAGGGACGTTGTGGATGTCGAGTATACAAAAATTGCAGTGTCTTGTCCGAAATCCATCCCATCTCAAGAGCATGTGTCAAGGTGTTCATAAGAGTAGCTTGAAACTCCACCGTGGGGTCTTGAGATAATGGCAAGTAGGTAGATTCATCGAGCAACATGGTTTCCACCTTATTCTCATAAAGAATACGATCCATGACAACCAGGGCTCCTCCTTTGTCTGCTGGTAAGAAAACTAATGCTGTATTCTTCCTGAGTGTCTTTAAAGCCTGTTTGTCTTGCTTGGATAAATTCTGCTGCGTATCTGAAGATGCAGGCAGTTTCAATAAATCCGATCTAACAAGAGTTTCGAATGTGTCAAGAACCTTGTGGGATATGGGCGCAACAAAAGTACTCTTTGGTTTAAACTCGCGATACTGCGAGACTTCCAAGTCTGAACGATTGTTCTCAAGATTGGCAAAAAAATAGCAAAACCGTAATTTCCTCATAAATGTATAAAGAGCGATCTCGGTCTCAAATGACTTAGTTCTGGGTACAAACGAAACTCCCTTGTCCAATACCGAAATTGGATTCTTGGTGAGTGCAATGGAGGAAATGTTGATCACATTTGTTTCTTTTGTCTCCTGCCTGTCGCAGCGGGTTTGACTGAATCGGTGCCCTCTGCGGGTTTTGTTCCGTCGGCCGGTGCCGTCATGGGTCCTGTAGGTGGATTGTTTGCAGCCGCGCTTATGTCTAAAAAAGACACCTTGGTAGTCATCCTGTAGTCACACATTCGTCAAGGATGTCCACCCGCCTGCGATACCTACTGCGGTCCTCCACGGGATCGAGATCGAATGTGTGACTACAGGATTTCGCCCCCTCCGGGATCATTTAAGGTACTTATTATTGGTAGCCCTTATTATATTCACTGGCAGTGGTAACCGTAAGTACGGTATTGTCACTGCACTGCTGCACACCTTAGCGTGTGTGCTAACCCTTTTTCTGCACTTTGATTCGGTCCTGAAGAAAGCCTCAGCACCTCTTGTCGAGGCTGAAACATGTAGACCATACAAATTGGGATAAGGAAGACCAATTTTATCTTCACATATATCTCGACTCTGTTTTTAAACGTGCCGTAGAGACCCAGGAATAAAAATTAACTATTGGACACTCCAGAGGTACTTTTAATCTGCACCTCCAGCACCTTTTTTCATGTACACACCCCAAGAAAAACCAGCTCTGCTGCAATTCAGGCGTCGCAGCACAGCTGGGTTGCACTCGGCAGCTCAGCTGGGAACCCAATGATGAAGCATGCCACCAACTAGGTTGGTGGGTGAGGGTTCTTTTATTTATTTGATTTGAAATGTTTTATAAAGCACGAACAAGACCCAAACGGGTATCAGAGCACTGTACAAAAAGAAGCTAATATTGACATGAAGAAACAGTATGAGAACAATACAATAAGGCAACATAAAAGGAACCTGAAACATAAAAGTCAATGTGGTTGCTAGTGGACGATGAGGTAGCACGTGATCGAACAGGAAAAAACCAAATTGTTTTTTCCATTCATGTAAATGACAGTGTATCATCCCTCTCTCTCTTTTTGGATCCCCCATTAGGTTCGTCCTTTTTGTTGTAAACCGATTTACCATAGGGAGACAGACGTTCCCCTTACTCCTTACTCTCTCTTTGTTACGATTTTTATTTATTTTCTTGTCCTAACCATTTGGTGGCTGCAGCCTGTATCCTGGGTCACATGACTATGTGTCGCTGGCAGTTGGTCTTTGAGTATTTCTCCCAGACCGTCAGACAAAGGGGGAATGTGTTGTCACAATGGGCCATCTCTGACTTGATAGGGGGGCGGAGCTGTCACCTACCACTCTTGCACATCACAAAGGCTGTGCTTGAACACTCACAAAGGGTATTGACACTAGACCTTTGTGACCAGAGACAAGCTGGGGCCAGGGAAGCAGGACATTCCAAGCATCTCTGGGGTGGAAGCCTCTAGAAGCTTCTCCTGCTTCAAAGTGGGCCCTCAGACCCAACTCCTCAGATCACTTCTGGGCCTGTGGACTTTGCCAGGAAGGACTGCCCAGCTGTGAAGTATGCCCTGCTGACTTGCTTGCTGACCAAAGAGTGCTCTGCTGCGCAAGGCCTGCTGTTGCTGCACCACAACTCTTCTGCTTTGTGAAACACCCTGCTAAATCCAGGCTTCCTGTGTGGTCTCAGACCTCCAATAAATCTCCAAGGGCCAGTTGGCTGACCCCCAGTTATAAGCCACAGGGACATAAAAGGCTTCTTCAGCGTTGATGCAGTGTGGTGCAGCTCGCCATTGACTCCAATCCAGTACAATCCAGCTCAACGCTGACGCATCTCATCGCAAGACCTCGCTACCCCCAGCGGCTTCCTCAATGCAACCACAGGACATTGCATCACACCTCTGAGTTGTCGGCTTATTGGCCCGTCACTGTGCAATGCATCTCTCGATGACTCATCGAGCTGCCACTGCATGATGCATCTCAAAGCCTGGACCTTGCAACACAGCTCCTCGTCAATGGCTCTTCCATGCCAGCCCACACAGCATGGCGCAAAGACTTTGCATCTCGATGCCCAGGCCCACAAGGTACTTTCTCAGTGTGCTGAACTCAGTCCTGCATCCGGCCAGTGCTCCATTGCAGTCAGTCTGAATTTATGACTTGGACCTGGTCTACCATGACCAGATATCCGCAGTTGGCACTTTGTGCTTCTTAATGGTTGATTTTTATAATAATCTTCAAAATTGTAGTTGCTGCTTCAGTAGGGTTTCACCTCCTCAACCAGTAACCCAATTTCCTACAAAGCATAACAACTTGGTGTAACTGATCAGACTTCAAATGTTTTGAAAATTTTTAGACATATTTCTGCTTAACACTTTGAATGCTATGATTGTTCATAACACACATGCATATATGCTAACCGACTTTATTTATTGTATAAAATCATTTTTACCATGTTTCCAGATGTAAATGAAGTCACCACAAATGCTTAGAATAAAATAAATAGATGGACAATTAAGAAGTAAACAACAATCCTAAATATAGCATTTATAGTCTAAACTGTATGGTTGACGTATTCAATGTTCCATATTAAATGCAGAAGGTGTGTCATCGCCACAAAGTGAATCAGAGCTCGAATATGTGTTAAGTGGGTGCTCCTCTTAGCTGAAGGGGTGTAATGGGGCTTTCCTTGTAGTGGAATGGATTATTTTGCCTTTCTTTCCCCTCCCCTATAGGCAAAGTTATCAATGGTGCAACAGGAACAATGGTATCAGGGCCCAGAGGCCTGAGTAGCCAACTACACAGTATGGCCAATGCAGGAATCTCAGTTTTAATGCAGATTAGAAAAGTGGGTAACAAAGTTAAGGAGGAGGAGATTAAAAATCTCTTTTTGATAATAACTTTTGTGCCATTTCATGGAGTTGCACGAAATTAGACCAAAATGTATTATGTTTAGCTTACACTTGACATGCTGAATTTCATGCAGAGTTATCAAGCAGAGGCACTATTAAAGGGAGGAGCAAAAACGTGTTCTCTGTTGGTATGTCAAGCTAAGCTTAGCTTCTCCCACCTAGCCGCGAAGTCCTGAAACGCCCTACCCCTCCACCTCTGTACTTCACCCTCGCTGACCCACTTCAGGAAGGCACTAAGAACGTAGCTCTTAGACTGACACCACAGCATAGCAACTGGATATCCCCTTGGGTGAGAACCAGCGCTTTAGAAATACCGCTTGCTTGATTGAGAGATCTGGCAGGAGGAGTCAAGGTTAAAAGACATTGGCGAAAAACTAATTGATTTGTCAAAAACATGGTTACCTTTTGACATATCTGCACAAAATTCAAACGACATTTACATGGTTGGTTTACTGCCTTTCTGACATATTTTTTGAATATCCTACGGAGGGGCAAAATTAAAGGGAGGGGGCAAAAAAATTAAAACTGATCGTCTGCTAATAATGTTTGCACTGCTTGTTGAATCTGGAGGAAGTTGGGATGTTAAGCTTCGAGGAGAGATCTCAAGTTTTCTGCACGCCAGGGGGTGGGGAAGTCTAAAAATTAATGAGGGGTTAAAAAAATCTTTGAATCACTAATAACTTTAGTACCATTTGACGGATCTTCACAAAAGTTGATACCAGAATTGTGCTTAACTTGCAACCTGCTTGTGGATCAGGAGATTGTCATAGGAGTGGCAGGTTCTCTGGGGCAAACCCCTGTTCCTCATGGCTGAGAATGCATGCAGCAGAGGCTAGCTAAAAGGTAGGCTTTGTCAGTGGCCAGGTCCTGCAGTCAGCCACCGCTGCAAATAGCTGAAAGGCATCCAACATCATACAGAAGCATTATCATTCACCGCCACCTCTACCACACATATTCAAAAAACAACTAGTAAAATGTTGGAAATAATTAATGGGAGATTCTATAAAAAAAAAAAAATTCACTGAAAAAACCCAGTAAAAAGAAATGTTATGTTGTGAAACCGCTTATCGTTATATGTGAAAGAACTTGGAAATTCAATGCAAATACTACAGTTAAATTACTTTATTATTCCATTCAAAAACTGAAAACTCTCTAGCATTTGCCATAAAAAGTAAACTACACAATCCATATCTCATCCTAAGGCAAACCCATGTCATACTCTTTCCGTAACTTCTTGTTGACATAGATAGAAGAACTACATTATTTGGCCTCTAACTTTACCATTTAGAACAGAGGTGTGTTCAGGGAGATGAAGGGGTTCATGTACCGAAGCTGGTATATGGCCACATGAGGAGAAGGAGTGGCCCTCGAAGGTAGAGTTATAACCCCAACCTCTACTCCTACTTTTGAACTTGAAATAAAGCCTAGCAAAATATAGTTGGTGAAGCAGAGAAATGTGATTAGATGATTTTTTCATGGAATGATGGTGAGTTGATATGGAATGGAACCATCTGTGTTGCCACCCTCAGCCACTGTTTAACTACCTTCTCTGAGCGCAGACTGATGAATGTGTGTCCCGGGTTAAGGAGCTTCAGAAGAATTAACCTTGATAAAGAATCTGCCATCTAGGTCTTGTACCAAAAGTGCTGACAGGCAGCTACAACAGAGAGTGGAGACCTGGAAGGGGCTCTAAGGCAGTGCAATGACACTTTCATTATAAAACGACTGCAGCTACTGCACCCTAAGCCATGTTCTGGGGAAAATCTTTCACCAACAACTGGGCCATGCATTTAGTGGAGGTTTCCATCCTAATTTCAAAATTATGTGAAGTATGCAGCTTTTAAATATTAATCCACAATCATGTCTATATAGTCATATGGAAAGGCATTCTTAGCTGAGACTGTATTTTTCCCTGAAAAAACTGCCTAAAGGGAAATTAATATAATGGATCAAAATAAAGTCACAATCAAAGCCCAGCAAAATGTAGACTCTGGTAAAATCACAAGTGCTGATACTGCCGTAGCCAGGGATGTAGAGGGCCAGACAGGATGCTCTCTCCGTGTATAGAGAGAGCACCATGTGTATTTTTTCTTGTGGCATCTAGAATGTCCTCCATCTGTTTCATACACAGAGTGGACCTCTGTATCTACTCTGGAAGGAAAATTGTACTTCCTTTTGCCAGGGATATGCTCCATGTGTGCCTTCAAACTTCAGAGTTTCTGTGGGAAACAAGTAGTCATTGTGCATGTAAATGTAAACGTATAGTTATAATACTTACCCTCTGAAGATGATTTACTGCTTTCTGGAATTTGTACCTTCTATCACTGGATGTCTCTGTAAAATCAGCTTGAGTATAATGTGGTCAACAAAAACTATAATTTGTGTTGTGCTTGGTATCCATTTTCAACTGCATTACTTCAGTCCATGACCTGACCTAGAGATGCCTGACTTCTATCTCCAGAGTTACTAATGCCAATCTCACATATGTAATGAGGGCAGTCTGAAAGCTTTGTTCCCATGCACACGGGTCTTCAGCTCTGGGATGGGTTGGTGACTGTAAAAAAGACCTTAAGCATGACAGAGGTAATTTTGCAGCAGTTGCATCTGTATAGAGGTTACCTTCTGTTCCTCCTGTAGTACTTGTCAGAGTATCTGAGTCATTGAGACTATGGGATTAATCTACAGGTGTGGGCAGGGGCATGGCTTCAGGACCAGGGGGGTGTTTGGGGTGTGACACCCCCCACCCAAAATAAGTGCGCTTTTGTCTTGGTAACTGGGTCCGGGGGCCCTGAGCCAGGTTTGCTATGTCTGTGTTGGTTTTTCTCATTGTTCTCGTTTCACTAAGAGGTTTTAACTTGCTCATTCTTTTGGATTAGGAACTTAAATATATATAGTGAACGGTTTACCAAAATATTTAGCAAATCTACACACATAGAAGTACTCCTTGAATGGGTGCATATTTACTACTTTTTGGAATTTACAAACATTGGTAGTAGTAGGCTTGAAAAGCTGTGCCAGTCTCAGGTTTCCAAGCGTATTACTGGCAATCAAACACCCAAAAGGTGATATTATGAATGCTTGGAAATAGTCTAACCACTGGAAATTGATTGGAGTTGTTTTCCAAACCATTGCTTTCCTACTGTGCTGCTCTGGACAGAGGCCCACCTAATGCAAATCAGTACTGACCCTGTTCCTCAAGGGCAGAGTCCATCCTGAACCTTGGCCATCTCACCCCTCCACCCTGTGGTCCATCTCTTTTTTAGTTGGGAAAAATGAGATTTACACCCACCGAAATCCTAAACTAAGTCTGATGGGTGTTGAGTAACAGGACATCTACTTTAAAAAAAGAGGATGCAACATTAATCCCACCTCATGGTACACCTGCCTCATTTCGAATTGGGAAAGTCACTGACTTGCCAATGGCTGATCCTCAGTCTGCTGCAACATAAATAACTCCTTGTTGGTGGGTCATCTGCCAGAGGTACTGCCAACATAAGAGATTTAGAGGTACTGTGCAAATTAGAACAGACCCTGCAAATGCGGTTTATCCTGTTTGCCCTAGACATTCAGGTGGCAAACAGAAAAATTAACCAATGAGCTTGGAAAAAGCTCTCAGTGTGTCAGGGCAAGTGCTGATATGGCGGCCAAGCGGGAATTGTAATTTTGCCAAAAGTGAAGGCTGGAGCATGCTCTAAGGTTGGAAACAACGGATTCTGGCAGGATGGCTACCCCTGTGGCTTGGTGGGTCATTCGCTGAAGGAAAAATAAGACCGTCAGTCTAGTCAGCACAACAAAGGCTCTACAATGAAAGCCTTAATTATAATGCCCAACCTCTCCTTCTCAGAGATAGGAGCTTATCCCCTGAAATGTAGCATGTTTCATGGTAGAAAAGGTAAGACATGATGTGCTAGTGTGATGGTGAACATCTAAACCTACAAGAGGGAAGCGCTGGAAGTGGAGAAGCAGCTTAAAACATTTTGATTGTTTTCGGACAGGGGTCTCCAACTTGTTTTTGAATTGGAGCTACTTATATTCAATGAAAATCCTACAGAGCAACTAATATTATTAGTTTGGTAATAGTGATCACGTCAGACAAGATCACATTAGTGGCAACACCATGCAAGATTTCCTAGCAGTGATTTCCTCAGTGCATCAGGCAGGGTTGCCATAAGTAATGTGAAAATGGCTTTATCAATTTGGAATGCATCAGGATAATACGACAGCCATAGCAGCAATTCCACTGACACCAAGATAATTTTAATAATGTCTCCCCAACACCTCATGATTTATCACTCAAATATCAGCTTTAAACATATTTTTGAAATCCAGGCATTTGTTTCCAAACATCAGCTAAGCAGATGAGAGCTGAAAATATACACAATTCTGTCTAGTATACATGATTTTCAATTTTGGGATACATATTTTAATTCAACTAAGCAACAGCTTCCACTTTAGTAGGCTTGGCTGCACACAGGTGATCTACTCACAGGTAGCTGGAGAGTTGCCAGCACCTCACTAGCTACTCGTGCAGAAGCCTGTTTTAGCAGTTAACAGATAATTCTTCTGAGGGCTGTCTCCCTCATGATGTAAAAAAAGAGACATAGGGGCACATGCATCAAGCTTTTTACCGGTCACAAACGGGCCGATTCGCAGCCTCTAGGCCCATAGGAATGAATGGAAATGCATTCCATAACAGCAAATCACAATTTGCGATTCGCTATTAGGGAATGTGTAGGAATAGCTATATTTTTGCGATTCCTACATGCATAAGGATTTGCGACTCCTAAATAGCGATTCCTTAAAAATCGCTATTAAGGAATCGCAACTCCTTATCTTGATGCATGTGCCCCATAGAATGGTAAGGTCACTTCCTGTGATATCTTCTTGTGATGGGGAGGAGATATCCAGCCGTGGCCCATGCAGGTAAGAGCGGTGGGGCCGGGTCGGGCGGGGTATTTCGACGGATGATGACGAGGGAAAATCAAATAAATAATTTGCCCTCATCGTCATCTGTCGAAATCCCCCCACCCGGCCCCACCGCTCTTACCTTCATGGGCCGCGGCTGGAGTTTTTGCTTAACGGCAGCAACGACCGACTTTGGAACTGGGGAACCAGGCTCAAATCCCAAACTTTGCTCAACATTTTGTGATTCTGGGCAAGTCACTTAAAATCCCTGTGCCTAGAAATGCGTAACATACTTTGGTTTTGTTGTAAAGCCTCGTGCCAGGTTCGCTCAATAACAATCTGCAAACAAAATGTCATCTCATCAGAAAAAGTAAAAAGACATGTATTATCACTTTTATCCCCTCTACAATTTAGTAAAATGTGTCCACACATATTTATGAGTGCCACCCACAGGAAAATTACATTTGTATATGCATAGGAATATATCAATGTGCAACATACATTTTCCTGCTAAATATTTTAACAAGCCACATTAAACTTAGCTATATGTAAAGAAATAGGAATCTACAAAAATTAAGTTTGGAGAATACCTACTTCTTGTCATGTGACATGATAATTCCATTAGCAAAATTAAGCCCACTTGCTACTTCTTTCACTTCATCGGGACTGTAATAAACAATGTTCTCCAGTGGAATATTGAGGTATACCTCCGCAACTCTTCCAAGAGTATTCAGAAAATAATGATCATTTGTGGCATAAAAACTTTCTGGTCCCACAGCAGCAATATCGTTAACACTGAATTAGGAAACACACAACAAGAAAAATAAATGGTTAAAAGAGAATCTGCAACGTTTGAAAACATTTGAAGAAAATGTTACTTTCTTTATTTTACTGCACCAACTCCGAATGGCTTCACCAAGGTCGAGCTATTGTTTGTCAACTACATCACATGGATGGATCGATGGGTTGGGGATTGGATGGATGACTGGGTGGGTGGATGGATGGATGGATGGATAGATAGGTAGATGCAGCAATAAGACAAATATTACTTGATGGATAGTGGCAACTCCCTAATTATGGTTGAGTTGGTTAATCCAAAGGAAAACTATTATAATACCTGTCTTGGTTTGACAAAGGTACATGATGGGGCAGATTCACAAATTTTTCACTTAGCTCAGAAGCTGAATTTTGTGTGTTGAGCAAGTGGGAAAACGCAGCACAGTGCCATATCTGCTAAGATATGATGCTGCTGCTGAACAGGCACACTGAAAGGCTGCCTTGCATGACGCGCATCCTTGCGGAGGTAAGTGTGCGCTCTCTAGCATAGGATTTTTACCGGAACCATATCTTTCCAGTACAGATTTCTATGCCTAAACAAACAGAAGAATGCTACACACTGAATGTGTGTTGTCCACTGCAGCACTAATAATAATAATAATAATGCAATTTCTAAAGCGCATAGCTACCTCATTTGAGGTGTTCCAGCCCTAGGTACAGGTGACCACCAGCCTCAATGCAGGTCCAAACCCCCCCTACATCCTCAGTTAAATAAATAGGCTTAGGTTTTTCCCTAAACAAGTATTCTGACTGGGCCTGATGAACTGCTAAGGGCAGAGCATTCCACAATTTAAGTGCCAGGTAGCCAAACGAGCTCCCGTCCATACATACGTTCTTGAATCTGGAAACAATTGCGAGCATCTCCCCTGCTGATCTACGGTTTCTCAGCAGTACATAAAGTCTGACAAACGGTTGCAAATATTGTGGACCTTTGCTATTCACTGCTTTGTAACAGTAACACAAGGCTTCAAATGAGGATCTCTGTCTCACAGGGAGCCAATGAAGCTGCTTGAGTGCAGCCTCCATTGACACCCGCTTTTGCAGATTCAGTATGAGCCGGGCTGCAGCATTCTGCACTCCCTGTAGTCTGTTGATCCTGCCTTGTGTCACTCCAAGATAAAGGACACTACAGTAGTCCAGTCTGGACACTATCAAGCCCTGAACTACTGTCTTTCTTGCTGCATCAGGCAAGAAGCACAGTATTTTCTTCAGCATTTTAAGAAGTCAGAATCATTTTCCTGCCACCGCAATAATTTGGTTGTCGAAAGACAGTTTTTCGTCCACCCAAATGCAGAGATTCGAAACTTGAGTTGGGTACTGGACCCATCTTCTTACGCCACCATGCAGTTGACCAGATGTTTGAATGGTTGCCCAGAGTCAGAACCTTCGTCTTTCCAGCGTTAAGCTTAAGGCAATTTAAGTCCATCCATTTAGCCACCTCTGCTAAGCAGAGGCATAAGGACGCAGCTATATGAATGGAGTTTTTGACAGCATAATGATGTGTGTCAATGCATATGACACAATCAAGAACCCATAGCTCTCAATTATATCCACCAATGGTCGCACATATACATTGAACAGGATTGGACTAAAAAAAGAGCCCTGCGGCACTCCTTGCTTCAGTGGGAGCACCTTCGATTGGTGGGGCTTCTGTAGCACCTGAATTTTGTGCCTTTGCGAAAAGAAGCAACCCATAGCAGTTCTTTACATCCCACCCGCAGTTCCAGAGTCTCTCTAACAAGATATTGTGGGACACAGTGTCGAATGCGGCACTGAGATCCAACACCAACAGTGCAGCAGAGTCGCCAGCATCCAACATCTGGTAAATTGACTCACCAACAGTAAGGCTGAATCTGTGCTGTATGAGGGACGGAATCCAGGTTGGGTCCTGTGTAATAGGTCGTGGCTCTCTATAAAGTTTTATAGCTGCTTGTTGACAGTTTCCGGCATGATATTGGAGAATAGTGGTAGTAACGTAACTGGACCATAATTTTCCGGCTTGGTGGGATCCAACAGCATTTTCTTTAGAAGGCGAACCACCACGGCATGCTTCCATCTCCAAGGCACCTGGCCAGATGTCAGGGAATTGTTGATCAGTTCTCCTAAAACTAGGTGGATCATCTCCGGTTCTCGTTCCAGAATGGACAGAGAAGCTGGATCTATTGGAGAACCTGACTTCACTGAGGCATATACTGTGGTCAGCACTTCAGTTTCAATGGGCGTGAAACTGAGCAGCCTAGTTCTATCCTCCGACCAGCTGAACCAAGCGTTCCAGCAGTGGGTGTCTCTAGCTCTTGCAGGAAAGGAGTTGTCTATATTAGTTACCTTTTCCAGGAAGAACTGCGCCAAAACATTGCATGCATCCTCTGTTGAGGTGGTCGTAGCTGAGACTGCAGCTAAGGATAATAGTGAGTTCACCACCATGAATAACTTGCGAGAAGAGTTTTGGCCCAACTGGATTTTATAGGTGTAGTAATCACAGTGATACTTTTTAAGGCAACAATGATAGATTTTTTTGCTGTCTGATAATCCCTTTTACATGTGGTGTCATACTGTCTGCGCAAGAGGTGCTCCAGACAATTGCACTTTTTTGTCAGATCTAATAGGACCTCATTAAACCAGTCAGCCAACAATCGTTTTCTATAGAAGATCTGATTTTCTAAGAGAGCAATTTGATCAAGTGCTCCATTGATCCAAGTTTTTACCTGTGCATCTGCTATATTGGTACATCTGTACAAACTAGGCTGGCTATTAGCCAGGGAGCCGTGGAAAGCCGAAGGAGTAACTTTGGCCCATCGCCTAGCCCACACCACAGAGACTGATGCGAGAACTTTGGTTGCATTCTCATAAGGAACCAGAAAAGGGATGAAGTGATCAACTATATCAGCCATGTGTGTGTTTTATTTCTGAAAAATAAAAATATTTCTCCTTGTTAGCATATGCTTCAAGCAGGCACTCATTTTTGAAGCACAGCCCAGACTGGCTATCTTAGCAGAATGATGTTTCCATCAAAAACTATTGTTGCTTGCACTGCAATGCTCCAGTAATGCCCTCCCAACACTATGGTCCTCATTATGATGTCGAGTTTGGATACACCTGCAGATCATGAAGTTGGCAAGGTGATACTAAACTCCAGTGCGTGTACTTAACTTTGGAAGACAAGTGACCGGAGGTCTGAACTTCCAATGCACCTGGCGCGAATTTATCTTGACGGGCAGGCTCATCAAACATTATGGTGAGCATATGCCCTTCGTATTCATAATACCGATGCAGCCAGTAATTATTTGGGAGGAAGGGCCGAAAGGCAGGCACCACAATTACAGACTGAACTGCATTGAACTGCGCCAGATTATGGGAAACGTGCATATGGAATTTCTAAAGGAACCCTGAAATGTACAAACTGCTAAAGACAAGCATTGGGCTGTAATTAAACTTGTTTAAAAAAAACGATTAAGGGTTTCCAGGTACAACTACAGCACTACAGCTCTCATAATGCCCCTGATGGTATATGAGGCATGGTGAATAGAACTACTAAAGAGCACAACCACAAGACGGATGTCGAAACGCGTCATGGTGTTTTGCATCAACAATGCAGTGTCGTCTCCCTGTGTGTATGTATGTATATATATATATATATATATATATATATATATATATATATATATATACACATATACACACATTTAAACATACAAATATGGTCTAATAGTGATGTTCTTCCCTCTGGAGAAATAGGAAATATGATGTGCTGGCAATAAAAGTGCCAGGAGTGTGTTTTACATGCCGTCGACTCCATTATGTACTCATGTTTAAAAAAATAAGCATTTGCGCTAAATGCATTGCTGCAGCTAGTACAGTATTTCTGTATAGAATCACAGCATTGATGATAAATATATTGATATATTGCTTCTACTGTTGCTATTGTATTGAATTTGCCTGCGAGTAAAGAATCATATAAATAATCAAAAAGTTGTAGAGTTAGGTCCTCCTCAATGTTGTAAGTGCTTCTCTTTCTCCTATATTGTAATCCATGTCCGCAAAGTGAGACAAATGAACATAAAGCAGAACTTCAGTACACACAAGTCTTATCTTGAACCTTAGTTTCTGCTCTGCCCACCCTGCCAGACACCTCCTTTGCAATGTATTTTGCATCTGAAGGATTTAACCCCAGCCCTCCCATATTCTTCCATCCCTCACTGCTAGGTGACTCCTAACCAGTACCATTTTGACAGCGGGCTGTGTGCATGTGCTATTCAGTACCACTCAGCTCCATCAACATCACCCCCATTACCACCACTATCCCCACCTCTGCCATTAGCATGACAATTACAACCAGAACCACCATTACAAACACCACAACCTTTGGGCCTGATTTAGAGCTCGACGAACGGGTTGCTCCGTTACAACGGTGACGGATTTCCCATCCACTGAGATCTAAATCTGGCCCTTTATCACCACTCCCACTGTTACATTCATCACAATTACTGCTCCGAACACATAATTTCTATTACCACCACTGCCACTTTCACTACTACCATTACCTACCAGCTTCATCACTGTCATCACTAACTCCAGCTCCGCCACTACTAACGCCATCAACATGGTCCCACAATCACCGCCATTGTCACAACCATTGCCTCCCTTACCACTAAAACCACCATCTTCCCCTCAACTGCCATCATTGTCACCTTCTTCACCAATACTATCATTGATACTGGTGCAACCATCATCACCACAACTATCCCCACCATTTCTAATACTACCTGCACTATTCCCACTATCACTATAGCTACCACCGGAACCATCACTACCAGTATCACCACGACCACCACCATAACCACTACTACCAGTGTCAGCACCATCACCATCACCGCTACTGCTAACGTGACATTAATGTGTGTTTGTGTGCAATGGCATGCTGTGTTTAACAATGTTGTGTGTGTATGAGAAAGGTGATGTGGGCATGTGTGTGAGGAGTCACCTTTATCACCAATACTATCATTGACACTGGTGCAACCATTATCACCACAACTATCCCCACCATTTCTAATACTACCTGCACTATTCCCACTATCACTATAGCTACCACCATAACCATCACTTCCGGTATCACCACGACCACCACCATAACCACTACTACCAGTGTCACCACCATCACCGCTACTGCCAACATGACATTAATGTGTGTTTTTTGTGTACTGGCACGTTGTGTTTAACAATGTTGTGTGTATGAGAAAGGTGATGTGGGCATGTGTGTGAGGTGTCAACACCTTTTGGCTTTGTCATTACTTGTTATCATTGAAATTCCTCAACCTATCCTTTCCACAGATGTGCTTTCACACTTTTGCTCCTGCATAAACAGTCAGGCTTACCGTTTAAGTTCACACAATATAAACATTCATCAAACCATTAAAATGTCTATCCATCTTTGCCGTAATTTACCTCCACATGAGATAAAAATACACTCCAAATCACTGTTGAGCCTTTCATGGTGTGAGGTCAGCAATTTAGCATGAAAGTCAGTCTGAGACACGATGATTTGTGGCCTGGCAATCCAGCAAAAAATGTTATATGCATGTTTCCATAACTATATGAAAAGCTCCTTTGCATCCTAATTCCTCATTCACACGAAAGCATAATGATAAGTAAGGCTCCTTTGACTTCATTACATCCCTGATTTAGCACATTCAATCCAAGCCTATTCGCTTTTTCAATGCTTTTTACCATTTAGCACTCAATGGGAGTGCATATGTCTTCTTGCTCTCTCCCCTGCTTGCTCATCTGTCTACCCCATGCTCTATTTTTCTCCTGTTCCTTTGCTCATCAAGTCTCCCCATCCAGCTCTCCTTTATTTATATATCTTTTTTTTTACAAGGACGCGGCAGCTGCAGAGAGCTACCGGGCTTCTATCTTCTATTTTTTGCACTGATACTCAATTTGTTTTTCACACTGAAGCCCTAAATAAGTGTCTTTTTAAATTCCATCCCATCCGTAAACCCCTGTTTACACAGGGTTTGAAATTACGAGTTTAGTTTTAACACATACAATAATTAGCAGATGCGTTAAATAACCCAATGTTAGACCTGCCAGCCTTAGGTTTGTCTTTTCCCCAACCTTTTGCCTTCATCCTCCACTTTTTATGACCTTGTTTTTGCTGACCTTAGCTCTCTGAGCACTTTACCACTGCTAACCAGTGCTAAAGTGCATGTACTCTCTCCTTAAAACTTGGTAATAATATTGCATCCCCAAATTGCATATTTAATTTACTTACAAGTCCCTAGTAAAGTGCATTACATGTGCCCAGGGCTTGTAAATTAAATGCTACTAGCGGGCCTGCAGCACTGTTTGTGCCACCCCCTTAAGTAGCCCTTTAAACATGTCTCAGGCCTTTCATTGCAGAGCCGGTGTGCACAGTTTTAAACTGCTATGTCGACCAAGCAAGTTAACCCTCTTTTGCCAGGCCCAAACCTTCCTTTTTAATACATATAAGTCATCCCTAAGGTAGGCCCTGGACAGCCCAAGGGTAGGGTGCAGTGTATTTTAAAAGTAGGACATGTGCTTTTAAGTTTTAAATGTCCTAGTAGCGAAAAACTCTTACATTTGTTTTTCACTACTGCAAGGTCTATCTCTCCCATAGCACAACATTGAGATTACCTTATTACATTTTATAAGTCTAATTTACAATTGGAAAGAGACTGGACCCCCAGGTTTGGTGTCTCTGGAATCATAATTTAAAATCACAACTTATGGTGAAGTTGGATTTTAAATTGCAATTCTGAAGATGGCACTTTCCGAAAGTTAGCATTTTCTTACTTTAGGCATTTGGTGACTGCAACCTGTCTCCAATACACATCTGGGGTGGGTGACAGCTGGGCTTTGTGCATTCCCACTAGACATCCACACACAAAGGGAGCTTAAGTGTGACTTGATGGGCCATTCATATCTTGATGGGATATCCTGGGCAGGATGGGAGGGGGGAGCTAGACACAGCTTCACACTTGCACCTGAATAGGCTGTGTCCTGTCCCCACACAAAAGACTGTGTAACCCCCTGTAATGAGTCTGGAGCCAGGGCAGGAATGGAGGACCTCTATGCACTTCAAAGACCCTTCTTTGAAGTCACCCCCACTTCGAAGGCACAACTGGGTATAAGTACCACTTCAGTACACTTCTGGACCTGTGAAAACTCTGCCATGAAGAAGGAATGCTGTGCTGCTGAAGGACTGCCACTCTGCTGGACTGCTGCTTTGCTGGACTGCTGCCTTACTGTGCTGCCCTGCTGACCTCTGTTGCCCTGCCTGGATGAGGACTGGACCTGCATCACTTGAACCCAGAGAGACTCCAAGGGCTTGCCTCCTAATCTGAAGTCTCAAGGACATAAAAGACTTCCAACCCCCCTGCTTCTACACCTGGACTCTGCAATCTGTGAGTATGCTGTGTCAGGTGGTGGCACCCCAGTCCTGGACCCTTAGAAGTGGGCTTAAGGTGGTTGCTCAAGTGGAACCGACACATTCTCCGCTGCAAGAGTTGAATCGACGCATTGCTGCTGTTACCGGAACAGGACCGGTGCATTGCCCTCGAAACCAGGGCATCGCCCCAGAACCACCATTTTGGAACCAAAGCATCACCACCAGTGTGTTGAGAAGATCGACGCATGGCCTCTACTGCATGGAGAAACCTGCTGCATCACCTTTGGAACCGCCGCATCTCGGAACCAGCTCATAGCCTTTGGACCCGACAAATCGTTGCTGCTGTGTGGGGTGGGGCCCCCGTGGCCCCTCCCCCGCCGCTTCCTGCTCCCGTCTCCCAGCTGTGGAGCAAGAACTCTGAACTCCTGGTCAGGGACCTGCTCTCACCCCCCTCAGCTCCGCTGGTGTGCCGCTTTTGCTGTGCTGACGCTGCCCTGACTAGCAGGGTTCGAGTCCGCTCTCCGCCGGTCCTGTCAGGTATTGTGCCACTTACTCTGTGAGCCCCTATATTGTGCCTTTTTTTGACTTGTGCCTTTTCTTCTGTGCCCCTGTATTGTACCCCTTGTGCCTGCTGCCTTTTCCTCCATGCCCATTCCCCCGCCTTATTCCTGCTGCCCCCGTGGCCCCTCCCCCCTGCTGCTTACTGCTCCTGCCTCCCAGCTGCGCTTACCCTCCCCCCTCCCCTATTTAATGGTGGCTGCTGCGAGGGTAGAGGAGCAAGACCTCTGACCTCCTGGTCAGGGACCTGCTCTCACCCCCACAGCTCCGCTGGTGTGCCACTTCTGCTGTGTTGACGCTGCTCTGACTAGCAGGGTTCGAGGCCGCTCTCCACCGGTCCTGTCAGGTATTGTGCCACTTGCTCTGTGAGCCCCTGTATTGTGCCTTTTTTTTTCTTGTGCCTTTTCTTCTGTGCCCCTGTATTGTACCCCTTGTGCCTGCTGCCATTTCCTCCGTGCCAATTCTGCTGCCCTATTCCCACCTCCCAGCTGTGCTTTGCCTTCCCCTCCCCTATTTAATGGCGGCCGCGCGCACGCCAAAGGCAAGCCCGTCTGCGCCCATCCACGACCCAACCGTGACCAGCGCCAGAACCCCTGGATCTCTAACCAGGCACTGCTACGACCGTGCTGCCCTCCTCGCACTCAACCCAGGGAGGAACAACAAGTGCCAGCTGTCCACGCTGAACACCACCTACGGCCAGTTCTCCTGCCGCCACTGCCGCCAGACTTGTGCCTCTGTCCATGCCCTCGCACACCGCTCCCACAACGAACGCCAACACCTCCGGAGCCCTAAACTGCATCCTCCTCAAAGTGCGCTCCCTGCACAGACACGCCGTAGAGATCTGGGACCTCCTTGACACCCTCTCACCAGACGTCACCTTCTTTACAGAAACCTGGACCAACGCCTCCTCCGCCCCCGACATCGCCATCGCCATCCCTGACGGATACAAGATCCAGAGGAAGGACCGCCCCAAACACCCAGGAGGAGGACTCGCCATCGCACACAAGAGCTCCCTCCGACTCTCCACCAAGAGCAACTCCTTCTCCACCACCAAACACCTCCACGTCCAGGTCCAGACCAGCCCTATAACCACACTTTGCGGCACCCTCTTCTACAGACCCCTCCGGACCCCGCGCTCTGTTCGCCACCACCTTTGTCGACCTCATCGCACCCCACGCCAACGCCTCCATGGACTACATACTCGTCAGAGACTTAAACTTCCACCTCGACAACCCCAATGACCCCAACTCCACCACCCTCCTGGACAACCTCGCCAACATCGGACTGAAACAGCTCGTCACCACGCCTACCCACAAGGCAGGACACACCCTCAACCCCATCTGCGCAGGAGGCAAAAACACCCACTTCAGCCACACCACCCAACCCCCATGGATGGACCACCACTGCGTACACTTCCACGTCGACAAACCCACGCCACCCAAACCCGCACCATGCCCTCCACGTAGGAACTGCAGCAAAGTCACTGAGGAGCAGCTCAACTCCACCCTCAACCACGACCCCCCCCCACCACCTCAACAGACGCCAACCTCGCAGCCAAAGAACTCCACAGATGGATCTCCAACTGCGTAGACAAGCTCGCACCCCTACGCTGCCCCGACAGACAGCACACCAGGAAGGCCACCTGGTTCACCGCCTACCTCCAAGAATCCAGACGCACCTGCAGACGCCTTGAGAAGATTTGGAGAAACAGCAAAATGCCTGAAGACCACACCACCTACAAGAACGCCATGAGGGAATACCACCAACGCATCAGATCGACCAAAAGGGCCATCATACAAAACAAGATCCTTTCCAACTCCAGCAACTTCAAGGAACTCTCCAGCTTCATCCAGGAATTCACCAAGCCAGCCAGCGAATCCAAGGACATCACCCCTTCCCAGGACCTCTCCAACAAGCTTGGTTCCTACTTCCATCTGAAAATCAAGAGCCTCTACGATAACTTCAATGACCAGACACTCGACTCCGAAACCACTTCCCTCTCCAGCAACGTCAGTTACCCCACCATCTCCTCCTGGACCCCAGTTACTGCTGAAGACACCAGTTCAGCCATGAAAAGCATCCACTCAGGGGCCCCCACCGACCCTTGCCCACTGCACAACTTCCACAGAGCCGCCGCCATCACCCCAGAACTACGACGCACCATCAACGCCACCTTCAAGACCGACATCTTTCCCTACAACTGTTTGCACAGAAGTCAGACCCCTGCTCAAGAAGCCCTAAGCCGATCTCGCAGACCTCAAGAAATACCAGTCCATCTCCCTCCTCCCATTCGCGGCCAAAGTCACAGAGAAGACCAATAATGCACAGCTGACAAAATTCATCAAAGAAAACTCTATCCTCGACCCCTCCCAATCTGGATTCCGCAGCAACCACAGCACCGAGACCGCTCTACTCACCACCACAGACGACATCTGCACCCTCCTCATCAAAGGACACACTGCAGCCCTGATCCTACTCCACCTCTCGGCAGCTTTCGACTTCGTCTCCCACTGCACACTCACCGCCAGACTCCACGAGGCCGGCATACAAGGAACAGCCCTCGAATGGATCCGCTCATTCCTCACCGGCAGAACCCAAAGAATCAGACTACCTCTCTTTCTCTCCGAACCCACGGAAATCAACTGCTTAGTACCTCAAGGATCATCGCTTAGCCCCACGGTCTTCAATATCTACATGGCCCCCCTCGTAGCCATCGTCAGACAGCACGGACTCAGCATAGTATCCTACGCCGACGACACCCAGCTTATCCTCTCCCTTGCCAAGGACCCCACCACTACCAGACTCAACTTCCAGGAAGAAATGAAGGACGTTGCATCCTGGATGAGCAACAGCTGCCTGAAACTCAACTCGGAGAAGACAGAGGTCCTTGTCCTTGGACCCTCCCCCTCGGCGTGGGACAAAACCTGGTGGCCCACCCCCTCGCAGCCCTCCCACCCCCACTGACCACGCCCTGAACCGCGGCATCGTATTCGACTCCTCCCTCTCCATGACCCGACGGGTCAACGCCGTCCCCTCCAGCTGCTTAATCACCCTCGGCATCCAGCGAAAGACTTTCAAATGGATCCCCCCGAATCAAGGAAGACCGTCAACCACGCAGTCATTACCAGTAGACTCGACTACGGAAACGCCCTCTACGCCGGAATCAACAAGTCTCTGCTCCGTAAGCTCCAGACCATACAGAACAACACAGCCAGACTCGTACTTGGCATCCCTCGACACGAACACATCACACAACACCTGCGGAACCTCCACTGGCTCCCCGTTGAGAAGAGTGTCACCTTCAAGATACTCACCCACGCCTACAAATGCCTCCACAACACCGGACCCCAATACCTCAACAAAAGAATCTCCTTCCACCTACCCAAAAGAAACCTCCGTTCCCCCGACCTAGCCCTCGCCGACACCCTTCGCATCCGCAGAGCCAGAACAGGTGGAAGAGCCTTCTCCTATACCGCGGCCAAGACCTGGAACGAGCTCCCGATCAACATCAGACGCAACCCCTCCCTGAACAGCTTCAAGAAGACACTCAAGACCAGGCTCTTCAACTGAACGGAGCTGCTACTCCCCCCTTCCTCCCCCCCCCAGTGCCTTGAGACTCTAATGGGTGAGTATCATGCTTACAATTCTCCGATTGATTGAACAACAACGCATCACTCGGCTGCACCCCGCATCTTTGTCGACGCAACCAGAATTAAGGTACTTTTGTTCAGTGGGTCTAACTGGGTCCCTGTATCTGGTTGGCGCTCCATTGCAGTCAGCCTGAACTTTTGACTTTGTCCCGGGCCGGCGCGACCAGATATACCACGTAAGTGCTTATTGCTACTAAGCGCTATTTTACAATCTATTCTTTAAAAATTCATATCTCAACTTATACTTATTGGATTTTTGTCATTTTGGTCATCTTTTATTTATTAAATTAATTTCTATTTTTCTAACCTGGTGTGGAATCCTTTTGTGTGGTCTTTTCACTTGTTTACTGTTTGAAGTGTTGCACAAACACGTTAGACATTGCCTCTAAGTTAAGCCCGACTGCTCTGTGCCAAGTTACCAGAGGGTAAGCACGGGTTAATTTAGGGTTTGCCTGCTTCTTGCCCTGACTAGGATTGTGGTTGCTGCCTAACTTGGGCTCACACCCTAGTCAACCAACTACTCAATTTGTAACACCCAACATTTGCTAAATTTAGGCAGGGCAAACTTGCTGAAATTTAACAGGGCAAAACATATGGTAATTACTATATCATGCGGATTTGGGTATGTAAAACACCAAAATCTGCATTCAATTCCCCATAAACTCATAATAGGTGTTATTCATCCCACCCGATAAATAAAGAACTGTGTGGTATATTATTTATCAGGGGCAATAATTAACGCCTCAACTCGTAATGGGGCCCATAGCCTTTGTTTACCGTTCTAACATGGCATACCAAACAGGGATATTATAATTGTCAGAAACTTCTGCTCTATTGCAGAAGTGTTATTGCATTGAAGATATAGAAACAATTTAATTCTGGGTTTTTTACACCAGTATCACTCCATGGCTGGAATTTTCTAAAACCTTATACAATGCATTTTAGCTTATGAAATACTTTATCTCAGGTGTGAGGAGTGCAGTATCAGGCTTTTGCTCCCCTTTCATGAATCCAGGCACTCAACACGATTGGAACAAGAAAGTTAGTACATAGCGACGTGCTTCGAATTACAAGCAACTGACGTTACATATGAACAAAATATTCATTCATAAACTGCTAAACTTTGCTTTCACTGCACCTTTTGCATACCTCTGTAGCAGCTCATGTTCTATAGTTTTGAGGTGTAGAAGCGACTTTTCCTCTTCTTGAAATTTAAATACTTCCACTGTAGTACTAATTTTTGGGTGATTAACCACAAAAATATAGACTGAATCATCTAGAAGTGAATAAAATAATATCTATAGATTAGTTACAAAATGTGCTTAATCTCTTGCAATCACAATATCTTTCATATATGGCATTTAAAGACACCAATTATTGATTTGTTGAAGTCAAAAAATGAATTACACTGAGTCTTCCCTCGTAGACCAATACATTTATATACTTGCAACAAAATCCATCTCTTCCAATCAATAGAGGTGAAATAAATCTCTTGTTCATCACCAATACGCTTACAATTTGGGAGCAAAGCAACAATATCTATAGGTGAACACTGTGTCCTATCAACAAATGCCTAACTTACTTATTGAAAAGAGATATTGTTTTTGTGATTCCCTGCCGTTTCAGTTTTTGATGTTTTATTGAGAATGTTTTACCATAAGCTAATGTGAATTATGGCACGGACATCATTTAATCGAATTCATAGTATATAAGAACTACTCCAACGCCACGAAGGCTTTAGAACGATTTCAATGAGAATTTTAGGGGACAATTGCAGTTGAATGTTGCACCCACAATGAACATTGCAGCGAAATACACCTAAACACTTTAAAGCACTTGTTATCACATTTATTGGAGTCAGTGAATTTTGGAGTTCAGAGCCTTGGTGAGTAAATGTGAGAGATGGGTGGATGGAGGTAAGAGCAGGTGATGTTTGAAGGTTTGTGGGTGAAAGTGAGCGAGTCAGTAAAAAATGTCTCTAGCTAGACCTAAACAAAAATGAGAGATTGAAAGTTGACATTTGGGTAATGGGGGTCTGAAAGCCGCACTTTATTAAATAAACATGTTTATTCAGTTTTCAAAGTATACACAGCAAGTTAAATAATCAGCATATTCATGCATGTATATGTAACAGTGAAATCAGCTAATCAGTTAAATCTTTCTGAACCAGCGAAAACATTTAGATCACGCTACAGTTCACCAAGTCTCTAGGTCAAAATAATCCCACTGTGTGCCCAAATCTATGTTTTGTTGAGCAACCCTTTGCCTGATACAGCATATTTTCCTTGATCGCACAGTGATCCATCCCACTCTTCCAATCATCACATGACAGAGCCCCTTTGAAATTCTAGTTTTGATCGATGTCATCTTCTCCTGGAGATACCCATTCCCAACAGGATACAGGAATATCTAGATCCCTCCTAGTCAGCTGTAACGCCCAGGAGGCATAGCTTTTGTGCATGTTCTACAAGTTGTCCGAATACCCCAACCAGCACTGAGCCAATTTCTTGCCAAGTAATGATGGACTATCGGGCAACTTTAGACTACATGAAATCAGTCTTGTGAGCATTCTGGAGAATATGACATGCACATTTTCCACAGTCTGCTAGGGGTATAGATATACCTATGTAGAGATTTGATTTGGTTGAGATGCAAATGTGTTTGGATGGTGAGTACTCGGTGCAGTTGCAGCCTCAGTCCATTCATCATCACTTAATAGACCGATTTCTTGTTTCCATAAAGTGTAAAGTATGCAGGGCAACAAACAGTCAGGTGTGTTTATTGTCAAGGGTTGATAGTCGCTTGAAGTCCCATTTCGACCCAAAGGCTCTAGTGCTATTTTTCCTTCAATGGGATTGAAAAGTGGAAGATCGGTCAGCTTGGGCTGATGCTGACCCAGTGAGTGATGCAGTTGCAAGTATCTCAAGAATTGTGAAGTGTGTAAAAGGTATTTTCTGAGAGGGTCTCAAATGATTTCAGGCAAACAGAACCCCATACATCTGCCAATATGGAGATTTCAAAGAGATCCTATTGACAGAAATATGCAAGTTTTGTCACCTGTCCTAGAGGTGTGCCACACCACAAGTAGTACTACTGTACTACTTCTTAAGTACAGCAAAATGCAGTTTGTGAATCAGTCCCTAAAAGTGTAAAGTTACTATTTGTAACGTAATAACATGTAATAGTTATTTAAAAAAGTAAAATATTTTAATGTAAAATAATAAAGTAAATTAACTTCAAATAATTATTAATCAAGAACTAATTTTTTTAAGGCACATTAACTTTTCTAATCAAATGCTTATTAAATAACGAAACAACATATATATAGTTTAAAAATATTATTTAAAATATTTTTTTTAAATCCCACCCTCACTATCATTTTTGTATTTCAATATAATTTAGTAATGTAAGAAACTGGCTCTATATATACTGCACCAAAGTGAGGTACAGTGTGTATAGAGTCGAAGGGTCTCCAGAGGTTTGGCAGAGGTTAAAGTTAGATAGAACCTTACTCTCTAAAGTGGTAGCTTGGTCGAGCAGTAAGGCAGTATCAGAGGACAGTGTAAAGCATTTGATGTACACACTCAGTCAGCAAATGAATCCACACACTCAAGAACCGAACTCTAGGCCAATTGTTTTGTATAAAAATATACTGTTATTTTATTTTTGAACCACAGGTTTGCATAAAATACTTTCTCAAGATAAGATGCTGTTTGTTGAATACTTTCAATGAACAATAGACTTTGAATGCAATAAGGTACAGGGGTTGCAATAGGCAGCCCAATACTTGGTATAACTATAACGTTGAGCTCAATGGGATTTTTAAGTAAACTGCAATAGAATTACTTTACGAACGTTTTTCTTACTCAGGGCTGGATCCTGGATTCAGCCCTGGTGCATTTCCTGTAAACAGTTGAAAGAATTCGTTTTTGTTAAACAGGCGATTTTTAAGGAATATTTGTATGTTGCAAAAATCGACACTTAGAAGAATTTCTGGTAAAAACCAGGCAATGTTATCCTATGGAGGAAAATCAGGTTATCGGAAAATCACAGTTGTAATCACTTTTTCTAGTCAGTGCTGGGTACCTAAGTCCAGCACTGGGATCTCTCCTGAGGACAGGTGAGTAATTTCGATTTTGTTATTCGGACGATTTTTAGTGAATATTTCAAAGTTCCAAAACTCGACACTTAGAATTTCCAAGTGAAAACCAGTCAATGTTACCCTATGGAGAAAACGTAAGTTATCGGCTTTCAGGTAAGTACTCGGCTGGCAGAGTTAAGGTTCTGGGGCAAGACTCAGGGGTCTCCCAGGTACAGGATTGTACTGTTGTTACACCCTCAGCCACACAGGGGCGGCGGGGTGCAGAGAGAGTAGGCCCAATGTTAGCCTATGGCGGGCAGGGGGCCTTTGGTTGGTGGCTGCTAGCAGACAGGCCATGCAGCTGTGGTAGCAAAGCTCCTGGTCACTTACTCAGGGCAAGTGGGGAAGTCGAACAGGGTAGTTGGTGCACCCTCAGCGGCACTGGGGCGGCCGGGTGCAGTGGGCTTTTGGGCCGTCGGGCACCCAATGGATTTCAATGGGAAAGCTGCGAGACGAACAAAGGCTGTAAACTCGGGGACGGTGATTCTTCAGGTGCGACCACCACTTCGAGAGGTAAGTTGGGGAGCTGTAGGTGGGGCAGGAGTTGGGCACAGGGGGCCGTGGGGCGGCGGGTGCAGGAGTGTCTTTAGGCATCGGGAAATCTTACCCTCTGCTGGTCGCGGTTGGAGGGGTCCCTGGTGTTGAGGCTGCAGGCGTCGTCAGGAGCGTCGAGGTGAGTCCTTGGGTGCTGGATTCTTGGTCACAGTCGCCGGAGGGACGTCCTCGTGGTCTTTGTCCACTTTAGCTCGGGCCGGGCTCGGCGGGTGCAAAGTGGGCAGGATCCGCGGTTTCATGCCGGGGCCTGGGGTTGCAGATGTTTGAGCAGAGCCACTGCTCGTGGGAGTCCCAGTCTTTGGTTGAGCAAGGCAGTCAGGTCCTCCGGGGTTTTTGAGGTTGCTGACCACAGGAGATGCCGGGGTTTAGCAGGAGCAGGTTCAAGGGTCGACAGGCCGGTAGGGCTGGGGCCAAGTCAGTTGGTATTGTCCTCTTGTTAGCAGCTGCACGGCTGGTCTTCTTTCTTCTTGTTCTTCCTGTAGTTTCGGAATCGGGATCTGAGGAATGAAGGTTCAGGGTGCCCCTGAATACTGAATTTAGGGACGTTACAGGTAGGTAAAGGGCAGGGACCAATGGGTCCCTTCCCTGGGGTGGGTACACCCCCTACTCTGCCACTCTCCAGTGGGAGGGGGGCAGGAGCCTGTCCTGGGTTGGCTGGGTCCCCCCATCCTCAAGATGGCGGGGACTCGAGGTTGTGCTTCACCTCGCCTCCCCCACCTTAGGGGTGGAGTTGGCAGAGGTGGGCACACCTCTCTTCCTCACTTTGTTTTTCCCGCCGGGTCTCCCGCCCAAAGGGGGGGGTAGAACCAGTGGGGACCAGTTGCTGAGTACAGCAAGTGGTCTGGAGAGGCTCACAAAGGCGGTATGCCTTTGAAGCTTCTCCTTCGTGAACCCTGCCCATCCTGGGGGAGGAGGCTTGGCACCTCGTCCCAGGATGTGCATTGTTTCAGGCCCCCGAGAGCAGCAAGCTCTCGACCCAGGGGTCCCGAAACATGTCTGGTGGTGTCAGCCACTCAGTTAGGTCACTGGGAGTTGGTCGAGTTTCAGGGGGCATCTCTAAGATGCCCTCTGTTGCGCATTTTACATTAAATCTCACACTGGCATCAGTGTGGGTTTAATGTGCTGAGAAGTTTGATACCAAACTTCCCAGTCTTCAGTGTAGCCATTATGGTGCTGTGGAGTTCGTAATGACAAACTCCCAGCACCATATACTCTTAATGGCAGCATTGCACTTACAGTGCCCAGGAATGGACCTGGGTACTGTAGGGGTACAGGGCTCATGCACCTGTACCCTCACCACTGGCATAGGGCACCCAGCTAGAGGGGTGCCTGATGTATGCCAGGGCAGTGGTTTGTGGGCATGGCACACAGGGATGTGTGCCATGTCGACTCTTCACTTTGTTCTGCACCAAGACACGCAGCCTGCAAAGGCAGTGTGTGTGTCAGGGTACAGGGCCTCTAAGGGTGGCACAATAAGTGCTGCAGCCCTTGGAGGCCTTCTCTGGTCACAGTGCCCTGGGTACCAGTGGTACCATTTACCAGGGGCCTACCTGTGGCCAGAGATGCCAATTGGGTTTAGGCTTCAATGCAGTTAAGGGAAGGAACACAGGCCCTGGGTACCTGTTTGGCAGGAGCCTAGGGCACACTAAGTCAAAGCACATCAGCAATTCAGCAAAAAGTGGGGGCATACCATGCAAGAAAGAGGACACTTTCTCACAAGTAAGTTATGCTAAAATGTATTTAAATAATTTTAATAAAGGTTTTGTTTACATTTTTTTAAACTAAATTTTAAATATCAATTTATTTAAATAAAAATCTATATTTTTAAAATCAATATAACACTTAAAATAAAATATATACGTGTGTGTGTGTGTGTGTGGGTGTTTTTGTTTGTGTGCGATTTTAAATTCTCAATCATTTTATTTCATTAACCTTATTTGCTACTCAGTATTATTATAAGCCCCTGCTTCCACTGTTTTGTATGGGAGTGTGTAGCAGTACCTGTCATTGTCCATATGTGGTGCTGGACTTAGGGTCTGATTTAGATCTTGGTGGGCGGATTACTCTGTCACAACGGTGACAGATATCCCATCCACCGAAATATAAATCCCATTATATCCTATGGGATTTATATTCAGGCGGACGGGTTATCCGTCACCGTTGTGACGGAGTAACCCGTCCGCAAAGATCTAAATCAGGCTATTACTCCAAGGCTGGGTTGGAGTACACGTATGACTATTTTGGATCCTTTAAAAGTGCAGTTTGTGAATAAGAATGGCCTTACTCTTTTGTCGGTGGTTATTTCTAAACCTCTCCTCATCCCCTAAGCCCCTCCTTACCCCACTCTAATCCCCACCCATTGAGTAAGTATTCACCATTCTCCAGCCACTACCCCACATCTGCCCATGTTTACTCTTAAAAGGCATACCTACCTGTGTGGAGATCTCCGCTCATGTGATGGAGATGTCAGCAGAGAAAAGATAGGGAAGGCAGAGCAAAAGGTTTCTGCCCATAGGTTTGTGAATAGCATAAAGGGAAGTTTGTGAATAGACCCCATCTGAAAAGAGCACATGATTGAACTAAGCCTTCCTACCAGGCAATACATTTCCACATATTATTTTAACTTGCACTTATTTTTCATTTAAGGTCGTGTTCATTATATTTTACATGCTGTTACGTTAAGGTGATAGACCAACAAAATGGTTAAAGAATATTGTGTTCCTATTTGCCACGTCTCTGACCTCTTTTCTATCTAGCATCATAGTTCCCATAATATTTTATGCACTTCGACTGCTGCTCATAATACTAGTTTCACCTCATAAATTATGTGTGAAAGTAGTGGAGCCAGCAATTTGTTTTAGAAAATGTGTAGCTGCTCGATAGCCCCTTATCCTGTCACTCATCCAGTGTTGATTTTCCTTCAGATATGAAATCAGGGTGAAAGCAAACTGTACATGTAAAATGGTACACATTATAGAAAAGAGGCACAAGGTTGTATGCAGTGTCATTTTGATTAATTTTTGGGGCAACGTCAAGAAATACTTTGTTTGGATCAACATTAAATGTATTGCTCATTTTCAACTAATTCAAGCTCTCGTGAGTGGTGAGTAGAAAAGAGTCAAGTTAAAGAGAGCTGGGAGAGAGGTAACGAGAAAGGTGGGAACTTACTGATTTGCGGGGTAGAGAGATGAGAAACAATAATATATAGGTAGAGAGAAGTGAAGCACTGCAATGTGAAGTAGAGAGGAGAGATGTAGAGAAAGAAGCACAGAAGACAGTAAGCGTAAGTTGCAGAGAGGTAGACAGTGTAGACAGACGCTGAGAGGTAAAGAGGGTGAGCAATATAAGGACAGAGAGAAGTGATAGTGCAAGAGATAAGTGAGGAACATAAAGTGAGATAGGGTGAAAGGTAGAGAATGGTGAGTTAGGGAAAGATAGAGAGAGGTGAGGATAAAGAAACAGGCGAAGGAGAAAAAGAGAGGGAGGAAGAGTGGGAGATATCTAGAGAAAGATAGAGGGAGAGAGCGATTCTGACTTTACAGTGTCCCCCGAAAGGTGGGGGCAGGGTCAATTGCCCACTTTGCCCTTGGCTTAAATGTCTCTAGAGCTTGGAACAATAATGTAGCAAAATTATGCCCCCTGCGCACAATGTGCGGAGGGCCCCTTGAGTCTTCCATATCTCATAAATATTACTTGAGCTGAATGGGGCCCACTTAAACAGTCGGTGTCCTGTGTTACTCAGCTGATGTGCCACTATATCAGAATCTACAAATTGGCTAATGTTTTAGCAGTGGGCTAGAGAGAAAAAACAAATGGTGTACCAAATGCGGAAGAGCACTCCTCACATCTCCTTCTAATCTAGCTTTACTGCAGCAGTAGCAATCAGCACATGGTGCAGCTGTCCAGCACATCATTAACGCGGACATTGACACAAGTAGACTGCATCTGCCAGTTTTACTCCAGCCATCAAACTGTTAGAGGGTTTTCAAAAGCTATCCAACTGCTATCATTTAAGTGTGTTAAAGGTGAACTCACAGCTCAAAACATGGGCTTTACATGGAAGCTCTTGTATTGGAGATGACACACCTAAAAGCAGGAAAACATTAAAAGTAGATGGCAGAAATTCTCTGGAATCGCTGAAACAATGTTTGCTGTAAAGAACATGCACATAAAACTTTATTTGCACTGGAAAGTAGTCCTAAAGTGGCACATAGTAGCGATTGCCCTGCTTTGCATTGCTTTGTGCCAAGGGAGTGTATCATGATTGACATATGAGCATTTCCACACCACGACCCATGGTTTTTTGTAGAAAGCCCTGTCTACTAACATTTGCATACAGGACTTTGTGATAAAAATAATGTTTCTTTTATATTGTTGTTAAGGGATAAATGATTTCATTTTTTCAAACTTCTCTGCATGTGTGTAGCACTTTACAGCACACACCTAAAGTCAGAAAAGTTTTAACGTTTTGTCTAGCATATCATTTTGTACTGCAATGCTTCCCTTCAGTAGCTAGGTTGCTATGGGCCCTAGTGCAAGCAAAGTAACTGGGACTCCTGACTAGGCTGACATCTCTGTCACACAGTTGCCCCCTGGCACTCTTCAACCACCTTCGACAGAGTCTGCATCAGCCACTACCATTCTCATACACACACTACTGTATTGACACTCCTTGGACTGTATTTAAGCAACTCAAAGTCATGACCCTAAAAAGAACTAGTAAAGCCATTTGGTTTGGCCTTTGTAAAGTACATGCACATAAAGACAACATGCAGGGACCCCACATTCACACTGCTACCCTCACATAGGCACATCCTTCATGCTGCACTCAAACAGACATATGCCTTACCCTGCACTCACACAGGCACACAGTTTAACCTGTAGACCATTACCCTGCAGTCACAAAAGACAATGTTAATCTTGCATTCACACACGCACATTCCTCACAATACACATATAACTCATGGTGGCTATCATGCATTCACTCATGCATACTGCTCAAACAAAGGTGCATCACTCACTAGGAAGGAGCAGAGTTCGGACAGGTGGTGGCATAGAAGGCACAGGCTGAGTATCTGGTGCATTGGTACACTAGTATAATGTAAAGCTCTTGAAGTAAGCTACACTAAACCCTGAATGACCACAGAGGTTATCTAACCTCCCATAAGCCACTCCTGGACTATGTGAGTCTGACTTGAACCAGCACAGAAGAACATGCGAGTCTGATTTTTGTGGACTTTTGATGGGAAGAGTCTTGACATCAAAATATTCCCACTTGCGTTCCAAAAGACAAGGTGGTGGTTTTCCCTGAAGTCAATCAATCAATCAGGGGTTTGTAAGCGCGCTACTCACCCGTGAGGGTCTCAAGGCGCTTGGGGGGGGGGGGGAAGGGGTCCGCAGATCTGCTTAGCCAAAGAGCCAGGTCTTGAGGGTCTTTCTAAAGGTGCTCATGGAGGGGGCGCGTCTGATGTCCGCCGGGAGCTTGTTCCAGGTCTTGGCCGCAATATGAGAGAAGGATCTTCTGCCTGCCCTGGCTCTGTGGATGCGCGGGGTTTCGGCTAGTGCGAGGTTGGAGGATCGGAGGTTTCTTTTGGGTACGTGGAAGTTGATTCTGTCGTTGAGGTATTTGGGTCCGATGTTGTGTAGGCATTTGTAGGCGTGGGTGAGGATTTTGAAGGTGACTATTTTATCCACGGGGAGCCAGTGGAGCCTTCGTAGGTGTTTGCTGATGTGTTCGTACTGGGGGATGCCGAGGACGAGTCTGGCGGCGGTGTTCTGTATCATCTGGAGTTTGTGGAGTAGTGATTTGCTTATGCCGGCGTAGAGTGCGTTTCCATAGTCCAGTGTGCTGGTGATGAGTGCGTGGGTGACCGTCTTTCTTGACCCGGGGGGGGGGAATCCATTTGAAGGTCTTGCGGAGGATGCAGAGGGTGTTGAAGCAGCGGGAGGTGACGGCGTTGACCTGTCGGTTCATGGTGAGGGATGAATCGAGTACGATGCCGAGGTTTCTGCCGTGATCCGAGGGGGTCGGTGGGCTTTTGAGGGCGTTCGGTCACCACGTGCTGTCCCATGCTGAAGGATTGGTTCCGAGGACGAGGACTTCTGTCTTCTCGGCATTGAGCTTTAGGCAGCTGTTGGTCATCCAGACTGTGACGTCCTGCATTCCTTTCTGGAAGTTGAGTTTGGCAGAGGTGGGGTCTTTGGTGAGGGAGAGGATGAGCTGGGTGTCGTCAGCATAGGATACGATGTTGAGGCCGTGTTGTCGGACGATGGCGGTGAGGGGGGCCATGTAGATGTTGAAGAGGGTCGGGCTTAGTGATGACCCCTGTGGGACTCCGTAGGTGATTTCCGTAAGATCGGAGATGAAGGGTGGCAGTCTGATTCTTTGGCTTCTTCCGGTGAGGAATGATCGGATCCAGTGTAGGGCTGTTCCTTGTATGCCAGCGTCGTGTAGTCTGGCGACGAGTGTGTGGTGAGAGACAGTGTTGAAGGCTGCTGATAGGTCGAGTAGGATAAGGGCTGCGGAGTGGCCTTGGTCCAGGAGGGTGGGGAGGTCATCTGTGGCGGCGAGCAGGGCGGTCTCTGTGCTGTGGTTGCTTCGGAATCCGGACTGGGACGCGTCGAGGACAGCGTTGTCTTCAATGAATCGTGTCAGTTCCCTGTTGACTGTTTTCTCTGTGACTTTGGCTGTGAAGGGGAGGAGCGAGATGGGCTGGTAGTTCTTGAGGTCAGTAGGGTCAGCTGTGGGTTTCTTGAGCAGGGGCCTGACTTCTGCGTGTTTCCAATTGGCTGGGTAGGTGCCCGTTTCGAAGGTGGTGTTGATGATGCGATGTAGTTCGGGTGCGATGGCGGTGGCAGCTCTGTGGTAGATGTGTGGAGGGCAGGGGTCGGTGAGGGCCCCTGAGTGGATGCCTTTCATGGTCGAGGCGGTGTCTTCGGTTGTGATAGGCGTCCAGGAGGAGATGGTGGGCTGGCTGGTGTGTCTGGGGGGGGGCGGGCCGGCTGTGGCGTCCGGTGGATGGTCGATGAAGTTGTCGTAGAGGTTTTTGATCCGGAGGTGGAAGTAGGTTCCGAGCTTATCGCAGAGGTCTTGGGATGGGGTGAGGTCTGTGGCTTGGCTGCGGGGGTTGGTGAAGTCCTGGATGATGCTGAAGAGTTCCTTGGAGTTGGTGGAGTTGGCGAGGATTTTGTTGTGGATGAAAGTCCTCATTGTGGTTCTGATTCGGTTGTGGTAGTCTGTCATGGCATCCTTGTAGGTGGTGTAGTTTTCGGGTGTCCTGGTGTTTCTCCAGGCGTCTGCAGGTGCGTCTGGCTTCTTGGAGATCGGTGGTGAACCAGGCAGCTTTCTTGGGGCGCTGTTTGTTGGGGTTGCATAGTGGGGCGAGCTCATCTGTGCAGTTGGAGATCCAGGTGTGGAGTTCCCTGGCTGCGACTTTGGCGTTGGATGCCGAGGTGTTGTTGTCTCGGGTGAGGGTGGAGTTCAGTTGCTCGTCGGTGATCTTACTCCAGTTCCTTCATGGTGGGCATGGGGCTGGTTGGGGTGCCTTGGATTTGTCAACGGTTAAGTGTATGCAGTGGTGATCAGTCCACAGGGGTTGCGTTGTGTGGCTGTAGTAAATGCTGTTTCCTGCTGCGAAGAGGGGGTCGAGGGTGTGTCCTGCTCTGTGGGTCGGTGTGGTGACGAGTTGTTTGAGTCCGATGTTGGCGATGTTGTCGCGAAGGGTTGTGGAGTTGGGGTTGCTGTGGTTGTCGAGGTGGAAGTTCAGGTCTCTGATGAGAATGTAGTTCATTGAGGCGATGGCGTGGGGTGCGATGAGGTTGGTGATGGTGGCGGTGAAGGGGTTCTGGGGGCCAGGGGTCTGTAGAAGAGGGTTCAGAGTGTGGAGTTGGGGCTGGTCTGTATCTGGAAGTGCAGGTGTTCGGCGGAGGGGAAGGTTTCACTAGAGGTGGTGAGACGGAGGGTGTTTTTATGGGCGATGGTGAGGCCCCCTCCCGGGTGGTTGGAGCGGTCCTTCCTCTGGATCTTGTATCCGTCCGGGATGGCGGTGTTGATGTCGGGGGCAGAGGAGGAGTGAAGAAGGCGATGTCGGGCGAGAGAGAGTCGAGTAGGTTCCAGATCTCTATGGCGTGTTTCTGCACAGAGCGCACATTGAAGAGGATGCATCTTAGGGTGTCGCCGGTGTTTGCGTCAGTGGTGCTGGGGTCCGGGGTGGTGGTGGTGGTGAAGGTCTGGCGGCAGTGGAGGCAGGAGAACTGTCCATGGGTCATGTTCGGCGTGGCCTGTTGGCAGTCTCAGTCTTCCGTGGTTGAGTGCGTGGAGAGCGGCTGTGCTGTAGTGGTGGGTGGTTCGAGATGCTGGGTCTCTGGCACTGGTCGCTGTCGGGTTGCGGACGGGCGCAGACGGGCGTGCCTTAGGCGCACCCGCTGCGCTCGCGCAGCGGCCACCATTAAGTAGGGGCGGGGGGCGGGACGAGAGGCTGGGAGCCGGGAGAGGGGGCTGTCCGGGGGGAGGAGCCGCAGGGGCAGCAGCGGCTGGAACAGGCAAGTAAGCCTAATAAGCTTAAAATTAACTAAATTAAATGAGGCGGGAGAAGGGAGGAAAAATAAATAATTAAGCGAGGGCTGAGGGCTGTAGCGCGGGGCAGGACGTCAGGCAGGGAGGCAGGATCGGCGGCGGAGCAGGCACCAGGCGCGAACCTCACCAGGAGGAGGCGGAGAGACTGCGGCGCAGCGACGGCACAGCGGAGCTGCTGGGGAGAGAGTTTGACCCAGACCAGAGGTTAGGGTCCTACACGTGCTCTCCCGCAGCGGCCACCATTAAGTAGGGAGGGGGCGGGACTAGAGGCTGGGAGGCAGGAGAGGGGGCTGTCCAGGGGGGAGGGGCGCAGGGGCAGCAGCGGCGGCAGGAACAGGCAAGTAAGCTTAATAAGCTTAAAATTAACTATATTAAATGAGGCGGGAGAAGGGCGGAAAAATAAATAATTAAGCGAGGGCTGAGGGCTGTAGCGCTGGGCAGGACGTCAGGCAGGCAGGCAGGATCGGCGGCGGAGCAGGCACTAGGCGCGAACCTCACCAGGAGGAGGTGCAGAGACTGCGGCGCGGCGACGGCACAGCGGAGCTGCTGGGGCGAGAGTTTGACCCAGACCAGAGGTTAGGGTCTAAGTCCAAGCATAAGCTAAAATAAATTATGAAAAAAGAAAGATGGACAAAAGAAAACAATATGCCACCTGACTCTGATGGCATGTGCTTCACTGGTCTGCCATCTTCGAACAGTAAAAAATGATAGAGTAAGCAGAAAACTGTTTGAAGATGGTGGATGGTTTTGAAGCTAACAGTAGAGATGCATGCCACTCTGCATAACAAAGTTCAGTAGGAATTGCAGCACAGCTGCTGGTACTCTCATTATTCAATTAGCAATAGTGTGCATTTGAAGGTAAGCTGCTGGGTGATGAATTAAAGGAAATATCTCCTGAGGTTGAAAATCTCTGGGTGCAGAGTAACACAAAGTAAGCAGTCAAAATAGATTTTTCCAGACTCTCTCACATCCTAAAGATCAGCAGTTGTCTAGGAGGCAGAGCCAAACATTGGCAACAATGCCAATGGTTGAAGATGGCTGATCCACTGCCCAATTGAATGTATGCTGTTCTGAAGGGCTGAAATAATATGTTAATTGCATGCTGTCTGATGAATAACTGAAGTGGGCTTATGTAAAGCCTCTTTTCTCTCAGCACTATTATGTATTATTTTTAGAAAACATGAGGTTGGTGAGAAAGCTAAAACAGTATTTTGGTAGGACATAAAACTCACAGAAATAGATAGAGTATAGGGAGCGAGAGAACAGGGGGTACTTGATTAACACGCATAAGACATACAGCTCTGGACAAGAGCATCACAACCATCTTTGAAAGACATGGAACATGTGTGATACTGTAGAACCAGGGCAAGTTTCTATTAGAGAAATGGAACAAGTGTGGTACTGCAGTACCAGGTGCTACAAGGTTTCTTCAAAGACATGGAACAAATGTGGTACTTTAGGGCCAATGCAAGCTTCATTCAAAGACATGGAACAAATGTGGCACTGAAGGGCCAGTGCAAGCTTCCTTTTAAGACATGGAACAAATGTGGTACTCAGGGCCAGTGCAAGCTTGCTTCACTGTCATGGAATGAGTGTGGTACTGCAGAACCAGCCAGTACAAGCTTCCTTCAAAGACATGGAACAAATGTGGCACTGGACAGCATCACTTAAGGACTCCATTAGATACAACATAAAAGCAGCATTTCAGATTTGGTACAAGTTTAAGGAACAACACTGGGGTTTATGAGTGCATGCTTGACCCACACACACAGTAAGATTTTCATGCACAAAACAGGTACTGCACCAGGCAGGAGTACTCGCTTCCTTCACATCCATAGACCACATTCCAATCTGGTCAGAAACAATGCAAACTTCCCCCTCATGGCCAGAACATGGACAGCATCTACAACAGTGGTCCAAGCCTGTGAATAAACACACACAAAATGGGTGTGATTCACAAATTGCACTTTGTGGTATATCTTGTAGTACCATAGTAGTACTACAAAACGTACTACAAAGTGCTGTTCACAAACTGTACTTTTGTAGTAATGTACACTTTTGAGTGCGTTTACTATTTTTGATATTCACAAACTGCACTTTTGTAGTAAACTACGCTTTTGTAGCAAGTGCTTACCTTTGTTACTTTCTACGGGAGGGTGTTGCAGTGCCTGTGGTTGGCCATGTAATAATGGTTGGCCTTTGTGAGTCAGGCCCACAATGTGGAACATTTGGCAGTGGGGAAGTTCCCATCACATGCAGCACATGTACATGATGGTCATCAGCAGTGCAAGCTAAGATATTCTCACATGCACAACAGGTATCACACTGTCAGCAGTATCTAAGATTATCTCAGGCACAGAATACCTAGAGGAAAGTATAGAGATGGGTGTCACTGAAGGCTCGAGCTAGATGCTAGGCTTTGGTTCAACTCAATGTCGTCTTGAACTCTCAAACACAGAATAATCTGAGCTTGATTGTGGCTTCTCCCTTCCACCAATGTTCTAACCTCATGCACCAAGAAAGACAAAGCATTCAACTTTGATGTCACACAAGAACAAGAAAGGTGTACCAATTTAGTGGATGAATTACACAACGTAAGACCAGAAAACCTGGGACCAACCCTGGCTTGGCTACTCGAAAAAATTGTGTGATCCTAAGCAATTATTTTATTTTATCATGCCTTCTATTTTTTCATTATTGCATATGAGAAAACCTTGAAATACGTGAGGATGTGTGCTGTATAAGAGTCCCTTATGTCTGACTGAATGTACTATAATGTTGCTCCGTATAAAACAAGAATGTAGCCCACATATTGGGTGTACATGACAACTGGATTGCCTTTAAGTTCTCTAATGGTAATGTCATTGAAGTGGGATCTGGAGGCATGCATCTTTCCAAGTTTATGGTTAAAAACTATCACTTTTAATAAACACCTCTCAATGTATCTGATGTATCAAGGTGAAAAACTTGTCAAAGAAAAAAACGTGTTTTGATTTTGAAGAAAGTGTATCAGATTTTTACGTAATGTTTGTTGCACGTTTTCCATGCCAGATGTTCTAATGGATCAGCTCGAGCCTGGGCTCTTAGAGCCAAGACAGACCGTTAACTTGCTCTCTCTGTTAATTTGTTGGCTATCCACCTCTACTATAACAGTTACTCTAGTTCCTCCTCTCTCAATAGCTTGCTCTTTCTCAGAATCCCAGAAGGATAACTATTCCTACTTCTGGTTTTAATAAGGAAGAACTGTTCGTTAGCAATCCCAAGAAGTTGTTTAAAATTACCTGTGAATTTATTTAGCATAAAATTAAACAAACACTCAAATCATTCATTTTCCCAGTTGCAGTACTCTGTCCTAAGTAAGTCTAGGTTCTTTTTGTAACTGTGATTGTCTGCCCTCTACCCATCAGGCAGAACACAGTGATTACTGTGACTGTCTTGTCTTCAGAAGCCACCCAGCAGCATGTGCATAATTTCTTCTTTGACCTCTGCTGGCATCATGCAGCCAAGTCAGAATGACACACTCTGCATTTACAAAAGTGGCCATGCGCGCTACTTGGCCATTCAGTGCATGCACAATGATGCCTTCGCCCCGCCCCTGCAGGTGCTTCAGTAGCATCTGCTGCTCAGAATCTGACTTACGCAGCTGAGGAAATTGCACAGAGCTAACTGGAAGCTCCCATTGATGCAAGAGCTCCTGTGGTATTAGTAGGGAGTGGTACTGAAACAATTTTCAGACTAGTGATGCAGCCATTAATGTTACATCACAGAACTCAAAGGGATTCTGAAAAATCCAAGCATTACAGAAAGAACAAGTGTTACAATAAGCCCCGCCTCTTCAGCATGAGTGTGTGAGATGTACCTGGTGTTGCATGTGGGAGCACACTATCACAAATAGCATGTCATAGCAGCCACTATCATTTATAGACCGCACATTATCCATTGAAATTACTACTAATTACTACTAAATTTCCATACACATACAATCTTATTGATAAAACTATGTAGCGCACAAACGATAATGTGTAGAAATTAGGTTTCAACGAACATTTGTCATTTGCACATCACCAAGTAAAAAAGTGTCTTGATTTGTCTTGACCTTATTAAAATCTTTGTTTCCATCACACTTTAAAATTAGAAAAAAATGCTTCGTTTGTGTTTTCTTATTTCAAAATATTTATATAGTTCATTTGTAGGTATTTTTAAATTTTGTTATGTTATGCACAGCAAATGTGACAGGATAAAAAACAAAATTTAATGTAATCTTTAATGCTTGGTTCATCACGGAACTCCAGCACAGTAATTGAGGTGCCATCTCAGGGCTCAAAGGGCTGTTTTAGTGGGCACACTCCCACCTCTTGGCCCCAGTGCATTGCAATGGTTGCAATACTGGTTGCTACACTGCTAGGGAGCCTGATTGTGCACCAGTATTAAGCAAGAGAACAGGAGTGTCATATATTAGTAGATATCATGCTGCCCTGCTCGAGCCCCCCATGCAGTGTAGCAACTTTGGTTGCTTTGTTGTGTTTTACAACTTTGTAAATCTGCATCCTGAGTGCTTGTCAGGATCACAGCAATTCAGTTGTGATTTGAGCTTTTGTATATGTTAGCCTTTAACAACTCTATCCACTCGTAATATACTGCTTGAGTGCCTGGCAGACCGGATATGGGGAGAAGGAATTTAAAAGATGTTAGTGTATAAACTGTGCATCTAAATTTCTTTATCAGTAATCACTTTTGTGTAATTTTGAATCTCCAAGTTAATGAATTTGAATATCTTTAGTGACTGCACATATGATTATGTTGGATTCATTAGGTGACCACACTTCACCAACTCCAGGGTAGACATTTCAGGGTTCATGAACTGTGCTCTATTCAAAACGCTTACTGTTTTCTTCATTGTTGTGGGCGTTTTAGAGGCAAGGGGCTAGTTGAGATGTTTGTAATTCAGAATGTTTAGACAGAAATATCGCCTTATATAAATATTGTGCCTTAAATGCCATTTCCATAAATATCTTTAGAATTGGGCGTAGCTTTTCTGTTATCAGTTCAAATAAGCCAATGCTTTTAAAAAATTATATTTAGGGCAAGATGCATATGTCAGACAATATTCTGACAATTAAATTCTAGTACCATACAGTTGTGAAATATGTAGAAGTTATTGGGTATTAATGTGTTAGTGGACCGATGTTTCCTGTGATGTTTCTCTCATTGGATGTGGAGCTCTGGGGCTGGTTACTTTGTTCTAGATGTTTGTCCATTAGGTTGGGGTTGTGTTTGGATTTAGAACATAGTGATCTAATGGATCTCTGGTGACAATATCAAGGTAAACAATATTATTTGACACAAATATTGTGTCAAAAATATTGTTTACCAAAATAGTGTGTCCCTATACTTCTAATGGTAAATACAAAACTATCAGAAATAAAATATCAATTAACACTAATTTCATCCAAACGCATACAAAATATAGTTTGTTTCATATATACAGAGTTTAAAGTAGTAAATCCTAAATATTTTAATATATAACATTAATATAATGTAAACAGAGGAGTCAAATTTACTATTCCCACTCCAATCTAAGCATTAGAAGGGAAATTGTTAGACTTTGGAGGGGTTACATTTACGATTTCTAACTCCAGTCAGAACAACATTAGGGAAACTTTTGAACTAAAGAGTGGTTAAATGTATTATTCCCTCTACAAACAAGGCAAGAGTAGGGAAAGTTTTCTACTTTGGAGGGGTTACATTTACTATTCCTTCTCCAAACATCATAACAGCAAAGAAAGTGTTGAACTTTGGAAGAGTTAGGTTTATTATTCCCACTCTGAACACTGCAATAGTAGGGAAAGTGTTGGACTTCAGAGGGGTAAGATTTCTGACTCCTTCTCCACTCCATGTACCAGTAGGGGAAATGCTGGACTTCAGAGGGGTTACATTTACAATTTCAATCCAGTCTAAGCAACAGTAGGGAAAATACTTCACTTCAAACACATTACTTTTATGAACATTCCTATTAATTTAAACAAAATATTAAACTGTTAATATAAACATTATTGATTAACATGAAAATATATATGTACTAAAAGATATAAAACAATTAAATAATTTACATAATTAATTGTAAATTAATTAGTACTTAATTAACACCCCACTCTTTACCTACAAACCTAGCAACCTGCACTGAAAATATAACAAAAAAATATAAGTATTACATAAATTACATAAGTAATAAACAAGTAAATAATTATCAACTAATAATTCATTGTTAATTAGTTATTAATAAATTTTCACCATATACCACTAGAAACCTAGCAACCCATGCCTAAAATATAACTAAAATAAATCAGTATTACATAATTAATATCAATCACATAATTAAAATTATTAATTCATTACCAATTAATTCTTTCTTAATTAACTTCCCACCCATCCCCTACAAACCCAACAACCCGCTGCGACTCTATAGATCACTATTAACAATTAAGTAAAAAATTCTAAATCACTTAAAATTGCAAACTATATTTATAAGAAAATAGGAACACAAAATTAATTTATGAACTAAAACACATTAAAATTAATAAAGACCAATATTTTTATATTTATATTATTAAAAATATTAAAAACAGCAATATTCTTAAAAACAATATTACTCATCTAAAAAAATGGTATTCTTGACAACTATATTTTTACATCACTAAATTTTGTATAAAAATATTATTTTTTCAGTATTTCTGTTATTTACAACCTGATATTTTATCCAAACAACCTGGGTATGTCAGAGGAGTGTAGTATGCTGATCTGTTGAGTGCTCCTGGGAAATGTGTTATAAAGGACCTTAGTTTTCTTACTTTCATTAATACTCATGATGCCAGAGTACGCTTTAAATATTTTCTTTTCTGGTTACAGACTTGTGAGTGGTGGGTGACACTACATTTGCCTACCCATCAAAAATGTAGGGCCGGCTTTAGGGTGGTGCGACCGGTGCAGCTGTGGTTGGGTGCACTGTGTTTAAAAATAACAATTGGTTTAAAAGCATGTTAACTTCTTGTGCATCAGCAGTTTTCAAGCAACAATGGTGAACCAATGATTTAAAGATCATGTTATGGGATGGGGGGGCAGGAGGCCAACTAGGCAGACAGGGGCTTCTGGTCCCCAACCATTGTCTTTGAGGTAATTTCTCACTTGTGTCCAAGTGTCCATCCTACTATGGCTCTGCAGGCTGGTCCAAATACAACCCTTTTCACACATAACTCTCAAGGTAGCGAGGGTGAGAACTCCCAGGCTTCTCAGGGAGGTAGTGTGGGAGGCACATGTTCAGCACTCAAACAGACAAATAAATGTAATTTCCAGCCCTGTGCTTATCTCTGTGAAAAAGAAAATAATTCTAACCTCACAGCAGAACTACATAATACACAAGCCAAACAACATGTCATACAGGATTATCAAAAGTTGTGTGTTAATCATGAGGGATTACACTTCCCTTTCCTTCCCTGGTAATCATCTTCCTTCCTGCTCTGGCCAAGATCCTGCTCCGACTGTCTCCACTAGCCTAGGTCATAGGCAGGGGTTAGGATCAGGTGCAGATTACTAAAAAGTTCCCACAAGTTACATGTGCAACTCTGTTCAATATCATTAGCGACTTTTGCACCAAAAGTTCTGAGGTAGGTATGGCATATTTGCCCCATGTCTCAGTCTCGCTCTCATCTGCAAGTGCAGTCAGGCCCTGCGGATACCGGTTGGTAATTGGGCACAGATGGCAATCCCACATTCATGGGGTAGACTCCTTCTTTGTAGATCACCTCAACAGCTTACATGAGCGGTATGATCATCACAGGACTGGCTCTGGCAGCAGGCTTATGCAGTGGTAACAGCCTTCAGTAGTACTGGTGTCCCAGGATCGGCTGCAGATCAGCACTTCAGCTTGCAAAAGTTGCAGTCTCCAGGCTAAGTAATCTTTGTTGTGTGCTGGAGGAAAGTTGTGGACTTTAGGCAAAATTGAGGCTTCCCTCTTCAGCAGCAATTCGATCTCGTTCTTCTTGCCAGCAATAGTGGCACCAGAAACTTGATCGTGATAGGCTACTGGGCAATACAGAATGACACTATTTGATACAGTCTTATTTGCAGTTCTTCAAGAACAGCACAGAGAGACCAGGGACCGCTTCACAGAAAGGAACACTACTGAATCGATGTCTAGGGATCATTTGCTTACTCTGGGTGTTCCTCATGCCAGGAACATTCAGGGCCTCTCCTTCCTAGATATCCTCTCCTCCTGCAGAACCAGTCATGCTCCTTCCCTTTCTCATCAGGCAGTTAGTTTTCTATGATCTTCAGGCAGATCATCAACTCTTACAGCAGAAAGTGTTAATTTCAAGTGATTTCCCCTCACATCTAGGAGACTGGCTGTCAGACAGACACCAGCACTTGCAACACAGCAGCTCTTTGAGTACTCTGCGATGAACTCCTTTTCTTGTTCAAGAAGATCTTGGCACTGGAACAAAGTGGGGTGGTTGAATCTCCCACTTTTATACCTATTTTCCAGACAGGGTAGGTGAATACATTGTCTTATGCTTAGAAGTGGTTTGGGTTGGTTCCCTTTCAAATGTAACTTCCAGGCTGCTCTTCAGACACAACTTTTGTTCAAAGTGATGGATAACATAGTAGGTAGCAGGAGGCTGCCTCCAAGCAAGCACCTAAAACCAGGGACAGTGAAGTTTGAGATCTTTTTAATCACAGACAGATAAAGGTACAGACCCTGGCTAGAGATAACCTCACCTTGAACAACAAAATCTGCCGTCCCACACCTTCTCTATATCATCTACCAAATAGTAGTGCTAAGGATGAACAAATCGGAAGCCCCTTGCTCGCAAAGTCTTTATGGTTTTCCTAATGATAGCATTACCTCCATCCTCTTCTCTTCAGTGTCTGGGGGTCCACCTGCCATCTACAATTCCTCTGTCCGGGGAAGCCATCCTCCCCTCCTATCTTGTTGCATGCCACTACCATGGGCATCCAAAATGCCTCCAGCTGTCTACAGTACTGTGACTCACAAACACAGTTTTACTACCATACATGTCACACATTCAGAGTACACGTATATGCATGACAAACACAGGATGTCAGCAGTAGCTTCTTGTATTCACATACTAGTGGAATTTAACAGAGAAGGGTCAGTAGACCACACTCTCATACACAATGTTTAAAAAAAAAGGCTTGGTCATAGTACAAATACCAAAATGGTATGCTGTCAGTAGCACTTTACATGGTAGACCACGGACAGGTACAGTAGTCAACTCTCTACTTTGAGGGCATGCTTGGTGTGCCTCTCCAGGTGTCAGGACAGATCCTGGACCTCAAATGGTGAGGGACAGGCATTAGCATCTGCACTTACATCAGATGAGCATGACACCAGGTCCAAAATAAAAGTCAGGATACCAGTTTCCCATGCAGATAGGTACTCAGGACAGGGGTGCAAACCCACATATCATGCAGGGGATTTTCCCACCCTAGCATGCACCAAGTGGATTCTGCAGGTGATCCTCCTTGCAATTGGACTGTACATGTGGACTTGTCCTTTCAAATTCATTATTCTTATCAAATATGCATTTCACCCATTGGTGCATTTGTGTGTTTCTCTTTTATAGTGCTTCCCCCTGAATTTCCACAGTTTGCACAAATTGCAGGGTATATTGGTAGCAGCAGTAGTATTTGAAAGTAGATTTCTTTGCTGCCATTTAGGCGCCAATGCTTTAAATCTGCATCTTTGGATATGTAGCGATTTAAAATAATTTAAATCCACATATAGATTTGAATTCTTGAATGTTACAAAGGCTCCAAGATGAGTACCTGACAGTCAAAACTGCACTTTAGTTTCAATCAGTGAGTTCCTCGATGTAGAATGTCCCTTTAACCTTTACATTGTTTCCATGGTGATGTAATTAGTGCTATCTTACACAGGCGAACAATGTTGCTTCAGCGAGGGCTTCACAATATGTATTATTTAGACACATTTTCCTAACAGATTGTAAACAGGTACATCTTTTTAATTGTTTCTACTTATTGGTTTATATGTTTGAACTTTTTGTTACTGCTTGGTGCGCTTCATTTTTTTAATTAATAGTTATTTCATTCAGTCCAATAACAATTTTATTTAACATTTGAGATCACTACATGAAATACAGACATTCAATATAATCAATGGTTTGCTTTCATGTCATGAATTCTTCGCTGATCATACCTTCGTCATCTACGTACACGCTGATCCCATGAGGGTTGAAAGAGTCGATATCAAATCCACTGCTGATTTTAAGTACAACCGGCTTTGGTTCTTCTTCATTTAAATCTAAAAGCAGCATATTGCCGTGTTCATCTGGTGCAAAGCTTTGTACTCCTGGATATTTCAAACCCTTAAAGGGAAGAAAAATTACTTTACAAGTGGAACAAAATCAGTAAAGATTTCAGATAACATCCGATTTTAAAACAGACTGTATTTACTTAAAACTTTAAAGACCCAACTTTATTTTTATATGGAGTAATGCTATGTAATGAACTAAGTGGCCATGGCAAGTTCCTCTGTGTGGGGAGTCAATGGTATGTTGTACAACAATGCAGCAGAGCTGATAAAGAAACAAATATTTCAAACGTATGCACTAGTTATATTGAAAAACGTTTAAAACATCATCTCGTTTGGAAGCAAATTGCATATATATATATATATAATACAAAAATGTCCAGAAACAACACCGAAAATAATTTTTAGGGGGTTATAAATGGCTTGACCATTTAATTTGCAATTGGATGCAATGGGAAAGAAAAATACAGCACAAAAACGGTGTTTTGATATGTGGCAAATCAAAGGTAACAGCACCCGCAATATTCACCGGAGAGACTCCTTGCTGAGAGTGCTCAAGTCGCCAGTGGTAGTTGGGTTAAGTCGGTTATTCTGATGATTGCACGCAGCTTCTCAGTGGGAATGCTGCAGGCAGTGTTTGACTTGTAAAGAGTTGGTGCTGGTGCTGGTGCTCAAAGCTCTGCTGAGAAGCATGCGGCTGGCGCTATTAAATGTCAGCGCGTAAATACCAAGACTGTGTTTTGAATCTACCCCAGGCCTCTTTAATCCACTGCCTGATACTCCTTGCCCCTTTATCTCACTTTTGTCAGTTCTGCTTTCTCGCTTTGTATTGGTTTTTACATCTTTCTCTCGCTCTATCTTCCCATTTGTGTGTTTTTCACTCTCTTGCTCTAGGGTAGTGTCAAAAAAATAAAAAATTAGTGCTGGTTCCCCAAAATGAGTGCTGTTGACCCCCCCAGCCCCCTCCCCCTCCCCCTCTCCGTCCACCCCCCCCAACACCCTCCCCTTGGACACCACCACTCAAATTAAGCACTAGTTGCAGGGGTAGAAAAATTGCTACCAGAATGGACTTTGCTACAGTGAATAGAAGCTATTTCACTGGTTCAAGAGTTCTTCCAACTTTTCACAGAGGAAGAAAAAAATCTCTATAGGGAACTGCAGGCTCAGCGTGCCGGGCCCCTTCACCGGATAAGTACCACCACATTTAGTTTTCAGGCTCCACAGCAGAATGGTGCTCACAACGTGCCATATAATCCAGTGCTGTGGTAGCTTGTTCAAAATGTTGTCTTCAGCAGTTCTGAGACAAGTCCTTTCCAAAGGAGATATCTCTTCTTACATTTCTTCCAGTAGGAAAAGCAGATATTCTTAAGTGTTAATACTGCAAAAACATGTAAAAATATTATACATTATTCATTCTAGATAGAGCATTGTTTCTCAGCCTCCGTAAGGAATCCCGGCATTCTTTAACCTATAGGGCATAATAGGGATCTTAATGTTCTTCTGTGGTGTGGGGGATCCAAATGCCACATTATCTTCATCAGTTATGTCAATTTGGAGGTACTCTATCTTGAGGATGATGTTTTTGAGAAATTTGACAGTTCCACTATCTCTCAACCTGCTTCAGAGAATGGATTGGCTTTTTTCTTGGTGATATTTCAGAGCCCCTAAAATGTGGGCAAACGTTTTGCTCAGTGGTTCTAGCTGTAGGCATAAAGAATAAATGCCTACTCCATGCCATACATCAAACATACTCAACACCAGCATCTCAGCCACCTTACCTCTGAAGCTCTCTCTTACTTTCAACAACACTGCCAGCAAGTTGCCATTGTTAGGTACACCCTGCAATTAATATTGATGTCATATGGCTACAGCAAGGTTAGACCTGGTGTCTGAGAGAACAGCCTGATATACTGTAGTATCAACAGCCAGAAGGTATTTTTCCCCCCGAGGGATAGCTTTGGTCACAATACATCCTTCCTGCATCGAGCATTCATTAATTGTCCTTGCCGTATTTTGGAGATTGACTAGAACACCTTCTTTTACATTTAGGAAGCTCAACCTCACACTAGCACAGTTAGTTCTATTTCAACATCATATTTATTGACATTTTGTATTACCTACTGGCGGTCGCCAGTAGGTAGTTATAGTTAGGACCTAATTTCCATAGGAAAAACGTTTTTTTATTTGCCTATAACTTTGAAGCAGTTTGACGAATCTACGCAAAATTTTCAAAACTAATGGCCCACTCACTTCAGCTGTTGTGTTGAAAGCTTCGGGGTGATCCATCAAGCGGGGGCTGAGAAAAAGGGGGGGCCCAAAACACTTTTTCTCCATGTTAATTTCCATTGGATACTGTTGATGCAGCTACAGCCTGAACTGCTGAATGGAATTACACCAAATTTGGCAGAAAGGTAGCTCTTGGTCCAGAGTGCACCCTTTTTCTTAAATGGTGTAAATCCGTTCAGTAGTTCCTGAGAAATGTAAAGATTTCTCAGATATACAACTGTGGCTGTGGGGGATCTGCGAACCCTCCCAATCTCGAGTCTGCGATCGGATTGGCTGCCAACACTTCAAACCAGGAAGTGTTGACAGCAATCTTGTGACTCGGTTGAACCGAGTCACAAGCAAAAATCTTAAAAAACAAGAAAAGGAGGAGGGTAGTAAGACCCTGACCCCCTAGGCCTGTTCAGTGGGTCCTACAGGGACCCCCAGGGCCGAACTTTTTTTTCGCTGGGAGTTGCGGTGGATCCGCGAATCCCACTGAAAATTTAAAATAAAGGAAGCACGGTTTCCCGCGCTTTGTTTAATTAGGGCCCCAGGTGCAATCGAAATAGTAGTGCACCAGTAGGCGTGCTTGCAGAGTTGTGGAGAAAGTGGCGTGGCCTGTGACCACCTCTCAGCAATCCCACTGTGTGGGGCTTACTAGAGGTAACAGGTGGGCTAGTTGGCCCCTTAGGATACTCAGCAGTGAAGGAGACTTCATCCTCCAACCAAGAGCGTGCCAGGAGGCGCGTTTGCAGAGTGGTGGAGAAAGGGGTCATGGCCTGCTATCAGTACTCAGCAATCCTGCTGTGTGTGACTTACTGGAGGTAATAGGAGGGGAAGTTGGCCCCCAAGGACGTCCTTGGGGGCCAACTACCCCGCATGTTACCTCCAGTAAGTCCCACACAGTGGGATTGCTAAGAGGTCTTCGGAGGCCACGCCCACCTTTCTCCACCACTCTGCAAATGCGCCTCCTGGCACACTACTGGTTGGGGGATGAAGTCCACTTTACTCCTGAGGGACCTTGGGGGCCAAGACGCCCTCCTGGTACCTCCTGTAAGTCCTACGCGGCGGAATTCCTGAGAGCTGGTTGGAGGCCCAGCCCCCTTTCTCCACCACTCTACAAACATGACTGCTAGTTAAAAAAACATTAGAAATTCACTAAAAAAACAAAAGTTACAGGGATGTTATAGTTAGCAAATAGAATTTAAAAAATCAGTGATGTCAGTGATGTAATATGTGATGTTATCAGCAGTGCATTGCGGGGCGTGAGGTATAGTTAGCTCAGCTAACTAACGGCTGAATTTCACAGGTTTTGTACAAGTGAAATGTCAGCCTAACTATAACGTTCCTGTAACCTGTGTTTTTTTCCGTGAATTAAAGTAACAGTAATAAACAATAATTTTGTAGTCTGTGAAAACAATGCATAGTGATGTACTTCTCGTCCTTCCTTTTATTTTTTACAGTAGTTGTTGAGATGGATTAGATACTGCACATATTGCAACAACCTGTTCTTTTAGAACCAACATTATAATCGTTTTACTTGCAACATAATTCAAACCGAAGATTGGCAGCTCAATGCCCAAGTTGTTGATAACACTCTAGTAACTCTCAGTGGTGTAGCAGAAAAGTAAAAAGTAAAAAAGCAACGTTAAACCTAATAAAGTAAACACAATCAAAAACATCTGGCTGTGGCTCTATTTAAATTAGCATATCTGATGATCTAGCAAGTGTACATATGTAAGTCAATCCTTAGTGCAGTTATTATTATTATTATTCAGCTTATAGAGCGCCTGGTTACTCCAACGGAGTGTCCCCGCGCTAGAACACCAACAACACCTTGGCAACTGGCCTGAAACCTCCCTCCCTCAGGCTAAGACCCCAGAGGAACAGGAAAAGGCCTACTATCGTCCCCCCGGGGGTTGCTGGAAGAGCCAAGTCTTTAGTTTTTTCCGGAACAAAATCTCCGACGGGCACGTCCTAAGGTCAACAGGTAGGTCATTCCAGGCCTTTGCTGCAAGGAAGCCAAAGGAGCTCCCTCCAGCCCGTACCTTCCGCACCTTAGGCACAGTCATCTTTGCCGTGCCCAAGGACCTTAGGTAACGAGCAGGTCTATATGCGGTAAGGAGGAGGTGCAGAAAACTAGGCCCCTTCTTGTTGAGGATCCTGTGGCCAAAACACAAGGCCTTAAAGGTGACTCTAGCCTGTATGGGGAGCCAATGTAATTTCCTCAAGGCCTCCCCCACCGAGGCCCGCCTAGGAATATTCAGAATTAACCGAGCTGCAGCATTCTGAGCCTTCTGCAAGATGTTCAGATTTCTTGTGGTCACCCCTAAGTACAAGATGTTACAATAATCCAGACGAGACGTAACAAGGGCCTGTACAATGGTTCGTTAGGCATCTAGTGGGAGTAAGTCCAGGATTTTTTGCAGCATTTTCAGAATGCCAAAGCAGGCTCCAGCCACAGCAGATATCTGCTCTGAATAGGAGAGGGTGTTATCGAACTATACTCCCAGATTCTTGACCTTGGCCTTAGGGGTCGGAGTAGGTCCCATCTCCTCCGGCCACCACAGATGTGACCATAAAGAGGGCTGCTTGCCAACTACCATCACCTCCGTCTTTCCCACATTCAGCTGCAGGCAGCTGAGCTTCATCCAGTTCGCAAGCTCACCCAAGCAAACCTTAAAATCAGATGCCGTTCCTGCCTCCTTATGCTCCAGGGTGACAATCAACTGTGTGTCATCGGCATATGACACCAGTTTTACCCCATGTCGCAACACAATATCTGCCAAGGGGCGCATATAGATATTAAATAGGGTATGGCTAAGAGCGGAACCCTGAGGCACCCCTTGAGACAGAGGACAAACTCTGGATTTAAAAGGATGTTGTAAAACCTGGAAAGATCTGTTCTGCAGGAAATGTTTAATCCACTCCCATGTCCCGCAATCGACCCCGGCCTCCCCTAGCCATTCCCTTAGAAGGCCGTGGGAGACTGTGTCAAACGCAGCACTCAGATCCAGAAGGATCAGTGCAGTAGTTCTTCCCTCATCGGCTGAAGTTTCAGGGCCTCTTAAGCTAGAAGAAGGGCCGACTCAGTACTATGAAACGGCCTAAAGCCAGACTGTGTTTCATGAAGAACCTGTCTTTCTTCCAGAAACAGACAATTGGCTGTTTAAATGTTTCTCTGCGATTTTAGCAGCATAGGGTAGCAAAGATATAGGTCTCAGGTTTTCTGGAAGAGCAGGGTCTAAGGAAGGTTTCTTTAGCAGTGGTACCACCATGGCATGCTTCCAATTGCTAGGAACCTGACCCACACTAAATGACAGGTTCAGAAGTTTGGTGAGAACCGGGGCAATTACTTCTTTCCCTCGCAGTAAGAATTTCGGGGGGGGATTGGATCCAAGGGCGACCCAGATTTGACTACTTCCATAAGTTTAAGAACATCACTTACTTCAGGAGGGTGAAAAACAAACCTATCCTCAATCCTAGAAACATCTATGACAGTAGCCGAAATATAATTCCTGCTGCTTTCAGGGAAGGTGGCATAAATTTTATCTATCTTACCCATGAAGAAATCTGCAACCTTATTACAATAATCAGTAGAGGCAGGCATTGTGGCTGTCACACGTTCTAGAGAAGACAGTTGTTTCACTACGGTAAAAATATTCTTGGTGGAATTTTTTGCTGCTTCAATTTGCTCAGTATAAAACTCCCTACGTACTCTCCTGATTTGTTGATGATACGACTTGAGTGCAGCTAATTATTTCAACCTATTTTCATTTAGATAGTTCCCCCTCCACCGGCGTTAAAGTTATGGGTTAAACCTTTGTTATAATGCCAATTTGTGATGTAATAGAGCAAAAGATTTGCTTGCAGTCCAATTTTAAAGCCACATGCTATTTTTCATTACTCACTAATATTGTATTGTCATGTCCTTTAGGCTAGTCCCGTCATGTATACCCCTTTTTACATACATTGTTCCACCCACATGACAATAACGGTTCTGAACAGGTGACCTTTTACCTAGTAGCTTGCTCCCGTCTCTTCAACACCAGCTCTTAGTATTCTATCATAATCCCTGTACCTGAGGAACCTGAGGAATCAGGGTTATCATCAGTGGTTGCCAGAAACTACCTACACCACTGTAAGATACCGGGGGGTGGTAATGGCACTGTAGAGCTAGCTGGTCTAACAGCTGACATATCCTGTGGTGGTGTCCGGAAGAGGTTGGGACACCAAGTCCTCAGTTTAGGTCATCCAGAATGCACAGGTCTTGGGGATTCCTAGGATCTACACGACATGGCGGCGCCAACGTTCTTATATTAAGAGTGAAAATTTGAGTAGTTCAGTCGTGCTTTCTCAGAAAGCCCTACTCACACTTTTCAGAGACGTCTGAAGTGGGAAGGGAAATCCACCTCAGCTGAGCAGATATACCCTGTGTATTGGCTGAAGGTTCAAACAAGCTTGTAAGGATAAAATGTTTCCACATTGTGCAAAACCCTAGCTCTTAATTTTTTCTCTTCTCCTTTAAAAATGACGGACCCTGTGAGTAGCTCAGGGGAAGAAGAATTTGCAAATGCTCTTAACATCACAGAGAACTGCAGACATGCAGTAACTATAAAGCTGTTAGAACACGGCGTACCCGCAACAGGTGGCTGTGTTACCTTCATGACTGAGGCACACGAGGTGTTCGGATCAGAAGTATTCTATTCTTGGGTTCAGTTCCTGCCTGCAGATCCACAGACTAAATTGTTCCACACATACATTGTCTATATGGGGTCCAGAGGGCACTAAACAATATGGCAAGAAAATCCTTGGGAGGATGTACCCCCTATGAGATCCTGTTTGGGACAAGAATGTGGGTACCTGACCTTGATTGTGCCAGTACAGTGACGGATGTAAAACCATTTGAATTGAATGATCGTTTGGCTGTTTTACAGGAACTTAATGAATTCCAAGCATTACAAAGCAACGTCCAAGTAAAACGCACTGCCACTGCGGAAGTGAAACCGGTTCCGGCAAGACCTGCCTGGTTCCCAAAGATTGGGGACCTGGTCAGAGAAAAGATTGTGGACAAGAAGGAGTTTGGGCCATCCTACAGAACACCTGTACCTGTGCTGGCGGTTCAAGGATCAAGAACAGTACTTCTTCTGCCTCTTGCCGGCAAAAAAGAAAAAAGATTTGTCTCCATTGATCTGATCAAACCACGCTATGTGGCAGATTCGCAACAGCAGGCCACGTGGAATCCTGAGTGGCCGCAGATCTCCTCTCGCTACTAAACAGGAAGTTCAGATGGAAAGATTAATAACGTTTCAATACTCCTCTGTGCAAGACACCGGAGTAGCAAATAACAGAGTACGAATTACACCTGTTGAAACAGAACAACATCCAAATAAAACTGAAACGCAAATTGCAATTCGGCCCAATAATGACATTTCATCAATGTGCCTTCACAAGAAACACCTGCCAGTGCTACAAATCCTGCTGAGCTACCAAAGATAGATCAAACTGAGTCTGGCTACTTCATCAACTTCAATGACTTTTCTTCAGATCCAAGTGAATCTGAGCAAACGCCACCCATTTCTAAAAATGAAAAAATCCGACAATTCGATCTCTGGCTGAAAAAGACTTACTTTGTGTACCCTTGGCTACATCTTTGGTTTGCATTAGGGATCCTGTTCCTGTTCATTTGGATTGGTATAGTAACTGTCTTTTTCCTACTACTGAATGGACATTACCTCCCACAACGCTCTGCAGTACAACCTGTGAACTTGGTCTTGAAACCTCATACGTCATCACACCGTGAACAGAGAGACTTGTCCCTAGTGAACATTACAGCAGTTCCAGTACCAGATGGTATAGTTTGGGATGGAGATTTATATGATGTATTTGGTCCTACTGAACATTTGAAAATTCCAATGTATTTAAAATTTCATTGAATGATTTCATTACTTCAAGTACACTCTCTGATGATTGGGACGTTGAGACTGTAAATACTATGCTCTCAGATTTAGAACTATCTGCTGCATTTTCTTACAGGGGATTGTATGAAAATACACCTGACTGCGGCAGTATGCATTGTTACCAGCATTATGGTCATCACTTTTTGCACAGAGCTAGTGTGCCAAGAACTGTTAACACTTACCATCAAAGGGAACATTGCCCGACACCACCAAAAGGTAGTTCTGCCACATTCGCACAGAAATTTGCATATTTTTCAGGGTTCAATACATCAGACCCAATGTCATATTACTATAACTTAGTACAGACAAATACAACTGTGAAGAAAATGATGCTGACAAACACCAAGCTCTTATTTTCAGCACCTTTTATCTCCCAGTTGTCTATATAAGGATTCGCCTATTGAAGGGACACGATAGACACAAAATCCATCTGGGGACGAAAGAGTGGCAGGTTCAAGGAACAGAGGCTTTATTTAGAGCTTGCCTCATACCATTACAGATAATATTCCTGAAGAGAACAGTGCAACAGACCTGCTACGGGTTTGCAAAAATAAAAGGCCTGAAAACACCACACATCCCCTTACCCAAACCTATTGAAGGTTTATTAAATGACACACTGATAAGCGAGGAGATGCTGGGTGCAATGATACAGAATGGTACATCCAATTCATCAGCTCCCAATTGGAAGGGATGGTTGGTTTGGCCTATCGACAGAAATAGGTGTCAGTCAAGATTCAAGGGTACCACCGGAGGGTTTAGTATCTAAAGGCCTGACCCACACTATGTACACACAGACGACCCAGAGTAGTGACTTCTTAGTGTTGGGAAGTTGTGCCTAGAATGGCTAAAAACCTTAACACTATTACAGGTGAACCAACACTTGTCCCTTCTAGCTGACAACATGGATCTTAGGGATTTCTTGCTAGGTCCCAAGAAACCGCGTAAAAAACGCTTCCTATACACCATCTACAATGAACTGTGGAAAGTCTCCCAACAGGATGCTGTTGAGAGATTATGGGAAATCGATAGATTTAACCTAGAAAAGGCCTTGGCTGTGGTAGACAATGGTATGATCACATTTTCTGCACGTATTTATTCACTGGGCAACATTGTGTCCTCTGCAATTGACATAATGGAACAAGATGTGTCTATTCTACAACATGGACAATCTCAATTGCGCTCCATTTTGCTTTTAAGTTGGACATTACAATCATTGCGTTCTGGCCACGTGCCATGGTGGTACATTAAAGGCTCAAATTTGTTTTCGGCTTATAATCTGACCGACAGACAATTGACCATGGCACGCAGAGATGCAAAGTACACCATGCAGTAGCAGAGTCACCGTCTACGGAATGGTTAATTCATGGCTATATCACACTGCCAATCACGACATTCCAGTTCCAATACTGCCTTAGATACATCCAAGCAGGCAGGTATGAAGCGTTGGGTGAAGGGTACATACAGGAAACCTGGGAGTTACTGTATAGATATAGGTGCAGAAATAAGGACACTGAAGTTTTCTTAAGTGGTACATACTAAGAGAGGGCTTTAAGTGGGTCTTTATTGTGCAAAGAGGTCTCGCTTCGTGGAGGGTGTAATGCTTCAAAAGTGAACCTACCTTGCTACTTGAAGGGCTCCCCAGCTGCCGCGATTCATCCGTTTTTTGAGTTACTCTCGAATGGGAGTTATTTAATGCTGAATGATCAAGGCTGTTGCGGGATGGCGCCAGGCATCGCATATCTAGTCACAGTAAACTTCAGGGTTATTTGTTGTAAGCAAGTATTGTTTCCCCCGGCTCGCACAGTTATGGAGGCACCACTGTGGCCTTCATTGAATGTTTCCAGTATAAGGTTTGATTCGCTGAGCAGACTGAAGGCCATGTTGTTTCAACAAAGTGTGACCTCAACTTCAGCCCAAGAGACTTTTGATCTCCAGGTTGAAAGGTCTTCGGTAGAGATACAGGCCCTGGTCCGTACGAACTTCCCAATCCATTTCGGAGAAATGGTTCATCGTATCTTTAACATGTCTGATATGAGTGGGATCGTACACCTATTTAAGCATCTTGGATCAGGTCTCTAAACCACCTTTCAGACCATTTTCGGAGTAATTCCAGCTTTCATACACTCCGTACTTGGAAGCGCTTCTGGAGGGCTTCCTTTGGTCCTGCTATCAGTAGCGGGCATCCTGATTTTAATTCTATTGCTTTGCCATGGACGTCTCAACCCCTCAAGACATGGAGAGAACACTGCTGGAACTACGTTGTAATGAGCGTATGGTGTTCTACCTTGGTACGCCTTGGCTTGGAGAGCTGAGTGAGCATTGGTTCCTGTCCTTTAGACCGGTCTGGCTAGACTATGTCCGTGCCTGTGTTCCGTTGCCTCTTCTGCGGATTTGGCTGCGTGTTGCACCCATGTCTGACACTTCCACCAGTTGCGCCGCCGGACATAGAAGTATTCCTGGAGCCCTTACAGGCCCACGTGTACAGTTGTCCACAGCGTATTCTCATGTTGATGACGGCATTTCTAGAGCGTCCAGGGGATGCTTCAGCTCCTGTTGGAAGGGAAATTGGCTCTGCTCCAGAGGTACAGGCATCGGTTCCAGGCATGCAGGCATCTAATTCTTCCCTGCTGGCTGCTATGGGAACCAGAGATGACCATCTTTGCTCACTCGACATGATACTGGAAGTTCTGGAGGGATTGCCACCTGCGGATACGATGTTCAGCGATGCCGAGACTTCGGCACAGGATTCATAAACAATTTGGCCTTTCCTGTGCTGGGAACTATTCAGCATTTTTTAAACATTTACCAAATTGAAGGTCGTAACTGACTTTGTTTTATTTTTTTCCTTCTCTGCTCTAACTGAGCATAATGGCTTTCAAGGTGCTCAGTGTAATAATAACTACATATATACAAGTTTAGAGGGCCTTTGGAACGCTTTTTAGGGGAAAATTACTTTTCTTTTATGGACATTTTTTCAGGCTTTTAAAGTGACTTTAGTATTTTTATTGTAAATCATTTTTATGCTTTTAATGGCCTTAGCTTTATCATTATCTAGCTGACCCTGTTGACCTTTTGATGAGAGTGAGTGACATGTCCTTTAGGTTAGTCCTGTCATGTATACCCCTTTTTACATACATTGTACCATCCACACGACAATAACGGTTCTGAACAGGTGACTTTTGACCTAGTAGCTTCCTCATGTCTCTTCAACACAACTGCTTTTAGTATTTCTATCATAATCCCTGACGTACATAAACATGCCCTCAGGCAACACATAATTATTATGTATAAGGGTCACCACTTTTTTCATCCTTGGCCAACAGCCAGATGTGCATGATCGCATTTGTTTGGAAAAACATTTATGATTGTTTTCAAAACAGTTGTGACTGTTTTCAAAACATATCAATTCTAGAAGAAACCCTGGAGTGACCACTCTAGTATATAAGACCCTTATTTACCCCTGCAAATTAGAGGAGAATGCCTTCCAAGCTGACACGGGGTCCTGCATGCTGAATTTTCAACATGCAGCAGTCTGACATCCCTTGTGGGGTGTCATCCTTGAAGCATAGATGGGGTCCTTCATTCTTTACCATCAGGTGAGGGGGCTGGTTCTTCCCTAGGGGTTTCCTGGCTACATACGCATATACATGCTACACAGACAGATCTAGGTTAGGTACACTTAGGAGAATTACTTAGGGCGCACATTTTAAGAATATGCAAGTGCTACTGTTTTTATCTGAACTGCTTATGTTCATCTTATTAGCACTACGGTAGAAATATATCTACTGTTCACCATATTAGTGCTTGCGATCTCTTTTGTATGCTTCTATCTCCTGATTATTGCAGCAAATAGGTTTTACACAAGACTGACACTGGGCCAATAAATACTTATTGAAATGTCCTAATGGCCATCCTGTGTATTTTCTGAGAATAAGTAAGCATGAGTGACTGAGCGAAAAGTACTGCACTGTTTTCCACGATCCCTGAGGAATCAGGGTAGTCATGTTCAGTGGTTGCCAGAAACTACTTACACCACTGTAAGATACAGGAGGGTGGTTGTGGCACTGTAGAGCTAGCTGGTCTAACGGCTGACATATCCTGTGGGAGTGTCCAGAAGCGGTTGGGACACCAAGCCCTCAGTTTAGGTCATCCAAAACGCCCAGGTCCTGGGGATTCCTAGGAACTACATGACAGTATTTAACCATATTGTTTATCTAGTACAGTTCGATTCAGTGGTCATCAGGTGAATTAAGTGGCTCAAGGGGACATGGAATCATCTTTGATAAGCTCACCCACTTTGGTCAATATTTCAACCCGCTCGGCTGACACTGGGATTTCCCTAACACCTTTACTTTCTTCTTTGAGTAGTGAGATAGTTTTGGCTTCTATCTATTTCTGGAGTTCCAGTTTCCATCTTTTAATACGGGGCTTTCCTATTTCATCGTGATCATACGTTTCGCTAGCAAATGATCAATGTCTAAGGTCCTGGAGGTAGTACTGCCAGCCGCATCAGGAGAACTGTCCCCGTTGGCAGTTCTAGTGATAGTGTCAGTATGTGGGCGATTTGTAATCAGTATTTGTCTCTACATAGGCCCGACGTTATTCAATCTATACGTCCAACCGTTGGCGGCTGTGGCCAGGAGCAGAGGTTTAACGGCAGTATCTTATGCCGATGATACCCAGCTGGTAGTGGCACTCTCCAACGACTCCACGCAGGACGCTCTTAAGTTCCGGAGCGATCTTCCAGCTGTCGCGGAGTGGTTGTCTGCGAACTGTCTCCAGCTCAACGCCAGTAAATCTGAGATCTTGCTGGTGGGGAAAGATCCTGAGCAGTGTAGCGAGCGCTGGTGGCCACCGTCTTTGGGATGTGTACCCACCCCTAAACAGGTGGTAAAAAATCTGGGTGTATGGGTAGATTCGGCCCTCAGTTTTCAGGTTCACACAAAAAAAGTCTCGGGCACCTGTTTTGGTCTTCTGTCGGGGCTAAAACCGTTGTTAGGGTTTTTTGACCCTCCCACCCGACAGGTGATCATCCAAGCTACCATTATGTCTCAGCTAGATAATGCCAGTTCTCTGTACCTGGGGGCCAACAAGGCCGAAATCTCACGTCTTCAGAGGGTCCAAAATGCGGCTGCTAGAACTCTCCGGGGCCTTCCCAGAATGTGTCCCACGCCATTCGCAGACTCCATTGGCTGCCGGTGGCTAGGCGCATCGAGTTCAAGTCCCTCTGCATTGCCTTTAAAATTATGAATTTTTCTTCACCGAGTATTCTGTCAAACCTGATTTCATCTTACACTCCTACTCGCCACCATCGATCTATGGGCCAGCACCTGGCTATTGTTCCTCGGGTGAGGAAGGTGCGTGCAGGTGGACGGTCCTTTCGCCTCCTGGCAGCCAAACTTTGGAATTCTCTTCCGGCGCACATCCGTTGTCTGGATAACTATCTGATCTTTCGTAAGGCTATTAAAACACACCTTTTTCCTCCTATTTAGGTTTTGCTCCTTTCTGCAGCCCTCGGTCTTTTTGCTGTTTAGTGCTGGGACGCCCCTTTGCTGGGGCAGCTATGTGCTCTATAAAACCTCAATACAATACAATACAATATGGCAGAAGCCAGCCCGGCCTTGACAATATCTAGAGCATCTCGATGTAGAACTGAAGTATATTTTGTGTAGTGTACTGGGAGCAAGGATATTGAACTGCATATATTTGAATCAATCGTGTCTGGAGATGCTATGGGAGAAGCTAATATGTCGTTCCACTCTTTGTCATTAACACATCTGCACAGATCTTCATTTCATTTCTCTCTTAATTTGTAAATGAAGTTGCTTTTAATCTTCAGCACGGATCGATATGCCATGTTAGTAAATGCCTACCCTCACCCATTTTGTATATAGCTTACATGTATTAGGCAGGCGGTTCGGAGTCTGCAAATGTTCGAACTTGTCCTCAGTGTATTGGTAAGGCTGCAGTGTGTTAGAAATTGGCCTCTAGGTAAGCCAAAGATATTTAAGAGGGAATCAAATGGAAGGAGTTGACCATTATCAACTAGGGTGTAAATATAGCTGCTACGTCCCTTTATATCAGGTCTCTAAATATTGTAGTAAACACGTATCTTGCAAAGGGATCTTTGAGGTATGCATCTTAGGGTTATTTGGGGTCTTTCTGTGATTTCCAACACGCCACATTCCAACAACGCACTCAACCCTTAGCAGTCAGGGGAGTGAGGGACTAGGTTTGCCGTTTCTGTGCATCCTATTAAACAGTTTACCATATTGTATGGTTTTGAGTGGGTACCCAGTTTCGTCAGAGTAACGCCCAGCCAGCCATAGGCATGGACGTCAATTAGGGGTCGCCAGGGGTCACAGCTGAGAATCCTGCTTGCCCCTTGGTACCTTTGGTGCTGCTTTTGCAACCCATGGCCTCAGAGGTGGCAAAATCAGTGCCTGAAACACAAGGTAGCTCTTTCTAATGGACACTGGTTGGAGCTCCACTTGCCTGGTCTCTGTCAATTTTTTTTATTGTACGAATAGTGAATACTATTATTCACTATCAGTGTAATAAAAATGGAGAACATTTCCCGGAATATGACCCTATCTGGAAGCTAAGGAAAGTAAAAAATATTTTTTGAATGTATGTTGTATGCATGCTTGCGGGTGAGAGTGTGTGAATGTGTTAGTATGTTTAAGCATGTGCGTATGAGTCAAAGTAAAGGTCAAATAGCATGCAATGTCACTACTGCTACCACTGGCATTTTGGTGAATTGATGTCCATGGCCATACGGTTAAATACTGGAGTTTTGACAGTAGAAAATACATTTCCATATCTGGTGTCCCCATCCCCACTTTATCCTTCGGAGTTTTTAATTTGGACAGAGCAACTAGACTCCTACCATGTCCCATATCAGTTTCCCTAAAAGGCCATCTATCTCTTTAAATGTGACTGAGGGCACTAGTACTGGCTGGTTGATTAATAAAGCGCTAAGGAAGAGCAGCAGAACTATGTTTACGGCTGCCATTTGGCTCACTTGGGCAAGAGGCAAACTCCTCCAGAAACCAAAGTGCAGGCTCAGGAATACAATTGAGGCCCCCAGCTTACCCTCCAGTAAGTCGTTGGCTTTGTATAAAATGTGGATCCCCAGGTATCTAAATGTATACATTTCCCATGTTATAGTCACTCACCTGTGAGTAAGGTTTATTCAATGAATTCCTTCTACAATCGGTTTGAAACAGAACTTAGACCAGTTTACCACCAGTCCCACCAGCAATTCCATTTTGTGCAATACTTCAAAAAGGGGATCCAGGCTTCCCCTCGTATCTCTGATGTATATTATCATATTGTCCGCCTACAGGGAGAACGACTGAATTCACATTGGCACAGCCATGGTGTGATGTGAGAATATTCAAATAGAACCCCAATGATGTTCCTGAGGGTAATTGATGTCTACCAGATAGCACTCTGTATGGGTTTTTCCACGTATTCTAAAAGTATTTGGGGGGCAAATGTATCAACACTTTGCACTGGTGCACACTGGTGCATCACACAGTGTTGATTAAGTGCTTAGATGCGAGTGCAAACCTTTTTCTGCATGGAGATGTAGCCCAAAATGTAATGCAAATGGCTCTTTGCTTTCTATTGTCTTGCATCAAGGGCGAAGCACAATGAGTGGCAGATAAGAGCATCCATGTATCACTCATGGGTGTTCTCCTGCTGCACTCATGGTTTTTGAGGAAAAACCCTATTGTCCAACAATGGTTGATACAACATAGAAACAAAAACAATGCCTCCTCGAGGCAGGAGCTAACAAATGAGAAATGTTTTTCATTCCTCTAACTTTTCTCACATTGCAAGTGTCCTGCTCTGTACAGAAAACATACAATATGTGTAAAGTTTTAAAGTTAGTTTAAGCATTGTATTTTGTACTGGAAGAGTATGCTAGGGAGCCTTTTTGTGCACCAGCGTTGGGGAAGAAAGCAGCAGCACCATATTTTAGTAGCTATGGCTCTGTGATGCTCATTCCCTCTAGTGTAATGCAGTGCAGAAACTTGGATTGCTGCAGTAAATTGCACAACCTTTTAATAAAGCTGCCCCTTGGTTTCACAGTTTTAACAATGTACGGTTCCAAGCTTCTCAAATCAAAGGGAAGTATTCAGTGAAAGTGGTTATACAAGATTTCCCCTCAACCTGACAGCCTGGATTTCTTCTTATATTCTGCCTACTCTTTCCCTGTGCCAAAGATGGAATCTACTATATTGTGAGTGGAGATAACGCAGAAGTAGCCTTAGTCATCATTTATTTCACCTAAGTGACTAATGATCTTGTTTTGAAATATTTTTGAAGTTGGTTGAGGCCCAGCGCTTTCTAGGGAGCTTCATTGTAAAGAGAAACTGGACTTTAGCAAAAGAAGAAGCTCATGAATAGCAAATGTTAGTTCCCTTTCATTGGGTCCTTCACACCTTGAACACCAACATTAAAATCATTGGGTACTGCTTCATATGGCCATTGATCGTGGGGTGAAATAAGGTAAAAACATACAAGTACCCAACACATGTCCATCATGGCCTTCGTGTAGGGAGATAAGAAGGGTTTCCCTTGAACAGATACAAGTTTCCATGTATCTTGCAAACCCCATCTGGGGGATGATGCCAATTAAAGCTCAAGCCACCACAGGGACCATCACAACCGCTAGAGCCACCTTAATCTTACTGCTGGCAGGTATCTTGTGACATCTTCCATCACTAACATTATTTAGCTGTTCATAAAGGGAAGAAGATGATTATGGTGATTGGCACTGGCTAGCCCTAACTATCAAAAGCCCTACACTCATAACGGTACTATTATGATCATGCCCCGGCAATTACCTTACTACTGGCATGGTACTCAAAGCTGTTATTATAAAACAACTCTCTTTGCTGTGCATATGAAATAAACAAAGTTAGACAACCTCTCTATGCTCCTGATTATAATATGTCCAACAGGTGGAATCCTATGTGCGAACCGGAGTAAACTGCCACAGTCATCAAAGTAACCTCAACCTCCTTAGGGATTAGTCTAGGAGACTTAGTCTCACAGTAAAGCAGCGTTGCCCTTCCAGGAACATATATATGTCTCAAGAGCTTCGTCCTTTGTTTGCTTCTCTGCCTACTGATCTTGGGCTTCTTTTGTCTATCACAAAAGGCTTCTTCTGTAATGTCTTCTGATATTTCTAGTTAATGATAATGCCTAAGGAACGAAGTTACTATTTTCAGATTACTCAAACTCATGACTAGTAGGGCAGACAACTCCTAAACCTCTGGAAGCGTTGGACTGTCCACTGTATGCTTTCCTATGGATTGCCTTTGTCCTTTATTGTTTATGTCAAGAATTCTGCTCCCAGTTCTCGTGGTTACTCATTTGAAATTCCCCTGAATGTTAGCCTGAGACCAGGCTCCAGCTGATTCCTTCTACATATTACATAGGCCAAATGTTAAGACGCATCGAATGAGCAGCTCCCACCTTAGTAGTAGGTAGCTCCCTCAATAGTAGAGATACTTTCTCCATGGGGAAACTCTATTCATATAAACTTTACTGCACCACCTCCTTGAAGTGGCTCCAATTCCAGCTTAAAAATGCAGAGTCTAAGATTCCGCTGTTAGACCCATCACTACAAATGTGACTACATGGTATGACGAAGCAGCAAGCAACGTGACTACCGTCCTGTGATTTGCTTTCAGCTGTGTAGTTTCTTTTGGCTTCTTTTGCCACTGGAGTCTAGGGGAAAGGGTCATGTATGGCAGGACATGATTTATAAAATGTTTACATCTGCAATTACCTATTTATGGGGATGCCTGCAAATTTCAATGATACCTTCACACCGGACGCCATTTCGTTGTGGTGGAGAAAATCGCTTTGTCTGGGCGCTCATCCTGGATTTCATAGAAACATGCTGAATATAAGGTGATCACATAAACAATGTTTTTTGACCAACACCTTATAATTTCTGAGTATTTCACCTCTTGATATTCTGTTTCAGTTGAATTCGGCAGGGGCGGTGGTAAGACTATATAAATTCTGAATCAATTGATAGGAATGCTACTTTTTTTAATCATCTATGACTTTCATCCATATGGTTTTTGCATCTTCTTTTATACAATCTCTCTTAGGGGTGCCATTCTACAATCTAATAATTTGCCTCACATGCATGGACTATTTTATGCTGAACCTTTCTCCACATAGTGTCTTCGTGTCATTGAGCTGAAATCTGAACCTGTGCTTACCGCAATATTTTGCTAGTATACACTGTTTTGAATTACTATCCTGCACGTTAGTGTTTGCTACACTGATCAGACCTATGCATGGGCAGATGTAGATTCTTTTTATTATCACACAAACATATGCATTGGTATCCAAATATGATAATTTGCCTGCATTTCTTTGGGTTAAACTTCAAAGATCATTCTTTGCTGATTTTTCTTTAACAGAGATTATTCACTTATACAGTTGATATGCTTCACACCGGTTTCATATTTTAAAGTATATGCCTTTCGTGATCATCAAATATCTTTTTTTGCATGGTCTTCTATGAAATGTTTTGTTCTGTTCTGTCTACAATCTGGAATAACAAATATTGAAATATTAAAAATAAGGTCTTTTGGGGGAAGCACTGGGAAGAAAATGATATTTCCTGGAATAATCAGATAATAGAAAGAGTCTCTATTGTACCCTGTAAGAAACTTAAAAAATCTTATTTATTACCCAACATGTTTATAAAAGAATAGTAATTTTTAGATACTTCCCTATCAAACATTATTCCAACTACTTTTTATTACCCGATTTTGAATTTTGAAATAATAATAGACCGCAGGCTGCTCTTATTTATAGATAAATTAATCAGCCAAATATCACTAGAGCTAAATCTCCAGTGGAACGGTCACCAGAGCATAATATTCATAATGAATTTGAGGAACGAAAATGGAATAACATTTGGCTGAAATTATTTAAAACAAATACACCTGCAAAACAAATACATCTGCAAATATTATGCTGCGGTTAGCAAGGTTTGTTTCTGCTAACTCTCGGAATGTCTGTGGAGTTGCCATAGCTGCTCACGAGCAGGAGAGTTCCACATTTGCCAGTTGGAGCTCTCCAGTCGTGTGAGGGCAGCGGTGGCTCGTTGAACCGAGAATAAACTTATGGAAGTTAACTACATACCGTTTCCTGTCGTAATTAAGCTCGAGGCCATAACATATTACTCAATCATTCTTTTTATTTACAATAGATTTCTTCTTACTCCTGTGCATATTTGTACAACTGATAATGTTATCTCTAATGTAGACTGATCATATAAAAGTGAACATTACTTCATATTTTATTTTTGTGGCAATATATTACTTGTGGCCATGGTATGATCTAAGTGTTCCAAAACTGTGCAGTACAATGTTCCCCTCTCATTTAACAACATATTTTTTAGGTTCATTATTTTCCAATTGTAATTCTACTTTTAATGTCAAGTTATAGGATTTGTTTATTGCTATTGCTTTCAGCCAAATACCTTGTTGGTGGAAAGATTTTTCAAAATTGTCACATCAGTGTTAGTGGAATCCAATATTTGATAATCACAGGATAGAAACTGCTTCTTCTTAAATGAAAAGTAAGATTCAAAATGGTTTAATATGGTTCCCCCTAACTACATTTGTATCTAGCAGTTCAGCTCTATAAATAATGTATCAAACTTAGCATGTTAATTAATTATTTTTAGTTTCCTATTTCTTTTGTTCACTTATTCTTTCATTTTATTTCCACTTTTTCTGTATCTTTTAATGTCCTTAATTTTTATAGCCCTAAAAATAAACATGTTGAACCTTTGTGTTAGTACAGTAATGACATTTATATATTGGGTTTGTTGATATTATTGTATAATTAGTTTATACAATAGTGATTTAATTGCTTTGATCAAAGTAAAAATAAATCTAACCAATTATAATCCTTTCACTCAAGGGTTTCCTGCTTCAAACAAGTCTTCACAATCACTCCTATGTAAGAATAATTTCCTTTTTAAAAAGTAAATCTTTAAGTAAAATATTCTATTTTCTACTGTGTAGGAAAACTAACTGTGAGAAGTTTAGAGCCATACTCCAAAGTTTCATAATTTTATTCCTGAATACCATCTTTAACAGCCGTCTAATTACTTACTGGCACATGCATCAACATCAGAATTTGCGATTACCAAATAGCGATTATTAAGGAATCGCTATTTGGTAAACGCAAATGCCTATGCATGTAGGAATCGCAAAAAAAATTGCGAATCTTTAACATTAGCTAATAGCAATTCTGTAAATAGTGAATCGCTATTAGCTAATGTGACACCATTCATTCCTATGGGCCTACAGGCCCTTAGGAATGAATGGTAATGCATTCGCAAATTGCGATTACCAAATTGGTAATCGCAAATTGCAAATGCAAAGCCAAGGGTGCCGGGGGGACTAAGCACCCCCAAAAAAGATTCAAGTGTGCACATGTGCAGCACACACATGACCTAAGGGCATGTGTGCGCTACATGCCACTTTGAAAAATGCATTTTTGGGCATTTTTCAAAGCATGCACAAATTACCATCAACTTGAAATGCACAGTTTGCATTTAGGAAAGGCTACATGCATCGGCTTTAGGAAATCGCAAATTGCGATTCCCTAAATGCATTCGCAATTTAGGTAATTGCAAAAAATTGCAATTACCTAAATTGCGAATGGAAAAAAGGTACATGCATCGGAAAAGGCCTTTTCCCCATTCGCAAACGGGCCAATTCGCAAACATACTTGATGCATGTGCCCCTTAATTTCTAATGCTGCAGCCCTAATTCATGAGCAAAGTATGAGAGACACTCTGCTGGTTCTTATAACTGGCATGTTGAAGTTTACTTTCTGACTGCTCATTGTAGGTATTCTGAGGACTAATCATGTTTAGGGTCAGATAGTCAAAAGGAGTCCTGGAGAAGGATCTGTGAATATCTGATTTCTGAAACAATTATCAACCTATTTTCCCACACTGTGACTGACTCCTATGTTTATTGTATTTTATGCTTCAAAAAGTATTGCTGTTTCTCTGTTTATCCATTGTCTCCGATGTTCCCAAGCTTAAGCATATTTTAATAACAGAACACAATAGATCTTTCATTTTAGATAAGTATTCAAGCCTATATACATTTTAATGCTCTATTTGGGAAAAATTATTATTTTTTGTCATTTTTCTCCTCAGACTCGAAACTATTTAAGGCAATGCCATAACATGTGGAGCAGATCAGCCCCAACTAGTGCACATCGAGGGCAAGCAGCGTCTGTCCAATGAAATCTCGATTTGTTTTGGGGTGTTAGGTATGCTCTGTGTAGGATATAAAATTGTATGAGCCGGAATTTCACATTTCGTGGGATGTGTGTTGGTTCTGAAAAGATCATTGTTCACTCCCTATCTGTCCACGGACGATTGTGATCTTCCTCCCAGCAGGCTCGCAAGCGTGTCAGTGGAGGCGTGTGTGTGTCAGTAATGAGGCAGTTAACCAATGCACAATGTGACTACCCAACCTCATAACCTGTAATTATTGTACTACTGAATGTGGCTGCGGCTCACCTACCAGATCGCCCCATGCACGTTTCAGCGTGCTACTAACGGGTTGTGTAGTAAAAATTGCCCCAGGGGCAAGTCTGCATCTCCTGCCAGGTCCTCATAGAACAGCAAGACACAATCGCAGTACAGGTCTCCCAGTGTATGTAGCCCAGCTGCATGCCAATTGGTGAGCTTAGCCCCAGACGGGATGTTTCTATGAGTGGGTGTGCCTAGAAGGGGCAGCAGGTAAAGGTTCTGCTGGTAGCAGCAATGTGCAACAGCTAGTAACAGGGGTCCTGGTGCGGCGGTTCCAGTGATTGGGTGAAATAGATGGTGGATATTAGGCATCGACCAGGGTGGCAACGTGGTGGCTGTGTCAGACAACAGTAGGCCTGAGAGCCATCTGGCCACCCATTGCAGCTGAGCCGCCAAGTAGTATGGTTCCAAAATTGGTACTGCTAACCCTCCCTGATCCAGAAGTACGTACAGCTTTGCCAATGCTACCCTGCAACGCCCAGCGCATTTTTTGTTTAAAGTCTCGAAAAAATCTAGCTGGTACAGAAATGGGCAAATTTGAAAAATAGTATAATAGTCTAGGAAGGATCACCATCTTCAACAATGCGATCCGACCCATCACAGATAACGTTAGCGTCCTCCTGAACACCATTTGAGTTGTGGGCTACCAGGTCACCAATGCTTCGTTAAAGGCTAGGCCTGGATCCAGAAGGTCCGACACAAAAGGAAACAGGCAGGACTTCCTCCAGTTTACCAGAAGGCCCGACAGTCCAGCAAATGGTGCAGTATTTTGGCTATCGCATCCGGTACAGGGTGGACATCCCGGAGGTACCACAGCAAATCATCTGCATATAGGGATACTACATGTAGGGCATTTCCCAGCCATATGCCCTAACCCATACCCCTCCTGCAAATATCCGCGGCCAACAGTTCAATTGCCAGAGAGAATAGCAAAGGCGAGAGAGGGCACCCCTGCCGGGTGCCATGGCCGATCGCCTGGCTCGGTCAGCTGTAGCGTGTGTATGAGGAGAATGTGCTGTGTAGTTTAAGCATCACAATCTTTCCAGTAGAGATTTATGTTCTGCCCATTGTTTCACCAGCTGGCATATTGCTGCTGGTGTGTCCACCACTCGGGCTTCCTCTTGGAGGAGCCTGCTCTCGACACGTTTAGGATCTGCTTCAATAGATCTGCGCAGACCATGCTGTGCACCCAAGCAGTGCTCCTGGACCACTACTTTGAACATGTCCCATTCTATGAGGCACGAGGACGCTGTGAGATCGTTGTCCTGGAAATAATCAGTTATGGCAGAGCTCAGGGCTTCCCGGAATGGAGGGTCCTCCATTGTCTCCGGTTGTAATCGCCATGTAGGGATGGCAGGCACGTCAGCATCCCATGACAGCTGCAAGAATTGCAGATTTTGATCGAAGTGAGACCAATCCATATAGTCAGTCCGTGACACCGGGGAGGCAAGTAAAAGATGTACATACAAATCTATCTAGTCTAACATGTAGCTGGTGTGAGCCCGAGAAGTATGAGTAGACTGTCTGCAGGGTGGCAGTGTCACCAGACGTCCACTACACACCAGTGCTCTAGCCACTCATGCAGCACCCTCGCTGCCTGAACTGTGGGTGCCCCTGGGAGCAGGGGAAACTAGCGTCCCGAGTTGGATCAACGACACAGTTGAAGTCACCACCTATTTACCACGTAACCCATACCACCGGGATAGTTTATTGGATAAGGTATCAAAGAATGCAGCTTCGTCAGAATTCGGCTTGTAGACCGAGCCCAGGAGTATATGTCGTCCATCCAGACGGCCTTTCACTAGGATGTATCGCCCTTCTACATCTATGTCAGTCTCATCTGCTGCGAAGGGAATCCCGGGTCTAACCCACGCCAGAGCCCCCGCACATATGCAGAGTAACCATTAGCAAAGAGCTGCCCCCGCCAACGCCTCTGGCGATCTCAGGGAGTGTCAAGTATGACTCTTGCAGGAGGGTGATATGAGCAGAATGGCGCTTAAGGTAGTAGTAAATAGAGTATCTGCGCTAAGGTGTGTGAAAGCCCTGAACGTTCCAACTAAATATATTAGTGGAAGTCATTAGTGTATTGAGGGGAGGTTCTGGAGTGCATGGCGTCTGCGGGTAACTAGAACCCTCACCTATTCATTATGTAGTTTTCCCACATACTAAATAGCTGAACCAGTAAAGAAAATCTTTGCCACAGGAAATGGATTGGAATGAACATTTGATTTTACAGCAATTAAAAAGGATGCCCACTGAAACTGGATGTTTTCTTCATAATTTTACTGCAACTGCTTTCTTGTACGGGGCATTTTCTCATTTGTTTAGTGTAATTTGTAGCAGAAAGCTTAAGATTCGTGAACTGTAAATTTATGGCAATTCTACAGTGACTTTCCTAAATTCTTAAACTTTTATACCCAAGCTTCAAAATGGGAAGGCACTGTAGTTCATGTAAGACAAAACTGACTTCTTCTTCCTGTCTGTCTTGTGCCTGGTGGTCATTGAAGAATTAGGCGCGGGAAGCAAAACATTAAAATAGCCTTTGTCCCTACATTGCATTATCTTTAAAAAAAGATCAGGTACAATTGATTTTATTTTCAATATATTTTTTTAGATTGGTCCTTGACATTTGGGCATTTTCCACATTAGGCTCATGAGAAAATGGGTGAGTCTGGGCCCAGAATGGTCGTTGAATTTTGGGCATATTCTTGTCTGTGCACTATGAGTCTAAGAAGGTGTGTGGGACTGGGGCAGTTTACGTTTTGTCAGAGACTGCATGTATTTTCTGCAGCTAAAAGTCTGTTTAGTGAACAGTGTTTGGAGCAGGTTCCTGATTTTCCTAGAATATAGAGCTTTTTCTGGCCTGCCATAGGTTGTTTTACAAATCTTTGGACAAAACACCCTAACAATTGGAGGTTGACGGCGGCGGGTGAGCCCGATGTTCCGCTGCTGCTGAGGTGCGTCACTCCTCCCCTTCCTCTTTCCGGTGAGCTGCTTCCGGGTCGCCTTCAGCCACGATCGTGAACGAGGAGCCGTGAAGCTGGCTGCAGACTGCAATGAAGACCCCAGTGCCATAGCATTGTAGGAAGATAGCAGCGGTCAATGATGGGAACCGCAAATTGCTAATGCGTTAGCAAATAGAGTCCTGCATGGTGGCCAAGGTTCAAGGACTGTGGAGACTGTGAGACCTTCGTCGAGCCACGGACCCCATGAGAAGTGAGGAAGACGCAGCAGGCATAACGAACTGGAGGCGGTGAGGTAACCAGGTGCTGGGCAGGAGCTTCCTATATGTAGCCTCCTATATGTATCGTGGCCCTTTACAAATCCTGAGAGCCTTCGCTGGCGAGAAAAAAGCTATACCTTTTACTGGGGCATTTTGTACAGATGGCCTTGTTTCCTTCTTTGTAGATACTAGGAGGCTCGGAGGGTGATGTGAGTGCTAGGAGCAGCAGCTTGGTGAAAAGCTGTCTCTGGCCAAACAGAGGCACCCTATAGCCCTGTAGCTGAGAGCTATTCACTCTGGAGCACAGGACACAAAGTATGCACCAGATGGTTCTGAGAGGACTAGGAGCAAAAGCTACAGCTGAGGCACCTACGCCGCCAGCATGGACCCAAAAAGCCAAGAGAAAAGCAGCTCAAGCGCGACTATTGGCAGTTAAGAGAGGAAGAGCCATACAGAAAAAGGGCGAAACAATGAACATTGTAAGGGATTTGGCACTTTCAGGCGTTTTGCCTCCGGTGCATACCCCCCCAGGAATGTCCCCAGCATCCTGAGGGTCCTCACCAGAAATTGTCGTCAGTGCCGTCAATGGCAGGGGAACTGGTGGAGAGGAGCTATGGTCCCAGGTAGGATACTGGGTATGGAAACTCGCTAGCACGCATTGAGAGATTAATGGAGGGGGGAGGGAGGTCCTGGCTTCGCAAAAGATTACAGGGGCAACAACTGAGGAGAAGAGTGCAATGATAGAGTCTGCTAACCCTTCGAAAGACTACCCTCTATTTTCTTAAAATCGTAAGGTAACCCAGGTGGCCACCAAGCTGCCCTCTGCAGATCAGGTATCCTCTGGCGGGACAGCTCAACTCGCCCTGGATATGGTATCTGGCATCACTACGGGTCAGGATGGCGAGGCTGCACGAGAGAACAACCCTGAGTGGTCTGTACAGGTTTGGGGGAAGGCGGAGATGGCCCTATTCAGGAGCCAGTGACACCAGGTGACCTGGGGCTTTTGTCCCCCTCAATATCTAGCAGTCTCTAGCTGAAATTCAGGGCCGAAGAGCGGGATTCACCTAATCATCAGGGGGATGCAAGCGCAACTGTAGCTGCTGGAGGAAGTATTACCGCGCCCCAATCTCCGATGGTTTCGACTGATCAAATGCAAAAGCTTTTCGAAACTATCTTGGGATAAATACGTGATTGCAAATCCTCACATGCCCAGGATCTATCTCTACTACATCAGAGATTAGATAAAATTGAGTCTATGCTACAGCTAATACCAGAGCGTTTTAAAGAACTGGAGCAACGTGTATCGGATATCGAGGTCCACTCCCTGGTATGTGACTCTGATATTGCCTCTCTCCAGAAAAAGCTACAGGCCTCACAGTTAAAGTTGGATGACATGGAATACTACGCAAGACGATCAAATCTGGCCTTCACAGGGATACCGGAGGACAGTGAACGCCTCAATGGCCAGTCCAATCCTCTGGTCTAGATAGAGTCATTGATCAGAGACCACATACTTGATAAAGTGCCGGAGGACCTTACTATAATGAGGGCCCACAGAGTCCCCTTCCAGAAACTTCCGGGGGTCAGGTATCCCAGGACGATGATCGGCAATTTCTAAGATTATCAGATTAGAGAGGCTATTCTAACCAAAGCAATCCAAAAAAGAGACATTGTTTTACCTGAAGGAGCCAAAGTGAGAGTGTTCTCTGATAAGTCAGCATCTGCAGCACACAGACAGAGGGACTTTGTGGGCATGAAGGGTCAATTCAAGAATGCAGGAGCACAGGTCTCTATCTTCCAGCAGTCCAAGTTGAAAGTTCTATGGAAAGGAAAGTTCCATCTCTGCTCTTTTCTTGAGGAAGCTCAAGAACAGCTACAAAAGATTATTCAAGCAAGTGGCAAATAGGGAAAGGGCCGTTATCTGAGCAGAGTATGACCCTCAGGACTTTAGAACTCTGGGATTATAGATAGCAATGCGAACTTGTGATATTCCTCTTAGTCTGGTGCCTCTTTTCTTCCAGCACTTTAGGCACTTTACGCACTTTGTTCACTTTAACTGTGTGCACTTTACTATTGTATTCTCTTCTCTTTTACGGGGGTCATGTATATGCTGCTACTACTACTCCTCTGTGTTTTAAGGTTTACCTTTTTTCTATGGGGTAACCCGATTGTATTTGCACTTCTGCATGGTGTTCACTTTCACTATGGCACTTTAGTTTCATCTCCGTCAGAAGGAGGTATAGTAGTTTGTATGCCGATGTAGGATAAGCTTGTAGTAACCGATTTCTGAATAGCTATTGAACACCGCTAAGCCGATCCCTACATTTTCTTTCCTGACTAGGACGGGTCGTTTTGTAAATTCCTAGTTCCAGAGCAAGTTGGCTCATATATCCCAAGTACTTCCCGTTTTTTGAGAAGGATAGCACTTTATGCACTTTAAGCAGGGGATACTCTTTAGGAGATACCCCGGGGGCTAAAAAGAAAATTTATAGGCTATACGTCACTGAGGTGGGGAGGGAGGATAGACGTACAACCAGGCGCCAAGTCAAGGCGCCTTTGTATGATGCGGGGGACAGAGGAGGCGAGGCAGGGCTACCTCCTTCCTCAGGTAGTTTGGGGAGGGCAAGGGTGGTGGGGTTCGGGGTTGAAGCAGAAAAAAAATGGGCTCAGTAGTAGCAGGCAAGTAAAGAGCCAGAACAAGAATCAGAATCAAATCAGGAATGTAGTCAAGATCGGCAAGCAAGGGATATGTGGGGGATGCTATCCCACTAGGGGAGGTCAGGCATTTTCAACAAGGGTGATGTTGCAAAAGGAAGTATGGCAAAGGAGAGAGCATAATGTGTTTTTGTGGGCTGCGTTAAGGTGGCATGCTCTAGTTTGAGGGATGTCTCAACCAATAAAAGTAATCTCATGTAATGTAAATGGTTTTTCAAATGCACGGAAAAGAGGAGCAATGTTAAACTGGATGGCCTCTTTTTCCCCGCAGGTGATTTTTCTTCAAGAGACCCACCTGAAGTCTAATTCCCCTAATTTTACGCTCCCCAAGAAATATGCTCATTCATACTTTGCCTCGACACATTCTGCGGTTCGGGGGGTGGCTATTTTACTCTCTTCTGCTCTAGATTGGGAGCTTGGAAAAGTGATCCGAGATGCAGGTGCAAGGTGGATCTGGATTGAGGTTTCAGTTAATGGTGTAGACCTTGTGTTGCTGAATTACTATGGGCCGATTTTTGACGATACTGGGCCTCTGAATAAGATCTATGATTTATTAATAAATGCCAAAGGTATTATACTAATGGGAGGCGATTTTAATTTCATACAAGACATGTGTTTGGATACATCAAATAAGGGTAAAAAACAAATAAAACCAAAGACAGCTAGATTGTAAAGAACTATGAAAGAAGATTTCGCCTTTGTTGATCCATGGCGCCTCAACCACCTAGGCCTTGCTCAGTTTACCTGCTTCTCAGCTTAGATATAAAACAGCCTCCCGTCTGGATTTTTTTTTGATAAATAAACAATTGGATAGAGGCGAGTCCACTATTTTTTCTAATTAATTTTCAGACCATTCTCTAGTCTCCCTGGTTACATATCTACCCACCCCAAAAAAACATAACAGTAGATGGTATTTTGATAAAGCATTGCTCTCAGATCAAAATTGGATCACTGAAACTCGTGAATTCATACAATGGTTTTACAAAGAAAATATTAATACAGCATCGGGTTTTATGGTCTGGGAAGCTTTTAAGGCCGCCTTTCGGGGTAGGGTGATTGCATACAAGGCAAATCTTTATAAAACTAGACAGCATAAGATCCAAGGACTTCAGAATGCTGTGGATCAGGCATGGTTAGAACTTACAAAACACAAAAGGGGGTAGTGGGGGTATACAGGGTAGCACATCAATCTCAAACAATGTATTATCCGAACTTATCTGTAACCCAATATCAGTATTGGTGCCACTCGAGGTAACAAAACACAAAACACCCCACTACCATGGATGTCACCACACAGAAGTACCAAAGGACTCCCGTGCTAGTCTTAACAAAAACAACTGTACCTCGGCACTCTTAAAATGTATATGTCACTATTTTAAATAGTGTAAGCGTTTACAATTTATCGACAGTTTGGCTTCTCACAGGAAAACAATCCAAGAGATAGCTTTTTGCAAAAAGCTATCTCTTGGATTGTTTTCCTGTGAGCAGCCAAACTGTCGATAAATTGTAAACGCTTACACTATTTAAAATAGTGACATATAAATTTTAAGAGTGCCGAGGTACAGTTGTTTTTGTTATGGTTAGAACTTATGTCTAGGCCCCCAGGAAACTCTGAGGAAGAAATTCCGCGGCAGGACTTAATGGCGAAGGAGCAATTACATTTTTTTTTTATTCTGGAAGAGATCTCGGGAAATAATGCATTACAACAGAAGGTGTATGAAGAAAGTCAACACATAGGCAAATTCTTAGCTTGCTCAACAAAAACGCAACAGAGTAGGCAACTAATTTCACAAATAAGGGATCCCAGTACGCCTATCTGACTACCAACAAAGACAGAATTGCGGAAATCTTCGTGTCACAATTTGAGAAAATATATGCGGAGACCCAGCTAGTTAGCACCTAGGCCCTTGAGGACTATTTTAGCTCAGTCCAGCTACCCAAGGTTACTGAGGACGAGTGTAAGGTTCTGGCCGAACCGATTACATCTATAGAACTCAGGGATACTATAAAAGCAATGGCTAGTGAGAAAGCAAGTGGTATTGATGGGATACCAATTGAAGTTTATAAGTTGTTCATAGATGAACTTTCCCCCATGTTAGTGTCTCTGATAGCTTTAAGGAAGGAGTTGTGATCACTATCTTGAAGAATGATAAGGATCCGAAGGATCCAAGCTCCTATCGTCCAATTAGTCTACTAAATGAGGACTACAAGCTTTTCATGAAAATTTGGGCAAATAGGATCTCAGGATGTGTGCAACACGTGATACATGCGCACCAAACAGGGTTTTTACCTGGCAGATCAATGGCGGCAAATACTTTTTATTTGATTCAAGCTATTCACTATTTTCCAGCCAGGAAGGACAGAGCAGCTATTTTAATGATGGATGCAGAAAGGCATTCGATCTGGTGGATTGGCAGGCCCTTTTTTTTATCCTCAAGAAGTTTGGCTTTCCATCCAGTCTGATAGAGATGCTAAGGTGAATTTATATGGGGGCAACTGCGAAAATAATCATAAACGCAGAGCAGGCGGGTGAAGTACTGATAAGACTGGGGACTAGGCAGGGTTGCCCCCTTTTCCCCCTTTTATTCTCGCTTTTTATCGAGCCACTGGCAATAAAGATCCGAACTAACACGTCAATCTTGGCTCCCCTACCAGGAATGACAAAAATTAAGCTCTTTGCCGATGATCTGATTTTATATTTGAACCCAGACAGGGCAAATATCCAGTTGGTGCCCGGGGAAATTAAAGCATTTACAGAATTAGGGGGGTATAAGCTCAATCAGTCCAAAACGGAGCTTCTCCTATTTAATTCACGAGAGGCCGATCTTCCTGAAGGGCTAAAAGTTCTGCCATTAAGACCTATTAGATATCTGGGCCTATTTGCCACAGCAGATTTCTCTCAACTGTTTCATTTAAACTACATAAAAATGCTCAACCAAATTAAAAATCTTTTAGAAAAATAGTCACTTTAACCTCTGTCAATAGTAGGCCGAGTCTCTTTAGTGAAAATGTCGATTCTTCCCCTGCTGATATTCCTGTTTCTAAATCTTCCACTAAAAATACAGATTTCATATTTTAACTAAGTAGACAAAATTTTACTGGAGTTTGTATGGGCAAAATAAAGCCCCGGATCAAGCTATCTATTCTTCAACTAGACATCGAGCAGGGGGGACTTGCATTACCTCACCTACCTACCTATTATCTAGCTGCGTTGATCAGTTTATTAACGCAGCTGGCTGCCCCCACTTCGAAATTTGATCACTTTTTTTTTGATCTTATGTTAATAGAAAGTGCAATCAAGTTATCAGCATTTCTGCACCCTGCGAAGCTACCAAAAAAGACAAGCTACAAGGTTGTGAATACAATTGCTAACCGTATACAACGGTTCCATAAAGCTCACAACATTCCATTATGCCACGCATTTACTTCCCTCAAAGACTGAGTTGTGGGGTCTCCAGGTTTCACAAAAGTTACTGCAGTCCTATAATAGGCTAGGATTTTGTAAACTGGGAGATTTCTACAATGGTACCAATCTGATATCGTGGGAGGCATTCGCATTACATTGTGCACCTCAGAAGGGGGATCTCGGGTTAAGTTTTAGACAGATAACTTGTTTTCTCATGAATAAGTATAAAATAATCAACGAGAGGGAAAGAATAATTCTAAAAGCAGTCCTAGAGTTGAATCTAAGTGGTATTGGTAATTGGTATCGATTACTACGACAGGGTTCGAACAAGAATCTCGTTGAGGCAATGCTTTCAAAAATTGCTCAGGAAACTAACCGCTGGTTTAATATTAAGGAATGGCAACAAGGGTGTGAATTTGGGAATAAGACATTGAGGGCGGCAAATTTTAAGAGGATGTCCTTCCTTTCGAGGTGGCTGGTGTATTATAGCCCCCTCAGACTACACAAATGGTTTCCATCACTTCCGAACGAATGTTTTAGATGTAATCTGGCGGGGGCAGGAGATTGTACGCACATATTCTTTACATGTCCCAAACTACAACATATCTGGGCAGAGGTGTTTAGGTTCATTAGTGATTGTATGTCTATGGCTATTTTACCCTCATCACCTCTGGCCCTTTTTGACTTTTCTCACGCAATTAGTCAGCTGCCAAAGTATGGGCAATATTTTGTTTTTGCTGCTATAGCGGTAGCCAGATCGCTGGTGTTGCAAAACTGGAGATCTCAGAAGGTGCCTACAATGGGACACTGGCTCCCCAAGTTAGCTCGGACCTATCAATTCGAAGAGGCATATGCAAAAAGGGTAGGAGCGCTTCGTAGATTCAAGACAACTTGGGAGGGCTATGCTCTTGTTTCACGCTTAGATGAAAATGTGTTAGGCAGGCTATTTTTTGGGTAAAGAAGAAATGAGTGGTTTTATTCCATGTCGTGCCTGCTTTTGAATTGTTGAACCGAGGCCAGTTTGCAGCATGTTTCTTCCCTGTGTTGGGCTTTTTAGAATGCTGGTTATACTATATGTGAATCTATTTATTGACTACTGAAATATGAATTTGGGTATTATGAAAGTTTGTTCCTTTTTTATATACCATGTTTACCATGTCTACTATGTCTGCTATCTACGCTCAATAAAAAAAAGAAAAAAAATCGCTATTCAGACAAGCTAAAACAACATCTCTGCATTTACTGATGCCTAGGAGATTAAATGTTGATTTCAAAGTCCTCCTTTGAATATAGTCAAGACCTTACTGTTTTCACTTGGGCAAGGAAATTATTGGATATTAATAACCATCTCTCTACCCACCCCCAGTTTCCTTCTAACCGGACTTAAAGACCAGAATTATTTTTGAATATCTGCCCGTGCCAGACCAGGAAAAAGTCACAAGTTCAGGCCATTCACAAGTTCAGGCCATCCACAATGGAGTGCCAGCTACAGGGCCCAGTTAGGGCCGCTGAACAAGAGTAGCTAAAATTCTGTTTGTGAAATGTTGCGAAGTCCAGCGGCAAGGATGCGCTGCTGATGCGTCAGTTCAGAGGTTCTGCGATGCAAGGCCCTGCATCGTCGCCAAGGATCCGATCGATAAGGGCTTGCGATGCGAAGTTACATGATGAGGATGCATTGCAGAGTCGAGGTGATGCGTCAGTTTGAGGGAGCTGTGAGTCTCGATGTGAGAAGCTGTGTCGTCGTTGAGACTGCTGTCAAAGAGATTTGTGATGTGAAAGCTTCACACAGGCGGAGGACCTGATGTGGGCTGGGAGAACTCTTGCAGAAGAGGTGATGTGCCAGTTCTGCTCAGGATTGCGATGCGCAGCAGAGGGGATGCGTCGGTTCTGCTGGATCCACTGGTGGGCTGGCAAAGCACTTCCAAGGGTCCAGGACTGGGGTGGCACAAATTGGCAGGTAGAACTCACAGATGGCAGAGTCCAGCTGCTGGGTTTAAGGTAGTTGCAGCCTTCTGTCTGTGAGGCTCTAGTCCCAGTATGCAAGTTGTAATTGTTTGAATTTCATAAAGTTTAGTTTTGACCTTTCCAGTAGCGACTGTACATTATAATTGTGGACATGTTCCAACTGATGAAAAAAAGTCCAATTATTTCATCTTGTGTGGTATCCACTTAAAAGGCGGGCCGGGAATTGCTGCTTTAGTAATGAACGTGTTCATGGACAGCACTTCACTCTTGTCTTAATGTAACCAGAGAACATCAAAGAGGCCCACACCATGCACCCTAGACAAAGCTCCACTTTATACACACCAATACGGACAATCCATCCCACATTGCCCCTTCCAGACAGGAGCTTAAGCAACTCCAGACCGGTTTAGCCTATTTGGGCCATCCATCAGTAATTGCAGCTTGAGTACTATGGCATCGTGAGCAAAGGACCCATGTCGGTGCATACTTGTCGCCCTTTGGACATCAACTACAAGAAGCACCAAGTTGATGGATGGAATACTTGAAATAATCTCAACAATTCCAGTCCTTTGTTTCATTGACTATGCATTTTGCCTCAAACACACAAAAGAGGAATGCTTGCAAAAAATCTAAACCACTGGCAATCTTTCTGTATAGACCTGCCTTATGCAAAATTTTAATGGCCCTGCTATTCCGGGGGACAGTCCAAATTATCATTATGCCTATACACTGAGGTATAGCTTTGGTCCTATGGTAAAGAAAGCAAGAGACTCAAGTCTGGACATACCCTTGGCTACTTAGGGTGTTACATCAAACACCCAAAAGGAGATTGGGGGAATGATTCCAAATAGTCTGAATCACTTGGAATTGCTCTGGTTAGCCTTCTACTGACTCTGCTCCTCAAATGGAACAATCTATCTCAAACAGCCAGGTGAAACCCTCTCCAACAGAAGCACAAGCAATCCCAAATGACTTTTGAGCTTACTAGGCCTTGTTCACAAGGCATTGCTTTGATAATATGCCACAGCCAGGAACAGACCCATGTCTGGGCATACCATTTGACACTAACTAAATTACATCAGAAATACAAAAAGGTAATGGGGGGGGAACAGTGGCAGCTGCCTCTGAATGGGGGTGGCGGGTGGAAAAAAATCAAAATAAACGTAACTTCTCCCTGCCGCAGCCGCACGGCTCTTCCACCACCGCACGCCTCTTCCACCGCTGCACGCCTCTGCTCTGTCTGCTGGCAGCACCGGAAGCACCCAGGCTTCCGGACTCTCCCTGCCAATCATAACGGTGCCTGAGCAGCATCGCGATTGGTCTGTGTGGCCTGTTTGGCAGCTCGGGCAGTGCCGGGAGAGGCTGGGCATGTTCTCAACTGGTCTGTGCAACACAGCCCAATGAAGAACATGCTAAGTGTGCATAACGGTTTGGCTGGCCCTACAGGACCGGTCAAGCCGTCATGCGCACGTAGGGAGGGAGAGCAAACCACTTTTGCTCCTTCTGCGGCGAGCCAGCCCCACCCTGCCTGAAGCAAAGAAAAATAAATTGATAACTTCTTGTTAATATCATTTTCTTTTTCTTTTGCACTGCTCAAGACGCTCGAGGAGCCGCCACTGGGGGAGAACACTTGCAAATAGTCTAAACCACAGCAATTGCTCTAGCATTCTGACCCAACGTTTTTAGTCACTTTGCCACTCTAGACAAAGATGTTTTATGCAAATCAGTACTATCCCAGCTCCTCAATTCCACAATGGAACAGTCCATCTCAAACTTCGGTGTGAAAGCACCTCCAGTTTGAACACAAGCAACCCCAGATGACTTCTGGACTTAGTAGGCCGTGCTAGTGAGGTATAGGTTGGATGCTGATGCACAGCGAGTAAAGGGACCCATGCCTGGGCATACCATTAGACACATAGTGCGCTACATCAGTAACACAAAAGGTAATGGGAGGAATACTTGAAAATAGTCTAAATCATTGGCAATTGCTCCAGCTTTCTGACCCATCATTTTCCAACTACTGTGTCCTATAGACAGAGTCACCTCCCTTCTAATAACCCTCACATCTTTATGAGAATCAGTACTGACTACTCCTCATGGGAACAATCCAACACAAACTTCCAGGTGAGGCCCTTCCAAACTGCTTTCTTTTACAAGGCACATTTTTGGGCAGTCTCTACTTTCATCTATTTAGCAAGCATTTAATTTGTTTTAATTCTCTGGTATGGCAAGAGTTCTTACACAAGGAAACTGTTAGACCTGACAGCCTTAAGGTGGTTGTCCCCACAGCTTATTTCCTTTCCCCTCTACTTTTTCTGACCTCGTTTTTGCTAGCCTTGGGACTTGGAGCACTTTATCACTGCTACCGAGTGCTAAAGTGCATGTATTCTCTCCCTAAAACATAGTAATATTTGTTCATCCCAAATTGTCATATTTAATGTATTTGTAAGTCCCTAGTAAAGTGCACTACATGTGCCCAGGGCCTGTAAATTAAATGCAGCACTAATGCTACCAGTGGGTCTGCAGCACTAATTGTGCCACCCACGTAAGTAGTCCTGTAACCATGTCTCAGGCCTGCCATTGCAGAGGCTGTGTGTGAGGTTTGGAACTGCCATGTCGACCTGGCAAGTTAAACATCTTGCCAGACCTACTCCGGGGAACACCACACTAATGGGGAGGTTTGCTTGTGTTGATGCTGGGGGGGATAAATGACACCTACCGTGTCAATTGCAGAGGCCAAAACTAGTAATATATGCAAACAGAGTTGTTTCTTAGACGTGCACATGGAGGTGACAATATTATCATGGAATATTAAGGGGATCCAGAACAAAGCATCAGAGGATTTGGTCTTATGTCCATAGGCAGCGAGTCAAAATAATCATTCTACAGGAAACACATTTTCTGCCCTGCAAGCATGAGAAAATACGGTGCAAATGGGGAGGTAGATTGTGGTATGAGAGCGTTACCTCATCACCTAGAGAAGTGCTGTTGTGGGTGGATAATAGTGTCCCGCTGCATGTAGACACAGAATTGAAGATGGAGGATGGTTGCTATGTGGGAGTGGTAGGAAAGATTTAAGGTACCCCTACAGTACTCCTCACACCGTGTGCACCCTATATAGATATACTGGACTTTTTTGGGGGGGCTAACACACAAGTTGACACCCTATGCACATTCCGACATCATCTGGATGGTGGACTGTAATTATGTGCTAGACAGGGAACTAGATAGCTCCAAACTTGTAGCACAACTGCAGGGCAGGGCCTCTAAAGTACAGCTGGAGAGTATGGATACTCTGAATTTAACTGTGGCGGTCGGTGAATGGCCAGACCAGGGTCTACTCCTTTTATTCACCTCCACATGACACATTCTCTAGGACAGATTACTTGTTGGTGCACCCGGGGCAGGCTGCAGACTTTGGGGCGGTGCAATATCTCGATCGCATGCTATCAGATCATGCCCCCATGGTGGCTATGATGAAAGGGCATGCGTATGTGGCCTCGCTACCGCAGTGGCGATTCCAGGTGCGTGCATTGCAGGACCAGGCTTACAGGGAGGCAATCCGAGAAGTGGTGAGAGTTTTTTGCTACTAATACAGGCTTGGTTGCTTCAGCTGGGGTCCTATGGGAGTCCTTTAAAGTGACTATTAGGGGCAAGTGTTTGGCCCCTACCTATTGGGTGCGTCAATCTTTGACACACACGGTCTCAACTTTGGAACAGTGAATAGGAGATATAGATCGACAGGCATCACACACACACAAGTAGTCTGGGAGGACCAACACAGAGTACAGGGAGAGCTAGATGAGGCACGTGAAACCCTGGGCCACCATGATTACAAGAGATACACGGAGATCCAATATGAACAGGGAGACACACCAGGTCGGCTACTGGTGTAGTTGGTAATAGAGAGAGGGGGGGCTGTGTTTGTTACACGCAACACATGAGGATATCCTACACCATTTTGCAGAGTTTTACTTTAATTTGTAGATGCTACAGGGTGGGCACGATGAGGCGAGTATGACCGCTATACTAGATGAAGCGCAGCTTCCAGTGGCAGATGACACAATGAGGGAGATTCTAAATGCCTTGATTGACGAGTCCGATATAAAGTGGGCTATCAAACAAATTAATATGGGGAAGACACCTGGGAATGATGGCCTGACAGTTGAATTCTATAAGGAATTTGTAGATTTACTGTGTGCACCATTAATAGCCATGTATCTGGATACATTTGAACAGGGGGCGTAACCTGCTACACTAAGGAAGGCGTATATAGTGGTTCAGCCAAAACCGACAAGTGACACATCCGAATGTGAATCATATTGTCCATTACCTATGATTAATGTGGATTTGAAAAATTTTAGAGAAGATTTTGGCTCATCATTTGGCTAAGGTGGAGGGGAACTAATACATACAGACCATGCGGGGTTTGTGGGGGGCCACACTACCACCACTAACATAAGGAAGGCATTCATCATTATAGAGCAGATCTTAAGAGGGGAGGGGCCGTGTGGGCTTGCCAGTTTGAATACCCGTAAGGCATTTGATACTGTAGATTGGATATACAGGAATTGTGCACTGTGACACTATGGCCTGGGTGACACCTATTTAAAATGGGCACAGTTACTCTACACGGGCAGTAAAGCCAGAGTGAAGGTAGGCAATAGGCTATCAGACAGCTGGTCAGTGGAGAGAGGGACTAGACAAGGGTGTCCCCTGTCACCGCTGATCTTTGCTCTGGTCATTGAGCCCTTGGCAAGACTGATACGATTTAGACAGAAGGCGGAGGGTGTGATGGTTGGGAATAGGCGGGAGATTATCTCCCTCTATGCCGATGATATTTTGCTGACCCTACGAGGCCCTGAACGATCATTGCCTGCGGTATATAACACAATCACAGAGGTGAGGACACATTTGGGTTTTATGGAGAATGCAGATAGGTCCATCGTCTACTTGATACAGGCATCTGAGTTGGGGGAGAGGGTCTCTCCCTGGCATACGACTTCAAACTAGCCCTATTAAATACTTAGGGGTGTTTTTGACTTCTAGCATGGCTGAAACCTATGAATCAAATGTGGGAGCCCTGCTTAATAGTGTGAAATGTAGTATTCGTTTGTGGCTGAAATTCCCTTTGTCACTCATGGGGAGGGTTGCGATCAGTAAAATGATTGTTTTACCCCGAGTTATATATGTGCTACGGCATATGCCGATGAGGGTGCCTGGATGCTTGTTTCAGACACCTGGATGAGCTACTCCCATACTGGGGCACCGGGAGAGTGCATATTAGCTTGAGAGTGCTGCAGTTACCCTGGAATTATGGAGGGTTACAGGCCCCGCATTTTTGTAGCTATTATCAAACTTCCCACTTACAGTATGTGGTTGCATGGTTCATGGAGCAACATACTGATCCGGTGAATTATATATTAGTGAGATTGGTTAAGCCATGCAAACTCTTGGCCTTAGTGCTGGTCCATAGGAAAAAGAGAGAGTTACTCCAGTTACAGGCTCGGACACTACTAGATATATGGGAGAAGGTCTCAAAAGATAAAAATGATGAATACATATGTTTACAACTGATACTATGGTTAACAAGAATTAGTCCTATCCTGCCAATGCTTCTGAGACATGGGGAGAGGGGCGATTCTCCACACACATTGGGGGACCTATAGGAGGATAGTCGACTGATGAGTCTTGCGATCTTTTGTGACAATTGGGAATAATAGGGGGGTGCTTCCTAGCTTATGCAAGGTTAGATGTGGCCATCTGCAAGTCCTGGGTGTGATTTCCACAGGAACCAGACATACACATTCGTAATCAAGTACTACCAGATATGGGAGGGGAAGGTAAGCTAAACACTAGACTATATGCACTGCTCCTACCAAAAGATGCACTATGTATGGATTCATTGAGGCTGCAGTTGGAGGCAGACATGAGTAAAGCGCTACAGGACCAGGACTGGGCTTGCACCCTTGGAAATGGCAGGAGAGTTTCGCGCAGTGCGAGACTCAAACTGATGCACTATAAATGTATATAGAGAGATTATGTTACACCGAGTTGGCTGCATAAGCTAGACCCCTCTAAACCTGAAAGTTGACCCAAACGTAAGCAGGCAGTAGGGGCATTTATACTTATGCGGTGGGAATGTCCAGGGACACGTGACTTTTGGGAGGAAGTCCTTAAGGTACTGAGAGATTTGACTGGCCTGTCCTTGTAGTCCTCCACACAACTATGTCTTTTGGGCTTGGTGCCCCAGGCTAAACACACCAAACATGCAGAAGAAATGACTGATCTAAGGCTACTGGTTGCAGAGAAATGCATTGCTAGATGCTTGATCATACCCAGACTGCCTACTGGCAAGCAATGGTCATGGGAATAAGGGTGATGGGTACGTGCTGAATGTGGGGTGAGGTGGAAACTAATTTGCACTGGGCAAGGTCAGTGGGGAGGATGATATGGGAGTTAGCGGAGATACAATTACAACAGACCATGGACGGTCTTGTGATGGAACCGGATGAAGAAAAGGTGGAACCTTAAATGTGTACTGCTGTTTGATATTGCTTGTAATGTTACATATGTACATGATGATTTTCAGAACATATCTGTACCGTGTTGCTGCTGGATCTAATTAGACATTTAAAGGCTGACACTGCGGCCCGGCCCCTTAATGGGCTGGGTGTGGGAGGGGGGATTGTGGGACAGTTGAGATATTAACTTGTAATTGCCATTTCATACCACAATAAAAATATATTTTAAAAAAACATTTTGCTAGGCCTAAACCTTCTTTTTAATACATATACGTCACCTCTAGGGTAGGCCCTTGACAGCCCAGAGGGCAAGGTGCAATGTATTTAAAAAGTTGGACATGTACCTTAAAGTCTTACATGTCCTAGTGGTGAAAAACTCTTAAATTCATTTGTCACTACTGCAAGGCCTATCTGTCCTATAGGATAACATTGGGATTACCCAATTACACTTTATAAGCGTAATTTCCAATTGGGAAGAGAATGGACCCCAGGATTGGCGTCTCTGGATTCACAATTTAAAATCATAACTTATGATGAAGTCGGATTTTAATTTGTAATTCTGAAAATGCCACTTTTAGAAAGTTGTATAAACTCAAACGGTTAGGCCCTTAATCAGTAAAACTAGGCCCTATTTTAAACTCACAAAACAACACAAGTACCAATATTGAGATCACTCCACACCTTCATTCAAATCTGTGATCATACAACTCAATTCAAATGATCACCATTTATTTATTCATTTCAAAGACCTTTTTTTTGGTATAACATTCTCATATTTAGAAAAACACAGACGTTTGAATATTTTTTCAATACACAGAGACACTAATAACACAATATGTACAAAAGAAACAAATCACAAAATATATATATAAAAAACCCATACAAAAAAGAAAACATAACACCATTAAATACAAATGTTTCTCAATGAATAAAAGAATGGTCATGATGTGAATTGAGTTTGCATTTTCTTACTTTAGCCAGTAGGTGCCTTCTGCCCGTCTCTGAATACACATCTGGGGTGGGTGACTGCTGGGCTTTGTGCATTCCCTCTAGACAGCCACACACAAAGGGAGCTTAGGTGTGACTGATCGGCCATCCACATCATGATGGGCCATCCTGGGCAGGATGGGAGGGAGGGGCTCACACTTACACCTGAATAGGCTGTGTCCTGTCCCCACACAAAGAGATGGATACCCACCTGTAGTGAGTCTGGAGCCAGCGCAGGAAGGGCAAGTACTCTGTGCACGTCAAAGCCCTCTCTTTGAAGCTTCCCCCACTTCAAAGGCACAACTGGGTATAAGTACTGGACCTCTGACACCACCAACTCAGTACACTTCTGGACCTGTGGATAATCTACCAGGAAGTAGGATTGCAGTGGTGCTACAAGAACTGACCCTCTGCTGGCCTGCTACTCTTCTATACTCCTGCTCTGCTGTGCTGACCTGATGCCTGCTACCCACTTGCCTAGGAGTGAAAAGGACTGGACCTGCATCTCTCCAATCCAGAACCAGAGTGACTTAAAGGGCTTGTCTGTTTGACTCCCGTTCTGAAGTCTCTGGGACATCAAAGAATTCCAACTCATCAACATACAGCACCTGGACTCTGCTATTTGAGAGTGACTCGATGACGATGCATCGCCTAAATCTTGTGGTTCAACAAGGACGCAACTCCGCCTACATCCAAAGGAATTGATGGCGACGCATTGGGTACTTTGCAACAGGACAATGTTGGTCCCTGTATGCGTCGCGGTCAGCCTGAACTTTTTTTACGATTCGACCCGGTCTCCTTGGAAAAGTTGGGTCATGCTGTCCTTTTTGGGACTCCTGAACAAATCAATAAAAAAGACCTGCCCTGGATTAAAAACCATTTTATGGCAAGAGCAAAACTTGAAAGAGAAGAAAGGGAACTGAAAAAATGTACTGTGAGGATGTATATTCCTTTGTGATCACAATAGTACTCTAAGGCAGTATTATATTCTACCATTACTCAGAGGTAAAGGGTTTTTCCAGGTCAAACCCGCTCTGATTTTTTTACAGATGCTGCAGTCTCTGGTAGTTTCTTTTAGTGTGGCCTGTTTTTTGTCAGGTGCGTTGAGATGGAGGGAAAAAACGCTTGCCCCTTTGAAGGCTGAGATGCCCTGGCTGGTTTTAATCAGTAATTGGTGATAAAGTTAGGGAAAATATTAGTTGATTCACTTTGTGAACCATAGTGATGGGTTTCTTTTAGGGCAATAATAATTTAGCACAATAAAAGTTACTATAATGTTGAATTGGAGGAGTGCCCGGGGATATTGGTATCTGTTCTTTAGAATGTTTTTAAGATTGATATTTATATGGTTTTTAAGATTTTATTGTACAGACGGTGTTTTTGTGGGAAATTGATGAATTGTATTTGTTTTTATCTATTGTATTTTATGGAAGTAATGTTTGATTGGTTTGCATGCTTTTATGGATTATTGTTTAATCCAAATAAAGTCTATTTAAAGTAAAGGAAAGTAAAGACCTGGTCTAGCACAGCCAGATAGCCTCCGTTGGTGCTTTATGCTTTTAAGCTCTGCACTTCAGTTAAATCTTTAAAAATTCATATCTCAAGTTCTACTTATTGGATTTTTGTTGCTGTGGTCTTGTTTTTATCATCAAACTAAGCTTTATGTTTCAAGCAAGGTGTGGTATCTTTTTGTGTGGTGTTTTAACTGTTTTACTGTTTGAAGTGTTGCACAAATACTTTACACACTGCCTCTTAGGTTAAGCCTGACTGCTCTGTGCCAAGCTACCAGAGGGTGAGCACTGGTTAATTTTGGGCGTGTATCTGACTTACCCTTACTAGGATTGTGGTCCTTGCTTGGACAGTGTGCATACCTCTGCCAACCAGAACCTAAATTTCTAACGGAAACCATTGACTTTGTTATATAAACAAGGCTTATCCCAAAAGGAAGGTCACAAATCAATAACAAGTTTAGTCCATGATACCTCCCATGCTGGGAGATTCTTTGATTGAGGATTGGAGAAACTATGGCCCATATTTATCAAGGTTTTGCGTCACCTTTGCACCAGGCAAAGAGACGCAAGGGCAAAGCAAAACCTAAATGAGATTTATCAAGTCACATATGGCCACCTTGTGTGACCCTGTATGGCTTGATAAATGTAGAGTAACATAAAGTAGTGCAAATTGCTGCCTTGCGTAACTCTGTGGCAGGAAGACTTGCCACGGGTAGAGCGTGGGTGTTCCCACACATCCACCCATGCATTCAGACACATTCACAGATTTGCCAACACTGGTAGGCCTGGGAGTGCATCAGACTTGCCTGCCTCTCCACCAGAGGTGCAATGAGGAGAAGTATATTTATTTCTCCTTGTTGGTTCCTCTTTCTAAATGTGCGCACACTTAGAAAGAGGAAAATGCTTCTGAAGATAGTTTTTGTGCAGGAAGGTGCTCCTTCCTGCACAAAAACAATCTCGCCTACAATGCAGGCACCCTTGCACCACAGGGCAAAGTTGCCTGCAATGGCGTTAGGCATCAGTTTGCGAACCAGCGCAGGCAGAGAACACAAATGAACCATATAATGTTCTATGTGGCACATTCCTGCCCTCTAGTGATAAATATGGGTCTATACTTCTCAAGAGACACATTTTTCTTATCCAGCCTGTGAGCATTCCATTCATTGGTGCAATAAAGTAAACAAAAACTCTTTTTGGAGTGAAGAGTGACAACTTGATTGTCAACAATTAGTGCTATCTAAGCAAAATGTAATGGAATTCATTTTTTTGTGTTGCAATTTTTTCAATTCAGTAAATAAATGTTATACATCATGAGTGAAAGTCACCCAACATCCAATTATGGTAACTCTGTACAGTTATAGACAGGGTGGTGTGATACATTGTACTGAGAAGGGAGGAGGGGGTTGGTGGGCATTCGCAGAGGGAAGGGTAAGAGACAATATCCAGGAAACACTAAAAGATACTAAGATATACTGAAGCCCCTTATCAGCAACCAGCGGGAGGGGGAGGGAGGTGCAGCCCATTTCCCTGATGAGAGTCTGAATCTAATGGAATTTAAGTATTGGGCTATTATGTAAAAGTATTGTTGCGATTGGGATCCGCCCATTCAGTACGGCAATTTTTTGCTTTTTGGATTATCCTGTTTTAGACTTTTTACTGTGGGTAAGTCTCACTACATGTGTTTCAACCACGGAAATCACCTGAAAAATGGACAGCCCATTTACCGCCACTATCCGTCTTTTACGATAAGGCTGCTGTGACACAGCTAGGGTAAGGGGCATTTGGATGGTTACACATGACCATGTGTGCTCATCCGTGTGCACACGTGAGGGCGCGCATGTAAATACTACTATCCTGTCTTCTAGAACCTTCCAGACCCCTTTAAAAAGTGTTGCACAAGGGGGAGACTCTATCTTGGTTGGTGTTTTTGTGCTCTTTGCTCCTGGACCCTGGGACTGTGACAGCACAGCCATGAACAACTGGAAAGAGGAACCCCTAATGCCCACAAAGGACCAAGGACTTTGTCCCATTTGACCCCTGGGGCAGGGGGTCTCCACAAGGACCAGTGAGACTGGCCCTCTTACACCCCCTGAGGAACAGTGGAGGATACCCTTGACCTCTGTGCCCAGAGACAATGACCAGGAAGAAAGCTGGTGCAGGGAGCTAGTGGAACCATCTTGTGTAGATTACACCACCGTAGAGGTGAGGAGGTCCGCTAAAACTGCTCCTGGTGGCTAGAGCTCTTCACCAGGAGGGAAATGAGCCCAAGATTGTCCGAATCCACCCAACTGGGCTTCGAATTATGGCCGTTTTAAGGTCTGCAACCTTTGACCTTTTTACTGACGACAGAGTTCAGGATATTACCCCCAGGGTAGGCCAGAGGCCGGAGGTCAGTGCAGAATTATTGACTTATCTGTCCCCCCAAGGAGGGGGTATGTGTGGAGCCCCACTCCCTTCATCTTCAAACACACCCGGGGGCTCCCATCTCTCCGGGGCCGCAGCAAAAAAAAAAGGGGAGCGCCGTCGCATTCCCTTCACTGGTGGTGGGCCTGCCCTCTCTCTCCATGCCCATGTCTGGGGGAGTGAGAAAACCACCACCTTAAGCACACACCCTGCCCACATGAAGCAGGCAGGGGAGAAAAGAGCTGCAGGCTCCTGCAGCAGTGGGAGAAAAGCTGCTGTGTGAGAGACGGAGGTGCAGCCAGGGGTGTGATCCCTGGGCTGCCCTCAATGTTTTAGGCAAGCAGGTGGTGCTCGGTTGGCTCTGTGCCTCCCCAGGAAATATAGAAAGCAAAAAGAAAAAAAGGAGTGAAAGGCCACACACAGGAAAACAGACAGTGGCTCTCCCCGGCACAGTGGGAGAGCCGCTCATTAGATATTCACTGCTCCTGGCTGGAACACCCTATAATTCCCTGCGGGCACATTTTAATGCAATTTTCTCCTCTTGTGATGGCCCCTGGAAGACAGAGGCACCAACAAACATGACAAGTGTTGTGGGGGCTGCAGGAGGGCAGCAGGTTCCCTTCTAGCAACTTCTTAAAAACTAATCCAATGTTGGCAGGGCCAAGAAAACCATGACCCTTTGAGATTTTCACTCAATTATTAAAACATTCCTAAGGCTGGAGCTTTTGCTCTACAGCTGGGAGTACAGTGTCCTCTAGGGGCTTGCACTATGGTTGCATTTAATGTGGCTTCAAAGTGTATAAGGATGATACATGTAATGAAGCATTCTCTAGGGGCTGAATATATAGCAATATTTTATGTAATCAGAAAGTGATGCCTTCTAGGGGCTGCTTTAATGATTGCATTTTATATGGCTTGAAAGTATATAAAACACACAAGCACAATCATTTTAAAATGCTTCATTGACATAATATTGTTGGCAGTAATTATTGATCATGGTGGATGTACGTTGTTAACATTAATATGTGCATTTACACATGGGTATTATAAATTATTGCATCTATGCACAAAATTATGGTGCTTTTAACATGGTTTGATGATCTTGATCCTTTGACCAAACTATCAGACTTCCCTTATATGTTAGTATGATCCTTTAGGGGGATAAAGGGGATTATACAGTGTAAGTGGACTTATTGCTTGCATAGGCCACACTACTAATAACCCAATTTCCAGTGTGTGCTTTTGTAATTTTCCTGACCTTGAAGTTGGATACAAAATGCATTGTTGAAATCATTTTTGCACATAAATACATTCATCTCAAACATTATCACATTTCTGTCTTCATAAAATATCATGCAGGGGAACATCAAGATTTTACTTACAGCACTCATGAATGCAAGTCCGTTTGGAAGGATGTCAATATCTTCAGCGCCAGTCTCTACAATAAAGGAAAAGTACAGTACATTCCAAAGAACTGCATGGCTACGCATATTTTGTAATGATACTATTTAAGTTATTGCTATAAATACATTTTAAGAGTGAAATAAATAAGCAGTACGTGAGAGTGCATAAGTAGGGATAGTAATTCAGTGCTACACCAAAAACCCAATTGTTTCATGGCACTGTTTATCCACTATCCTGTTGTTCAACCAGAGAGGTTGTTGGAAGAAAGTGGGCTAAAGTTGACTGGTGTACATAGAAGTTGACAAGTACAGCTAGTAACAGAAACAAAAGTGTTGTTAGACCTGAGTTTAGTCTGAAACCTTGATGCCACTGTATCAAAGCAGTGACTTTACACCCAGTTTTATGCATGGTGAGAATTTAGAGACCTACTCCACTACTCTTTGATTCGGCAGAAGTATTACAAGAAATCTTCTACTGTTTCCAAAAAATTGCAAAATGATGTACCGTTGATCACTCAATGTCAGGTAAGAGTAAGATAATACAGTTACAGCTGGTCAATTGTCAAAGCTACTCATAGTTCTGGGCTACTGGTGAATGCTGTGAACCTGTCTCTGGTTTTATCAAATTGACCATCAGACAGAATAAACTAGATATTCTAAGATAAGGCTGGATTCACTGAACCTTTTTCAAATGATTTATACATGTAAAAAGTTATTTTACAAATCCCATAGGGGTCGCCAGTGGTAGCATCTGCAACCAGTATCCTGCCTTTTCCTACCCCAATCACTACCTTTGCTGTCCTGTTATCAGATGTCATGTAGGCAGCAGTAGAAACACAAAGTGTTCAGAACTGCAACAGTCTTGTTTAGGTTCTGTAGTGTTCACTTCCTGGCCTTCCATTAACAAGTCTGCCGCAAATGGGAGGCTCTTGAGGGACAAAGAGTGTGACAGAGGACAATCCTTTGGTGTCATTTGGGGTCAAAGAAGGCTATATTATATCACTTAGCTACTCCCAGCATTCTGGTTTACTCACGACCATGCGCATACTTGAGTTTTTGGTATTTCAGTGTCAAAAATGTGAAACCCTGGCATGCCAAGGTGTTCAGAATGCACACTAAGAAAGTGTAATTCTGAATTCCTATGTTTTACATACATCACTAGTCAAGCTCTGTCCTTTCCACTTGTCTTAATGGACAGGCAGGGCAGGCATATACATTAGAGAGTCTGCCTTTTTCTTTGTTTCTTTCTTTTTCTCTTTCTTCCTTTCTTTCTCTCTCTTTTTCTTTCTCTTTCCTTTGTTCGCTTCTCTCTCTTTCTGCTTCCTTTTCTGTCTTCTTTCCTTCCAACTCTTCTCTCATTCTTTCCTTCCATCTTTTTCCTTCTCTCTTTCCTTCTTTGTGTTCTTTTGTTCATTCTTTTCTTTCTGCCTTTCCTTCTTTTCTTCCTTCCTTCTTTTCCTTTCCTTCCTATTTCCCTGCCTTCTTTTCCTTCCTTATTTTCCTTAATTTTTTTCCCTTCTTTCCTTCCTTCTTTCTTTCCTTCCTTCTTTCTCATAGGCAAGAGGCTTGCAGCCAATGCTAGACTGATAGACTTTTTTTAGGTCTGTGTTAGCCAGGATGTTTTGATTTTACTAAAATTATGTGTGTAACATAGTTACTTATACAGGTTTCAGCCAGACTTCATCCATTAGTCTGTGGTTGGTGTTATTCACATTTTTCTTCCACCCACTCTAGCATTAATTGAGAGGCAATATAACAGCCCACTTTAGCCATTGGCTGTCTTCTCTATGAGTTACGACATGCCGCCATTTCACACAGAAGGTAGTTAATTTCAGTTCAAGAGAGTACAACATCAGACCTATTGACTTTGCCAAATCATGTTTTGAATTGGTGTAAATCTGTTCAGTAGTATTTGAAGTAATGTGGATCATTAAAAAACAATGAAATTCACTGGAAAAGAATGCAATGAAACAATATGCCATGGTTCTGGCTCAAACATGCAAAACCACTCAAATTCACCAGTTATGGTCACAAACACACACAACACATGCCATAACTCACATCATTGGCATTCACGCATACCTGTGTTTGCATGCAATTGCACAATACAGTGAGACCTATTGGTTTTGCGATGTTTGTTGTCAATATGTTTGCGATTTCTAGATTTTGCCATGTTGGTCTCTGGACTCGCATGGGGCGAGTGTACTAATATCTGCATTTTAAATGGAATGAAGAAGTGGTCAGATATATCAGATTTGAATGCTGATTAACATTTGGCATTTTTTTACGAAAATGAGGTTCAGGATAGAGCACTGAACATTGGTAAGGATGGTACAACAGCAGGTTGCTGTCTACAAGGAAGGATTTGTAGGAGGTATGTGTGGGTGTCTTCATCTCTTTCCCTAGTGGAACATGACATATTCTAGGAAATGTATGAGTGCTACAGTTAAGGAAACCACCAATACTAATCTTTTTGCTGCCAGGTGATTAATAAACTTTATTCAACTTCAGTGGTTTAGGTGCCATGTTTGCAATCTCTACATCAAGGGACTGAAATGAGGAGAAGAATATTATGATAATCAGTTTGCATTTAATTGTCACATATGGGTTATCATATGCGATCTATGTGCAGATAGTATTTTGGAAACAATGGTTCTCTAAGGGCAAATAGTCACAAAATTGTTGATAACTTAAGTGTCAGTGCAATAAATGCAATTAATAAAGGAGCCAGTAAACACAATAGAAATGTTTCTAAAAAGGACAATGTGTGCAGTGCACATTTCTATCAAGTGATTGCACAGTTAAAAAAACCCAGTGAAGTTGACTGGTGGGTTTGTATATACAAAGCAAACCACGGGGTTGGAATAGGGCTTCTGTGTTCAGTTTTATGAGCCCACAGAGCAGTTTCTCAGACAATGAAAACAAACCTAGTTTGTTTGCTAGAGTATCAACAGCATTGCAAACTGCTCATCAGTTATAAGGTACTCATCGGGACAAAAAGAAACATGTAGAGGGAACCTGAGCACATGTGCATGAACATAGGTGTAAATCATGGGGTCAAAAAGTAAAAGCTCTTGACATGATGCCTATGTATTATAGGAGGGGTGACAAGTCACCAAAATGCAGGGAGAACTGTCAGTGATTGTAGACAGTGTCCTCCTAGCAGGGTTCTCCTGGACAGTGATGGAATCAGGAACAAGGGCTTTGCTAAAGTTAAGGTATGTGAGGGCCAAGTGATCCTGAAGTGTGCCTTGGGAGTATAAGGTGTAGTTTTCTTAGGACCCAGTGATGAAGAGAAGGCATCACATCTTGATTAGGTCTAGTCTCAAATAAGTACTTGACTTCTTTGCTTGTATCCCTGAGTGGCATTTTTTGAAATAGTTGAAATCTTTGACTTTGGAGGCTCTCAGATATAGTTTTGTGTCATCGTCATAATGAATCTTAACTACCTGGTTGATGGTGGCTATTCAATCCAGTTCCACATGATGAAGATGATCCCATGTGGTTCCAAATGTAAGTTAAAGATCATTGTAGAGAATACAGATCCTTGTGGGATGCCACAGGTGACTAGGTTTTTGTGGTCTCAGCAGGCTTTCTTTTGGAGCAGGAGAATTTATCCTGTTTTAAGGGTCACTTGTGTAAGAGAGACATTTATTAGGATGAGTAGCATAGTGAATGCTCCATTAATGAGGGATTTTAAGATGGTCAAGAGGAGAATATCTTGTCTTGACAGCACTGAGGGTGAATGATAGGTTTTAAATTGAGTTGGTTGTGTAGGTTTAATTGAGAATAACATTTAGTGAGATTGTGTGGTGGGATGACTGGAGCTCTGGTGGAGAGTTTAATGTGGTTGTGTTGTCTGATTTAGTTAATCTTTTCCATAAATAATTTGTTGATTGTCTTGTATTTGTCTGTATAGTGTTTTACTGCTGGGCACAGACGTGGTTTGATGCAGCATTTGACGCATGTGAAGATTGATTTGTTGTTTCATCATCCTTGTGTGAAGGTAGCAGTGTTGTAGGTGGTTTTGCTTGCGTATTAGGTCTGCTGATCGAAGACTTTTTTAATTATGTTAGATTGTCATGAAATGAGTCAATGTACCTGGTGTGGATGGCTTAGTGTTTAAGGTTCGTACTTTCTTTGCAGCCTGGAAGTCAACATGTACTTTAAATGTGTAATGGGGAAAGTCAAACCATACTTGTATGTGGCTTTGGATTGAATGGCAGCACAATGGGTGAATAAGCCTTGCTTCAATGAGTCAATCAATGAAAGAATGAAGAAGCTTTATTAAGCGCACTGCTACCCTTAAGGGTGTCTTGATGCTAAAGGAGTGAAAACGTGTTTGGAGGGCGTGATCCATCTCTGTAGAAAGAGCCAACTCTTTAACTGCACCCTGAAATGGTTAAGACTGACAATGACTCGGATGATAGATGGAAGGAAGTTATAAGATTTGGCAGCTAGATGGGAGAAAGAACAGCTGCCTAAATAACGTATTCTGAAACAAAGTATTTGTAATAGATAAGCAGAGGCTGACATAAAACAATGGGAGTGGAGGAAGAACTGGAATTGGCAGCTGTGATACAGAGGATTGAAATGATGATAGGCCCTGTGAACCAGTAGAAGGGCCTTGAAAACAACATATCTGTGAATAGGTAGCAAACAAAGATCTTTCAGAAAGGGGGAGACAGACTGACACAGAAATATGTTGAAAATTAGATGCACTGCTGAATTTCGGATCACTTATAGTTGGTGAAGGAGGTAGTCAGGGAAACCCAAATTTAATAAGTTCCCTTAGGCAAGTCAAGAAAAACAAGAGAGCCTGTGTGACCATTTTGTGAGATGACAAATATGGAATAGAGAGGATTTTTCTAAGCATTCTTATGATAAAAAAACAGGATGCAGTAGCATAATTGACTTCTGGCCTAAATGTTAAATCTGAGTTAAAGTAGAAGCCGAGATTTCTTTTTTTTTTTTAATAACAGATTTTATTGAGATTTTATTGGTAGTACAAAACGGCCTGAAAGGCCAACATATATGGACAGTATCAAGCATGGCTTAGGTCAGAGCAATACCAATGTTACAGAACTTCAAAAAACAAAAATAAACCCAGGCACAGAACGAATACTACACCCAGAACCCCACAGAATAACAGTCCACAGAATTAGAATAATGAAAGCTACAGGCTGTTGTTGCGTCCATGGCTATATGACTGTGTCTCTTGTTCTATGAGGGATTCTGGGGGCTGTGTAGAGGGCAAATCGATACCCCTGTATTCTGACCACCGTTTCCAGATTTTACTATGTGTCTGAGTGCAGCCACGCACTTGAAATACTAACAGTTCCATCCCCATATATTTGTTCATGGCTCGCTTCCATCCACCCACCGAGAGTGGGGAGACCCCTTTCCAGTGTTGGGCGATATCTCGCTTAGCTAAAGTTAGTCCCAAAAACAAGAGGTGTTTATATCTGTTGCTACCTATCACTTCTGTGCTATGGGTTCAAGCGGGATCTGCCAGGATAGCACCTGGGCCAGGCTGGAAGTCAACCTGCGCCAGAAGGGCAGGAGTGCGGAGCAGCTTCATGCTGTGTGGAAGAAGGTCCCCTCCTCCCCACCACAACGGAGACATGTGGGGGAGGATATTACTCCCATACGCCAAAGGTGGGACCATGTGTAGTATGCTCGATGCAAGTATTTAAACTGAATTAGGCATTGGCGTGATGCAATGGCAGCATCTCGGGGCTTTGCCAGTGCGTCTGTCCAGTCATCATCATCCAGGTCCTCGATATCTCCATCCCAAGTTGCCCGTAATGAGTTCAGAGTAGTGTGACTATGTGTGGTCAGAGTCTGGTATGATTGTCTAATGTTGTGTGCGCCCATGTCACCCATTAATAGCCACCCTTCCAATGGGTTAAACTCTGTTAACTCCGTCAAGTCCTTAATATAGGATGTCAGGGCATGTTTAAGTTGTAAATACTTTAAAAAATTGGCCACGGTGAAGTTGATGCTCATCCTGCAGCTGCTGGAATGATTTGAGCACTGTCCCTTTCATAATGTCACCCAGTGTGGATAAACACCCATGAGGTCCCATGCGCTTGCCGAATGAAAATTCCTTCCATAATAGGGTTTGCCAGAGTCAACTTCCCCCACCAGTCCAACTGCCGGACCGTCCATCGTCATAACTGGATAACTACTCTAGCCGCTGGGGGCAAATGGTCTATTCCATTATGACTGTAGAGGAAATCTAATAGTGACTGGTTGCCCATCGCTCATTTCTCTACTGCGTATGCCGGATCCGTCTGTGCACTATACCACCATTCATTGAAGTTGAGCAGCTGCGAGGCGGAGTAGTAGGTTTACACATCTGGCGCAGCTATACCTCCGCAATAGGTGGACTATATATAGGTGCGAAGGGCCACTCTAACTGCACCACCCCCCCACAGGAAGTGATTTAGTACTGCGTTAATCTGCTTAAACCATGATTGTGGGATATCATAGGGGAAATTCTGAAGCTGGTAAAGCAGTCAGGGTAAGGAAACCATTTTAAAGATAGCAGACCGTTCAAGTAAGGACAGGGGCCGGGGAGACCACGTTTTCACCTCTTCTCGGACATGCGGCAATAAGGGGTTAATGTTGTGCGTCCAGGAAATTGTCGGGTTAGGGGAGATGTAGATACCAAGATACTGAAACCCATCCACGGCATGCGTCAGATGAGTTGCCCAGGTTCCACTACCTTGATCCCCACAGACAAGAAACCTGAATACTCTGAGTATCTGCAGGATCCGCTGGCCTGAGAACCCCGGATTCGTAAACATCTGCGTACAGCGTGATCCTATCTGACATCCCAATGGACCACACAAACCCACGCACCAGGGGGTCCCGTCTCACTCATGCGGCCAGTGGTTCAACTGCGAGTGCAAATAATAGGGGGGGAAAGTGGGCATCCCTGCCTGGTACCTCTAAGGATAGGGAATTGGTCCGATAGTGCCCCCGCCATGTGCACAGAGGCGGAGAGGTCTGTGTAGAGTAGCCGGATATATGTCAGAAATCTTGGGCCGAAGTTTAGAGCTTGCAAGAGAAGGAATAAATACTTCCAGCTGATCGAATCAAATGCTTTATCTATATCCACTAATAAAATGGCCTCAGGGTGGCCAAGTTCTGATGCTTTCGCTAGGGCGTCATGGCCCCATCTAATGTTATGGCACATGGATCGCTGTGGCATGAAACCTGCCTGGTCAGGATGGACGAGATCAGAGATGTGTGGGAGGAGACGGTCCGAGAAGATCTTACCCAGCAGCTTGGCTTCAATATTCAATAATGAGATTGGTCGATATGAGGAGGGGGTCTTCAGGGGGGCACCGTGGTTTGTGGAACACCATAATTTCCGCATGTTGCCAATCTGGTGGAAGGATCTGCAGTTCATAGGCCTCCTGTAGCACCTTTAGCAGATGTGTACCTAGTTGGGACATATGTAATTTCAGGAATTCGCTCGGGAACCCATTAGGTCCCGGGGCTCGGCCAGGGTGCAGGCTCGACAGTGCGTTAGTGAGTTCTTCTACAGTGATTGCCATGTCGAGTTGTGCTCGCGTGGTATCCAAAAGCGATTTCGGCGGGATGTTGCTTATGAACTCTATGATTTGATCCCGGGACAAGACTTCACACCTATCATATATATCCGAGTAATACTCTGCGAAAGCCTGGGCAATTTTGCAAGGATTGGTACATAAACTGCCCGCTGCGTCATGCAGCACTGGCAACGGTGACTGCGCTATTTGACATAAGCGATGCAGCATCCTACTTGCCCCACTGATAAATCCTACACTGGGTTGCCTGCCATGCCGCCTGAGCCTCAATTATAAGTAGTTGATGCAGTTGTTGTTGGGAGAGAATCAGATTGCTTCTAGCCCGTGCTCCGCCCCATCTCTAATTTCGGCCTCCAGAGCCCATTGTCTGGTTTCCAGTTCAACTACCTGAGCGCCGGGGCAGCGTCACTCCCTGGCACAGAAACTGATGTCTACTCCCCGCAACATGGGCTTCAAGGCTTCCCACAAGATTATGCCGGAGGGGGCGGTGTCTACGTTAGACGCCAGGTAGTCTGTAATCGCTTGATGGAGTGTGGATCTATAAGATGGATTTCGCAGTTGCCAAGGCAACATGCTACACCGGAAAGGAAATCTCCGGGGCCCTACATGCAGCCGAAGTGTCACTGGGAGTAGTCTGACAGCCCCTGTGGCAGGATAGATACCACTGAGGCCCTATGTATCTGGGGGCCTGGGAAAAGTAAGTAGTCTAACCTGCAGACGGACCCATGGACAGCCGAGAAGGTATATCCAGATTCTGCTGGGTGATAGGCTCTCCATGCGTCCATCCACCTCAGGGAGGATGCCAGGGAGTGCAGCTTTGAATTCCCTGTACTATGGCTGAGTCGCTCCCCGCACCATCTGTCTTCTGGCGCCATGGTGTCATTCCAGTCACCCCCCATCACTGATAGACCGTCTGGCAGTTCTCCCCAGAGGCGCAGGACCCCGTCTACAAAAGCTTGACCCATGAGTGGGGCATAAAAGCTACCACGCATCAATGGTTCTCCATATAATGTGCCCGTCACAAGAGCATACCTCCCACCAGCTGAGATTTTTGCTTGACCCTAACTTGGAGGACCACCAGGAAGAGGTTCTAATGGATTGAAAGATTGAATTTTGATCTTGCTACAGAAATGTTTTAAACAATTGTTCCTCATCCAGATATCCACTGCTGATATGCAAGCAGAAAAATACTCCTCTGTATCAGATACATTGCTGGAAATGGATGCTACTATTTGTGTTTCTTCAGCACATGGTAAGATCTTGAATCAAATGTCTAAATTATTGCTGCAAAGGATGTGATGTAAATGCTGAAAACTATTGGGCTTAGCATTGAACCTTGAGGGAATTTAGCCAGATTTGCGGTGGAGCAAAAAAGGTACATGCAAGATAGATTGTGATCTGTTAAACAGAAAAGATGCTAGCCACTTTAACGAGATCCAGCAACATCCTTTTTCAGAAAGATGCCTATTGAGGATAGTATGGGAGACAGTTTTGAAGGCTGCGGAGAGGACAAAAAGCACCAGCAGAGCTCTCTTAGTTAAGAATGGCCCTAATATAATCCATTACAGACAGCAATACAGTTTCTGTGCTGAATTAAGGCCGGAACTCTGTTTGTGTGATATCCATTAGATTATTGGGTTCAAAATATAAAGGGAGCAACCTGTTTACTTCTTTCTCTAAAGTCTTAGAAGGGAGGGGATGTAGAGAAATTGGCCTATAATTACTTAATTGGTTGGGATATGTTGAGGACCTATTTGACAATGGAGAACATTTTCTTGGTTGGGTTTTTAGTTGTTTAAATTCATGAAGAATAATAATCTTACAATCCACTTGTATTTTTTAGAGGCAGCCCTATATGAATTGCTTTGTACTCCCAGCTATATTATATGGGAAGTTTTCGAAGAAGCTAAATTGTGTGGCTAAAGGGGATGGTCAGTGTATGTTGAAGGTGAATGGTATGACAGAAGGTCTTTCAAGTTCAATTGCATTGAATGAATGCAGCTGAGGGATGGAAAGAAGTGATGCTGAAGTTGAGAGTGCTCCTCATGAGATGTATAGCTTCAATGACATATTGCTTCATGTTAAAATGTTTAAGATTTCAGCGAGTGCAGGTTGCATGTTCATAGTGGAAGGAAATATTGGGAGAATGAGATCCTACATGAGTTTAACGCATGCATTTGTGGAAATGTCAGCAATTTCCTCATTCCAGGTGCTGCTATGAATCAGAGGTCTGTAGATCACTGTGAAGGTGTCTTTGTGGGAGGCAGAGGAATTTGCAGGTAAGGATACGGGGGTTATGTTCAAACAATTTGAATTGTCCCATAAACACAGAATGGGTAGAACTCTCACATACATATGGCCCTAGGTTCCTAGAGGAATCAGGGCTATATGTTTGTAGGTGCCACGGCAGGTTTCTAGAAAGGTGGCCAGCTGACTGCAAGTACTTCTTTGATTTTGTGCGCATGTTTTGATCAAGGAGTTGAATTCTGTACTGTCAGGAGCCAAGGAGATGCAGGCTGTGTGCAGATGTCCAAATGGCTTCTGTTTTAGTTATGAAAAGAACATCGAGGTTGTGTGTGATGACAGTGGAATACAGAATAAGCATTGAGAAGCATAAGGTGTACCATTTCTGATGGTAGTTGGGTGTGTTCAGTGGCATGTTACAAATGATGAAGTTGCTTTGCTTAGGGTCACATGAGTAATTGGGATGTGTGGCAGATTGTTTGATAGAGATTATTGGAGGGAATTGGGCCCTTGACCCATTTTGTGCCCTTATAGGAGTGCTCATTGTCACCACACACCTTAACGGCCAATGCCTGATGGGCAATCAGTTACTGCCCCACCACCACAGTAGAGCGAGCAAAACTACATTTGGAAAGTGTGCCCTCAAATAGATTTCTAACAAAGCCATACTAATCTAACAGTAATAACAGGCAAAAATAGCAGCTGGACTTTTTAAAAAAAAAAAAAAAGGTTTTGTACAGATCCATCCCTAGTATTCTTACCTGTGATGCGTAAGATTTTTACTTGCTTCTCCCATTTATTTATTGGTTTTACATGAAGGCAATTTAATTGTGCTTGTGCATTATTGTACTTAATTAATGTACGTGTGGTTTTACGTAGCATGACCAGAGCCTATGGTGAAGGGCAATAAACAGGCAGTCATTCTTAGCACAATTTACAATATTATATAATTTTTACATAACTACAATTGGATATACAATTTAAAATTCTTGCTGAAGTGAAATACAGCGTACATGCTGAAGCATTTTCTTTTAGGGCATTTTTAATATATCAAAAGATGTTAGACAAACATTATGAGCTGTAGATTGGTAAGTAAGTTGTGATTATAGATGGGTATTGTTTTTAAAGCCAAGATAAGATTATGACAGAGTGATAACCTTAGGCATATCTGTACCTCATAGTCAATTTCTGCTGTTTGCTATCTGATGCTTCCAACACAATGACATTACATTGTTGGAGATATTTTCAATTTCATCAATGTTCAAGAATTATACCTGAATTGCTAAATAGAAGGGGGTTATTTTTTTTTTTTTTTTTAAACGTGTAAAGTGTCAATAACCTATGATCCGTTTTGCACAATTTTGTGTAAACTATGCAAATAAAATTAATAACAGTGATACATTTATCGCTAGCACAATCAAAAGGGAGTTCACAGGATAATACAGAGCTGTGATTATTTAATCAGTAGTGGTTAAGTAACGGGATGCTTACATGGAAGCGTGGGGTTCCTTGAGGCCAAAGATTATAGAAACAGAACAGAAAAAGCGTAGGGCCAGCACATTTGGAAGGAGTGAGAATTTAGTGTATGAATCCTTACAATAAGAATAATTTGAGCTCTACCACAAATGGTGGCAAGACTCACTTCAGATCCTCTTCAAAGAATATTAAAACAATATAGCATTAAAGTCTGCTGCCAAGGGCTATAATGGTTGTTAAAGGCTCTGACCCCATGTATAACAAGGGAGAGAGCCTAAAGACCCTTTAAAAAGCAGCTTCGCCTGGGTCAGAAGGGTATAATGCTATTAAAACATTATACTCACCGAAAGTAAAATGTTCTAAATTAAGAGGGAGAAAGACAAACATTGGCCAAATAAATAATGGTTATTATTGGTCCTGAGCCACATGATTGTCTTCAGTTGAGCTCCCAACATTTCAATGTTCTAAACCAAAATTAATGAAAATCTAAAAAACCTTTCCTTTTATGTCTGTCTGTGAAACTACAGTCATGATCAAGATGAATTACATTCTCTATCCTTGATAGTTTTCTTACAGTAAGGGAAGTCTTCTGTCAAGTAACTTGCTTGTCTTACGGAAAAACAGAAAAGAAGCAACATCCATACATACCGATTCCTTCAATAAAACGACAGTTTGGTGGCTCCAGTTGTTCATATTCTCGAGAGATATTGAAGGCTTGTCTGTTAAAAGAAAATTAAATGCCATGAATTGAAGTCTATACGCCAAAGGGGGAGACTGTTTTGGCGGACAGTGCACGCACAATAGTGCTATATTTCCAAGCTATGGAGAGGTAAGAATCCTCATTCTCAACCACGTATTTAGACCTGCTTTGATTACCTGTTGTTAGAAATTGGGTTCCTGGTTGACTGAGGTCAAGCCCTGGGCTAGCAATCACCACAATCCGAGTCAGGTTAAGTGCCAACAAACCCTAAATTAACCTGTGCTCATCTCTGGTAGCTTGGCACAGAGCAGTCAGGCTTAACTTTCCAGGCAATATGTAAAGTATTTGTGCAACAATTCAAAAGTAAAACAGTGAAAACACCAAAGAAAAAGATTCCACATCAGATTAGAAAAATCGCTAGTTATTTATTAAATAAAATAAGACCAAAATAACAAAATCCATTAAGTAGAATTTGAGATAAGAATTTTTAAAGAATAAACTGTAAAATAGCGCTTAGAAACAATAAGGCTTATTTGAGATATCTGGTCGCCCCGGACCGGGACAAAGTCAAAAGTTCAGGCCAACCAGGATGGAGTGTGGGCCAGATACAGGGACCCAGTGTGGCCCGCTGAACAAAGTACCTTAATTCTGTCTGCGTCTATGACTAAGATGTGGGGTGGAGCGGAGTCGATGCAACAGTGTTGATCCATGCAGTGGTGGCGATGCGCCGGTCCCGATCCACGTAATGTCACATGGTTACTAGAGAAGTTATTGACCTCTTTAAGTTAGCACTTAGCTTTTGCACATGACACTGCATGTCTTTATTTTGCACGACTTTGTTTATGCCTTTCACATGAGAACTCTCTGATGTGCTCATTCTCTGCTTGTTCCTGGAGTTTCGTCTGAACATTGTGAGCAAGGTCGATAAACATTGCATCTTGTTATTCTGTTCTGGTCAGGCCCTAGCACTTACACAAAACATACCAACACAGCTGTTCTTGCTGGAGAATTGTACTTTGATATTATGACAATGCATGTTTAGGTAACACACACTTGGAGAGGGACATTTCCAGGGAGAAGAGCAACATGCACCTGCGATGTAGAAATACGATCTATGTCTTGAGGTATCGGGTCTGCTGACAAAGCCCAGAGATCTTCTATTATATAATATTACTTCTGCTTGCCAAGGGGAGCGTGGTTAGGCCTTATAGTCCTTTATCCACTGTCTTTATAAAATAATATCTCCCTTTATGATATATGGCCTTGCTACAATGCTAACTGTATTGATATTATTCATTTTGCTGCTGGTGGTGGCTCGTATACTGCATTTTAGAGCACAATAGTTAAAATAAATATTTTCAACTATTTTTGTGTTTCTGTCAGATCTTATTGTGGACAAGTGCGAGAATGTGATGGAAAAGGTGTGTCGTGTTACCCCAATTCCTGAGAGATACGGGAGTGTTGTGTTCTGGGGTGTCTAATCATTGGTTTGTGAGTAGGAGAGCGAGTGAGACATTGTAGCTAGTCGGTCCTGGGTTTGTGGGCACTAAGGTGGTGGGAAGGCTTAGCCCCTATACACAGAGGTCCCATTTTCCTGCACATAGTTCTGTGTATGTGCAGAATCCCTGCAACAGTAGCAGCAGCAATGCATCTGCTCCGATGAGTGAAGAGCTGCGATGCGGAGATTCGTCATCAAGGATGACGTTGACGGGAGTACGAAGATCTTGTGCTCACCAGAGCCTTGTGCAGTGGGGTTCCAAAGGCGATGAGTCGGGCCGATCCACGCAGCAAGGGTGATGCGCCAGTTCTGGTCTACACAACAGGAGTGTTGTGCTGGTTATGATCCACACAACAGGAGCGATGCGCCGGCTATGATCCGCGCAGCACGAGTGATGCACCGGTTCCGAATTGTGAGTTTTGTTAGAGAAAGCACCTTGGGCTCACTTCCAAGGGTCCAGGACTGGACTGGGGTGGCACCACTTGGCAGGGCAGACTCATAGATGGCTGAGTCCAGGTGAAGAAGCAGAGTGGTTGGCAGTCTTTATGTCCCTGAGACTTCAGATCAGGAGGCCAGCCAGCTAGTCCCTGGAAGTCACTTTTAATTCAAGTGATGCATGTTCAGTCCTTCTCACCAAGGCAGGGAACAGCAGGCAGCATGGCAGCACAACAAGGCAAGAGTCCAGCAAAGGAGCAGTCAAGCAGAGTGTCAATCCTTCATCAGCACAGAAGTCCTTCGTCCTGGCAGAATCTTCACAGGTCCAGAAGCATACTGAAGTGATGATATCATAGGTCCAGTAATTACACCCAGTTGGGCCTCTGAAGTGGGGGGAGACCTCAAAGACTGGTCTTTGAAGTGCACAGAGGTCCTCCCTACATGCCCTGACTCACTACTCAGAGGTATGCAGCCCTTTGTGTGGGGACAGGACACAACCTATTCAGGTGTAAGTGAGGCTGGGTCCAACTCCTCCCCTCCATCCTCACAGGATAGCCCATCAGGTCACACCTAAACTCCCATTGTGTGTGGCTGTCTAGGGGTAATATAAAATGCCCAGCTGTCATCCACTCCAGACTTATCAGAGAGAGGTAGCAGGCACCAAATGGTAAATGTAAGAATATGCCAACTTTCTAAAAGTGGAATTTCCCAAATTGTAATTTAAAATCTGACTTTCACTATAAGTTAGGCTTTGAAATTAGGATTCAGGGACACCAGACTTGGGGGTCTTATCTCTTCCCAATTGGAAATTACATTTTTAAAATGTAATAAGGTAATCCAAATGTTATCCTATGGAAGATATAGACCTTGCAGTAGTGAAAAATAACCCTGGGAGTTTTTCACTACTAGGAAATGTAAAACGTAAAGATTCACATCCTGCCTTTTAAATACATTGCACATTGCCCTCTGGATTGTCCACGGCCTACCTTAAGGGTGCTGTATATATATATATGAAAATGGAAGATTTGGACCTGGTAGAAGGTTTATTTTGCCAGGTGGACATGGCAGTGTAAAACTGCACATACAAGCTCTGCAGTGGAAGGCCTTAGACATGGTTAAAGGGCTTCTTCAGCGGGTGGCACAATCAGTGCTGGAGGCCCACTGGTAGCATTTCATTTACGGGCCCTGGGTACAAAGGGTACCACTTCAATAGGGACTTATACATATAGAAAATGTGTCAGCTACGGATGAACCAATGTTACCATGTTTATGGGAGAGAGCACAAGCACTTTAGCACAGGTTAGCAGTGGTAAAGTACACAGAGTCTTAAAGCCAGCAAAACGAGGTCCGAAAAGTGGAGAAGGTAGGCAAAAGGTTGGGGGAAAGACCACCCTAAGGCTGTCAGGTCTCACATATACACCTGTGCCCTTTTAACTCACTAGTGCCTTCAATATCTGCCATCAGGACTTCTCCAAAATACCTAGTTTATCTTGGGGATTCTAGCTCCGAGATTTCAATTACCAACCTGTTGTAAAATGGGAGTTGGGATATTGGGTCACATTGTATGACAATTTAAATAAAGTTCTAGATTTCAACAGTTTGTAGAAGGAAATACTGCACTCAATTGTATAGTTCTCATTATTTCAGTAAATGCAGAGCAGGACTGTCTTTTATAACCAAGAGACGCACAGAGGTCATATTTTCCTTGTTTGCATCAGGGCCCATGGCATTCTTGTTACACCAATGGCTGGACTGGAATAGGGTCATCTGGTAAACATGCAGAGCTTCCCAGGGGCAAGCACGAGTAGCTCATCTACGCCAATCATTTGCTTTGCTTTGCTTTCTGGGACTTGCAGTTGCTTTTCCCCAATATGAAATCAGGACTGCAAGTCCTAGTTAGAATGCAAAGAATGTAAAGCAAAAAAAAGAAATGGACAGGATACGTTATTAACAAATGGACTTGGGAAATTTAATCTATAGCCTGTTTCTCATAACAAGGTGAATCTATATGATTCAAAGCTCTCATATTCTTGCTATCCTCCTGAAATAACTTAAGTGGCGCAGCATACCAAATACATTCTTTTTTACATCAATTGTCCCATTTCCAAAATAAGGTTCCTTTTTAAGATTGCAGTGGTATACAGTAGAGTGGCATAGAGTACAGTGGCGTAGAGTACAATGGCATAGAGTGCAGTCGTGCAGAGTAGAGTACAGTAGCACAGATTGCAGTGGTTTAGAGTGGTGAAGAGTAGAGTTATGCAGAATAGAATATAGTGCAGTGGAGTGCAGTAGCACAGAATGCAGTGGCGTGAAGTGCTGCAGAGTGCAGTGGCATAGAGTGCATTGGAATAGAATGCAGTGCTGCAGAATAGAGTGTCGGGATCTTTGAAAGCCGGGAGCAGACTTTTGATCTGTTTCCCTGCCCAAACTGATGTGAGCAGGGAAAAAGATCATGAGATTGATCCTGCCTAGAGTGAGCAGCAGAAATAGCTGCTACCTGCAGCTGGGAGCAATGCCAGCTCCCGCTGCATGGGTAAAGCCAGCTGGGTCCGTGGGGCCATGGGCCTCCCCCGCGGGCCCCAGTGAGTGTTCAGTGGGTGCCCTGGGTGGGCACTAGGGCAACCATCTTTAATAATACAGGGCCAGGGGATGGGATACCCGGTCTGGAAAGGGCTCGCGGAGGGGGGGCTGCGTGCCTCCCCTCCAGTTTAAAAAAGCACAACCCTAGGAGATAGGGTCCCCAGGGCCTTTATAAGACTCAGGGGGCCATACGGTACCCCCTCTCAAACTTAAGTAGTGGCCCTGAGGGATGGAGTCATCAGGCCCTTTTAAAACGTTTCAGGGAGGTGGACCGCGCAGCCCTCTTCCCTTTAATTATTAAAAAAAAGCCATGGGAGATAGGGTCTCCAGGGTCTAAAGAGACATTGAGATGCAGCCCCCTCCCCTTTTTTGTATGTTTTGGCCCCATCGGTGGCCTCCCCGGGCCTAAATGGCTTTAGGAGGGAGGCTGCATGGCCTCTTTCCCCTTTAAAAAAAAAAAGTCCTCGGGGTGGGGTCCCCAGGTCTTTAAAGGCTCAGAAGGGGGGTATTTAAAACAAATGTTTTAATGGGCATGCCCCGGGGGACAGGAGGAGGCCCACCCCCTTTCTCCACTACTTTGCAAATGCGCCTCCTGGCGCGCTCCTGGTTGGGGGATGAAGTCCCCTTGACTACGGAGGATCCTTAGGGGCCAAGAAGACCTCTTTTTACCTCCAGTAAGCCCCACACAGCAGGACTGCTGAGAGGTGGTCAGAGGCCACACCCCTTTCTCCACCACTCTGCAAATGTGCCTCTCGGTCACTGCTGGTGGGAGGATGATGTCCCCTTGCCTCCTGAGGGCCTCAGGACTAAAGTGGACTTCTTACCCCAAGCAGCAGTGCACCCGGAGGCACATTTGCAGAGTGGTGGAGAAAGGGGGCGTGGCCTCTGACCAACTCTCAGCAATCCAGCTGTGTGGGCCTTACAAGAGGTAACATAAAGGCTGCACTCTCACACCCAGGCGAAGCAGTGTGCTCCCATCCCCCTTTATTTTGAAAAGGCTCACTTGAGTCATTGAGCTCTCAAACATTTGGAGACGCACCTGTGCGCCAGAGAGAGGTACTGAGACCTGAGAGGATTGTGGCAGCTTTCTCAGCAACCCCAGATGAAATTCATTTTTATCTCTACTGATGCCGGATAATATCCAGAAACACATGTCTAGAGATTCACGGCACTAACCTGCACCAATCTTGGCGAAACACTCCAGCAAAAATTCAAGTAAGCATTTAAAGTGAACTGCATTTACCATAATGCTAAGGGGTGAACTGTGCTGGGATGCGAAGCAGTGTGCTTCCATCCCCCTACACACTAATACATATACTGACATAACCAGGTTCACACTCATGCATACACTAACACACCCAGGCACACAGTAATTCATACACTGAGACACCCAGGCACACACTCATGCATACTCTGACACAGCCAGGCACTTACTCATGCATACGCTTACACACCTACTCAGACACTGATACATACATTGACACAGCTAGGCACACACTCATGCATACACTAACACACCCAGGTACACACTCATGCACACACTGAGACCACCAGGCACACAGTTGTACATACACTAACACACCCACATGCTGATGCATAAGCTCACACACCCAGGCAGACACTGATGCATACAGTGACACAGCCAAGCACACACTCATGTATACACTAACACACCCAGGCACTCATTCATGCATACAGTAACACCCAGGTACACACTGACACATACACGGACACACCCAGGCACACACTGATGCATATACTGACACACCCAGGCAGACTCTGACTCACCCAGGCACACACTGATGCATATACTGACACACCCAGGCAGACACTGACTCACCCAGGCACACACTGATACATACACTAACACAGCCTCACACACAGTCATCCATAGACTAACAGAGCCAGGCAGACACTGATGCATACACTAGTACATCTAGGCAGACACTGATGCATACACTTGCAGAATCAGGCACACACTTATACATACACTGACACAGCTAGGCAGACAATGATGCATACCCGGACACACTCGGGTACACAGTGATGCATATGCTGATACACCCAGGCACTCACTTACAGAATATATATATATATATATATATATATATATATATATATATATATATATATATATATATATATATATATATATATATATATATATATATACATATATATTAAAGAAATGAGAACACAAACAGCTCTTTCTTTGTCTGGGTGGTGTAGTTCCAACAAGAACTTTAAAAAAATTGTTGCAGTTTTATTTTGTTATGCACCTAGAAAAACAAGGTGCCCTTTTGACAGATCCTGTCAATGTTTTTGAATTAACCACTAGCTCGGTGGTCATTTCTCAATTTAGCAGGTGTAGTAGTCTCAGCATGGCAGATGTTAAGTCCTTCGCCAGGGCAACGGAGCCTTCTTTGTCAGCCAAAATGTAAATATGGCCCTTACTAACAACTGGGGTTTTTTTTGGGGGGGGGGTTCTTTGCAATGTGGGTAGCTGTGGATTTTGAGCCCTAGCTCAGCTGGCACATAGGCAAAACTGCACATTGTTGAAAATCAGACAACCAGGGGAGTCCAGAGGTGCATGACTTGCGGGCTCTCACCAGGTAATTTTGCCCTGAAGCCCTTGTAAACATCAAACTTTGATAAGAACACACATATTTCCTCACATTTCTGTGACAGAAAGACCTGGAATCTGCAGGGAGCCATAGGTTTCCTACCACCCTCAGTTTCCACACTTCTCCCGATAAGAACGGTACCCTATTTGTGTGGCCTACACAAAAGGCCCTACACCTAGAGAAATTGAGAGATAAGCAATAGGGGTAGGTGCTGTATTTGGGGCTGTGCTATGGCGCCACCCATTCAAACCTACAAACCACAGACATTTTTGAAAACTAGACAAACAGGGAAGTCCAGGGTGGTGTGCCTTGCATGGATCCCAAAAGATTTTCTTACCCATGATGCTCTGTAAACCTCAAACTCTGCCTGAAATCACACATTTTCCTTTAATTTCTGTGATGGAAACTTCCGGAAGCCACAAAATTCCTACAACTCTGTATTACGCTACTTGTGCCAATAAAAACGCAGCCCCGCTTGTGTGGCTGGGCCAAGTGCCTGCTACAGAAACGGCTCAAACCAAGGTCAATGGGAGCCCTTGCCAGGGGACTCCCATTGACCTTGGTTTGATCCATTTCTGTCATGGGCACTGGGCCTAGTCACACAAGTGAGGTACCATTTTTATCAGGAGACTTGAATGAATGCCAGGTGTAAGGAAGTTTGTGGCTCTCTGGTGATTGTTTGATTTTTCATCACAGAAATGTGAGGAAAATGTGTTTACTGGAGAAAGCCAAGTAAGTCACCCCACCCTGGATACCCCTAGGTGTCTAGTTTTACAAAATATACAGATTTGCTAGGTTCTCCAAACTGCCGACTGAGTTAGGGTCCAAATCTAGAGCTACCCACAGTGGAAAAAAGGGTCAGTTTTCGATGGAAAAATGTGATGCGTCCTTGTTGTGTTTTGGCCCATTTTCTGTTGCAGACACCAAGCCTACCCACACAAGTGAGGTACCATTTTTATCAGAAGACTTGTGGGAGCATAGAATAATAGAATAGTATAACATTTGTTATTAGCCATTAGATGTTGCTGCATTTGTGCCTTTCGAATGTAAGCCAGTGTATAAGAAAGAAGACATTTTGGAAAATACCCTCTAAATCATGCGCTAGTATGGATACCCACAAATTGAGATATGTACAAATAACCACTGCTCCTAAACTCCATATCTTATGCCCATTTAAAAAATACATAGGTTTCCTTGATACCCACTTTTTCACTCTACATAATTTAGTTTATGAATGGGTCTATACTCCATGAAAAACCACTGTACAGTGCAGCTAAGTTGTTGGCTCTGGTACTTTGGGTTCTGGAAGAACATACAAAGCCTAGATATCCCTGCACCCATAAGGATCTAGTGGATATAATGGTATATTGCTTTTGTAATTTGCCCATCATGACAAAAAGTTACAGATGAAAATGTTGTCACAAATGGCCGTTTTTTCCAACGCATTTTCAATATTTCTTTATTTCAACAGTTATTTTCCTTAAAAAAGCCTTGAGGGATCTACACATATGACCCCTTCTGAATGCAAAATGTTTTCTACCTTTCAGAAAGCTATGGCTGTCCCCGATCACCCATGGTTTTCACACTGGTTTCTACCAGAAACTGGAAGTAGGTTGAGAGCACAAAAAAGAGGAAAAATGGGATACCTCTTTGAAAAATGCTAAATCTGTGATACAAAATTGGGGGGGCGCTAGGTGGCGCACGACCAAGATGGCCGCACGCCTGTGAGGCTCTGGCAGCTTGGTAGCATTATCCACCACTTATCCTTGTCCTACCTCATGAATCCCGCCTGAATTGCCTTCCGCCTGCTCCTGGGAGTATCCTGCGACTCTGGGGTGAAGAACGAGGCTCTCCGGCCCTGGAGGATGACTCCCAAGTGGTTTCTGTGTTCCGGGGGGAGAGTGCAGTAATACTCCTGGAAGCCCGCGCGGCCGCCATCGTTACGTGAGCCCCCGGGACTCCACGTGGCGACAGGCCTCTTGACTGGTGACGGCCGTCGGCCTCCTTCGCCCGCTGATATTCCTCCTGGCTGGGGCCCGGATTACAGCTCCCTGCATGGCTCGTGGTGGCAGGGCTCAACGGCGGCTCCCGGAGACTGTGGCGTGACAACTGCTGCCCCGTAAGTGGATGCTTGCCTGCATATGCGCCATCTTTCCTCACCGCCACGAAGTGTTGCCGGCCGCGACACATCGTTGCCCTGCCACCCCCCGATGCACCTCAGACTACACGCTGCTCAGGCCTCTTGACTGGTGACGGCCGTCGGCCTCCTTCGCCCGCTGATATTCCCCCTGACTGCGGCCCGGATTACAGCTCCCTGCATGGCTCGAGGTGGCGGGGCTCAACGACGGCTCCCGGAGACTGCGGAGTGACAACTGCTGCCCCATAAGTGGATGCTCGCCTGCATATTCGCCATTTTTCCTCACCGCCATGAACTGTTGCCGGCCGTGACACATCTTTGCCCCGCCACCCCCCGCTGCACCTCAGACTACACGCTGCTCCCGCTGTTCGAGGCCTCTCCTTCCCGCTGCCTCCGGGACTGAATTGCTGCTGAGCGCGTCACTCGCTTTTTTTTCTTCTGGTGGTGGCGGCGCACTATCAGGAGGGAAGCCTATTCGCATACCACATATCGGGGCATGGACGCTGCTGATGAAGCGACGCTGGTGACATTGCTGTGCCCTTGATATATAATGGCCTGCACGCTATGCTGCTCACTGACCCTATGCAGAGCCATCTGTCCCTGCTTGTGACACTCTCCGGCTTGCCTCTCCAGGCCGATTGCCGCGCTGCCCGTGAGCGCGCTGGGAGACATTATTTCTGTTGATCTGGACCGGCCTGCTGGTGTCCATTCCGGGCCCTCATGCATCTCATCCATTGCTATGTACTGCGGCTTGCTGTTGTGAGGACTGCGGGGGACTTTGTCCCATTTGCTGTTACATTGGGCTGTATTGCCTGCCTGGACCCATGCACGGATTCATCCTTCCCTAGACTTTTGGCCCATTCATTGCTGCATACTATGCTTGTCCGCGCTTGAACTGCTCCTCAGTGGTATCATCTCGCTACTGGGCCTCGGCGCGCCATTTTGAACTGCCCTTTCCATCCCTCTGCCTGGTGGTGTGACTTCCTGGATGGTCACCCTTCAGCTAATGTTACGAGACCTTACCTGACGCGTGGTTGTGGTGCCTCGCAGCGGCCTGCCTTTGGACTTTGAGGGGTCTACTGCTCTGCTTTTCCACAGTACGATACTCCTTGGGTTGCTCACTGCGCTCACCTCTGGCCTCACCGAGGGTTGCTGGTGACGCCCGGCCCGACCTTCTCTGGTACAAGACATCTCCTCCTCCTGGCAGTGATGGCAACGCACTCGGTGGACTGGCGTCTGTTCGGCACCCCCCCTCCAGTAGATCCCTGTGCTGTGCTACCCATAGTCAGCCATACACTTGTGCACGCTGAACTGTACCCTATTTCAGAATGGGGAAGCCTGATGGCCGCCAACCCAAGCTCGTCTTCAACCCTAAAAAGGCCACTACGCGGTCTAACTCGGATGACTCTAGCCAGTCGGGCCCTGAACAGCCACAGATGCACTCAACCGCCCCAGAAAATGAAGTCAAAACTCTGCTCTTGGCCATGCAGCATAGCCTTACCGATCTTTCTGGTAAGATGGACACAATGAACAGCCGCCTGGACTTCCTCGTTCAGAAGGTTGATAAGCACGACGAGCAAATTAAAGAGGCTGAGCGGCGCATATCGGACACCGAAGACACCACCTCCAAGATGCAGCAACAAATGTCGCAAATGGATAGGCTGCTGAAAGTCATCGCAGCCAAAAATGAGGACCTGTAGGCCCGCAGTCGCCGTAATAATATCCGCGTTGTGGGCATACCGGAGAGCACTAATACGGCCCGGATGGAGGACTTCATTGAGTGCCTCTTGACAGACACCTTTGGAGCGGAGACCTTCTCATCGCAACTCATTGTGGAGCGCGCACACCGCTCCTTGGGCCCCCAGCCTCCTCCAGGCAGCACTCCACATCCTATTGTGGCCCGACTCCTGAACTATCGTGACCGCGACACTGCACTAAAAAAGGCCCGAGAGCACAAATCGCTGCACTTCGAGGGCAATGAGTTCACCATCTATCCCGACTTCACGGTTGCGGTTCAGGAGGCACGCCGCAGATTCTTACAAGTCAAACAGAAACTGCGTAAGGCCCAAATCGAATATGCCCTCATGTACCCGGCACGTCTACGAATTACTTACCAGGGAAAGAATGTCCTCTGTACCAACCCGCAACAAGCCGAAGACTTCCTCAAGACTATCAAGCGCCGATCACCGCGTCATGATCCTGACGACCGCGCTTCCAGGTCTCCATCCCCTACAGAGAGCTGACTCTAGAAATGGACAGTGACACATTGGGCTTCAGCTTCGAGTCTGCTCGCCCTTCACGTTGCCTCCTCCGTCCTGGTTACTCTCCAATGCCGCAGTCATCGCCTGCACTTACAGAGTGGAACATTGCATGCTCTCCTATTGGTCTTGCACTCCTACAACTCGTTGTCGACAGATAAGTGTACCAAGTGACCTGCATGCTCTGTATAGCTGTCTGGTGGGCTTTTTGTATTTTGTAGGATTGTTCTGGACATTGCCAAGCACCCTCCCCCCTTCTCTCTTCCCCCTTCACCCCCGCACCATTGGGGAACTGCTTCGCAGTTGTTGTTGGTAGACGGGAGGGTTTCGTGGCCCACAGGTGCCCCCCACATGGGCGATCCCCCATCTTACTTACTTTATTGTTGGATTTTCTTGACCAATCTGCATTGTCAAGAGTTATGTGGGTTTCGGGTGGGTTTTCTAGTCCCAGCACTTTTGGGGTGCTGTTGTGGGTGGGGGTGGTTTTGTCTTTGGGTGACCAATGCCCTGCCTGCAGGGTTGGGGTGCTGTTCGACATAATTGGGGTGCTCTTTTGGGGAAGGGCGGGTTGGGACTCGTTCACAATCGTTTCCATCTTAACTTTTTTTCCACAGGTAGACTTACCATTGCACATTAAGAGGCACATTTCCACACTTCTTTTCAGAGCACACTGCGCTACTACCCTATTACCCGGCTACACACGCACGTCCTGAGGCACTCCAAATAAATCTCCTCACATGGAATGTCAGGGGACTGAGAGATCCACGGAAATGCAGACAAATACTCACGTATTTAGATGGGCATCATGTCCACAACGCAATGTTGCAAGAAACCCACCTTGATCCATCACGCACCCCCACTTTTGCCAGTAAGTGGGCCGCAGTCTGGCTATTCTCCTCGTACTCCACCTACTCTAGAGGGACAGTGATTCTCATAAAAAAGAATACCCCCTTCTTTGGGGAGGAGCTGCATACTTTGGGGCACACTAGGAACGCAATCTGTCACTCTGGTGTGCTGTTACAGGCCGAACATAGATGACCCCGACTATTTCACAACGCTTTGGGGGCGTATACTCCAAGTAGGCTCCACCCATATTATCTGGGGAGGAGACTTCAAAGTCGCGCTCCACCCTGCCCTAGACAGGTCTAACCCTCTACCCTCGCACTACACCAAGACACAAGGAGCGTTGGTAGACGCGTTTTCGGCTCATGGGCTCACAGATGCATGGCGACACCTACATCGAGACAGTAGGGAAGATACTCATTACACTGCAGCACATTCATCTTGTGCTCGTCTGGACTACTGGGTGGTCTCCCGGGGGTTGTTCCGTGGATCACCCACACCGAACATTTGGCTCGGACGTACTCGGATCATGCTCCGGCTTTCATGACGATTACTCCGCTCAATTCGATCGCTACCCCTAGGTTTTGGCGATTATTGCCAGCGGCCCTGCTAGATACCGTTTTCCGGGCAGAGCTGGGTACAGAAATTACTGAGTTCTTCCAGCGCAACATAGAATCCGTCGCGCAGGTGGGCACGGTCTGGGAGGCCTTTAAATTTACGATCAGGGGGTCCTGCATTGCCAAAAGTTTCGGAGTCCTGAGAGATCTCCGTCGCACTCTATGCACGATTGAGGGGGAACTTAAGCAACTGGAGGAGACTCTATGGAGGGACTCCTCTGGGAGTCAACTAGCCACATTCAGAGATAAACTCACGGAATTCAAACACACGGCTGATCAGGAGGCTCGCTTTCGAGGAAAGTATTTCACGGCACGCAAGTATGGGGAGGGCGAGCGCCCGGGCAGAGCACTAGCGCAAGAAATCCGATCGCCTAGGTTTTCTAACTATGTTCTGGAAATCCGGGACAATAACGACACACGCCATAGAGACAGTCTAGATATTCTAAACGTGTTTACCAACTTCTATGCTGACTTATATAGTACCTGTAGGACCGCGCCTCCAGATTTTGCGACATATCTACAAGATATAACCCTCGGATGGCTGGGAGATGCACAGCGAGAGTTTCTTGCTGCTCCCCTTGAAAATGACGAGATACGTGAAGCTATCATGCAAATGAAGTCCGGGAAGGCCCCGGGCTCAGACGGCCTCCCTATTGATTTTTATAAAACATATATTGATCAGCTGCTCCCTGTTCTCAAACAGGTCTTTGTTGAGGCTCAAGAATTGGGAACTCTCCCTCCATCCCTGAGGGAAGCCCTGATTTCTTCACTACTGAAACCCGGCAAGCCTGCAGGCAGGAGTGACTCTTACCGCCCTCTCTCCCTGATTAATACAGACGCCAAAATTCTTGCCAAAATATTAGCTAACCGCCTCAGCTTGCTCATGGAGAAGTTAGTTCTTCCAGACCAGGCGGGGTTCATCCCTGGTCGGGCAACATCACATAATTTGCGTACGCTCTTCTCGATTCTACAGTCAGTCGACCCTCAACTGCCCTTAGCGGCAGTTTTTCTGGGTGCCACGAAGGCTTTCGATTCCGTTGAATGGGATTATCTATTCGTTATCCTTCAAAACATGGGAATGCCTAAAGGGTTCTTGGCATGGATCCGTCTCTTATATACTGGCACAGAGGCTAGAGTTTTATTCAATGGGCACTCTTCACCCTCCTTCCCCATCACTCGGGGCACTCGGCAGGGCTGCCCACTTTCTCCCCTACTTTTTGCCCTAGCTGTCGAGCCTCTTGCGGCCAGAGTTAGACAATACCATCATGAAAGGGTGCTCCGTTGCTTCATCCGCCCAATACTCCTCTCACTCTATGCCGACGACATCACTTTATATATCCGCGACCCACATTCCAATCTTAATCCATTACTCCGGGAATTTGTTCGCTTTGGAGGACTCTCTGGTATCCACATCAACTGGGCGAAGTCCCAGATTTTCCCCCTCACCACGTCCGTGAAGGCATTTACACCGGACTTCCCAATTGAGTGGTGTGCTGATGAGGTGAAATATCTGGGGGTGTATGTTACCACTGATCGGGAAGAGCTGATGCGGCTCAACTACGGTCGTACCCTGGAAGGGATCAAGAATAATGTTACGAGATGGATTGCTGTCCCTCTCTCTTTCGCAGGACGCACCTCCCTCATAAAAATGGTCATCCTTCCTAAGCTCCTCTACCTCTTTTTAAATATTCCGTACGACCCAGGCCGACACTTGTTCTCTGCACTCCGATCGGAGCTGATTCGGCTTATCTGGGGAGGTAAGCAGCCCCGACTACAATGGGATACAATTACTAAGCCCTATTCCCATGGAGGGTTCGATGTACCCAACTTCGAACTTTACTATCTATGCGCGCAAGCTCATTACGCTCATTACTGGTTTCACCTCCCCCAAATACATGCCACAGGTGGTGGCTGAGCACTGGTTATCGGACCCCATACCGCTTGAGGGCGCCATCTTGACCGCCACTGCGCCGCGAGCAGCAGATCCATCGCCAATTGTTTGCACAGTGAAAGCATGGCAAGGCCTCGTCAAGCATTCTCAAGCCCCCATGCTGTACTCACCACTACTTCCTTTAGTTTATCACCCGAAGATGCCGATCCTCCAGGAAGGTGTCTTTCACAAAACTAAAGCTAAATACGGGATTACCTGCTGGGGGGGATCTTTACCTCAATGGTAAATTTCGTACATCACAACAATTATTTTCTAAACAGCCGCCCTCTCCCATGGACATTTTTCTCTATGTTCGTCTGAGACAGGGCATCAAAGAGCACACACCTACATACCCACTGGAGCCCCCTGAGGTTGCTCCGTTGCGCCTGATTCTGCGTAGCCAGGATGCGTCACACTTGGTCTCCACATTATACCATGGCCTGTACACTAATTTGGACCCTGCACAATGTGCTGCCAGGGATAAATGGGCCGTCGAGTTGGGACATGCCATCACAGACGGGCAATGGACTTATTGCTGCAATCAGACAGAGCGGAGTTAATCTAGCACCCGGCTCCGCATCCTTCATTATAAATTCTTACATCGCACCTATTATACTCCAGCCAAAATGTGCAGATATAAGTTACGTGATAGGGACAATTGTGATCGTTGCGGTGTTGCGGGGGCGGACTTCCTACACCTTGCCTGGGATTGTGGCGCTGTACATGCCTACTGGCGTCAAGTCTTTACAGCATTAGAACAAATGAAATCCCTGCAACTACCGCCTTCCCCCCTGCTCGCCTTGTTGGGTTACACTGAGAAGGTAGCTGTGGCACATCGGAAATTTGTTTCCTTTAGCTTACTCTTGGCAAAAAGAAGAATAGCATGTAGATGGGGTCGAGCAAGGGCGCCCAAATTCAAGGACTGGATTAGCGATATGGTATTCTGGCAGGAACAAACATACACGTTTGCAGAACTCCTTCCCACTGCCTCTCGCCCCCGTGACATCTGGGGGCCCTTAACGGCATACTTGTTCACACATCCGATTGATAACACCAACACTACCTAAGCTTTCAGTGCTGTAGCATATTGAATGGTTCCTACTCATTCATATGAATCGCCTACATTCTGCAGCGTTGCGATTGTAACCACCGCCTCTGCATGTACATTTCCCTATGCTAGTGGTGACCTCATGTATGAACCCTGGTAATTTATCATTGCTGTGGCTATTACTTTATATATGATGCTCTCTAAATTTCCGGTATTGTGCTCTTTCTTGATTTTTTTTTTCTGCTCTTCATGATCGGACAACTATGTATCTACCTGTGCATTGCATGTGCTGTATTGCTCATCTCTTTACAAAATCTAAATAAATTTAAAAAAAATTAAAATTAAAAAAAAATCTGTGATACAAAATTTGCTTTTTTGATTCAGCTCCTCATGTTGCTGAAAGCTGGGAAGATGGTGACTTTAGTTCAGCAAACTGTTCATTGATGACATTTTTAGGGAAAAAACTGACAGCACTTTTTTCCAATTTTTCTCACAAAACTCACAATTTTGCTAGATTTTGACTATTTTCTCGGTCCCCTTAAGGGTAATCCACACACTCAGGGTACCTTTGGAATCCCCAGGATGTTGGAAACAAAGGATACAAATTTGGTGTGGATATCTTATGTAGAAAAAGTTATGGAGCCCTAAGCGCAAACTACACCAAATACCAAAAAAAGTCACACACCTTGGAGGGGGGGAGGGGGAAAAGCCCAGCAGCTAATGGGTTATTGTATACCAAAAATTGCTATTCTTAACTACTATATTTTGTTATTCACTATTTCCGTAGTGACAATATTTTTCACTTAAAAGTCATATCATATGATATTTCTGAATCAATAGTCACCTGAATGCACATTAGGGCTATATCATGAAATAATATACCCTCCTTTAATAGCATGCCTTCCCACAGTATTTCCATCCTGATTGAGAACAAATGTGAAATGATTAGTGTCAGCTATTTAACCTTTAGTAAATTTGGACTATTACTATGAAGATCCTTGCTACCCAATCATTGATTTCCATTCTCGTGTCTCACTGTGCTTGAAGACAGCTTCATCTGTGATCATGGCTGGATCTCTGTTTTCCAAGTTCTTCACTCCAGAGTTTAGAGTATTTTAGTTGATGTTAGTTTTCACCAAGACATTCTTCACTAGTATTTGAAATACTATGGATGTTTCTGCAAGGCCAGTATTGTTTCCGAATGCTGAGCATTAGTACAATTCTAGCTGTGTTGAAGGGCAGTGGGTTGTGACATTACCAACCCTTTTCTCCTGAAAGACTCTAAACTAAGATATTGTTTGTCTTTTCATACAGCCATATTGTAAGGTGCATTCAATATCATTTTACAATCACAAGTGGTTAGATTATTTAAAAAAATAAAAATAAAATATATATATATATATATATATACATATACACACACACACACATATATATATATACATCAGTGATGTCATTTGAGATGTCATCAGTGATGTCACTGACCATGTCATGAATGATGTAATATGTTACGTCATCAGCAGTGCACTGCGGGGGCGCGAGTTATAGTTAGCTCAGCTAACTAGAACGGCTGAATTTCTCTGGTTTTGTACGAGTGAAATGTCAGCCTAACTATAACGTCCCTAAAACCTGTGGATCTTTCAGTGAATATCTAAGGTTTTTTAAATGCTAACTTCTAACTATGCCTACATAGGCAGGACATGTGCAGAAAGAGGAAGAAAGGCGCAGAAAGAAGCAAGAGAAGTGCAGAAAGAGGCAAGAGAGGTGCAGGAAGAAGAAGAAAGGTGCAGAAAGAAGCAAGAGAAGTGCAGAAAGAACCAACAGAGGTGCAGAAAGAGGCCTACTTCGACTGTACCTTTCCACAGACTCATACATAGTAGCCTAATCACTAATCCTTCTCCCAAGAGGTCTTAAACCTCACTTTTCTCTTGAAGGTTCACTATTTATCAACTGCTCAGAATGTTACGCCTACCAAATGTAAAAGAGCAACCCTAACCATATCACTGTTGTAAGTCTCACCAAGTTTGTGAAGGTATGCATACGTATGTCTGTGCTTTTACCTAGCGACATGCTACATAAAAATAAACATACAAATACTTGAATACCCGTGTTTCAAACAGCATTCTCTGTAAGTTTGTGTACAAGAAGGTGAATGTATTTCTTTCTGCTCATAATACAGGGCACATGGGTATTCAATAGTATATTTGAGGAGCTCTATACCACCTATATGCATAAGACATGTCTGCCTGTGCAACCGAATGACAGAGCAGCACTGAGATTTGACCACCTATAGGAGAAGCTACCCACTTTTTAAGCTACCATCTTCAGATGCATAACACATGTGAGAATACATGTACAAGTAGACATATACCTCAGTCACGAGAGCACACAGACCTTTAAACTTGACAGTTTGCACTTCCCATTTGAGTACAGAAAGAGGCAGGAGAAGTGCAGAAAGAGACAGGAGGGGTGCAGAAAGAAGCAACAGAGGTGCTGAAAGAGGCAAGAGATCTGCAGAAAGATGCAATAGAACTGCAGAAAGAGGCAAGAGAGTTGCAGAAAGAGGCAAGAGGGGTACAGAAAGAGGCAAGAGGGGTACAGAAAGAGGGAAGAGAGGTGCAGAAAGAGGGAAGAGGGGTACAGAAGGAGGCAAGAGGGGTGCAGAAGGAGGCAAGAGGGGTGCAGAAAGAGGCAAGAGGGGTACAGAAAGAGGCAAGAAGGGTGCAGAAAGAGGCAAGAAGGGTGCAGAAAGAGGCAAGAGGGGTACAGAAAGAAGCAAAAGGGGTGCAGAAAGAAGCAACAGAGGTGCAGAAAGAGGCAGGAGAGGTGCAGAAAGAGGCAAGAGAGGTGCAGAAAGAGGCAAGAGAGGTGCAGAAAGAGGCAAGAGAGGTGCAGGAAGAGGGAAGAGAGGTGCAGAAGGAGGCAAGAGGGGTGCAGAAGGAGGCAAGAGGGGTGCAGAAGGAGGCAAGAGGGGTGCAGAAAGAGGCAAGAGGGGTACAGAAAGAGGCAAGAGGGGTACAGAAAGAGGCAAGAGGGGTACAGAAAGAGGCAAGAAGGGTGCAGAAAGAGGCAAGAGGGGTGCAGAAAGAGGCAAGAAGGGTGCAGAAAGAGGCAAGAGGGGTGCAGAAAGAAGCAAAAGGGGTGCAGAAAGAAGCAAAAGGGGTGCAGAAAGAAGCAAAAGGGGTGCAGAAAGAAGCAACAGAGGTGCAGAAAGAGGCAGGAGAGGTGCAGAAAGAGGCAAGAGAGGTGCAGAAAGAGGCAAGAGAGGTGCAGAACGAGGCAAGAGGGGTGCAGAAAGAGGCAAGAGGGGTTCAGAAAGAAGAAGCAACAGAAATGTAAAAAGAGGCAAAAGAAGGGCAGAAAGAAGCAACAGAGGTACAGAAAGAGGCAAGAGAAGCTTCCCCACAGACCAATCCGGCCCTCCTGAGGTATCTTGTAACTACACCAATGTCACACTAGAGGCTTTTCCTCCTATCCCGCCGGATCAATTACTTGCCCTATGCTCCAAAATCAAGTCAGGCTCTCCGGCCGATCCACTGAAGCCTGACCAATTTTGGAAAATTCTATCCACTATCTTACTTCCCTTAGAACAGGTGATTAATGGGTCTCTCAATACAGCGGTCGTGCCTACAGCTTGGAAACAGGCCAGGGTGATACCGCTGCTTAAAAAGCCCTCCTTAGATCCTAAAAAGCCAGAAAACTTTCGGCCGATTTCCCTGCTATCTTGGGCCACAAAGATCACAGAGGCTTATATCAACTCTCTCCTCACGGTCCACCTGAACTCCAACAACAGATTAGATCCTTCCCAAAATGGCTTTTGCCCTGGCCACAGCACAGAGTCGGCGCTCCTGGCAGTGACAGAACATCTTTGGACAGCTTTGGATGCAGGGCAGACGTCGGCACTGATCCTTCTGGATCTCAGTGCCGCGTTTGATACAGTGTCCCACGCCATTCTGTTGCAACGCCTGGAGGAGTCTGGAATCGTAGGCTCAGCCCTGAAGTGGCTCACCTCATTCCTTGCTGATAGGATATTTCAGGTGATAGCTCCCCCCTTCACCTCCGGTATCTTTCCCATCAAGCAAGGGGTGCCACAGGGCTCTTCCCTGAGCCCTCTGCTTTTCAATCTATACGTACAACCTCTGGCTGTAGTAGCCAAGAGCAGAGGGCTGACCATGGTCTCCTACGCCGACAACACACAGCTGGTGGTGGCTCTCTCGAGCGACGTTAAGCAGGACGCTTTTAAATTTCAAAGTGATCTTGCGGCAGTCACTGAGTGGATGACCGCCAACTGTCTCCAACTGAATGCTAACAAGTCAGAGGTGTTGTTGGTGGGAAAGGACCATGGTCTATGGAATGAGCTCTGGTGGCCCAAAAGCCTAGGCATTGCACCCTCCCCCAAGCAGGCTGTGAAGAACTTAGGGGTTTGGATGGATGCTTCCCTCAACTTCCAGACTCAAACAAAAAAGGTGGCAGGAACCTGCTTTGGGCTGTTGCGAGGACTCAAACCCATCCTGGGCTTCTTTGATGCCACTACCAGGCAGATTATCATTCAGGCCTTGATTATGTCTAGACTTAATTGCGCCAGCTCACTGTATCTGGGAGCAAACAAGACAGAAATACATAGGCTACAGAGAGTTCAGAATGCGGCCACAAGATCTCTCCTCAGTCTGCGCAGAGCCTGCTCGGTGACTAACGCTGTTCGCCGTCTCCACTGGCTGCCTGTGGCCAGGCGGGTTGAGTTCAAGGATCTCTGCATAGCCTTTAATGTCCTGAAATCTGCCTCTCCTGGTATTCTGACCGGCCTGCTTCTACCCTATGTTCCCTCCCACCAGCTCCGTTCCATGGGACAACACCTGGTGGTGGTTCCCCGGGTTAGGAGGGTTCGCGCCGGAGGTTGTTCGTTACGGAACAGAGCGGCCATCCTCTGGAACACGCTGCCTGCCCACATTCGTGGGCTTAACAATTACCTAGAATTCAGGAAAGCCATAAAAACCTCTCTCTTTCCCACTCCGTAGGCCTCCGCGGGGCCCTCCTTGATCTTGTCCACCTCATTGCTGTCAGCGCCGGGACGTCCCTTTGCTGGGGCAGCTGTCGCGCTTTATAAATCCCACTAACAAAACATAACAGAAAGAGGCAAGAGGGGTGCAGAAAGAGGGAAGGGGTGTGCAGAAAGAGGGAAGAGGTGTGCAGAAAGAGGGAAGAGGTGTGCAGAAAGAGGGAAGAGGTGTGCAGAAAGAGGCAGGAGGGTTGCAGAAAGAAGCAGGAGGGTTGCAGAAAGAAGCAACAGAGGTGCAGAAAGAAGCAACAGAGGTGCAGAAAGAGGGAATGGGTGTGCAGAAAGAGGGAAGGGGTGTGCAGAAAGAGGGAAGAGGTGTGCAGAAAGAGGGAAGAGGTGTGCAGAAAGAGGGAAGAGGTGTGCAGAAAGAGGCAGGAGGGTTGCAGAAAGAAGCAACAGAGGTGCAGAAAGAGGCAAAAGAAGTACAGAAAGAAGCAACAGAGGTGCAGAAAGAGGCAAGAGAAGTGCAGAAAGAGGCAAGAGGTGCAGAAAGAAGCAAGAGGGGTGCAGAAAGAAGCAACAGAGGTGCAGAAAGAAGCGACAAGAGGGGTGCAGAATGAGACAAGAAGGGTGCAGAAAGAGACAAGAGGGGTGCAGAAAGAGACAAGAGGGGTGCAGAAAGAGACAAGAGAAGTGCAGAGACAAGAGAAGTGCAGAAAGAGGGAACAGGGGTGCATAAAGGGGCAAAAGAGGGGCAGTAAGAGGGATGAGAGGTGCAGAAAGAGGTAAGAGGTGCAGAAAGAGGGATGAGAGGTGCAGAAAGAGGCAGAGGTGCAGAAAGAGGCAGAGGTGCAGAAAGAGGCAAGAGAAGTGCTGAAAGAAGCAACAGAGGTGCAGAAAGAAGCAAGAGAAGTGATGAAAGAGACAAGAGAGTTGCAGAAAGAAACAAGAGAGGTGTAGAAAGAGGGAAGAGAGGCGCAGAAAGAAGCAAGAGTGGTTTGCGCACCATTAGTACCAATTTAACACCCACATTTAGCAATAAGTAACAGGTGACAATTCCAGCTTTGCAATGGGTCTTCGAGCACGCTGTAACACTTGTTGCTGCATTTTTGGTAACGTTTGAGCAGTTTAAGCTGTTCAAATCTGCAGATTATGCAGCAGATGATGGATTATGTGGCAAATGCGGAAAATGTATAATTATGCGAAAATTGGTGCAGCTGAACAGTCGCATAATTCCAGTGGCCCTGCTCATACCTCTGACTAGGTCTAGACGTGCTCCTAAGTGGTTCATTCTTTTTTTTTGTCTCATTGAGTTTATAGTTTAGCTTCTATGGAAACAAGGAAGACTAAACCTGAGGTTACCACTCAACAACACAGACTACCATATCACATAATTACTCTCCATAACACATAATCCCACTCTACATAATTCCTATACACTAAATACCACATACTTTCTATCCACATATTTTCACTGCACAACATACCACATAATTCCACTACACACGTACATCCACTCCACTCCAAAAATCATCAGTAAAAAACTTTTACATTTACAAAACCAACAGCTCTAACTCTCGCAGATGCGAGACTTATTACATTTCAAATGCTTCTTTAACTAGTAGTCGCGTTTGGAGAGTGGTGGAGAAAGGAGGCTGGGCCTCCGACCAGCTCTCACGATTTCCGCTGCGTAAGACTTACAGGAGGTACCAGGAGGGCTTCTTGGCCCCCAGAGTCCCTCAGGAGTAAAATGGACTTCATCCCCCAACCCGTAGTGTGCCAGGAGGTGCGTTTGCAGAGTGGCGGAGAAAGGGGGCATGGCCTCCGAAGAACTCTTAGCAATCCCACTGTGTGGGACTTACTGGAGGTAACAGGAGGGGTAGTTGGCCCCCAAGAACATGCTTGAGGGCCAAATACCCCTCCTATTACCTCTAGTAAGTCCCACACAGCAGGATTGCTAAGTTCTCATAGCAGGCCACGCCCTCTTTGCCCACCACTCTGCAAACGCGCTCCCTGGCGCGCTTGTGGATGGGGATTGAAGTCCCCTTTCCTGCTGGGGGTACTGGGGGCCAACTAGCCTACCTGTTACCTCCAGTAAGCCCCACACAGTGGGATTGCTGAGAGGTGGACACAGGCAACACCCCTTTTATCCACCATTCTGCAAACGCGCCTTCTGGAGCGCTCTTGGTTGGGGGATAAAGTTCCCTTGCCTCCTGAGGGTCCCTGGGGGCCAACTAGCCCTCCTGTTACCTCCAGTAAGCCCCACACAGCTGGATTGCTGAGAGTGGTAGAGGGCTCCTGGAGGGGGGCCCCGCGGCCCCCCTCCCATCTGTGTGCTGCCCCGGGGAGGTGGTGGTCCCCCAGGCTGCTGGGGATCCGCGTGGCCCCCGCACTTAATCACAAAAGCCCCGGGGAGGTGGCAGTCCCCAGGGCAGCGTGGGGGCAGGCAGGAGCCCTCCTCCATGCATTTTCTGTGAAGTAAAAAGCCCCGGCGAGGTGGCAGTCCCCGGGGCTGCGGAGGTGACGCATGCCCCCCTGCATATCATAAAAATTGCCCCGGGAGGTGGTGGTCCTCTGGGCTGCGCCATGTCATGAGTGATGTAATATGTGACGTCATCAGCAGTGCATTGCGGGGCGTGAGTTATAGTTAGCTCAGCTAACTATACTGGCCGAATTTCTCTGGTTTTGCATGAGTGAAATGTCAACCTAACTATAATGTCTCTGAAACCTGTGTTTTTTCCAGTGAATATATTATATATATATATATATATATATATATATATATATATATATATATATATATATATATATATATATATATATATATATATATATATATATATATATATATATATATATATTCACTGAAAAAACCATAGGTTTCAGGCACGTTATAGTTAGAAATTAGCATTTAAAAAATCATAGAAATTCACTGAAAAAACCATAGGTTTCAGGAACGTTATAGGTAGTTGGACATTTCACTCGTACAAAACCATAGAAATTCCGGCGTTATAGTTAGTTCAGCTAACTATAACTCGTGCCCCCGCAATGCACTGCTGATGACGTCACATATTACATCATTCATGACATGGTCAGTGATATCACTGATGACATCTCAAATGACATCACTGATGACATCATCCACATGAAAATCTGATGCACCTCCTCACACCTGAATATAACCTTTGATACACCCACTCTAAAATACAGACTACCATTTTCGAAAAAATAGACACATCAATACCAGTTACTAAATACGCACTGACTGATTCCTAGGTCTACACACACATCCACTCATTCACCCATACGGTCACTCATACATGCAGTCACTCATCAATACAACACTATCATATGCACTCATACACCTATACAGACACTCACACACTGCCACATATCCAGAGTTACTCACACACCTAGTCAGTCATGCAAAGAATCAATCATACTTCCATTTACTCACCTATACAGTTATACAGACACCACCTCACTTATTCATAGATACTAACACATAATTACTCTCTTATAGAATCACTGATACAAATACACACTCATCCATGCAGCCACTCTCACAATTACTGACTCTCACATATAGTTATTTATATACACCATCAATCACATATACTGCCTTTTACATATGTAGTTACTTGCACATGTACCACTGAGACATCCATTCACTCACCAACACACCCATACACACACTCACCCACACAGCTGTTTCCACATGCACTCTTGAACCCATACACCCAGTGAATCAACCACTCACACATCTATGCACAGAGTCAAACACCTCCCACCCACCCACACACACACTCAGGCAGCCATACAAATACTAAGGCAAGCAATCAATAACCCATATAGACACTCATGCAGCTACTCACCAACCCATGCAGCAGCTTACACAACAACAGACAGACAGACAGATACAGACTTTCACACAGTTTAGTCACTAACCCATGCATTCAGTAAGACACATTTAATCACTCACTTATACAGTCAGTCACGTATCTTCTAAATCCTCCATAGAGACACTTATACACCCACTCATTCTTCAATACAGCTTGGCATATATATAAAACAAATTTAAACTTTACAGAAACACAGTCACTGGATGATGATATCAGTGATGTCATTTGAGATGTCATCAGTGATGTCATCAGTGATGTCACTGACCATTTCATGAATGATGTAATATGTGACGTCATCAGCAGTGCATTGCGGGCGCGAGTTATAGTTAGCTGAACTAACTATAACGCCGGAATTTCTATGGTTTTGTACGAGTGAAATGTCCAACTACCTATAACGTGCCTGAAACCTATGGTTTTTTCAGTGAATATGTATACCTTTGGATATGGATATATGTATATATATATATATATATATATTCCCCCATTATAGTTAGTTCAGCTAACTATAACTCGCGCCCCGCAATGCACTGCTGATGACGTCACATATTACATCACTCATGACATGGTCAGTGACATCACTGATGACATCACTGATGACATCTCAAATGACATCACTGATGACATCACTGATGACATCATCCAGTGACTGTGTGTTTCTGTAAAGTTTAAATATGTTTAATATATTTAGGGAAAGGCGTATTGAAGAATGAGTGGGTGTATAAGTGTCTGAATGGATGATTTAGTACGTGAGTGACTGACTCTACAAGTGAGTGATTAAATGTATCTTACTGAATGCATGGGTTAGTGACTAAACTGTGTGAATGTCTGTATCCGTCTGTCTGTTGGTTTGTAAGCGGCTGCATGGCTTTCTGAATAGCTACATGAGTGTCTACATGGGTTATTGATTGATTGTCTGAGTATCTGTATGGGTGCCTTAGTGTTTGTGTGGGTGGGGTGTGTGTGACTCTGTGCATAGATGTGTGAGTTGGTGATTCACTGGGTGCATGGTTTCAAGAGTGCATCTGTGATGGACTGTATGGGTGGGTGAGTGTGTGTATGGGTGTGTTAGTGATTGAATGTATATCTCAGTGGTACATGTGTGAGTAACTACATATGTGCAAGGCAGTATATATGTGTGTTGGAGTATATAAATGGCTATAAGTGAGAGTGTGTGATTGTGAGAGTGGCTGTATGGATGAGTGTGTACTTGTATCAGTGATTGTATAAGAGCGTAAGAATGTGCTAGTATTTGTATGAGTAAGTGAGCTGGTGTGTGTATAACTGTATAGGTGAGTAAATGGGTGTGTGATTAAGTTTTTTGCATGACTGACTAGGTGTGTGAGTACCTCTATGGATGAGTGGCGGTGTGTGAGTGTTTATATAGGTGTATGAGTGCATATGATAGTCCTGTACTGAGTGACTAAGTATGAGTGACTGTACGGGTGAGTGAATGGATGTGTGTGTAGACCTAAGAATCAGTGAGTGGGTATGTAGTTTTTGGTGTTGGAGTGTCTATGGTTTTGAGAATGGCAGTCTGTAATTTAGAGTGGGTGTATCAAAAGTTATATTAGGGTGTGAGAAGATGCATGAAATTATCACATGGATGATGTCATCAGTGATGTCATTTGAGATGTCATCAGTGATGTCACTGACCATGTCATGAGTGATGTAATATGTGACGTCATCAGCAGTGCATTGCGGGGCGCGAGTTATAGTTAGCTGAACTAACTATAACGGGGGAATTTCTATGGTTTTGTACGAGTGAAATGTCCAACTAACTATAACTGTCCCTAAAACCTATGGTTTTTTCAGTGAATTTCAAAGGTTTTTTAAATGCTAATTTCTAACTATAACGTGTCTGAAACCTATGGTTTTTTCAGTGAATTTCAAAGGTTTTTTAAATGCTAATTTCTAACTATAACGTGCCTGAAACCTATGATTTTTTAAGTGAATTTCAAAGGTTTTTTTAAATGCTAGTTTCTAACTATGCCTACAGAGGTAGGACATGTGAAGAAAGAAGAAAAACGCACAGAAAGAAGCAAAAGATGTGCAGAAAGAACCAACAGAGGAGCAGAAAGAGGCCTTGTTGCAAAATCATCCTGTGCCCACAACTTTTTCAGACGGGTACTGGTGGTAACTGACTGACTAACCAGAGCCAGTGCTATGCTAAAAGACACTTAGAATACAGTGAAAACACCTACATACACTAGGGAACACTATGCGTTGGGGTACCCCTGTGATTAGCATGACCTCCTCTGCAAGTCCCTAGTACATAATAGGGCAGGGGATTAAAACTACCTCTTAAAACGCGCTACAGGGCGCGTTTGCACAGTGGTGAAGGGAGGGGGGCCTGAGGTGACATGTGTGCAAACGCACCCCGTGGCGCATTTTAAGTTGCGGGATTAAGTCCCCTTGAATTCTGAGGGTCCCTGGGGCCCAACTAGCCCCCCAGGTACCTACAGTTAGGACCACAGAGCTGAGTTGCAGAGAGGCGTTCCGAGGCCACGCACCTTTTTCACCTCTCTGCAACGCAACTCTGTTGTGCTTACTGAAGGTACCTGGTGGGCTAGTTGGCCCCAGGGTCCCTCAGGATTCAAAGGGAATTAATTCCCCAACTTAAAACGCACCACAGGGCGTGTTTGCGCACATGTCACCTGAGGCCCCGCCCCTCCCTTCACCACTGTGCAAACGCGCCCCGTGGTGCATTTTAAGTTGGGGGATTAGGTCACCTTGAATCCTGAGGGTCCCTGGGGCCCAACTAGCCCACTAGGTACTTCCAGTAAGCACCACAGGCCTGCGTTGCAACGCCTGTAACAAATGGTGCAGTTGTGTTTAGGTAGTGAAGAGGGTTGTGCTGGGGGTAGTGTTTTAGGATTTAGGGTAGTGCAGTGGTGTTTGTGTAGTGTAGGGGGGTCATGCTGGGGGTAGATTTAGGGTTTAGGGTAGTGCAGTGGTGTTTGGGTAGTGTAGGGAGTTGTGCTGGGGGAGTGTTTTAGGGTTTAGGGTAGTGCAGTGGTGTTTGGGTAGTGTAGGGGGTCGTGCTGGGGGTAGTGTTTTAGGGTAGTACAGTGGTGTTTGGGTAGTGTAGGGGGTCGTGCTGGGGGTAGTGATTTAGGGTAGTGCAGTGGTGTTTGGGTAATTTAGGGGTACTGCTGGGGGTAGTGTTTTAGGGTTTAGGGTAGTGCAGTGGTGTTTGGGTAGTGTAGGGGTACTGCTGGGGGTAGTTTTTTAGGGTTTAGGGTAGTGCAGTGGTGTTTGGGTATTGTAGTGGTTCGTGCTGGGGGTAGTTTTTTAGGGTTTAGGGTAGTGCAGTGGTGTTTGTGTAGTGTAGGGGGTAGTGTTTTAGGGTTTAGGGTAGTGCAGTGGTGTTTGTGTAGTGAAGGAGGTCGTGTTCTAGGGTTTAGGGTAGTGCAGTGGTCTTTGGGTAGTGTAGGGAGTCGTGCGGGGGGTAGTGTTTTAGGGTTTAGGGTAGTGTAGGGGGTCATGCGGGGGTAGTGTTTTAGGGATTAGGGTAGTGCATTGGTGTTTGGGTAGTGTAGGGGGTCATGCGGGGGGTAGTGTTTTAGGGTTTAGGGCAGTGCAGTGGTGTTTGGGTAGTGTAGGGGGTCGTGCTGGGGGGAGTGTTTTAGGGTTTAGGGCAGTGCAGTGGTGTTCGGGTAGTGTGGGGGTCGTGCTGGGGGGAGTGTTTTAGGGTTTAGGGCAGTGCAGTGGTGTTCGGGTAGTGTAGGGGGTCGTGCTGGTGGGAGTGTTTGAGGGTTTAGGGCAGTGCAGTCGTGTTCGGGTAGTGTAGGGGGTTGTGCTGGGGGTAGTATTTTAGGGTTTAGGGCAGTGCAGTGGTGTTCGGGTAGTGTAGGGGGTCATGCTGGGGGTAGTGTTCTAGGGTTTAGGGCAGTGCAGTGGTGTTTGGGCAGTATAGGGGGTAATGCTGGGGGTGGTGTTTTAGGGTTTAGGGCAGTGCAGTGGTGTTCGGGCAGTGTAGGGGGTCGTGCTGGGGGTGGTGTTTCAGGGTCTAGGGCAGTGCAGTGGTGTTCGGGCAGTGTAGGGGGTGGTGTTTCAGGGTTTAGGGCAGTGCAGTGCAGTGGTGTTCGGGCAGTGTAGGGGGTCGTGCAGGGGGTGGTGTTTCAGGGTTTAGGGCAGTGGTGTTTGGGCAGTGTAGGGGGTCGTGCTGGGGGTGGTGTTTCAGGGTTTGGGGCAGTGCAGTGGAGTTCGAGCAGTAAAGGGGGTCGTGCTGGGGGTGGTGTTTCAGGGTTTAGGGCAGTGCAGTGGTGTTCGGGCAGTGTAGGGGGCGGTGCAGGGGGTGGTGTTTCAGGGTTTAGGGCAGTGCAGTGGTGTTCGGGCAGTGTAGGGGGTGGTGCAGGGGGTGGTGGTTCAGGGTTTAGGGCAGTGCAGTGGTGTTCGGGCAGTGTAGGGGGTCATGCAGGGGGTGGTGTTTCAGGGTTTAGGGCAGTGCAGTGGTGTTCGGGCAGTGTAGGGGTCGTGCTGGGGCTGGTGTTTCAGGGTTTAGGGCAGTACAGTGGTGTTCAGGCAGTGTAGGGGGTCGTGCTGGGGCTGGTGTTTCAGGATTTAGGGCAGTGCAGTGGTGTTCGGGCAGTGTAGGGGTTGTGCTGGGGCTGGTGTTTCAGGGTTTAGGGCAGTGCAGTGGTGTTCGAGCAGTGTAGGTGGTCGTGCTGGGGCTGGTGTTTCAGGGTTTAGGGCAGTGCAGTGGTGTTCGGGCAGTGTAGGGGGTCTTGCTGGGGCTGGTGTTCCAGAGTCTAGGGCAGTGCAGTGGTGTTCGGGCAGTGTAGGGGGTCTTGCTGGGGCTGGTGTTTCAGGGTTTAGGGCAGTGCAGTGGTGTTCGGGCAGTGTAGGGGGTCATGCTGGGGTGGTGTTTCAGAGTTTAGGGCAGTGCAGTGGTGTTCGGGCAGTGTAGGGGGTCGGGCTGGGGCTAGTGTTTCAGGATTTAGGGCAGAGCAATGGTGTTCAGGCAGTGTAGGGGGTTTTGCTGGAGGTGGTGTTTCAGGGTTTAGGGCAGTGCAGTGGTGTTCGTGCAGTGTAGGGGGTGGTGTTTCAGGGTTTAGGGCAGTGGTGTTCAGGCAGTGTAGGGGGTCTTGCTGGGGTTGATGTTTCAGGGTTTAGGGCAGTGCAGTGGTGTTCGGGCAGTGTAGGGGGTCGTGCTGGGCGTGGTGTTTCAGGGTTTAGGGCAGTGCAGTGATGTTCCGGCAGTGTAGGAGGTCGTGCAGGGGTGGTGTTTCAGGGTTTAGGGCAGTGCAGTGGTGTTCGGGCAGTGTAGGGGGTCGTGCTGGGGGTGGTGTTTCAGGATTTAGGGCAGTGCAGTGGTGTTCGGGCAGTGTAGGGGGTCGTGCAGGGGGTGGTGTTTCAGGGTTTAGGGCAGTGCAGTGGTGTTCGGCCAGTGTAGGTGGTCTTGCTGGGGGTGGTGTTTCAGGCTTTAGTGCAGTGGTGTTCGGGCAGTGTAGGGGGTCTTGCTGGGGGTGGTGTTTCAGGGTTTAGGGGAGTGCAGTGGTGTTCGGGCAGTGTAGGGGGTCTTGCTGGGGCTGGCGTTTCAGGGTTTAGGGCAGTGCAGTGGTGTTCTGTCAGTGTAGGGGGGTCATGCTGGGGCTGGTGTTTGAGGGTTTAGGGTAGTGCAGTGGTGTTCGGGCAGTGTAGGGGGTCGTGCTGGGGCTGCTGTTTCAGGGTTTAGTGCAGTGGTGTTTGGGCAGTGTATGGGGTTGTGCTGGGGCTGGTGTTTCAGGGTTTAGGGCAGTGCAGTGGTGTTCTGGCAGTGTAGGGGTCGTGCTGGGGCTTGTGTTTCATGGTTTATGGCAGTGCAGTGGTGTTCGGGCGGTGTAGGGGGTCGTGCTGGGGTTGGTGTTTCAGGGTTTAGGGCAGTGCAGTGGTGTTTGGGCAGTGTAGGGGGTCATGCTGGGGGTGGTGTTTCAGGGTTTAGGGCAGTGCAGTGGTGTTCGGGCAGTGTAGGGGGTCTTGCTGGGGGTGGTGTTTCAGGGTTTAGGGCAGTGGTGTTCGGGCAGTGTAGGGGATTTTGCTGGGGGTGATGTTTCAGGGTTTAGGGCAGTGCAGTGGTGTTCGGGCAGTGTAGGGGGTCTTGCTGGGGATAGTGTTTAGGGGTTTAGGGCAGTGGTGTTCGTGCAGTGTAGGGGGTCGTGCTGGGGGTGGCGTTTCAGGGTTTAGGGCAGTGCAGTAGTGTTCGGGCAGTGTAGGGGGTCGTGCTGGGCGTGGTGTTTCAGGGTTTAGGGCAGTGGTGTTCAGGCAGTGTAGGGGGTCTTGCTGGGGTTGATGTTTCAGGGTTTAGGGCAGTGCAGTGGTGTTCGTGCAGTGTAGGGGGTCGTGCTGGGCGTGGTGTTTCAGGGTTTAGGGCAGTGCAGTGATGTTCCGGCAGTGTAGGAGGTCGTGCAGGGGGTGGTGTTTCAGGGTTTAGGGCAGTGCAGTGGTGTTCGGGCAGTGTAGGGGGTCGTGCTGGGGGTGGTTTTTCAGGGTTTAGGGCAGTGCAGTGGTGTTCGGGCAGTGTAGGGGGTCGTGCAGGGGGTGGTGTTTCAGGGTTTAGGGCAGTGCAGTGGTGTTCGGCCAGTGTAGGTGGTCTTGCTGGGGGTGGTGTTTCAGGCTTTAGTGCAGTGGTGTTCGGGCAGTGTAGGGGGTCTTGCTGGGGGTGGTGTTTCAGGGTTTAGGGCAGTGCAGTGGTGTTCGGGCAGTGTAGGGGGTCTTGCTGGGGCTGGCGTTTCAGGGTTTAGGGCAGTGCAGTGGTGTTCTGGCAGTGTAGGGGGGTCGTGCTGGGGCTGGTGTTTGAGGGTTTAGGGTAGTGCAGTGGTGTTCGGGCAGTGTAGGGGGTCGTGCTGGGGCTGCTGTTTCAGGGTTTAGTGCAGTGGTGTTTGGGCAGTGTACGGGGTTGTGCTGGGGCTGGTTGTAGGAGAGTAGGATCTGCTTCACATGGGTACCCCCACTTTTTGCTGATGCTTCACTGTTTTTCGACCTTAGTCTGGCTGGGGCCCTGCTAATCAGAACCCCAGCCTAGCTGCTTCCTCTCTAAAATGGTTTCCATGTGCCTTAGGCACATCACTGATTGGAATCTGGAGTGCCCTTATAAGTCCCTAGTATATGGTATACTATGTACCAAGGGCATAGGTACCTCAGAGGACTGCCAGGGGCTGCAGCATGTATTATGCCACCCCTGGAAGGCCGTCCAAACTGACACCACAGGTCTGCTACTGCAGCCTGGGTAAGGTGGTGCATGCACCCCTTACTGTGATATAGGTTACCTATATCACGAAATACATACACACATATAAACCTATAAGTCACTCCTAAGGCAGGCCTTATCAATCCTAAAGGCAGAGTGCATGGTTCCTATGTGAGAGGGTGCCCCTGCATGAGCAGGGCCCCTCTGCAGCGTTCGGAGACCATCTCTGATGCTGTTTGTAGTGCAGCCTGACCATATACACTTAAGCGCATTATATCCTCGCGGTAAAATGCTAACTTTGGAATGGCTGCACCTAAACATGTCGTGTTTGGTGTCAAACATCTTGGAATACTACCCCCCACCAATCCTGGCGGCGGGGGTAGCATTCCACCCTTCTAGAGGGAAAGACATGTTAACTCTGACGAGTCCGGTAACTTCTTTCCAGAGCCCTGGCATCACAAAATGGATGCTGCTGCCACAGACACGAGTCTGGCCTCCTGCTGCTGGACGAAACTCCGGCAGGGGAGGCCTGGACAATAGGTTTCCTGTCCCAGGGAGGTGTGACCACCTCCCCAGACAGGATAATGTGTATTGGGGCTGGGCGGGAGCACTTTCGGGTGCTTTGAAGTCCTGCACTGGGGGCACATTTGGTGTCCCTGTGCATACCCCAGTTCAAACCGGATCAGGGGCTTGCAGCCCCTGCTTTGGCGCGAACTGGACAAAGGGAAAGGGGTGTAGCCACCCCTCTGCCCTGACCCACCCATAGGTGGGGCCACAGAGTAGTCCAACCCCTATTTTTAGAATAAAGGTAGGAACCCAGTCCTTAGGACTTTAGATTACACCTGGACGAAACTCTGAAACTGAATCCTGGACCTTCGACGCTCTACGACAAGATTAGAGGACTGAAGAATCTCCCTTGGGGTCAAGGAGTGACTCCCCTGCTTGGCAGGCACCAAAGAAGCATCTGTCCGGTTCGCATTTCTGAAGCTCCCGTCGGACGCCGAAGTCATCGCATCACCAGAGGTGGATTCTCAGACTTCCCGAGGCTACCCTGAGTCCCCAGCAAAGCTGAGGCCCGTGGCTATCGTGGGTGACTTGAGACCGTGACCCCTGGACACCGAGCAGACTTGCAAGTGCATCATCTTCTGGGTCTCCCAAGAAGTCGTGCTTTGGGCTCCGAGTATCCCTAGCCTCCAGCACTACCTGCACCGAAGATCACTGGCCCCCACTCCACGAGTGTCCTGTAAGCCAGCTCCACGTGCGGCGTCACGAGGCTCCTTCGCGGTCGCTAGCCCATTGGCTAGTAGCCCTTAACGAAGGCCAATCTTTTCCTTACTTGGCATCCTGGTTGCTCCAGGCCTGCCCTCACTTACCCTCGCTGGGTGAGTTCCACAGACCTTGCTGGTCTGCACCATCGACGATCTACATCTTACTCGAGACTTGCCGCTGCCAAGGCTTGTTGGGTCCAATCCGGTCACCGACACCGCAGCACTCGACAGACATCGAGCACCAGCCCGAATCCTGCTCCTGGTCACCGACAACGCCTCCCGGACCTCGTGGCTGAAGAGTCAAGACGACCGTCAACGCACCTGAAGCACTCGACATCGGTGGGCATCTGTCCATCGCCTTCCTGGTCACTGGCTAGTGACCCAGACTCTGTCCCCTCTGCTTTCAGGTTCACCAGAACTCCGATCCACTCTTGGATCCACCCGGACACTTTTCTCTTGGCCGCCAGCAGCACTTTGCAGCAGATCGCCATTCGAATCGACGACGAAACCCGACCCCGAAAGGCACCTATGCACCCGGCTTCCCTGGGTGAGGTAACACGAGTACTCCGGTGCTCCCGTGGGTAGAGACTCTTCAAAGTCCTAGATCTCAAAGGGTTTTGTCCTAGTCCTCTTTTAAGTGTCCCTTTCCTCTATTTTCCCGATCCCGACTTTCTCCATAGAAGTTAACGGCGTATCGCGGTTGTGTATTTACACTGCACGCGTCCCCCGTGGGTCCCCTGTGTCACTACCTTGGGTGGTTCCTTGTGGTCCAAGCACTTCTAGAGGCTCTAGGCCTAGTGTCTAGTTCAGTCGTGGTTCGCATACCACTTTATTGGTATATGGTTTGGTACGCCCCTAGGGCCCAAACGTGTATTTGTGCTATTATTGTGATTTAAGATCTTATAACTTATGTACTTCAAACTCTAGCCTCATAAAGAGACTAGAGGGGTGTGTTTAGCAATAAATACACATATTTTGAATATATACCTGGTGTGGTGCTCTTTCATTTGGTCACTCAAGAGATTATAGACTGGTAAAACAAGCTGCTTTACATTCCTTCAAGACTTAGCCTGAAGGCTGCTCTCCATAGCTACCACTAGGATAGCTTTCAATAAGGTTGTCTTTAACCTATCTACCATAAGAGTCGATTTGCCCTGGTGCAAGGTGTCCACTTTAATTAGTGAACAGCATATACCAGGCCAACTTCTCACACTGGTGTTTCAGGGTTTAGGGCAATGCAGTGGTGTTCTGGCAGTGTAGGGGTCGTGCTGGGGCTGGTGTTTCATGGTTTATGGCAGTGCAGTGGTGTTCGGGCAGTGTAGGGGGTCGTGCTGGGGGTGGTGTTTCAGGGTTTAGGGCAGAGCAGTGGTGTTTGGGCAGTGTAGGGGGTCATGCTGGGGGTGGTGTTTCAGGGTTTAGGGCAGTGCAGTGGTGTTCGGGCAGTGTAGGGGGTCTTGCTGGGGGTGGTGTTTCAGGGTTTAGGGCAGTGGTGTTCGGGCAGTGTAGGGGATTTTGCTGGGGGTGATGTTTCAGGGTTTAGGGCAGTGCAGTGGTGTTCGGGCAGTGTAGGGGGTCTTGCTGGGGATAGTGTTTAGGGGTTTAGGGCAGTGCAGTGGTGTTCGTGCAGTGTAGGGGGTCGTGCTGGGGGTGGTGTTTCAGGGTTTAGGGCAGTGCAGTAGTGTTCGGGCAGTGTAGGGGATCGTGCAGGGGGTGGTGTTTCAGGGTTTAGGGCAGTGTAGTGGTGTTTGGGCAGTGTAGGGGGTCGTGCTGGGGGTGGTGTTTCAGGGTTTAGGGCAGTGCAGTGGTGTTCGGGCAGTGTAGGGGGTCGTGCAGGGGGTGGTGTTTCAGGGTTTAGGGCAGTGCAGTGGTGTTCGGGCAGTGTAGGGGTCATGCTGGGGCTGGTGTTTCAGGGTTTAGGGCAGTGCAGTGGTGTTCGGGCAGTGTAGGGGGTCTTGCTGGGGGTGGTGTTTCAGGGTTTAGGGCAGTGGTGTTCGGGCAGTGTAGGGGGTCTTGCTGGGGGTGGTGTTTCAGGGTTTAGGGCAGTGCAGTGGTGTTCGGGCAGTGTAGGGGGTCTTGCTGGGGGTAGTGTTTCAGGGTTTAGGGCAGTGCAGTGGTGTTCGTGCAGTGTAGGGGGTCGTGCTGGGGATGGTGTTTCAGGGTTTAGGGCAGTGCAGTAGTGTTCGGGCAGTGTAGGGGGTCGTGCAGGGGGTGATGTTTCAGGGTTTAGGGCAGTGCAGTGGTTTTCGGGCAGTGTAGGGGGTCGTGCTGGGGGTGGTGTTTCAGGGTTTAGGGCAGTGCAGTGGTGTTCGGGCAGTGTAGGAGGTCTTGCTGGGGGTAGTGTTTCAGGGTTTAGGGCAGTGCAGTGGTGTTCGGGCAGTGTAGGGGGCGTGCTGGGGGTGGTGTTTCAGGGTTTAGGACAGTGCAGTGGTGTTCGGGCAGTGTAGGGGGTCGTGAAGGGGGTGGTGTTTCAGGGTTTAGGGCAGTGCAGTGGTGTTCGGGCAGTGTAGGGGGTCATGCTAGGGTTGGTGTTTCAGGGTTTAGGGCAGTGCAGTGGTGTTCAGGCAGTGTAGGGGGTCGTGCAGGGGCTGGTGTTTCAGGGTTTAGGGCAGTGCAGTGGTGTTCGGGCAGTGTAGGGGGTCGTGCTGGGGGTAGTGTTTTAGGGTTTAGGGTAGTGCAGTGGTGCTTGTGTAGTGTAGGGGGTCGTGCTGGGGGTAGTGTTTTAGGGTTTAGGGTAGTGCAGTGGTGCTTGTGTAGTGTAGGGGGTCATGCTGGGGGTAGTGTTTTAGGATTTAGGTTAGTGCAGTGGTGTTTGGGTAGTGTAGGGGTCGTGCTGGGGGTAGTGTTTTAGGATTTAGGTTAGTGCAGTGGTGTTTGGGTAGTGTAGGGGGTCGTGCTGGGGGTAGTGTTTTAGGGTTTAAGGTAGTGCAGTGGTGTTTGTGTAGTGTAGGGGTCGTGCTGGGGTAGTGTTTTAGGGTTTAGGGTAGTGCAGTGGTGCTTGTGTAGTGTAGGGGGTCATGCTGGGGGTAGTGTTTTAGGGTTTAGGGTAGTGCAGTGGTGTTTGTGTAGTGTAGGGGGTCATGTTTTAGGGTAGTGCAGTGGTGTTTGGGTAGTGTAGGGGGTCATGCTGGGGGTAGTGTTTTAGGATTTAGGTTAGTGCAGTGGTGTTGGGGTAGTGTTTTAGGGTTTAGGGTAGTGCAGTGGTGTTTGTGTAGTGTAGGGGGTCATGCTGGGGGTAGTGTTTTATGGTTTAGGATAGTGCAGTGGTGCTTGTGTAGTGTAGGGGGTCGTGCTGGGGGTAGTGTTTTTGGGTTTAGGGTAGTGCAGTGGTGTTTTTGTAGTGTAGGGGGGTCATGTTTTAAGATGCAACGCTCCAATACCTGACCAGTCTGCACTACATAAAACTGCAAAAAAACTAAACATAAAAATTGTTTTCACACTTTTCTCATTGGGCTATATGTGGGCTACATCTAGGTAATATTTGTGCTACATTTGGGCTCTTTTTTCACTGGTGGCCATCTTGGAAGACTTCTTTGTTATGAAGTTTCCTAATTTCCTCATTTACTGCAGTCTCCTCAGTAGGAAATGCTTTCAGTTTTTTACTTTGATTCCATCAAGAAGGCATTCAGATGTGTCACACATTTGCCATAAATTCAGAATGTTAGCACTCTAGTTGTTCATTAGATCACTGTAGTAAAGCTACTGCTCACCAAGGAGTTAACTGGAAGTCTACTGCTGGTATTGAAAGTGATTGTTTCAGTCTGCATGTCAGAATTTTCTAATGAAATAGAAGAGGATTTGAGATCTCACTTAAAACATGCACTAAATTTTCTTTTTGCAGCACTAACCATAATTTCTATGGCAAGATGAACCCCATCATTTTGTTCCTTTTTAAATTAAATGTTTTAAGTGTTACCAGTTTATTCCAATCAAGATGGCTTCAAGTGTGCCATACTTTTGTCATAAGTCAGGCTGTTAGCACACTAGTTGTTCTTTAGAACACTCTGGGAAGCTGCAGTAGAACACAAAGGAATCAACTGACAGTCTCTGCCCTTGTTGGATGTACATGTTTTACTGAGAATGTCAGACTTCATTCTCACATGACTGAGAAAGATAATGTGAATTTACAGAAAATATGCTCTCATTTTAGCTTCTGGAGCACCTTCCAAAACTGTATGGGACAAGCATGTGAAAATAGTTCTCTCAAACATGAGTCATGATATCCCAGCAGAAGGTTTTTCACAGGGTAAAATCACCTTAGAACACACCACAATTCCTGAAATTAGTATGGTACCATCAACAAATGAATTCTAATGCAACTAAAGTCTGTTATCACCCTTTATAGTTCTCCTTTTGGTAACCCTCAAAATCTTTGATTCACTACAATGCATTTCAATGCGGTACTATCATTTATATTGGTCCCAAGATGGCTGCCAGCAATTCCAGGATGAAGTGCTGACAGCCAATCAGATCTCACGATGACGTGTGGTTAGGCTCCGCCCAGATATATATGTGTTTTTACTTTTGATTTTCTCCGCAACTACTGAACGGATTTACACCATTTAACAAAAAGGGTTCTTTCTGAACCAAGAACTACCTCTTTGCCAAATTTTGTGTAATTCCGTTCAGCAGTTCGGGCTGTAGCCGTGTCTAAAGTTTCCTATGGGAAAATGAATGGGGAAAACACGTTTGGGACCCCCTTTTTCTCGGCCCCCGCTTGACGAATCACCCCGAAACTTTCAGGGTAGGAGCGGACCGGAGCGGGCCATAAAGTTTGAAAATTTCGCGAAGATTCGTCAACCGACGCAAGAGCTATTTCAAATAGAATGTCGCGGATTTCCTATGGAAAATAGGTCCTAACTATAACTATCTACTGCCGACCGCCAGTAGATAATATATATATATATATATATATATATATATATATATATCATATTACACTGATTCTATAGAAAGGTTTAAAATCTATTTTAACTATAGTGTTGTGTAGTACAGGAGAATCACTTAATATGCATAAAGCACATGTAGTTGTAAAGGGCTGGCCGAGTCTAAAAGCATAATGCAATATTCTAAGGGTAGCTTATCCTGTAAGACTGTTGAGTTAATGTTGCCCTTTATTTACTTCTTCTACTACCAGAGATTTTTAAACCGCAGGATAGAAGAAAAAGAATCCCTACCCAATATGGACGAGGGTGCTACAAAGCATGAGTGTCTCTTTCTTAGTCCCCTTCCCCATGTGTCTTTAATCATGGCTCGTATTAGCCTTCTTGGAGAATAAAGTGTGTGAGAGAGCAGGATTAGCGTCTTGACACCCCGCAGTGGAACTGTGAGTCTAATATGTAGGGCAGTACCTGACCAGGGGCCTTGAGGACCATCAGCTGAGCTGATCTGAAATAACCATAAGAAGCAAAATTGGTATCTGCATCATAATGGTCAACAATATGCCAAAGAAACTTGGGAACTGTTTAAAAAGTGTTATCTTGCAGGATGTTCTTGAGATGCTCTTAAACACATACACTGCTGCTGGTAGTGCACATCTTGGCCTGTGAGTCTGTAATTGACAGGAACATGGCCTGAAGAATATTGCTGAATGCTCATGAATTTTAGGGAGTCTATATCACCCTTTCCTGAGCCTGTAAGAAATGTTCACCCTTGAACTATGTTACCTGAAGTGGTCGCTCTGAACTCACAACAGTGAAATAAATACAAAACATTCTGCTTTCAGGCTCATTGCAACATTCAGTTTGAGATGTTTCCTCAACAAAGTCAATAATGGCTTAGGAGATGTCAACCAACTCGTCTCTTGCTGTTAGTTTACACAACCTTTGCTTCAGAGGTGTTGTTTATCCAAGACATGGTTTTGCAATCACAGCCAAAGTGGGCGAAATGTGTAGGCGAAATGAGGACAACAGAATTACTTCATTATGTCCCCTGCAGGATGCAAGGAATGCGCAAAGACTTGGACAGGTTTTTATAACATTTTACCATAATACTATATATGAGCACACAAGAACCATTTTAGGAATAAAACACAATTTGCAAAATACCAAAGAATATTTGATTCTACGATATACAAGGCGTACACAAGCTCTGGATTTCTAACATGCCTCATCCACTATAACTATGATGCCAAAGAATGAGTGTGCCATCTGTTTTTTTCCGGTGCCCTTCTGGCACTTTACATGTTGCAGTGGAATGTTTTGCACATCACAGTACAAGGAGATTGCTTGCAGTGGCAGCTTGACCCCACCCCCACTTAGTAGTATAAGTGGAGGTAGGCAAAGGACCCAATAGTCTGTAAGTTGGAGCAAACAACAAAGTGATCGAAGAAACCCTCAAATTAACCTCAGCCACTAGCAATCACTAGTGGTGCATTCCAGCCTATAACTTTTCACCCACTATGCCACTCTAGACAGAGACCAGCTATTTGCGATTCATTCTTAGACCTGTTCCAATAGGACCAGTCCAGCCCAAACTGCCCAGCCAGGTCCCCTCCACAAGTGAGCACAAGCAAACACAGGACAGTTTCGGTTACTTAGGCCTCATCAATGAGTGATAGGTTGAATCCTGTTGCAGTGAACCAGGGGCCCATGTCTGGGTATACCAGTCACACTTAGAGAATCCACTGCAACAAACATGAAAGTGATGGAAATAATGCTTGAATTTAATCTCAGCCACTTGTGATTATTCTGGGCCACAATCCAATCAATTGTATTTTTTGTCCACCACTCCATTTCTGACAGGAGCCAGACACATGTAAATCAGCCTTAGTTCTGATCCAGTAGAAACAGTGGAGTCTGAACTGCTGTGATGTACAGGTGAGAGCATAGTTTGGAGTTTGGTGGATGGGTTACTCCATCCCGAATTTGATGAATATCCCATCTGCCGTTTTATAAATGTCAATGGATTTAATGCACTTGTAATAGGGTGAACATGATATTAGACCTGTTAAGATGAAGTAACCCATCCGCAAAACTCTAAATCAGGGCCTCAGACTTCCTAAGTTGGAAGGATATGCCCAGATGTGGGGCCCAAATACATTCTGCAAGAGGCTTCCAGTTAAACCTCACTAATGTGGCCCAAGAATGCAGAAACTGGTCTGTATTGGCTTTTATTCCTGTTTTTCCTTCCCTTTGTTGGAAAGGAATAGAATGATTCACGTCTCTAATGACACAAATTACAGTGGCGGCTGTTCGGGGTCTGAAGTGGTAGGCAGCTGGGGAGGGGGAGAATACAAAAATAAGCACATAAACAGACAAAAAAAGAAATAAAACATATAAAACCTAACTTATCTGCCGCAGTGGTCACCGCTTTCCTCCTCTCCCAATGCTCAACTCCAGGGCTGGTGCACACTGCGCAGACTCCCAAATGCCAATCCTGTCACTGTTCTCATTCTGGGGATACTATTCCCAGTATGAGAGAAGCGCTGAGATTTATCTGAGCAGCCTGGTTTGCTGCTCAGACAGTACCTTGGAGTCTGTGGCTTTTCTCCAGCCAGCTGTACAATACAGCCGTGCAGAGAAGCTAAGTGGGCATGATGGTTTGACCGGCCTAAGATGGCTGGCCACACCTCCATACGCACTTAGTAGTGCGCATCACCCCTCCTCCCCACCGTTGTTGCAAATAGAGCGCATGGCCCCGCACCTATGACGCTCTCGCTGGCAGCCTGCCGGTAAGAAGAAAAATAAAATGATAATAAAATTGGTTGATTATCATTTTTATTTTTCATGTGTTTAAATCTGCTGCCACCTAGTCGGGCAACACACTTCCGCCATAACAGAGGAGCCACCCCTGACAAATTAGCTAAAACACCTGTGCCCTTATCCAAATTGGGTACAGGACTGAGAGACGGGTGCCAACTGATTCTCTCCTTCATAGGAGGCAACACTATTTGGGCTATGGAGGAGCAAGACATATGCTAATAGCTCATGCACAATCTTCACAATTCAGACCAGGGTGTAGTGGCAGGAGCTTGTTGATCTACTCCTTCATGGCATACAACAGTGTGCAGGACACAGAGGACCACATCACCTGCTACTGCACTGTGCTCCAAATTGTGAACACCACACTAGGGATAATAGCAGGTGACTCGTGCATGCCAGCTGACCTGCGCCTCCATGGTCTGCAAAACTTAGCATGTCACCAGCCACTTGCTTGTGCGCTAGGAAAAGAGTACAGTGACAGGTGCTAGCTGATCCACTTGCCCAGAGCCTGCAGCATTGTGCAGGTCACAGATGAGGAGATAGAATGCCATCCTCGCTGTGGGAAAGATGAGAGGGGAATCAGAAGACGCAGTGCCTTCCCCACAGGGCAAGGAAGGGGTAGTTAATTTGCAATCGTTCCTATACAGAGGTCAGTGGCCACATATTAACCACACCCTACCAAAAGGCAGTGTGTAGCTCCCACTTTCTGAGGGAGTTATTTTAAAACCATTCACTATTATTTGTATAAAGGTGCGCTCCTGGGCTGCAGGAGAGTGTGAGTGGGCACACAGAAAGAGGGGGGGCACAGATAAGGGATGTAGAAGTGGTAGAGGACACATCAAGGTACTGCAAGAAGTGTGGAGGCATACATGGGGGCTACATAAGGCAAGGTAGTGCACAGAGAGACTGCAGGAAAGAAGGGGCACACCCATCATTCTATGTCCCCTCGACCAACATTGCACAATACACAATATCAAACATCAACGCGAACAAAATCATAAGTCCATATTTCCACCTCTGTGTATCCAAACTACCTTTGTCACCAGCTTTTCTGTCTTTTGAAATGCTGCCCTCCTTTAAGTTGTTCTTTGGAAATATTCCTGTCCATTTCTTAAAGTCACATTATTCCACATTCTAAAACACCCTCATGGTTATGGAGTGATTGTGATGGACAGGGCAGTTCATGCACCTTTCACATTACACGTTTATTAAGGACCAACATGGAATATGAGTAATTTATACTCAGTCTATTCGGACAAACCCTGTTATAAAAAGCATCCCAAAAACATAAGCCTTCACATTCCAAAAACTACATATAGCCTGATTCAAGGCTCTTTGGATGGTACATCTAGTCAAGCCTAGTCATGTATTTAACGTTATCAATGGACAATGCCATTATTCTCCAGCCAAACACTCATTTTTTCTTAAGATTCATACGCTGAGATTTTTGCTCACATGCTTAAATTAGCACTTCCCAGTATTCAAGGATTTAACAAAACAGCTCCTTAAATATTAAGGAATAGTGGAAACCGACAGCTGCAACATTTTAGTGAAAGGTGATTAATACCAGGAACAAGTCCTAAAAGTACGAAAAATAAATGAAAGGCATACTTATAAAACAGATGAAAAGATGAATGGCTAAATTACAGGGGCTGCAAATCAGTCTACTTTCTTTGCATGCACCTATACATTGGTGCATGTTGAATCCATTAAGTTACTTTGAGTTACTGAAGTTTACTGCAACCGGACAAAGGAAAACATTGTGAAGTTCACAATCTGCCATAGGATTCAGACGATTAGCACGTTGGTGCCTTAAAATCAGTTGTAGTAGAATTGAATATGAAAATGGCATTAAACATTTGGAAATTGAACATATGTAGACTTTCAGTAACTGAGAGGAGTTGTGCCTAGGCCCTAGGGAATGATAACTCTTGGTAGTTAAGTAGGACGATTGTGGCCATGTTCTGTAGTTGGCTAAGAACTAGGATGAATGTGTCTACAAGTCACCTGTATTGTATGCGAAGACATCACAGAAGATCCCAGCACGATGAAGTACCATGATGAACAGGCCTATTAGCGTATTAAAAACCTTAACCACAAACACCAAGTTAGAGGGATTCAACTTTTCAGCTCGATACAAACCACCTTAAGATTCATGCTTCAGCAAGCCTTAACAACGCGTGAGGACATCTCACCTCCTGACCTGCCATATCCCTTCAAGTGTACACAAAATCCACCAACCACCGCCTTACAGAGGGTCATATTTGTCTACATTTCTCTAAATCAGTCAAAGTACCTCCTCTAAAGGTGGGAGAGCTGGGCACTCGTCCTTGCTGTTTTATCTAGAGCCGGTGGAATGTTCAAGGTCATGAGAAATACGGATGAACAGGATTATTGTGCAGGGCATGATTGTTGTGCCAGGATATTTCACAGCTGGCAGATGTACAGAGTCCCAGGCCTATTGAAATGGGCTCAAAACAGGGAGCCCGACTGGGAAAGTTAATTACAATTCTGCTCAGCAGTTCCACTATCCACACTGCATTGCCCAACTGTGGACATATTGACAAGAACCGTGGTGGTACGGAATATGTTTTTTGTCTACAAATACATTCTTTTATGAAGCAATGCACAAAGTAACTTGAACCAAAATATAAAGTAAAATGTATTCTAATTAATCCAGGCAACTAACTTCAACAGAGCGTTGCATTTTTTAGCAACATCTGTACAGTAAACAAATCTTCGCATTTGTCATAAAATCGTATGTTCAGTTGTTTCTGCACAATCTGTGATTTCTCTCCATCTTTGCCTTTTCATTGATCTACAGAGACATTGTCCTTTGTATTTATCACGTTCTGCCTCAGTGACCGGACTGGCTGTAAATAACCAAAGCACTGGTAACTATTGATGTGCACAGTTTTGTCTGTACAGCACCTTGAAAAATGGATGCTTTAGCAGGTGGGAGAGCAGAGACCTAACAGGAGAGCAGAGACCTGTTCAAGAGCAAAAGGATAATGCACAAAGACCCACTCCATGGATTCGAAAACCACTTCATATTTTGATTTGGGGAAGACATTTTCTCATTTAGAAGCACAAACCATAATTTCCATGACACAATTAAACCCATCATATCGTTCATTTTCCCTTTTACAGTTTCTAACCCAGCAACATGCTATCATGAATATAGAAGGTTAGCATTTAAGATGTTCATTAGAACTCCCTGGTGAAGCAACAGGAGAGCACTATGGAATCACCTGTCAATGCTGCTGCTGCAGTTAGATGTGCATGTTTTACTCAGCATGTGAGGCCTTTTCTTATGTGGATGGGGAAGTTATTTCTGAATTCATAACAAATGTATTCTCATGATGGGGTTAATTCCGATTCCAACTTACTACCCAGTATGGAAAAGAGGTGAGGAACAGGCAAAGTGGCGGCTTATGAAAACATAAAGAAGATATAATTCATGTACTATGCCTGTGCCCATCCCTAATGGATGACAGGAGGGAGCTGCTATGAAGAGGTTGGATTGCTTGGGGCTTGAGGTCCTGCCGGGAGGCAGGCCTGGCTTGTTTTGATCCATCAGACATTACCCTAAATTGTGCCTTGGTAAAATTCCTACACCGTTTTTTAAAAAGAAGTGGAAGCCTCAGCTCCAGTAGCTGAAGAGACGGGGCGGGATTAGGCATAAAATAACTGGGTACTGCCCCTTGTACATTATACTACCTGGGCTGACCCTAAAGCTCTTTTATGTAAAGATTAACAGGCATATTGAAGATGTATCATTTGGCTGATCTTTCAGACATACAGCCTTGGCATAAACAGAGTCTAGCACCAATCGCTTAAGCTCTTAATCTATCTTAGTTTAAGCACTTAGAACTTTACTGGTTTTCGTGTTAATCGCCTAAAGTCTCCTTTGACAACTCTAGTTTAGGTGGTATGTATACCAACTTTCTGCTCTGGCTTTGCAATTAGCTATGGCTTCCAGTGTCAGGCCTGTTTGAAACATGTATTTTTCTAAATGACAATACTTAATTGTGATTTTACTGGTTTGCTTTTTTTTGGGCTCATTACAAATTGCTGTCTATGTGTACGAGCAAGGTTTGGGGTAGGATGAGTTTAATATAGCCTTATAGCCCGCTGCCGAGGGCTATACCAGCTGTTAAAGGCCCTGATCCCGAGTTATAGGCCCGAGCCACAAGCGAGGGCCTATAACGAGGGAGAGGGCCTTTAACCCCTTCGCCGCGGCGCGAATACCGCCACGGCGCGGGGGGCTAGGGGGTGAGCGCGGTGCTTCGGTGGTCATGACGGCACCATGCCGTCATGAGTCACGGGCGGCGTGTGCTCATGACGGCGTGGTTCCGTCATGACCACGCCCGCTCATTAATTTGCCCGCACAGTCGGGGAATTAATGCCGCGTGGGCGGAGCGGCCGCGGCATGACGGAACCACGCCGTCATGAGCACACGCCGTCCGTGACTCATGACGGCATGGTGCCGTCATAAGCACTCAAGGGGTTAACAACTGGTATAGCCTGAGGCAAAAGGGCTATAAGGCTATTAGAACATTCCACCCACTAAGGGTAGAATGTTCCAAATTAAAAATGAAGAAACAAAAAGACAAACATTGGAATGTTGGAGTGCTGGGCTTATACCAGCCATTACAAGCCCAGAGCTATTCCATTGTCTTCAATGGAGCTCCCAACATTCCAATGTTCTAATAAGGACTATTGTACCTTTTACGAAACAGCCCATGCCTTTCTGTTTATCCCCCTCCTGTTAACCTTTTATTTTAAAATGTGATTGTAAATCTATTTTATTTTGCATTCTTCACATATTTGTTATTGTATTTTATTCTTTGTATTGCAAAGGTTTTAGAATCAAGCAATAAAGAATTGTAATTACTTAACTTTTCTCATTTTAGCTTGTGAAGCCCGAACCATAATTTCAACTAGCAAATCATGAGAAAACATTGTTTTCTCCCAAAGATGGTTTGTCAAATCCCAGCAGAGCATCAGCATTTTTCGCAGGACGACATCACCATAGGTCTCACCACAATACCAATGGTTAGTGTGCACCACCAATACATGATTTATATTGTGACTAAAGCCTGATATCACCCTTTCTACATGCTCTTATTTGTCACCCTCAAACCAGGCATTCACTACAGTTCACTAAATGACAGAGCCTTTTCAATTAGAAAAATCCAACAGAATGCTTCATGTGACCCTCCACTTAAATAGTACCATGAAAAATCATACAGTCTAAAGAATCACCCAAAATTGTAATGGTTTGATTCACAATATATTGAATGGGGAAGGCCCTCCTAAGTAGTTATTGACCTCAGCTGCTCCTTGGACTCTCTAACTCCAGCCGGCCCTATTTCACCCCTGTCAATAATTGCCTGGGGGGGGGGGGCTTTCCCTCTTGGATATCATCACTTTATGGCTGCTGGAAAGATAATGACCTCTTTTATTTGTGGCACAGAATCTTTTTAAACGTTGATCTGCATTAATCTCTTCAAGACTGCACCCAAGCAATGTTTTGCTGTCTGGGCATGCCTTAGACAACTCTAGCACTCCTAGAAGTAGTTATTGATGCTGCAGCTAGACTAAACTGACGCAAAAAAATCTAATTACTTCGCTGCCACTATAAGAATGTTTTGCCAACCGAAGAGAGCAGTACCTGAAACGAAGATGCAAACGTAGCGGTTTACAAATCAGTTTTGGACAAAGCCAGAAAGAATTTCTTTGCCAAAAGAAATAGAAGTACTCCTACACATCATCGTGCAAGCATAAATAGGTGCATACTGTCCTACATGTCCAAAGACCCGCCCTGATGAAGACCTTCGTCTGAAATAAATTCCTTTTGGTCCTCCCATTTGAAGGTCGAAACGAGTTGGCTCTTTACAATAGAGAGGTTCAGAGGAACCGGACAGAAATATTTTTGCTCCATAATCGGTGCATTTGAGCTGAAATTGTGATGCTCTGTATCCGAGCTTCTAAATAACTCTCTGACCTCTCCAGGACCGGTTAGAAACTGCAAATTGAGGAAATAATAAGATAAAGTCCCATTTAATATTGTAAAACAGTAGGACCCACTCATGTTGAGAATTACACTTTTCTGTAACAATCATGACTAGTGCCATGGATGTTTCTACATGTATTAAGGTTTTAAACACTTATCATTTGTTTTTGTTATGTAAATAGTGTTTATGTTGTTTGTAGTAGTGTTTAAAGTCGCTGCTGTGTTTATATAAGAAAACCATAAGAAGGGTATGTCCCAATGTACAATGTGATGAGAACTTTGATTTTGGTTTTGAAAAAATGAAAAATGATTCCTTAAATAAATGGAGCCCGAGGGTAATTGATAGTACCATCGAGGTATAAGTATAAATTCATTCATGGTGTCAGAGGTATTCTGTTTTTGTTGATACTATAAGAATGTTTAGCAGATGTCTGAGGGGTGCTAGGCTTAAAAGTGCCTACTTTACATATACAACTGTGGATTATATGGTTATAATGGTAACAATAACAGTCAGCTCAACCAGGGTCTCGATCAGATTTCACCTTTGAAAATAGGTTACGCTAAATCGATGATAGGCTGGTTCAGTGCCAATCTGCATAAAATGCACCAAACTCTACATCAACTTGAATGCCATTGATATCAAGATTACTCTCCTACTTCAAAACGTAAGTGGCAAATATACAAGTTAAACTTGTTAAATCTGATATTTTTCACAAAAAAAACCTTTGTGGCCCCATAAATATGTTGGCTGCTATTTTCACTGCTATAAAGTAACCATGAAACCCTCACCCTTCATGTGATTTATCTGGGTCTGCCCATGACCAATTTGAAGAAACTTTCTTTGAAATGAAGTCTTTTGTGATTACTTCAGGTTTACTGAGCAGAAAGTGAATCTACCTTCCAGCTGAACTATGACCTACTTCTAGTGATACGACAGAAGCTTCTTACGTGCTTTACTATTCTTGAGAGTGAAGATTTCACCTCTTTGGTAAAGAATAGTAAACCTTATTACACCCTATATGAAGGAAACAAATAAAAGGCTCCATAATTTGGATATAAAACGGACTCTCATAGAAAATAAAGTCACTGGCGTGGATCAACGACTTGGTGATCACCAAGACTCTTTTCAGAAGATTAACCAGCTACAAGCACAGGTTTCATTACTGAAAAAGCAGACGGAGAACCTCTAAAATTAAAAAAGACCTAACAATCTTCAAATTTATGGACTGCTACAAGGATCGGAAGGTTCTGGCCCTCTGTCCTTCTTTCACTCCTTTATCCCCAAAGTTTTAGAGATGCCAGAGTCTGTCTCTTTAGACAGTCAAAGAGCCCATAGACTCAGTCACACATCACCTCTCTCTGCCAGACCACTAAAACCCAGAGTTGTCAACATTCGTTTCTTGGAGTACACTGACTTACTTGAAGTCATCAAGGCAGCTAAAAGCAAAGGTCACATTTCTAAGTTGGGACATGATCTATTCTTTTCCCAGGATCTTGCAACATTTACTGCTGACAGTAGAAAGACATTTTTGAACTATGCCTAGCACTTAGAAATCTAAATGCCAGATTCAGACTCTTCCATCCCTCTCTATTTGAAGTCACATATAAAAATAAAACTACAATGTATAAAAATCCAGCAGTTCTGAAAACATTTCTGGATAGCTGCACAAGGGATGACATGGATAAATAAAGGCTTTTTTAACACCCAATTGTCACACTAATTTATTCTCTCATGGTTTCTATTTCTTTTGTGGCTCTTTAAGATTTGATGCTTACTATTCTCTTGTCTCTCTTCAAGCTTTATTATCAAATAATTTGATGTTTATTCATCCCCATTTTTATTGATTGATCTCCCTCTGAGACCCGTTCTTGGTTCCCAAAGTGTCAACTTTGTCAAGTGGTCTCACCACCCTCAATTATTAGTTTATTATTTAGGTATGTCTTCTTGTTGTTTTATTTTCTGGTTTGTTTCTTCTCCTTTGTCCTTTGTATTTCCTCCCTCTACTGGTTTGTTTTCCTTTATAGTTCATCTTTCCATTTTTTGACATATGTTGTATATCAGTTTTTCCAATTTTCATTGTAATGCTGTCATTAACTGTATCTGCTTCATGTGTAGATAATTTCAGCTTTATAACTTGATTCTATAATGGTTTTTAGAGATGTCTCTTGAAATGTTAAGGGAATGGGTTCTCTCATCAAAAGACAAAAGAGTCTTATTGCACCTAGCTCAGTTGAAAGTAGAAATTGCATATTGCAAAACACACATTATACTGAAAATGTGAAACTTGAAAAAGGCTGGGTGGGTAGTATTTTCTTTACCCGGTTCTGGGAAGAAGAATGGTATGGTAATATTATGTAGCAAAACCCTTGATATTAAACCTTTTTTCCAGGAAACTAATTGTAACAGGAGATGGGCTGCGGTTAAATTTATGGTTAACAACATTACATTCCATTGTCTATTTTTAATGTTTAGGGTCCTACTCAACCTGATAAGTCATTTTGGAATGAAGGTACCAACATATTAATGAGTTTTTCAGATGATTATTTGATTTTTGGAGGGATTCTAATCTTGTTATGGATTGGATTTGAGATAGAAATGTCAAAGTCTCCTACATTCAAACTTTTATGCAAAAACAAGTTACAAGTACTTTGAAACAAAAATCTCTTATGGGTGTTTGGATACTACATAACCATCCCATATTTATTTGGTTCTAAAGCTTTATCTCAACACATTCCTAAAGTTGAAATTGGCGCAATACTAATATTGGACCATGGTCCTATTTTTTTAGATTTAGATCTACTATTGTTTTCAAAGGAAATAAAAATGGTGATTCAAAAACTCTTATTAGACACCTCCTTCATCAAAGCCAAAATTATCCATACCACCATGCCTGACCCCCCAGGCGGAAACCTTAATTGTCTGTGCGTTCTGCGGTGCCTGAGCAACCTTGGCCGATGCCCGGTGGAGCTGTCCTATGCAGCTATAGAGGAGTTTGGCTCTGGTTCACCCCTCAGCTGTCACCTACCCAGCCGGACTTCAGACATTGTTTTCCTCGTCTCCCCGTTGTGTCTCTTTTTCCCTCCCCTGCCTCCTCCCTCTGTGATTCTTTGTCTGCCTCCCCTTTACCAACCTTACCTTTCTGTGTCCCCTGAAGTACTTTATGTTATGCTATGCTTTAATAATCTCATGTAACTATGTTATACTGTTTTCCCTGTCTATGTTATACGACGCTACTGAAACTGATGTAACTATGTAACAATGTTCTGAAACAGTGTCCTACCTCATGTAAAGCCCATTTGATACCTCCGCGTCTAGCCACCGCTATATAAAACTTTTCAAATAAAACTTTTCAAATAAATGGACCTTACGACTTGGAAGGTAATGGTGTATTTATTGCTGTGGACTTCTCCACTGAAACCAGTCCCAAACAAAAGGCGTTCCTGCAACTCACGTCAAAAGTTCAGAAATGGGATATCAAATATGGCCTTTTAGAACCTGCCACAATGTGGATCACAAACAACGGAAAATCAAGATGTTAATAAGTGCCAGAAGATCGGATATGCTTCCTGGACAATTTAGATGACCAACGCATGGATTCAACACCACCACTATCCCTGAAAGGAACAACTATTTACAGTCGACTTCAATCACAGAACGATCCACAAAGTCACCATACCAGTAGATTACACATCTGTACCTTTAAAAAACAGTCTAACAGAGATAATGTGGTTCACTGTGTAGAGGTACTAACACAGGAAAACTCCAGAGGCAAATTGAGATCACCTCTAAAGTCATCCACATCTTTTGATAAAGTAACTGATGATCAACCTTCCACCATCTCTTTTTCCAGCTAGATGAGTATGTGCATACATGCTATGTAGGAGTATAATTTTATTACTCTTGTACTGCAGTTATTACCTCTGATGGATACGACTCATTTCCTGGTCTTATACATTGTTAATACACACACCATGTATATCTCATACTGTATTTGTATATACAAACTGTCTTCTGGATGGACTTTAAACTCCATGCCGTTGTTTCTTCTCATAATCTATAAACCATGAGTGGTTTTTCTTTTCTCACCCATGGAGTATGGGTCTTGATTTGCGGTTTAGACCCATCGACAAAAGATTCGCAGTTTTTAGGGGGGCTGTAGTGTTCTTTTCTGTTCTAGCACATACAAAGGTGTACTTGCACCATTTGAGTTTGGTATTAACAATATTTTTTTATTATATTTCCACATTTTGGTTTCAGATTTACTATACTACGGATAGCTTTTCCCTCCAGTAGTTTTCCATTATCACATTCCCATATCATTTATCTCCCTCCTCCTCCCTTACCCTTTTGACCCACTTTGACACAGTTTAGATATACTCTAATATTTTTAGTCTGCCTCATGAGAACTAGCCCTTTGCAAATTGCTTTTCTCAATGTCAATGTCTTTACTAATTACATTAAAGGAAAAAATGTATTTCCTACATAGCCTCGCAACATACAGATATTACTCTCATTGAGGAGACACATCTATCCAATTTAGAATAAGAAAATTTAAAAAGAGATTGGGTGAACTAGATTCTTTACAGTTGCAAACCCCCTTCTCACACGCCAGGAGATCCTATGTCTCATATTAGCAATAGAAAAAGTGGTGTAGCCATTCTAATACGGAAAACAATGCAATCCCAAATCCTTCAGCAATGGCCAGATGAAGATGGTCTATTTGGTCTAGCTTAACTTAAAGTGGGTGAGAGCGTCCTAGGAGTAGGTTCATTTATGCCCCCTTTGGGACCAAAGACCCTTTTTTCCTTCATCTAAACAGAATTCTAACGGAAATGGGAATTTCCAAAATAGTTCTGGGAGGGGATTGGAATCTCAGCCCGAATGTGATTTTAGACAGGACAGACCCCTTGGATATGACACACTGCAGAGATAGAGCAATACTAAGAGACATTCGAGAAGATCATGGTTTGATTGATATCTGGAGCTTATTAAATCCATCAGATAAGGGGTTTACATATCACTCTGCAGTACATGATACCCATTCTAGAATAGATTATTATCTTATTTTCATTCTATTATACCACAAGTGCTAGCTTGTGACATTTTAGAAATTGCACTCTTAGATCATGCTCCTATCAGTCTCCAGCTTGCTCGGGGTCTGAAACAACCTTGTAGGAAACCATGGCATTTACGCATATCTTGATACAAACTACCGGCAGAAAAGTCACATTTGCAGTCCCATTACACTACCTGTATGAAAAACAACAGAGGCTCGGCTTCTTCTCCATAAATCTTATGGACAATGGCAAAAGCCACCATGAGAGGGCAAATTGCGAGAGATTCTGCCATATCCAATAAACGCAGAATAGAAGAACAGACCATTAAAGTAAATTATATCAAAACCCTGACACATGCTCATTTTACCAATCCAACTGAAGCTTCCAGATGTAGATTGGAGAAGCATAAGCTGGAACTTTATACAATATACACTTCAAAAGCAGAATATGTGTTGTATAGACTTAAAGCTCGCAATTATGAACAAAGAGAAAAAGCTGGCCATTTACTAGCGGCACAATTAAAACAGAGAGATGCTATGGCAGCTATATATAACTCTGAAGGTAAGTTAATAACTGGGAGTCAGGCAATCGCTAACACATTTACAGATTATTATGAAAAGTTATATAGCTCGGAGGTTCATGACGACAACCTCAAAGAACAGGAATTCTTTGATAAAATAACACTACACTGCATCAATGAACAAGATCGGCTTATATTGGTGGGCGAAACAACAACGGATGAAATTGCCCAAGCAATGTCCAATGTCCCGTAAAATAAAGTACCGGAAGAAGTTGATTTTCTTGGGGAATTTTACCGTTGGGTAAAACCAGAAGCATTAAATGCCCTTTGTGAGGCCTATAAGGAAGCAGAGCAAACTGGCAGTTTCCCCTCCTGCTCAAATAAAACTATCACAACGCTTCTTCCCAAACCCAAGAAAGACCTATTATACTGCAGCAATCATCATCTTATTTCTCTTCTGAATACAGATTCGAAGATATAAGTCACCATGCTTGCTAAAAGACTCAAACAAGTTAACTCTAAATTCATACATAACTCTCAAGTTAGGTTCATGCCAGACAGAAACTCACATAGCCGTTTCCGTACTTTGGCTCACATACTCTGGCTTTTCAAGTATGCTGAAGTAGACAGAGTAGTGTTTTCCTTAGGTGTTGAAAAGGCCTTTGACCGCATTGAGTGGGGATATATGTTCCATACACTACATAGGTTGGGATTAGGTAACGACTATGGGCCTCATCGCGGTTTCAAAACCAACAGTCTAATTTACAATGGAGGCGGTTAGTTTTGAAACCAGCCGGACATTCTGGATGGCTTCCGATGGGCTCAAGGAGCCAGTCTGCCAGTCGGAGCCGGCACGTAATCCCTATGGACGGCGTTTTACACCGTCCGGATTACAATGTCAGTTTCTGGCAGGGTTTCCATGCCAGGCTTTCTGACATGGAAACCCTTTCGGAAAGCGACTTTGGGGGCCCCTAGCAGGGCCCCCTTCAGCCAGCGGCCTCCGGTTGGAGGCCAAGGGGGCACCCCTGTTCATCCTTGCACCCCCTGCCACACGGTGCAGGGATGAACACAAACTCCCTTTTCTGTATGGGAGCTTGTGCTGCTGCCGGTTTGTAACCACAGCACAAGCTCCCATACAGAAAAGGGAGCTCGCGACCGCACCAAGTGTGGTTGCATCAAAATTCAGCGGTCGGATCCGCCGACTGGAGGTCGGTCGGACCTGTATCTGCAACGCAGTGTCCACCCGACATCGAAATAAAGCCCTATATCTCTATGGTCAAATGGCTGTACAAGACGCCGTCCGCACAGGTGAATAGTGGGGTCTTCCTTTCAAAATCTTTTTTAGTGCAAAGAGGAGTCCGCCAGCGTTGTCCTTTATCACCCCTGTTAGTTATTCCTTTTTGCACGTGAACAGCAGGCTGCAGCACTAAGACAGTATTCACAAATAGTAAGTATTCCTACACCGGCAGGCGTCTCAAAAATCATTTTATATGCGGATGACATATTACTCACACTTACTGATCTAGCCACTTCTCTCCCGGCACTCATGTCTACCATTTCTTGCTTCTCGACCATTTCTGGCTACAAAGTCAATTGGAATAAGAGTGATGCTCTTCCGTTGTCAGCTATCTTAGACTACAATTTTCCATGGAAAACAGACTGTCTAAAGTATATAGGTATTTATATCACAGAGGTTTAGAAGTATGAGTCAAGATAATTAAGATCCGCTTATTGCTAAAATGAAGTGGGAATACGAGAAAAGGTCCCATCTTAACCTGCCTCGTTTCATTTATGTTTTAGGTATGCTGCCTTTTTTTTTTTTTTACTTTATTTACCAGTTTCAAAAATATAACAACATATCTTCAATATCTTGTACATTTATGTATGACAGTGCCTATACAGCAGAAAATAAGTACCTCGCCGGCTCCACCCAAATTCTAATTACATCATGATTCAGCTCAGAGTGAACAATTAAGTCAATTTCGTGATCAACACTCCAACCCGTCAACGTTTCGTACAACCTGTATGAGTTTTCCAAAAAATTAATACATTTAGACATGATTAATAGTTGCATATCCGTTCCCTGTAGTCAATGTGCCACCTGCTTAGCCTACTCCAGTAGGTACCAGTCCACGTTCAAGTTGTGTGGCAGGTTATGACTGCGCAGCTGATGTATAGTGTTTAAACGGGCCCCAAATGTCCCTAGGGTGGGACGTTCTAGGAAGCGTAGTGGAATATATATCATAGTTGGTGTTGCAATACGCAAGACTGTTTAGCCAGTCCTTTAGTGTCGGAGCAGTTTTGCGCCCCCATTGAATTGCAATCTCTCTCTTGGCCAGGAGTAACCCTATAGCAGTAAATTTCCGGACAGCCTTCGGAATGTTTTTCACATAGTCCAGCAGTGCGACCTCTGGGGTGGGTTTGATGTCTAAATCTATCATTTCCCCTAGTGTGTGGAAAATTGCGGCCCAGAAGGTTTTAATTTTGCCACAGTTCCAGGAGAGATGGGCAAAATCAGCGCGTGGGGATTTACACTTTAGACAACAATGGGATTTGTCTGGGTCAAGCCTATGTGTCATCTCGTGGGTAATGTAAGTTCTACGCAGGAATTTAAAGTGAATCAGCTTGTGACATCTGTACAGGGATACCTCCTTGGTCTGACTGCAACATACTGCCCATTGGTCGTCCAGAATGGGGTGCCCCAGATCTACCTCCCAGGAAGCCCTAGTAAACAGCGGAGAAGGGAGCGAACGGTTCAGGTTCCAAAGGGAATCCAGGGACAATTGCCCTCAATGCTGATCGCATGCGGTTAAGTACAAATTTGTCCATGAAGGAGGCGTCACTAAACTTAACCCCTTCCGAAACAGAAAATATGTGCCCATCAATGTACAAATCCCCAACTGTGTGCAGATCGTATTTGGAAAGTGTGCGTTGCACAATCTTTTCTCCTGAAATGGGTATCCAACGGTTGTTAGGAATCTGTAGACCCGGAGAGTATAGCACAGGGGAACCCATAATCCTAATCAGCTTCTGCCAGGCCCAACTAGTGGTGGAGACTAGTTTGGATGTCGTTCGGATCTCGTGGGGAGCCCAGAGGTAGCACTGCGTTAAGTGCCTCGGGTAAGACCAGATCGGCCTCCGGACGTAGATACGGGATCCTGGCAGCAGGGTGGAACCAGGAATGTGCATAGCTGCACTGTGCTACTAAGTAGTATAGCTGAAGATTAGGGACCCCAAATCCTCCTCTATCGTAAGGCAGTGTCATCACCTCCCAGCGGACCCTAGGCCTTCTGCCTCCCCAAGTCAGTCGGATGAGGTGGGTTCGTAGTGTCATGAAGAACCGATTCGTAAGTGGAATAGGGATATTGTTAAAAAGATACAGGAATTTGGGAAGGACAATCATTTTGATCAAAGCAACATGTCCTGCAAATGAGAGTGGGAGTCGTAGCCACTTGTCCACCTGCATTTCTAGTTGGTGTACAGCCTTGCCATAATTTAGTTAAATAATTTCGGAGGCATCCAGGTGAATGTTAATCCCTAAGTATTTAACCGAGTCAGTACTCCAGGCAAGTGGGAACTCGCAATCCCATCTCACCGTGCTTGAAGTAAGGGGGAATATCACTGACGTGCCAGTTTATTCCGAGGCCAGAGAATCTGCCAAATCTAATAATCTCTCTGACTAGCGGGTCTAGGTTAGTCTGCAGGTCCCTAACATAAAGAATAATGTCATCTGCATATAACGACACCAGAAGGGGCCCTGTGTTAAACTGGAGTCCTCTCTGCAAGTGGCGTTCCTGAAACTGTCGGACAAGCGGATCCATGGCAAGTATGAAAAGGAGTGGCGATAAGGGGCAACCCTGTCTGGTTCCTCGCGATAGTGTGAAGGAATGAGATAGTGTGCCATTTAAGCGTATCCTGGCAGTGGGGGCGGAGTATAGATGGGCTGTGAGATCAATGAACCCCCTGGGCATACCCAGCCTGTGCATTACAGTTAGTAAAAAGGGCCACTCCAAGGAGTTAAATGCTTTCTCCGTGTCCAACAGGACTGCTGCTGCTGGAATTGCCGGGTTAATTCTGTGTATTACAGCAAACAGAGTACGCAGATTCAAGGAAGTAGATCTGTGGGGTACAAATCCATATTGGACTGGGGATATTATTTTGTCAAGTAGTAGGGCAAGTCGCAAAGCCATCATTTTCGCAAAGATTTTGTAATCTAAATGTAATAATCACAGTGGCCTATAAGACCCGCATAACAAGGGGTCTTTACCAGGCTTGGGCAGCAAAACAATCATTGCCTCTCTGAGAGTAGGAGGTAGCTGTTTCCGTTCTAGGGCCTCATGATAAACCTCGAGAAGCCGAGGGGCCAATATATCTTTTTATAAAAATCACCTGTAAAGCCATCGAGGTCAGGAGCAGTGGAGCCGTTCAGCGCGTCGATCACGCTGATAATTTCGTCTGAAGAGAAAGGTTCAGCAAGGAAATCTTGCATGAATTTTTCCATGTAGACCAAAGCTATCTCTGAAAAATAGTAATCTTGATCTGCAGAATTGTGCACAATTTTAGATGCATATAAAGTCTCGTAATATGCAAGGAATTCAGCACGAATCTCAAGCGTGTCTGTTAGGAGGTGTCCCGACTCAGTGCTAAGTTCTGTGATGTACGATTTGGCATATGGGGGTCTCAGTAATCTTGATAAGGTGCGTCCTGGTCTCTCGCCCTCCCCATATCTACGTGCTGTGGCATATTTATTCAGGAATTGAGTTTCCCTGTTCGCTGCTTCTCGGAATTCCGCAAGTAGTGCTAACCGGCGTTTTGGTCCCTCCGAGTCAGGGGAGAGCAGCAGTGTATTATCTATTGATGTAAGTTGCTGTTCAATGCGGGCTAAGGTCATCCTGAGGTCCTTTAGCACTCCAGCATGTTTTGCAATTGTAACTCCCCTGATGTAGGCCTTAAAGGCTTCCCAAAGTACAGCCCATGTGTCCACAGACCCCGTGTTTAATTCAAAGTAATCTTCTATTGCCTCCCTGATCTCGGAGTGGAATAAGTCGTCATTCAAGGCTCTGCCAGGGAACCTCCACTGGAGCTCATGGCCCTCCGGCCTGGGAATACATACTTTAAGTATCAGAGGGGAGTGGTCCGAGTATGTTCTGGGAAGAGTTATGGTAGACTTGTACCATGTTGACAGTCTCGGGGCGATTAACCAATAATCTAGTCTGGTCCACGTGTCGTATTGGGCCGAGTAGTGGGTATAACCTGAAGCTGTTGGGTTGCGCTTTCTCCAAGCATCAGAAAGATGGAGTGATTCGCACATGGACAGCAGTGCCCGTCGTGAGCGAGGTTTGGTGTCAGCTGAAGCAGAGGAACAATCTAGTGTCTGGTTTAGGGGTAGATTGAAGTCTCCCCCCATTAGAATGCAATCAGTACCCACGAGTAAAATTGTGCCATCTAGTTCCTGAAAGTAGTCGGGGCAGTCGATGTTAGGGGCGTACAGGCAGACGAGTGTCACAACATGGCCCATCAATTTTCCCACTACTATAGTATATCGGCCTTCTCTATCTGTATGGCATTTGTGCAGAGAGAAAGGGAGTCTCTTATGAATCAGTATCGCTGTGCCCCGAGCATATGTACTGTAGTTAGAAAAAAAAAACGGTGTGGGCCCCAGCTGGCTGCAAAGTGAGTAACATCAGATTTAGGCAGGTGTGTCTCCTGTAAGAAGGCTACGTCTACATGGTGTCTTTGCAAATAATGCAATACATGTTTTCATTTTCTAGGGTTGTTGAGTCCCCTAACGTTCCAAGTTATTACGGAGAGGTTGGAATGATCTGGGAGATTAAGTAATGCTGTCATTGGAGCCGTTGAACTGCGTGAAAAGTGTGGAATGAGCGGCAAGAAAACTCTGAATGTTATTCAAACTATTGGTAATCAAAGTGTAACTGACAATTCGCGGAACATCCCCTCCCCCCCACCCAGCCTCGCGTCCCAATACGCAAGGAGCCAACCCAAATGGACAATAACCAAATGCATCCTGTAAACATCCCAGTTGGAAATGCAAATGCACAGGACGATACATTACAATCAGTGATTTTACCAATGTGCTACGCACGTGGGGGGGAGGCAACACTCCGACAGTACCCAGCTTTGGAGAAATGTTAAGAAATATGGTACTAATTCGGTCTTAACCATTGTAACATTGCTTTCGACATATCAAACTGCTATTCAAACTTGTAGTATGGGTTAGTCATGGGAGAAAAGTTCCACACTGGCAACAAAACCGCTGTGAGGAGGGGAAGATCCAACACCAGCATCCTTTTGCTGACTGCTAGAGTTTTTGTAGGATCTGCAGAATTCCTGGACTTCGGTAGGCGTGTCAAAAATGCGGGGATGCCCATTGATGTCTACTCGTAACCGTGCAGGATACAGCATGCCATACCGGAGGCCCAGGTTTCGTAGAGTAGATTTAACGCCTGCATATTTACGTCACGCCTCTTGAACCATTACAGTGAAGTCAGGATAGAGTCCAACTGTGGAGCCCTGGCAGGTAAGATCTCCTCGCTCCCTGGCCAGGCGTAGTGCAGTGTCTCTGTCCCGAAAGTTCATTATGCGCGCAATGATGGGTCTCGGCTGACAACCTGGGTTTGGGCGAGGGCCCAGTGAACGATGAGCACGCTCGACAACAAATCCGGGAGTGAAGGCCTCTTTCCCAAAAACGTCAATGAGCATTGATTCCACAAAAAGATATATCCTTCCCGTGTTCGTAGATTCCAGGACCCCAAGAATGCGAAGATTGTTGCGCCGGCTGCACGCTTCTAAATCTTCATTCTTTATTGCTACATCTTTTAGAATTTTCTCCATGCGTTCCAGGCGTTCCGTAGATTGGGCTGCCCCGTCTTCGAGATCAGAAATTCGGCCTTCCACTGTGTCCAGACGTCGATCGTGTATGTCAAGTTTGGCCCCCATAACATCGAGACGTTTGTCTAATGTATCAAACCTACTATCTAGTGACTTGAAGCCAGCTCTCAACTCCGCCAACAAGGCGGCTTGGGTGGCGGCAGAGTCTGCCGTGGTGATCACCTCCTGGCCCCCCTCTGCCATGGCGCTGCTGGAGTCCTGAGCCCTTTCAACTGCTTTGCTAAATGGTAATACTCTCTGTTTAGGGTCTTTTTTGCCCATGCCGTCTTGCATGTGTGCAGCTGAGGAGATTCGCAGCTTGCAACTGCAGATTGCCCGGTACAATCGGGTAGAGCGGCGGTAGTGTGTAAAGTTTGAAGCAGCGGAGGCGTTTTAAAAGGCACTCAGTGGGGGGCAAGTAATAGGGAAGCACTATGTGCAATCAACTAGCTAAGTGAAATAGTCAGGCGCCAATCGATTCAACTGCCCTGAGATGTACAGCCGTATGTCCAGCACCGCTCTGCCCTGTTTGATGAAGCTGGCTTTCGAGGCTGGCCTATGTAGCCAATTTGTGTGTGTGTGGGTCTAGCGCGGCCGGAGGTGCTAGCTTGGGTGTCGAGACATCTGTCGGAGTAGTCGATGGGGTTCCCTTGTGTAGGTGGCCAGAGTCACCAGCGAGCCAGGCGATCGGAAGTAAGCATTTCCTTGAAAAGCGAGCTGATTTCTGTGTTCACGGCCTGCTAATTCGCCACCCCGGGGCCGCGCAGTGCAATCTGTGCGGCCTTAGCCCAATTGCAGGTTGCAGGGTCCGGGAACAGCGTTGTGGCAAGTGCTCAGCGTAAACGGTAGTGGGCTGCGGAGCGCACCTCTGGAGGCGGTCTGTGGAGGCGGTGTAGCTGGTCGCTGAGAGAATACCCCCGACGAAGGCCACATCCCGCAGCCAGCAGACCCGAAAGCGCAGCCGGGTAGCTGCCTCCCAGGCTCGCCCGAGGACCCGGTCTCCTCGGGGCCTCCGGGAGCGTCGATGGCAGCACGCGCGCGCCCCAAGTGAAACCGGGAAGGGGGGAGCGCGCGGCGACGGCAATATCGGGTCTGGGAGGGAGGGGAGGGGGGAGGCCCTTCAAGCGCTGCACTCACAGCAGAAGCGTGATTAGTAGTAGCTCCGCAGCTATCTTCGGGACGCTGAGGATCCAGGCTCCAGCCGGAGAGGCCGGAGCGCAATCTCAAACTGCGTTAGGACGACAGTTCTGGCTCCTCCCCCAAGTGTACCGGAGCCGATTTCTGCAGTTTGCCAGCGGCTACGGCGGATCAAAGCGGCATTGCGGCTTCACCATCGCAGGAGGTCTCTGTGGAGTAAACTTGGGTGCCATAGCAGTCAATATTACGGGAGACAGACGATGTTAGCTGGGACGACCTGACGGAGCTTCAAAGCAGCGCGGCCATCTTGGTCTGTGGCTTGGCCAATCCCCCAGGTATGCTGCCTTTCACAATTAAAATGTCAATATTGTGAGAGATTGACAAAGGCCTTAAAACCATTATTTGGGGATCTTTGAGACCTAGACTTAAAAACCCACAACTGATTGTTCATAGGCGATATGGTGGCCTTAATGTACCGTGCATTTAGCATTACCATGCATTTAGCCCGCTATTTATCACCATTGGTCTATTTTTGACCCATACAGGATTATCCCCCACTATTGGTACTTATTAAACAATAATCTGTACAGGCAACTTCAGGCTTCCAAATGCTTTATACTCATAAATCACCTGATTTACAAACTTCCAACCCTATCATTCAATCAATGCTTAATATTTGGATACATGCAAAAAGAACTGATGATGGACGGAATTCTGAACAAGTCAAACATTCCACAGGATTCAAGCTAGCCTAGCTGATGAGGGGTGATACCCCGAAAACCACTGAGAACTCGTCCCAGGATGCTTGTTTCCAGACCAGGGAGGACTTGGCCTGGCAGTTCAGGCTGGATTTTTCACATGGGCAGGGTCAAGACTGATTTGCATATGGCTGGGTCCAAACTGGGGTGGCGTACTGAGCAAAAAAAGCAATGGGTAAACCCAGATCTGGGACTCAAGGTGAATGTTTGATTGGTTCAGCATTTCGTCCATTATTGCGGTTATTGCTTCTGTCACCCTAAGTGGCAAGGGTATGTCCAGACATGAGTCCCGTGCTCACTGTACAACTGGATTCAAGTTAGCCTGGCTGATGAGGGGTGACACCCCGAAACCGGTTCCAGGATGCTGATTTCTGGTCCAGGGAGGACCTGGCCTGGCAGTTCGGGCTAGACTGTTCCCATTGGGAGCAGGGTCAAGACTGATTTGCATATGGCTGGGTCCAAACTGGGGTGGCATGGTGAACAAAAAAAACGATGGATTAAACCCAGATCTGTGACTGGGGGTGGATGTTTGATTTGCTCAGCATTCCGTTCATCATTTGATCTTTTTGTTTTTCTCGCCCTAAGTGGGAAGGGTATGCCCAGATGTGGGTCCTGTGCTCACTGTGCCACTGGATTCAAGATAGCCTGACTGATGAGCGGCGACACCCTGAAGCCGGCCCCAGGATGCTTGTTTCTGGTCCAGGGAGGACCTGGCCTGGCAGTTCAGGTTGGACTATTCCCATGGGGCGCTGGATCAAGACGGATTTGCATACGGCTGGTGTTAGAAATGGGGGTCTCTAGTTGGCAGAGGAAGGTACCTTTGTCCAAATAGGGACCCTTGCTTCTAGTCAGGGTAAGTGGAGATACACACTTTGGATAACCCCTGCTCACCCCCTGGTAGCTTGGCACGAGCAGACAGACTTATCCCAAAGGCATTGTGTAAAGTATTTGCACTCAAAACACACAGTAATACAGTGATAACACCACAAATGGCACCACACCAGTTTAGAAAAATAAAGTATCTTTATCTAAACTCAAGAAGACCAAAACGACAAAAATCTAACATACATGTAAATAAGAATATGACTTTAAAAAGGTTTCAAACAACTTGGTCCATAGAAAACTATGGATGCGTTATTTCTCTCAAAGTACCTGTAGTTGCGACAAAATTCACAAGGTCAAACAGCCACAGAGATGGGAATCGTCAAAAAACAAACTATGTGTCAGTTCCTGAGACCATGGGGAGGCGATGCAATAGTTCTGCTGCACGCAGGAGAAGTGATGCGTCGAATTAGGTCTGTAGGGGGAAGTGATGCGTCGATTCCGAGACGGGTCTGGTCCGTGGGTGATGCGTTGGGAAAACTTGCTGCACAGGTACAATGCGTGGAAATCCAGGATGCGTCAGCGAACGATGCGGCGGCGGCAAGCGGGTCTGCGTCACTTTCTTTAGCCGCGATCCCTCAATGCGTCAGTTCTTGCAGTGGTGACAGGCGCTGCGTCGGTTTCGGCAACGGCGCAGTGCTGCGTGGAGGTTCTTCTCGTACAGCGGTGCTGCGTTGGAAAAACAGCCACAAGAAGAGCGATGCGTCAATTTTTTTTATAGTTGCGTTGCTTTTCCAGCACCCAACGGCAGAAACAACCTCCAGAGGCCCAACACAGTCACAGGCACCTCTTGGCAGGTCAGAACTCCCAGCAAGGAAGTTCAGGGGAGCTGGGGGTGAAGTCTTTGTGCCCCTGAGACTTCAGAACAGGAGACCAGCACACACAGGCCCTTGGAGATCTTCCTCAAGCAGGGGACACGGCACACAGCAAAGTCCCTATCCTTTCCATGGCAGAATCAGCTACTGTTGGCTAACCCCAGACAGCACACAGCAAAGGGGCAGTACATCCTTCAGTTTCTCCAGCTCTTCTACTTGGCAAAGGTTCCTCTTGATTCCAGAAGTAAAAGTTCTGGGGGTTTAGATCTAATACTTATACCCCAAAATGTCTTAGTTCTCTTTATGCAAGGGTCTCGGAGCCCAGTCCAAATCAGTTCTGTCCTCACTGGTGTTGTATGACTGCAGGGGGGGTGGAGACAGCATTGTGCAAGGGAGACAGGCCCTATTCAGGTGCAAGGAAATCTCCTCCCACTACTCTAAATTCAGCCAGGGTCTATTCAGCCCAGCTCTGAGTCATCCAGGAAGGGCCAGGCATAACCTCAACCCCCCCAGTAACTGTCTTCAGTGAATGCACATCCCCAGCCCCTGTCACTCCAAAACCAGACAGTCAATACACAAACAGGCAGAGGCACACAGAATGGTTAAACAAGAAAATGCATACTTTCTAAAAGTGGCATTTTCAAACACATTTTAAAAAACATCTTTACTAAAAGATGTGTTATTAAATTCAGAGTTCAGAGAGCCTAAACTTTATTTCTCTATCTTGTCCCAGTGGGTAGTTATATTTGCAAGATGTTACAAATCATTTCCCATTCTATCCTACGGGGCAAGATAGCCTTTCAATAGTGAAAAACGAAATTGGCAGTATTTCACTATCAGGACATGTCACACACACCAGTACATGTCCTACCTTTCACATACATTGCACCCTGGCCAGGGGGTACCTTGGGCCTACCATAGGGGTGCCTTACATATAAGAAAAGGGAAGTTTAGGGCCTGGCAAGTGGGTGCACTTGCCAAGTCGACATGGCAGTTACAAACTGCACACAGACACTGCAGTGGCAGGTCTGAGATATCTTTTCAGAGCTAGTCATGTGGGTGGCACAATCAGTGCTGCAGGCCCTCTAGGAGCATTTGATTTACAGGCCCTGGCACACTCAGTGCACTTTACTAGGGGCTTACCAGTAAATCAAATATGCCAATCATGGATAACTAATCATGATAACAATTGATACATAGAGCATATTCACTTTAGCACTGATTAGCAGTGGTAAAGTGCCCAGAGTCCTAAAGCCAACATCAACAGGTCAGAGAAAAATAGGAGGAAGAAGCAAAAGGTTTGTGGATAACCCTGCAAAAAGGGTCAAGTCCAACAGCTGGTTTCAAACTGGGGTGCTGTGGTGAGCAAAATAATTATGGATTAAATCTGTGACTGGGGATAAATGTTTGATTTGTACAGCATTCCATCTATCATTTGTTCTTTTTGCTAATATTTCGATACACACCCACAAATGTGTTAACCGTAACCTGAGACTGCATAAAAAGGCTCCCATATAACAAAACGCTGATATTAGAATAGGGAAACTGACTATTTCCTGGAATATATGGAAGGGAGCAGGTATTCTAACATTGGATCACTTACTTACATTAGAAGGTGAGTTTAAAACTTTTATATCCTTCAGATAGAATTTCAACCACCTAGCTCTCAAGAGGGAAAATACTTAACATCTAAAACAAGCTCTACTTAGTAGTCTAGGACCATATTCTTGGATACTTAGGGATTCCCCAGTGTTACAATACTAAAACACGTGGGGGAAATTCAAAGGGTGGCCTCTGGATTCTATAATCTCATAGTGCATATGCTACACTCATACCCATTACTAGCACAACTCCAGGTCAAATGGCAAGGGTTAATTAATGTAGCTTATACCGATGAGGAATGGGCTGACGTTATTATACACATGGATATGGAAATCAGAGAGGCCAGAATGAAATGAACTCTTTTTATAATTCTTCATAACTGGTACTGGCCATCTCAAAAACTCAAGACAGCAGGTTTACTGCACCATTCTACCTGTTGGAGGTGTCCACAGGAGGATTGTGATCTACTCCGCATTTTATTCCGTTAACCAGTTTTGAAGGAATACTGGTCTTCCATAATTGTCTCTCTACAAAGAGCAATACATATGCCCATCCCTTTAGCAGATAAATTAGCTATATTACAAGATGTTAATGATATCCCAAACCAAATGATCCCGACTGATAGCTATCGCACTCACTTTAGCAAAACTGTTTATTACGACATTGGAGAGTATCACAATGTCCTACATATGATAAATGGATTATTGAAAAGTATAAGAAAGCATCATATGAAAAACTCATTAACAGATTGTAGGATGATGTTGGAATTTTCATCCAAATTTTGAACCTTTCTAGCTTATACGCATTCTATTTCTGGCAATACTTACGTTTTTTCTTTCTAATCAGGAAATACAAAAAGGAAATTCCTTCAATTTTCGTCTCCTTCTCTCTATTATCTCATCATCATTATTGTTTGTATTCATACTGTTATCATTAAGAACATTCACGCTTTATTCATTAATACGGTTATTTTATTTTTTAGGTAAGACTTGCTCTTCACATATTGGACATTGTTAAAGTCATAGGGATTTCTCCTTTTGAAATGTTTTGTCTGTGTATTTGTATAATATTATCTCTTCTATCTTCAAATTAAGTCTAGTATATAGTTTACTATATATTGTACAGTATTTACATCACAACCTACCTTCTCCATCTCCCGGTTTCTTTCCAGATCGTTCTAAGATCTAAACCACAGCTTAATGCATTATAAATAATATATTTGCTATTGCATCTATTGATAACTGTATTATGTTTTTGTATTTACAAATCTGAGAAGTTACAATCTCATAGTATTTTTCTTTGTGACTATTATATGATTTATTGTCTAATTCACTTTTTGATGTATTGTTTATATATTGATGTACTTCTCAATACAAAATATGCAACAACAAAATGTGCTGTTTAAACCGCATAATTTGCCTTTTATTGCCACATAATTTAGTTAACGTTGCTGCATAATTTGTTCCTCCCCTGCTGCAAAACTTCCAGTGCCTCTGGTTAAGACTTTGTTTGGCCATTCACATTCAAGCTGTGCCAAGATCAGGGGTCGTTCAGGAGGAGTTTCTCGACTCCTATGTCTTGTCTCCCGAGGAAGGTAAAGGGTTATGTGGGATTTCAGTTTAAGAGAACGATCGTCAAAGAAAAATAGCAGAACACGGTTTATGGAGGTTGCTGGCAGCGAATTGTTTGAGATTAATTTTCAAATTATTTTACCTAATAATTCTAAACTGCTACAACTGCAGAGCTAAATTATCAGGGAACACCATCTTACTTGATTGGACAAGGATTGTGTATGAGTCTACAACCCAGCCAGTCACACCCCCGGACTTAATTAAGTAGGCCATGCTATTGTAGGTTGCCGACACACCAATAGTTACAAACGAACATTGAATCGAGCCCCTTCTGGGCTCTATATCCATGGGCTTACGTTTACAGGTAAAAAGGCCGATTGATTTCTGAGAAATGACTGTAAACCTCATTAAGGTAGTCTATGGCAGTGACACAGTTGTTGTTTAAAGGTCACATTTTGCCTAATTTCGCATTCCTATTGAGCGTGGGATTTTTCCTGTAGGTTTTCATTTTCATACAGCAGATTACTCTTGTAAAGTGTGTACTATGGACAGAGTCGCCTCTATGTGCTTCTGTGAGTTCAGGCTGTGGATGGGTTTTTATAACATGGCATGATTGAAAGCTCTGGAGTTGAGGCACAGGAAGTGCCAATTTCTCACAGTGCCCATCTGTGGTTCATAACGTTGTTGTGAATTCGTGCTCATCAAATGTTTGGCCTCTCTAAAGATCGTATACAGCAGTGGTAATGTGTGTTTATTTTAGTTGTGATAGTATGAAAATGTTTTTCAAGCAGGTACACAGCTGTTGAAATATTGACAGGGAGAAAGTAAAAGAAAATGCAGTGCTTGCAGGTGAGTCGGTATGGGGATTGTGGGGGGGTGAAGTGAACGTGATGCAAGGAAGAACATGCAGGAGAGAGTAAAAAGACGGTGCTGATGAGGAAGGAGATGAGGTGTGAAATGTGCATATGGAGGATTTCAGCAAGACATGGGAAGAAAAATGGTGTGTCTAATAGAGAAACTGCAGAAGAAAGTGGTGTGCAGGGAAAGACTGGAGGGATTGAGACACTCCAAAGGCCACTACACCTTCCAGACTTCAGTAATAGCTATTTCACAGTCTCATATTTTCAGAACTGAAACATTTTCTACTATAATTAATCCAAACAAAATCACTTCCACTCATTTAGCTGATCCTGCTAACAAGCATTGGCAAATCCAATTGTGCTAGCTTGTTTTAGGTGCATGTCATACTGCGTAATGTTGTTGGTTCCTATAGCAGAGAGCTCATAGGGTGGCAAAAAATACTGTTTAGCTGACACACTATGGGAAATACAGGAGTTTAGTTTACACATTTTAAAGGCACACCTTTAACTACATAGACAACACACTTTGGAAAGATTCCTAGTTACGCTTCTTAGGCCATGCCACTTTTAGAGTACCACACCTTTTTTGAAACACTTGAAGCCCTGTCACACCTGTTTGAGAAGGTCGGGAAAGGGACCCCGTTAGAAATGGTGGTCTCTAGTTGGCAGAGGTAAGTACCTTTGACCAAATAGGGACCCTTGCTTCTAGTCAGGGTAAGGGGGAAACACTCTAGATAACCCCTGCTCACCCCCCTTGGTAGCTTGGCACGAGCAGACAGGCTTATCCTGAAGGCAATGTGTAAAGTATTTGTACCAACACTCACAGTAACACAGTGATGACACCACACAGGTTTAGCAAAATAAGGTATCTTTATCTAACCTACACAAGACCAAAACAACAAAAATCCGACATACACAGTAAAAGGTTTTCAGCAGAATGTCTTCAAAAACGGATGTTACTAAAAATAGTCTGAAAGACTCTATATTTCTTTAGGCAAAGAGCGATAGGGCAACACAATCCTTAACTGGCAGTAATTTATGTGCCCATCTGGGATATTCCCAAGCGTACGCCACCTCGGCACCGACGGACGATGCCCCGGCTGCTCCGAACCCTTTAAGGCTTTCCCACAGCTGACTCCGCAGCCAGCGACAACAACAGTAAGCCCCCAAATGCTCACATGAATGTCAGGTGAAAGAGAGGCCCTGGTACCGCAACTCCCGTTCTGCCGGTACAGCCCGAAATCAGGGCAAAAGCTCACAACAGTTCCCAACGGCACCCCATGTGGCGGCTCGAGCGCGCGGCTCTGAGCGTTACCTGGGGAACGAGATGAACACCGGCTCGAGGCTCTTCAGGACTCCGGCTCCGCCGATCCTCCCTACGCGGCACGGGGACAGCTTCTTCCGGGTGGGAGCGCAGCCATGCTCCCTCGGCAGTGAAGTTGACGTCTCGCTGGGCGACTGAGCGGAAGTGTCCCGGTTGCTAGGAGATGCCTCGCAGCTGATCGCGCACCCGCCCGGCTTCTTCCACTCGGCGATTACGATCTTGCTGATGACTCGGGCCAGCGGCGGTGACGGCCTCGCAGTTGATTGCGGCTTTGGACAACTGCTCAACGGCCCCCAGCTGTGCACCGACACACGCACAGCGTCGCAGAGACGATCTTGGGGGATGGAACGCTCTCGGGAGATGCAGGTTCCACGAAGGGTACACGCTGTGCCCAGACACACGTACACAGCGTTTGGAGAGATCTTGTGAACAAAGCACCTCTCGAGCAATGCAGGCTTCACGAGTGTTACGCGCTGTGCCCAGACACACGCACACAGCGTTGTAGAGATCTTGGAAACGTTGTTGTTACTGAGTTTCCACAACAGGGGGCCAGCTCTCCTCAGGCCCTTGGAGATTTCCTTGCAAGCAGGGGACACAGTACACAGCACAGTCCTCTTCCTTCCCTTGGCAGAATAGCAACTGCAGGTTAGCCCCAGAATACACAGCAAGGGCAGTCCTTCTTCTCAGTTTTTCATCTCTTCTCCATGGCAAGGGTTCCTCTTCTTGATTCCAGGATGATCTAAAGTACAGGGGTTTCAGCTCTAATATTTATACCCCAAATGTCTTTGTTCTCTATGTGTAAGGGGGCTTGAACCCAGTCCAAACCAGTTCTGGGTGCACTCTGCCAGTGCACAACTTCTTCCTTTGTCAGTGTGGGCCAGGGTCTTCAGACACACCGCAGGAGGTGGAGCCAGTCTTTTGTGGAAGGCAGGCACAGCCCTAGTCAGGTACAGGTGCTACTCCTCCCACCACTCCAAATGCAGATCGGCCTATTCAGCCCAGGGCATACTCACCCAGACTCCTGGAGCCACCCCAGCCCCTGTCACTCCAAAGCCAGACAGTTAATCCACAAACAGGCAGAGGCACACAGGAAGGTTGAACAAGAAAACAGCCACTTTCTAAAAGTGCTATTTTCAAACACAGAATTTAAAAACCATCCTTACTAAAATATGTGTTATTAAATTCTGAGTTCAGGTATACCAGACTCCAATTTTCTATCTCACTGCTATGGAAAGATATGCTTGTAGAATGTTACAAAGCATTCCCCATTCTGTCCTATGGGCAAGATAGCCTTTCAATAGTGAAAAACGAAATTGGCAGTATTTCACTATCAGGACATGGTACACACACCAGTACATGTCCTACCTTTCACATACACTGCACCCTGCCCAGGGGGGTACCTTGGGCCTACCATAGGGGCGTCCTATGTGTAAGAAAAGGGAAGGGTAAGGCCTGGCAAGTGGGTACACTGGCCACGTCAAAATGGCAGTTAAACTGCGCACAGGCATTGCGGTGGCAGGCCTGAGACAACTTTTCAGAGCTACTCATGTTGGTGGCACAATCAGTGCTGCATGCCGACTAGTAGCATTTGATTTACCAGCCCTGGCACAGGTAGTGCACTTTACTAGGTACCTACTGGTAAAACAAATTTGCCAATCAGGGAGAACCAATCACAATATTAATTTATACAGGGAGCACTTGCACTTTGACACTGATCAGCAGTGGCAAAGTGCCCAAAGCATCTAAGCCAGCAAAAACGAAATCCAGCACAGCATCAAAAACACAGGAGGTAGAGGCAAAAAGTCAGGAAAAACCACGCCAAGGATGCCAGGTCTAACAGACCCTAAATAAATGTCAAAATAAAATTCAAGAAGAACAGGAGAGTTTGAAGTAAATCCAGATGGGTGTTTGTGCTCGAATTTAATCCTAAACTAGCCAACAAAGGTAGTGTTATGCAATGCCAGACTGCTAAAGGTAGTAATCAGTGCCACCATTACGCAGTGACCCCTTATGAATCTTAAATGGGCCATTTAGAACCGTGTTGTGCTCTCCTGGCAGTCACTATGATGGGCCACTGAACATATATTAAGTTGTAGGGTTGTTTATGCATTCAAAATTGTTCCAGGTTGAAGAGCGGAGGCAAGATGGCGGTCGCTTGAGACCGTAGGTGCATACAGAGCTTAGAGAGTCAGAGAAATCTATGATGCTGCACCAAGAAGCTCAGAGGGAATGAATCCAGCAATTTCTAGTACGGAGCTACATTATCCCCCAAGGTCCGGCAGGAGCTTTCTACATTTACTGGGAACCGCAATCGGGCTACAGCATTTCGGCAGAATAATTGCTGAGGTTGCCACAATCCATCATAAGGGATCCTACCTGGCAGCGGCGTCCGGAGCTGAAGCTGGGCGTGTGGAGACTGCTGGGACTGCCGAGATGGGCCCCAAGACGGCGGCTGTTAAGGCAAAAACGGCTCGGCTGGCGCTGAGGGGAATATCGGAGACTGGCGATGCAAGTATGGAGACCGCAGCTTCGGCGGCAGGGGGGTCGCCTGCACAAACTCCGAGACGAGGGCGTCGGGGGACGGTGGCCGACCCGGATCCGGAAAAGAGAGGAAGAGGCGGGGCGGCTCTGAAAGGACGCCCGGCTGGCCCTACTGTGGTTGATCTGCTGAGAGGGCCGGCCGGGAAAACAGCTCCGGGTCATGAGGGAAGGGTCCGGGGCAAGGTCTGTCCCGAATCGACTGTCAATGCAGCGAATGCGGGGGAGGTCCCGAGTGAGGAGCAAGATGAGCAAGAAGAGCGGAGCGAGGGAGAGAATCTCCTCTCCATGGAGACAGATGGTCAGGACTGGGGGCCGACTAACACTGAAGGTAGGCCCGGGAGCTCCCCCCCTCAACCTTCGACTCTGACTATCACTGGGGGGGTAGAATGTACTTTGCTAAATGTACCGACCAATATGCCAATTGCTGAGAAGCCTGGGAAAGTCCCTAATACAGATGACTCAGGAAAGGCTGATATGGTTGGGGGGGCTGAGGGGGAGCAAGCCTACATGCAAGACACTACTACCACACCATCCCAAGACCAACCATCCTGCATCGACCCCAACACTGTTTATACAAGTCAGCCTCAAGAAGTTTCTAAGGCTAGTACTGATAATATTGGGCATGTGGATTTGGATAAGGACCCTAGTGACTTTTTCTTTTCTGTATCGGATGGTGGCGAATGGTCAGAGGACTCATCAGTAGACACTACAGATTTGAGTTATAGCGATTCGGAGGTGGCAGAAGGTTGCAAATCTAAAACTGTTCTGAGGGAAAAAAAAGGAGACAGGGAGGGAAGGATCTGGCCTGGGATTATACCCCCACGAATCAACTTACCAATCCTACACCTATCGCCCAACCCGATTCCGATCCATCCAGGCCAACTCCTCCAACACAAGAGGCTATCTTCCAGGCTATATCAATGCACCGGGAAGAAACGCGCCAGGATGGACGCAAGGCCCAGGTGGCCATGCGTAAGATGCAAGGGGTTGTGCGAAAATTGACCAAGACTTGCAGTGCATTTGGGGAACGGCTGACTGACCTTGAATCTAGGATAGTCACTACTGAATCTGACCTCGCCTCGAATCAAACGCTAGTAGATTCTCATGAGGTGCAGTAACTGACTTCAAGTGGAAGCTGGAGGAGTTTGAGAATCGCCAGCCGAGAAACAACCTACGGGTGCTTGGGGTTCCCAAGGGGATTGAGGGGGCTGATGTTCGCTCATACGTGGTGGACTTGCTACGAGACTCTCTGCCGGAGCTCACTGATTGGAACTGGGCATTAGAGGTGCAACGTGCCCATCGTGTCCCATTTGTTCAGAAACAGCCAGTAAGGGCAGGGGCTTTCCCCCGTGCCATCCTGGTGTACTTTGGCAATTTTTTGTTACGCCAAGCTGTTTTTGAGAAGGCAAGGCCTGAAGCAAATAGAACCAGGAACGAGATCTCTTATTTTGTCCGTCCGGACTTCTGCCACTCCACCGTCGAAAGGCGGTGGAGGTTGCGGCAGCTTATTAAGCCATTCCAGGACAAAAAAGCGCAAGCCGTTTTAAACAATCCGGCTCGTCTAAAAGTGATCTGGGAGGGGCAAACAAAATTCTTTTTGTCGGAAATAAAAGCTAAGGAATACTTGGATGGTTTGTCCGGTTAGATGCGGATCAGCTTTCAACGTGCTAAACAGACCATGATCACTTACAAGGAGGAATTAAGTGGGAGACAAAGGGTGGGAAAGGGGGAAAAAAAAAAAAAAGGAGAAATAATGTATATATGAAAATGAATATGTAATTAATAAATGTTTGTTTAAGGTACAGGTGAACCTGGGAGCTTGGGTTTTTGGAAAAGCAGCATGTAGCTAAATAGCATAGGAAGGTTTTAGCATTAGGGCTCTCGCTCTGTGTTGCACACTCATGAACAGACTCAAGATTGAGTCTACAAGCCTCGTGTGGGGAGGTGGGGGTGCTGGGAAGGTGGGTGGGGTGGGGAGTGGGGGGGAGACGGGAGGGAAGGGTGGTGGGTAAAATGTGGGGTAAAAAAAAGCATATCCAGAAATAACAACGAAACAAAGAAACAGCCAAAGGGGAAAAATAAGAGGCAGAATGAGAGACGAAAGGTGGAGGAGGGAAAGAGCAAGAGACTACTATTAGGAGGAATCCGGGAATCAGAAGTTAAACTAAGATGGGGAAGTTAACTATCTGCTCATGGAATGTAGCAGGATTGAATGATAGGGCAAAAAGGATAAGATGTGCTTAACTCATGAGGTTAAATTCCATGGATGTAGTATGTTTGCAGGAGACACACATTCCCTGGGGGAAAAGAGAAGTACTGAGGGTTGGAGGGTATAACATCCTGGCATGTACAACTCAGACCTCGAATATTCGAGGGGTGGCCATTTTAGCGAAGACATCCTTAGGCTTGGCCAAACGTAAGGCAGTGGATGCTCTGGGGAGTAGGGCTATTGTAGAACTTGCAGTGGGAGGTACGCTATGCTCGGTTTATGGATCAAATCAAGACGATCCCCAGATATTTGAAGATTTGGAGGTAGAACTTGCTACATGGCCGAGCCCTTTAATTTTTTGCGGAGATCTTAACATCTCTCTGGATATAGGATCTGGGAGGCAGAGGCAAGGGGGGTATTATGGTCGGAAGCCTCGAGTGTACAGGGCATTGAACTCCCTTAAAAATAGCCATGGCCTGGTGGACATCTGGGCTACAAAAAAATCCAACTAACCCCGGCTATACATATTTCTCTTGTCCGCACAAAAAACATATCAGGATCGATTACTTTTATGGTACTAGGGATTTATTAGAACGAACCTGGATTAAGAAACTTCCTAAAATAATATCTGATCACAACCCTCTGATTTTAGAATTTTGAAATAGCTAGCTTTAAGAGACCACGGAGTAAATGGATGTTCGATAGGAAACTGCTAGTGAACAGTGAATATATTGAATTTATTACAAAGTGCGTGCAAGAATTTTTTGATATTAATAGATTTAGTGCTAGCAGGGGGGTTGTGTGGGACTCTTTTAAGGCTGCTCTTAGAGGCGAAACTATTAGCTTTGTTGACAGGGCTAAGACGCAGCGGGAGATTAAGAATCAACAACTTTTGTGGGACTTGGCCAGGGCTGAAGAGGAGCATGTTTCGACAATAAAATTAGGACAAGAGGGGAATCAAATCCAGTATCGAATAATCGCTTTAAAAGCAGAATTAAATAACTGGCTAACACAGAGATCAGAAGAGGATTATCAATCCCATCGGAATAGCGCCTATGAAAACGGTGAGCAAGTTGGTAGGAGGTTAGCTCTCCGTACCAGGCAGAGGATCTCTTTAAATTCAATATCTTTGATTAAAATAGACGGACAAGCTTATACCGATCCAGAAGATATTATCAGAGGGTTTCAAAACTATTATCAAGTCCTGTACCAGGATGATATTAACAAAGATCGAGCAGAAGTTGTACAGGGCTTGGCAGGGCTGGTAGCTGGCACTGAATTCGGAGGGGGCTTGGATAGGTCAATTAGAGAAGAGCTAGAAGAAGAAATCACTTTAGAAGAAGTTCATTTAGCACTGTCGGGAATGGCATCAGGGAAGGCTGCTGGTCCCGACAGGATTCCGCTGGAGTTCTATAAGATCCTTGGAACAGCTATAACACCTCTTCTTCTTGATTTGTTCTGGGGCGTACAGTATAATGGAACCCCCCCTGAGTCTTGGAAAGAGACAGATATTATAATATTTCCTAAAAAAGGAAAACCAGTAGATAATCCATCTTCATATCGGCCGATCTTCCTGATTAACTCAGACACAAAAATGTATTCTAAAATCCTGGCCAATCGGCTAGGGAGGGTTATAGAACATCTGGTCTCCCCTTGGCAACACGGCTTTATCCCTGGTAAAGGAACAACTGATCATACTCGCAGAGTTATTTCTCTCTTTGATATCATAACCGGGACGGGGGGCCAGATGGCTATGATCCTCCTCGACGCCGAAAAGGCCTTTGACCGGGTGTCTTGGGAGTTTTTATGGGGGATATTGGAGTTAAACGGTTTTGGGTCGCAGTTTATAAAGGCAATTAAGGCAATGTATTGTCAACCAAGAGCCCGACTACAACTTATGGGGAAGGAATCTAATAATATTAATATATCAAGAGGGACCAGACAGGGATGCCCTTGCTCCCCAATTTTATTTGATTTATATATCAATCCCTTAGTGGTTAAGCTCCTACAGACTCGGAAGATTAAACCAATAATCACTGGTGGGTATGAGACAAAAGTATTGGCGTACGCTGATGATGTTGCGGTCCTAACTTCGAATCCAGCTGAGGCAATTGAAGAAATAAGTAAGATTGCTGAGAGTTATGGGCTCCTCTCTGGATACGCACTGAACAAAGGGAAAACGATAGTGCTATGCACAGATAACATAGATTTCAATGACCCTAGGAGAGCAGATACAGCAGTGTATCTTGGGGACCGAATAAGTGTTAAGGTGGATGAAATTAGTAAATGTAATTTTGAACCTCTGATCAAATCTATAGGTAATGACTTAAGGAGAGTTAACGGGCTACATCTGTCTATTATAGGGAGGGGGAATTTTTTTTAAATGACTATGTTACCGAAAGTATTGTATTTGTTTCGTGCAATACCGCTGGTTGTGGAAGATAGTATATTGAGGGCGTTGGAGTCAACCTTTTCCAACTTTATATGGCAATACGGGAAGGTTAGGAGGGCTCTGAAATATCTAGCTCTACCACAAGACAGGGGTGGTCTTGCAACCCCCAATATCACCCTATACTATTGGGCCACTCTTCTCCATCAAATGGTCACCCTGTTTGTCGTGGATAATAATAATGAATTAGAGCGAGGCCCAAAAATACCCACAATTTACGAACTTTCTATTGGGAAGGAAGCTTCAGGGTTGCTACTGAGACAACTGGAACCAAGCTATTACAAGAAGGTGCGGTTTAAAGTAATCTATAGTTCATGGAAAATATGGAAGCCAGTCTCTAAATTTATGGTAATTCCGAAAGTCTGTAGATTTACCCCCCTATGGCGTTCATCGCTATTCCCATCCCAGGTTAATGACGCTATGGGGAAGAAATTGGAAAGCTATGGGGTAGGAACAATTGGGGACTTCTGCGGGAAAGAGCAAGATTTTCAATTTTCTAGGTTACAGCGGGTCTTCGGTATACCAGATAACCAATACTTTAAATTTCTTCAGATTAGGAGCATCCTCACCCTATGTAGTCCTAAAATTAAGCTCGATAAGATACCGCTCTTGGAAGCTATAACTAGGAAGTCTAGCAGAATCCGGAATTTTTATAGTCTACTTCTTGATAAAATCCCTGATGACCTGGAAAAACTGAAACATCCTGGGCAGTGAAATTGGGAAACCCGGATGTGGATATCTATATGAGCCTTTCTTTAACTGCTAAAATACTTTTATCTTCGAACTTAAAAGCTCAATTGTACAAAACTATATTTAATCTTTATTTTACACCTTCTAACTTTTACACATGGGGGAAAAGGATAGATGATAAATGCCCCAGATGTGGGTTAGGACCTGCCACCCTGATTCATATGCTCTATGACTGTGACAAACTGGCTTTACTAAAAGAAGGGCTGCTAGGTTTTTGTGAGGAACTATTTGGTCATAGATTAGAACTAACCCCTACTCTGTTGATTCTCTGGTATGATAGCACCATGGGTCTTAATACCGAACAGGAATATTGTCTTTTTTTGGGGGACAGCGGTATTTAGGATATTACTAGCCGCTAGATGGAAAGATGCAGAACCACCAACTTTTCATATGTGGCTTGCCAGGCTTCTCGGAATTTACAATCAAGAGATGGCCATTTATGCTTGTAGGGGCAGATTGGCCAGAATCCGGGGGAAGAAGATTTAGGCGCATATCGCCGAGTGGAGTAGAGAAGCAAGGGTGGCATAGGAGAAAGCTAATTGGGGTTGTCTAGAGCTCCTCGGACCCCAAGGGGGTGGTTTTTTTTCTCCTTTTTCTTTCTTCTTAATGATATAAAATAGGGTTAGGTCGTAATGAATTGCTTTGCCTTTTTTGATATTCCCAATGTATTGTTTTGGATTAACTGTTTATGATGGACCAAGCCGACCTTTATATGATGTAATGTTTTTCAAAACTGCTTTCCCTGTATCAATTGCTTTTTTTTTAGGACTACTTTTCTGTATGGTATTAACTGTTTTCTTTTTATGTGATCATTGATTGGTATGGGATGTATTTGTATTTTCTGGAATTGCACAATAATAAAAAAAAAAAAATTTAAAAAATTGTTCCAGGTTGAAAGTGTCAGCCCAAACTGTGATATTCATTAGTTCTTAGTTTATATGTACTTTGAATGTGTCTATTAATCCTGTAAAAATAAATCTTCCAGAAAGTCTTGGAATTAGCACTCTCCATAGGTGTGACAAAAACGTTGGCACAAACTTTAAAGCAGGGATAGAGAGTAGAAAAATAATATCAAGTTGCTGAAGTATTTGAATTAACGTTTATTTGGATGTATTGAACTGAACATTCCAGCATTCTACCACACATTCTATACAGCTTAACAGCAGTAACCGTACCTATTCCAGCCTCATTTTGAACAAGCCTTGGCAAAGCCAATGGGTCTGGCGTTGGGTGCCAGCATTTTGGCTTTTTCAATGTTTCTCAATATCTGTCCTGCAGTTTTCAATAACACTGATCTTCTCACACAGCTCTTCTCCGGGGCAAGGAGCAGCGGTGAGGCGAGCCGGCAGCATGTTTTTTTTCTTTGTCCTCCACTCTTTACCTAATCTCCCTGCATTCAGTGGCGGCTCCTCCGTTAAGGCGGAGGAGCGTCGCCCCACTGATCTTTGAGCAGTACAAAAAAAGAAAAAAAAATGATAATAACATGATGTTATTATCATTTTATTTTTCCGTGCAGACTTGGAGCCAGGTTAGGGTAGGGCGGGGTTGGGCTGGCCACAGCTGAGGGAGGAGTGGTTTGCACTCTGTAAGTGCGTATGACGGTTTGGCCGGCCTGATTGTTTGGCCGGCCCTCTTGGACAAGAGGGCCGGCCAAACAGTCATGCGCACTTTGCATGTTCTCCACCTGGTTGTAATACACAGCCTGGGTGGAGAACATGCACAGCCTCCCAACCCCTGTCTGAGCGCAGAACCACGGCGCTCAGACCAATCACGACGCTGCTGTCATAGTGACAGCAGTGTTGTGATTGGCTGGGAGAGTCTGGGAGCCTGGGTGCTTCCGTTACATGCGGTCAGTGCTGAGAGAAGAGGATGGAGGAGAAGCGGCGTTCACAGGTAAGTTTCTTTTCTTTTTCACCCCCGTTCCGAGGCAGCCGCCACTGCCTGCATTATATTACCACTAGTTACTGCACAATATATTGGCTTTCTGAATAAACAAATCATAACAACAACAAAAAAGTATTATTAATTACATAGGCCAAACCTATTGCATGTACCAGTGCTTGTTTATTGTTTCATCCTCGACACTGTATTTTTAAGGGTTATTAGATCAGTTATGACAGATAACCCAACTTCTGCACATACCTGGAGTGTGTGTTCAACTCTATGCAGTGGGACTCTGCCAGGCGCATCCCCTCACATTGGTAGGCTCGACCCCGATATTCGCTAACACCTGCTGAACCCCCGGTGGATGGTCTTTACAGTACGGGTTGAACCCATTCCCGGCATGTAACACGCACTTTTAAAAACAACGAAGGCGCGGACGTACATAGAGACTGACGCGTAAGGTTTAGTGAATGGAAAAGCTACGTCCGGGTCTTTAAAGACCACTGGATGTAAACAAAACTATCTCGGAGACGCCTTTCTCTTACCTCAGACGCACGATCCTTTCCACTACCAAAGCAGTTAGTATGCCGAGCACGGCGAGGACCAGCAACTTCCCCATGACAGCTGCGTCTACCAGAGGAAATTATTCAGCTCAAATCTCTTCTTCAGAGCAGCGGGAGGATGTGGGAGAGGGCAGCAAAGGAGCGAACGGGAGAGTCAGGCGAGGCAGGCGGTGTATCGAAGGGCGGGAGATGGCCGCCGGCCCTCGGTCGGTGAGGTGTGGCGTCCCTGTCCAAACTCGGCAAGACGCCAAAAAGCTTGGAAATGTTCTCTTGTACTGAAAGTGGCTCAGAGGCCAGTGAACTAACCTATCAAAGTAGTCTGCCATGCCACATGTTCGCTGCTTGCCTCCTCGTTCAATTAAGTTCTCATTTCACCAGCTGGGCTGGGGAAAATGTATTTGCTAAAACTCACAAATGATAAAAGTATTATTTTGTAGAAACGTGCGCTATCGATGGTGGATGGGGCTTACGTTTTCCTTTGTTGTTTTTTTTCCTGTTGTACCACAAGGACCTAAAACAATCTTCACAGGTTCAGGTAGGGCTTTAAGTGGGATGAAAAAACTGGGAGGGGGTCTCTCAAAGGGGCGTGGCCGATGTAATTAAGGGCGGGGCTTAAAAACACGTAAACTAAAAATCTGTGCTTAGCATAGTATGCCGCCTGACTTGTATTTTGCTGTTTCTGTCATTGCATTTAGATATATGATACAACAAGTAACATCATTCCTACAACAAGTCAGGACTATTGGCTTTGTCAATTGTTGTTAGTTGCATAAGATAAATAAGCAGCAACTATGGCTTGTATATAATATTGAAAAAGCTTCCACTTAAAGCCCTGGTGACACCAAGACAATGTTGCTGCTCCTGAGTTTCAAAAAGAGAAGGGAATTCCAGAGAGAAACGCTCACCTGGCATGACGTCATGCTATAACTTCTCCATTAGTGAGAAGTGAGCAGTGTGAGGATACGCGCCTCAATGTGCCTGCTGTCACTGCAGTCTGGAAAAAAACAGACTGCCTGTGCCAGGGCACAAAACAGAGCCCTTAGAGACACGTTTCAAGGCCCCCTTTAAAAAACTGCCGGTGCTCAGCACCGGTGAGACCCGGCCCACTTAAAGCCCTGGGTTCAGGGATCTGGTCTTGAACATTATACGGAAGAGCAAGAATGGATGTCCCAATCTAAAGCTCCTGAGATGGGCTATCCTTTGTTCCTTTTCCCTCCTAGAAAATTAAGAGGTGTCTCTGGCTATAGGTGGGTGGGCTCTTGAGCCAGCTGTATCGCCACCTTGACCAACCATGGACGGGGTGAGGTCAAGAAGAGGCAGAGTGGCTAAGAAGCTGACCCACCCCATGCAACCGCCCCCCAAAAACAAATCACAAAGGCTTCTAAGGCAGCTGCGGAGCTCCTGAGGAAGTTCCAAAAACACTGATGGATGCGAGCTGGTGAGCGCCTCCACACTCAGGCTGCTGCTCCGTAGGTGTTTGTAGCTCACCTTCTGCACACCTAGCGATATTAACTCTTCTCTGGGAGATTGTATGAAGGGAGCAGGTATCATGTGACGCAAGCGGCGCCATGTAAGTTGACAAGTCAGGATAGTGGAAATAGGTGCGAGGAAAGAGGCTCATCTCTTCTCAATATCAGAAACTCAAAGAGCGGTTTCTTGATTGTGGCGGCAGGGCTCAGCCCCCACTTCAATTTCTGCATCAATTACTATCTCATATTTCTTTTTACAAATGTTTATTCGAAGGTCGCAAATCCATACTGTGTTTCTGCTTGTCTGCCGAACAGAGTAATTGAGGACGTGGTTCAAATACAGGCAAGCAAATGTACTTTTAGTAAGATTGATGGATGGCTGCATGCTCTGGTGATTCACCAGTGGTGAAAGGATGCATAGATGGATGGGTGAGCAGCAGAGTTACAGGAGAGTGTGTTCAAAAGGATGAGTGGATGTATACATGAATGAATGGATGAATGATCCACGTGATGAACAAATGAATGGATGATTTTTAAGTGGATGGATGGATAGATGGATTGATGGGTAAGTGGGTGGATTGGTGAATGGGAGAGTCTCTAGAAGGGTGGAGGGATGTATGAAGGAATAGATTAATGCAGCGGATGATTTAAACATAGATAAATTAATGGAGGGATGATTGGGTGAATGATGCATGGGTTGAACACACTTATGCCAGCTGGGCTCGCTCACTACCCAAAATTCATCACCAACGTTTACGGCCCGCCACTTTGAAATGTGACGAGCCGCCACTGTTTTACCATTCAGCACAGAACGCAATTACTGTGAGAAGTGGTGATAAGTTAACTCAGCTGGCTAATGCACTTGTTGAAGAGATATGAGCGTTCATAGGTTTGAAGCACCATAAAGTAGCAGAGAGTTCTACGGAAGATAGCTCAATGGCCTAATGAGCTTGCTTCAGAAAACCTTGTATTACTTGCAGGTCACTAGTTAGAATTGTGGTAAAATAGTTGAATGATTAATACTGGCACATCAAACCACTCCATGCATACCACAAGTCATAATTTTGAAAACTGGCAGCTTTTAATTCAGTCTTTTCTTATTCTGAGATTAAAGAAATTGATTTCTTTGCATAGTATGAAAAACCTATTTGGTGTAAAGTTAAAAAAAAAAAAGATTTCTAGAGTGCTTGGTATTTATGAGTGCATTTACACAAATAGGCAGATATAGCTGACATTCTCACACAGCATGCCCTTTTTACCACTATAGCACACTGCTGAAAATTGATTTGACCCAAGGGTGAATGACCTACGTACCAAACATGCTGACCCTAAAAATGCCTCAAGTTCCTGCACCGAATACACAGCCTATACATTTCCCCGGCTACAAGTTCGCTGCTGCGGGTCTGGGACGGATGTATCCGCAAAGGGAGATTTACCTCATTGCCCTCCCCTTTGACCCCAATTGCTGACAACCCAGACTTCTCCCCCGGTTTGGAACCCTCCTTTCAGATTTGGCAGGATTCGCCCTGCAGAGCGATATGCCACTTCTTGGATCTAGAGGGACTTATTCCCTTTGTCGCCTCAAAAGAGGATTATTCCATTCCTGAAACAGAGCGGTTGATATCTCCAGATTACCAGATTAGGTCCGACCAGGGGCGGAGAGGCCACTGACTCCGTACGAGAGGTGGCTGTTGGGAAAAGACACAGACAGATGTCTTATCTCGGAGTTATACGTTCTACTTCAGCCTCCTCTGACTAGCGACAAATCTCCCTCACAAAAACGCTGGGAGTATGAGCTCGGCCGGTCTTTTACCATGAAGGAATGGTGGGATATCCACCATCGAGCGCGGCATACCACATATAACACAGCAAGCACTGAAACAGCAGTAAAATTACCTCTTATTGGTACCTAACCCCGGTACGTTTACATAAGGGGAATCCGGCCCGCAGCAACGAATGCTAGCGTCGGTGTGGGGCTAAAGGCACACTGTGTCACCTTCTCTGGGACTATCTGAGGCTGGCAACATTTTGGACCACAGTCTTAGACGACATTGACACACACCTCTCCACACAGCTGCCCAGATTTCCTTCCTACACTCTATTAGGGTTACCTACCCCCTCACCTTTCCACTCATTTCCCGAAGGGGGCATCAGATTAGCATAGCTCTGGGGGTGGCCCATCAGACTATCCTGGCACTTTGGGGCTCTCCCACCGCCCTGACCCATACGGCGTGGCTTAGATGCCTATGGGACATTTTGGGGATGGAAAAGCTTACCCTATCATTGACATCACGAGACAACACCTTTCGAACAATTTGGCAGCCCTTCATAGCTCTGTTGACCAAGGAATTTAGAGAACTGACTTGCCCCCGTTATCTGCGACTACTTTGCCTGGCTGAACCTGACACACTTTAGCATGTAGCACGATTACTCACAACACACGCATCTACCCTATTAAGACAAATTACACAGCTAATGGTACTGGGTTTGGGTGGGGGAGTGCTGTTCAGGGGGTAGGTGGGGGAGGGGGTTTGTTTATTTGTTCTTTTTGTTTTATTTGTTAAATCTAAAAGTTGCATTATTAGGTGGCAAGCTAGAGAAATGCTTTGTATATATGCAAGCTCGTGTTTTGATTCTAATCTGCAACAATAGAAACAGATTTAAACATAAAAATGCCTCAATAGAAAATACTGTCAGATCTCAGTTTATCTCTTGGCAACTTGTGAATTGGCATGCTGAGTGCATCTAAGTTTCCCCTGATGGGCAAGTATTAGGACCCGACTGTGCTCTGTATGCCCGCCGGTGGCGGCTGCCTTGGAACGGGGATGGTAGGCCGGAGGAGGGATGAAAAAATAAAATAAACTTACCTTTGCCGCCGCCACACGCCTCTCCTCTGTCCTCACTTGGCACTGGCAGCACCGAGCGCACCCAGGCTCTCAGATTCTCCCAGCCAATCATGATGCTGTACCAGCAGCGTCGTGATTGGTCTGAGGGGCCTGTTTTGCCGCTCAGGCACTGCCTGGGAGCCTGGGCATGTTCTCCACCCGGGTGGAGAACATGCTAAGTGCGCATGATGGTTTGGCTGGCCCAAGAGGGCCGGCCAAACTGTCATGCTCACTTAGGGACTGCAAACCACTTCTCCTCTGCTCTGGTGAGCTCAGCCCCGCCCCGACCTGGCTCCGAGTCCCGAACAGAAAAATAAAATGATAATAATGTCTTGTTATTATTATTTCATTATTATTTTTTTGTACTGCTCAAAGAGCAGTGGGGCGATGCTACTCCGCCTTAGCAGGCGAGCCGTCACTGATGTGCAGCAGTTGCACCTCTCATGCAGGGTAGGTTGACGCACGCATTGCTGGACTGGCCGTAGCAGGCACCGGGCATTTCCCCGGTGGGCCGCCAGGGTGGGGGCCGGTTTTGGGCCCGGGGGGGGGGCGTTTATGATATTGGGGGTCGGCAATATCAGCCCCCTGTAACAAAATTGTCCAAAACCGGCCCTAGCAAACAGCTCGACCACAAGGCTCCCCCCCCTTTCCTGGGGCCAGCTGAGCAGTGTGCCAGGGCTGGTTTCGGTTCCCAGTCCGGCCCTGGATGCACACAGTAACTGTACGCTGACACTACTTTTGTATCCAAGATGATAGCATTCACTTTTTAGACATACATGGGAAGCAATACTGGGACTGGCCTGAATTCTGGGTGCAGCACAAGAATAGCAGTCAGATAGAGAATCTCCCTTTGATCGCACTCTTCTTCATTGTATTTACATAGAATATCAAAAACAAATTATTGTGTCAAGAACATTGAGGACAAAAATATCATGAAGTTAAGTTTCTATAGGTAATCAAAGTTTTACTAAATTTAACTTCACATCTTTGTACCTTGACGATATATATTTCGTCAAGGTACGTAGATGTGGAGTTAAGAATAGCAAATCTATAGTTATCTTTTTGTACTTACCTTCTCGATATTTTGGTCCTCAATATTCTGTCCACACAATATTTTTGTTTACGATATTCTGTCAGTGATCCCTTTTCCATAATTGCCTGCATGTAATATCCTTGTAATGTGTGGCAGGAGGTACTTTATCCCATATCTTATAGAAGGAGTAGAGAGTACCTGTAGTATGGAGAGCTCATTCGGAGTCTCTTCTGTGGGACACCTTGATGGGCAAAATGAGCTTGGGTAAGCTATAGTAGAGGTATAACATATGGAGAGTCAGAGACTCGGTGGAGTTACCTGCTTAGAACTGTGGCCCTTGTTCTTTGGTTTCATTTTATTGAACCCCCGGGGCCATGCCCAGTCTGTGGGTATGTGCATGTGTGTCATATGTGCATAGCCACCCGGGAGGTCCAGTGCAAAAGGGTTGAAAAATTCAGCCAAGTTGCACCGTGAGAGAAAACATGCACTGTGCATTTCAGAGTGTACCCTCCTGAACGTATCCATTCCTGCAAGGCACAGCTGTGTACCTATGCAATTCTAATATTAAAGGGCATATATTTAAGTCAGAATGTCAAAAGTAAGTGCTACAGACTGTACAGCCTGTAAAGAGAAATCACATAACAACAGGTGGAAAGCTGTGACCTGCATAAGTGCACGCATTCTTTGGTCGCAGCTATGTACCTTCCTTTATATGATTGCACTTTTTAAGTCGCATACATCTACTCCTTCCATGAGAAAGATAGCAGCACAGCTTGGAAAGAGTGAGCAGTAATTGCCTCTTTCTGTTTCAGTCTGTTTCATGTTGGGCCCCAGGGAATCATGTAACCATCTGTAGGGCACTCACTCTGGTAGGCATGAAGCACTTGCATTCAACTCCAGGAGGGGTTGGAGTGCCTTCTCCTTCTCTGCATTCTCTCGTCCTGACTCCCCCAAGCTCGCTGATCTATCTCTTGGGCTGGCTGCCTTGCTGATGCCCCTGTGAGTCATGGCAAAGGGAGTGGTGGTAGTTGTGGGAGTGATCACCAGCTTCACCTGCGACCGCATGGTGGGCTGCTCCACTGCACATCTGTTCAGTGTGGCGATCTCCAGGACTGGGATCTTCTCAATTTCTAGAGCAGCAGCCTTCTAACCTGCAGTGCAGTTGCTGTGAGTTTCCCCTATGTCTGGAGGGTTCTTTTAGGGGTCAGTTCACTTAATATCTTGGCAGTCCTGACTCAGGGATTCAGAGTGGAACGGTAGTGCTACTACCTTGCCGAAGGCTTAGGCATAAGTCCACATATTTTTTATAGTGATTACAATTTCTTGAGTGTATACATTTAATTCAGAACCTTTCAGTTAGTGCATGCACTGCAGAAAGCACAGGTCCAAAACAATGGGACGTGGTTGCATTTCTCCGTTTCTGATCTGGGCCATTTGTAGCTCATGTGCTAACCTTACAAAGTGAATCAGATAAAAACATGTGCTCAGCTCTTCTCTTAGTCAGTGTACCTATTCAGGATACAGCCCATACTAGCCACACAATTTGAGTACCATGTGTGTGGTTACACTTTCCATAATGCTAGTGTGTGCCAGTAGCAGGGGCTTTTTAGGTCTCGCCTACGCAGCGCGCAAGTGCTGCGTAGGAGGGGCCCTTTTGGAATCGCTCAGGACTTTGGTTCAAACTCGTGCATGTTTTGCACTGTTCTCTATTGGCACTCGTGCACGTTTGGCGTTTCCCTTGCGGGAGCAAGCAGCGGCGCCATCTGTTTTTAATTATCTTGCTCGCGCTTTTGAAACAGATGGCGCGGCTGCTCGCTCCCGCCAGGGAAACGCTGTGCGTGTCTCGTCCCCTTTTGCTTATTTGTTAATTGCTTCTCTCTCTCGCGCGCGCCCGCCCTCTCTCGCTGTTTTTCTATTTCCCTCGCTCGCTTGCTCCCTCTCTTTGCCCCCTCTCTACATTCACCATATCTCCCCCGTTGTTTGTATTTTACTCTCCTTCCGCCTCTATGTTTCCTTTCTCTGCTCAAATTATGATCGCTTTCTCTCCAATAGTCCTTGTCACACTCTCCTTATCGCCTGTCACCCCTTTCCCTTTCCACATTGGCCCCTGTCACAGGCTCCTCGGTAACAGTGGCACTGCCCCTTTCCTCTGGTAAACTGCCTGTCCCCTTCCCTCACCGACGATCCCTCTGCCAGACTCCCCCCACCCTCTCTCTGTCCGCCTGTCCCCGCCTCCCCTGGCCCCCTCTCTCCAGTGACAGCGGCCTGACTGCCCCCCCCCTCGCCTCCAGAACAGCCCCCCGCAGCAGGTGCACCCTTCGCTTCTGTGCGTCCACGGGCAGCAGAGCAGTGCTCACGTGTGAAGAGAAGGAAAACAACACTGGCAGAGGCGCTCTTTCGACATTCTGACTTTGATTTGACTTCGAGCATTGTGCTCCAGCTTAGCATTCAGCAATTAACAACCCCCTTCATCTCTCAACCAAGGGGAGCTGCCCATGCTCCCCTGCGCTGCCATCACCCGCATTCCAGTTCATCCCTCGTGCCCCATGAAACTATTCATGCTGGTCTGTCGTGTTCATTTTCATGTTGCATGGATGAATAATGCACATCTTGTAGCACGAAGGAAGCCTGAGTAAACATTTAAAACGTTTGCATAATCCACCTGCATTGTGAACTAAAGTTGTAGGTCACACTGTGCTCTGTTCCTTGCAGGGAAATCTGATCTGGAACGTGATTTGTCGGCTTCTCTAAATGTTCCGAATCGGGCTGCCTTCTCGGATTCAGTGAACAGTTCTGCACAAATTGCTTTAATTGCCCACTGTTGCATAAGCCTACCTCCAGCAGGTGCTGCGCTTGATTAAATAACTACTTCTGTGTTAAATAACTCCTCTGCGCTGTGCACGCTGTTTACTGCCACCGCAAGACATGTCGAGCAGTTTTATACTTGTCAGAACCACCAGTTTTGCTTCATGTTACTCTTACATGCCGTTGTGAATGGAACCAAAATAATCTAAAACAGGAATAAAATGTCAATAATCAGGGAATATTCATGTACAGTGAGTACAAATAGAAAAGGCTGTCCCCTCCTCGTATTTTTAAAGGGAATTGGACATTTCGGGGCTAATTCAAAACGACATTTTTCAGTACGCTAAGTAGTGGTCCGGTAGTGCTACTTCACAGACTCATGATGCCATTTCCATTGGGTCTCTAAGGGTTTTTATTTTATCTTTAAGAGAAAAACTGGTCTTCAAGTCGGAGATGAAAAATCTGTTTTGATGACATTTCTCGTGAGGAGGGTGAGCCTGAGTGCTCAAGCTGTAAGAGGGCTAAAGGTCATAACATCGGTTTCCAAAAAGGTAAATAGTATACTGGAACTCCTTAAAATACGGGCAGTGATTACTCCTAACAGACTGAAGGCCTATTTCTAAGGTGTTAAGTTGAAGCACTGATGCATGCATTAGGGTTGTTAATATGCACACATTTTCTACACAACTTTCTGTCCACCAACTGTGATAATGTAACGTAAAATGCAATGTTTGTGAAAATAATTAGTATTTGAAGGTCGTTGGCCTTTTCGGACGGAACAGCTATAGTAGAAGAAAGCATCTGCTTGCTTCTCGTAGCTCCTGTTTGCAACGCTTCCCGACGCAGGCGCGCACCGCCCATTGGGCTCAAATTTTCTACCCCCCCATCCTTCCCCCGTGTGTGGCAGCCCGGGCTGAGACAGCTTCCGGGGCACACACACAGCCGCACCCGAGTACTTCACAGGTCTTTAAAAGACCATTTGCTTGTTAATGAGGTGCTGTTGTTTTTTCGCCCCTTCTTAGAGCCCCTGCACCTCCACTCTGCCTATTGCTGGAAGAATCCCTCCCCTCCCCCCCCCAATTTGGCTCTAGTTGCACCTCTGTCCCAACGGGAGTGCTGGTGTTTACCTTAAGACGAGCTCCTTGTCTATTGCTCTTCATTGGGTTGTCTTTCCTTTGAGCGCGCTACAGGGCATAATTCCTGCTATTCCCTTTTCGAATCTTTTCTTTGGGCTCTTTTTCACTTCTATTATAATGTGATTTGATGATTGTTTTAAGAACCCTGAACTGTTTCTTGGAGTCGCAATTCTTGAGTTGCATATTTAGGAAGCCTGTTAGTTATTTCATTATGATGCAGCACCAGACTTCTTTAAGTTAGCCAACTTAGTTCTCTGCGTGTCTGTAATTCTGTCTACCTGTGTATTTGCGTGTCTCAGTGAGATTGTGAATGAGTGTGTGTGGTTTGCGAGCGTGTGCGGCTGCCTCTCTGCATGTGTGTCTGCCTGTGTGTGTTTGCGTGTGGAGGAGGCTGTGTAACTGCCAAATGGTCCTTTCAGAGCACAGCCGCTTTGTTGTTCCAAATCTGGAGCACATAGCACCCAGGGCTGCCAACGCCGACCTTGTGCAATAAGTTGTAATAATTTCATCGAAAAGCCTGGGCAGCTGTTTGATTTACGTTCAATCCGTGGTGCCTTGTTTACCTTCCCCCCCTCCCCCCCCCCCCCATAGCTCAAGCAAAACACTTAAAAGGTCCCAAAGGCGAGACCTATTGGCTATGCCAATGCTTGTTCTATGATGCTGCTGGTACAACCTAAACGACACAGGCGTGGTAGTATGTGTATCATTTTGCTAGCACAATCGAGCCCTAATAAATGTGATAGCTATTGAAAAAGGCTTTTTAATAATGTTTTACATTAACATGACATTAACACATAGTCACGCTAATGCTATTTGTAGAGAGAAATCATGTTATTCATGTTTAGTTTTAGTATAGCTAATGTAGTCAAAAATCAATTATCCCTTTAGAGACACTAAGTTCACCACACATTCATATGCAGATATCCTCTACTGTCATTTACAGTCAGCAACACCTCATCAAGGGAACACACTAACTCAGGATGTCAAGACACTTATGTGATCATTTAATAAAAATTCAAACAATTGTTTAATAAAAACATACAATAAAATATCCCAAAATGCATTCAATATGTCATAGATAAAAACATGATATATTTCAATTTCATAAATCATTAAAATACAAACAACCCCCAGGAAAGGAATATAGTAAGACACTCAAATTTGTCATTAAGTTGTTAATTTTCGACAATAGACAGCACACCACAAGAGAATTAATTCTCTGTACTCATATGTTTCTGTCTTTTACAAATTTAACTAAAGCTCCAGCGTCGACGCGTTTTGGTGGATTAAACCAATATGACCACCTTCATCAGGACAAACAAATGATTAAATCTTCTCCTTTCCGTTTCTGAGATTCAATAACCCGGTGCCCACGCACTCGGTAAAAGGCCGTATTCAAATGAGGCCGGTGATTCAAGGATGACTCGCCATTTCTACTCAACACGTCCATGTCATGTTAATATTCTATTTTCAAAATTGTGCTCCGGTCCAGGGTATGCACTTTTTTTCTTTGGCTAACCACTGTTTTAAAAAAAAAATCAGGATGCCTTTCCCCGGGACGCGGGAGGAGGATATCGGTTAATACCCTTGTTGTTTCTAATATCTTGGAATTTTTAAGCTAATGTAGGCCTGAATTTCAGAATTGGCTAACGTTGGTTATCATCTTTGTTTTGTGACATGTGAACATTGGAGTTCTAATATTGTCTAGAACAATGTTCCTTTTCCTTCTTTACCATGTGAAGAAATGTTTTATTTTGTTTGTGATTATAACTGAAAGTTGATTTAATGATCAGTGTATTCAAGAGACACCTGCAGTATGCAGAGAAGACCATCTGTCTTATTTTGTTACTGATAGTGTAAGTTTGAAGGCCTCAGAGAGAAGCTTTTATTGTGAGGAACCTTGAGAACATATTGGGTATGTAGTTGTATCATTTCTCTTTAACCTGATTGGACAGTCTTTCAGAAATGTGTGTAGATGGATAACATGTTAGAGTCTGTGTGTTTTAAGAGTAGAACAGAACAAGTTTTTAGAATTCTCTCTCAGAGAAAGGACTGATTTTTCTTTTCTCCTTCCCTTTCCCTCCCCATGCTGGTTCATCCTTGACTTTGCAAGATTTACTATAATTTGATTGTCTATTAATTTAATTATATGCATTGTGATTATAAATTGGGCCCAACATGATTTTTGCCTTCTGTAAACCATTAGTTTTTAATAAACCTTCATAGTTTGATACTAAAAATTTGTAGTCCTTTTTGTGGAGCCTAATGTGCTTCACATCATATGGAAGGAACGTATAATTTGTTGACCAGGCTCAGATGTGGAGCAAGACACACTACAAAGTAAAAGGAGGGTCCGAGGGAATATTTAAAGACCTAGCGTGGATATATTCCCCAATCACATACTGCATACAAACAACAATATCCACGGGTCTGCTCATACAAACCAATAAATTGATGTGTGTTGGAGCCTACAGAGGACCTAAAGAAACTACAACCTATACACCTCTTAACAGGCTATCAGGAAATAACTTTAAAAAGGACGGATTCCCATCACTCACCATTGGTGACATGCTTCATCATCTGGGTCTCCTCCTAGTGACACGCTAGTGTCACTAAGGGCTACAACCCTTTCAAAAGGAAAGGGGAGCCCACGGATGTTTTTATGTTGCTCAACTATGTCTGATCCTACAGATGTGAGCAAACAGTTCGTGTAGGAGTGATAAGTGCAGTGAAAGTAGTGAAAGGTGGTGAGTTAAAATTGAACAGTGAGAGAAAAAACTTTAATTGGTATCTCTCATTGCTCAAGCTTAAAAACAGTGCAATGACAGTTTTCAACAAATAACTGTCTATGAGTGGAAACTAAGGGTCAACATGTTTCAGCCAGAAAGGATTAATTCATCCTAGGCCTTCTTCAGGACCACATAAATGTTGCTACTGCATTGATGAAAACAAACAATATAAATAAGAAGGGTTGGTAACAAATACAACCTCCTCACCTGTTTTCAGGGATATACGAATTCTCTGCAAATGACAGTTTACTGTGAGTATCTGAAAAGAATGAAAAAACGGTCCACATATAAGGGTTGTCACAACTTCAATGGGACTCATAGGCTTAAGACATCTAATCGTTACAAAGTGACCTGTTTAATCGTCATCTCTGATCTTTATTGTTACATAATCAAGTGTCTTCATGCTCAGATGTGGAGCACCAAAATCCGTAGGAATTTAACACCGATCCCTATCTATCCGGAGAAGTGCTTTGTGGTTCTCGAATTTTCATTAAGAAAAGCGCAAACAGCATTAAGCAAATGGAATGTTCTACCTGTACAGCTTAGAGCTCTGTATGCAATGCGCCTTTGTTGTTCTGTTTGACTTAACTATTAATGCGTGAACAGGTCACTAGACAATGTATTGTACACAAAGGTCATGTTTCAGGCACATTTTATCCCTACTGAACTTCCCAAGAGAGGCGGCCTTCTTTGATATTAGCTTTCAGGTAAGTAATTCGGCATTAGGTTTTTGTTCTCATTCAGTGGATGGTTGCATGTTTTTTCATCACACGCTTGCAGGAATACAGTAGACAGAGAACAAACATTGGAAGCCTATCAACAAGAGAAGAAAAGCACAAAAGGCACCAAACCAGGCGCTAATTATCCATCACATTTTTTTCAAATGATGTGCACAACATATGCTGTGAAAAAACCTCATGGCAGGACATGATTGTGTGTCATGAAGAAATGGAATCCCGCAGACATCCTATATTATGCAAATTGGAATGTATTCAGCACGGCATACACCAATGTTATTGCTTCTTGTGAATAATGGGGCAAAAGAAGGAAGCCAGCTAATCTCGAGTGACAAACCATGGCTTAATGTATTCTACAAACAAGCATGGTCAATGAAAATCGATTTTAATTTGCCATATTAAAAATAAACACTGGCAATGTCGATTCATCTGGCTATTAACAGTGCTTGTGTGCACCGGTTTTGCTGATGATGAAACTTTATTTTTCAGTTAATTAAAACTTACAATTAAAACACAAGTTAAAGCAAAAAACGCGAAGGACCTGTTATTTAAAAATAGCAGTAAAAGTCCAGCTGTAAACAATAATCTCTGTGTTCTTGATCGTTCACTAGATAAAAGGATTTAATACAATTGAAAACACCATTTGAAAACAGAAAAACTCAAAGAAACATTATTACTTGGTTAGTACAAATATGCATAAGAAAGTGCTTGGTGCATTAGCAGAGAGGATAAGTGCTAACCGATGGAGTATATTAAACTGTAGGGGATCATAGGATTATAGTGCAAATTCGCGGGGAGAAGTGCTTGATGTGTTAGTAAAGGTGGAAGAGTGAATGGCCGACAAAATGCACTGACTGCAAAGGGTTAGTGCGAGTGGCAGGGTTGGTGAGATGAGGGAGGGTGAACAAAGACACGAGTGGGAAGCATGTGGGACATGACCTCCGTCTAGGATGCACACCAAGCATAAGTACTTAGGGCGTTTAACTTGACAGAGTGCAAGCAGGGCGTGTGCTTAGAGTTGTAACCTCTCACAGTAGGACCTGTTTAGCTAGTTTTAATTCCCCAGTCTAATTGATTTCTGGAATTTCCCGCAAAGCATTCGATCCTCTCCTTGTAGACAGGCTATAATTGCCTGACGGTAAGTGAGGATTCTGTTCCTTATGAAATGTTGTTCAGCAGTCCCTTCCACTCTGTCTTTAGGGCGGGGCAAGTGCAAACAATATGACAGATGTCTTCCTTTGGATATTGCCAAAGGCGGCATGCTGGCTCGGTGGATTTTCTCAACTAAATAGGGGAGTTGTAGTATGGTGGGGGGGAAGCAGCCTAACCAATAGTTCAGCAGCTTATGTTTTTCCCTTAATCCAAACAGTTCCCCAAGGTAGGATTGTGGCCTTTGGAGACCGTAGGCTCCTATTATCACCCAAACATGCAATCTTTTTGACAGCAGGGCTTTGTCATTAAGAGAGGAGAGCTTTTTTGCTACAGAATTTATGGCTCTATTAAAAACTGGCTGAGTGAGTGTTAAGACGCAGAGTGCCACTGCCTTGAACGTCATTAGAGCCAAGTTCAGATATTCATGTGCCTGGGCGTTTCCTGGATCAGTTATAGCCTTCCCTAAGATGCTACTTAGTGTAACTTCCGACTCGTTTTTTTTAGCTTATAGCAGGATTTTAGATAGGTGCCAAGGCTGGTTTGCGTTCTGCCTCTGTAGGCCAAACGCAAGCTATATTTGAGCAGGTGAAGCATGGCATGGGAGGTTGAACACCCGTCGGTAAGTACCAATTATAGCGTTGTCAATTACTTTGCCTGCGCTCCCACTGAGGGCCTCATACCATACCTAATAGAGGGCACGTGTTTTGCACTCAAAGTAGGAGAGGTTGGAGGGCCAAGCCTTTTATAGAATTCCTTTAGGTGCAAAAACAGATGTTAGGGAGTTGCTTTTCCTTAGAATCGAGCAGCACTGCTTATTGAATGCACCTCTTGGGTCAAAGATTACCCCTAGATACTTATATTCATCACAGATTCCAGGGTTGAGCCATCCAGGTGGAACACTGGCAGTGAGTTTCTTCTTGTGCTTACTAGCATTGTCTTTTTTTATTGAGAATAACTCGAAACCAGCGGTTTGCAACTACATTGCTGTTGCATATATTAATCTTTGCAGGCCAACCTTCGTATAGCAAATCAATATGACATAATCGGCATACAGCATGTGGGAAGGTTAAAATCTAGATAGTGAAGGGGGATGGGTGCTTACGTTGTTGAGGACAGTTGTCATCTCTGCCAGGTACAGGTTAAACAAGTAAGGGCGAAATGCAAAACACACAAGATGATGGACGTAATGTTGCACATTGGCAAACATTCACCCCCAGTCACAGATCTGGGTTTAATACATCGTTATTTTGCTTCACCACGCCACCCCAGTTCAGACATAGCCATATGCAAATCAGTCTTGACCCTGTGCCTCATGGGAACAGTCCAGACCGAACTGCCAAGCCATGTCTTCCCTGGACCGGAATCAAGCATCCTAGGACCGGTTTCGGGCTTTCAGCCCTCATCAGCCAGGATAGCTTGACTCCAGTGGCGTAGTGAGCACGGGACCCACGTCTGGGCATACCCTTCCCACTTAGGGCGAAATGCAAAACACACAAGATGATGGACGGAATGTTGCACATTGGCAAACATTCACCCCCAGTCACAGATCTGGGTTTAATCCATCGTTATTTTGCTTCACCACGCCACCCCAGTTCAGACATAGCCATATGCAAATCAGTCTTGACCCTGTGCCTCATGGGAACAGTCCAGACCGAACTGCCAAGCCATGTCTTCCCTGGACCGGAATCAAGCATCCTAGGACCGGTTTCGGGCTTTCAGCCCTCATCAGCCAGGATAGCTTGACTCCAGTGGCGTAGTGAGCACGGGACCCACGTCTGGGCATACCCTTCCCACTTAGGGCGAAATGCAAAACACACAAGATGATGGACGGAATGTTGCACATTGGCAAACATTCACCCCCAGTCACAGATCTGGGTTTAATCCATCGGTCATTCGATATCAAGAAGGGCTATCCCATGCCAGATGCACCCATCACACTATTCCATTGCCTTGATCATGCACACACATTGTAGAGCCATACACACGCATCCGGGAAATCAGTGCGCTATCCTGGCTGAAGAGGGGTGAAACCCCGAAACCGGTCCTAGGATGCTTGTTTCCAGTCCAGGGAGGACCTGGCTTGGCAGTTCGGGCTGGACTGTTCCCATGAGGCACAGGGTCAAGACTGATTTGCATATGGCTGGGTTCAAACTGGAATGGCATGGTGAGCAAAAAAACGATGGATTTAGGCCCAGATCTCTGTACTGGGGTGAATGTATGACATTGTTCTGCATTCTGTCCATCAACTGTTGTTTTTGCATTTGTCACCCCGAGTGGGACGGGTATGCCCAGACGTGGGTCCCGTGCTCTCCATGCCACTGGAATCAAGCTATCCTGGCTGAAGAGGGTGAAACCCCGAAACCGGTCCTAGGATGCTTGTTTCCAGTCCAGGGAGGACCTGGCTTGGCAGTTCGGGTTGGACTGTTCCCATGAGGCACAGGGTCAAGACTGATTTGCATATGGCTGGGTTCAAACTGGAATGGCATGGTGAGCAAAAAACGATGGATTTAGGCCCAGATCTCTGTACTGGGGTGAATGTATGACATTGTTCTGCATTCTGTCCATCAACTGTTGTTTTTGCATTTGTCACCCGAGTGGGACGGGTATGCCCAGACGTGGGTCCCGTGCTCTCCATGCCACTGGAATCAAGCTATCCTGGCTGAAGAGGGGTGAAACCCGAAACCGGTCCTAGGATGCTTGTTTCCAGTCCAGGGAGGACCTGGCTTGGCAGTTCGGGCTGGACTGTTCCCATGAGGCACAGGGTCAAGACTGATTTGCATATGGCTGGGTTCAAACTGGAATGGCATGGTGAGCAAAAAACGATGGATTTAGGCCCAGATCTCTGTACTGGGGTGAATGTATGACATTGTTCTGCATTCTGTCCATCAACTGTTGTTTTTGCATTTGTCACCCCGAGTGGGACGGGTATGCCCAGACGTGGGTCCCGTGCTCTCCATGCCACTGGAATCAAGCTATCCTGGCTGAAGAGGGGTGAAACCCCGAAACCGGTCCTAGGATGCTTGTTTCCAGTCCAGGGAGGACCTGGCTTGGCAGTTCGGGCTGGACTGTTCCCATGAGGCACAGGGTCAAGACTGATTTGCATATGGCTGGGTTCAAACTGGAATGGCATGGTGAGCAAAAACGATGGATTTAGGCCCAGATCTCTGTACTGGGGTGAATGTATGACATTGTTCTGCATTCTGTCCATCAACTGTTGTTTTTGCATTTGTCACCCCGAGTGGGACGGGTATGCCCAGACGTGGGTCCCGTGCTCTCCATGCCACTGGAATCAAGCTATCCTGGCTGAAGAGGGGTGAAACCCCGAAACCGGTCCTAGGATGCTTGTTTCCAGTCCAGGGAGGACCTGGCTTGGCAGTTCGGGCTGGACTTTTCCCATGAGGCACAGGGTCAAGACTGATTTGCATATGGCTGGGTTCAAACTGGAATGGCATGGTGAGCAAAAAAACGATGGATTTAGGCCCAGATCTCTGTACTGGGGTGAATGTATGACATTGTTCTGCATTCTGTCCATCAACTGTTGTTTAAACAAGTAAGGGGCCAGGTCACATACCTGTTTGAATCCAGCACATGTGTATGTTTTCCTTGAGACACGTGCACCTGTACCCAGCTTTATCTTTTCCCCCGTGTTGGTGTAAAGTAATTGGATGGCACTGAGGAGTGATGGGGAGATTCCCCAGCTTAGTAGCTTGGACCACAACATGTTATGCTGGACCGCGTCAAAGGCAGAATGGATGTCCACATTACAAAGGTGTAGATTTAGGGAGTGAAGTCTGGCTTGGTCAATTAGCAAGGTAAGCATTAAGATAATAGTAATTGTGCCTGTATTTTTGGCAAACCATGTTTGGTTCACCAGCACCAGTGAGCCTTCCTCTGCCCAGTTGATTAGTTAGGCCAGCAAAAGCTTGGCGAAATATTTTGCCACTCCGTTTAACAAAGCAATTAGCCGGTAGTTTAATGGTAGTGATTTCTTCCCATCGTTGTAGATCTCGGCTATAATCGACCCCCGCCAGCTGTCAGGGATCGCCTGGTTGGAAAGAGCATAGTTATGCAGGTAGCACAGATGTTTGGCCCAATATTGAAGTTTCTCTTTATCAATAGCCTGTGGAAGACATTTGGGGCCAGTCATCTTGGAGACCCAAACATTTCTTGGAGATAGGTAGTCCAAGCGGCTTCCAAAATGTTAAAGGATGCAGGGGGCAACCGATAGCATGAAGCGTGATTCGCCAACCTCCAATCAATCAATCACTCAAACAAGTGACTTGTAAAGTGCAACTACTCACCCGTAGGGGTCTCAAGGTGCTGGAGGGGGGAGACTGCTGATCCATCGAAGGCGCTGTGGTTCAGTCGAAGAGCCAGGTCTTGAAGTTCTTCCTGAATTGAGGCAGTGATGGTGATTGCCTGAGGTGAAGAGGCAGGGTGTTCCAGGTCTTTGCTGTGAGGTAGGAGAAGGATCTTCCTCTGGTCGTGGTCTTGCGGATCCGTGGGACGGTGGCCAGGGCCAGTTGGGTGGAGTGGAGGTCTCTAGTGGGTGCGTTGAATGGAGGCGGTGGTTAAGGTATACAGGTCCTGTGTCGTGTACAGCTGTGTAGGCATGTGTGAGGAGCTTAAAGGTGATTCTTTTGGTGACTGGGAGCCACTGGAGGGGTCTCAGGTGGCCAGTGATGTGGCAGGGGATGTTGAGGATGAGTCTGGCGGAGGTGAGCTGAATGTTCTGCAGTTTCTTGAAGAGTTTATGGGTGATGCCAGAGTGGAGGGCATTGCAGTAGTTGATTCTGCTGTTGATGAGTGCGTGGGTGACCGTCTTTCTGGACTTGGTGGGGATCCACCTGGAAGATCTTTTAGTGCATGATTAGCGTGTGGAAGCAGGCTGTTGAGACGATGTTGATCTGGTGGTTTATGGTGAGCAAGGAGTCCAGGATGATGCTGAGGTTTCATGCATGGTGTGTGGGTGGGGTTCCAAGTGCTGTGGCCATCAGGAGTCGTCCCAGGCGGAGGGGGTGGAGCCCAGGATGAAAACTTCGGTCTTCTCTGAGTTGAGCTTGAGGCAGCTGTTCTTTGTCCAGGTGGTGACAGCCTTCATACCATCGTGGAAGTTGTTCTTGGCGACTGTGTATTCATTAGCGAGGAAGAGAATAAGCTGGTAGTTGGCATAGGAGACGATGTTGAGTCCATGGTTCCGGGCAATGCTGCAAGCAGGGCCATGTAAATGTTGAAGAGAGTGCGGCTCAGGGAGGAGCCCTGGGGCACTCCACAGCTGATTTCTGTGGGTTCAGAGTGGGACGGTGGTAATCTGACGCTCTGTGTTCAGCCGGTGAGGAAAGAGCAGATCCATACCAGAGCTTTGTTGCAGATGCCGGCATCATGGAGCCTTGTGTATAGTGTGCAGTGGGAGACGGTCTCGAAGGCGGCCAAGAGATCCAGCCGGATGAGGGCTGCAGTTTCGCCTCAGTTGAGGAGGGTGCAGAAGTCGTCTGTGGCCGCGAAGAGGGTGGTCTCGGTGTGGCGGTTGCTTCGGAAGCCAGATTGGGAGAGGTCCAGGATGTGGTTCGCTTAGATGAACTTGGAAAGTTGGGTGTTGATGGCCTTCTCGATGATCTTGGCTGAGAAGGGGAGCAGAGAGATGGGTCTGAAGTTCTTGAGGTCCGTCGGGTCGGCAGCGGGTTTCTTCAGCAAGTGGTTGATCTCTGTGTGTTTCCAGTCTTCCGGGAAGGTGCAGAGTTTATTGAGCAGTTGGTGGTGCAGCAGAGTTTGGGGGCAATCGAGGTGCCGGCTCTGTTGAAGATGTGGTATGGGCAGGGGTCAGGGTGATCTAGAGTGGAAGCTCTTCATGATCTTGAGGGTGTCGTCAGCGGTAAGTGGAGTCCAGCTGAGTACCTCCAGAACTCTCTGGCTTCTTTTCTCGTAGTGGCTATGAGAAGTTTAGGCCAATTCCAGTCTGTCTCTGACTTGACTGACTCCCATGTGGCTTTTTTACATAAAGATATCAACTTTGGCAGGACAGCCCTCCGCAGCGGGGAGCTTGAGTTGTTTCAAAGTACCCATAGTGCGTGATTCAGTTTCTTTTTTGCTTTGATGAGTTGGGCAGTGGGCCTCCTGGGACAGGCCCTAGCGAAGCCTTCTGTTTCCTACAAGAATGTCCTTTTTCCACCAGAAGGAAAGCCAGGAGCTGGGTCCATTGTTCCAGTGGGTCAGAGTTTGATTTGCATACAAGCTTTCATTTTTTCCCATGCTTTGCGTTCGACCTGAGTGATGGATCCTGTTGTCATTTAAAGTGTCCAATAGTTGATTGTGGAGACTGTGCCGGTGTCCAGCTGAGTTTCTTCATGTGGCGTGCAGTGTAAGCTTAGCAGGATCGTCTGGGGTTGGTGGTCACTTTCCAGATGGCCTCCTATTTCATAGAGGTTAATCATATGAAATAGGGAGAGTGACACAAAAGGATAAACGATGATTGAGTTAGTCGTTGCCAGATGGAATGTAGGCTGATCAGGAATGTCTGGCTTAATTCGACCATTTATATATCTCAGACTTAAGTGCTCCACGTCATCAGCAAAGGACCGACCCTAATTATCCTTACTTTGTGACCATGGCTGGAATGAGGGGATTTGCCAAATACGATCATAAATTTCCAGGATTTGGTCACGCGTTGCTAGCTGCAGGAAATTCATGTTGAAATTGCTTGTCGTAAGGATAAGGAGAGTAGAGTTTAAGGATATTTGGACAGTAATGAAAGCCAGTAAAAAGTCAATTGTTTCCTTTTTCTTGGCAGGCAACAGTTTTACTAATGGGCTTAGGAAGATGGCTTAATCAGCAAAGCCAGGTCTCCATCTCAAACTCCGAAAAATCAACAGCCCAATTGAACCAGAGGTTTTTTTCTTATTTGTTGCTCAATGTTAAAACACAGATGGGAAAAGCCAAGGTTACAGACAAGTGTTCCAGATTTTACACCACAATACTACCTATTTGTATTGATCTAGAATGCACATATTTTCATTAATTGCACGTATTCATAACACATAGTGGCGTCACTGGGGGGAGGTGGGCTGGTGTGGCCAGTGCTCCACCTGTAAATGTCATGGGTCCCCTTTGTGCACACCACTGGCAACAGCTGGAGCCTGCAAAAACAGACACTGCCATCTCAGCCAGGGAACAGCAATGTTGTTCCTGTTTACATTTCATGTTTTACTTACTCTTGCATTCCCTCAGATTATTTATTTTTTGCAGGCTGGTATGTTTCTGAAGTTTTTTATGAAACACATTATTCATGTTTAGTGTGAGGGGTGAAAGTAGTCAAGACTCCTATGAGTCCTATGTAGCTGTGTGAGTTCAGGTTTGAGAGCTGTGGAATTCAGGGTGAACCCAGGCCCAGATTTATCAAATTTTCACGCAACGCAACACAGCAAGACACCTTGCTGTGCTGAGTGAAATGGAGAGGGCAGTAATGAACCATATTTAACATTATATGACACATTTCTATCCTTACCTTGCACTGGCGCACAATGTGCTGCCCTGCCCCAACGCAGGCACCCTTGCGCTGTGGTGCAAGGGTGCCTGCATTGTAGGCAGGACTGATTTTGTGCAGGATGGGATTCGTCTTTCTATGTGTGCTGCTGAATGCAGCACATGTTGACAGAGAAAAAAACATTTCTTCTCGTTGCACCTCCCATGAGAAGGCATACCATTTTGATAGATTCCCAGGTCAACCATTCATAGTAAATATGGGAATGTGCCTAAATTCATGAGTGGATGCGTGGAAACACCTTGCACTATTCCAGATTTACCAGGCACTGCGGGGCCACACAAGATGGTTTTGCTTTGCGCTGTAAATCTGGCTTTAGTGTTTTGTTGCCCTCGTGTTACTTTGCATGATGCAAGGGCAATGCAACACTCTAGCAAATCTGCCCCCAGTATGAATTTCTCACAGTGCCTGTCAGTGGCTCATAAAGGGGTACAGAATACATGCCCATCAATCAAACCATAAAATCAACACAAAAAATACAATTCAAATCAAATATTACGCATACATATTTAAAAACAGATTACAAATATAATAAATACAATTCATACAACCGAAAAGACGTAACATGGAGTGTCGCTGTTTGAAAATTACAAACACCTCAGCAGAAACCTAAGGAAAAACACATGCAAGAGAAAGTTGAAGGTGAGAAAAGAGTCCAACAAAAGCTCGTCCATAGCTTTAGCCCTGATGACCCAGCTCCACTGGAGATATTTAGCCACAGCACATACCATAGATTCCCTTTTTTCGGTGCATAGTAGCCTGAGCATCGAGCGATACTGCCAGCATCCCAACTGCCTCCATATCAGGGTAATCCAATTTTTGCTAGGTCAGCTGTAACCGGGGCAGAAAAAGATAAAATCTGATAATGTCTCTTCTGCCTGCAGGCATACCGGGAACACAGTGTTTTCACCAACGTTAGAATGCCATTTTGAGGTAAAGGATTAAAGAGGCAAAGTCTCATATAGAAATTTAAGAAACAGATTTTTGATGCCTGGCGCAACCAGATAGTTAAGAAAAGGCTCAAATTCTGTGTGGGGTTTAATTTCTAAAAAAGCATCTGTAAGAGAGCCATGATTCACCCTTTGCATGTCTTTCTCCCACTTGCATTTCCAGAAGGAATCCTTAAGTACCTCCCTAGAGAGTGATGGTGACAAATCAGACCAGTATTCACTAAGGCTGAGTTCTGCCAAAGTATCTTTCACATAGCATAGCCATTTGATTCTGCGTGATTTATCTAAGGCCGCTATTTCTCTAAAAGTCTGGTAATATTAAAAAAGGGCCAGTGTATGTTTGAGTCTGTGCCAGTAAAGCAAAGCCCATAGCTGGGCCTTAGACAGGACCGGTTCGAGACCCATGTCTCATACCAAAGGTAGTAAAGGGGTGCTTTTAGGGAGGTTGACTAGTGTTCTCAGGAAGTTATTTTCTGCTATGGTTAATTCCGATGTGTTTGTGCAGCCGCAGATCTCTCCCGCATACGGCGCACTGGCCTCGGCCTTGCCCCTATAAACCTTTAAAATGGGTGAAACGCGCTTCATTTTGGAGGCTTTATAAGGTCTTTAGAATTACTGCAGACTTGTGTGTCAGGTTTAGGGCATTTTTTTGTAATCTGAGAATACCAAGACATATTCTTGGTTAACGTGATTCCCAGGTAATTAAAATCAGTGGCCTTGTCTAATGGTAAGCCACTGAGAACAATAGAGCCATTAAAGGACCTGTGTGGACTGATAGTCATGAATTTTGTTTTAGTGTGATTGATCACCAGCTCTCTTTCATCACAGAATGCCCCAAATCTATTGACCAGTGTTTGGAGGCCACTCTAGGTTTTATAGATTAAGAGTGTGTGAACAGCAAGGGGATCTTCCTACCCGCCAGCCTTGGTGCATCACTCATGCAATCTTCCAAGTGAGCAACCACTCCATTTAGATATAATGAAAGCCAGATTGGAGCGAGGATGCACCCCTGTCAAACACCCTTTTGAATTCCTGTGCGATCCGTTAATTCCCCAGTAAGGCCGCATCGGACCTGTGCATAAGTGTAGAGGTGCAGGCGCCTGATGATTTCCAAGAGGTCTGGTGGCACCTCAATGCCTTTTAAAACTTCCCACAATTTGGAGCGAGGGACCAGGTCGAATGCTGACTTCAGGTCTACAAAGACCAGATATCCGTGGGATTTTTCAATTAACACTGAAGTACTGGTCAATGGTGCTTATCTGTCTTTTAAACCCCGCTTGTAGGTAACACAGAGCTCCCTGTTCTTCTATCCAATAATCAAGCTGAAACAGAATCTTCCTACTAAAAACCTTTTAAATACCATCAATGAGGCTAATTGGTATGTAATTTGTGGGGGGGAGTCCCTTTTTGTAGACTGGAACAATTTCAGTCGCTTTCCAGCTTTGCAGAATTTCCGTCCCTGCTAGTATAAGGGCGGTTACCATTTTCATATATTGAACCCAGTTCTCAATTTCAGAGAAATAAAGATCCCCTGGGACCCCATCTGGCCCGGCAGCTTTTCCAACAGCTTTGGACTTGGTTGCCCTCGCAGTCTCATTTATCCCTGTAGTTATTGAAGAGGGAAAGGGCATACCAAGGAATTCAAGGGGGTTTTGTCTCCCATCCTCTTAGCTGTGGTGGGGCCGTACAGATCAGAGAAATGTTTATGCCAGGTCTCCGGGTGGATTGAATCCAATAAACGAGTTGCTGGGCTCTGCCCCTTGTCAATTACCAACTGCCAAAATTGCCTAGAATCTTTTTTTACTGCAGCCTCATATATGTCTGCCCAGAGCACGGTATTCCATTCATCACGGACTTTGAGTTGGATCTGTTTGTAGTTTTTCCTACAAGCTCTAATAGCAAGAACATCCTCTTTCACAAGGGCCTCCCGTAGTTCTGATTTAGCCCTACTGTAGTCTTTATTAACCAGGTATGACTTGGTTTGGTGGTACTACTTGTGTTAGTGTAATGGCGTATAAAGTACTCCCCCAGTTTACTAAATAATGTTAAGTGTATCCCTGGCAAAGCCAACCATCTACTCTCTGTAGAGCTCAGCAGTGGCTTGAAGCAAGGCCGTATTCATTTTGCCGCTAAGATCAAGTTGGGAAGCCGCTTTTGCACAGTTTATTCTTCTCCCATTGTTAGAAGGTGCCAAATTTACAGCAACGGAGATAGAAGTCTGCTCTGGCTGGATAAAAAGATTGCTGAGGGAATAGTGCAGGGTGATGTGGTCGCTGTCAGATCTAGGTAGTATCCCAATGTCCAGTACAACACGCCATGGGGAAAGGGCTATCATTATATAGCCTATCCTGCTGGGAGAACAAGGGTAGTGATGAAATGGATATGTTTTTTCTATTTTGTTTGTGTATTGTTCTATGTAAGTTAGCATTCGCTACACCATTTTATGTTTAGCCACCATTTTGAATCTTGCCATTAACGGCGTATTCCCTCCTCGAGAAGCAGGCTGTGGAAAGTTTCATTTCTCCAAGGTTAGGTCTTGCTGTACTAATGTATACACTGTTCTTATTAGCACATACCTTTCCCACTAGATAGAGGCCTGCTCCCACTACTCCAGCGATGGGCACAGGCAGAACGACCTTGGCATAGAGATAATGTGTGCCCAGCCTCAGAGTCGAAGCTCATCCTACTGTACTTCTTTGTTTTAGCTGCACCTGCTTGTAAAATTCCATTATGGGCGGGTCTTCTTTGGTTCTGAATCATACATAATGTATCGCCATGTTTTCTGATGTCAGTCCTCTCTGCAGCACCCCTAAGCGACTGGGCAGACGGGGCTCCCCTCGAGTGTATCTGAATAAACATATACTTGGCTTGTAGTCTCTACTGTCTGACCGACTCTTCATTTGTATGGAAGGCTGAGAGGTGGTCGCGAGTGACCCGGGTGGCCCTAATCGGGTCACTTCCTTCAGTAATTAAAAGTATGGGTCAGATGGAGTGCGACCGTTGCAAGCCCTCAGCCCAAGTATGGATGAAAGGGATAAAAGCTGGTAAACAGCATCTGTCCAACATTTTACTGGAGCAGCGTCAATAGATGGGATGCCCCATGCCTCATCCTCAGCTTCAATTTTAAGTGACAATGCGCGAAGAAAGTAAATAGCTGTCAAAACATTGAAAGGTCAAAAGCTAAATAAAATGCAGTGTGTAGGTGATGTGCTCGAGAGGAAAGAGATGGAGTGTGAGAGCAGCAGATTGAGAGTCATATTTATGAGCCCTCGAGCTGCTGGAGTGTCACTTTTTGTGATGCTCTGGGGACACAAATGACAAAATCATATCTATTAGGCCACGCAAAACCACTATGCGTGGCTTTTAATGGCTTCATAGATATGGAGTAGGGCAAGGCAGCGCAGATCGCTGCGTTGCCTTTGTCTGCACTCAGGGGGTGTTCCATTGGCGTAGCAGTGGGTTTTTCCATGCAACACTCAAGGATTTTGACACTTTCCCAGATTTATGAGAGCATGTCCAACCTGAGAAGCGCAAAAACCTTGCGCCTCCCAAAGTGAGGCATAATGAGGAGAAATAACTATATTTCTCCTAATTGTTTCCTCTTTCTATGTGTGCTGCATTCTGCAGCACACACATTGAAAGAGGAAAATGCCTTTTAGGATTGTTTCTTTGCAGGAAGGTGCCCCTTCCCGCACACAACCTATCCTGCCTGCAATGGAGGCACACTTGCACCGTGGTGCAAGGGTGCCTGTGTTGGCGCTAGGCTGCCGAAATGGCACCAGTGCACGGGGCAAAGGACAGGAATGCACCATATTGCATAAATATAGTGCATTCCTGCCCTTTCACTTTGGCATAGGGCAGTGGAGCAAGCTGACTTGCTGCTCTGCCCTACGTCAAATCCCCATGAATCAGGGACTGTGGGGGGAGTTTACTAAGATTTTTCGCCATGTTTGCATCACAAAAGTGACGCAAATCAGTGCAAAATCTTTTTTTCCCTATTTACTTTCCAGCGCTAAATTTGTTTAGCGCTGGAAATAACGGAAAAGTAATGCGAAGCAGCGCATAGCGCTGCTTCGTATTACTTTTCGCCATGGGGGCGTACCAAGGGTGGAACATGGGCATCCCAATGCACCCACCCAAGGTTTCTCACGCTAAACTCAATTTACTAAATAAAGTAGATTACGTTTAGCGTAATAAAACTGCACCCTTTTCAAGTAGGCGCACTGAAGGAGAAATGCTCACACACATACCCTAGCGCTATGGCGCTAAGGAATGTGCGTGGCACACGGCAGCTGTAATCGGCGCCAGCGCAAGGGAAAGGGGAGGAGAGAGCCATATCTTTGAAGATATGGCGCTCTCCTGCTCACTCCCTGTCGCACAACGCAGCGCAGCCTGGCGGGAGCCTGTGCTCCGTTGCGTGACTTTTTAGTAAATATCCCCGAGGGTTTAAGAAAGATATGAGGTCAAAAAAGTGTGCAATTGTCAAACAAAGAAATTGCAGAAGAGATTAGTATGAAGAGGAGACACCTGGAAGACCTTTTCCCTTCCAAAGACCCAAGTAATGTTTAATTCACAGTCTGCTTAAAAAGTTTCAATTACTTTGTGCGAGTATGTATATATATTGTAGAGCAGATCGAAAGTGCAGCCGCTTTGGTCCTCTGCAGCACTCGCTCTATAGCATCTCTTAGAGGGCAGGAGCACAGCTGGTGTTACATACCACCGGGGGTCATGCACTTCTATGAAAGAAAGCAGAGGGCTTGAAATTCTCCACTGTGACACCCCAGGCTGTGATTGTAGGTCCTGAGGCTCTTCATGTTACACGCCTCTTTAGAAGTGGAACTGCAGTATTTGTTCAAGTCGATCCAAAAATCATGTACATCATTCACTCTGTGCTGAAGCAGATCCAAATATCTTCGGCTTATCTGGAAGTTAAGAACAAAGGGAGAACATTGGTGAGAGTCAGTAATGTGACATCCTGTGGGTGAATTGTGCCCCCTCTGTCCAACCTTCCCTCATTCTTGGGTTTGGCTCCAATCTGTCATAGGGGGGACAAAGGCAGGCAGGCCTAGGTGTGAGCTGCATTTGTCAGTGGCATGATGGGCAGCCTTATAAGTCATGAAGAGTGGGGGCAGATCCCTCCCTTTGAAGCTCAGAAAGGGACTCTGTGCAACCCCCCCAGGTCATCCTGCTCAGGAGAAGAATACATTGCATCACAACCATGGCCCACTGTCACCATGTTTGGAAGGAATACAACATGCTACAGGAGAGACATTCGCAGTCATAAGACCCTGAGCATTGATAGAAAGGCACATGTGTTTTAGGCAGAAAAATACCAATTTTCTAAAACTGCCATTTTCAGCATAGTAACTTTAAATCTGAATCACAATTTAAACAAGTGGAAAAAGTATTTCCCTTTTTATTCCTAAAATGAAGTTAACACATTAACTGGAATAAGGTAACCCATTGTTAGTATATGAGAGAGAAAAACAACTTTAGGACTTTTTCACTGTCAGGACATGTAAAACATGTCCAACTTTTTAAATATCCTGCACTATGTGCCCTTAGGGCTTACCTTCTGGGTAATTTACAAGTATTACCAAGCATTTGCAATGAAATAGGTCTCGCATATGTGAGTGTTAGAGCTTTAGGCATTGTAAATGACAATGTCTTTTCCTTATGTGTATTGGTTTGGAGTGTTGTGGATGTATGAACAGAGACGCTGCTGCAGCACTGTCTAGAGGACTTAGAATCACTATATGGCTCTCATTCACTCTGTTGTGCCGCAAGACTGACCCGCTGATCCGCCGAGCTGCCACGCCTCACCCCGACGTTGAAGCTGTACGCTGCAAACAACGCTGTGAGAGAAGCTATTGAGAAGCCATCGGACGCGCAGAGGGTGCGCGTGCATGATTGCACGTCTACTGCGCCCGCGACCGCACATTGAGGGCGATTTCGGCCAGCAATTGAGCCGGCGAGTGGAGGCAAGAGCGCTGGCTGAAGTCATAAAGCGGGGGGAAAGCGGAAGGCGAGTGACATAGGAAAGGGCGCTGCGGGGCTTACCAAGGTCCCCGCCCCCCCGGTATTACCCCTCCCAACCTGATTAACAAGCTGAGTAAAACCCCTGTTGCACGGCTGTGACAGCTGGCATGAGGCTAGGCACGTGGTAGAGCCATTGGGCAAAGCTGCAAAGCTGCAACGGTGGTAAATTCCAGCTCATTGGAGGCCACATAACACTGGAGTTTACGTGGGTGAGTGGACAGTTTAACTAAGGCAAGAAGAACCGGTGGCACTTCAGCGTCCTAATACAGGACATGGTCAGTCAGCTCTCGGCACAACAGAGGTAAGTGATTGGTACCTTTACGCTATGGTACTTATGGAACATAAAGGATCTAGTTTTTACTAAATATTGCAGTAGAAGTACTTACGTTGTGTAGTAGGCTGAAGGGTGGTGGAGGCTAACAGTGAAGCTACCCCTTGGTGAGAAAAGTGCTGGAAGATCCAGATCTACAACCCAATTCAAATCCAACTTAAATCTACAACAATTTCGCAATAAGCACGTGTTAGCTAGTGAAGGCCCCAAGGAAGAATAAAGCATGTAAAGGGCGGAAACAGCATTCACAGACGATTAATGAGTCCTCAACGGAAAACGGGACACCAGTAGAGAGTATGGGAAGCTCCAGAGAAAGAGAAAAGAGGCCATCAAGGAGAGAAATAAAGAAGAAATCTGCAATTGGAGTTACTCAACCAGGAGCGAAAAGGGGAGCACTAGTGTCGCAGTCAATAAAGGACTTTGTGGATAAACACTTTAAGAGGATACAATCCCCAATGCAATCCCTGGTCACCGAAGTAGAGCACTAAAAAGAGTACGAGAACACTGGTTATTGCGCACTAAATTTAGACTCATCATTTTTAAACTATCAAACAATTTTAAGCCAAAATGAACCCATCCTGGAACCAAGGCTGTCTTCATCTCCACGGATCTTCTACCTGCAGGATAAGAAAGAGCTGGAAGAGGTGGTGAATATCACCAACGAAGCAGGGAGCGATCAGAGAGACAATTCAGTTATAGCCACAAGGCCAAAGCATGATAAGAGTACGGGTCAGCCTCAAAACCAAGGAAATGAAATTGCAGAAAGATCTGCGCGCAATATTACATTGGGCCTAGATATCTCGGCAACTTCCTCGGCCTCAATGCTGGACATAATGCTGATGTTGCAAAAAACTTTGCAAGGGTTGTTAGAAGTTACTATATTAAACAATGATATGTTAAAAAACCCCAAAAACTCAACTCCAGATGATTGTGGGTGAGTTACAAGGTATTAGGGGCCTAATGCCAACTATAATAAGACCGGTTCATGATACTCAGAACTTGGGCAGTGTCGGTGAAACCGAGCAGCTAGACGAATTGCAGAATGTGTATATCTCTAGATGTCCAATGCTGATAAAGAGACGGGGAGAGCACACTTTGCATAGGCACTATAAGCCACATTGAAAAATAGGAAGGAATGTACGAAAACTGGGGAAGGAAAAGGTGTTAAGGAAAGGGAAGGTAGGTGGGGGTTTACAACAAATAACCCCTCAGGAGAGGAGAGCTCTTAGAATTTGTAGAGAAGCATGGGAGCTGAAGGGATTATCAGGAGAAACGCAGATGAATGCTGAAGTGGGAATGAAGATGGTCCAATCAAAAACCTCTTTGAAAAACAGCAGGGAGGGTACAAAGGACAAAACTTATGGAAAAGACCTGGTAAGAGATGATAACACCAGGAACATAGTAGAAGGAGGTAGAAAGCCAAAAGCAATCACTAGTAAGAATAACGGCAGGGAAGAGTGAATGCCCATATCGTAGAAATGGAAGCAGTAGGTAATAAGTGGCTGTACTTTGAACCATCCCAAATAGAGAAGGGGAAGAAAAAAACCAAGGAAGATTCTACCCCTAAATCGGTCCCAGCTCTTATTCTCTTTCTCAAAATGCCCTAGCTTAAGAGAAATTGGGATCAAGGAACTGAGACAGGTGGGTTTCAGTTATAACAATAAAGGGAAGGAAATCACTAAGGTTTTAGTGTACTCAGGGCTGGTAAAGGCAGCTATAGTAAAAGCAGAGAGGGAGGTACTGAAGGAAGGGATAAGGTCAATCCCAGAAGGAGAATTGGAGGAAGGTAGCCAACAAGGAAGAGTTTTTTTGAAGTGTCATGCAGGGTTAGGCAGGTGAGGTTGATAAATGAAGAGTGTGGTGAAAAAGAAAACATCAAAATAGTAGTCGATATCTCAGAGATCAGTAAACTTTGGGGTGATTGGAGTCTAGAAAATAGTCAGACAGGCATGCCTCAGTGGAATCAGAAGGAGGCTGATTGCCTAGGTGAAATTGATTAGGATAATGAGTTGTCGCATAGCCATAAAATTATATCTTGGAACATAAATGGGCTTGGAGGACTGGTAAAAGTAGAAAGTATAAAAGAGTTAGCCCAGATCGTTGAGATTATATGTTTACAAGAAACTTGGCTATGCGACAAAACCCCAGTAATTGAAGGATTTGTCCAAATACATAAACCAGCGAAGAAAAAAAGCTTTGGACGCCCAGCGGGTGGGATTATGACACTGATATCAACCAGGATTGCAAAAAAGGTGACGCCCATAAATGTAAAATGCAAATGGCTGCTTGCTTGCAGGGTATCCTTGTCGGCTTCAGATAGAATGTACGAAAATGTGGTACTTATGAATGTCTACGTGCAGTGGGGTTGTCACGAGGAATATGGGGCACAGATGGGGAATTTTAAGATGTGGACACTCTGTGTGAAAAGTATGTTTATGATGTGGTCATTGTAATGGGAGACTTTAATCATAAATTGAATACGAAAAGGTTAGATCCTTGGTTTAAAGACATATTGGGAGCATATAATATAATGTTAGCCGACTTCCCTGACTGTATCTCTTCCAGACAAGATATGTAATGTAATGTAATGTAATGTAATGTAAAGTATATTTGTACCGCGCAACTATCACCCCAAGGGTATCCTGGCGCTGAGACTGACCAAAAGATGTATGGGTGCAAAACAGACGGGACAGATAGCCCGGCCTGCATTGAATAATAGCTCAAAATTAATCCTCCCTTGGGAAGAGCCATGTCTTCAGATTTTTCCTGAATAGTAGCAGTTCCTGAATTTGTCTTATGTCTACAGGGAGGTCGTTCCAGAGCTTTGCCGCCGCAACGCTAAAGGCTCTCCCGCCAGTTCTAGTTTTTTTGTATCTCGTCATGATCACCAAATTGGTGTTTGCTGACCGGAGATTCCTTTTTGGGGCATACCATTTAAATTTTTCTTGCAGAGGTTTCGGGCCTAACTTATGGATTGCCTTAAACACTATGCATAATGATTTAAATTTAATCCTCTGGCCGATTGGCAACCAGTGGAGGTCCTTCAAAGCCCTCGATGTAGATGATCTACGATGCCTATTGAGAGCCAGTTTGGCAGCTATAGTTTGGATCCTCTGGAGCTTCAAAATCAGTGAGTTTGGAGCCCCCAAATAGAGAGAGTTACAATAATCCAATCTACTCAGTATCACTGCTCTCACCACCTCTGACCTGGTGTTGGTAGGAAGGAATGGAAGAATTGTGCGTAATGCTCTGATCAGAGAGAGACAGGTGCCCACTAGCTTATTAACTTGAGTCTCCAGCTGAAGGTCCTCATCCAGCATAACTCCCAGGTTGCGCACTGTTTTGTTTGGCGTCAAAGGTTTATCAGTAGGAGAGAGCCTAAATTCCAAGTGAAGTGGGCGAGCAACTTTGGCAGTGGAGCAGAATACCATCTCGGTCTTATCTCCGTTAAATTGCAGGGAATTATTTCTGAGCCATTTTGTAGTACTCTGCATACATTCCTGAAATTGATCCATTGATACTGCCTGAGCTCCTTCTAGGGAAAACACCAATTGCGTGTCATCAGCGTAATTAATTAAATCAATACCAAAGGACTTTATAATCGGTATGAGTGGGCGCAGATAAATGTTAAAGAGTACTGGGCTGATTGCTGAACCTTGTGGGACCCCTTGTAAGACCGGGGTCTTGGGGGATGTGAATGGCGGAATAGTCACCACTTGTTGTCTGCCATTCAAATATGACCGTATCCATTGCAGTGCCCGCCCTTTCACTCCCAACTTCTCCAGTCTCATCAGCAAAATAGCATGATCCACCGTGTCAAATGCTGCGGACATATCAAGTAGTATCAGTACCGTAGCCGGCCCATTGTCGGCCCTCATTCTAAGGTTATCGAGTGCCGACACCAGGGCTGTTTCTGTACCATGCCCTGGGCGGAAACCGAATTGTGCTTCGTCAAGCAGATGGTACTCCTCCAAGTAATGTGAAAGAGATTTTCTGACTGCTCTCTCCAGGATCTTTACCGGGTAGGGCAGCAGCGATATGGGCCTAAAATTATCTGGACACGTAGGATCGAGAGTAGGTTTTTTCAACAGTGGGGTCACCATTGCCTGCTTCCAGCAGTCAGGGACCATGCCTTCATCCAATGATTGACAGCAGATCTGCCACAGCCGGGGAAAGATTTCCAGATGAAATTCTTTCCACAATTTCTGCGGGGAGGATCCAGAGGCGAACCTGAGGAAACCTTCAAGGCTAGGTTGTTAAATATTTCCAAATTGGAGATATGAAAAGAATCCAATGTTACTAATTGAACATTGGCATTTCTTTCTATCAATTGTTCCAAATCTACTATAGTATTACGATCGTTAGCCCTCTCCTGAGTGATCTTTAGGTTAAGGCCCTCAATAATCCTGCTGATTTTCAAATTAAAGTGCGCAGCAATATCATTGCAGAGTCCTTGTGATGCCTCAACCCTATTGCTCGTGCAAGCAGGGTTGGATAGATCCTTCATTATTGTGAAGAGGGCTTTTGAGCTATTAGGTGACTGCAAAATCGTATTGGCATAATGTTCAGCTTTGGATTTAGCAATCATCTCCTTATAAAGGTTAAATAGCTGTTTCCAGATTTTTTTATCTGCATCATCATAGAGCTTGCGCCACTTTCTCTCAGCCTGTTTGCACTTTAATCGCAAATTTTTCAGTTCTGCGTTATACCAAGGGGCTGATGGTTTCTTCCTATTACTTATGTCCTTAACCGGAATGTGCAAGTCTAACGAGTGGTTGATTTGATCACACAGGGCCTGATAATTATCGCCCACCGATTTGTTGGAAGAAAAGGTATTCTTTCCTGGTAGCAGTGGCCTTTTACCATCTTTCATTAGTTTGAACCATTCTCTACCTCAGTGATGCGCTGCAGTTTTAATCGGCTTATTTTTTAAGCCGGGAATGGACAGCCAGAACTGAACTAAAAAATGGTCAGTCCATGCTTGAGGCAGTATCTCGGCCACCGTTGCCTCTGTACAATTGGCAAAGATAAGATCTAACGTATGGCCTGCTTGATGAGTCGGTTGAAGAATTAACTGTTGTAGATTTATGCTCTCACAAGATTGTGTCAACTGTTTGAGAGCCGGGCTAAGGCCTCCATTATCCCAGAGGTTGAAGTCACCCACCACAATCAGTCTTGAATGAGTAAGCAACAGATTAAAAATTGTGTCAATCAGTGACTGAGTGTGTAGGGTTTGTCTACCAGGAGGCCTATAGCATACTATCCCTGACATCAATTGTCCCTCTGCTTCCTTCAATGAGAAGCCCAGTATTTCAATTCCCTCGACTGCATCAACATGCAGGGGCATGAAGTCCCACTTGTCTTTAAATATTACTCCCACTCCGCCCCCTCTCCCTGTCGGCCATTGTTTGTGAAAGATTTTATATCCTACTGGACAGGCTTGCCCTAGTACGACCGCGGAGTCGGCTCATGCCCAGGTTTCAGCCTTAGGGAAGTATTTGGGGACAAAGGGATTACTCAGCCTAAATGGCAGGATAGAAACCGACTGCCCAGCCAAGCAAACATTCACGATAGGTACACAATATTGCCCAATTGATTACGTCTTTGTTCATGCATGGAACTTTGCATTAATAAAGGGGTTTCGGGTAACTCAAAGAGAAGGTAGCGATCATAACCCTTTGCAACTTGAATTGTTTAGTGATGATATGAGCCCATGTGATATAGTAATAGCCCAACAATTAGAGTACCCCAAGCATTTGACAACAAGACTAACAGATGAATATATGGTAAACCTGGCTAACTTTCAACAGGAGCTAAATATGGAAAGGGCCAGGGGTCAGGAATTGGAATGGTTTGAAGAAAAAATTGAACATGTAGTACGACGCCTCAGAGTAAAACTAAAAAATAATAAATCAAGCTCGATCAATAACCAAACAACCCGAGGAAGGCGAGCAAAGTGGTTCAATGTGGAATGTATGAAAAAGAAAAGGGTGATAAGGAGGGTAGAGAGAAACCTTAGAGTTAAATACGACCAGGGTAGACATACAAAGCTTGACAAGTTTAGGAAGGAATATAAAATGTTAGTAAGGAACTAGAAAAGGGTCCATAAAGAGGAATGCTGGGAAAACCTGCTGGAAATCATTGAAGCCAAAAATGTACGGAAGTTTTGGAAGCTGATACAGGAAGCTTCAGGACAGCCCCAAGGGGCTAGGAGCTGTGTGGTAGAAGAAGCAGCATGGGAGGAGTACTTGGATGAATTGTATGGTACTAGTAAAACATCTGAAGAAAGCAAAAAATTGCTTTGGGGAGGGGTAGTTGGAGATATAAAAACATACTTCACAGTAGAGAATGTGAAGCATACCATAAAGAAGCTAAAGTTAACCAGAGCAGCAGAACCTGATAGCCTTCCCGCTATCATAATAAAGACGCAGCTAAATTGGTGGGCCGAATTTCTATCACAAATGTTCTTGGCTATAATAGACGCAGGCAAAATTCCAAATAATTGGAGGGGAGCTGTAATTAGACAAGTGCATAGGAAGGGAGATATGAAAGCCCCGAAAAATTATAGACTGATTAATTTGCTGGATGTTGGTGAGAAAGCCTTTGCCAAAATAAATCCTGGTAGATTGAAGGATTGGGTGGAGCAGCGGTCCTTTGTACCTGTAGAACAGGGTGGTTTTAAGGAAGGCCACTTCACGATTGACCACTGTTTTGCCCTATGGGCGGTTGCGCGGAAGTCAATTGAGCAAAGAGGGAAGTTGTACTGTTGTTTCGTAGATGTCCATGCAGCGTTTGACCAGGTAGATCGGAAGTGCCTATGGGAGTCCCTGAAAAAATATGACATTCCAGAAGGACTTCTGGTCATAATACAGGACCTACACAGAGGGAATTGGGCCCAGATCATTAAGGATATGGTGGGGACATTAACACCGAAAATAGCAATTAATAACGTCTAAGACAGGGCTGTGTGCTGGCCCCCCCTACTCTTTGCCATATTTTTAGCAGATCTGCCATTTGTGCCGGAGGTAGATAGAAGTGCAAGCCCAAAAATGAACGAAAAACAACTATCGTGTTTATTGTATGCAGATGACTTAGTAATCCTCGACCAGACAGAGTTGGGCCTACAAAGAAAGTTAAACGCAGTGTAATACCGCGAGCGGGACACCCAAGATGGCCACGGTGGAATACCTAGGCGGAAAGGCGGTTACCCCTCCAGCAGAGCGCGACCTTGACCATGTGACCGCCACATCGATCGAAACGCCGCAGACACACAGAGCAGGAGAAGGAAAATACTCAGAGCTACGGGGGAAGGAGACGCCGGAAGGAGGAAATAATGAGGAGGATGAGCGCGAGGAACCCGAGAAGAGGAGCCCGGGGGAGAAAGTATCAGCGGAGGCCAGCGTGGGCAAGGCCCGACTGGGAACAAGAAGCCCAGCTGAAGCAGATGACGGAGAACAGCCCAGAGGCATCACATGCCAGTCCAACTGTCCCAAGGAGAGAGAGGATGCCTGGACTCCTCCCGCCACGACCTAGGAGGGCCGTGGCTGTAGTCAAGTACCTCTCCTTCATTATTTCGCTGTAGGGAGGTGGTGGGGACTGTAAAACTGCACCAAACCACTTCCAAATAACAAAGCATGCAAAACAACCACCAGGGTGTTTCGGTGGAGGGTTAATCTCCAAGTCCCTAAGCAATTTTGCTTACGTTATATATATTCTGTTGCTCTTTTTTGAGGGTAAGAACTTCCTTCCACCCCTCTGCGGCTGCCAAATAAGAAGAGGAGAAGAGGGAAGCAAGTCCTACCATATCCTGAGGGGAGAAAGTAGCAGACGGAGGAAGATTACTTCCATGACTGTGGATTTTCCCAAAAAGAACCTCAGTTTTCCTTAATTTGATGCTTTGGGTCCAGTAATCTCATTCATTGGTGTAGTTTGCCACATAATAAAATAACTGCTAGTACGAGAAAACAATATTTTTTTTAACGTGTCCCTTATTCTCGCACTGAGTGATTACACGCATTTAGAGAATATTGTGTGGCAAAGCATTTAACCGTAAATATGGATAAAACCAAAATCTTATGCTTTGGAAAAAGGGATCCTAAGTGCAACTGGTATTTGGGCCCAATAATACTGGAAATAGTGAATGAGTACAAATACCTCAGAGTCTGATTTGACAGGACCCTAAAGTGCCACATGCATCTAGAGGCACTGAAAGCTAAGGCCCATATATCAGTGTGTGGTCTGAAAAAATGTAATCACGTCTACAGAGAAATGTCCCATAGACCGCTGATAAAGGCCTACAGTGCCATGATACCTCCTCAACTACATTACGGGGCAGAAGTACCTTACTTAAGTGGTTAAAGCGAATGGGATATTGAGGAAGGGAAGTGTATAAAAACCCTAATGTCATTACCAGGCTCATCTATGATCCAGGCAATTAGATTTGAGCTAGGGGTGACGTCATGGAATGTAGAGGTTTAAGTGGCTCCATTAAGATTTTGGAAAAGATTGGGAGCGGACCAGAAGGTCTCACAATGGTGTAAAAATGAGATCCACTATAGCGACTTAAATTGGGCCAAAGAGGTCAAAAAGAAACTGTACTCTGTATGTGGGAACCTGAAGGTGAAAATATGTCAACAGACACTACAAGTAGAAGCTACTAAGAGTGAACTCAGAACTCTAGGAAAGGAACTGTCTAGGAAGGAAGGCGGGGAGTATCTGAGAAAGAAAAAATCGGTACAATTTATGATAAATAGTTGGCAGAATGAAGCCTGGTACCCATAGCTTGGTACATTACCAAATCATTGGCTCCGATGCAAAGTACTAAGATTGAGACTTGGTATCAATCCTTGGATAATAAATGAGAGAATAGAAATAGAAATGATGCAATCCGATGGCACATGTACGATAGGCACAAAATGTGATATTCTGCACATATCAGTGGATTGCTCAAAAGTATTAGCTCTGCGGAAATTGTTTTTATGTCCCATTTTTTAAAAATACGGTACTGTATCCCGGGCACACGCTGTAGAACTTCTTGTAGATATGCCAATCCTTGACATCGCAATAGCTATTGGGAGATATATGAATGTCGTAAAAAGGTTTGTTATGGAAAAATGAAATTGAAGATTGAAAGTCATGATGGAATTGGGTTTTAGATAGCTTTAATTGATGTAAAATCTTTAGAAAGTATAATTCTTATTAGGAATTTTTATAACAATTTTTAAAAGTATTCAACTATTGTATATACGGGTGTGACCATGATGTATATATTGAGTAATTGTGTAATCATGTAATGCAGTGTATGGAAATCCACGCTGTCTTCGTCTTCTTCTTACAGGATATTTATCTTCATGGTATCTGTTGATGATATTGTGATGATTTTAGAATATTTATCAAAATGTCATGTTTTTATGTTGTTTAAAGACCTGCGGTCTAAATAAAGGTTACTTTGACTTACTGACTGACTTAGAATCACTGCCAATTTTATTTTGGATTACAGATAGTGTGTACAACAAATAACGTTGCTGATTAGGAACTAAGTTCCAGTCTCAACAGGAAGCTTCACATGAGGTGATTTAGAACAATTTGCGGGAAGTTTACATTTTAGCAAAACACACGTATGAAGATTGGAGCACCAAGAAAGAGCCTTTCAGCTATGCAGATTTCCACTTTGAAATAAAAGCTAGCACCTTTAAAAACACAACTACAAACTATTTTAACTTTTTACACCATTCCAGACTCCTTGCCTGATCTTTCTCAATGACATAAAAAGTGGTAAACACATTTCAGTCAGCTTGCGTGAAGATAACTTGAAGGATTTCAAGTACACATTTAACCTTTGAAGCCATCTGCAACAACTTCTTTCCCCTAAACTACACCAATTTAGAGACAGGGAGTCTGGAGTGGTGAGACAGGGTTGAATAGTTTGCAGCAGTATTGACAAAAGAAACCGCTCGGCTCCAGTAAAGTCGGAATTAGCATTGCTCTAAAGATCACTATCTTTGAACTGACAGGCATAAAAATGTTACGCGCTACAGCGAGGCAAACGAGGTAGAGGACGCATTGTTGCGGTCTTTGTGACAGTGGAACTTATCAGGGTTACCACTCGTATTTTAACCAGCACTGACTCCAAACATAGGGAGTCTCTTTCGGATCATCCTTATCTTGGGTTGCCCACACCGATAACTAATCATAAGACGGATCGTGGGATGTGAACACAATCGGCCGTCAATCAGTTTTTTTATCATGTGGAAACACCCGCTATCAATAGTTTGTGGATGCATGTGTATATACCAATAGGAGTCAACTGTGATTGGAATTAGAAATCGCACAACGACAGTTTCGCGCCAACTGCCTTGAAAAAGTCTATGGGTAGACGAAACACGTGTTGGCACATTGGCAGACTTCATGCTGGATGTATGAAGTACAAGAATAAAATCGCCAAATTGAAGAAACTTTGATTTTTGTGGACTCTGTATGCTGTTTTATCGCTTCGATTAACATTATTTGCTGAAGAAATTGTATATGTGACATTGGATATAGGGAATCTGTTTACTCATCCAGTACCCTAGTGGATTGTTAATATCAAAGTGTGTGCTCATTGATGCTCTATGGTTTTAGGTTTGCATACACATTAGTTTTTTCTCTTGTGTGATTAGCATCTTTTGGTAGTAGGTGCTGTTGAGTCAAGCTAGCACCCCAAAAATAACCTTTATGTCAAACAGAAATTTATTCGCACTTTATTACAGTACAAGTGGATACTTTTGGTCTATTTCTTGATCGTGCGGTTCTTTCTCATTTATTGGGAACCATTACTACCAACTTAGTTGCAACTAAAGGCGAAAGCAGTCGACTTTGGAGCCGGGGAACAGGTTTGAGTTCCGGCATCGGCTGAACATCTTGTGATTCTGGGCAAATCACTTAGGGGTCGATTCCGATTCGGGCCGGAAAAAGCACCGACCGACTCGGATCCGGAAAAAATACCGACCGACACGTACCCGTGGCGCCCGACACGCCAAGTACGATGCAAGGCGCGAAAAATCCGACCGACACGTAACGAAACCAAGTCGACCGACCGAGCCGCACGGAAAATAGCAATCCGGCCGGAAAAACACGCGAATCCAACCGACCGACACGCACCCGGAACAAATCCGACCGAAACGTACACGCCAACTCCAAACCGCAAAGTACGATGCAAGGCGCGAAAACCACGACCGAGTCGGACGGAGGACAAGCCGTACGACCGACAAGCATACAAAACCGAGCCGAAGCAACACAAAACACCGCGACCGACGCGTACGCAGCATAGAAAACTGCACAAACACAGCGTGAACGAAACGGAAAACACCGTACGAGACCAATGCAGGGTCCGACTCGGTCACAAGAACGTTTCCAACATACACAAACAACACAAAGGAAAAATCACCCAAAAAAGGCCAAACAAGCAATTACCAAGCCAATAAATACTGGGGGGTGGGGACAGAGAACAAAGACACACCCACAACTCCACCTATATAAAGGACACAAATCACTACCATGAGCCTTTGCAAATGCCATTCCACTGCCAGCACCCAAGAGAAAGCAACCACACACCCACAGCTCATCCCTCACACAAGCCACACACCATCAGCACACCAACAAATACCTACCTCACATACACCCAGCAAAACACACACTCACACACCCTCACCTGCACACCAACACACACATCACCCACCATCACCACCCATCACCATGCCCCCAAGAAGAATCCCAAGTTCCTAGATAGTGAATTGGAAGTCATGGTAGACGAGATCCTCAGGGTGGAGCCACAGCTGTTTGGCACTCTGGTCCAACAGACCCCATGTCGCAGAAAACCAAGATGTGGGAGAGGATCATCAACAGGGTGAACGCCCAATCACCATGTCGGCGCACAAAGACGGACATCCAGAACAGGTGGTATGACGTGCGCAGGAGGGTACGGGACATGCTGAAGAAAGACTACATCAACAGCCAACACACCGGCAGTGGCCCTCCTGCCAAGCCAATATACCTCAGGCCCTGGGAGGAGAAGGTGCGGGCCATCCTTCCGCCAGTGAGGGTATATGGACTAGAGGACATCCCAGAGCCTGGTGAGTACACAACAAATGTACACAATAAACTGCCACAAAACACACACATCACTGTCAAGGGAGAGTCAAACCATGCACTCATAGCAATTACACAGCAACTAGAACAGAATCATCCCAAAATGTGTATGTCAGTCAGATAAACACAACACATGCCATCAAAAAAGTCACATCCAACTGTGCCAACACATGTACAAACACAACCACAACTACAGCTAGGCAGTGGCACAAATAGAACTAACAAACACATCCACACATGTAGCCATCACAACAACACCAACACACAGTGAAGACCACTCAAAGGAAGGAATTCTGTGTATGCTGGCCAAGTCAGTGTAGCCAATAGCATCATGGGAGTCGCAGTCACACATATTGCCCGCCCCAAAACTGTCCCATCAACACCACCATGAACCATGCGCACATCACAGGGAGTGGAGAAGGACTCACAAGATGGCTGACACTGGCTACTGCTGTGGGGAGCACAAGGCCCTGCTGCCAACAGCAGGACACCACTGACTGACATCCTGAGAGACAACTTCCACTCCCTGCAATGCAAGCACGTTCCATGGTGGGATATCTGGCTGGCTGGGTGGGAAGGGGGACTTGCAGCACTGACTATAGTCACCAGCACCTCCCCTCACACCCCCCCCAACACAAACTCCACAGTACCCACCTGGTAGAATGCAATGCCCTCCATCCTAACACAAGATCCCACAAAGCACCACCACCCTGGGTTATGTTGTGTGAAGCACAGGGACACTCTTGGGACTCTCAGCCAAACAACTGCCAGGACAACACTCCCAGCCATCCTGTCAGCACAGCCAGCCCACCCCACAGGGAAGCAGAGTCAAAAGGAAGGAAGCATGGGCATGCTGGGAAGGGGGTGGAGGCAATAGCATGATGGGAGTCGTAGTCACAGACATTGCTCAGCCTCACAACTGGCCCATCAACACCACCCTGAACCATGCTCACATCACAGGGAGTGGAGAAGGACTCACAAGATGGCTGACACTGGCTACTGCTGTGGGGAGCACAAGGCCCTGCTGCCAACTGTGCACCAACAAACAGCAGGACACCACTGACTGACATCCTGAGAGACAACTTCCACTCCCTGCAATGCAAGCACGTTCCATGGTGGGATATCTGGCTGGCTGGGTGGGAAGGGGGACTTGCAGCACTGACTATAGTCACCAGCACCTCCCCTCACACCCCCCCAACACAAACTCCACAGTACCCACCTGGTAGAATGCAATGCCCTCCATCCTAACACAAGATCCCACAAAGCACCACCACCCTGGGTTATGTTGTGTGAAGCACAGGGACACTCTTGGGACTCTTAGCCAAACAACTGCCAGGACAACACTCCCAGCCATCCTGTCAGCACAGCCAGCCCACCCCACAGGGAAGCAGAGTCAAAAGGAAGGAAGCATGGGCATGCTGGGAAGGGGGGTGGAGGCAATAGCATGATGGGAGTCGTAGTCACAGACATTGCTCAGCCTCACAACTGGCCCATCAACACCACCCTGAACCATGCTCACATCACAGGGAGTGGAGAAGGACTCACAAGATGGCTGACACTGGCTACTGCTGTGGGGAGCACAAGGCCCTGCTGCCAACTGTGCACCAACAAACAGCAGGACACCACTGACTGACATCCTGAGAGACAACTTACACTCCCTGCAATGCAAGCACGTTCCATGGTGGGATATCTGGCTGGCTAGGTGGGAAGGGGGACTTGCAGCACTGACTATAGTCACCAGCACCTCCCCTCACACACCCCCAACACAAACTCCACAGTACCCACCTGGTAGAATGCAATGCCCTCCATCCTAACACAAGATCCCACAAAGCACCACCACCCAGGGTTATGTTGTGTGAAGCACAGGGACACTCTTGGGACTCTTAGCCAAACAACTGCCAGGACAACACTCCCAGCCATCCTGTCAGCACAGCCAGCCCACCCCACAGGGAAGCAGAGTCAAAAGGAAGGAAGCATGGGCATGCTGGGAAGGGGGTGGAGGCAATAGCATGATGGGAGTCGTACTCACAGCCCTACATCCCCCACCACATGGCCCAGCAAGCTCACACTCACGCATGCACATCCCACAGAGAGTGGAAAGGCCCATCAAAGATGTCTGACACTGTTGCTGTGTCGTGGGGAGCACAAGGGCATGCTGGGTACTGCACACCAACCAACAGCAGGACACCACTGTCAGCCATCTTGCCATTGCCCTCACACCCACACCCACTGAACTCCACACAAAAGCAAGTAAGTATGGGAATGCTGGCAAGTGGGGTGGAGGCAATGGCATGATGGGAGTCGTAGTCACAGACATAGCTCACCCCCACAACTGTCCCATCAACACCACCCTGAACCATGCTCACATCACAGGGAGTGGAGAAGGACTCACAAGAGTGCTGACACTGGCTACTGCTGTGGGGAGCACAAGGCCCTGCTGCCAACTGTGCACCAACAAACAGCAGGACACCACTGACTGACATCCTGAGAGACAACTTCCACTCCCTGCAACGCAAGCACGTTCCATGGTGGGATAACTGACTGGCTGGCTGGGTGGGAAGGAGGTCTGGCTGTCAACCAAACACAAGCAATGCAGACCATGTTCACACCCCAGAAAATACATAGAAATGCCCAAATAATGCAGGACAATGTGCCACACCAATATCAACCCCTGACTGTGACGACTTAGGACAATGCAATGTACAGGCCCGCACCCAGAGGCACAGTCACAACTGTCATGTGTGTCAACCACTGATGCCTGCAGAAACATGACATACATTGTTTGTGTCTCCCAAAAACAGGTGATGATGGGGACACAGCAGCAGACGCTGAGGAGTCCCAGTCCCAGGCTCAAGAGGATGCCGAGCTCACTGGCGTCGTACAGCCTCTGTCCTCCTCGGATGATGAACAACCTGGCACATCCGGTGCAAGTCAACATGCAGCACCAGCAGGACCACCAGCTGCAGCACCAGCAGGACCACCAGCTGCACTCCCTGCACCCACCCCTACAACGACTGTCACCACGAATACCATCCCTGCCGACATGGACAGAATAAGGAGCAACACCAGTGCAGTGACCCTGGACCAACCTGGGGCCATGGACACCACCACCACCACCAACCCCCAAGGTGGACCAGGGTTATCTGTGCGTGCAACTGCACACACTGCACATGTCAGCAGGGGTGGTGGGAGGGGTGGGAGACAGAGGTCGCTGCTTGCAGACGTTGCTGGTGTGCATGACGACCCACAACTGGTACGCATAGCTGATGCGTACCAGTCCAGCACCGGAGAGCTCAGCCAGGTAGTGGGGCTCCTCAGAGACATCAAACAGCAGCAGGCTGCCCATCATGCCCGATTGGACTCCCACATGTCCCACGTGGAGTCACACATGTCCCGTGTGGACTCACACATGTCCCGTGTGGAGTCCAAGTGGGATGTACTGCATGAGATGACGGCGGTGCACAGGGACATTTTACAATGCCTCCGCCAGATGAACAGCAACCAGTCCACACCTCCCTGTGTGCCAACAACATCTGGTGCCGAACAAACTGCAACTGCCACAGGGAGGGAGGAGGACTCTGGCGGAGAGTCCCCTGCACCGCAGCAGCCTGCACTTGAGGGCCCCCCCAAGAAGAGGGGTCGTCCGAGGAGGGAAAAGTGAGAGGCCGATGGCCAAGCGCAACTCCCAGGAAGCCTGAACCTGTTCTGGATGTTCGCCTTTGTGCACAGACTGTTCACCCTGTTGACGGCAACACTACTCCCACACATTGCATGGGGAGTACAAGTTGGACCAATGTGTCAGACAACTGTGGCCCGATACTGGGGATCCTGTCTACCCGGACTTTCAATTCACCTAGGAACTTGGGATTGCAAGATTCATGTACAGCACAACCCATCCTATGCACTATTAACACAAATGTATCACAATAAACACACTAATACACCATACATGCCTCTGTCGTGATTCCAACATGGGTGCTGTTATGGGGATGATGAACTGCAAAATTACACTGTGTATGCGAACTGCAACAGCAAGGACAACACAGGCATGTGAGTAAAGGCAACGTGACACATATGAGGGAGACACACCACCAGGGCTACACAACACATACACACCTAGGCCATCTGACTCATTGCCTACACTGATGTTGCCAGGGAAGACGGTGCAATGCACAGACACCACACCCATTCCCAGTTGTAGTCAAGTAGCCCACAGGTGCAGTAAGCAAATGGCAGTCAAATGTGTGACCACAGACAACGCACATCACTAAGTGAAGCACAGGTTTATTACACAGTAGCAACATGCCGTAACCACTACAGATGCAAGGTAACCCCACCTGGTAGCGGGCACACAGTCAACAACTGTAGACGGAAGGAAGTCCATGGGTGTGGCGCACATCACCTGTAGGGACACAACAGCTACCAGCCTGGATGTGCAATCACGTCGTCGGTGGACACAGTTGACCAAACGAATCTGAAAGTACCCTGTGAAGGACAGAAATGACACACAGTCAAAAGCAATGCAGTACAGGACAGAACAGCAAAACTCATGCACAATACATGTTACAAGATACCCACCCAGAACCAAGTTAGCATGTCAACACTGTTGGGGAGTACAGCCCACCTGTAACCACACATCGCAACACACATCCAGTCAAGTAGCCCATGGACACACTCCAACAGCGCCAGAGCCCCACCCACACATCATGCCAACTCACATCATTCACATGACACCTCAGGATACTCACATTCAGCTAAAGAAGTTGGTGATGAGCTGTGTGCGGACATCACCATCACCATCATCATCATCATCGTCACTGGCATTGTGGTCCAGGCCAGGATCCTCCACAGGTGGCGGATGTTGGTCATCGTCATCCTGGATGAGAGGCAACTCCTTCCGCACTGCCAGGTTGTGGAGCATGCAGCAGACGATGATAATCTTGCACACTTTCGCAGGGGCATATGGGAGGGACCCTCCGGTCTTGTCCAGGCAGCGGAAGCGGCTCTTCAGGAGACCAAAGGTCCGCTCAATCACTCTCCTGGTCCGACCATGTGCCTCATTGTAGCGCATCTGGGCAGGTGTCACAGGGTTCCTGAGGGGTGTCAGCAACCACGGCATGTTGGGGTATCCCGAGTCACCTACGGACAGACAAGTGCACATCAGCTGACTTGGAAAAGTGGGCGGAATACTACAGATCAGATCACACACAATGGCACAAAGTCAGTACACACCGACAAGCCAGGCACGCTGGTTCTGCATCTGTGCCATCATCCTGGGGATGCGACTACTCCTCATCACAAAGGCATCGTGTGCTGAACCAGGGAAACGGGCACACACGTGTGTGATGGTCATGTCTGCAAGACACACCACCAGTGCATTGACCGAGTGGTAGTGCTTGCGGTTCCTGTAGGCCTGCTCCTGGGCCTGTGGTGGTACCAAAGCCACATGTGTCCCATCAATGGAGCCAATTACATGCGGCATCCTCCCCAGGGCATAAAAGTCACTCTTCACGTCAGTGAGTCGTCGCAGTCTAGGGAAATAGATGTACCGGTTCAGGAAGAGCAACATTGCCGCCAAAACATCGCGGAGCACACGGCTGAACATGATCTGTGACATCCCACCAGCAGACGCCACAGTATGTTGGAAGGTACCGGTGGCAAAGAAGTGTAGGGCTGCCATCACCTTCACCTTGGGGGTCAGCGCTGTAGGATACGGCCGGCCAGGCTGCAAATGTGGGGACAACTGCACTGCCAAATCCTCAATCAGCTGCCTGGTGAAGCGGTACCGTCGGATGCTGTCCCGTTCCACCATCGTTGCCAGGTCTGGGAATGGCCGATGGACAGCAGGAGCCCTGCAGTGCAGAGGAGAAGTAAGCAAGATCGTCAGTCACCCCACATATGCGGCATTGAACACACTCAAGATCCCAACATACATCATCATGAGGCACAACTACATGAAGTGTGCAGTACCGGAAGGACATGTATGGTACATACATGGCCAACATCTGTCAACACGGTCCTACAGGTGGCATCAATTTGTCCCAGGTTGGCCCATTGGATATCATGATGCCGTGTCACAGTCACCCCCACAGTGACATGTGAGGACAGATGTGCCCCAGGCACCACAGCTCAACGACAGGTACATTCCCAGGGACCCTGTAATGCCACATGGACACTGGCATCACCTGGAGTATCATGTGTACACCACAGCAAAACAAACATGACCCCCACAGGTAGTGGCCACACTTGCCATGGCAGGACAGACATGGACGTCTGTGACACACACGCACAACATCAGAGTCCATGCACACACAACGTGGATGTGGAGACTGTCTCCCATTGTGCACATGAAATCAGAGACATTGTAAACACTACATGCACAAAGACTGTGGAGGGCCATCACTATTGTGCCACTGGGACACCCTGGCTCAAACATACCGTCCCACATGGGACTCACGGGGTATGTGACATGACATACACAAACACCACTGTGAAATGTGACCATGACACATGCACAGATATGAACAGTTGCACATCACAGTGGTCACGTACACGTAACACCCAGGATCCTGTCCCCATGAACACGTGCACAGCCTGGGGGTGGCTGCCCACAGGTGACACCCACAGGACAACATGTACACCAACATACACACAATAGGAAATGCAGCCTTACATGCCTTATGATAAGGTTTGGACAGGCTGTCGTGATGTAGGTGTGCCAACCATGCAACAGAAGGTCCCCCTACTATGCTTTGAGGTCTCAGAGGAGGGGAAGAACCAGAACCAATTATAGATAATACCTCTGTACTGACCTATTTACTTTCATATGACCTAAACAGGTTCTAATGACGCCTATACCCCACAAGTACCCACACAGGAATACAGCAAGAAAAGATTTTTATTTACTATGTTTATTAATCAATAGTATTCATTTTAAAATTCATTTTTTTGTTAGTTTTTATCTTATTACACGTAAATAGTGAAAAGCTTAATACAAAAACATTTACAAATAGATTGCCTGTGTTTCTTAATCACATACAGTACTTCAAAATTAATCCAATGATTACTAACAAACACAAGGCAAATTATTTATCCTAACAAACAACCCAGCCATCTAAAACTCATCATTTATCCTACCATTTTCTCTCATTCACTCCACATGTAATCATATTTCACACATAAAAAATCTTTGAAATTCGACCCAATGAGGGGCCCTAGCCAAATAACAAAAGGGCAATTGCGATGCTTCACCAGAAGCAGGAAAGTTTGAAAAAATTCTCAAATAGACCACTCAATGATGACGGTGAAAGGTCTGGTCTACGCGCGTTTCAGTGGAAAAACCACCTTCCTCAGGACCAAGATGTAGGGAATCTCTCATAAAAAGCTGGGAATGTCTGTAAATAATGAAATAGTGAATTAGGGGAGGCAGGAATTTTGTATTATTTGAAATGTATTTCTAGCACTCCGTTTCAATCCAAACCCTACTACAGCAAAACAGATTTCTTAGTGATAGGAATTCATGAAATTGCATAAAACAAGTGATTCCATTGTTAGATGGAGCCAAATATACCACCAAAGAAATGAAAAAGTTGAAAAAGTTAAGGGTGAAAAGGAACATCAAAAGGTGTTTAACCAGAAAAGACCCCATCCAAGTTTGCCCGTTGTGAAAAAAATCCCGAATACAGCTAGAGGTGCATACCCTAGTAGCAAAAAAGGAGGGAGAAGGTATCAAATTTGTCTTTGACGCCACTGCATTATTACCTCACATCCTAAAACAATTCTATGTGATTTTTGGAAGCAGGAAATGTTGTTTATATATATCAACAACGTCGTTGCATTACCTAAAGAAGATAAAAGATTGATATAGTGATCATCAATATTCCTTCTAACCATCAGTGTTTCTAGTTTCAAGCCAAGAATTAACCTTTAATGTAGGTAAAGCCATATATTACCCTGTATCCTCGATTCGCTGTGTTTATTATATAGTAGATGGAATACCTCGGAGTGCTCTTTTTCCTTTTTGAAATCCCTCTGTTTCCTGCTAAATTACAAAGAAAGAGAGATTGTCTCTGTTCATGTTTAAAAAGAGAACAAGAAAGAGGATAATATCCATGATTAAGAAAAACTCTGTCCATCCTATTAATAAGACAGTGTTGATGTCGCCCATTGTTTACCTAAAAAATATTTTAAAGTTTTCTCTTAATAGACTATGCAAATATACCCCATAATACCGTCATATAGCTTGAATACTGAACTCAGAATGGCTTAAATATGTTATACTAATGCTCGTAGTAAAAAAACTCCATGACTGCAAAACCTCATATATGAGATAACAATGTTTTGATCTCAACTCTCTTTGCCTCACGTTCTCCGATATAGGTCATGCACTCTACTATGGCTTTCTGACCCACTGGATGCTAGTATACCTGTAAATGCTTTGCGTGACCCAATAGAGCCACACAATAAGAAATAATGAAGCATTTTTAAAATGCTAATGCTACTCATACAACATCATGTATTAGGCATCGATATTTTGCTCTCAGCTCTATTTCTACTACAACCGACCTGGTGGACACCCTACACCCTACTAAGGCTCTCTGACCCTCTAGGTGCTACCCTACCCATAAAAGCAATGCATGTCCTCCTGGGAACATCAAAGAGACGGCACTCCCGATTTTAAAGAGTAATTCAAATATGTCGCGCAAACTTTGTGTTTCTAAAGAAAACAACCCGTCAGCGGAAAAGCTCCTTACCTATCTTGGGATTGCTACCATTTCGATATCGCTTTCCACTCCGATGTCTCTGGTCAATGCTACAAACGGGCCAATCGGTCTGTTCTTTTTATAAAGAAGATATATAGATTCGCGGGCTTTCCAGTTCCGTGTGCTCCACCTTGTTCTCGCGATGATGTAGGTGTGCCCCTCACTCCCTGGGAGCTATCTGTGGCTGGCATATGTCCATCTGAGACAGGCATGCTGACCTATGCCAGTCACATGTACAGTGATGCGTTGTACCGCAATGGACCGATCGGTGCCTCCGGCCGGCCCATTGCCTTCAATGTGTGCGGGTACGCGTTGTACCCCTGTGCGCGTTGTACCGCAATGGACCGATCGGTGCCTCCGGCCGGCCCATTGCCTTCAATGTGTGCGGGTACGTGTTGTACCCCTGTGCGCGTTGTACCGCAATGGACCGATCGGTGCCTCCGGCCGGCCCATTGCCTTCAATGTGTGCGGGTACGCCTTGTACCCCTGTGCGCGTTGTACCGCAATGGACCGATCGGTGCCTCCGGCCGGCCCATTGCCTTCAATGTGTGCGGGTACGCCTTGTACCCCTGTGCGCGTTGTACCGCAATGGACCGATCGGTGCCTCCGGCCGGCCCATTGCCTTCAATGTGTGCGGGTACGCGTTGTACCCCTGTGCGCGTTGTACCGCAATGGACCGATCAGTGCCTCCGGCCCATTGCCTTCAATGTGTGCGGGTACGCCTTGTACCCCTGTGCGCGTTGTACCGCAATGGACCGATCGGTGCCTCCGGCCGGCCCATTGCCTTCAATGTGTGCGGGTACGCGTTGTACCCCTGTACGCGTTGTACCGCAATGGACCGATCGGTGCGCACCCATTGACAATGGGCTTGCCTGGCAACGGACGCGTTTTCGAATTTCGAACGAGTCGGTTGCTGGGAATTCAGTTGGTCACCCACAACAATGTTGCAAAATCATGTATGTCATGAAGTTGAAGATTTGAAGGATGCTGTGGGCGTGTTTTGGTGCTGCTATTCCATGGATTGGCCAGATTCAGAAGATGCAAACGACTTGGACCTATCACTTTGGACACAAGGGACAGGATCTGCCTCTCCAGCACATATATATTGCTGGCTGTTCCCCTGAGAGCCCACTTGCCTGCACTACATGCTCCAGGACGACATCTGCCACTGCACTGCTGCTGTCTCTGCCCCTCTGGACCCTGCAATGGCACGTACTGTGGAGAGAGCCCCAGCCTTCAGCCTTGAAGAGAACCAGGCCCTGCTGGACAGCCTACTTCCACAGTACAGCAAGCTGTATGGGACACCAGGGGAGCAGGTGAGTGTCCTGTGCACTGCCTTTCTGAATGTGCATTTTGTCTGACTAGCAAGGCTGAGAGTCTGCACGCCACTGGCTAGCAGGCTCACTGAGTAGTTGTCACCCCCCATAGTGTGTAGTGACTTGCACTGGACAGGTATGGTGCAGTGACAGTGCTTCTGAACAGGGTTTTACTCCCCATGCAATGACACCATGTAGTGACTTCTGGAAAACTGTCCATGGGCAGCCGTGCACTGCCTGTGTACACCATGTGCCCCTGTGATTGCGACATGTATATGCAACTGTGTCATGCACGGATATGTTGCATGTGTAGTAATGGCCTTATCACTTTGTCATCCTGACAGGCTTCTGCCCATCGGAAGCAGGAGATATGGAAGGACATCGTCCGGGCTGTCCGGTCCGTGGGGGTCTACAAGCGCCGGATCCGCAACTGCCAAAAGAGGTGGCAGGACCTTCGGGGCTGGACCCGGAGGATTGCACGGGTCCAGCTGAAGCTGTCGCCTCCTCGCAGGAGGGGCGGAACACGGACCCTGACCCCCACATGCTCAGGATCCTGGCGGTGGTCTTTCCAGACCTGGATGGGCAGCTGAAGGCCAGAGAGCAGCAAGGAGGGGGTGAGTCAAAGACTGCACTGTGAACTCTGTCTAACATGCTATGTGCCCTCCTCGGGCCTGGTTAAACTGCCACAGTACAGCAGTCATGTTGTCCAGGAGCCATGTCCCTCTATTGTGCACTGCCCACTCCTCATCTGATACCCAGGTGTGGCCCTTACATGCAGGGAATTCTGTCACTTAGGACTGTGTCCTTGCAGTTTGCTTGACTCAAGGTGGGAGACAGCATCTGTTTCCCTGACTCTGTGGTGGGCATCATGGGTGGGTCCATTGCTTACACAATGCCTGTATTCTGACATGTATTCAGCGTGTTACTTTGATCTGTGGTCCAATTGCTGAGCTGATCCACCACATGTGGCTGGGGTATCTGGCACACACCCATGCTGCGGGTGGGAACAATGTTTGGGCCCCAGGAGTATGTATATGACGTGTGTCACACATACTTAGCCAGCTGCCTACAGTCCAGGGCTCATCCCTCATTCATGTGGGGCTGGACAGTCATGCCTACTCCAGGCCATACAATACACTCTGTACTCCCACTCCCGTGTATCAGCTGACACATTGTGCGCAGTGATTTGACCCCTCAGGTGTCTGCCTCTGTGTCAGTGTGCTGTGGATTAGTCGCCAGGACTGCTGTGGAGTTTCTTGGTAGGGGCTCAGCATGCCACTGGAGATGTGACCATAGGAGACGATACTTGTGTGACACATAGGTGTCTGATCAGCTGCCCATGCAGACTGGGGCATGTGAATGTGAAGTTCAGGCAGCTGTTCCCCATGCACAGCAGAGTGTGAGGGGCTCAGGTTCAGAGGGTAGTGTCACAGGTCTACCATATGTCCAATAGGTATGACCTGGACAGATGAGGGTTAAGAGGATGTGTTGTGGGGGGATGTACATGTGCACTTGTGCAGCTCCAGGACTTGCATTCCCCATGACCTACTATTGTGACACAGTGCAGAGTGTTGTTGTCTGGCTGCAAAGTCATACATCACTGAGACAGTGATGTATGACTTTGCAGTCATGCCTCCGCCATGGCATGTGTCTACTGATTGGTGAGCCTGCAGGGGAGTGACATGTGCTACATGCACACCTTAGTGGCGCTGGCTATCAGGACATGGGTGCATCATGGTGTCTGTCGCTGGTATGCATCACATGCATTTCCTATTTGACTCTGGGCATCCCTTTCATCCGGAAACCTGTACTGACTCAGTGGCAAGAGCTGTGATGTGTGCATGTCCACATGCCACACCGTGTCCTCTGCACTGTCCAACTACTGTGTACTTGGTGCATGTGTCAACACTGGGGTGTTGCAATCCAACAGACACCAGACAGATGGGTGCAAGGCCATGTGGGATGTGAGTGCCATGCTTGGCATCAGACTGACAATTGACTTCTCCTGTTCAATTAGGGCACTTTTAGCAATGTACAACTAATGATGCCAGGGCTTGCTCTGTGATGTGCTGTGCTCACAGTGGTGTGTGCGTTATGTGCAGGTGACTGATGATTGTCTGTATCCCCATTGTTTGCAGATACATCCACGGCCACGGAAGGGGACAGCTCCACGGACCAGGAGGAGCCAGAGAGCCAGACTGGGTCAGCAGCCGAGGAGTGGTCGGAGGGACCCAGTGGCACGGAGGGCGAGGGGAGCCACACCGAGGAGTCCTCAGCAGCATCCACCTCAGCTGAGGACCAGAGCAACTCGGAGGATGACTCCCTTGTGGAGGCGGGTGTCAGCAGCCACCACACCCCAGCTAGTGTTGCTGTCCCCGCCACCACCAGCACCACCACCGCCCTCCCATCGGCTCCCATTCCCCAGGTCCGTGGAGGCTCCCATGTCCGGGAGCGTGTCTCCTTTGGGCCAGGCACCGCACCCCCTGCCCCTGTGTCCCCTGCTGCCCTGAGTGAGGAGTCTGTGTACCTCCTTCGCCAGCTCCATGTAGGGCAGACAGCCATGCTGAGTGTCCTCCATGCGCACACCGCGCTGTTGACTCAGCTGGTGTCGTTCATGGAGGGCATCTCATCGGGCATGTCTGACCTACAGAGGGGCAATAGGTCCATGGACTCCTCCCTGACGGCAGCAGTGTCCCTCCTCAAACGGTCCCTCACCCCTCCTGCCTCTGCTCCATCCACACTCCCCAGCACCTTACCCGTCCCAAGCACACACACACCGGCACAGGCACACACCAGCACACACACATCCAGCACACTGACACACACGCCAATGACAAAACGCACACGCACGCACATTCAGGGGACTGAAGCCAGACTCACAGGGGATGGGGCCCTGGAACACACACACGCATCCACATGCACTGGGCAGTCCTCAGTTCCCTCTCCCTCCAAAGCACCCTCCCTTGCCTCACCTGCAACCCCAAAGTCACAGCAGCTCTTCCTCTGTGACCTCGGCCTCTTCCCCACCGATGAAGCTGCTCCAGCATCCCGGGGGAAGAGGAAGCCCACCCACACGGAGCAGAGTGCCCCTCGCCCCCGGACACCCTCCCCCAGGCGCAGACGGACTGAGGCCCCCACCCGCAAGTCCCCCGGAGTCCTAAGAGCAAGACCCCGCCACCGCCCTGCAGCTCAGGCACAAGGTCTCCGTCCTCCATCCCTCAGGCCCCCACTGCACAGGTGCCCCCACCACACCCTGCCCCAGGTTCCCCCACCCACAGATATACCATCCCCAAGAGGATCAGGCCTTCTCCCCCTGCCACTTGCTCTCCCAGCACCACACCCCCCGCTGCGCTTGTCTGTGCCACTGATGTGGTGAGGGTGTCCTCCCCCTCTGTCCAACCCACCTTGCCTGTTCCCCATTCTCCTCCCCTGGAGGTAGGCACTGCAGTGGAGTCCACTACCGCCCTGTCTGACTTGGGCACTGCAGTGGCGGACCTGTCCACTCCATCTGCAGGGTCCACTGCAGTTGTGCCGGCACCCACGACATCTGAGTCATGCCCCCCAGTTGTGCCGGCACACACCATGTCAGACACCTCCACTGCAGTTGTCAGTGGCTCTCCAGCACCCACCACCCCTTCCCTGACTCCCCCTGGTGAGCCCTGATCCTGTCCCTGCGGTGCCTGGCCTGCCCCCCGGTTGCCCCTCCTAGTGGATTGTCCCTGGTTTTGTGCAGGCATGCGTAGGGTGACATCTGCCAGTGTCACCCTGTTTGAACTTTGACAATGGACTGGCCATTGGCCTTTGCTCTATTTTTTCTGGACGTCGTTTTCAATCAACACATATGCTGAATAAAGCAACTTTCTTTTCTCTAGTGCTCATGCTTCAGATGTACATGTTGTTGGTGCTGCTAACCATGCCCTTGCTGCAGTGATGGTGATATCTGGTCTCATGATTATGAAGTGTTACTGTGCAGGAACCCATGTGGTCCAGGGGGAATGTGTCCTATCATGTGGTGTATCCATGTCATCAATAGCAGCATCTGAGGGTGTCATGTGTTCAGTATTTGGCAATGGGTTTCCTACTTACATTAGCAATTTCATATCTGTGGCTTCCACCCCTGCACATCTGTTGTGCCTGCCATCGTTGCATTTGTCTACTTCCCTGACCGTGTTGCCATCTCCACTGGACATGCAGGTTTGGGCATCAATGGGGAAGGACTCATCCGTGTAGTCAGTGCAACATTGCTATACAAGTGTGTTGGATCTGTGCTGATGATTCCGTTGGCACATCCATGACCAGGCTGATGTGATGGGAGCCCTCATTTGGTGCTAATTGTTGATTGTGTGACCAAGTGCTCAGCTGACATGATGGGGCCCTACTGAGGCAACATATGGCACAGCTTTCCTCACACAGGAGTGGAGTCCCCTCATGGCAGTGTGTACACGTGTGACATTGCCTGCGCCCAAGGTGTGTGTCGTATGTGCATGTCTGTGTGTTCACTTCCATTTATCTGCGCATGCTGTGATCCCTAGTGTTGTACCTGTTTGTGATGCTTGCTGACTTGAGCTATGTTCCCCCAAAGTCTTCTCCCTGTGTTCTCTGTGATGTGGGTGCATGGCACATTACTGGTCATCAGGGTGTCACCCATAGGTGTGTTTGCTGTCAGGGCTGAGTTTGTGTGCAGACGCAGATGGGTCACAGTCAGGTTTCCCCTTGGCACTTGTTGTTTGCCCCTGTCATGTGATTTTCAGTTCGTGTTATCTTTCAGTGATTGTGACACGTTGTGTGTGTGACTGCTGGCACTCCTCAGGGTCCGGGCTGCAATGTTGGTTGTTGTCTATGTGTGTTCTTTGTGGGTGACCTTGGCTTCTTCATTGGTGTGTGACTGTGGCTGGGATCCCATTGGTTGGTGTGGTATCGCCGTCATGTCCATGTACAGCGTAGTGTGCAGTGTGTCAGACATTCAGGAGTCTTGTTGAGTGGCCATGTGTGATGTGTTTCTGCACCTTGGTTCCCACCCACCACCCTGGAATAGTCATGGGTGCATGTGCAATGTCACCAGTGCATGTGTACTTCACTGCTGCACATTGTTAGAGGTCGAGGGGTGTGGTCTTGAGTGTGTGCAGATGGGAGTTGTTGCCCAGCTAGTCCCCTGCCTCCATGTTGGCCTTGGCTTACTGGCCATGCTGATTGATTTGTGCTTGTGTAGGTGTGATGGTAGTTTGTTGCTCAGGACACCTGACTGTGGTTCACAGTGTGAACGACATTTAGCTTTGTCATCACAGTGGGATTTTTATTCAGCCCAGGGTCACCACATTGTGGGGGCCCTGGGGGTGGTGCTGTGGTGTGTCTGTGTCTTGCTGTGTCAGTTGTTGTTCCTACGTGCCTGTGTGACATGTGTGTTTTGTGCTCCCTCTCATCTGACAATGCCTGCTTGCCCACATAGGGGATTTGGATCCATGAGTTACCTTAGTGTGGCAGTGTATGCACATCTGTATGATTGGTATTCAGCTCTCCTCATGTGTTGTGTGGTTGCCTGGGGACACTGGCACCCCCACCCCTCACCTGCTGTGTATGATGACAGTGTTGGTCTGCCTGTTTGTGTTTGTGCATCTGCACCACTGCATTGGCATATCTTGGGTGTGCCATTGGCTGTATGTTGTTTGGTGTGTTTCCCCTGCTGTCCCTGGGACTCCTAGGTCATCGGTCAGCACAGTGATCATGGTTTGTGTGTCCCATTGCTGCCATGGTATGGTATCTGTTCACCTCACATCTGCTGTCTCCACAGGATATCTGCATTTGTGTGCCCATTGGTGCAAATATGTGGTTCTGCATTCTGATGGTCACTTCTGTTATTGTGTCATTGATGACTGTTGACGGTCTCAGCCCCCATGGGTGTTGTTTGTCTGCACATGGCCAAAGGAATGTCTCATTTGCACTGCAGTATTTGGCTCCCCCAATTTATGTTGCAATGGGACACATACACTACTTTGCCACAGATGAGTTTTTGGTTCTGTGACCAGGAATGATCCATGCAGTTTGGCAGTTGCAGCTCTTTCTTTGTCAACACTTACCTTTTGGTCACTGTGATGATGGGGGTGTAGACCCCATTGCCACAATGGTCAAAATGTGCTTCAGCTATGGACCCCACACTTGCCTTTTGGTCACTGTGATGATGGGGGTTTAGACCCCATTGCCACAATGGTCAAAATGTGCTTCAGCTATGGACCCCACACTTGCCTTTTGGTCACTGTGATGATGGGGGTTTAGACCCCATTGCCACAATGGTCAAAATGTGCTTCAGCTATGGACCCCACACTTGCCTTTTGGTCACTGTGATGATGGGGGTTTAGGCCCCATTGCCACAATGGTCAAAATGTGCTTCGGCTATGGACCCCACACTTACCTTTTGGTCACTGTGATGATGGGGGTTTAGGCCCCATTGCCACAATGGTCATGGGCTGCTTGCATTGTGGGTGCCACACACATATATGTGTGGCACATGTGCTAGGGGGTCACATTGTATGTTCAAAGTCATGTTCGGTGTTGTAGGCATTTGACACAGCCTACACACGCTTGTCATGGTGGTGGGGGGATGTCTTTATCTTGCATTCCCTAGGTTGTGGTGTGCTTGTTGTGTCATGCATTGTCCATCCTATGAGTGGGGGTGGTAGTAGTGGTAGGCATCCAGCCCCCCTGGGTGTGGGTGGTAGTAGTGGTAGGCATCCAGCCCCCCTGGGTGTGGGTGGTAGTAGTGGTAGGCATCCAGCCCCCCTGGGTGTGGGTGGTAGTAGTGGTAGGCATCCTGCCCCCTGGCTAAGGGTGGTAGTAGTGGTAGGCATCCAGCCCCCTGGCTAAGGGTGGTAGTAGTGGTAGGCATCCAGCCCCCCTGGCTAAGGGTGGTAGTAGTGGTAGGCATCCAGCCCCCCTGGGTGAGGGTGGTAGTAGTGGTAGGCATCCAGCCCCCTGGGTGTGGGTGGTAGTAGTGGTAGGCATCCAGCCCCCCTGGGTGTGGGTGGTAGTAGTGGTAGGCATCCAGCCCCCCTGGGTGTGGTTGGTAGTAGTGGTGGGCATCCAGCCCCCCTGGCTAAGGGTGGTAGTAGTGGTAGGCATCCAGCCCCCTTGGCTAAGGGTGGTAGTAGTGGTAGGCATCCAGCCCCCCTGGGTGAGGGTGGTAGTAGTGGTAGGCATCCAGCCCCCCTGGGTGTGGGTGGTAGTAGTGGTAGGCATCCAGCCCCCCTGGGTGTGGGTGGTAGTAGTGGTAGGCATCCAGCCCCCTGGGTGTGGTTGGTAGTAGTGGTGGGCATCCAGCCCCCCTGGCTAAGGGTGGTAGTAGTGGTAGGCATCCAGCCCCCTTGGCTAAGGGTGGTAGTAGTGGTAGGCATCCAGCCCCCTGGGTGAGGGTGGTAGTAGTGGTAGGCATCCAGCCCCCCTGGGTGTGGGTGGTAGTAGTGGTAGGCATCCTGCCCCCCTGGCTAAGGGTGGTAGTAGTGGTAGGCATCCAGCCCCCCTGGGTGTGGGTGGTAGTTGTGGTAGGCATCCAGCCCCCTGGGTGTGGGTGGTAGTAGTGGTAGGCATCCAGCCCCCCTGGGTGTGGTTGGTAGTAGTGGTAGGCATCCAGCCCCCCTGGCTAAGGGTGGTAGTAGTGGTAGGCATCCAGCCCCCTTGGCTAAGGGTGGTAGTAGTGGTAGGCATCCAGCCCCCCTGGCTAAGGGTGGTAGTAGTGGTAGGCATCCAGCCCCCTGGCTAAGGGTGGTAGTAGTGGTAGGCATCCAGCCCCCCTGGGTGAGGGTGGTAGTAGTGGTAGGCATCCAGCCCCCTGGCTAAGGGTGGTAGTAGTGGTAGGCATCCAGCCCCCCTGGGTGAGGGTGGTAGTAGTGGTAGGTATCCAGCCCCCCTGGGTAGGGGTGGTGGTGCGCATTCAGGCCCCTGTGTGCATATGTGGCATTGGTGATGGGCATCCCGCCCCTATGGTGCTGCTGTTGCTGGTGTAAGTATATTCAGCATCCCCGTGTATGTGTGTGATGTGTCGTGTACGTGTTGTATGTGTTTTGTGGTTGGTGTCTGGCTTACCTTCTGCGCCGTACGCGTCCGTGCCTGTTCCGGTAGTAGATGTAGAATATTGGTATGATCGGGACGAAGGGATTCATGGTTGGTTCGTGTCGTTCGTCCTTCTCGTTGCTTCGCGTCGTCCTCGTCGCTTCGCATCGTCCTCGTCGCTTTGCGTCGTCCTCGTCGGTGCCGTGTTCGTCTCGTAGCCGTGGATCGTGTTGTGGCGCGAATCGGAGCTTATGTGCGCCTCTCCCGGATGCTTTAACGTGCCGTGCGTAGCGACGGGTTCGGCGCGTACGGGAAGCGCATCGTACTTGTCCGGCCGGACGGGGCTGCATTTTCCCTTCCGTGCGACTCGATTTGGCGTTTCCGGATTCGCCTCGGTCGGAGAACAGGACCTGGTTTGGGTGAGTACGGCTCGGCCGGACTTTTTGCTGTTGTGCGCATCGTACTTGCTCGTTCGGTGTGCTGTACGGATCGGTCGGGAAACAGGCTTTCGCATGGCTTTTTTCCCGACCGAATGGTATTGGGTGCGCCTCCGACCGAGATCGGAATCGGCCCCTAAATCTCCCCAGGCCTTACCCAAAAGGAATGTGTCCTAGTGTAGCTGGTGTTGATGTAAAGCGCTCTAATATCTTTTACGAATGAGGACTAACAGTATTTGCACCAACCCCTCTGATTTTGCACGTAACTAAGGAAGATTCAATATAACGCTGTGTTGGCTTCACAGGTGGCTTTAGGGTCACAACATCTTTAAACAAGCATTTGCAATGCAATCGGTCTCGCCTTTGGGACCTTATAAGTATTTAGCGATGCAGCACATTATCACACATTACTGCATCATAGCTTCGCTCACATGTATTTTTAGCACAATGACATCCCCAGGTGTTGGTAAGCACCACAACACAGGTAAGACCCAACGACTTCCGGTGATTATTATATATATATATATTTTAAATAACAGAAGCACGAGTAAAAGCAGTAAAGTAATTAATAATGGCATCAGCCACTAAACTGGAATGCACCTTGATAAAATACCTGGGATAATCACGAACCTGAAAAAAGGGAGGTGGGAAAAGATTACTGGGTAAGATGGCTCAGCAAGTTACACAAATATAGACCTAGCCAATAAGCTTTTAATAAGCACCACAACTGATACATTCAATAGTTTTTGCTGATTGTGTGATGGCCAGTAACATTGCAACTTCTCAAAATTGCAAATTACATCAACCTTTGCAAAATCTTAATGAGCGTAAAGCTTGCCCGCAAAAACAATTTTGTGGGAGATTTCGCCAGCAAACATCTTTGGGGGCATATTTTTCATGCAAAAAGATATGTTTTCAGTGCCTGCCTAGAAAAACATGCTTTTTGTGGTGTTTTTCACGTTCCGTGTTTTTTAACCACACGCCCTAGACTAACTTGACTAGCGTGAGTGAAGGAACAGAAGGAAACTCGAGCAGACCCCAAATTGTCAAAACAGCCACCATCCACCACAATTCTGACCCTGCATGCAGAAAGAACGCGAAGAAGGTTAGGTCGACTATGGGATGAATGGATAGATTGAATGAAAGTAGATGGAAGGCAGAGGTGAAGGATGGGTCACTCCTGGCTTGATTGATGGGCAAATGCATGAATAGGTGGGTGAGTAGATGAATCAAAGAATGTATGAGTGCTGTGGGGCATGAATGGGTGAGTTGTTGGATTAATAGTGTATATGAAAATGTGTAAATGTATCAGTAAATGCACGTGTGAATGGGTGGATGAATAGGTAGGTGGATTGATGGATGAGTAAGTAATGGGTAAGTTTGTAGGTGGTTGTGTAGGTGAACTGATTAGGTGTTTTTGGGCTGTTTATGAGCCTGTTTATGGTCTGGTTTCCTGGTTTTTACTGTTCATTTCTCTGTTCAAATATAGCCTATAGCAAGCACGAATGCATGCTTTTTCACATGTGTTCTGACAACTTCTGACAGCGCCTAAGTGTACCACATCAGTGTCTGTGATTTAAATTGCATATTTGTACATCAAAGTGCACCCCCTGGAAAACCAGCGACACAGAGTTCAGCCACTGTTTCGTGATTTCAAATGCACCATATTCATGCACAACTCCAAATGTCCCACAATGCGGACTGTGCTGTAAAGGACATTGTGGAACTTGAGAGTGCACGGTCTGCTTTAGAGAGCCAGCGGCACAGCGCGTTATTTAAATCGCTCTATTCCAAAGAACACCTTGCTACAGCATGCAGCGCTATGGCGCTTCAGATATAAGTAAATAAAGAAGCATGAGGCCACTAAAAGGAAACATATGCAGGAAGCCCAACTCAAATGTACTCATTTTGTCCACTGGGGTGTACGGAAAGGCAGACTGCCCGTCCTGGACCTAAATGTGGGGCCCACCGGTATTCATACAAGAAGATGGCATGTTCAGTGATAAGTAGCTTGTTGACTGCATGCTGAAACATGTTATTTTTGGCACATAAGCACACACAGTGCTAAAAGAGGAAATGGCATGCCTCAGTGTAAACGTTGCAACTTGTTTGAACAAGCATTGGCATAGCCAATAGGTCTCGCCTTTGGGACCTTATAAGTGTTTAGTCATGCAACAGTTGATGTTGTTGCACCAAGGATATTATGCTGCATATCTAAATACTTATAACGTCCCAAAAGCGAGACCTATTGGCTATGCCAATGCTTGTTTCCACTTTTAACTGCTCAGAAAACCATGGGAAACAACTTTGCACTGGTGCAATGTGTATTACAGAAAAGGTCGCATAAGCAACTGCAAGGCCTTTTCTAAAACAAACTTGCCACAGGAGCATAACTGCAGGCATAAACTATCTCTGCACTCCCGGGGCAATGTTCCTACAACTTCTACAGACCACGAGGCAACACCTACTAAATTCACATTGCAGCTTTAAGACAAAAACGTATTACTCTCTTCCACGTGTGTGTAACAATACATTACTATAAAACAACGATACTTAAGAAACTAAGACGGAGAAAAAATATATATTTTACGGACACAACTAAAATTTACGGTGGCCAAGGTGTGATAGTTTAGGTTTGGCTTCAACGGGTGATGGGACGAATCAGGTAGCTTTGTAAAAGGTAAAACAGACATCACACGCCTCAGAGTTCATTCCTTCAAAGCGAGCAAAACACGTCAAGAGTCATCTGAAGAGAGCTGCTTAGCTCTGGCACTCACATCAGCTCACATTACAATAAAAAGCGGTACATTTGCTCGTGACAGTTCTGCATTTCTTCTGCAAAGCTATAGACGTGATGTGACACTCGCCCTGGGCAGCATATACCACCGAATCGAGCAGATCCATTCGCTACACAGGAGTGGAGCTCAAAGCAGATCAGGGACCTCGAGAGTGAAGAAAGGGCAGGGAACTGCACTGAACAACGAGTTCTACCTGAAAAGTCTCATCATTCTAACATCTACAAACCACGCCCCTTCCCCTAATTCTATACCACTGGAAAGGATATAAATTAGCGCAAGTAAGAATGCTCTTCCAGCCACATCAAAGCCACAGACCACCATGCGTCAGCGCACTCACCTCTTGCCATCAGTGCCGCGCCAGTCTTGTCACATTAAGAGTGGATGGAAGATTCACACAGGCACATCTCAGTGGCCGAAGAGCAGCGCGCCTGACTCATACACAGGAGGAGCAACACAATGTGCAATTAGATGACGGAGCACTTCAACATTCCAGGAACGGGGAGAAAACGTGCCGGAGCAACCAAGGTGAAAGTATGTAATTCATACCGAGTTACAGTTTATTGCTACGATAATGCATCCCACATTTTAAGAGACGATCCTATGACTGAATACGACAATTTTCTTAAAATAACAGAGGCATTGATGTGAGAATAGCTGTTATGCGGCCAGACGTGTTAGTACGTTTCCACTACATTAGTACTACTTTCCGAATCCAGGCGGGTACGTGCCTAGTACCAACAAGAGGAAGATCAAAGGCAAGGGAGAGAGAAAACAACCAGCAGCTAAACACGCGAGTGGTGCTTGCCGCGCGCGCTGCAATAATTAACAAGCAGCAGCTGTTTTCGGGAGTGGTGCGTGCGCAGTCTTCAATTTTCAAGCACTGCACTCGTGCTTGTGGTGCGCCGCTGCTCGCTCCCGCAAGGTGGATGCCGCCACAAGCACGAGTGTGTGCTTGAAAATGAGCAGAGCAACGGCTAAAGGCACTCCTAGGGAGCGCATGCGCGCTGCGTAGGCGAGACCTAAAAATGGCTGTCACTAAGCAAGTTTTGCTTAAAGGCGATTTCAGATGTGAGTTTAACAGAACAAGTCTTTTTTGTGTGGTGTCCTTCCATTTTATAATCTTGACACAGAGGTTCCTGCTTGGTAAAGTGATGGAAGGCAGCTGTAAAGGGCGCCATCACATTAATTAGATCGTTATCTTCCTCAAGAGCTAATATTACCATTCTCTGCTTGTTTCTAAAGCAAGCACTTAAATTATGTGCCGCCAAGAAACCATCCTCCTCCAAGGTCTGTTCTTTCCAGGGGGAGAAGGGATTGTCTGTGGGATTAACCAAACAATTGAGAAGTAGTGTCACTTACCAGATATCACCTAACACGTCGGTGTTGCCGCATTGGAGCTGCTGGTGACTTCCTAGACCCCTGCTGCCATCACTGTAGCTCATGAATTCATCCTTCCAGAGGCGCTAGGTTTGGCCAAGTGCATTCGTATACTCAAATATAGCAATCTACGGGGTTTCACCGCAGAGTGCAATCAACTTTAAACATGTCAGCTCGTGCTGAAAATGGGAAAGCAAGTGTTTATTTTATTGTTAAAGAACTAAAATATATATTACAAAATAATGATAATAAGTGGCGCAACCGGTGCGAGAGACCATCCATAAGCTTGAAGAAAAAGCTTAGGTATTAGGCAGCTTCACATGTGCGTGTGTACACATGTGTGCATGTACAGCGCATGGGGGCTCGTATGTAGGTGCAGGAGAGTGACATTATTTGAACATTGCAGAAGCATACGCTGTAAATGAAGTGTTAAGAAAATCACGGACCCTGAAATTAAAACCAGTGTAGAAGCAACACGGAGGGGGAAAAGCAAAACAAAACGGGGTGCAGAGGAAGAAGCGAAATGGACAGGCAGGTCGGAGGGGAATAAGCCACAAGGACGGCGGGTAGAAGGAGAAGAAGCAACACGGACGGGGGAAGGGGGGGTGTAGAAGAATGGTTAAACAAGAAAGAAAAGTGATCCACGGAAGGAACGCACAATCGGTACTAATACTGTGACAATGAGGTGAAAATAACTCCCCAGCGGATAATCCCACAGAGGACTCTCCGGTTACAGACGCAGGGGGTGATCTGCAAAATAAAAAAAAAGAGAAAAAAATGAAAATATGAACTCTGTGACTCCGTTTACACGAAATGCCTATCCTCTCAGTCAAGCACTGCAATCATCCTTGCCAAGGAGGGGACAGTGCAGAGTATTAACACTCCGTTAGTTACTAGGCAAACATGGGGTCTTCTGTGCAGCATACCCAGCGTTCTTCCTTGGTGTGAATAACACATCAAGCCAACAATGCCTGCAATATGCACTTGATGTCTACTGCAAAAACTTCTAGATTTCACTTTAAGACACTATCAGACTGCATGCAAAGAGACTGGGCCCCGATATTCAAGAGGGCGCAATAGCAATTCTGCAAAAAGTCAGAGCTGTTTGGGGGTTCTGGCCTCCTTGGGTGCAGAGTATATCCACCCTTAATTTGTGTTCTTTATTAGGGTTCTTCACAGCCCCAGCCATTCTAGGCTGAGATACTGTCGCATAGACGGACAGTGACTTAATGACCCTTGCCTGACACTAAGGCTCTCACACAGATAGTCTTGCGCAAAATAAAGAAATGTGGGGTCGCACCTCCAGCCAGCTCTATGCCTGTGGCTCGCAGTCTGCCATGGGATTGCCTTTGAAGGAGCAGCATTGCCCGTAAGAGGTCTATGAAGGGAGCACGAGCTGCGGGGGCAGTCTTCATTGTGAGTGGGGAGATAGCTTGGGACTCAGCTACGTCGGATGTGTGTGGAGGGTGGGGTGGGGGTGTCTGTAGGCGGCGCTGAGAGCGTCCGAGGCTTTGGCTGTTCTTGAGGCTTTTTATCAGTTTTCAAGCTTAAAGACCAAGGGGCCGATTCCGATTCGGGCCGGAAATCTCTCCGACCGAGCCGGACCCGGAGAGATTTCCGACCGAATCGGACCCTAGCAGTCCGACCGAACGAGTACGATGCGTTCGCATGTTATCGGACTCGAGTCGGTCGGACTCCCATTGAAGTCAATGGGAGCCGGTCGTACAACGCGTACGCGGGCTCCCATTGACTCAATGGGTGCGAGGCGAACAAGGGCGCCCCCTACAGCGGGTACGCGTCGACGCGGGTCACGCCGTACATGCACAGGTAGGGGGGACCCATGGGTCCCCCCTGTGTGCGACTCGCGCGGCTACGCGTACAGGGGGGTCCGACACGGACCCCCAAAGTGCGGCTCCGACTGCTCTTTCGAGCCGGACGGCGCGAGTCGGTCGGACTGCTCGCGGCGCGCATCGTACTTACCCGGCCGGGGAACGTCTCCATTGCGCGGTGCGAGTCGTGTCTGAGCGAGTCGGTCGGAGCGGTTGAGTCCCGCGAACGAGTCGGTCGGCGATTTCGCGAGCGCTCGCATCGTACTCGCTCGCCCGGACGCACGTACGAATCGGTCAGGAACCAGGGCTCCGAATCGGATCCGGTAAAGCCGAATCCGATTCGGAGCCCTACCGGCCGAGATCGGAATCGGCCCCATAGTGTTAAAGTTATGCAAATACATATGAATATATTTTTCAGACACAAAAAGATAACCGGCTAAATTCTCACAATCAGGAAATAACTCAATTACTATTAGACAAGAAACAAAAAAATCGGCAGAGCGCATGGGGACCTAAAAAAAAGAAAAGAAACGTGGGGTCGCACCTCCAGCCAGCTCTACGCCTGCGGCTCACAGTTTGGGCCAAAGGGGTCACAGCACAGACCACAAAAACGCTCTATATGTGTGAAAAAGGCCGCTTTATTGAAGACAGGTGCACCTTACAATAAAACATTTTCCTTGGCCTTTGCCGTACAAAACTAAACCTCACTAAATATTTGCTTCCTACCTTTCCCCCCATCCCACCCCTAAAGTTTCCCCTTTCCCCTTACTTGCAAAATTTTATAACCCACAAACTCGGACATTCCATGCTGTTCCATTAACCTTGTAACCTCTTCTTCCTTCCTAATATAACTATGTAACTAAACATTTCTTATGCTACCTTCCCCTTCCTACCTACTCCCGGAATAACTTTTCCAAACCTAAACTTAACTTGTAAACAATATAAACCACTAGTTACCAAGAAAAACGCCAGCACCTGCTTCAAGCGACACCCAATGTACAACAAACCCCCCCTAGCGCACGTGTGTCCAATGAAAACTGCCTCCTGTAAAACAAAATGCATGAAACCCCCCCCTGATAAAAGGGGCGGGAGAAAAAACTCCTCCACCCACCCAGCTGCCCAGACCGGCCGCCATGTCACCTCACCAAAATGGTGACACGGAGTCCCAAAATGGCCGGTTTTATCCCCGCCAGCCCAAGTGTAGCCCAACGAGCCCAATTGGGCTCTGGGCTGCACCACTTGCCCAAAATTCCCCGGGGGTCAAGCCTCCTGGTGGTCGGCCAACCCCCCAAAGCCCTTTTGGGCCAAAGGGGTCGCAGCACAGACCGCAAAAACGCTCTATATGTGTGAAAAAGGCCGCTTTATTGAAGACAGGTGCACCTTACAATAAAACATTTCCCTTGGCCTTTGCCATACAAAACTAAACCTCACTAAATATTTGCTTCCTACCTTTCCCCCCACCCCCACCCCTAAAGATTCCCCTTTCCCCTTACTTGCAACATTTTATAACCCACAAACTCGGACATTCCATGCTGTCCCATTAACCTTGTAACCTCTTCTTCCTTCCTAATATAAATATGTAACTAAACATTTCCTATGCTACCTTCCCCTTCCTACCTACTCCCGGAATAACTTTTCCAAACCTAAACTTAACCTGTAAACAATATAAACCACTAGTTACCAAGAAAAACGCCACTCAAAAAAGTCCTTGCCTCTCCAACTTTTTTGACCCCCCAACTAGGGCCTAGGACTTCTTCGGATACCTCCTGATACCCAATGCCCTGTCCAAAACCTCTTTAATCTGAATGATGTACAACTCCAGACCAAAAGGTGATAAATGCACCCCATCCTGTCTGAAAAAATAAATTGCCGCGTATCTAAGTTCCGGATGTTCAACTCTCCCGATGCCTTCCTTGTCGCAAAAAAGCCTCATGTCCCTGTTGATTTTCCTCCTAGCCTTATCTATCGCTGCAGGTCTCTGAGCCCCCCTCCAGTGCCTTCTCGGGATGAACTCTGACCAGATGACATAACATCCCGACGATTGCTGCTTTATTTCCAACAAGTCCCGCTTCATCTGCTTCAATAAGGCCAAACCCTTACACAAAACCAAATCGTTCTCCCCCAAGTGGATGATCAAAACGTTGGGACAAATGTTGCCTCTAACTAACTTATTTAACATTGGAAACAACTCATGCCACCTCATGCCTCCTTTCCCATGCCAAAAACACTTAAACAACGCTTTGTCCAGACCGAGGCTCAAACCTTTCCCTTTATCCCACTTGTGACGCTCGGCCCACTTCACGAAAGAATGGCCAACAATCCAAATGAATAATTCAGCGGACGCTGGCCCAGCCACTGCACCTGAAAAGACACATATGTGAGAACACAAAACTGGAACAATTTATGTCTCTTCCCCCCCCCCAAATGCTGCAACTGAATGTATCTCTGAAAGCAATTAGACTTCCATCCTCCCAGGCTCATGATCCTGTCCCTTCCCCAACCCTGCATGGCCGCCTCTGTTGTTGCCCCTATTCGTAAAGAATGGGTACCAAAATCGCTCGGTGCTTCGCCTACGCACAATAGCGCTCGTCGCATGACCCACAGCAGCTGCGCCGCTGTCACCCGGAGGCCTGACCCCCTGCAGAAAACCTCCCCTCAGCCTGCAGCCTCCACCGACTTAACGCCCTACCCCAGAGAACAGGACACAAATTCCTGTCATCCGAGGCACACAGAAAGACCCACCTCCCAGCTCCCCTCTGGTCGGTCTTGGATTGTGCGATCTTCAATGCCACCCGTTACCCCTTCATTTCCACATCGCCCCACTGCACCCCCTGCACGCCCTTCCGACCCAACAGCTCCGACACCCTAAAGGCCCCAAAGTACATCCAAGACATTAAAGTGGAAAACAAGACCGCCTCCTCCCTGTTCCTACAAATCCGTGGCACCGCCTGCAGCAAACCAAGCAACAAAGCTTTAGACACCGGCCTCCGCACCCGTGGTCTAATGCCCCTTTCCCTCGCCCAACCTTCCAGTATGCGGCTACCGAGCTCCCCTGCCGAAGGAGCGTAGCCCCACCACAATTTTCCCATAATAGAGATGCCCGACAGTTTGCCTGCTATTGTAACCCTCGATAAACCTTTGTCAATGAGTGACAAGATAAACTGGACCACCTCCTCCTCGCCCATCGCTCCGTTCGCCCCCGGGCCCCCCCTCCAGAAATTCTCTCCATGGCTGAGTATATGCCTTCCGCGTCGATGGAGCCAGGGACCCTACCACCAGGTCAAGCATCTTTTGTCGCCTACTGACCACATACCCACTGGAACCGGAATCTTGCCTTCGTATGCCTCCGTGACTAGCCCATGGAACCTCTCCCACTGTGAATGAGACAAAGCGTCCACTATGTCATTGTCCACTCCTGGCACATGTCTGGCTTGAAACAAAATATCATGTTTCAGACAGGTAAGGACAAACACCCTCATCAACTTAAGTACCTGCGCATCCCTTGCTGATTGTCTATTCACCACCTGCACCACAGACATGTTATCCACTTTGAAAATCACTTTCTTGTGGGCCAAATCCTGCGCCCAGACTGTCACTGCCACTACTAGCGGGAAAAGTTCTAGAAAGGCGATGCTCCTCCCCCCATTCTTCCATTGTCGGGGCCACTCTTCTGCGCACCACCTCCCATCCCAGTATAGCCCAAAACCATGAGCCCCCGCCGCATCTGAGTATATGGTGACCTCCCACTCCCACTCCTTTGGTGTCGCCATGGGGATACCATTAAAATCCTCCAAGAATGTTCTCCACATGCGGAGATCTGCCTTCGTCCCTGCGGACAAGCGCATGTGATGATGTGGCAGTGTCAAGCCCGCCAGGACCTCCCCAACCTCCTGCAAAAGGTCCGTCCAGCCCTAACTACCCTACATGCAAAGTTCAGATGTCCTAGCAGTACTTGCACCTCCCTGACCGTCACCTTTTTCTTTGCCAGGATGTCATCAATCAAAATTAACATGTGGAGCTTTTTGTCCCCCGGAAGGCGTGCCTCCATCGCCTCCGAATCCAGTTCAATGCCAAGAAATGACAACACCGTACTTGGTCCTTGTGTCTTCTCTGGTGCCAGGGGCACACCCAATTGGCCCATGAGCTCTTGAAAACTTAACAGCTGTAGCTGACAGTCCGCTGAACCAGGCTGGCCCACCAGGAAAAAGTCATCAAGGTAGTGTGTCACCGTCTCTTTGCCTGTGTGCCAAGTGAAAACCCATTGCAGAAATGAACTGAAACGCTCGAACAAGGCACAGGATATCGAGCAGCCCATGGGCAGAGCCTTGTCGACAAAGAAGAGCCCTTCAAACTGTATACCAAGCAGCTGGTAATCGTCAGGGTGTATAGGCATTAAGTGAAACGCCGACTTAATGTCACATTTTGCCATCAAGGCTCCCTTCCCGGCTGTCGCCACTAACTCCCTGGCTACGTCCACTGATGAATAAGACACCGATGTCAGTCCGTCCGCTATAAAGTCATTCACTGACGACCCCTCCGGCCAGGAGAGGTGTTGTATCAGCCGGAACTGTCCTGGCTCCTTCTTTGGCACTATCCCTATGGGGGAAATAATCAAGTCCTTGATGGGGGAGGCTGAAAACGGTCCCGCCATGCGCCCTTCGGCTACCTCTTTGAACAGTTTGTCCCTCACTACCCCTCTGTGTGTTTTAGCAGATTTCAAATTTTCGGCCCACCTGGCGGTCCGAGGGCCCTCGTAGCCAATTCGAAAACCTTCCCTGAAACCCCCTCTCAATAAATCCGCGTCCTCCGTAAGGGGGTACGCTGCCAAAAAACTCTCCAAACAAGTCTGACTAATGGGTGTGTGAGCCTTTTCCCACATTCCCCTGCGCTCCTCGGCCCCCCTTATTCCCAGCGTTCTGGTGAGCCCCTTGGTTAAAATGTTGGCCCTGTCCGCTGAAGCCCGGCCCGTGGCAATGCACCAACGGGTGCTTGCCTGAGCACTTCGAGCATTCGTGCCTGAACTTGCAATATTCGCTGGCACATGTACCCTTGTTAAAATCCCAACATGCCCCTGGCATATTTCCTGTGCCCTTTGCCGCGACACCCACCCCCCCCTCCGGGTGGGGCGTTTCTGAAAGGGGCGGTACACCAGTGGCAAGCCGCAGGCCGTATAAGTTGTTTTCCCGAACTTGACGGCCCCCATTGTCTGCTGATAAAGATCTGCATCTATCTCCCCCCACTTGGCCTCTGTGTCCCATGCGAGCCTAGCCCTGAACTCCTCGTCATAATGTGACCATGCGTATCCCCCATATGCCACTTCCGCTTGTCTGATCACGTCCATGTATTTAAACGAATCTGTCCGGGTATTTTTCGCAGTACACACTGGCGAATATCAAGAAGGCCGCTGACAAGTTTTCAATGGTCAAGGGCACCCGGGGCCTCTTGGCCAGTTCGAGCTCTTTCTCCTTCGACCCTTCCTTGGCCCTCAACTCTCTGTGCAGCAACTTCAACATATCTACATATTCCCCTTTCCATATCTTTTCTTTCGTTGATAACATCAGGTGTGCCCCCAGCGGCTTGGTCATACCCATGTATGGAAGCCGCTTACGCTTGATCTCATGGCTCTCCTTAGTCCCATCTGCCGTCGCCCCTTGGCCCCCTTTGTCTTCTGACGCTGTCCCCTCCTTGGACCCGTCTGCCTGATCCCCCCTGCCCACTGTCAGTCACCCTCGTCTTCTTCTCGACCCCTCTTCCCTCGGGTGCCTCTGGACCAACCCCAGCATCTCTGACGTATAGCCCTTTACGCAAGCGCACAGCTCCATCCTCCCCCTGTGCATCCGTCCCCCTCGACACTTTCCCAGGTTTATGACTCGCCCCGTTTGGCTCCACATCCTTACCTGGCGTCAACGTCGGTGTCCTCACCGGATCCTGCCGCCTAACCAGTTGCGCAGGAGTTGGCACCACTCCGTGTGTCCCGGCACGCCGTTCTTCCCGGCCCGTCTGTAACACACTATGCACAGCATTATTCGAACCCCACCCCTCCCTCCCCCCTGGTCCCCCTCATCCTCCAGGATTTCCCCTTCCTCAACGCTATCCTCTTCATAGTCCAGTTGCAACTGTTCCCCTGCCCAGGGCTCCCTCATGTCGGACTGTGCTGCGACCCTGCCACTGCGTATTAACTCTTCCAGGCCCACGCCTGCATCACATTGCCCAACCGTCCCTCTGTCTTCCCTGTTCCGAGAAGAGTGCCCCATCCCTGCGCCGCCGCCGCCTTTGAGGCCGCATCGACCCACCGGGGTTTGGGCGCCACTGCCCACACCTCCGTCCTCCAACTCTCTGTCTCCTGTCGGTCCCACGCTGGGGTCTGGCTGCCCGCACAGGACAATGCCCACCCATCATCTCGGTGCCGTGGAGCCGCATGCGACTCACCTGAGGACCTGGCCTGGTGCCCCTGCAAAGGAAAAGTAAGGTCCGATGGGTTAATGCCCTCACCTGCACCTGGCAGACCCGTACCCCTCCGCCAGTCACCCCCCTCCCGTCTCCCAAACTCCCCACCCCCTACCCCTTCCGCCCCAGTCGCCCCCCACACCCTCTTCCTGCCCCCACCCGAGGAGTGTCCCCCCCGCCGTGACGGGAAACCCCCCTGGCCCTCCCCCGGCCCGTGGGTAATGCGGCCGGGGCTCCGCGCCCGACTACCCCCTCATCCTCCCCCTCCTGCTCTTCCCCGTCACTCCACTGTAATATATCCACCAGCCTGGTTGACGCGTGGCCCGACCCCCCCCCTCCCTCCAGGGCTGGTGGCCCCTTTTCTGTAACCCCTCCACCCCTCCCAAGACTCGCCAGCCTGGCCAGGCTCGCCTCTATTATTTCTCTGGCCCATCCCCCCCTCCTCTGACCAGCTGTGTCTGAGCCCCTCAGGGGCCCTTTCTAGCCACCCCCCCAACTCTTGGGTCGGCATCAGCCCCCACCTGACACCCCCTGGCTCCCCGGGTGGCTGCCCTTGTCTGTCTGAGCCCCTCCCCCACCCCTTTTAATCTGGAGGGACCGGTGCCCCCCCCGGAAGCAGCCTTCCTCCACTTGGTCACTCCCCCCACCCCCTGCCCTGGCAGAGCTGCCCCCCGAGGTGCCTGGCCCTTCACGCCCCTCCCACTTCCATCCATGGTATCCGGGGGCACCTGTGCCTCCCTGTCCCCACCATTCTCCAAGCCCCTTTTTGCCCCCTCCCCGAATACGCCGCCTCGTCCCCTCTGTTCCCGGCCTGGTCTGGGGCCCTCCTCCACCCCCCTCCCCTGCATGTGCGGGTTCCCGCGGCCCCCGCAGCCTCCGCAGCCTTTGTAGTCGTTTTCCCGGCCCCAACCGCTCCCGCCACCTCCATCTTTGCCGCCGGTAACCATGCCCCACCAGCTCCCGCCTTAAATTTGAGCACGGAGCGCCGTAGAGCGCCCCGCCCCCCACCTCTTTGCTTCCCACGTGCGGCCGCGCTGGTGACGCTGCCACGCGCACTCACCCGTTTTTTTATTTTTATTTCGGTCCGCTCGGGCCGCGGCGGCGAACAGGCCAAAACCGCCGCCACCCCTTCAGACGCCCGCCGAGCAGGCCTTGCGCCGGTGTCCGTTCGCACCAGGTCCATGCGACCTGCTTCTGCGAGCATCCGCATGGCCTCCAGCATCCTGGGGTCCTCCATTAATTGTGCAGAAAAAACTCCTCCACCCACCCAGCTGCCCAGACCAGCCGCCGTGTCACCTCACCAAAATGGTGACACGAAGTCCCAAAATGGCTGGTTTTATCCCCGCCAGCCCAAGTGTAGCCCAACAAGCCCAATTGGGCTCTGGGCTGCACCACTTGCCCAAAATTCCCCGGGGGGGCAAGCCTTCCGGTGGTCGGCCGCCCCCCCAAAGCCCTATTGCCATGGGATTGCCTTTGAAGGAGCAGCATGGCCCGTAAGAGCTCTGTGAAGTGAGCCCGAGCTGCGGGGGCAGTCTGCATTTGTGAGTGGGGACTGGGGAGATAGCTTGGGACTCAGCTACGTCCTGTGTGTGTGTGCAGGGCGGGGCCAGGGTGTCTGTAGGCGGCGCTGAGAGCGTCCGAGGCTTTGGCTGTTCTTGAGTCTTTTTAGCAATTTTCAAACTTAAAGACCAAGCGTTAAAGTTATGCTAATACATATGAATATATTTTTCAAAAACAGAAAAATAACCGGCTAAATTCTCACAATCAGCAAATAACTCAATCACTATTACAATAAGAAACAAACAAGCATTGGCATAGCCAATAGGTCTCGCCTTTGGGACCTTAAGTTATAAGTGTTTAGCCAGAGATATTGGCTTTGCCAATGTCTTTAAGCTATGTTGTAGAGGATTGCGGTTACTATGCAGCAAGTGTTATAAGCATTTTTGTTACCTTATATATATATAACCAAGAAGACATTATGTACAACTGAATGACCCAATTAAAAAAGAAATAACTTAAAAAATGTATTCTAGTTAAGTGCATCTTATAGGTCCACTGTTGGCTCGTACATACAGCCGTGTTCGTAAATAATGTGTGCCAGCAATTTGAGCCCTGTAGCTCCGTAGTGAAGATCTGAGAGAAACAAGCAAAAGCACGGCACATTGTGTAGAGCTTGTGGACATCTTGTAATGCATGTTTACTGTGCCCTCAGGGGCACGCTCGGAGTTGTATCCATATTCATTGAATAGAGGTTGCGGTGTAACGGCCTGAGCTGAGAACTTCAAAACTGAGGAACAAGGTCTGAGTCTCCGCTTCAGCTCAACATCCTGTGATCCTGGGCAAATCACTTAATTTCCCTGTGCCGGTCTTCCTCCGAAAAAATTACCGTGACCGTGTGTAATGGAATTGGAACTTATGTAAACCACTCAGATACCGTCGGGTAGAGTTAGCGCTATATAAAAACTGCAAAAACAAATAAATACATGCGAGCACATTCTGATTCAGGATAAAGACATTTGAAAGCCAAAACACAGCTTTATTGTAGATTTTCATAGCGCTTACTGCCCCTGATGAGGCGCTGAAATGTCAGTGATCAAAAAGAGCCCCCCCCTTTTTTTTTCAAACGACTTTATTGAGAAGTTGACAAGAGATTACAGGACACCAGCAAAATGTTTACAATAAAGTGAATCTCCTCAAAACGAGCGGGTGACAGTCCGGTGGATCTTATAGGTCCATTGTTGGCTCGTACATATAGCCGTGTTCGTAAATAATGTGTGCCAGCAATTTGAGCCCTGTAGCACCGTAGTGAAGGTCTGAAAGAAACAAGCAGAAGCGAAAGCACGGCGCGTTGTGTGTAACCTGACCCACGAGGAATGCAGCTGCCACTCTGCGCACCCCTGCTCGCTCCCGAGAGCAAAACACCGTGGGAGTGAACATTAAAAAAGAAGGTGGGACATGCACCCGCCTTTAGCCATTTGCGTGCTTTCATTAGTGAAAGACACACGCAAAAGCCAATCCTATGTGTGGGAGGAGTCAGACCCACACGAAGAAGTTTAGAGTGCTCACAAGAAGCCTCCCATAGAGCAACGCATGCGCGCTGCACTAGGCTCGACCTAAAAAATCGGCAGAGCGCATAAGGACCTTCAGCTCAGCAGCAGACCGCAAGGTAGTGAATGAGCTAGGAAGGTTTGGAGGGCGGGCCGGCGGCACGGAGAGGAACCGAGCACAGCATGCTGTACTCTGTGATGGCCGACCAAAATGCTCTCTGAGTGAAATCGCCGGAAAGAGAGCTAAATACACAAAGGAGGGACTTTTACAGAAATGCACCAATAAGAAGCCAGCATTTCTGAATGCCACAGATAGTAATCAATGGCAATCGGTGGGTTTGCCAAACCCCACAGAAGGGATATAACAGGTCGATCAAGCTCGACCTAAAAAGGCATGAAAGTAAATCTAACAGAGCCAGGTCAGCAAACATTTTATTAAACCAACGAGTACCACGATCAGGCACCATCTAAAAGGAAGTGCTAACTGTAAAATCAGAATTATATCTTTTATCAGACAATAAACCCCCTAAGTCCGTCTCTGGGAGAAATATAAGCATTTACACCAAAATAAATAAATAATGCACAAATTACTCTTTTTTTTTTTTTGCTCAACCGCATCGGGATTAATCCAACCATTATATGAACATATCAGTTTTTAGAATATTGCACTTCATTGTATAGCTGAGAGTTCATGGTAATAGCGATGGTAATGAGACAATCAAAATAGGAACCACATATGGTGCAGCAGATAGATATTATTTGTACATATTTTTCGATCTGATAGAATACATGTTTTTTTTATTGTTTACTGCTAGTGTCAGCGAATAGATGTTGTAGACATTCAGTGACATCTAAAGTGGATGTTGCGTAAAGGCCTGAGCAGTCGACTTTGGAGCTGGGGAAACGGGTTCGACTCTTGGCGTCAGCTGAACACACTGTGATTCTGGGAAAACAACATAACCTCCCCGGGCCCTCTGGGACAAATATACGCAATGTTTAAACACAAAACGAAGCAAAATTCAACAAAATAATAACCTAGAATTTTTTTTACACATCAGCAGTAAAAATACAGAAACGCAAGTGAAAAACAATAACATCCCACTTGTGATAAACACGTAGCATGACAAAACACCAACAGTAGTGTGATGGAAGATGGGCAGAACAAGTTGTGTTTATTTGAGGGTTTTCTTCAAATTAGTAAAGTACATAATATTTTACTTACACAGTAATACAAGTAATAAACTGTTGGAAGAAGCAGCAGAGGTTGTCCGGAGCCATGCACACACAAGGGGAATTCTGCGGCAGCACAGGGTCCTGTGTGTGCATGATGAGAAAAAATATAACACACACAATTAATAATTGTCTGGCATACACTGAAGCGCGGAGGCTGATGAATTGGGTGCTGTACTGCAACAATTACAAAAAGAGTTCTCCCCAACAACAGATGAAGCATGCAACCAGAAGGAAACTGTAGTTGTCGGTGCCCCTCTGTGAAAAACGGAAGTGAGGTATAGCTGCATGAACCACTTAGAAGGCAGCAAAGAAGAAGGACACTGGACTGAACCAATCAAAAGCAGCAGGCGGGAACAAAGTCGTTTATTCAATACAACAGGTTTTCCAGACAGCTCATGCGTGCTGCCTAGGCTCGACCTAAAAAGGAAGGTTTAGGCCTGGTCAAAGGTTTATTTCTCCAGGTTGAAATGGCAGTTAAAAACTGCACTAAAGGCTGCAGTAGCAGGCCTGAGACATGTTTTACATGGCTGCTTTATAAGTGGGCATTAGTAGTTTTTAATTTACAGACCCTGGCAAGGGTATCATGCACAGAGACCTAAAGCCAACAAAAAGGGCAAAAAGTCTGGGGAGAACACCACACCAGGTATGTCAGATCAAACACATATGATAGTCAACTTAAGGCAATTTTACTCATCCACCTGGGTCCTTAAATGACAAAATCTGAGGATCCCAAACCCCCTCATTTTTAGGCATCTCAATTAAATGTTTGATGAGTGTGGAAAAAGGAAAACAACATTTTACAAAATCACTATTTTGCCTGCCATAAAATAAGAAAGAGATATAGTAGCCTTTTCAATACACATATTGACTATATGTAAAATTTAATGAAATAAACACGCATTTAACAGACAATCACAAGCTTTCCCTTATCTTGAGCGCTGAGTCTTGTGCGTCTTGAAGAAAATGATGAAATAACCTTCAACTAAAGAAGTGACATTGTATCACTGACACCCCGCAGAGATTAGGATATTCGCTTATTTTTTTACACCAATATAAACCACAGCTCAATCACGTAAGTATGAATGGGCTTCGCACAGTCCAGCCTCCGGTCCTAGAAATCACGTATTCAATACCCATGCTAAATTACACTGAGGCCTTAAAGAATCAATCCCTCAAGGGGCTAATATGTCAACCCTGGGTGTTCTCAAAATCGTGGTCCCAGTGTACTGCGTGGATTCTTAACCACTTTAGTGCAGAGGGCATCCAGTTGACATTCTTTGAACTATGTGTGGAGGACATCAACAGGTCATCCACCATACTCGAAAAGAAAATGTTTCTGGTCAAAAATCAAAGTCAGCACATGAGGGGACTGTACCCTTCTTATCCCGAGTTTGATTATTTGTTGTTTTGCTTTAATTCCAGTTCCTCTGGTTTATGGGGGGAAGAAAGCCTTTTAGAATCCAGGGAAAAATAGTGAGACCAGAATTAAATGTAGCTGACCCATCCGGGCATTGGGCTGTGCCCAGAATGGGCCCAACAGTTATCTGCCCTACTGGGGGCAGATTGGGTGGTTAATGTGTCCTCTGGGAAGCAGAAAGCCCACTGGATCGAAAGGAAAGAATGGCCCAAAATAGAAGGGGTGGGGCTGCAGCCCACCCAGGTACTGGACTGTAACTCTACTTTTGGGGAAGAGGCGGCAAAAAGGCTACTAGATACCAGTGGAAAAAATATTGGGTGTATGCAAGCTGCCCTCAAGCTGATCCTATCTCCCACCCTTAAAGTCCATACAGTCTTTCTGCCCACCTGTAAGTCCCTAGTATATAATAGAGCTAGGGTGTTCAAACTACGTAGAAGTCCCTAGTATGTAATAGGGCATGGAACTTTAGAGGCCCAGCAGATTTCCTGTAGTTGGATATGTGCACTGCTGAGTGCCTGCTGTCATTTTAAAGGCAGCCTGACTTTGCAGACTGTCTTTAAAAGTAAATTGTGTGCAAACTCAACTTTGGTGGTACGGGCACTTTAAAAGTGTTAATCTACCTTATGTTTATGTATTAGGCACCCCACTGGTCTCCCCTAGGTGTTCCAGGGGTGGGTGGGGGGGGGGCATGTAACTATAAGCAGGGACCTTATAAAAGATGTTTTTTATGCCATGTTGGATTTTGGAAGTGCAGTGCTTTGTGGAACAAGAAGATGCCACACTTCGGAGGAAGTTGGCAGGCTTTGTGGTTGCACCCAGCATCTCATTGGACAGAGGTGCCCCCCTGCTTGTTGCCCCAGAGCACTGAATAAATTTGTGAAAGCTGCATAGTCTCTCAGATCTGCTACCTGAAACTACAAGGAAAATAAGGACTGCTCTGCTGGAATCTAGATTTGCACCCAAAGGCCTGAACTTTGAATTACTGGCCCTGCTGCGCAATCTGGTACTATAGCCCTGGGGACTGTGCCTTGCTTCAAGAAGGATTAAGGAGTGGACTCCCTGCAAGCTACAGGTGAACAGAGCCCACCTGCATCATCTCCACCAAAGGTCCCCAACCTGGAGTGCGTCCAGTGGACTTTGAAGGTTTTGTCCAGGTGCATTGTGGGAATTGTAGTCCAGACATCCCAGAGACCATCTAGTAGATTCCCGACCTTTGGATTGGTGATTTGGACACTTTGAACCTACAAGGAGATCTTCAGGAAGCACCTTCTGAACTTTGGAGAACATTGGAAAACTTTTGTGAAAAAGCGCCATGAGGTGACTGACCCAATGTCGAGAGTCAAGCCGACTACCTTCATCCGCAATCCGGACAGGATTTCAGTTTCGCCCCACTGAAATCTCCGGAGTTCCAGACTTCCAAGATTTGACTGGGGCCTTGCGGAAAGTCAAGCCGGTGCACGCTCTCCGAATCCGACCTGCTGTGGAGGATCGAGCAACATTGGAAGAAAAAGCTCCAGAAAGGTTTCTAAGTGTCAAGGTAAGATTTTGACCAGGGCCTCCCGCTTATTGTATCTGACCAGGGCTCCATTGCGGTCGGCCTCAAACTTTGACTATGTCTCGGTCAAGCGTGACCAGATGTCCCAGAGTAGCGCTATATGTTTGTAAGCATTATAAAGTGGTAAATCTTTAAAAATTCATATCACTGGTTCCCTACATTGGATCTTTGTCATCTTGGTGTCCATTTGTTCATACAAATGTTTCCTATATTTATAAATTGGTTTGGGATTTTTATTGTGTGCTGTGTCTTACTTATTTGATGTATTGGTGTTTTTAAATGCTTTACATGCCTGTCTCCTAAGTTAGGCCTGACTGCTCATTGTCAGCACCCAAGGGTTGAGCAAGGGGCTAATTTACTGAGACCTTTACTAGACCCTAAACCGTGTTGGTGGCCTTATTACTAGTGATAGGTGCATACTTAACCCTACCAATAACTCGTTTTGCAAAACAGATGTGCAAGGTTGTGTGACATACCACTGCGTTTTCTTGCCCACAATGCCCTGAAATCCTCAAACTTTGCCTAAAATAACACATTTTCCTCTCATTTCAGTGAGGGAAAGTACAAGAATCTGAGCAGATCCATACATTTTCTACCACCCAATGTTTCTACATATCTCCCGAAAAAAATAGTAGCCCACTTGTGTGGCTGGCCTACGCGAAAGGAATAGATCAAATTGGGAACCATGCAAGACTTACAATGGTATATTACTTTTGTAAATCAGCCGTTAAGGCAAAATATTACAGATAAAAACATTTTCACCAATTGCTATTTTTCCTCCTTGGTTACATTCTTTTTTGATTTTAACGATTATTTTATTTTCAAGAACTATGAACAATTAAAAAAAATTAACCTGTGCTAAATTTAGAAGTTTGGTTAGTTTTCAGAAATGTACAGCTTTCCAGGTTCACCCATGGGTTCTACACCCATTTTCACCATAAACTGCAAGTTGTTTGAAGCTGAAAAAATAGGAAAAATTGACTACCAGTGAGAAAAGCACTGTGGTAAAAAATTGGCTTGTTCCTGAAAGCTGGAAAGATGGTGATGTTAGTACAGAAAATCTTTGGTTGATGCCATTTTAGAAAAAAATATGCTTCCTAGCACAGCAATTTTTACCAATTTTTCAACAAAAAACTAATTTTTGTTTTATTTTGGCTATTTTCTTGGTTCCTTCTAGGTTAATCCACAAACCCTCGGTGCATTTAGAATCCCTAAAATGTGTGAAAAAAGACACAAATTTGGCCTGGATACTTTTTGTGGTAAAAAAAAGTTATGAAGGCCTAAGAGCGAAGTGCCTCAACCATGAAAAAGGAGCTCACCACTGGGTGTGGACAGGCCTCAGTAGCTAAGGTGATAATTCCATAGCGCACCTGCACGTATAAGCCTGATCAAAACCTGGAAAAATAGAGCAAAGCTCCAAAAAAGACAGAGCAAATAGATACCCAATCGGGAGTTGCCACAAATAAAAAAAAACCAGGAGGAGTTGAGGAAACTCTCTTCTTTATGTGGGCTGAAAGTGGTGGGATATTTTGTGTTAAAAGGAAAAGAGGAGCTAACTTAGGGAAGGGGTTCCAAATCGGAGAGGCAGAGCCTCTCTCTCAATTTGTAAGGAATTGGGTGCGAAATTGGCTTGAAGTAGTAATATCAAAACCACCTGCTACTGAATGACATAGATTGGGTGTCAACATCATGGAATGATTCAATCATGGGATACTTGGTGAAGGTTAAAATACTGTCAGAAAGAAGTGAATACCTGAAATTAATTATTCTTTTGTTAAATGTGATGGGTGTACACAGAACAATCCCATGATGCCTCCAGACAAAACTAATGATGGTGATGAATATGTTTAGTTTGCAAATTATATTTTGATGCAACAATAGAGAGTGATGATTGAAAGTTAAAGGATTGTTAAACAGGTCAAGGCAATCCTGCCTGTGCGACTACATCAACAGTGAAATGAAGATTTTCATTCTCATATATATGTTGTGTACCCCAAGTTTATTAAAGATGCTCAAAATTTCAATAATGCTTGCCATAAAAATTCGTTATGTTATATTCATTCTATTTGTATAGAGCTCGTTCACAAGGCTTCTTAGTTCCACAAGAACCGCAAACAAAGTTAAAACTTATCAATTGAAAGAAAGAAGCCTAAAATCAAGAAAGAAAAAATACCCTCAAAATTTAAATGTACAAGGATAACACATTCCAAACATTGTGCAGCGGGCCAATGTCATTTATTGTGTAGGGTGCTATTGGTTGTATAATAAGGGCCACATTTACAAAAAGTTCATACGTGAATGGGAGAGATAGTATATAATGTCTGCCTTTTGGTCAGCATAGTTTTTGTGCAAGAAGAGGTCCCTTTCTGTACAAGCTCTATGCTTTAAGGTATTTTCCTCTTTATATCTGTGCTGTAGAAAGCAGCACACATGCAAAGAGGACAACATGAGGGAAAATGAACACAATTCTCTTCGTTACGCCAGCCTCAGGGAAGTGCAAGATCGTGGCAGAAATGCCTTCTTACAATTTGTTGTAGATTGGGATTTACATCAAAACCCATGGGTTGCTGCATGGGAATGCCCATGGACCACCCACGGAACGCACCCTTGTAAGAAAGTGCCACAAGGCAGCACATTGCGCTGCATTGCGTTATTTCGGGTTACAATCCAAAGCAAATCACAATTTGTGTTGGATTATAAATCCCAATAGTTGACTTAGCATCGAATCTGCATTAAAAAAGTAATGCAAACCCAATGTAAAGTCTTTGTAAATCTGAGCCTATGTGTTTGACAACTGCCTAAAGTACAGGAGAAACATTTCCACACAGAGAGCAATGGGGCTGGAAATCCAAGCTTTGCTGGCACACAGAAAGTCTGATCACCAAAGTTGGCCATTCTGGTGATAAGCATATGGAGAAGGGTCAAATCGGAAGAGCCCTTCATTCATCCTGGTTTGTGCCAAATAGATTTACATGCCAAAATTTCAGCATATTAGAATAAATGGCCTTGTGGGTAAACACCATGGCTTTAAAGAATTTTCTGTATTCTGCTCGTACTGGGAGCCAGCATATGGTTCACAGAAAGAGAGAAATAGAGTCGCAATGTCACAAATCAGAAACTGGAGCCTATGGCTGAGTTTTCAAGAGTAGCTAGATGACTTGCACTACCATAGCCAAGATGAGACGGGACCAAGGCATGCAGTACTGACATGTGGAACTGTGTCTCAATGAATACCGAAGCATGCCTGAGAGTCTTTGGGGCCGATTCTGATGCGGGTTGGAAAAGCTTCCCGACCGAATCGGTTGGGAAATGGTGTCCGACCCACTCGGATCGGGAAAGTCCGACCGGCGGAGTAGGATGCATCCGGATGCTTCCAGATACGATTTGGTTGAACTCCCATTGACTTCAATGGGAACATTTGTTCCTAACCGCATCAGAATTGGGCCCTCGGTCGGGAAGACACGTTCCCGATCCGATTTGGAAGGAGCAAATGCCGTTAGGAGGCCTTCCTAACCGCATCAGAATCAGGCCCTCGGTCGGGAAGCTTTTCCAACCCGCATCAGAATCGGGCCCTTAGTATGCAAGAAGCAGGCACTGGAAACTTTGGACTCCTGCAAATCCAAAGAAAGGGGTTTGCATCAGAGTGGACTCGCAGGTTTTGAACTGTCTTAGCAGGGCCTGTTGGCGGGCCCATCACAAGAGGTTAGATTGCTTGACTCCACACAGGGGAGGATTTCGACTACCTCAGTCTTCAAAGGATGGAATATGGGATAGTTTCTTGATATCTACTATCATGTTAAAAAAAGAGAGTTCAAAAAAGGTGGTGAAGCAAATTCCCTGCCTGAAAATTTGTTGGGTTTGCTCAAATATCAACTGTGTGTCATCAGAAGTCATGTAGAAACTAGCCCTGGTCAAAGAGAGCAAGTTGGCCAGGGCTACACGTGCAGATTAAAAACATAATGGGGACAAGATGGAACCATGTGGCACACCAATACATTTGGACTTGAAGTGAAATTGGGATGATGCAGTTTTGTGTGTATTGGGAATGATTGGGAATGGCTGGATCCATGCTTGGATGGTTCACATCTCAGCCTTGGCAAGTTTTGAGGTATGGCTAGCATGATCTATCGTTTTCAGGGCACTGGAAAGATTGAACGGCACCAGCAATGCAACACCCCCTCATCAACTAACCTTCTCAGACCAAACCCAACAAACTCAATACTTTTCATTTTCCAGAACCTGCTTGTAATAATATAAAGTATGAGGAGTGGCAAGTATTTTTAGCTGCTCCGGGCAATTATGAAAACTCGCAGCTTCCAGTGCATCATCCTGTTAATGAGGCTTTTCAATAGTTTAGTCTGGTAAAATCCATTTGCATATATGCACATATGTAAATATATGGGCAGAGTCCTTTCTAAATAAACCTCTAAGTGCCCCTCGGAGGTGACTAGCCTATTAAGACGCGGTGATCAGAACCCCACCACTTCCTTTGCATTACTAAAGGGGGTCGTTAGCAAACCTGAGCAAGCCAACAGCTTAGATAATGATTTCCCTGTAGATGCTCACTACATGCAGAAGGAAGGGAGCTGGGCAGTAGCCGTGCTTCTACATGCAATGTGCACACATGCAGAAAGTTTACAGCTTAGCCTATGTAGACAAGCACACACCCTTTCTCAGGCAAAGATCACCCCATCCCTCCCCCTTTGCTGATTGGCAGGACAAGCAGAAGCTCTGAATAATGACAACTTCACCAGCTGCTCAAGAGCTGTCTATCATCCTGCTCTCGTGCTGGCTTACAAAGGTGAGTTAGGAGTGGGTCAACAATCTATTACTATTCGTGAGGATTTCTGTGTGCACGTTTGTGTGTGTGTGCTTGTGTGATGGTATGTGTTCTTAAACTGATGTAAGTGCGCGCATGTGTGTGTTTGTGGTTGATCAAGGGGATAAGGATCCAGGTGAAAATACTGCATTGGAAATCATCACGGGAGATTGACCTCAGTAAGAAGACAATGAAAGATAGGATCGTGCCCATATATCTTTTACCATTTGTGCAATGAACGTTGTTTGGATAACATCGTGCTATAGTAAATATATTATGCACATACTAACAAAAGAATTCTTTTTGAAGTAGATTTAATTTTTAAAACAGAGTCAAAAAAGAAATGAGACCCAGAAAGAAAGGCATCTATCATGCTCAGGTAACTGAAAAGTGCTACAGCATAATAAACACACTGCAATAGACTGTGGTTGCTCTGTGTCATAAAGAATCTAGATAAGAGGTCAACCACTGACAGACTATAGCCAAAGTACATACAAGGAAAGTTCACTTACAAAGGAGAGGTTAAAGTTAAACTCAGAAAGCTGCATCACTGCCAAACATGGTAAAAGAAAATCACAATTTGATTCGAAATACATGTGCCTTGTTATCTCTCCTGCACAAGGTGCTTGCCTATTTCATGTTAATGGTGCTCCACAATTTTCCCTTCTTTATTGTGATCAGTTCTTGCTTCCAAAGTATTGAAACATAGCTAAGTATTTAAAAGTAAGCCCCTGGATTCTGGTTCATGCCCCAGTGAGCCTCTCATGAATAAACAACAAGGACACCCTATATGCCCACGTGGACCAGGGTAAAAAGATTGTTCCATGGGACTCATTTGAAATTGGGAACTTCTTGGGTACCACAACCTAATTCCAAGTTTTAATGATTATCACGCAACATCAATTTTAATCAGGAAGCAAGGGTCAAACCTTAGTTTCTATCAAAAATATATGTTGGACCAATTAATATGAAAAGTCCTGTGATAAAGTGATTGTAGTTCAGATGACACAATGGTCTGATGGTGAATATATTTCCAACATATGACACAAGACACCGTGCAAATCCCACTAGTTCTATGCACAATTCTGAACAATTCATAACAGACTAGTGTGAACAGGTACACAGTCCCAATCAAGACACTTCTACCAGTCATTCAAGTGGGAGGATTTGTCGACGTTTCAATGCTGTCTGAATGTTAGGGTTTCCTCAGGGCATAGTCCTCTGACTATCGCTTTTGCATATGATGGAAACAGAAACCAGACAAAATTCTAAGTCCCAGTGCTAAGTCCTACTCACTTAGTTGATGATATCTTTCAATGAATAACTCACCACATCGGTGTGAGTCCCAAGGCCAAAATAGGACCCTCCACTGGATGACTGGAATCTGCGGTGGACCATATTGTAAACAATTACATACAACATACTGCCTGATCGCACCATTAGACCCAAACCTGATCCCCCACGTGAGCACACTCGTATTGGTGTACCACCATTGTGTTCATCCCCTTATCAATAATTGATCTGTGAGCAACCATATTCGTGCCGTGGCCTACCTCACACAGTGAAAGATCTATATATCCAGTTGTGAAGACCAAACTCAGTAGTATGACTCCACCTGTCAATAAAAGAAAGCTATCACATACGTGACTCCTGAAGCCCAATTGTACGGTATATATTGAGTGATAATCATTAAAACTTGAAATTAGGTTCTGGATTCCTCAGAGGTACCCAAGAGGTTTCCAGTTTCCAATGATTTGCATGTGACAACTGCTTACATAGGGGCTGATTACAATGGACGGACTTCTGTCCATCCGCCATCGTCCCGGGGATGGGGACCGCCCGCCTATAAGGCGGCAGTCCCACATATCAAATTACAATGCGGCCGCTACCACGGCGGCCGCAAAAGGCATTTTTTCAATTGCGGCGGGTACTGCTGACTGCAGCACCCGCCGCAATGGAAAAAAGGCAGGTTTTGCTTTTCCCCGTACTACGTGGCAGGCACCACAGTACCCGGGGGAAAAGGGGGCCCGCTATGGGCCCTCAAAGCCCATCCCCGCCAGCCTTTCCATGGCGGGTGATCCGCTGTGGAAAGGCTGGCGGGGATGGACCATCGAAATCCCAACGGCGGTGCCTGGTAGGCGCCGCCGCCATTTCAGGGATAGGGAGGCCCTCCGCCGCACCGGCGGGCTCAAGGAGCCCATCGGATGCGTGGCGGTTGGAGTTTCCGACCGCCACGGTACCGCCCGCTATAATATTATGGCGGGCGGAAAACGGCCTCACGATGGCGGTAAACCCGCCACCGACAGCCTGTCGGTGGCTGGTTCACCGCCATCATAATCAGCCCCATAGTATCCAATGAGCCTCTCAGCATTCATAGAATCAAATGTAAGTATTCTGCCATATGTATGTCTGATATTTTATGTTTTGTTCAATTGAAAACTCCTCTCTGAGAGATGAAATAGCTTTTAATGAATTAAATACTAGTTCTCATGCCATTTCGTCTTGCGTTTTTATTCAATTTTTCTGTAATTAAAGTGTTTTATATGATCACTTCACATGCTACTAAGAGGTGGTATTGTCAGTGAGGTGTAGTGGTGCACATAGGCAGTGCTTAATTTGTGAAAGAATATGTGCCGGTTCCTAAATATTTGCTTAGCATGCTTTTACATACCCTTGCAATATTTCCATTTGGGAGACAATAGTTCACCTCTATTTCCTTATTACGAAATACAAATTCATAGTTTCAGAATTACTATTGTTAGATGACGTACAAACTACCAATGTGATGGCAGGGCATAATATAATTTATAGCCAGCCTCATAAGGTGGTGCTGCCCTGTATCGGTGGACTCCATGTAGCCCAATGCATTGATGTTACTGCGGAATCCTATTGACATCACAATTTCTTAACAAAGTCTGCGGACGAGGTTTAGTTTGTATTATTCTTAGTTCTAAAGGGTAGAGCATATATACTCTGTTTAAGTTATCTGTATAACGATTCAGATTTTTATTTGAAATAAAAATTCTATGGAAGAAGCGCTTCCATTCCAAGACCCTCAAATATGACAACAGATTAAAACTTCAAATGCCTCCATGCATCTGTTCTAGCTAGAGATTAGTGTTAAACTCTAAATAAAGATATGTGGGACATTTATATTCAAAGGGTGGCAAGGAAATTAAGCTCCAGACTGGGATAGGTTTGAGCAGTGATGCTCGCCAAGGTTCTTTATACATACTTCAGTCCACTCATTTTTGCCACTGACATGCTATGCAGACAGTCAGACAAAGGACCAAGACTGTAGCACCCACCCTGACAGCTGGTGTACACTCTGATGTGCTCTTGGTAACTTCCAGCACCAGGGAAAATACCAACACACCGTTATAGGCCATGAGGGAAGGACATTACACTAGTGCTGTGCTACAAGGTAGTGTACTATATTTTGAGGTATGGTGCCACACTATCATGGCATAAATCATCTGTCAAAAATAGTGTCCTAAATATCATTTACAAAAATATTGCCCCATTGGAATTAATAAAAGAAATCTTACACTGGATGGAATGACATTTGGGCTACTATATTTATGTCAGACAATATTTTTGTTATCACATACAGCCCTCTTTGAGGGTGTGCCTATTGACCTCTCTTTCCCATTTCTTTCTGCTACTGACATATTTTCAGGGGATCAAGTGTGGTTACCGTCCTCGATAGCTATATGGGAAGTTTACGAGGTAGTTGTAATTTGATAATAGCAGGTGACTTTAATTGCTGCTTCGAGCCTTTGGACCACGATGACGGAAACCTTAGTGCAGAGGAGGACGCACAGTGGAACATTCCGCAATTAGCATTATGCCCCATTAAAAAATGGACAGAGGCTGCATTATAGCTAAAAGGACTGTGTTTGGAAAGGGGACTGAGGGCAGTCAATGGGCGGTCGCAGTCGGATAGGAAAGGCGCACACACTTTTGACAATGGTCTTAGAAGCAGCCGCATAGACTATATTTTCCTTAAAGTAGAATTCTGGCCATCACTCTTGGATATGATGGTGCAGGAGCGGACTGAAAGTGACCATAACCCATTGGTTTTACAGCTGCAGGCTTCGGCTTTTTTAAATCTTAATAATAGGACTGTTGAATATACAACAGCAGAGGCCATGCTCACTAATGATATGAGGAGAGTTCAGTGGGCTAGGATTATTGACAATGAAGGTGACCTGGAACAGATGAAGGAATTGGTTGCTTGTTCGATCACCACCCTTATTAATTGCGATTCCCAGGAGGACATTAATTCTACTGTCCTCCAGGTTCACAATGACCTGTTCAAGCAACTAAAACATTTTTTTATTAAAAGTAGCAAACCAAGGAAATCTTTCGTGCAAAGGCGGCCTCCTGGTACAATAGTTCTTGCAGAAAGGCCTATAAGATTTTATCCAGGGCTATTAGATCCAAAGTTGTGGGTGATATTAAAAAGGCTAGAGTAAGGAATAAGAAAGTCCAGCAACAAGCGAAGAAGGATTGGGATGAGAACCGCTGGCAAGATTTGGCCACAGCAAGCAAGGGGAAAAACATGGTCCAATTCTGGAAGCTTGTTAAATGGGGCAGTGGAGAATTAAAGCAGACACCTACTAATTATGTTGCTCCGGAACAGTGGGCTTTACACTATGAGGAACAGTTTACTGCTACCAATTGCAGTGAGGATATACCCCTATGGCCTACCCCAACTACTACTCTGTGTTTCACTAGTTCAGAGGTTGAGTCTGTGCTAAAATCAATTCCGAGAGGCAGGGCCCCAGGCCCCGACTGTATACCCGCAGACTTGTTTGTATATGATAAAGAACATTGGGTATCTTATATAAAGTTACTAGCCAATGCTATAGCTAGCGGTGCTCCCATTCCCGACACATGGTCAGGTGCTGAAATCTTACCCATATATAAAAAGGGTGATCGCTCACTACCAGGTAATTATAGGCCGATCAGCCTTATAGATTCCATCCAGAAGATTGTTGCCAGGCTAGTTCTTGGCAGAATCCAGGCCTGGATAGATGAGACAGATATCCTGTCACCTCTCCAGGCGGGGTTTCGACCACACACCAGTACCTTAGATCAGGTCTTTAGGTTCGTGCTCATCTATTGGCGGGTGGTTATCATTGGAGGGGGCACAATCTATGCGGCTTTTATTGATCTTAAATCCGCATTTGATTTAGTCCCCCGTACGAAAATGTGGAGTGCATTTCTGGATTTGGGGATGCCACCAGAACTGTTGGCTATCTAAGTAAAACTGCACGATTCAAATTACGCACAGGTCCGCTGGGGAAAGCAGGGGAATGTAACAGAGAGGTTCCCTGTCTCCAAGGGGGTCCGTCAGGGGTGTGTTCTAGCCCTAACCCTGTTTTCTTTAGTTATAAACAGGGTTGTTCAGTATTTTTCCACCCACCCTACAGATGCTCCAGCATTAGCTGGCATGAAGATACCCCTGCTCGTGTTCGCGGATGACACCTTGATAATATCTAAGACTCGACAGGGACTGCAGGCCGCTCTGTCCCGCTTCGAGGTGTTTTGCCACGACCATGAATTAGTGGTAAATGTGGAGAAAACAAAGTTTATGGTGCTTCACAAATCTAAAGCCATAATAGGGAGAGTATACATGAATAATGTCCCCTTGGAACAGACTGATGTTTTTACTTTTCTGGGTATAACACTAGGCAGGAAACTAAATTGGAAGCCCCAGATCGATATGCTGGCTTTGAAACATGCACAATTAGCCGGCGTACTGATAAAAGGGCAAAGGCTTTCCCAGACTAAGCCCATCATCCCCGTCCTAAAGATTTACAACTCTAAAATCAGTTCCTCAATATTATATGGTGCTGAACTTTGGGGCTTTGAGGACCTAACACCTCTGGTACTAGCCCAAAACAAATTTGTTAGAGCACTAATAGGCCTCCCGCAATCCACCCCACTTACGCCCCTTTACTTAGATTTGGGCTGCTATAGCATAGAGGACTTGGCACGCTTCAGACCTGTAGCATTTTGGAGAAGGCTTTGGACCACACCTGAGCTTTCTCTGTATGCTAAAGCTCTCCTTGAAGTACGGGGGCTGGGCCACCTACAGAAGATCTCCTGGCTAAACAACATCAAAACCACCTTGATTAATATGGGGATGAGTATCCTGTGGGAGGACCCAGCTGTTAACCCATTTCCATCTAAAAAGAATTTCAAGGCAGTATACTGGAATATGGTCAAAACCAAGCGGTTCTCATCTATTACGAGGCCCACCCTGACTAGGGAATTTTTGGAGTTCAAACATGCGACCAAGTTTTAAACCTATTGGGACCACATTACCAGGCCAACTGACAGGAAACTGTTTCACCAGTTCAGGGTGGGTTCTCTTCCTATAAGAGCACTTACTAGCAGTTGGCACCCTCCAACGGATGACAAATGTATCTCATGTCCAGCTCAAACTGAGACATTAGCTCACATTTTGCTTGTATGCCCAGCTTATAATTCACCTAGGACCAAATGGCTCAAACCTATTTGTATGAATCTGGGCACAAGAATAGCTCTGGAGGCCTTAAGGATTCTAAGGACAAACACCAAAGATTCCATCGTGGTTGCTGTGGCAACATTTCTGAGCTGGATGTGGGTCATCCGAGCCAACAAGATGAGGGTACACTAATCTCGTCATCTTTATCTATGAGGGTTTAGACATTATGGTCTGGGACCGTTGTGCTTTTTATGTATTTGCACTTTTTATGTGTTTTTTAACTATGTTCTTATCCTTTGTACTTACAACATTGTCAACTTATTGTAATAATGTTTTTAATACCACATGTAAATATATCTGTGGTTTTTTAGAAAAATATCATATTCTGAATCCTCTAAGTCTTTTTTAATTGTTGATGTATTTTGTCTTTTATGATTATGAAAATCGAAATAAAGACTTCATTGACTTGACTTGACTTGACATATTTTCCACCCATTCAGTCTGCAATAACACAGAGACTACATCTTCGGCATGCTACTGGGAACTGGCTTCATTTCCCCACCACCCAAGTTGATGGTGCCTGGTTCAATGAGATCACATTAGTTTCCAGCCTGAGAGGAAGTGCTTCCTTCAACATGGCCACAAAAAAACTGCTGTAATGCAGCACATGTCAGGCAAATAGTAACAGCTAAGACTGTGGGCATTTGTTGATGTATGGTGAATGACACATCCTAGGTCTGGCCTTCACTTTGCCTCATTGCTGAACAAGCACAATGAAGGGATTGTGAAATCTGGTTGTAAAATAATCTCAGCCCCTCAGATCTCTCCTCCCAAAACATGCCCACATATTCTGTTTTCCATCCATAAAGACAACAAACAGAGATATTACATTTATGATTAGGGTTATGATTAAAAGTATGTAGAAATATGGCAATAACATTTCAAGTGGTTTATGACCTACATTGCTTCTGAAATGGACTTAAGTTATTATTTTTATCAGTAAAGTATCAGTTTTTTATGGATACAAAGAGTAGAGTCTTGTGTCTCATTAACTAGCACTTAAAAGCATGAAACACCAAATAATACATTACAGATTTGAAAGGAAGCCACAGTTAAGAAAGGGCAGAATGCAAGTGGGCGAAGGGCTAGGAGCTCTAGACCAATAGTGATATTGCTGACTTCCTCTCTTCCCATCCCAGAACACACCTGAATTACAAGCACCACATGTTGCACCCATAGCATCAACTGGTTCATTTATCAACAGTGGCTGTAGAAGGAGAATGCCCATTCTGTCGCCCCAGAGATGGCCTGCCAGAGGACGGAGAAACTGATGCAGCTACTACCCTCTTCTGGAGCTAGGATCGGTTCTTCACCTTACAGGATCACCCTGCTCTTCTACCCTCTGAGACCAATCCAGCTATCACAGCTCACCTAAGAAGGTCCTGAATAATGGAAACGGTGGACACGGCTCTGCCAGATCCTGGCTTGATCATTATAGGCATGTCTGGTAGCAGCTTTATGTCTGGACGACCTCTTTCTCCAGTTTCAGCAGACTCCATGACAGCCACACTCCCCCGTGTGGGATTAGGTGACGGTGGAACAACGAAGGAACTGGCTGAGGGCATAACTCTTTATAACATACTAGTCATGAGATAAATCTAAACTGCACAGAAAACTCAAACACTTTGATCTCCATTACAACTCGCTCATGATCTTAGGAAGCCATATTTAGTGTGGCCCATCCCCCTAGCTCAATGTAGAGAGACCGGAGAATCTAGGATAATACACGTGATCTTGGTTAAAAACAGCCCCAATGTCTTCCTCAGTGTCGTGATACTAACTAGTTGTGAATCTTCCCCTTGGCACAATGTAATTTAACAAAAGGAAATGGTATCTAACTGTAGAAACAAATGTAATGAATCCTCTTTTCCAGTCACAAAACACTGATTTGTGATACTGAATATGGGTGCCAGTAAACACTCCAATTCATGCGTGGTCAGGTAGGAGCATGGGCTCATTTGAGCTTTTGAAATGTAAAAACAAGAGGAAATATTTTGAAAATGTCATGAAACACAAACAACAAAATACCTAAAAAATCTGAAGATTGACTTTCCTGAGTGTCTTTCAAGCCCTTCTGATGGCTTTCTAAAAAGCCTTAATCCAATTTTCGTTTCAAATGTTTGAACAGGTTTTGTGACAAAACGATCCACCAGTTTGCATCCAGGGATTAGCTCAATGTCTTAGCACAATAGTCTTCCTTGTTTATGATTTGATTTGCTTTAAGTTTTTTTTTTAAGTTGAAAAGAAAGTTTATTGATATAATATAAAACATCTCAATAAATACAGAAATAGGGAAGACAATCTTAACTGTATAATCTGTTAGGTAATATGGGAAGGGAGGGAAAGAGATAAAAGAGGGGAAGGGAGGAGGGAGGAAAATGACATTTATAAGATATTAATTTTAGCATAACCACTTATATAAATGTTAATAATTACTGAATTGCATATTAAAAATGGAAAATTGTGCGAAAAAATGCATAACATGGATATAAAATAATTTTTTTAAAAATAAACAACAAAAATGAATTCATGGAGGTTTAGAAACTTCTTCAACTCGGGGATTATGGGTTCGTGTTATATTTGCAGATTTATCTAGAAAATGAGTCATAGGTGACCATAGGCATTCTCGCTTTATAACAAGGGAGATGGGATGAACATATGCTCTATCTAGCCTGTGATTATAACAAACCCCATACCACCAGGCTTGATAAGAGATATTGGTGGTGTTCTTCCATGCCCTAGTGATTTGTTGAAAAGCAACCGCAAGGAGTAAGTTTATAGTATGAAAATTGTTTGGGTATGATTCACAATCGGAAGATACACTACCTAGAAATATGTTAACAAAAGTGAAGGGGATCTGTGTATGAAAGATATTATTGATTTGTCTCCAAACTAGTTTTCAGAAGTTATGAACATGAGGGCAAGTAATAACATGTGTTGCAAATCAGCTGGGGATGTATTACAGGACCAGCAAGAGGGAGAGAGAGTAGGATTTATTTTATGTAATGAAACAGGAGTCAGTAATCCAGACCTTATTCCAGGTAAGGATAGAGAGGGACAATTGGAGATCAGTCTCCCATAGGAGTTCCACCTCTGTTTTATCTCGAGTAACTAGAGAAGAGGATAAATGTTTATAAACTTGAGACGCGGATGGAGAAAGAGATAAGACAGAGAGGATAGTAGGAGGCGAATATGACGAAGAAGTATTGAGTGCTAAATTGTTGTACGTTGGCTGAATCAGCGAAATTAGGGATGTATATTTAGACACACATGAGGTAGGTAAAGAAAAACGTGCTTGAGTAACTGAAAAAGTTATACATGTATCATCTTGGTAAAGTTGATGTACCCAGTGAAGCCCTTTAACATACCAATCTTTCCAAAAAATAGTTCTATTATTGATTTTAAGATGTTTATTGTACCATAATGAAGACTGCAAAAAACGATCTTTAGGAGAAAGGTGATTAATAAGTAAAGGTTGAAAAATTCTGCAACTATTATTAAATTATGGGAAGAGAAAGAGACAAAGGACGATGAGTAAAGGATAAAAATTCTTGGAAGGAGAAAGGTTGAAGAAATTGTTTTTCAATAATAGTCCACAACGGTAATGGTGAATCCTCGTTGTTCTCTTGAAATAGTAGAGAGGCTTGTTTAAGAGAAAACGCGGTATGGTAGGCTTGAAAATCTGGGAAATTGACACCACCTAATTGTTTTGGTCTTTTAAGTTTGTGTAAAGACATACAAGTTTTCTTATTATTCCATAGAAATTTCGATAGAATAGAATAAATTGTTTTAAAATATGATTTAGGAATGTTTATGGGAAGATTGGAGATATAAAAAAGTACTATAGGAACCAACATCATTTTGATCGTGACAAGACGGCCCCACCAAAATAAAAACACGAGATTCCACCTGGACGTGGTATTTTTCAATAATGTTTGCGGTTCCCTTAAATTTGTTACCATGGATTCTTTAATGGAAGATTTGAACCATAAACCCAAGTACTTGATTTTATCCGAGTTCCAACGAAAACCCGAAGAAATGTAAAACATAGTTTGTTTAATGGGATGATTTCACATTTGTCGCTATTTAGTTTATAACCAGACACAGAGGCAAAAGAGTGTACTTCCGATAAGAAAGCTGGTAGAGAGGTCTGTGGTTGTGATAGAAAGAGCAAAATATCATCTGCATAAACAGAGAGTTTTAATTGATTGGAGCCATATTTAAAACCAGTAATCTGAGAATTTGAACGGATCCTAATAAAAAAGGGTTCAAGAGCTAATATAAAGAGAAGAGGACAACCCTGTCTTACCCCACTATATAAAGGAAAGGAAGAGGAGATAAGACCATTAGCTAAAACGGAAGAAACAGGAGAAGAGTAAAGTAAGGAAACATAGGGGCTTATTTACAAGCTCTTTGCACCACCTGTACGTCACTTTTCCCATGTTAAAAATGGCGCAAAAGTGGCGCAAGGGGCTTGTAAATAAGCCCCATAGTTTATAAACTTGTGACCAAAACCAAACCAGGACAAAGTGGAAAAAATAAATGACCAACCCACTCTATCGACAGCTTTCTCCGCGTCCAAAGTGATGGCCCCTAAAGAATCTTTACCCAATTTGGCTTTAGTAAGGACATTAAGGAAAGTCTAGTGTTGTCTGAGAGATGTCTACCTTTAATAAAACCACATTGTTCTCGTCCAATTAATAGAGGTAAGAATTTCTCTAAGCGTAAAGCTAGAATTTTTGCAAAACGTTTATAGTCCAAATTAATTAGAGAAATGGGCCTATAATTTTTACAAAGAGTACGATCTTTACCTTCCTTGGGAAAAAGGCATATCAAAGCTTCTTGAAAAGAGCCACTGGACTTTTTGGAAGAAATAAAGAAGTGAAATAATTGATGCAATTTAGGAATAAGAATACGAGAAAAATAAGAATAGAATTCAATTGTGAAACCATCAGGTCCTGGAGCTTTGCCGTGTTTAATGGATCGAATAGCAGAAAGGATATCATCTTCTAACACTGAAAAATCTAGATCAGAAGAGGAAGGAGGATTAATAGAAGATAAGTATTGAAGTATAACATCCTGAGGTACCGGGTACTCAGGAGTGTAAAAAGTTTGAAAAAATTTAGTGAATTCTGACTGAATATCCTCATTTCTGTAAACTAAGTGACTGTTAGAAGAAAGGATAGAGATAATTTTGGTGCGTTCTTTTTTAACTTTAAGATAATTGGCTAAAAATGTCCCCGCTTTGTTTTGCCCCCCATAATATTTGGCTGAGGATTTGAGCAAAAATGACTTAGCATTTTCAGTAGAAATTTTGTTGAATTCGAATTTGGCTTTGATTAGCTCATCCAAGCCGGATTTAGAATTTTTTATGGAAAAAATAATGTTTTAATTGTTTAATGCATGCCGTAAGTGATTGTAAAGTGAGTGGGACACAAAGGAAATAATAAAGTCTCTGGAGGCTGCTTTAAAGGCTTCCCAGATAATCTGTGGAGACATGTCTGGAGTTTCATTCTCAAGGAAGAAAGGGGTGATAAAAGATTAAAATTGTTGGGTAAACTTGAAATCTAGGAGGAGGGAGTTTTTGAATCTCCATCTGCGTGTACCTTGATAGGAGGAAGAAGATCTACATCTAAAGTAACAGGGGCATGATCAGAAATCAATATTGAACCAATATCTGAATGAGTGATATGTTGTGTGAGTGCTTTTGAAGTGAATAGATAATCTAAGCAAGATTGGGAAAAGTGTACTGGAGAGAAGAAAGAGTATTCTCGATGTAGGATTGCATAACCGCCAAGCATCCACCAGAGATCTTTGTTGAATAGTAGATGTGAATTGAGAGTGCATAAGAGAGGGAATGAATCTGGATTGGGAATTGCGGTCAATAATATGGTCCATAACCAAATTACAATCCCCACTAACTAACAGGTAATCATCATGAAAATACATCAATTTAGATAATAACGTAGGCCAAAAAGCAGCATATGGGGCATAAGGTGCATACAAATTAAAAAGAGTCAAAGGGATATTATTCAATAATAGTGAAACAGAAGTCCATCTACCCACATCATCGGAATCTTGTGAAAGAATTTGTAAGTCAAGACGTTTATGACATTAAATGGCTACTACCATTACGATTACCACTCAAAACAGAGGGGGCCCCCTGGGCAAAATGGAGGTAGAGAACAACGGGGGAAATATACAAGCTACTCAGAACAACGATTCTCTACCTGTGTACTTCAAAGAGTGCTATACGTCACAGTTTTATAAACACCTAAGAAGCTGTTCTACTGACAAATAGAATACCACAATGGGATTATCAAAGCATATCAAGGTTTATTAATAATAAATTCACATTATTTAATACTTGGAAAAAACATTAAGAACCAGGTCACATACTGCCTCGCACTCACTCATCCATTCAAACAACTAGATTCATACCCACACATACTCATACGTCCTGCAAATCAGGAGTCCAGTCATACTCAGGGCAACAAAAGCAACACAATAACAAATGGGCCAACCAAATGCTGTCTGATGTTGACATCAGTTGCGATGATATCGAAGTTTTTTCAGGGAAGTTCCAACTTAACTGTTGATAACAACTTATCTGGCCTCAAACCTCCCTCTTGCTTCACTCCAGGATTGGACACTGTTGGCACCGAGGTGGAAGTGTTTGAAAAGGCTGTTATGGCAAAGATTCAACAAGCTATCAAATATGTGCCCAAACCCTCTTTTAATACCACCAAAGAGGAGAATGTCGCCCTCCAAACCCTTAAAAACAACAAAGAACTAACCATCAAACCTTGTGACAAAGGGGGCGGCATTGTTATCTTTGACTCTAGTGACTATGTAAACAAGATGTATAACCTCTTAAGCTCACAGAGCCACTACAAAAAGATCAAGTTGAACCCAGAACCTAACTTAAAACACAGAATCTTGAGAATTGTTGAAGCAGCGGTAGAGAGAGGCGACATCTGTCAGAAAGAGGCGGAATTCCTTACCCCGAGCTACACTAGAATACTCATTATATACGGGGTACCAAAGACACACAAGGACGAAACAAACCCCCCCTTGAGACCCATAGTCTCAACCATAGGGGCCGCCACGGAACCACTATCCAAATATGTAGACAGATTTCTGCAACCTCTTGTAGCTAAACTACCTTCGTATGTTAAAGATACTGGCCACTTTATATCGAGAATTGAAGGCCTCCCATACGATCAAGAGAGAGAGATACTGGTAACCATGGATTTAGAATCCTTATATACAAACATCCCACAAACTGAAGCTCTTAGGGTTATCAAGGAGCGTTTAGAAACTGAAGATAGGTATAACAACTCTAATTTTATTCTTCAATGCCTTAACATTGTCCTTGGCGAGAATTTCTTCGAATTCGACGGAGGTTTTTACCAACAAGTGAAGGGAGTAAGCATGGGGGCAGCCTGTGCCCCAAGCGTGGCCTGCCTCTATATGGGACACTTTGAGGATCACAACATCTATAACGAATTGGCCCCATTCAGTGAAAATGTCTGTAACTGGTCACGCTTCATATACAATATTTTTTTCGTCTGGAAGGGTGACCAGGAAACCCTGGATGAATCTATCTTGTGGATCAATGCAGCAGATCCGAACTTAAAATTTACTGGGAATATGAGTAACATCAAACTAGAATTCCTAGACGTCTGGATCGAACACTCTAATTCCCAACTAGCGGTCTCCTTGTTTACCAAGCCCACAGCAAGAAATACTCTTCTGCATTACAGCAGCTTCCATCCTAGGTCCCAGAAGGATGGCATCCCATTCAGCCAATTCCTGCGCTTGCGCAGGAATTGTACTTCCATAAAAAACTATATGGAACATGCTGAAACTTTGAAAAATAAGCTTATTCGAAGGGGATACCCCAACAAGCTTATCAAAGATGCCCTCAAAAGGGCTAAATATTACGATCGCGAGACCATGTTTGGATCCAGAAACAAGGAACAGAATGACCGAGTAGTTTGTGTCACCAAACACTCCAATTTTGATCACATGATTCGCCAAATAATCAATTCACAATGGCACATTTTAAATCTGGACCGACAGACCCAATTGATGCAGAAGCCTCTCTTCGCCTTCAAAAGAAACAAAAACCTCAGAAACATCTTGGTGAGGGCCAAAAGACCTGATAAGAACCATTCCATCCAGAAGTCCATAACGGGGGATCAACCCATTAAGGGCAACCACAAATGTGGAAACTGCCAAGCCTGCCCTAATGCCATTGTTAATAAACAGATTCGCATCAATGATCGTACAGTATTTCTTAAAGAAATGACTATCTGTCGATCATCCAATATCATTTATTCCATTCTCTGCCCCTGCGAGCTTGCATATGTAGGGGAAACTGGCAGGGAGTGTAGAAAACACATCGGGGAGCATAAATCCAACATTAGGCTATGCAAACAAGCTGCCCCACTAGTTGGCCACTGGATTGAGGCCCAGCACACTGAAAGTGACCTTCGTTGGATTATATTGGAGAAAATACATGCTCCAATAGGCACGGATATGAATGCCATACGCAAAAAGAGAGAGGTATTTTGGATGTGCACCCTGAACACTAAAGATAAGGGCGTTAACGAGAACCTCTTGTGGGAAAACGTCATCATTTGATCCTGCCCCCTGTTTGCTATTTGGCGCTCGCCCTATTCATGGATTCTCTGTTCCACCACCCCCGTTTTGCGCCCAAGACTTATTCTTGACCCTATTCCCCAGCTATATCAAATTGACCTGCTCGTTTTCCAACTGCTCGGTTATTTGCATCCCTTTCCCTTTCGGAAGTCCCGAGTGCCCTCTTTACAGAGGAGCCCTAAATGTTCCAAAGTCTTCGGCGTGTTCACTAGGGCTCAGCCTTTAGCTGACGTCATCACGCCTTTCATCTCCACCTGAGCCGCGGCGGATTGGCGCTGCTTTTAAACACCGCCTCCTGCGCCCTTTCGGCTCAGCGGTACCGGCGTTCGACCGGCTTGATTCTTCTGTGTTTGACTGTTTGGCTCGACACCCTGATCTGCTGCCTTTTAGACTGGTAAGCTTTCCCAGTCTCTGTCATCCCGTTGCCTTCTTTGTTCCACCTTCGACGAGATGCCTCGTACCCACTTATCCCTGTTGTTCTCCTTGCCTTTTAACATTTAGGTGTCGGAGGGGCTGCCCCATCAGAAGTGAGCTGTCCATTTTACCCCTTTGACCCCCTGAGCTTTCCTATCTCCTGAGCTTCATCGAGTTCTGAACTGCGTGCCACTCGGCGCCCTCTATCCCGCTGTACAGCCCGTGTCTCCGTGCCCCATTCTCTACGAGTTGTTTGTGATTTGCGGTAAAATTTCCTTCTTTTGTTTCTTGACATTTTTTCTTTTATTTTGTCTTTCACGTCCTTATTACGTTATCTATCTTATCATATCTGTATTTGTCCTTTGTCAGGCCCCATTGCGGGCCGCCTTTGCCTCCATTGCAGACTTCTGTTCGTCTCTGAGAGTCCGCTGATTGTGACGTCAGGTACCCCATCTGGGTTATGACATATATCTTTCTTTACCCCATTTCAGGGTTTGACTGTTTTCAATCTTTGCTTCATTCTCTGGTGCACATCGATGGTACTGCATCTTTCTATGCACATCCTATTTCACTCTTTGCACACTTCCGTGGCACTTGTTGCTGGCTTTTTCCTTCCACACATTAGGGTTTTAATTGTTCTTTCCTTTTTTTTATATTTCACCGAGTATCCATCTTGAGTGTGCACTCGTTTTCTGGGGTTAGTATCATGACAACCTTTTGTGAAGCTGTTCTACATTATCTAAGCTGTGGGCCACTTATTATATATAAATTGACTTATTGGCCTTTTTTAACTTCCTTATTCGTTTTATATAAATTGAGTGCTACTGCTGTCTGTTTATCTTAGGCTCATCCCATGGGCACTGCCCCTGATACTGTCGCCCTGAGGAAGGTGAGACCCGCATTGGAGTCTAACACCGAAACGCGCGTCGGCGTTGAAACATCCCCATGGACCACTAAATGCTTATGAATATCCTCTCTGCCTGACCAATTTTGATGATTTAAATTTCACGGATCGTAGCATATATTGTTTTTTTATTCATACATGTGTTTAATTTATATTGTTATGTATATGTAAAACGGTCAGTTTACTTCGATATCATCGCAACTGATGACAACATCAGACAGCATTTGGTTGGCCCATTTGTTATTGTGTTGTTTTTGTTGCCCTGAGTATGACTGGACTCCTGATTTGCAGGACGTATGAGTATGTGTGGGTAAGAATCTAGTTGTTTGAATGGATGAGTGAGTGCGAGGCAGTATGTGACCTGGTTCTTAATGTTTTTTCCAAGTATTAAATAATGTGAATTTATTATTAATAAACCTTGATATGCTTTGATAATCCCATTGTGGTATTCTATTTGTCAGTAGAACAGCTTCTTAGGTGTTTATAAAACTGTGACGTATAGCACTCTTTGAAGTACACAGGTAGAGAATTGTTGTTCTGAGTAGCTTACACCATTACGATTACCCGTACACGGAGAGGCAAAAACATGGCCAACCCATTGTCGTTTAAGCTTAGCGATTTATTTTTCTAAAACATGAATTTTTTGTAAGAAAGCTATATCACACTTTAAATTAGATAAATGAGAGAATACCCGTTGACGTTTTATAGGAGAACCCAAACCCTTAACGTTCCATGAAACAACTCTTAAAGCCATCTACATTAATCGATGAGGCATAAAATGCATGTAATAACAATTAAAACAATAAAATCTTAACAGTATGATATACGTAATAATGTTCAGCACAAAGTTTGCAATACCAAACCAGCAAAGATGAATAGCATAGAGGAGGAAATGAGTGGTTATGAAAAAGGAAAAAGTAAGAGAAATGGGTATAGACAGGGAAGGAGGAGGAGGTATAGAGAAAGAAGAGGGAAAAGGAAAAATCATTAGCGAAAGAAGAAAGGCAACTGAAAAAGGATAGGTAAAGTGGGAAAAAGAAGAAACAAATATAACAAATAAAAAACATATACCATAGATTCCAAAAACATAATAACCAACTACAAAAGATATGAACAAGATGAGGGTGGTGACGCCACATGAGGAAAATGGCACAATTAACCAGGCAACTCAGGGCGGACCGGGGAGGGAGGACATCATCCAAGCAGACCAGGAATAACAATAGATATGCATGAAGAAAATACCGCACCTAATAAAAGAGAAAAACATAACAGGTAGGTATAACATAGGGAGGTTCTAGAGACTTAACTAAACGGAACAAAAACAACATAATCTGAACAACAGAGAATATTAGACCAATGACAGCATAAGATTAAACAGTAGCATGTCTGGAGACATCCATATCTTTTCCTCTGAATTGCTCCAAGAATCGTTGTAATAAAGCAGAATCTTCATAATTTGTTGTTCTATTTTTGTATGTCACTTTGAACAAACAGGGGTGAAAGAGACCAAATCTGACGTTGATAGAACGAAGTGCTGGCCTCATTTCCAGGAATTTCTTTCTTCGATCTGCTGTTTCTTTGGCGTAGTCTTGTGCAAAGAAGAGATTAGAGCCTTGTCATTAAATACGGCCTTTGAGTTTAGCTGCTTGCAAGATCTTCAATAAATCTGTGTATTCCAAGAAGTATATAATAACTCCTCGAGGTTTGGTTGAAGAGGCTGCCATGGTTGGGATACGACCTAAACGATGTGCTCTTTGAATATTTAAAACAAGAGAGTTAGGTAAACCCAAAACTTGTGGAAGGAAGGATTTGAAGAATGAAATGGCATCTGAGCCTTCCAAGCCTTCTGCCAGACCATAAATGCACAAATTATTACGCCTGTTGCGGTTTTCCAAATTTTCCACGTGTTTTTTGAGTAGCGCAATTTCGGATTTCATTGAAGGAACCTGGTTTACCACAACCTGAACAGAGTCTACTTTCTGTTCAATCTGCATAACCCTAGTCTCCATAGTAGACCACTTGTCTTCCAAAGCTTGAAGCCTTATATTCGTTTCCTCCATGTAGGGTCGAAGGGCTCGTATTTCTTCAAGAAGCACTTCCAGAGTGTTTGGTAGAGGAGACGCAGTAGGTGAAGGAGGATCTTTTTTGATGCGTTTTCCAGAGGATAATATAGTTGAAGTGGTCAATTTAGGAGTAAGCTTGTTGGTGGGTAGTGGAATATTAGATGAAGCTTCCAAAGTTTCCTTATTGGAAAGTGGTGAATTACTTTCAGAGTTCTCCATATTCATTGAAAGAACAGAATAAGGATTATGGTCTGCCAAAGATGAGAATGGTATTGAAGAACCAGTGACACGACGAGAAGATTTCGTTCTCCCCATAAAATGATGAGTGAGTGTTAGAAGCACTGAAAATAGCAAGACAGCATGGAAAATATGATGTAAAAAATGAAGTTTCAGGATAAGAGCATGCATCGTAGCAGCCAAAGAGAACCGTCGTTGAAATAACAGTAACAGTAAGAACTCCTACCCTTGACCTTGCCAGGTAGGTCGCTCCCCCACCACACAGCTCCGCCTGTGTTGTCTGCCCGCTGCTCCTGTAGGTAAGATCGCCCTCCGCTTGTGGCCCCGGTGCCCATTTTGTCTGCCCTCCCCTGTTTTTCCTTTCTGTGCCCCTCGCTGCCCCACTGTTGTTGTGCCCGTGATTTTGTCTGCTCTCCCCCTGTTTTTCCTTTCTGTGCCCCTCGCTGCCCCACTGTTGTTGTGCCCGTGATTTTGTCTGCTCTCCCCCTGTTTTTCCTTTCTGTGCCCCTCGCTGCCCCACTGTTGTTGTGCCCGTGATTTTGTCTGCTCTCCCCCTGTTTTTCCTTTCTGTGCCCCTCGCTGCCCCACTGTTGTTGTGCCCGTGATTTTGTCTGCTCTCCCCCTGTTTTTCCTTTCTGTGCCCCTCGCTGCCCCACTGTTGTTGTGCCCGTGATTTTGTCTGCTCTCCCCCTGTTTTTCCTTTCTGTGCCCCTCGCTGCCCCACTGTTGTTGTGCCCGTGATTTTGTCTGCTCTCCCCCTGTTTTTCCTTTCTGTGCCCCTCGCTGCCCCACTGTTGTTGTGCCCGTGATTTTGCCTGCTCTCCCCTGTTTTTCCTTTCTGTGCCCCTCGCTGCCCCACTGTTGTTGTGCCCGTGATTTTGTCTGCTCTCCCCCTGTTTTTCCTTTCTGTGCCCCTCGCTGCCCCACTGTTGTTGTGCCCGTGATTTTGTCTGCTCTCCCCCTGTTTTTCCTTTCTGTGCCCCTCGCTGCCCCACTGTTGTTGTGCCCGTGATTTTGTCTGCCCTCCCCCTGTTTTTCCTTTCTGTGCCCCTCGCTGCCCCACTGTTGTTGTGCCCGTGATTTTGCCTGCTCTCCCCCTGTTTTTCCTTTCTGTGCCCCTCGCTGCCCCACTGTTGTTGTGCCCGTGATTTTGCCTGCTCTCCCCCTGTTTTTCCTTTCTGTGCCCCTCGCTGCCCCACTGTTGTTGTGCCCGTGATTTTGCCTGCTCTCCCCCTGTTTTTCCTTTCTGTGCCCCCGCTGCCTCTCGCCACTCCCGCCGCTGCGTTCCCTGCGGCCCCGCCCCCCTGACTGCCCATTCGCTGCCCCTGCCTCCCGCCTCCCAGCTGCTCCTCCCTCCCACCTCCCCATAAATGGCGGCCGCTGCACGGCCGCGCAGCGGACGTGCGCAGCGGGCGTGCCGCTGGCGCGCCGAAGGCGTGCCTAAGGCAAGCCCGTCTGCGCCCGTCCGCGACTGGACCGCGCCCAGCGCCAGAACCCCTGGAACCCACCAACGCAACACTACTCGACGGACCTACGACGCCGCCACACTCACCGCACTCAATGCCGGCCGGAACCCTGCCTGCTACCGAGCCTCACCGAGACGCACCCACGGACCCTTCGCCTGCCAAGCCTGCCGATTCACCTGCCCCCGGACGTGCACCACCTCCGCCAAGTCGAGCAACAGCAGCAACCACCTGAAATGCATCCTGCTGAACACCCGCTCCGTCCACAGGCACGCCGTGGAACTCTGGGACCTGCTCGACGCAACAGCACCGGACATCGCCTTCCTCACCGAGACCTGGATGAACGCCTCCTCAGCGCCCGACATCGCCATAGCCATCCCGGATGGATACAAGATCACCCGGAAGGACCGCGTCAACCAGACGGGAGGAGGCATCGCCATCGTACACAAGAACACCATCCGCATCTCGACTAACTCCGACGAGACCTTCTCCGCCGCCGAACACCTACACTTCCAGATACACACTGACCCCAAGACCACCCTCCGAGGCACCCTCGTCTACAGACCCCCGGGACCACGCACACTATTCAGCGAAGACATCGCAGACTTCATCAGCCCGCACGCCATGCCCTCAGCCGACTACATCCTCCTAGGGGACCTCAACTTCCACCTGGAGAACAACAACGACAGAAACACCACCGCCCTGCTGGACAACCTCGCCAACCTCGGACTCAAGCAACTGGTGAACACGCCCACCCACTACGCCGGCCACACGCTTGACCCCGTCTTCTCGTCCAGCAAGCACATCTCCTTCAGCCACGCCACCGGACTCCACTGGACCGACCACAGCTGCGTCCACTTCAGCTTCAGAAAGACTGCGACCCACCACCACCCGCAACAGGCTCCCGCCGGAGCTGGAGCAAGATCACCGCCGAGCAGCTCACCGCCTCCCTCAGCCAGAACACACCCACCAACACAACGGACCCAAACGAAGCAGCCAGCAACCTCGCCAAGTGGCTGACCGCCTGCGCCGACGACCTCGCACCACTAAAAACCCTCCCAGCAGACCCGGAAGCAAGAAAACCCCTTGGTTCACCAACGAACTCAAGGAATCCAAGAAGAACTGCCGCACTCTCGAGAAAACCTGGCGACTCGACCAGACCACAGACAACAGGACCGCCCTCAAGCACGCCACCCGCAAACACCACCAGCTGATCCGTGCCACCAAGAAGTCGGCACTCAAAGAACGACTGGACAACAACGCCCATGACAGCAAGGAACTTTTCAGCATCGTCAAAGAGTTCTCCAACCCCAGCGCCGGAAACAACGACATCACCCCCTCGCAAGACCTCTGCAACTCACTCTCCGCGTTCTTCCACCGCAAGATCACCGACATACACAACAGCTTCGACGCACAAACAACGCACCCTACCGCCGAACCAACGCCCGCCACCACCACCCTCTGCAACTGGACCCCGATCAGCACCGAAGACACCACCCGCACGATGAACTCCATCCACTCCGGATCACCAACCGACCCCTGCCCACACCACGTCTTCAACAAAGCCGACGCCACCATCGCACCCCATCTCCGGGACATCATCAACTCCTCCTTCCACACCGCCACCTTCCCGGAGAGCTGGAAGCACGCCGAGCTTACCGCCCTCCTGAAGAAACCAACGGCGGACCCCACCGACCTCAAGAACTACCGTCCCATCTCGCTCCTTCCGTTTCCGGCCAAAGTCATCGAGAAGACCGTCAACAGACAGCTTGCCGCCTTCCTCGAGACGAATGGATCCCTCGACCCCTCGCAGTCCGGGTTTCGGGCCAACCACAGCACCGAGACCGCCCTTATCGCAGCCACCGACGACATCAGAACCCTAACCGACAACGGGAAACAGCTGCCCTCATCCTCTTGGACCTCTCTGCGGCGTTCGACACCGTCTGCCACCGCACCCTAGTGAAGCGCCTCAGCAACATCGGAATCCAAGAGAAAGCACTGGAATGGATCATCTCGTTCCTCGCCGGAAGAACCCAGAGAGTCCGCCTCCCCCGTTCAGATCCGAAGCCACCGAAGTCATCTGCGGCGTTCCACAAGGATCCTCACTCAGCCCAACCCTCTTCAACGTCTACATGAGCCCCCTCGCAGCCATCGCACGCCGACACAACCTCAACATCATCTCCTACGCCGACGACACCCAGCTGATCCTCTCCCTCACCAACGACCCCACCACCGCCAGAGCCAACCTACACGACGGGATGAGAGACGTCGCCGACTGGATGAGGAACAGCCGCCTTAAACTGAACTCAGACAAGACGGAAGTCCTCATCCTGGGCTCATCACCCTCCGCCTGGGATGACTCCTGGTGGCCCCCGGCCCTGGGCACCGCGCCCAAGCCAACGGACCACGCACGCAACCTGGGCTTCATCCTGGACTCCTCCCTGTCGATGACCAGACAAGTCAACGCCGTCTCATCTTCATGCTTCAACACCCTGCGCATGCTCCGCAAGATCTTCAGATGGATCCCCACTGAAACCAGGAAGACCGTCACCCAGGCACTCGTCACCAGCCGACTGGACTATGGGAACACCCTCTACGCCGGAACCACAGCCAAACTTCAAAAGAGACTCCAGCGCATCCAGAACGCCTCCGCACGACTCATCCTGGACATCCCCCGACACAGCCACATCACCGCGCACCTGAAAGACCTGCACTGGCTCCCCGTCAGCAAGAGAATCACGTTCAGACTCCTCACCCACGCACACAAGGCCCTCCACGACCTGGGCCCAAAGTACCTCAACGACCGCATGTCCTTCTACACGCCCACACGCCAGCTACGATCAACCAGCCACGCCCTCGCCACAGTACCACGCATCCGCAGAACCACCGCCGGAGGAAGATCCTTCTCCTACCTGGCAGCCAAGACCTGGAACTCCCTCCCCACTCACCTTCGGCGAACCCAGGACCATCTCTCCTTCAGGAAGCAGCTCAAGACCTGGCTGTTCGAGCAGTAACTTACCCCCTCCCCCAGCGCCTTGAGACCCTCCCGGGTGAGTAGCGCGCTCTATAAATGCCGTGATTGATTGATTGATTAGGGATCAGTAGACTAGGCAATAATCTTAAATTATTATGAAATTCAACTTAGTTATAGTCCATTCCTGCTTGAAATGAGACCTTATTTAAACATAGTGACAAGCGTCAAAATCCATGTGAGGGAAAAGCGCATTGTCTGCAACAAAATTGGTACTGTCCAAATGGTTAATACTAGTTTCCGCTTTTCATTAAGACGAAACCAGAGATTTACTCAAATCAGTTATTTTAAGTAAACCTTGCCTAGCTCCATTGTCTTCCACATATTAAATGATGCCCATTAACAAAAAGGAGGATTTGGACATTAAGATATATTCACATGTTGCAATCCGTCCATAAATGCTCCCGTTTCTGTTATGAATAAAATGCGGGCCGTTTCTGAAGAAAAACAAACAAAATGGCAGGTGCGAGTCCCGTGAGAGAAACGGTCCCGCCACAGCTGATGGGCAAAGACACTCACCCGCAGTAAAGAAATGACAGAAAAGGCATCCAGAATCCTTTATGACATAGAGGATTCCATTTAGGAGTAGTAACGCGGCGCAGGCCCGCCGGAAAAGCCGCCACTCCTGCCGAGCCGCCGCGGAGCCTCCCTAGTGAGCGGCCATCTTCTTTGGCGTCAAGCCACGCCTCCTGTTTTAAGTTTTTTACAGCGTGAAAATACCTGAGGGTGTACTGACACTGAGACTGTAGGCGGAGAACGGATCACAAGTGCCAGAGCTGTTGAAACAGATGTGTTTTCAGCGCTCAACGAAAATTGAGTAGATGTGTTTCTGAACGAATGGCAAGAGACTGTTCCAGGCTTTATGGGTAATCACAGGAAGTCCACCAGTATGAGATTTTCGAAACCGCGGAACAGAGACAAAGAAAGATGTAGAAGAGTGCAGCACTCTGGAAGGGGAATATCTCAAGAAAAGAGATTAAATCACCAATGCAGAGTCGCCAAGCAGGGGATGCCGATCCGAAGAACTGGAGCCAGGAGCACCAAAGAAGAGGAGGCCTGCGAGAATGAAGTCACCCTCTGCCATCACCACTACCACTGAAGGCATTCCCTCTGATGATTGGTGCAGCCAGGCTCAGGGACTCACTCTCCCAGGCTCCCCTGCACCGTAACTTGCTCTCTACTCACCTGCCACTCATCCATGCCGACTTGCGGCGTTTAAATCGCGCTGAGGACACCGCTGCGCGGGACGCGCTGCGGGACGTGCCTCGACCAAGCCCGGACCAAGGGCGGGCCCGTCTTTGCCCGTCATTGGCAGGAAGAGGCAGGGCAGGGCCATATCTCTAACTTTTGCTCCAGGACAATTTTCCTTTACATCTGAGGTACTGTTATCCATCTGCTTATTGTTCACCTCAGAACTTGGTACCAATTGGTCTTTGTACTTGTTACCGGAACTAACTTGACCGCCTCTATTGTATTAGAGTTTTCTGTGTTATAATCAAGTATATTCTGTAAGCATTTGGTAAATAAGTGCCTCTCTTTAACAGTCTTATAGTTTTAAGTATGGGCAAAAGAAAGGCTGTGGATGATCTGGGGAGGGGAGGGGCAGGAAAGGGTAAGAAGTCCAAAAAGCTGATGAAAGGTGTTTTGGCTAAAGGGAATAATTGTGTTATGAATCGTATAGACAACGTAATAAGTGAGTGCGAAGAGATTTTGATAGCTCCTATGGGTTCAGATGTAGGTACTTCTGGGGCACTAGCCATTAATCAGCCCTCTTCCCCGCGTATTGTAAAATCTATACCAGACATGTTTAAAAAGTCCACACAACGAACAGCTATAAGATCTGACACAGGGGTTGTTGTAGGTGCTGGTTTGGATATACAAGCTCCTCCTTACCCATTGTAAGTAGCGAATTCCAGCCAGAGTTCGCTTTAATATGTTCCAATAGATTTACCCCACTGACGAGTATAACTGAGGATAATATGTCTGCCCAATTGAACACTAGCCCTGTGTTATCAGGTGAATTGGTTGATTCAATAACCCAAGTGACATGTACTTGTAAGTGCTTGGGTTCTTCAAACAAACAGTCAGTAGACTTAGTAGCTCAGATAGGAGGGTTTACGGAGGTAGTGAGCATTCTGAAGGGGTTGATAGAACAACTATCTGATATCATGAAAAGTATTTTACATAAAGATACCCCCCTCTTAGCTAATATTGACAACGTAGCTACTTTAGCCACTTTATTCCAGAATAAACACACAATCGATAGTACTCCTTGTAGTGCTTATAAAGGCAGACTGGGCAATGATCTAACATCTTCACATCTAACCCCCCGTCTGCCACTTAACGCTAGCCGACAACCAAATCAAGCAACACGGTATCTTTCTGCAGGGGTTAAACAGGCCATTCATAGTGGTTGCCATAATCAGAATAAGGGTTCTGTCGATTATGCAAGGTCTTATCCCTCAGGCATTAGGAGCTCTAGTCTATTGCCGCAGGGGACTATTAGAAGGCGAGCAGAGCCTATTAATGGGTTTTCAAAACGTCATGTCTTCCTGATTAACATCCCGAAAGCACCACTTAGCTCATTCAATGAAGATGAGCAGTCTTTGATCAATAAAAGCATACATTGGCTCCGACACGTTAGGAACTGTCGTTCAACAATTAGAGAAGACATCATATCCGCTAAAAGGATTGAGTCCCGGGAACATAGCACTGACTGTGTAAGCTTATTACTCAGGTCTGTAGATCTAGCACAAAACTTAGTGGCATTTGATCTAAGAACTTCCCACATGAGTACATCAAATATTAGGATTAAAAAAAAAACCCTACAGTCAACATTATTAATTGTTCTAACAAATTAGATGTATGTGGTGACGAGGGGTCCTCTCTAGAGAAGGTTGATTGAAGGTTAAGGAATTTTCATTCACCCTCCCAAAATAGGGACGCTACTAAGGAAGGGGACGAACTTTGTTGTAGTAATAGGGCCCTAGGGGATGATGGTCGAAGTGGGATGGAACTGGGTACTGAGATGAGGGAGAAAGGCCCTATAAACACCCTTTCAGCTAATTTGCCTATGCCTATTTGTATCCTTGGCTCGGAAGTGTTGGCTAAAGCTCACGCACTCAACACGCCGGTAATTTCTAGTACTACGATTCAAGGGCATCAAAAGTCAAATTTGTCAATTGTTTCCTGGAACATAGCGGAATTATCCTCAAAAATTGCATCAACAGAATGGTCAGCATTCATTGAAGACCATGATATTTGGGCTTTTCAGGAAACATGGTCATTGGATCAAATTTACCATCCTGGGTTTTGAAACTTTTCAAAAGCAGCTTTGGGGGGACAGAGAGGTAGACCTTTAGGTGGACTTACCCTCTGGGTTAGACAACAAGCAGGTTACAAGGTGGAGGAAGTATTCATTGATAGTCCGGATATTATGGCTATACGGCTTCGTTTGGCAAACGTACCTGACATAATGATTATTAATGTATATGCAAGAGGTTTGCCTGGTGGTAAAGGATCCAACACAGTCACCCTTCTTGATAGTTTTTTAGAAAATAACAGGGGACGCTGCAATTTGATAATTGCTGGGGATTTTAATTGTTCCTTTGAGCCCTTAGACCAAGATGATGGTGATCTTAGTGCAGAGGAGGATGCACAGTGGAATATTCCATCCTTAGATTTATGTCCAATTAAAAAATGGACCGAGGCTGCTCTACAATTAAAAGGTCTGTGTTTGAAACGGGGAGTTAGGGCAGTCAATGGGAGGTCCCACTCGGATAGATCAGGTTCTCATACATTTAGTAATGGGTTGAGAAGTAGTCGTATAGACTATATATTTCTTAACATAGAATTTTGGTCCTCCCTTCTAGATATGGTAGTACAGGAGCGGACTGAAAGTGACCACAACCCACTGATATTATCATTGCAGGTATTGGGATAGTTGAGAAGGTAACAGCAGATGTCATTCTTACTAATGACATGAGAAGAGTTAGATGGGCCACGATTATTGATAATGACAGGGCTATGGAACAGGTGAAGGCTGCGGTCGTTTGCACCCTAGCGACGCTTCAAAACTGTGATTCACAGGAGGACATTAATTCTATCATTTTGCAGGTCCACAACGATATGTTCTCTGAACTCAATTTTTTTTTTTACTAAAACCCAAAAGCCGAATCTGAAATCTCATCCCAGGGCAGCATCGTGGTTTAATAAATCTTGTAGAGAGGCCTATAAGTCTTTATCTAGAGCCATTAGATCAAAAGCAATGGGTGAAATTAAAGAAGCAAGGGTAAGGTATGAAAAAAACTCAACAACAGGCAAAGAAGGACTGGGATGAGAAACGCTGGCAAGATTTACTTCTAGCCAGCAAAGGGAAAAATATGGAAACATTTTGGCAGCTCGTTAAATGGGGAAGTGGTGATTCTATTCAAACACCAGTCAGTTATGTAGCCCCTGAGTTGTGGGCCTCACATTATGAGGCCCAGTTTGCTGCCACCTTTAATACTAAAGATCAATTCCAGCTCCCAATCCCAGAAACCACACTGCATTTTGACAGTTCAGAGGTTGAATCTGTACTTAAATCGATTCCGAGAGGTAGGGCCCCAGGTCTTGACTGTATACCGGCTAACCTGTTTTTGTATGACAAAGGAAACTGGGTAACTTATATTCAGATACTTGCCAACGCAATAGTCAGTGGCACCCCCATCCCTGATACATGGGGAGGTAACTATAGGCCGATAAGCCTCATAGACTCTATTCAAAAGATTGTTGCCAGGTTAGTGTTGTGCAGAATCCAGTCCTGGATAGTAGAGAATGACATCTTGACTACGCTCCAGGCAGGGTCCCGCCCACACACTGGTACTATAGACCAGGTTTTTAGGTTTATGTTAATCTATTGGCGGGTTGTTATCATCGGAGGGGGCACAATCTTCGCGGCTTTTATTGATCTCAAATCCGCTTTTGACTTGGTCCCTCGAAATAAAATGTGGAGTGCTTTTGCGGATATGGGGATGCCATTGGAACTACTGGCAATATTAGTTAAACTCCACGATTCTAACTATGCACAGGTTCGCTGGGGCACGCAGGGGATTGTCACGGACAGGTTCCCTGTTTCTAAGGGTGAACGCCAAGGGTGCGTTTTGGCACCTACCCTATTTTCTCTATTTATTAATAGGGTTGTTCAATACTTCTCTACCCACCCAACAGATGCCCCCACATTAGCCGGCATGAAGATACCCCTGCTCATGTTCGCAGACGATACCTTGATAATTTCAAAGACCCAAAAGGGGTTGCAGTCTGCCCTGACTAGATTTGAGGAGTTCTGCTGTGATCATGAGCTTGTGGTTAATGTGGAGAAAACCAAGTTTATGGTCCTCCACAAACACAAAGCTATTAAAGGGAGAGTCTTCATGAATAACATACTCTTAGAACAGACTGATGTTTTTACATATCTGGGGATAACTTTGGGTAGGAAATTACATTGGAAGCCACAGATTGATATACTGGCTCTAAAACATGCCCAGCTAGCCGGTGTACTCATAAAAGAACAGAGGCTTTCGCAGACCAAGCCAATAGGCCCCGCTCTAAAGATTTATAATTCAAAGATCAGTACCTCCATACTCTATGGTGTTGAACTTTGGGGCTTTGACGATTTATCACCCTTGACTACAGCTCAAAACAAATTTGTGAGAGCTATAACAGGCCGCCCGCAATCAACACCACTTAAGCCCCTTTACTTAGATCTGGGCTGCCACACTATAGAGGATACAGCACGCTATAGACCGTTAGCATTCTGGAGAAGGTTTTGGTCAACCCCTGAGTTGTCTATGTATGCCAAGGCGCTATCTGATGTTCGGGAGGCAGACCGTTCATGTAAGATCGCCTGGTTAAGTAAGATAAAAAGTTCATTGATCAATATGGGGATGAGCAACTTGTGGGAAGACCCACCAAGTGGCCCATTCCCGTCGAAAAAGGATTTTAAGGCAGCATATTGGAATATGGTTAAGACCAATCAGTTTTCATCTACTTTGGGGCCCACTTCGTCTGGGGCATTCTTGGATTTCAAACAAGATACCAAGTTTGAATTTTATTGGGATCTTATCACCAAACCAAGTGACAGGAAGTTGTTCCACCAATTTAGGGTGGGTTCCCTCCCAATAAAATCATTTACAAGTAGATGGCATTCTTTGACGGATGAGAAATGTTATACATGTCCAGCTCATATTGAAACGTCAGCACACATTTTATTTGTATGTCCAGCTTACAAGTTATCAAGAAATAAATGGTTGAAACCAATTTGCTTGAATCTGGGCATAAGGTCTGGCATCGAGGCGCTAAGGATCTTGAAGACTAACACTCACGAGCCCTTAGTGATTGCTGTTAATTTTTGAGTTGGATGTGGGCCATCCGAGCCACTACGATGAGGGTACACTAATTCTTGTCAGACCCAACTTATAACCCTAACCTCAGTGGAATGGTGTTGTAATTTTACTCCCAGCACGGGTGGTCGTCACCGATACCCAAACAAGGTGCATGTTTTGTCTTTTGCATCAAAGAGGGGGTAATCAGTATCTGCCAATAGTTGTGTAAATAATTGCTTGTTGTGTATTATTGCCTACGCATTTTACTTACATCTTTTTATTAACTTTTAACTATGTTTTTTAACATGATGTGTTTTTATATATTATGAATTTCCTCAGTCACTCTTTGTATTGTGTCTTTAATGATTATGACAATGAAATAAAGACTAAATTGACTTGAGATGAAATATAATTCTTGGCTGAATGACGCCTTGTGGCAGAAACAAAGTGTCTTAAATAGGATGGGGAGTCAATGCAATGTCTTAAGATGCAGCAAAATGCTGGCGTGTTTAGGCATGTCTGAGGGTAGACAAGCTGCCGCATTTTGTATGATTTGTAACCCATTTGCTAAGTGGAGGGAAAGTTCTACATAGTGGATGTAGTCCAGTATGCTTATAACCAGCCCCTGGACAAGCTGCTGCTTGTAGGTGTCAAGGGTAAGACTTTTTTTAGGATCTTCATAATGAGGAAACAAGTAGAATTAATTTTCCGGTTGTGGATGTCAAAAAACATGGTAACAGAGTAGTGGCTAGTATGGGACAGGGTCCCAGAGAGAGGGACCACCAAAAGGAAGTCCAGCTCGCTGCATTGCCAAGCACCAGCACTTAAGTTTTTTTTCATTCTTTTTATTAAACCAGCTCATGACATCATTAGATAGGTGATGATTACACATACAGCAATGAGTTAGGGTTGACAATAGCGTTATTAGTTGACGGAGTCATGAGAGTACAATTACATTCAAACAATCGGAGAGTCTCTTCTGTTGTTATATCTTGGGCATGAAGTGAACTGTGTCCTGTTTAAATTTGCCCTGGAGGCTCACAAGGTTTTATGCTAGGAGACTTCCATTCCCCTATATTTTAGCCAAGGAGACCATATATTTTCCCACTTCTTTAAGCATCCCCTGCTTTTATATATTACTTCTGCCGCTTAGTTTTGTCAGAGTTGAAGTGCAACAAATTGGCATTCATCCATTCGGCGGTTGCAATAATACAAGATCTAAAACAATCTTGGAAGGTAGTTCTAATGTCCAAGCAAAGAAGAAGCAAAATATCATCAGCATAGTGTGAAGTTCATGGACTCATAAATCCAGGATGCGTTGTAGGCTAGGAACGTAAGCTTTATTCCTCATGAAGAAACTCCAGCCACCAACACAGGGAGCATCCAGAATAAACTGCCACTCCCCATAAGGCATTCAACTAAATACATTCCAAATAGAATTCTCTGCAGCAGCAGAAAATACAGTAGAAACAGACAAAGGATAAAATGACACAACGATAATAAACAGGAACAAGGATACACCTAGGAAGTAAAAGATATACAGCATATTACACATCTCCCCCACAACAAAACACCCAGAGATAGCATTAATCATTCTTTTTTTTTTTTTTTATTTCTTTTATTGTTTTTGTTTTATTGCAACAGTAACAGCAACAAGTAGCATTACATAAACTGCATACAAAGTCCTTAGATCTCATACAGTAGGGTTCATTCCGGCGACAAGAACATTGCAATAATTTATTCAATGGACATGCAGATGTGACACCTCCGATTAAATCGTACTAGGTCGGTGTCAATATTTAGTGTCCAATCCTTTTAAATAGTTTACACAAACATTGCTGTCAGAAGGTAACATTGGGAGCCTGGAGCTGTATAGAGGACCATAATAAGCTGCGCATTTAACAACCGGGGGGGAGGGGGCGTAGAACTTGGAGCTGAGCTGGAGCGCCTCCACCTGCCAGTGTGTATATATGGTCGTGTTGCCTGCTGTGTCTGCTCCCCTTACTTTAACCATATTCCCCCCATAAATATATACGTCGAGGGCATCAGTGTACCAATGTCAGGTGTAGAAGTGGTGGTTCTGGATATCTCAGGGTTTCCATGCACATGCGCGGTGCTACTCATCCAGGCCAGGTGTCGATGTAGTCTGGATTGGTGGGTTTGCATGTTGTTGTAGTGCTAAAAGGATCGCTTTCCAATGTGTGGTGATTGATATTTTCCTAAGGCCTATGGTTTCTTCACGGCAAATTGCTATGCCTTCTGCCCTAGCCCATGCTAGTGTGGAATGCCTCTAAGCTTGGAAGTGCGGGGGTCAGGCACTTCTTAGACCGCATACAATTGCCTGAGGTAGAGTCGGCGCACAGTGACATGCTAGCGGTCTAAAAAAGCTGTCAGGGCATGCGACTCACAACTGCAGTTGGATTGATACAGTTGGCTGTAATGCTGTGCCAGAGCCTCGTGGATGTCGCGTTGCGTGTGTACTAGTGTTCCCGTGCTGGTACGCATCGCTTCGATGGGTTTGCGGGCTTGTCCTTGGCGAATTAGCCAGGCTAAAAGTCGCCCTGCCCTGTCTGCCGTGGCGTGGGTGTGGGCTTTATGTGCTGTATAGTTGTGGCAGCGAAGGCGTTCTAGTAGCTCCGCGTGCTGTGTGTGCAGCGTTTCCAGGCGTTGCTTGTCCCTGCCCTCACCTTTCCCGTCCAGCTCATACATCAGCAGCTGTTTTTCTATTTTACTTAAGTTAAGTCGGAAGAAAGTTGCCTACGTATATTCCAGGCCATACCCATACAATGCCCTCTTGTAACCTTGAAGGCCTCCCATTCCACCAACGCATTCTCTGCTGTGTTTTCATTGATCTCAAAATACGTGAGCAGGGCCGTGCCCAGTGAGGAACGGAATGCTGAGTCCTCTAGTGCGGCAGGTTGGAGTATCCACGTGGGGGCAGGGGGGCGCTCAATATCCCAGGTTAGTTGTAATATTTGCAGGTTGTGGTCAGAGTGTGTCCGGGCTAAATATTCTACCTGGTGTACCAGGGGAAGGAGCGCTGGGGATCCCACTAATCTATCAAGGCGTACATGTAGGCCGTGCACCGCTGAGTAGTATGAGTAGACCCGAGTGTTTGGGTTGATAGCGCGCCATATATTTATGAGTGCCTAGTGTGTCAGCCAGTTTGTGAGGGCCTGCGCATTGGACGCCGCTGTGGTCTTGGACAGGGGCGGGAACGATCTATCTAGATCTATGTTAAGTACCGAGTTGAAGTCCCCCCAAGGAGCCAGGGCATTCCGCTCCATCCGGCTAATGTCTTTGTGAGATTCTCTAAAAAAGTCGACTGGCCTACGTTTGGGGCGTAAATGGAACCAAGGAGTATCGGTTGGCCATTAAGTCTGCCACTGACTAATGTGTATCTACCCTCAGGGTCGATTAGCATGAGTTCACTTGTGAAGGGAAACCCAGCTCTTACCCAAATGAGGACACCTCGCGCGTGAGCCGAGTAACTCGTGCCATGTATTTGGCCTCTCCATTTATTGCGCAAGCACCCTAGCTCCACCTGGGACATGTGTGTTTCTTGGAGCAGCGCAATACCAGCGGCTCTGCGCTGCAAGTATGAGTAAATCGAGTACCTACGCGCCGGGGAGTGTATACAGCGCACGTTCCACGTTACTACATTGACTTGTACCATAATTCTTTCTTTGGATGGTCAAATTGGAGGGTAAGGCATCATAGATTCTAATTGGTGTGAGTGTGCTCCAACTCAGTGTTTTCAATGACAATGCGTATCTGTAAACTGAACTATGCTTAACTATCTGGGGCGAATTCCAACCGGGTATTCGTCCAAACTGGAGTGCCTAACTTAAGGCTGTAACTGTGTGACTAGTATTTACCGGGCGGACAAGAGTGATGCATGCCTGGTGTGGGTTGTGTCAACCCTCGGTGTTGTGCTCGTGACTGAGCATCCTCGCAGTCAACCCGTAGCATCAGGTGAGCCTGCGCGCTACACGTATCCTATTGTGTGTCTCTGGGCGAGCGCTGACTGTGGCTATGTGTAAGGGAGCGCCATCGCCCGTGCAGGGTAAGTACCAATAGAGTAAAAGGGGGAGAGAGATAACAGTATTGAGTACAACATATTTGCTAAGAAGTCAGATACTTGCGTGGGCTTGTTCCCGACGCTGTGTGATATTGTCATATAATGTCATCCGCCGTCTGTGATGTGACATCCGGTAGTGGATACTCCTCTGGATCACCTAGTCTGGAGGGCGTGGAGGAGCCCGCATCAGAGGACCTAGATGGACTCCGCTGCCATTCAGGATTTTGCGGCGTAGTCCCTAGTGCAGTGGCAACATGGATCGCCTCTTGTCTTTCCATTCTCCTTTGCTCCAGGTTGGGAGCAGTGGCGGTTGCTGTGTTATTTGATCGGAGTCTGCCGCGCCCTCCTCGAGTCCTTCGCCTTCTACTGGGCTTACGTAGCTCTGTCTCCCGGGAGGGTCTGACCCCTGCCCATGTTCCTGACTCCTCCAACCAGTCCCAGACATCGGCGGGCGAGTCAAAAAATCATGTCATTCCTTTTGCAACTACCCGCAGCCATGCCGGGAATATCAAAGAGTATTTTAGATCGAGTTCTCGGAGCTGCCTCTTCACCGCTGTGTATGCGCTCCTGCGTCACTGTACTTGCGCGGTGTAATCCGGGAAAAACATGATCTGGTTACTTCCCAGTTTTATGTCTGGCATCTTGCGGGTCTCGCGCAATATCAAGTCTCTGTCCCTGTAATTGAGAACTTTGAACAGGAATGGACGCGGTCAGGCCCCCGGCGGGGGTTTCTGTGCGGGGACCCGGTGTGCTCTTTCAACTCCGAACTGGGGAGACAGGGTGTCGGCAGGCAGTAAGTCTCTGATCCAGCGCTCAGTGAAGTTTTCTGGATGCCGTCCTTCTTCGCCCTCCGAGATTCCCACTATGCGGACATTGTTCCTGCGTGAGGGTCCCTCAGCGTCCTCCACCCTGTCCTCCAGCTCATGTACTCGATCGATGAGGTCCTGCAGGGCTGCGGTGTGACTTTGCGTGACGGGTTTTAATTCTGTGAGCGTTTGCTCTTGCTGTCGCACTTTATCTCCTAACTTGTGATGGTCCGCTCGTAGAAGAGTGAGGTCCGAAGTCACCTTGTCAATTTTTGACTCCAGCGATGAGCAGGTCTGATCAAGAGCAGATACAATCTTCGAAACTGCCGCTAGTATGGAATCAAGTTTGGCAGCAAGTTCTGTGTGCGGCATCTGCGAGGTTGTACCCCCCTCTGCTGTCCCCATTTCCGATGCGCCAGAGCGTGCATTGAGTTGTTGGGTGCTGGTGCGCAGGCAGCACATGACTATTTATTGTGCTGACGGCATTCGATTGGATTCCGTATTAATAGGGCCAGCCGCCCGTGTCGTGGCCTCTCAGATGCAGCAGTCCCTTCCTGTGGGTTGGTAGGTACCCAGGCAGGTGTTGCTTTTGTTGTTACAGACGCTTCTGGCCTCTTAGTTGTTGTGTCGTCGAGCGATTGAATGACGGAGAACTCTGTCTGGTGGGCCTATCTGCACCTCCTCTACAGAGACCACGGGGATCCGCCCCCTCATCTACGTGTGTCCGGATGAGGGGGCCGAGCACGTCTCTCGTTTCGTCGCTATGCTCTGAGCTCAGTCTTCTGTCACGCCTGAGTGAGATCAGGGGGGAGAAGGCCACGTGCCTTTCACTCCTCCTGGTCCACTGTGTATGATGTCAAGCTGCAGGGTCAGCAGCAAGCGCCCGCCTCTTGCGTTGTGTCTCCACCGCCTGGGTCCGATTTGACCCCAGGGCGCTGCGCAGGGCGAGTGTCCATCTGATCTGTCTTCCCCAACGCCCCGCACCAGTGCTACCGCGGCCTGGACCAACCCCAGCAAGCGGGATAGGAGAGAGGCGGGGGCAGGAAAGGCCGCCCGAACCCTGCAGTGCACCCCAATCACTCGAACCAGTAGCCTGCCACTGGGCGGACGCCACGTGCCGAACTCCGATGGCGCAGAGGGTGAGTGGCGGGTGCCGTCGTTCAGGAGTTTTCGTAGCGTTGTCTGGGCCTCACGGTGCAGCGCAATTTCTGTAGGCACTCATTGATTGTAGGCGGCCGCCTTTCCTCACGATGGCGGCACAACTGCTCTGGGGAGGGGGCGGGGAAAGCAGTGGGGCCTCCAGTCGTCCCTGAGGCCTGTAATGCAGCACTTCCTCGGACCGCAGCCCGGTCTGGTCACAGCCAAGTTAGGTAAGGAGGGGAAAAGGCTGTGTTCTCCGTTCTCCGCTTGGTTTAACTCGTATTGTGTCGCGCCCCAGGATCCATGGGAAGCGTCCGCTTCGGCTGATGAGCCTCTGCCGCCTAGGCCCGATCCGACCCCCCGGGCTCCACGCAGGGCGAGCGTCCGCCCGCACGGTCTCCTCCCTCAAGGTCCTGCACTGGTGTTGCTGCGGCCCGGGCCAGCCTCAGCGAACAGATCAGGATCGAGGTGGGTGGGCGGGAGAGACCGCCCGGCCCCCACGGTGCACCCCGCTCGCCGCTCCAGTGATCCTGTCAGCAGGCAGGCATCCCAGGTCAAACTCTGGTGGCGTAGAGGGTAAGCGGCAGGCGCACTCCACCAGGAAATTTCACAGCAACGTCTGGGCCCCACGGTGGCGCGCGGTTCCCACATGTGTGCACTGATAGGGGCGGTCGCCTCCCCCCACAATGGCGGCGTGACTGTTCCGGTGGGGGAAAGAGAACAGAGCCCCCAGTCGTCTTTGAAGTCCTCGACTCAGTATGAGGGGGCCCCCCAGTACCTCTGTGCAGCAGGATGCTCTTGCAGCCGATGGCGTCGTCCGCTTCGGTTGGTCCGCCCCCACCGCCTGGGCCCGATCCGACCCCCGGGCGCAATGCAGGGCAAGCGTCCGCCTGGACAGTCACTTCCCCCAAGGCCCTGCACTGGTGTTTTCCCAGCCTGGACTAGCTTTAGCGAGCAGGGTAGGATAGAGGCAGGGGGCGGGAAAGATCGTCCGACCCCCGCGATGCGCCCCACTCACCAGTCCAGTGATCCTGTCAGCGGGTGGATGCCACGGGACGGGCTCCGTTGGTGCAGAGGGGGTGACAGGCGCCATCCACAAGGGGTCTGCACAGAGTTGCCTGGGCCTCACGATGGCACGCGAGTCCCCCTTGTGCGCGCGGGTGGCCGCCTCCTCTCACAATGGCGACACGACTGCTCCTAGGGGGGGAAGAGAACAGGGCCCCCAGTCGTTTCCGAGATCCGCAGCTCAGCGAGGGGGCCCTCGTACCTCTGTGTGGCGGTCGGCGCGAGCGCGCGCTTACAGGGTATCTTCGCAGCTGACCGCGTCGCACCTCGCCACCAGGCCCCAGGGGGGCCATTTAAGGCGTCCATACTGCTCTCTCCACCGTCTTCATGGCTCGCTCGTGTGACACCGCGGTGTAGGCGTTCCCATGTTTCCTCACCGCGCCTGGATGGCTGGGGATGACATTTTTATCAGTATAAACGAGGGTTACAGGACGGAGCTCTAACGGCTCACGTCCGCCATGTTCGGCTGGTTAGCCACGCCCCAACATTAACCATTCTTTATCTTTACCAGATGGTTAAAATTCCAAATGTGTCCGTCTTCTAACTTTACTGCACCCCGAAAAACTTTACTCGCAACAAACGTTTTACTGAACTTAGACACACCCCGAATTCTCTCAGGTAATTTGACCTTGAAAGCATCGCTAACCCTCACCTGAAAAGACTGCATGGCGGCCGTCATAAACTCAATTTTCTCTCATTCTGAATACACAACTCTCTCTCATGCGTCTTTTCCAGCATTCCATTACTACTCCATCCGTTCTTGCAATAGCTTCTCACCCACCGAGGTTACACCAACGTGTAAGCCCTGCGTTTTTTAAGCAACACAAACTGACACAAACCGGTTGTCGAATGAGGAGCGAGGCAGTACTCCTCTACCCTTCTTTTGACAGCTTGGATCCAGTCATTCCCACAGCTCCTAGCAATTTGTATAGCTTCCTTCAGAGTTCTATTGAACATCTCAATCATGCCATTGGTTTCTGTGTGGTACAGTCCACATTTCTTATGGGTGATACCCCTACTAGCCAGAAATTCCACCATCTCTCGTGAAGTGAATTACACACCATTATCAGTGAGGATGGATCTCGAGTTCCCTTCTCTGGCAAATACATCAGATAAAAACTTGATGACAGCAGTAGTATTGATTTCACTAGTGATTCCAACCTCAGGCCAACGAGAAAGCATGTCCATGGCAGCCAAAACATACTTGGGGGTACTTCCCACATTTATGGGACCACAAAAGTCAAGAGCAATATCCTCCCACTCTTCAGCTGGGAGATCTCTGCAAATCATAGGAGACTTACGTACTTTAAGACTCTTATCACTCAACCTACACTCACAACAATCTCAAACTAACCTTTCAATAGAAATATCCATCCCAGGCCACCAATACACAGATCTAAAATGCGCTTTAGTCTTGCAGATCCCCTGATGTCCCTCATGGGCTAACTGAATCAAACGTTCCCTGATACCCAACGGGGGAACTAACCTTCCACCTCTCACCAGGACTCCATTATTGACTGACAATTCATCAAAAACCTTAACAAGACCAGAACAACACCACGATTTCTTCCAAGAACTATCACCAGACAAGACATTCTTGATCATGTCTTTCAGCTCCTCATCCTTCTCCACTTCTTGACTCCACTCCTCCTCTGACACACAGCCACCAGTAACACTGCAAACCCTGACTTCATCATCCTTCGACCAGTTACCCACTTTCTCACAGTCACTAGCATCGGAACTCAACCTAGATAAGCAATCAGCCACTTTGTTATCCACTCCTGGCAAATAGGTAACCACAAACATATAATCTTGTAAAGTAACAAGCCATTTGCAAATCCTAGTGGAAATTCAGTCAAGCCCCTTCTTCATAAAGACCTCTTGCAAGGGCTTGTACACACCGTAAACTTCATTCCCCACAGGAATTGCCTAAATTTCCAAATGGCCCAAAAAACTGCAAGAGCTTCTCTTTCAATGGTGGAATAATTTCTGCACCTCTCAATGACCTAGAAGCGAACACTAAAGTTACCTCCACCTCACCCTGCCTCTGCTTCAGCACAGCCCGAGACCTTTGATGCTGGCATCAGTGTACAAAACACATGGCAACCCAGGCACAAAACCTTTCAAGACCTGGACTGAGGCAAGTGTCTCCTTAAGATTATCAAATTCCTTGCTACATTCCTCTGACCAGACAAATCGCACACCCTTCCTGAGCAGATCTTGCATCGCAGCAGACTGACTGGCTAAGTTAGGAACAAAGCGAGCATAGAGCTCCACCATCTTGAGAAAGGTTTGAATGTCTTCCTTCTTGGACGGATGAGACAACTCCAAAATTGCTTGGACCAGCTCAGGCTTGGGTTTGACACCCTCACCGGAAATGACATGACCCAAATAAGTAATCTGTGACAAACCAAATTTGCACATAATTTCAAAGTAATGCCTATTAGCTTAAAAATACGCAGTACCTCTATCACCCTGTTCACATGATCCAACAAATTGTCGCTAAAAATTAACACATCATCCTGGAAGAAGTTAACACCGTCCAAACTCTCCAGAAGACTAGACATCAGCCTCTGAAAGACTGATGCAGCAGAACAATGTCCGAAAGGCATGCGGTTAAAACGGAAAACGCCAAATGGCGTAATGAAAGAAGTAAGATTCTTTGAGTCATTACTCAACCTAATCTGGTGATACGCAACATCAAGTCGAGAGTGGTAAAATACTTAGCTCCACCAATCAACGTAACCATCTCATGAATATTCGGCAGGGGAAATTTGTCCTCAACCACCTCTTTATTGAGGTGGCGAAGGTCCACACAGAGATGAATCTCACCAGAGCTCTTGGTCGCTACGACAACGGGGGCCAACCATTCGGTAGCCTCCACAGTAACCCTGGGCGGAGACCTCTGCTCCGCCTGTGGAGTGTGCGAACCAACTCCGTGGAACTCGGCTACGCTACGTCACCCGCCTCCACCCCCCCATATTAACAATGAATATTACATGCCTTAAAATTAAATTAAAACCACTTACCTGGCACGAAAAATGTGCATGCGCAGGCGTGCGCGCATGCGCAGTTTTCTCAAAGAATTACCCAGACAGCGAGGAAGAGGAGGAGGGCAGCCCGGGGACGCTGCATGCCAGGTAAGTGGTTTTAATTTAATTTTAAGTCATGTAATATTAATTGTTAATATAGGGGGGGTGGAGGCGGGTGGCGTAGCATAGCCAAGTTCCACGGAGTTTGTTCGCAACTCAGTGGACCTCTGCGTAGCCCCACTATGCCCACTACGCCCGGGGTTACTCCACAGGTTCAATGATCCCTTCATTCTCAAGTCTTTTTTACCTCATCCTGAACAGGACCATGAAGACTCAGAGGCACATTTCTAACCTTGAGTAGCACCATCCTTAATCCTTATGTGCTGCACATATCCCTTCACACAACCCACTTTGTCCACAAACACACTGGGAAACTCACTCTGTAGCTGTTCAGCCATGGTATCTACTTTTCTGACCTGTACAGGTGATCTAGGTTAGGATCTAAAAAGATTCCCAACATTTTCTGTTGCTGCCAACTCAAAATGAAGTCTCCCCTCACAGGCACATACAACTTCCCCGTGGCTTTGTTAGCACGAAATTCAAAGTCAGTCTCAAAATATCCAGCTAACTCTATGGGTTTCCACCATAACTGTACGGAGTGACATCAGGTGCCACAAGAGTAATCTTTCCCTTGAAAATTTTCTCAAAGTCTCTATCAGAAATGAGAGACAGCTTGGCCCCTGAGTTCATCATCATCACAACATCCAATCCATTCACGCTAACAACGTCAGAAGGATGCGAGCAAGCCACTTCGTGCATATCATTGATGACATTGACATCAGAAACCTGTAACACAATGTCATGTTCTAGTTCACATACAACATTAACTCTCTCTTTATTGGTGTTAGGGGACTTGCAACACTTAGCGAAATGTCCCTTCTTGCCACACAAATGGCACACCACACGCACAGCAGGACAGTCCTTGGAATTTGCCATATGATTGGGATTACCGCATCTTTAACAATACCCCTTGGGCCCGGAAGATACATTGGGTTTACTCTTGGAGGATGTGACCACGCTAACAATAGATGTTTCACCTTTAGCTTCAGTCTTACCCTTATTCTTAGACTTTTGCAGCTCATGTGTACACTCCATAGAATGCTCAACTCGTTTAGCGATGGTGAGCACTTCAGTAATATTGGGATCATTCTTACCCCACAATTCTTCCCAGACTTTATCACTCCTGCATTCTAACATGAATTGGTCACAAATTCTCTCCTCTGTATTCTCCCCAAAATTGCAAAGTGCAGCAAGCCTTCTGAGAGCTGTAACAAAATCTTCAACAGGCTCCCCATCATTTTGTTTCCTTTTGCCAAAATAAAATCTTTGTAATATTATAGAAACCTTTGGCAGGTAGTGTTTGTCCAACTTCTTTACCGCAGTGTCAAATTCACTCAAACCATCACCATCCCCCTCCCCGACTAACTCAGGTAGGTTCTTGTAAACCTCTTGACCTTCAGCTCCTAAACAGTGAACCAACTAAAACGTTTTCCTTTCAGATGACAAATTTGGCCCAGTTGCTTTTACATAGTTTAAAAACACCTTTTTCCACTTGGACCATATCAAAGGAGGGTCACCAGGAGAAGAAAGAAAGAAAGGAGGGGGCAAATGTGTTGCATGATGACACACTAAATAGCAAATGTATAACTGTAGCAGTGTCAAAATGTACAAATAATTGAATAACACCGGTATCCGAAGTGATACACGAATCCTACTGCAAGGGAAAGAAAAAAAAACAAAGCACAGAGAGAGAAAAGAGACTGTGACAAGGAGAAAGTAAGAGAGAAAAATAGAAGAGGATAAGAAGAAGAAAAAAAATATTATGTATAGGTGAGAATCAATAAAGTTTTTCCATTTTTTTTTTTTTTAAAAAGAGTTCAGCAATCAAGATTCTTGTAGTCCTTTTTTGATTTTCATGAAGAGCAAAAGTTCAAGTCCCCTTTTGATTTCTGTGAAGAGTAACAAGTCCTTCCACACTTTCAGGTGCAGGTTGATAGGATACAGACGAGCTGATGCAGGAGAAGATCCGGTGAGTAACGTGCCAGTAATCCAGTGACAAACTTGGTAAAATCCAGGATAAAGGTAAGAGTGAAATTCGAGCATGTCTAAGCAAGCAGCTCAGTGACTCGGGTGCATGGCAAAACACACGATGAGAGATGCGTGTCTCAGCCGTCATGCGCTGAAGAAAGACCCAGGCGCACTGATAATGATGCAAGCGTAGAGGGCCTCAGGGACCACCGGCGTCGAGAGCGCGTGCAGAGCTCGAGACGCAAGGCAGAATCTCGAGGAGGCGTCACGAGCGCAGAATGACAGAAACATGCGCCCATAACGACATTAATTATGGAAAGGACAAGAAAAGAAATTAAATCGCCAAAGAAAGTTGAAATGAGGCGAGAGAGAATGAAAAAAAAATGATGTCCCACGGCCGGCAGAGAAGGGCATGAGGATAACTTTAAATATATTAACAGAGCAGCGTTTTAGCAATAACGTGCAAGGCACCAAAAACTCACAAATGTCACCGATGTAGGGGAAAAGGGCAAAAGTGTAAAAGAAGCTTGGATAACCTGATGCCCCGGTAGAAAGTCAGTAGTGAGATCAAATTTACTCAAGTCAATATAACTTTATTTCGGCCATTACGGCCATAAAAGTTCACATGCATAGAATACAGTACAAACATAGCAAGCAGTCAATTTAAAAAAAAAAAAATAGTCCGTAGTAACATGTGGATCTTTCATCTTAGAATCCAGACTTCCTAAACACCGACGGAACGAGAGGGTCCACAAAAGTGCATTCAATAAAAAATAAAAATAAAAACCATCATACAAATACAGGAACCTGGAGAGTCTACCTGACCCCCATTTGACAAATAAGGACCCTGAAAGTGCCAGTGCCTAAAGTGCAAGATGATCCGAAGATTGGTTACAGAGATCCAAGCTGCTTCGGTGCAAACTGACTAATACAATGATAAAAACAGTAAAAACAGTTATAATCAAGACCAGGGAGCATTTCAGCAAAAGTCTATGCAGTAAAGGTTCACAGCATGACCCATCATGCAGTACAATTCCTAGTTTGGTACAAAGCTAAGTTGCTAATTAGCTACTTATCCAATCGTAAAGCTGTGTTTCAATCAGTGTGATCATAACAGCAATTAAAACAATGTCCAACATCTCAATACATTAAAAGGAAGAATATTACAGTTATTCAATAAGGGGTATACAGGGTTCGGGAAGCATTACTATTAATTCATGATTTTGTCTGATCAGCTCTAATTTATGGTCAATCTTGGTACCTCAGACTATGGTTACCTGTATATACAGTACATGGAAACAATTTAAAATAACAAAGTATTTTGTCTGCATTTAATCTAATACTCTAGTCAACTCACAATTGATAATGCGTATTAATGTATACAATCCTTGTGTTGATCATTAAGGCAATTACTAGCAGCATAAAAATTTACAATAAAGTGCCTGTGCAAAAATATAATAAGGAATCCAACGTCGTTGGTCATTAGTCACCGGTCCTGTATCATAATAGCCTATAAGCTAGTAATATGCACCCTTGATATAACACATGATTAAAATACTGTTAAGATACACCTAAAATTAATCTAAAATTCCATCAGATAAAAACGGGACAATATATACACTAGATTGATCACCATCATTAGGGGGCATTTTTTATAGAAGCTCTTCGGGAGCACCACATGGAAAATAAAAAGCCTGCCACTGAGTAAACTATGGGGGTGCTAGTATCATGTTTCAGTAGCCAATAGGCCTCTGAGCATTGCCTGGTTCCTAAGTTTCTACATATCTGGACCAGCCAACGTTTTCTTGCTTTTTTATAACCAGTACAGACAAAGAGCATATGGCTTTCTGATTCTTCTCGACAATTGCATGCCGGACAGCCCAACGTTTGGTGGCCCGCCCATTTATTCATGAAGGCACGCAGTGGCAATACCCCATGCCTGAACTGTAAGTAAAGCTTTCGTGCGGCAGCCGGCTTGATATCATTGAGTGCCAGCACTAATATGTACTGATTTTTAAATTCCAAAAACGCCGCCGTAAGTTTCCCCATAGAGTGTTCCCCCTGGAGCTGTGCCATTTTAGTCTCCCAATATCGACCCTTAAGCACTTCCCTTGAGACTATAGGGCATTGGATTTCAGGATTGTCCCACAGATTACCCAGACCCATTAGTGTAAGGGAGTTCCTGACATAGGTGAACCACTGTAATCTCCTTGCCCTGGTAGATTCAACACCTCTCTCAGTTCCTCCCTATATTCCAACAATTCTGGAGTAACCCACAAACGCCTCCAGAATAGAAGTGGTCTCAAGGCTACTTCGTCCGCAATTGGCCTAACACCCAAGTCTAAGCGTAATGGAGTAAGTGGGGTGCTGCGGGGGAGACCAAACAGTTGTCTAATAAAGGAATTTTCGGTTTGTGTTAGACTATCAGTACAGTCATGCCCCCAAATTTCTGCTCCGTATAAGGCAGCACCTCTAGCTTGAGCCCTGTATATCTCTACTACTGGGCCCACAGGTTTGTGGCTGGAGTTGCGGAACACCTTGGACAGACCCCCTGTTGATTGTGCTATCTTCAAACTTGTTTTTTAATCTGTGCTCCCCAGTTTATTTTTATCTGAAATGGCAAAACCAAGATAGTCGAAGGTAGATACCCTCTCTAATGGTCTGCCTTCTAGACATGGGTTTGGCCGGGTGCTTTTAGATGAATTGAATACCATAAATTTGGTTTTTTGTAGATTAATCTCTAGCCCCCTTTCTTTGCAGAAGGCATCGAATTTGTTAAGAACCCTCTGTATGCCCATTGGGCTTTTAGATAATAGCAGAGTATCGTCAGCGAACATCATGGCCGAGATGTTACGTGCTGCCAACTTTGGTGCATCTAGATCTTTCTCAGAGTTTAAAAAGTCGACTAGCCCATTGATAAAAAGACTAAAAAGAGTTGGAGCAAGGACACACCCCTGACGCACTCCTCTGTCTACGGGGATAGGAGTAGTGAGTTCCCCAGATTTACCAAATCTTATCTGTGCGTAGTTTCCTTCTTGCAGCCGTTTTATTACATGACACAGGTATGGTGGAGCCCCCATCTCTAGCAGGACCGCCCACAACTTTTCTCTCTGGACCAAATCAAATGCGGATTTCAGGTCTACAAAAATTAGATAGAGGCTGCCACCCTCTATGCACACGGTCTTCCAGTGCAATAATTGTAGCCTGAAAACTTGGTCCGGAGTGGACATTTTTTCTCTAAACCCTGCTTGGAGTGAGCTAAGAACTTTGTGTTCCTCCATCCAACTCTGTTAACGGTGTAACAGTACGCGTGCAAAGATTTTTTGACTGATGTCAATGAGGCAAATCGGTCCATAGTTTGTGGGCAGCAAAGGGGAGCCCTTTTTAAAAATTGGAATTATTTCGGCCCCGGCCCAGCTTGTAGGGATTGCCATGCCTTGCATAACAGCATTAAATAAGACCCAAAAATACGGAGCCCAAATAATTGGTTCACTTCGGAACAAATCCCCGGGAATCTTGTCAAGCCCTGGTGCCTTACCTGGCGCAATTTGGCCTAAGGCACTAACTACCTCTCAAATTCACTCAAACCATCACCATCCCCCTCCCCGACTAACTCAGGTAGGTTCTTGTAAACCTCTTGACCTTCAGCTCCTAAACAGTGAACCAACTAAAACGTTTTCCTTTCAGATGACAAATTTGGCCCAGTTGCTTTTACATAGTTTAAAAACACCTTTTTCCACTTGGACCATATCAAAGGAGGGTCACCAGGAGAAGAAAGAAAGAAAGGAGGGGGCAAATGTGTTCCATGATGACACACTAAATAGCACATGTATAACTGTAGCAGTGTCAAAATGTACAAATAATTGAATAACACCGGTATCCGAAGTGATACACGAATCCTACTGCAAGGGAAAGAAAAAAAAACAAAGCACAGAGAGAGAAAAGAGAATGTGACAAGGAGAAAGTAAGAGAGAAAAATAGAAGAGGATATGAAGAAGAAAAAAAATATTATGTATAGGTGAGAATCAATAAAGTTTTTCCATTTTTTTTTTAAAAAAAAGAGTCTTCAGCAATCAAGATTCTTGTAGTCCTTTTTTGATTTTCATGAAGAGCAAAAGTTCAAGTCCCCTTTTGATTTCTGTGAAGAGTAACAAGTCCTTCCACACTTTCAGGTGCAGGTTGATAGGATACAGATGTGCTGATGCAGGAGAAGATCCGGTGAGTAACGTGCCAGTAATCCAGTGACAAACTTGGTAAAATCCAGGATAAAGGTAAGAGTGAAATTCGAGCGTGTCTAAGCAAGCAGCTCAGTGACTCGGGTGCATGGCAAAACACATGATGAGAGATGCGTGTCTCAGGCGTCATGCGCTGAAGAAAGACCCAGGCGCACCGATATTGATGCAAGCGTAGAGGGTCTCAGGGACCACCGGCAGAGAGAGCGCGTGCAGAGCTCGAGACGCAAGGCAGAATCTCGAGGAGGCGTCACGAGCGCAGAATGACAGAAGCATGCGCCCGTAACGACATTAATTATGGAAAGGACAAGAAAAAAAATTAAATCGCCAAAGAAAGTTGAAATGAGGCGAGAGAGAATGAAAAAAAAATTATGTCCCACGGCCGGCAGAGAAGGGCATGAGGATAACTTTAAATATATTAACAGAGCAGCGTTTTAGCAATAACGTGCAAGGCACCAAAAACTCACAAATGTCACCGATGTAGGGGAAAAGGGCAAAAGTGTAAAAGAAGCTTGGATAACCTGATGCCCCGGTAGAAAGTCAGTAGTGAGATCAAATTTACTCACAAAGCAGCAATCAAGTGTTGAAGTTTCTTCCGGTAGACGTGGATAGGAAGAGCCAATCGTCGCCAATGTGAAGTTCATGGACTCATAAATCCAGTAAGCATTGTAAGCTAGGAAAGTAAGCTTTATTACCTTCTCGTCCTGTCTTCCCATCCCATTCCTTAACAGTGAGCAGCTAGTCTGCTCCACAGAAACCTACTACCTAGCAGAGCTTTTCGCACTTCCCCCAATATGGCGCCACCATCAGGTGACGATAAAGGGGGAAGTGCGTCACAGAACATCCTGTTCTTTTTTTTTTTCTGCCTTCGCAGTCTACTCGTTTCCTAGCAGGAGCTATTGGGTAAGTTTTTTTTCCGGACCCTGCCTCCCCGGAGGAGTTGGTCCTCCATTCTTTGGATGTGCTGAGGGCTCTCCGCATCTATTTGGAGCGGACCTGTGGTTTCCGGAAGGTTGATCCCTTGTTTGTCACCTACGGCCTCTCTGGGAGGGGTCTTCGTCCTTCCTTGTCTACCTTGACTCATTGGGTCAAGGGTGCTGTTGTTTCGGCCTACGAATCCGCCCACTGTCCTCTCCCTTCTTCGGTTCAGGGTCGGTCGACCAGGGGTGTCTCCTCCTCCTGGGCCATGTTCAAAGGGGCCTCCTTGAGGGACATTTGTAATGCTGCCACATGGGCTTCTCCCCATACTTTTGTTTCCCATTATCGCCTTCAGTTGGGGATGGCAGCCTCTGCTGCCTGTGGCACTCATGTTTTGTCTGCTGTACATGGTTTATGATTTGTACTGCTTTGTGTTGATTAAATGGGCCTGCTTATCGCATTTTCTGGTCTGTTTTCTTACAATCACCGTGTGCTTGGGTATGGGCTCACTGTTAAGGAATGGGACGGGAAGACAGGGCGAGGAGGTAATGCCCGGTTACTCACCGGTAATATTCATTACTCCTAGTCCTGGTCTTCCCGTCCCATTCCTGAGCCCTTCCCTCCCTCCCTGGTTTTTGTCTTTGGTGATTGTTTTCCTTTCTGGGTTTTCTTTGGTATTCTCAGGATGTTCTGTGACGCACTTCCCCCTTTATCGTCACCTGATGGTGGCGCCATATTGGGGGAAGTGCGAAAAGCTTTGCTAGGTAGTAGGTTTCTGTGGAGCAGACTAGCTGCTCACTGTTAAGGAATGGGACGGGAAGACCAGGACTCGGAGTAATGAATATTACCGGTGAGTAACCGGGCATTTCTCAAGAAGAAACTCAAGCCACCAACACAGGGAGCATCCAGAATAAACTGCCACTCCCCATAAGGCATTCAACTAAATACATTCCAAATAGAATTCTCTGCAGCAGCAGAGAATACAGTAGAAACAGACAATGGATAAAATGACACAATAATAATAAACAGGAACAAAGATACACCTAGTAAGTAAAAGATATACAGCATATTACACATGAACTTAGAAACAGAAGCAAAAGGATGAAATTAGATCTGCAAGTGGTGCCACATATAGGTTGAATACGGTAGGGCTGAAGTCAGATTATTGAAGAACTCTGCAACTTTGGGTCATGAAAGAAGAGCAGTACGGACTAAGTATAACAGCCTGTGATTGAGAACTTAAAAAGGATCGGAACCAGTTGAGAACTGCACCCTGGAGTCCGGCAAGGTGGAGTCTATCCCGGAGGATGTTATGAAAGACCATGTTGAACACAACCTAGCGACCTAGTAGGATGACAACCATGGAACCCCTCCCCCCACCGCACCCATCTATGATCATTCAGATGTCATTGCTGGCAGCAATCAACATGGTCGCAAAGCTCAGAGATGACCTAAAGACAGATTGGCAAATTTTGAGAAGATTGTTGTTCTCAATTTGACGAGAGAACGTTGAGCCAAATTTCAAGGATTGAAAGGTAACTAGAAACAGTTCCTGGGTCCGGAGTGGGTTCCTTCAGCAATTGAACAAAAAGTGTCATCTTACGAAATGAAGGATCTGTTCCAGAGGTTAAGGATCTAATACATATAGACATTTTTAGTGGAATAACAGCTTCAGAAATAGTCCTATAGATGTTAGCTGGAACAGGATCCAAGAGAGAGGCTTGATGGAGAGTAATTTGGTGTGAATGATCTTGTGAAGGACAAGGCCAAAAGTAGATAAAAAAAGTTAAGAGTGCACACATGGTTTCAGGCAGTAAGACCTTACTATGAAAAAAGCTGCAAAAGTCAAAACACAATTACTGGTTCGGTTGAGTTTCAGGGGTAAAGCCGTCACCAGAAGCCAGAGTGTTGTAAACTGCAATAAGTTCCTTGGTGGAGTTTGGGGTGGAAAGAATACCATTTTGATAATAGTTAGTAAGGGTAGTAGAGACCAGTTCATATAGCATTTCAGTTCTGATCCATACTGCTGGTGTTTGGTTAAAATATCGAGTCCAAAATATTGTGGGAACAAAATATCATGTCAAGAATACTGTGAACATAAGTTTCTATGGGTATTCCCGGTTTTTCTACACTTAACTCCACATGTATGTATAACTTGATATATACATATATCTTCAAGGAACGTAGATGTGGAGTTAAGAATTTTAAATCTATACTTACCTATTTGCACTTACCTTCTCGATATTTTAGCTATCAATATTTTTGACACAATATTCTGTTCACACAATCTTTTTGTCCTCAGTATTCAGTCAGTGATCCATACTCCCATAAGACATCATAGCTGTAAGTAAGCCTCTATGCCATTTCCAATTTTCTACATTTTTGGTTGGCCAGTGTTAGATCCGGTAAATACCAGCATGCTGAAGGAATAGTCCAGTGGGAATTACCAAGTTTCTTAGAGAGAGTTTTATATAAATTATCAGTGATACCATTTGTTGAAAAAGTCAGCATGAATCTCCTGCTGTTGTGTTGGTGGTGATGATTTCAGTGTAACGTTAAGTTTCTGAATATCCAGTTCAGATCAGAGATGGTACTCATTTTGTGTCCTAGTTAGGGAATGATTAGGTTGAGATTCATCATCTAGCTAGTACATTGAAAGCAACTGATTTGTGATTAGTCCAAGGAAGATCCAAACAAGCAGAAGTGTTATTATGGTTTCATCTGACATAAATATCACCCAGAGCGTGCCCTGCCGAGCGGGTGGGTCCTTGGAAATGAATCAGGTTGAAAGTAGAAAACAAGCTTAGCATCAGTGTTAGAGACATCATCCTTGAAGGCACCAAGGACTATAATATTATTAGTATTCAGAAATGTTGAGGAGATAAACGCCTGGAGGGAAGCTAGGAAGCTTTTGGCAGGTACTGGAGGCTGTAAATTACTAAAATCTTACAGTGTTGGTAAGAGTAATATCAAGAGTCACTGCCTCTAGCAAAGGCTGTACACTCCAAGATGGTAAGTAGAGCTGTTTTGGTATAATCCTGCGACTTCCCCACCAACTCGGAAGGGGCAGTTAACTTTGCGGATAACATGGCCATGTGGAATGGTGGTTGCCACATGAGGTCCTGAGCGTTTATTTTAACCAAGCTTCAGTTAAGAGCATTACATCAAGTCTATGGTTCTCAAGGAGATTGAATGTTTCATGTGCATGCTTACTAAGGCAGCGCATATTGGCTAACAGGTAGACAAGGTTGCCCGACTTTATAATATGAATGCTAGGACTAAAGCCAGTACTGGAGCCAATGCTTTGTCATGGCTTGCTTAGTATTTCATGAGCCATTGGAATGCGACTGCAGTAGGCTGAGGGGGGATGTAGGGCTCAATAAAGTCTGAAGCTTTGGGGATATTGGCTAAACCTATGGACATGATGTAGCAAGTGGAGGAATGCCTTAAGCCAAGGAGATATACGGATAATATCCTCACCCTTGTCAGCTACTTTTCTACCAATAGAGTTGTCTGGTACCGCATTAAACATTTGAATATAATTTTCTTTTGCAATATGTGGATTAAATTACCAAGTAGACTAATAACGCTGTCTACCTAGACCCTAGAAGAAACTAGGGTCCTAATGTAAAAATGTGTTTTGCAGTTGCAAAGCCTGCAATTCACAAAAACACAGGGTTTCTCACCGCAAAACACCTTTTAAAAAAAATATTTATCAAAGCTCTTTTACTAGCCGATTTATAATCTATTACAAACAGCACATAGAAGGGGTTATGAAAGTGGTGTCCCCTCTTATTTGGGATTTGCAGTGGAGTACAACAATGGTTTGCGACCACAATGCGGTCACGCACCATTGATTTGTTACAGATCCTAAAGTTGGGGTGGTAACTGATTCACCATGGGGAAGCTGTCTCTGTGGGACAGATTTCTCCTTGGGAATAGTATTGGCAACCTTGGAGTGAGCATGGCATGCCTCAGTGTGTTCCCAAATAGGAAACTTTTTCTTGTTAAAAAGCAGCATTTGTCCCTTTAATGGACACTGTCACATTAAAAATAAATAAATTATTAAATTATTAACTAAAAGGCTTCAAATTTGGAAACGTAAATGCAGGGATGGAGATCAGTTGTTGCTTGCAGGTCTCCATTCCTGCATTTGTATTTAATCACAGAGGGTGCGTAAATAGGGACCTACCTAATTAATATTTATTAAGCGGGTTGCATATGTACAACATGTGATATAATTTACTAGTAGATAGATCGCATCACAAATTGCAGTCCCATTAGCAAATCAGATGGTGTGCAAACTACACATCCTTGGATTTCGGATTGTAGCCGCACATCAGGCCCTAGATCTTGTAAATTGTATTCATCAAAATCACCTGCCGTTTAAATCTTTGCCCTATTACTGGAAATTGTGCCTGAGTGGAGGCCGCTGACATCTTTTTCTTCGCCCGCAGGAGGGGGCCGGCACCACAAGCCCCAGTATTCTTCGTGGCCGACGTCGCTGACGCCTGTACTCTCGCGCCAGGAGCCGCTTAAAGCCTGCACAGGTCTCCCGCAGTGCGGGACACCGCTGACATTGTTTTCTTTGCCCGCAGGAGGGGGTCGGCACCACAAGCCCCAGTATTCTTCGCGGCCGACGCCGCTGACGCCTGTACTCAAGCGCCAGGAGGTGCTTAAAGCCTGCACAGGTCTCCTGCAGCGCGGGAGACCGCTGACATCGTTTTCTTCACCCGCAGGAGGGGGCCGGCACCACAAGACCCAGTATTCTTCGCGGCTTATGCCGCTGACACCTGTACTCTCGCGCCAGGAGGCGCTTAAAGCCTGCACAAGTCTCCCGCAGCGTGGGATGCGCATGGCGGTGCCCGGGCCGCGCCTGGGCAAAGCCCGGGCCAAGGGCAGGCCAGTCTGCGGCCGTTTGAGGCTGAGCTGGGCCCACTCTCTTGGCTGGTGGGTCTAGCGAGGTCTCACAGGGTGTTCATTGAAACAGCCACGGCCCAGGAGTGTTTTTGCTGTATCTGTGATCTGGGGTGGTGTGGTGAGCAAAAGAATGATGGATTTAACCCAGATCCTTGTGACTGGGGGTGAATGTTTGCATTGTCCAGCATTCCGTCCATCAATTGTTTCTTTTGTATCTGTGATCAAAGCAGTCCGGGGGGCCAGAAGGTAGCCGCGTTTCAAGCTTTCAGCACCCAGCATACATGTGATACATCCCCAGTGGAACAAAGTCTGCACGCGGAAGGGGAATAGGCTGATTTCATCCTTCCTGCACCCCCCAGAAACCCAGCTCAAAGTGGACGTTGACTGATTAGATAAATATAAGGTACTTTCTCTTGTCTGATTTTGAATTATCTGGTGTTAACCTGACATTATGGGGAAATGGAAAGCTTGATGGTGGTTTGGGTGAAGCTCAAAAAAGGAAATCAAAAAATAAAGTTTTGAGTTGTAACCCGGCTGTTAAGAAAGGGGTTTTGGATCGTATAGATATTCTAATATCAGAATGTGAGGTTCTACTTGATCCAGCCACGTTGAGTAATCCGCCAGCATCGCCTGCACAACCTGACCCTTGCACTCCTGCCGACACCAGGCGGGTACCTACCATGTTCATGAAGGACAAAAATACAGGCACACAGCCGACAACCTTAACTGTGCTTCTTTCCACCCTAACTTCCCATGACAACACAGCTTTGTCGCTTTCAAATGACTTCCCTTGTAGTAATAGGTTCACTGCATTACAGCCCCAGGTTCATCCTACCCCCGAGGTCATCCTGAATAGTCCGGTTGGCCTTGCAACTGATAAGAGCAAGGAGACTGACATGTCTACCGAGAATTTAAAGTAAAGCCTGGGTACTAACCCCCCACCCGTTGCTCCAGTAGCGCACTCAAATCGAGACAAGACCCTTAACCCCCCGACCATTGATCCACCTGTCGAAGAACCTCCCCACAAGTCCCTCAAGTTCCAGATCCTGGACCTGGCCCTGGCCCAGGAAGTCAAAGATCTTAAAACTCTTGCTAACAGTCTTTCTGACTCTGTCTACGGCACTCTTTGAGATTCATCTCATGAAAAAACAAAGGAGCACTCTTCCTGCCAGCTCTGCAGGAGATCCTAGGGCAGTAAATTGTGCGAGACAGACAGGTGTGTCTTCGGAGGGGTCATCAGAGGGGAATACTAGACTTGCTAAGGAGGGGGGGACACCACTCGGTGCCACGAAGCCGAAATGGCCCCATGATGCCTACTCACGCGAGTAGGCCTGTAAATAGGGGAGCTGCCCTACGACATCGCCCTAATCTTGACATCACCCTTCCACCCTTGACTGCTCTCCCTACCTCTTTGGCAAAACCATCTAACACTACACTAACTACAGCTAGGGTCCCGAATAAGGGAAAGGTAGTATACTTAACGGGTGTTCCCAAACTTTCACCTAACTCTGAGAGAAGACGAGGCCTCTTTAATTAATAAGAGTATCCAATGGATCCGACAAGTAAGAGGCTGCCGGTCGGTCATTAGGGAAGATGTAAAAGGGGCTAATAGATGTCGAATAAGGGGGGGTCTCCCGGGATGCTATAGCTTTCATATTCTAGCGCCCAGATATAGTTGAAAACCTGGTGGCATTCGATCTATGTGCCCATCATCTAACAAAATCTAATATTCGCATCAAGCATTCACTCCCTGAGGCAACCACATTAGTTAATGCTTCCCCCGCTTTACCCTCTGAAACCAGGTCATCACTGCTAAGAGAAATAGACAGACTACTACACTCTCCCTCTTGCACAACAAAGCAGGCCCTCCCATTGGCCCAGACAGAGAACTACACCACCCAGCTAGCAAGTACAACTCTTGACCCAGAGCAAACTTGCGACTTTATGAGTGGAGCCCTACGAGACCCTCTGCGGGGAAGGCAGACATTAGGGTTGGTATTTCATCCACATCTTCTTTTGTATCACAACAAACATCCCTATTGTCAAGGAATATCGCAGGGCTTAGGTCTAAGACAGCCTCCGAAAACTGGAACACCTTTATCGAACAACATGACGTCTGCCTATTCCAGGAAACATGGTCAGTTCTTCCAGTTTTCTGCCCAGGATATCTAAATGTTTGCGCCCCGGCCATCACAGGATGCAAGGGTTGTCCATCTGGGGGGCGAATTATCTGGATTCGCCAAGGTATAAGCCTCACGGTCCGGGAGCCCCAAACAGGGAGCCCTGACATCCTTGCCATTTGACTGACGAACAGTCCTTTTGACAACCTTGATATTCACAACATATATACAAGAGGTTAGAGGTGGGAGGAAATCAGACACCATAGCGGCCCTAGACGAGTTTATGGACAAAAGCAAAAACAACAATTGATGGACAGAATGCAGAACAATCTCATACATTCACCCCAGTACAGTGATCTGGGCCTAAATCCATCGTTTTTTGCTCCCCATGCCATTCCAGTTTGAACCCAGCATATGCAAATCAGTCTTGACCCTGCGCCCAATGGGAACACTCCAGCCCGAACTGCCAGGCAGGTCCTCCCTGGACTGAAACAAGCATCCTAGGAGCAGTTTCGGGGTTTCACCCCTCATCAGCCAGGATAGCTGGACTCCAGTGCCATGGAGAGCACGGGACCCACGTCTGGGCATACCCATCCCACTCGGGGTGACAAATGCAAAAACAACAATTGATGGACAGAATGCAGAACAATGTCATAAATTCACGCCAATACAGAGATCTGAGTCTAAATCCATCGTTTTTTTGCTCCCCGTGCCATTCCAGTTTGAACCCAGCCATATGCAAATCAGTCTTGACCCTGTGCCCAATGGGAACAGTCCAGCCCGAACTGCCAGGCAGGTCCTCCCTGGACTGAAACAAGCATCCTAGGAGCAGTTTCGGGGTTTCACCCCTCATCAGCCAGGATAGCTGGACTCCAGTGCCATGGAGAGCACGGGACCCACGTCTGGGCATACCCATCCCACTCGGGGTGACAAATGCAAAAACAACAATTGATGGACAGAATGCAGAACAATGTCATAAATTCACCCCAGTACAGAGATCTGACTCTAAATCCATCGTTTTTTTGCTCCCCATGCCATTCCAGTTTGAACCCAGCCATATGCAAATCAGTCTTGACCCAGTGCCCAATGGGAACAATCCAGACCGAACTGCCAGGCCAGGTCCTCCCTGGACTGGAAACAAGCATCCTAGGACCGGTTTCGGGGTTTCACCCCTCATCAGCCAGGATAGCTTGACTCCAGTGGCATGGAGAGCACGGGACCCACGTCTGGGCATACCCGTCCCACTCGGGGTGACAAATGCAAAAACAACAATTGATGGACAGAATGCAGAACAATGTCATGCATTCGCCCCAGTACAGGGATCTGGGTCTAAATCCATCGTTTTTTTGCTCCCCATGCCATTCCAGTTTGAACCCAGCCATATGCAAATCAGTCTTGACCCTGTGCCCAATGGGAACAGTCCAGCCCAAACTGCCAGGCCAGGTCCTCCCTGGACTGAAACAAGCATCCTAGGACCGGTTTCTGGGTTTCACCCCTCATCAGCATTCCGTCCATCATTTGTTGCAGTTACAATTTCTGCCCCAAGTGGGACGGGTATGCCCAGACGTGGGTCCCTTGCTCACTGTGCCACTGGATTCAAGCTAGCCTGGCTGATGAAGGGTGACATACCCTGAAACCGGTCCCAGGATGATTGTTTCCGGTCCAGGGAGGACCTGGCTTGGCAGTTCAGTCTAGACTGTTCCCATGAGGCACAGGGTCAAGACTGATTTGCATATAGCTGGGTCCAAACTGCAAACTGAGGTGGCGTAGTGGGCAAAAGAACTATGGATTTAACCCAGATCTCTTGACTGGGGGAGAATGTTTGAATCATTCAGCATTCCGTCCATCATTTGTTGCAGTTACACTTTTCGCCCTAAGTGGGATGAGTATGCCCAGACGTGAGTCCCTTGCTCGCTGTGCCACTGGATTCAAGCTAGCCTGGCTGATGAAGGGTGACATAGCCTGAAACTGGTCCCAGGATGCTTGTTTCCGGTCCAGGGAGGACCTGGCTTGGCAGTTCAGTCTAGACTGCTCCCATGAGGCACAGGGTCAAGACTGATTTGCATATAGCTGGGTCCAAACTGGCGTGGCGTAGTGGGCAAAAGAACAATGGATTTAACCCAGATCTCTTGACTGGGGGAGAATGTTTGAATCATTCAGCATTCCGTCCATCATTTGTTGCAGTTACACTTTTTGCCCTAAGTGGGACGGGTATGCCCAGACGTGGGTCCCTTGCTCACTGTGCCACTGGATTCAAGCTAGCCTGGCTGATGAAGGGTGACATACCATGAAACCGGTCCTAGGATGCTTGTTCCCAGTCCAGGGATGACCTGGCTTGGCAGTTCGGTCTGGATTGTTCACATGAGGCACAGGGTCAAGACTGATTTGCATATAGCTTGGTCCAAACTGCAAACTGAGGTGGCGTAGTGGGCAAAAGAACTATGGATTTAACCCAGAACTCTTGACTGGGGGAGAATGTTTGAATCATTCAGCATTCCGTCCATCATTTGTTGCAGATACTCTTATGGACAAAAGGGCAGGTGAATCCTCAGTTATAATAGCAGGTGACTTTAACGTAAGCTTCGAGCCGTTGGACAGTGAGGATAGTGACCTTTCTGCGGACGAAGATGCCGCTTGGGATATACCCAAGCTAGAGTTAACCCTAGTAAAACGAAGGTCAGAAGCAGGGATACAATTAAAAGCATTCTTTCTAGAAAGAGGTATTAGGGCGGCTAACGGCAGAACTACTTCTGACAGAAAAGGGGTTCGTACATTTAATAACGGCCCCCACTCTAGTCGTATCGATTACATCATTATTGACTTAAATCTATGGCACACCCTTAGTGACATGGCTGTTATAGATCAAGTGGAGAGTGACCACAATCCACTTTCATCTTCCCTCCGCCTCCTGCAATGGGAAGAACCAGTTCATCCTCCTGTTTTAGCATCTACTAGAGATCTACTGGTCAGTAATGACATGAGGAGGCTTAAATGGGCCAAAAATAATCAAACATCCTGAATCACTGTCCACTATCAGCAGGGATGTGGATGACACGGTCGCCGCGATGGAGGCCCTCCACGTTAGTACCCAATAGGTAGGCCTGACAACTACCATTCATATCTCTCTATTCGATAAAGTACAGTCTCACTTTCAGAGACCATATAGTGAAAAAGACCTCCACATTCAAACCCGTCAAAATTGGTACAACAAAGAATGCAGGCTAGCTCGTAAATCCCTTGGGGGAGCCATCAGAACTAAAAACCTGAATGCTATAAGGGACGCCAGGAAGGCTTATAAAATTGCCCAGGCAAAAGCAAAAAAAGAGTGGATGAGGGAAGGTGGCAGGAATTGAAATCAGCATGTGCAAGGAGTACTTTGCAACACTTCTGGGCTCTCGTAAAATGGGGCAGGGATGCACATCCCCCTCCCCCAGACAATCACGTTGCCCCAGAATCATGGATAAAACACTTTTCCCTCCAGTATTGTATTAGTGCCAATGAGGATTATGAACCTCTAGTAATGGCCCCTAGCCAGCTGCCGGGCCTGGTATTTGAGTCCTCAAACGTAATGGTGGCCCTCAATGCAATCACAGGGGGGGAGAGCCCCGGGCATAGACAGCATTCCCGCAGATGTCTTCTTATATGATAACGAGAAGTGGTGTAGGTATATAACGCTGTTAGCAAACGGCCTCGCCCAGGGCGCCCCATCCCAGATTCGTGGAAGGGTGGAGAGATCATACCAGTCTATAAGAAGGGGGACAGATCACGGCCCGAGAACTACTGGCCCATCAGCCTCATTGACTCTATTCAAAAAGTGGTGGCATGCCTTGCCCTAGGAAAGGTACAAGAATGGATAGATGACAACAACATCCTAACTCCTCACCAGACAGCATTCCGTGCGCACATTAGCACAATGGACCAGGTCTTTAGATTCATTCTGATATATTGGCGAACAGTGGTGCTCGGCGATGGCAGCATGTATGCAGCATTCGTCGACCTAAAATCGGCTTTTGATCTAGTGTCCCGCAATAAGTTATGGTTGGTCTTACGGGACCTCGGTATGTCGACGGACCTGTTAACTTTCTTAGTTCGTCTTCATGAGAACAACTTTGCTCACATACGCTGGGGCACACAAGGGAACATCACTGACCCATTCCGGGTGGAAAAGGGAGTGCGCCAAGGGTGCGTTTTGGCACCTCGTTGTTCTCCCTTTCCATCAATGAGGTTGCTAAATTCTTGCCTCCCACACCAACAGATGCCCCGACCCTAGCTGGCTCCAAGGTTCCTATCCTAATGTTGCAGATGACACGCTCATTATTTCAAAGACACCTAGTGGATTACAGCGTGCATTGTCTCTTTGAAGACTTCTGCAAGCTTAGAGGGCTAAAGATAAATGCAGATAAAACTAAACTCATGGGGGCATATTAGCAAGACCCACGTTAAAATTATCGCCGTTTTAGCGGCAGGAAACTGCCGCTAAAACGGCGATAATGGGCTTGCTAATATGCGTTATAAATTCCAATAGAAGCCCAGGTTAGATGTCCTGCACATCTAACCTGGGCTTCTATTGAATTCTATAACGCATATTAGCAAGCCCATTATCGCCGTTTTAGCGGCAGTGTCCTGCCGCTAAAACGGCGATAATTTTAACGTGGGTCTTGCTAATATGCCCCATGATTTTTAACAAACATCGATCATTTAGGGGCAAAATTAACATGGAGGGTATTCCACTAGAGGAAGTGGATGCCTTCATGTACTTAGGCATCACCTTGGAGAAAAAGATGAAATGGAGGCCCCACATCAAACAAATGGCATTAAAACATAGACAACTAGCGGGAGCCCTAAGTAAAGAATTTAGCTCATCTCTGACTAAACCAGTAAGTCCCGTAACACAGATTTATAGTCAAAGGTGGTTAGCTCAGTCTTGTATGGTTCAGAGCTTTGGGGGCTTGGAAATCTGACACAGCTAGCTTCCACTGAAAAAAAGTTCTTAAGAACAATCATCAGCCTCCCCAAAATCACCCCTTCTCTCCCACTGCTTAGTGATATGGGAAGGTATTCATTGGTCGATCTAGCTAGGCTTCGTCCCATATTATACTGGCGCAGAATATGGAGTACCCCCGAGCTGTCCACCTATGCAAGCAATCTTAGGGATGTTTTAGAGGCAGACTGCTTCCACAAAATAGGCTGGCTCAGAGACATCAAAGGGGCACTGATCACAATGGGCCTGACCAATTTGTGGGACAATCCAACTAATTTGCAGTCTATACCCAAGGAAGCACTGAAGGAAAGATACTGGGAAATGGTGGGGCTAAATAGTATCAGAGCAAGCGACAGCACCAAGCTGACTGGGAGGTTCTTATTAGCAAAACCTTGCCCTGCCTTGAATCTTACTGGGACATTATATCCAAGCCCCTTGACCGCAAACTTTATTTTCAATTCAGAGTGGGTACCCTGCCCCTAAAATCTTTCACTGCAAAATGGATACTACTGGGAGACAACAAGGGCCCACACTGTGCCGAACATGCTGAAACTTACTCACATATACACTTTGTCTGTTCTGCTTATGCTGCTCCCCGTAAGATCTGGCTAGTGCCAATATGTAAGAACTTGGGCACTAGGCAAAGTAGAGAAGCAGTGAGAATCTTGATGATGGCCCCTCACCTTGCTATGCAATTCCCTAGCTAAATTTCTTAGGTGTATGTGCTGCATCAGATCGTAATCTGTAATATTTGAGAATAATTTAGCACCTTCTCAAGCTGGTTTTTTCTCTGATCGGACATTGATTTGATCTCCTTATTGGATGCTATTTTAAACTCTATTGTATTCTGTAGAGTACTTGTCCGTCTGCATTTTTATACGTGTTTTTACTCTTTATCTATGTTGGAGCTTTAACTATATGTCCGATTTTATCCTTATTTGTTGTCCTCTGATAATATTGCCAGTTGTATGTCCCACGGATTGCCCTCCTCTGTGCTGAGGCTCCTAATATACTTGAAAACTATGTTATTATTTTATATTGTGTATTTGTTGTGTCTCAGTGTTTTTTTATCATTCGATTTGACTTTCGACTTTTAAGCTTTATTTTGATGAATTGATAAATTTTTAAAATTTGAATGTATTGACCTGAAGGATTAATCCTTTTTGATAAACTTTGTATTTTACGCTGTAACTGCTTTTATGACAAATCTGTCGAAATAAAGCTTTTTGAATTGTAGCCGCACATCAGGCCCTAGATCTTGTAAATTGTATTAATCAAAATCACCTGCCGTTTAAATCTTTGCCCTATTACTGGAAATTGTGCCTGAGTGCTACAATGCATTTTATAGGGTCAAGAGCTGAAATAGAAAGACTGGTAAGATACGAAGGGCACTAGGGGAGCTTGTAGTTGTACCCTGGAGTGCTGCATGCTCTCCCAATGCCAGAGCCGGCATTCACTAAGAGGATTGCTATGATTTTGTGAAAGCCATACAGTTCCTTTTGAGGAGTCAGTATGTTATTTCAATTGCAGTTACAAAGCATTGATGCATTTCCTTGCAATTATCATTTGAAAGACATTTGCAACGCGTAATGTAGCTGTTCTCCATCGTGCCTTAGGTTTTTGCAGTAGCAAACAGCATGATTTTACCAATCACAAGCTTTGCAACAACACCACGAAGCCATTAAATGCATTAGACCCATAGTTCTGAAGTTGCTCAACCGAGACAATTCAAAAAATGTTAATGGAGGCCAAAAAGTGGCAGGAGGGTCGTGAGGTGATTTGGCTTTTTTACCCACCCTTGGAAATCCCTAAAGGAGCGAATTTCCTCATCTTACAAGCAAAAGCGCATTTACGTGCAAAGTGCAAACTTTTATGCTAAATAACACACATATAACAAATGAAATGTTTGCAGTAATTAATCATTGTAAGCATGAACATAGTGACATAAAGTACTGACTTAAGTTAGCCCGACTACTGAACCGTATTAACATTGATTTGTACATTAGGCTGAAAGGCCTGTTTTTCGCATTGAACTGCTGTTTTGCACAAGATGTTTTTCTCTTCCACTGCGGATACTGTAACTTTCCCGAAGCCTTCCGTTCACTAGTGAATAGGCAGTGATTTCAAGTGATAGTGAGGCTCTCACCGGGAGGAGAGGAGATATCAGGAAAGAACTGTCTGAACCCTCAGATGTGAACAAAGTCTCTTTTCAAGGACGTGATTCAGTGACCTATAGTGAAGACATGAGAAACGAGGGAGTTAACCTGCTCCCAGATTTTGCTGAAATTTGACTGAATGTCGGGTACAGAGAATGCATCAACTGATTTATATTAGTGCGTGTTCCTAGAGCAGAGGGAGAGATTAGGGATTTCTTTCAGGAGAGACCCCCTTCTAAGCCTGTCCGGTATCACACTGATTTATAGCTGAGGATACTTTCCATCTTACAAAATTCTTTATCGCTCAAGTGCAAATACTTCATGCTTATGCATTTACATTCTCTCATCAGAACTCTTCATTTGTTATTTTGAAATGACACCTTTTCTATGCTGATTGAAGAAATTGCCATTCTTATGCCTAAAACCTGATTAATCTAGATTAGGAATTCCTTTATGGGACACAGTTCCTGTATTTTCTATATATTGTTTGTACATTATTTGTAACATTCACTAATCTGGCATTTGACCTTGTCTTTACTTACAGAATAATGGATTATTTGAATTTGATGACTAAAGATTAATATTTACAATTCAAACTTATTACATTTGTTAATAAAATCCTTTAACTCACACCATCCCTCTTTAGGAATTCTTGTGAGGCCTCAAATGGACTTCACTGTTCATGTTGTGTGATGTAAATGATTGTTCCTTCTCAATTCTCCTTGTTGACGAACAAAGGTCCATTTCGACCAATGGCGGGGGTTATTTACTGATTACATTTAAAGACTGAGATACAAAAATCCCCGCTCCAGCACCCATATACCGTAGATGATAAATGGATGCTCCCAATAAAGTGAGTCAGTGAAGTAGTGGTGGGGAATCTCTCTACCATCTACTGAGGCCAAGTTGTAAGGCGGTGCAGTGACTGAGAATGTGCAGGAGTGAGCCATGCAGCCTTGGTGCCACTGACTTGGAGCATTTTCGAATAGTAACAAGTGACAGAGGCTGGACTGGGGCAACCCCCATCCTTTCCCCTTTCCTGACAACAGGCAGGGACAGTGGACCTGAACTTAATGGGCTGGATTACCGAGTAGAATGGACCTCTTCCCCTCGTCAGACATCATGCGCCATGGTCTGGGGCTGCACCAGAGTGGGAAGTATACTGTCAAACAGAGTAGAGAGCTGAGCAGCTGCTGAAATAAATGGTGCAGCTGTATGATTAAAAGTGCAAGTAGACAGCAAAATCAGTGATTGATTTGGAGATAGGCTTCACATTAAGGAGGCCCAGCGGGTATGAGAAGAGATCGGTTAACACCTTTGTCCTGAGAAATTACAATTTATCTGAGCATGACATGGAGAGCTTTGAGGCATAGACAAAAGTAATGTGAAGAATAGCATTAAGAAAGGAAAGACATTTCCAGAAATAGAGATAGCAAAGGGAACCCTGCATAGGAAGACAAAACTGGCTACTGAAGCAACATCAATCCCGTGCTAAGGTCATTCAACTGCATCCTCCAGTACTCTACCAAAAGATCAGTTATGTGGGAGGACTTGGTAGGGTGATTTCAGAGACCACCTAGGAGAGTTCTGCTCAATGAGCAAAGATGTGACAGGCTCCATAATTGAGCTGAAAATCTAATTTGATAGAGGAAAGCTTCAGCAGTCATGGAGGGAACCCATAATTCAGGTATTTTGGATGATTTCACAGGGATGAACAAGTCTCTGAGCGGGAGGGGAAAGAATGGGATCTAACTCATAAATTAGATGATAATGGAGAGAGGGAAAGAAGGTGTAACCTGTTCTTCTATGATGCCACAAAAAAGAGCGAGAGACCCAGAAAGATTTGGTGAAGGACATTATCAACATTATTTTTACTGATGAGGGAGAACTAGATATAGTCATTGTTAGGGCACACATGATATCCACCACATCCAGGAACACCAAGGGTAATAATTGCTCATTTCCATTATTATGGCAAAAAAATATAGAATTTTGTTCATATTAGGAGGAATAGAAACTGTTGAATATATGGTTTAATGATTCACTATGCTCCAGGACCTGCCCACACATGCATTGTCCTAGCAACACAAATGTACATACCTGATTCAATGGTTGTGATAAATAGAGGTTAAATATTAAAATTTAGATTGTGACACCCTTTCTTATTGTCTTTTGATTTTTATGAAAGTATTTATCTTCAGATGCAGTAATGTTTGGATAAGACCTGAGTGGTTGGGGGACCTCTGTATTGCAATATTCTGAGACAGAAGGGAGAGAGGTGTGGGCTCAGAGAAGAGGATGGGTACCAAGAGAGAGAAAATCATTTATGCCCAATGCCACATCGCCAGCCGAGTGTGGGAAGTGATGATAAAGTGACATGCTGGAGACAATAGGTTTTCCAGATGACGTATGAATGGTAAGATTTGAGGAGTTATGTACATAGATCATGTATCTTACTTATTGGGTCTTAATATGGCACGGCTAAAACATGGATGAGTTGTTAATTAAGTCACCTTAAGGTTAAAGGTATATTGTTTCCTGGCGTTGTGTATTTAATTCCTATGCTGCATACTGAGCGGAGCTTAAACATTGCTCGGGCCGTGGCCGCTGCTCTGGTGTTTTCCGGCACGTCCTCACTGCAACCTCTACGTGGCCTATACACCTGGCCGTGGGCTTGGTGGTGCAGGCTCGTCCTATCTGCAGTGTTCCCCCGGTGGCTGTGGATGGGCTGTATGAACTCTGCCTGACGCCTGGGTCTCGGCAACACCCTATTGGTGGTGGGAGTGCTCGAGCCAACCAACAGACCCTGGCAGAGTGAGAGGCTCTGTGCTGCATTGCTGTGTTCCCCGACCATCCCTTGGAGCGGCAGGGCATCTGTTGTGCCTTGAGCGGGGGCCTGCAGCTGCTCGGAGAAACTGAGGCTGCGTGGATGGTGTGTGTGCTGTGCTCTAGAGGGGGCCGCGAGTGCAGCCTGGATCCTGTGGGCCGGGGCCCTGGGGGGGAGGGGGTGATGCCCCTCTCGTCCTTGCCTGACGCAGTGCAGCTGGGCCTTATAGCTTCTTCCCTGGCCCTTGGGCTGCTTGTGGTGGCCTCGCCCGGCCTCCTCAATCTGGAGTCTGGAGTTAGAGATGGGAGTAAGACCACAAATGACCGGAGTTATTTGCACTTGTCCTCGCATGAACTGCCTGTTATCGGGGGACGCCCTGACGAAGGGTGATTGACTTGTTTGCCTGACTACTCCTGTGGTGCTGGAGGTGATGATGGGGAACTGGCCCGTGCCGTCCCTCTGGATCCAGCTCATTGGGGGCATGTGCAGGTGTCGGTTGGTCCTGGAGGGCTTTTTCTGGGCACTTGATTAGAGCTGGAGAGCACGGTCTTGCCGCAGTGAATGGTGTAATTGGGTGGGCCTGCGCTCTGCTTGGGCCTCTGTGATTGCTGTGTACCGGCTGGTGGTGGACCGTGGCTGTGAACTCTGGGCCCCACCCTGGGGAACCAGTGAGTTGGGGAGTAGTGAAAGTCGGTAGGACCCATGGGGGAGTCCCCTTGCAGCTGAGTGGGACAATCCTGGCAACGAGCGCCTTGAGCGGGGGCTTCTGAGAGTGGTCGTGGAAGCCAGGTAGTAGAAGAGTGGAGCAAAGTCCCAAACCCCAGTCTGCCCCAGTGTTTTGGTGGCATCAGCCAGCGGCGGCACTGAAAAAATGAGAGCAACGCGTTTACAACTGTTGTCACCTGGAGGAGGCAGGGCTGGGCAGCCCTCCTTGGCTTTCCTCTCCAGGTTCACTCTTTTTTTTACCGGGGGTGAGTACCAATCTTGACCTGTATTTAACTCTTGATTGGCCAAAAGACTGCTAGAAGCTCAGAATGGGGAAACACAAGTGCACAGGGGACCTCATTTAACCCCGCCCCCAGCTAAAGTTACATTTAACCCCGCCCCCAGCTAAAGTTACTACTATTAATAAGATGCTGCAAAGGGCTATTGGGGTAATTGCCACCGAGATTGAATTGACTGAAAGAAGACTTTCTTTAGGTGGCAGTGGTGACTTTTCTGAGGTTGTTGCCCCCTCTGCGCTTACTGTCGCCACGGGCGCTGCCGAAGCTCCTTCTGTAGTGCGGCCTGGTGCTGTTCATAACTCCGAAGATTTCCCATTAGAGGCTATAGTTACAGCCATTCCTTTGCAAGAGGACAATCCAGGGGATTCAAAACTAGAAGGGAAAAAAGATCTGAAGTCTGTCAAGAATAAGACTAACTTCTGTGGCAGCGGAAAAAGGCCTCAGTCTTCCCTAAAAGGCCACAAAACTAAATCTAACCCTATTAATCAGGTGGAAAAGCCTGGGACACTCAAACCCACTTGGTTGGACGGCTTTATGGGTATTTTGATAAATCACCTTCAAAGTATATTGCAGTCCGAACTTACCCCAATTCTAGAGAGACTGTCCAAGGTAGAGACCCATATGAGCCATCTCCTGAGAGCTGGGCTTCCCCTTGAGCGACTGTGTTTAAGTGCTAAGCCAGCCCCTTCAAAGCTTCCCACAAGCACAAGGAACATGAGGAAATCACTAGACAGCTTTCACTATTAAAGACAAGATAATACCCTGTCCTTCTAGATGCACAACAGTTGGTCCCTCACTCTGAGGGGTGGCTGCGTTTGACTAACTGATGCCAATATACGTTGGAGTTAACATTATTAAGTCCCCATTGATGTCATATAATTTGCTTTTTGCAATCTGCGCTTTGACTAACTGATGCCAATTTAAGTTGGAGCTAACATTGATGTAAGATAATTTGCTCTTTGTTAAAATATCGCTTCCTGTTGCAACATTTTTGCATACACTTAATTGCATCTATGATTAAGATTATCATGTGTTTTTGGGTCATATAACTATGTATAATGTTTCACTTGCATGTAAATGTTAAGATCTTTACTACATTCGTGGAATATCTTTTAATTTTAATTTTATCGACCGTTCAAGATTAACACGAATAGGAAAATGTATCCAACTATTGTTCCTGCAACTTACACAATGTGTTCTCTTGCGCATTGTATCTCAATACGAATTCACAATTTTCTAGTGTGGTTTGTAACCCCGGAGAATGCCACTTCAAACTATCTCTGTTAAGTGATTGCATGTGGACACAACCCCACTGACAGCATCCAGCGTCTGTGCTGCTACGTGCACGCGGACGGCTGACGCATCTATTTTTTAGACCCGGTCCTCGGAAGCCGCACTGAGACTTTACGTGCTTCCACAGGATGACACAGTTGGAGAAGAGGTATTTCCCAAACTTGAAGAACTGTGTTGCTCTCCCCCCTTTTTCTTTTAAGAAAACTACTCGGACAACATACCCTCACTTTGGCTATTTCTTCTTATATGACAGGCGAACTCCACGGAAGTATTCTGATCAATTCAGAGATTGTTGAAAGTCTATTAAAGATTGAATTTATTTATCCACGTATGTCCCCACTGGTTTTGAAATTCCAGAAGTACTGCCGCCCATTGGGGTGAGTACTGAGTCCCCTTTTTATCGCTCTTTTCTATCATGTCTTTGCATCCCGACATCACAACATATAGTAATTGGACCAGATGCTGTTCCATTTTAGCACAACGTCCGTCCAGGACCATTGAAGAGTCCTTCCTCTGTATGGGAGCCGGTCAGGCCCACGCTGAAGGCCCACTGATTATTTAACAGTGGATATTTGATAAGGTGAGCGTGTCCACCTTCATGTAATGTACCCACCCTATTGACATTTTCAAGTAACATAATTAATTAATTCTTGAGAAGGTATACTATTGATTTATTCACAACCTATCTTTGTAGATTGCTCCCCTGTTCTGATGAAGACCCCACCTTGAGAGATAATTGGCCCTTCCATAATCTGGGGTCGAAACGTCGACACTCCATATTACATCAACCTGTACTGACTTACTTATCCATGTTTGCAGAAGAATTAAGCATTTTTTGTTTTTGTACCTGGTGGATTGTTTACATGTACAAAATAATATCAGACAGGTTGTACATGTAACTAATTGCAAATATTGTACATATTGTCACCTTCATTTCCAATTTACTTATCTATTCACGAGCACTCCTTCCTACACTTACCTTTATTCATTTTGGAGCAACTGCATCATATTAATAAATGTATGTATTATATAATCATTCATGTCGATATAAAATGGTGAATTATTTCACTTTAGTGTATGTGTCACTTTTTGGGTACTTGTTGTCACATTCTTAAAATATTCCTGTTGGGACCATTTTGTTTTGTAATTACATATACCCAAGTCCTACAGTACATTGGGTAACCCCCATTGTTTGTAATGGCTCCCACAAGCACAGGCATGCTTAAATCCTCGAATCTTGGGTCCCTCAACAGTAACCCAGCAAGACTAATGGGGATAGAGAAGGACAATAAACAGATTTGAGGCGAAAGGGAAACCGGGATGTCATTGATTCTAGGGATCTCGATGTGAGAAAGGAAGAAGTTTTTTTCCCCCAAGGATCAATGAATCTTACGGTAATCAATCTACCCCCTTACGTGGCTGTCTTGTCGGGAGACCCAGGATTAAGACATGGCCAGACTGAGTATGTGGAACTAGGTAATAAGTGCCTAAACTGGCTGGGCCAGAAGAGGAACTTTCCGAGCTCAATGTCAAATAACATCCTGTTTACTCGAAGGGTGGGGTGGATAGGGAGGGGGCGAGAGGACCATCCTGGAGATTGTGTAATTATTAATATTAGAGAGCCGGTGGTGGTTAGCAAAATGTTGTTTGACGATGGCCGCGATCATATGAGGGGTTCAGGGCTGACAATCTTACCTTTAGGATATTTCTATAAACCTCCCCCAGGAATTGGAATGAGTCATTCCCAACCCCCAGAAATCTTTAATAAATCGCACCCCCTGCCTCTCAGTGCCAACCAGCACCATGTAGGTGGTATGTATAATGTTCCAGTATGCAATAGAGGGTTCACTGACAGAATATCGATCTAAAAAATATAGAAAGCAGAATTATGACTCCCTATACTTAAACAGGTAAGTCCAAAAAATATCGGAAAAAAATATCGATGTAAAAAATATAGTTGTACAAAATATCGATTTTTATATATATATATAAAATAAATATGTAGATTTAATAGAAATGTTAACAAATATAACAAACTTGAATAAAAAAGTTAAACACACACATAATTATTAATATATATTTACTTTAAAACAATTAATAAACTATTAATTTTAATTCATTTTATCATTTTAAAATTATATAAAAGTTTACAAATATATATATATATGTGTGTGTGTATATATATATATATATATATGTACCAACAACATAAAATTAATAAAAAAAACATTCTATTATAAATTAAAACATTAAACTATTTAAAAATATTCAAACTTAAATTTCCCACTCCAGTCAGTGCAACAGTAGGGAACGTGTTTGATAGCGGAGGGGTAAAAATTACTATTCCCACTCCAGTGAGTGCAACAGTAGGGAAAGTGTTGGAAAGCGGAGGGGTAAAAATTACTATTCCCACTCCAATATATATGTACCAACAACATAAAATTTAATAAAAAAACCCAATCTATTATAAATTAAAACATTAAACTATTTAAAAATATTCAAACTTAAATTTCCCACTCCAGTCAGTGCAACAGTAGGGAACGTGTTGGATAGAAGAGGGGTAAAAATTACTATTCCCACTCCAGTTAGTGCAACAGTAGGGAAAGTGTTGGATAGCGGAGGGGTAAAAATTACTATTCCCACTCCAGTGACTGCAACAGTAGGGAAAGTGTTGGATTGCGGAGGGGTAACAATTAACATTCTCACTCCAGTCAGTTCAAAATTAAAAACAAACAAAATATTAACAACAACAAAAATATTTAAAAAACTAAATACATTTAAAAAATATATAAATATGTTAAAAATCAAAATGCAAATACATTTAATATTAAAAAATTAAAAAATACATATTATAATGTTAAATACATATGACAAATACCTACAAATATATTAAATCAAATAAAAAATAATTTTCAAACAAATGAATATTTGTAATTAGAAATTATTTAGAAACAAAAACATTAATAATTACATAAATTTACTTTTTTTTATTTCCTACCCTATAACACCACACAATTCACAACCCACATCAACATTTAATTATTTTTTTACTTTCTTAATAAAATAATTAATTACTAATTAAAGAAATATTATTAATTTTAAAATAAATTAAAACTCATAAAAAATAATTAACTTCCCACACTTTACCCCTAAAATCCCCACAACCCACAGCTAAAATTAAACTGTAAAAAAATTAATTACACAATTAAAAATTATTTTCAATTAAAAAACTAATAGCATTTAACAACTAATTATAAAGTAAGTAAAACTCATTTACTACCCACACTGTACCCCTATAAAAGTAAACCCACACACAAAAAACAAATACCCTAATTAAATATCAATTTATTAATGATCAACTAATTATTAATCAAACATAAATTACTTACCACCCTTTACCCCTATAAACCCCACTACCCACACCTAAAATTAATTACACAATTTCCATATTAAATTTTCAATTAATTAATATTAATTAACAACTAATTATTAATTAATTAAACATAAATTACTTCCCACCCCTTACCCCTATAAACCCCACAACCCACACCTAAAGAAAATTACACAATTACCATAATTAATTACCAATTCATTAATATTAATTAACAACCAATTAATTATTATTTACAAATAAATAACTTCCCACAATTAACACTATAAAATCCCAATTAAATAAATATTAATAAATAAAAATAATCATTAATTTATTATAATTAAATTACTTCCCACCCTATTTCCTTATAAAACCACAACCTGCTACGGAACTAAAAAACGCAAAATTTACTTAAAATAAAATTGATAACTACTAAAAATGTAATACATATATTAAAAAACATAAACAATACTTATACAAAAAAACATACATCACATACATTTAAAATATAAACTAAAATACATAACACTAATTAAAAAATTGATATTTTAAACAACTTTATTTTTGCAAATGATATTAATGACTTCTATATTTTGAAAATTATATTTCATACCTTAAATTCGATATTCTTAACCACAACATTCTTGCTGTCGATATTTCTGTGTCACGATATTTCCAACTCGATATTTGTGTAAGTCGACATTTCTAACTCAATATTCTGTCTGAATACCGCAATAGAGTTTGGCCTTTGGATCTTGTTGACTGACTGTGTGTGCCAGGAACCATGGCATACTTTGATAGACACATATATGGGACCTAGCTGGTTGGATAATTGTAGGGAAAGCATTGAATGCAACATTGGCCCATAGGTGTGTTGTGTTAGCATGGCCAACCTAAGCCAGGATAGGCCAACAACTATAGGTCCACTGGTGTCCTCCCCTTATGACGGCAATACTGGTCAAACACAACCTACTATAGTTAAAGTTACTGGGGCCAAGGAGAACACCGATCCACTTTCTGTGACATTGCCACTCCTCAGTGTTAATCCTGGAAGCCCTAATTTGGAGGATCCGCCAACAGCAGCAACGGGAACAGGTCTAATAAGAGGGGGCGGTCCAGTGCAAAATGATGGAGCGGTGACACATAGGGATGTTCCTGATTTAGAGAACAAGAAAAAAATTAAAAATAGTCTTGTGGAATATTGCCAGGGGGTAAGCTGAATAATCAGGGTTGGGAAATTTACATCAGATCCTTTGATATTTGCCTATTCCAAGAAAATTGGTGAAGACAAAAACTTAATTGTGCTGGCTTTGCCTCCTTCAGTGTAGAGGCGAGGCCTCATGGCAGGGGAAGACACTGGAGTTTTGATGACGTGGATTGGGTTGCTTGTAGGCTGTGAAGTGGTAGGGTCTGAATCAATCAATAATGAGATTTTATCTGTATCCATTACATTTCCAACTGAATCTACAATTAACATCATAATATATATTTAAGACCGTCTGCAAATCTCCTGGAACCCCCATTGGTTGACATGTTAGCTTCACGTATGGATGGGCTCCATCCAGATACCTTGAAAATTGTAGGAGGCGATTTTATATTCCAATTTGAGCTGCTAGACCTTGCCAGTCACACCTCGTTATCGGAGGTGGACATGATCTGGCTAATTCCTGCCCTTAATATACATCCGATTAAAAAGTGGTCCCTTCTTGCTGTTCAGTTAAATGCTTTAACTCTGAATCACAGTATTCGCGTGTGCAATGGGAGGACTAAATCTGATATAGATGGTAAGTACACCTTAAATAGTATAGCCAGCACTAGCCTAATCGATTACATTCTAGTAGATGTCAAATTATGGCCATCTCTAATGGACATGGCCATGGTACCTAGGCATGATAGTGACCACAATGCTCTTGAGATGACCTTTATAACTAACTATGATGTCCAGTCACATTGCCCTGGCCCAACCACTGGATGATAGGTGTTAACCCACCCACAATAACCGCAGAATTCACTGCTGTGCAGTGGCCCAATCCGAGAAAACCTTGCGATCTATACATAATAATGTGGCACAGTCCCTTGGGGAACTTTGCAGCCTTAACTTGGCCTCCTCACAGGAGACCGATTTAGCAAAGGTTGGAGACGTACATAATTCCCTCTTTGAGAGCCTAAAAAATGAATTTCTTACAGAAGTGAGTAACCATGAACCAAGGAGTAGTGTACCATCCTGTTTCAATTGACAATGTAGACTTAATTCTAGCAAGAGCCAGAGGAGGGGAGAGATTCAAGTTAAGAGGGCTGCATATAAAATGCTGCTTGCTAAGGCTAAAAGGGACTGGGACGATGAAAATTGGGGCCTTTTAGTAGCTGGCGCATGGGACAATAATCAAAACCTCTTTTGGAATTTGATCGCCACAGGAAACGGAGGGAAAACTCAATACAGACAATTTTATCGCTGCAGAGGCCTGGACTGTACATTTTTCTAATTTATATCAAGTATTGTCCAGTGAGGGAATGCCATCTGAAGCTCTAGTAATCTCTTCTTGTGACAAAGTGTTTTGAAATTCAGGGGGCTTTCCTTCGATAACATACAGAGAGGTGGAACAGGCAATTCGAAAGATTGCACCCCTCAAAGCCCCAGTCCTTGATAAGATCCCCTGGGACCTGTTCTCATCCGAAATTGATATCTTACAGTGGTGTTCAATGCCATTTTAAATGGGCTAAACATTTACAAATCATGGACAGGGGCTGTGATTTTTCCAATATATAAAAAGGTTTGCCCCTTGGCCCATTAGTTTGATTGACACCATCCAAAAACTTTTTGGCAGGATCATTCTCACCAGGCTATAGCAATGGCTAGAAGAGAATGGCATTTTTTGTCCCTTACAAGCGGGTTTCCGGGCCAATACTTCTACTGTAGATCAGGTGTATCGACTACAGATGAGCTATTGGAAAACCATGAACATAGAAAAGGGAAGGCTATATGCTGTTTTTGTGGACCTTAGAGCAGCGTTCGAGCTGGTCCCAAGAAGCCTGCTGTGGAAAAAGTTAGCTATACCTACCTGTGTGGAATAATTGAGAGATTACATATAAACAACTACGCCCAAGTTAGGTGTGGAAAACTGGGTGAAGTAGCAGAACCTTTCCCAGTAAAGAGGGGCGTAAGACAGGGCTGTGTCCTGGCCCCTACCCTATTTATCTAATTTTTAAAAGACTTAGTCAATTTTCTTAATAGTTGCGACAATGATGCCCCCAGATTAGCAGGCATGAGGGTTCCAGCCCTCATGTTTGCTAACCATACTCTCCTTTTAGCAACATCATCAATGGGGCTACAGAAAATACTTGATCTCTTTAGCAGATTTTGCATGTCGAGGGGACTGGAAATAGACCTATATAAAACTAAATATATGGTTTTTAACCCCTGTCGTACCACATGCCCAAACCCCACCTTAGAGGGCAGCCCACTTGAACAGGTTCATGTCTTTGATTACCTGGGCATTACGCTAGTTGAAAAGATGAATTGGATTTACCACATAAAGCAGAGACTTAAATTGGAACAGCATATAGGGGGGCTGCAGAAGTTGCACAAGGGGTACCTATGCAGATCTGTTTCCCCTGTCCTCCAGTTGTATGCCTACCAGGCACTCTCTGTTGCCCTTTATGGTGCAGAAATTTGGGGGCATACCGATCCAAAATCTCTGGTAATGATCAAAAATAAGTTCATGAGGTGTCTTTTTTGTTTACCAGCTAGCACTCCCGTGGTTCCATTGAGATTGGACATAGAGCTTAGGGCCAATCTCTGAAAAGATCGAATTTCTACCATTGGCTTTTTGGAGGCGTTTGTGGGTTACCCCTGAACTACTGCAGTATGGTAGTGGTTTGGAGAAAATACTTAAAATTCCCCTCGCCGTCAAAATCCCTTGAATCAAATCTGTTTAAGACTCATCTGAGGGGATGGGTCTTGTCAATTATTGGCTTGACCCTGAGGGCTATTGTTCTTTGATGAGTGCAAAAGATTTAAAGAATCAATTTAAAATATATAAGTTTAATAATCTTTTAATGCATGCACAAGGCTCTTTAACAAATACCTTTTTAGCAGCTAAGAATACTTACTTTTTAGAAACCTTTCTTGATGAAACTGAGCCTAATTTTGCCACAAAACTGTATCTTCAATTTAAATACGGGACACTACCATTAACTGCTTTTACGTCAAGATGGACAGAATTGTTAAATGCAAATGACTAGGGATGCCCTATGTGTGGTTACAAGAAGGAAAATGCACCCCATTTCATATTCTTGTGCCCAACATACAGCAGGGCAAGAATAAAGTGGTTGATCCCCATCTGTAGGAACCTCAACACTAGAAGAAATGAGCTGAGCAGGCGTATAGATTTCTTCAAACAGACTTAGCACCCCATATGGTTTGTGCTGTTTCCAGATTTTTATTGCATGCATGGCTGATAAGGAAAAGACAGACCAAGTAGACGTCTTAAAGGACATTGACAGTTGAGCTCTTATTACTATTTGGCAAATGTTAAATTATTAATCTGGTAGTGCAACCCTCCAAGGCCCTAGATGTAGTATGGCCCCTGACTAGGCACTCTCTTTTAGAAATGTTTTTGATGTATGTTTTTATCTTTGGTATTAATCTTGTTATTTATTGTTTTATGTATCTCTTTTATGGTAATATACCGAAATAAAGAGTATGAAATCATATTTGATTCGAAAGAGAGAGATTGGGCAGTCTTTTGGGACATATACCTTTCTTTGGAGCAGATCAAGGGGTTTACAGATAACTGTTTGCATCATGGTATGGAGAATATCACACATATGAGAGTTATTTTACCGTTTTCATTGGCTGTCTTGTTCTTAGCTCTACCTCATCTGTTTTCTCAGAAGGTTGGCTATTAGTGCCCAGTACATCTGGTTGATCTTGGCTTCCTTCTGGAATGAGGTGGGGTTTGACGTGGGAGCAGGCCAAAGGGATTAACGGAAATAAAGGTACAATGGTTGGTATTACAGAGCTGTAATGGGAGAATTTAAATACATTATAAAATATGTCACCATCAATGTTATAAATATTACTGTTCCTAGAAAAAAGAGCTCTTTTATTAGTCAAACATCAGTCTTCTTTGTTCAGTTAAACAAGGGAAAGTATTAGGATGGGGAATATCCCAGTTAGATGTTTTAGATGTAATTGATGAAGGTTTATAGTGTGAACAGATTACAGCTAAGGGAATATGACATGATAAGAGGCGCATCTGGAAGTGATAATGGAGCTGGTGGTGAGTGCTGGATGCAATGTACCGAACCCTGTACTGTCTTCTTTTTCTTTACTTTTATTACTTTATCTCTCTTTGCATTATTTTAATCAAGATTCCCATCTCTGCTGGCACCAATTACTGCTTTAAAGGTTTTTCCTCTGGCTTTCGGTGTGAGATTATATTATGATTATATCAAGCATCTTTTTCAGAAAGTTTAGGACATAGTGGAAATTCCTGTTATAGATCCCCCCAATCACTCCCAGCAGCAACCTTCACTGGTGTATGCACATGCACTCTGACCAAATTCCAATCCTGTAAAAGTGGGATCGGTTTATGTGGCTAAGCATAGCAAATCCTGCTCAACTCCCCTGATCTACCTAAGCTATGGAGAATTCAACTCCCACAACAAAGCTGCTAAGAAAGACCAGGTGGTCCAAGAAGAACAAAATTGAACTTGCCTCATCAGATTTTCTTTTCCTAAAGACGTCTCTCAAAAGAGAACACACAAGACTCTACCAACAAGAATGGCAAGAGTATGTGGATATGGTTTAAAGCATCCCATGGATTGAGATCTCCGAGCTGCAACTAGCAAAATATAGCTCTTCACTCTGCCGGGCAGAGATGGTGGAAGAAACTCTGCTCTTTAAAGAGCCAACCTGTTGGAATTTCATGAAGTAAGTCATAGACATAACATCACCTCTCCGCCAGAACGCTTTGTGCTGGGACATCAATTGAAATTCTTGCACACATTCACCTAGAATGTGAATGGTATTTTAGGAGCAGGAAGTTCCTCATGCAAAAAAAGCTAAGAATTATTCAATCTGATGACCATTACACACTAAGGGCCTGATTACAATTTTTTCACACATGCAGCAACCTTTGCTGTGCAGCATTGCGCAAAGGAAAAAAGCAGCCGGAGCCATATCTACTGAGATTGGCCAGCTGCTGATATCAATCAATCAATCATAAAACTTTATTTCGGCACACAATGCCATAAAAGCATCATTAAAAACACCCAATATAATACATTGAATTCATAAAAAATTTACACAGTTTAAGAATTTGATATAAAAATTTGGTATAAAAATAATCAATGATCCAGTTACTAGTGTAGCCCCTCCCACAAGCCCAGATTATGTCCGGAGAAGTACAATATTTGAGTCGGTCATACAAATTCTACAATGCCATTCTGATGGGCCATCTTTTTAGGATGGCCCTTCGGGTGCACCCATGGTAAATAAAAAACGTGAAATGGAGAAGACAATAGGTATTTGTGTGTCAGATTTCAATAGCCTATACACTTCGCTACAGTGTCTGGACCCCAGGTTCCTGCAAAGTTGGAGTAACCAGCGTGACCTAGCCCTCCTATAACCCTTACAAAAAAATAGAACGTGAAGTTCCGTTTCATCAGGGGTGTTACATGCCGGACATCCCCGTTAATGGCCCCCTCCCACTTACTAGTACAGGAGCGCAGCGGGAGGACTCCATATCTAAACTGTACGTAAAGCTTTTTGGCAAGGAGTGGCTGGATATCATCCAGCACCAGTTCTAAGCTATACCTGTTTTTTATTACCAGGAATTCCGCCGTCAGGCGGCCGGCGGTGGATCTCCTTTCGAGCTCGTTGAGCTTGAGCTCTCTATAGCTCTCTACCTAAGTCCTTCTAGCAGTTCTTTGGGAGGTTTCTTCTGCCTTGCTCCATAGATTCCCCCTACCCAAACCCTCGCAAATACTCTTAATGTAAACCAACCAAGGTATCCTCCCTGAACCTCGCAGACCCATAACATCAATCAATTCGTCCCTATATGCAGCTAGTTCTGGGGTACTCCAAAGACGGCGCCAATAGAGAAGAGGTCTGAGAGCAACCTCGTCCGCAATGAGTCTAACCCCAAGATCCAAGCGGAGTGGTGTTAGGGGAGTACTAATAGGGAGGCCCATAAGGTGTCTGATGAAAGAATTCTCAGTGCGGACTAACGAACCCAATACGCAATGTCCCCAGAGTTCTGCTCCATAAAGAGCAGCACTCCTAGCCTGGACTTTATAGATTTCTACCACTGGCTGACCAGTTTTTCAGTACAGCTCCTATATAGTTTTAGAATGCCCCCCGTTGTTTGGGTTAATTTCAACCCTGCTTTGTTAATTTGGGCACTCCAATCCATTCTTTCAGTCAGCGTCAATCCCAGGTACTCAAAGATGGTTACTCTCTCCAGGGGTCTACCATCCAAACAAGGATTGGGGTGGGTGGAGTTGCCTACAATAAAGGCCATGTACTTAGTTTTTTGCAGGTTAATCTCCAGACCCCGATGTTTGCAGAAGGCACTAAAGTTGTCGAGAGTCCTCTGAATTCCCATAGGGGATTTTGCAAGCAGGAGCGTATCATCTGCAAACATCAGGGCTGGGATTTTGCGCTGCGCCAACCTGGGGGCATCGATGTTCTTCCCTGCAATCAAAAAGTCTATTAGGCCATTAATGAAGAGGGAGAAGAGTGTAGGTGCCAGGACACAGCCCTGGCGAACACCTCTCTCTACGGGCAAAGGGGCTGTGAGTTCGCCATTCTTGCCATATCTAATTCAAGCAAAATTACCCTCATGTAGACGTTTTAGCTGCAGGCACAGATATTCTGGTACTCCCATGTCTGTTAAAATTGCCCATAATTTGTCCCTCGGTACCAGGTCGAAAGCTGATTTTAAGTCTACAAAAATAAGATAGAGGCTGCCCCCTCAATGTAGACAGATTTCCAATATATCAGCTGTAGCCTGAATATTTGATCAATCGTTGATGTTCTAGCTCTAAACCCGGCTTGTAGGGGGGTAAGAATATTAACTTCCTCCATCCAGACTTGGAGACGCCCCAATAGGACTCGGGCAAATATTTTCTGGCCAACATCTATGAGGCTAATCGGACGATAATTGACAGGCAAGAGCGGGGAACCCTTTTTATAGATTGGTATTATTTCAGCCCCTGCCCAAGTGGTGGGGATTGCCATGACTTGTAATATGGCATTGAACAGAATGGCCAGATAAGGGTCCCAGATGGTAGGTTCGGAGCGGAAAAGGTCGCCAGGGATCTTGTCAAAACCTGCCGCTTTGGCAGGTGTTATCTTTCCCAAAGCATCGGTGACTTCTCTTACCGAGATTGGGAGAACGTCGTCGGGGCTTGAGCCCGCGTGCAGCGGCACTCCTGCCACGCTTACTTCCCCATCCTTAGCTTTTGTATAAAGGGTTTCATAATGTGCCTTCCAGACTCCTTCATCTATATTAGGTTCAATGGCCGGTCTACCATCCTGAGAACCAGCGTTTATGATGTTCCAGAAGGACCTCGGGTCGTGTGAGATTAATGCATTTCTAGCGTCCTCCCATTTTTGGGCTTCCCAGTGTTTTTTAGCTTTGGCCGTGACGCCCTTATAAGAAGCTCTTGCTTCTTTGATCGTTGCCTTGTCACTACTTTTAATGGCGGTGATTAGGTCGAATTTAGCAGCTCGGTAACTAGCATTAAACCATTGATGCTTAGGCTTATTAGGTGCCCTAGACTTTTTGTTTTGATAGAAAAAGGCAGCCAGAGAGGCAACCAGATCTTGATGATTTATAGAAATCCTTAAAAGGGGATTAAGTGCTCCTTTGCTCTCTATTATTTGAGATGTGGTTAAGAGGTATGGAATTACTTGGTGGTAGAGCTTGGCCAGTTTATCCTGCGATTGGGAGATTTCAGCCCAGCGGACTCTCCTCCCTCCATTGGTCTGGATCAGACTTTGGGCTGGAGTTGGAGATTCATCCAGTGCCTTCCTGGCACATGGGAGTACTATTTCTAAAATGAGGGCATCGTGGTCGCTATCGTGGCGGGGACTGGTTTTGAAGTCTATCACCCTATGCCAAAACTAAGGGGCCGATTCCGATTTGGGCCGGAAAACTCTCCGGCCGGACCCGGAGAGATTTCCGACCGAATCGGACTCTGGCAGTCCGACCGAACGAGTACGATGCGCACGCATGCTATCGGACTCGATTCGGTCGGACTCCCATTGAAGTCATGAGGTCGTACAACGCGTACGCTGGCTCCCATTGACTGAATGGGTGCGAGGCGTAACGAGGGCGCCCTCACAGCGGGTTCGCGTCGATGCGGTTCGTGCCGCATACGCACAGGTAGGGGGACCCATGGGTCCTCCCTGTGTGCGACTCGCGTGGCTACGCATACAGGGGGTCCGACACGACTCCCAAAGTCCGGCTCCGACAGCTGTTTCGAGCCGGATGGTGCGGGTCGGTCGGACTGCTCGCGGCGCCGCATCGTACTTGCCCGGCCGGGATCGTCTCCATCGCGTGGTGCAAGTCGTAGTCCGAGCGAAGTCGGTCGGTGTGGTTCGACCCGTGAACGAGTCGGGTCGGGCGATTCTGCGTGCGCCGCATCGTACTCGCTCGGCCGGACGCGCGTTCGAATTGGTCGGAAAAGAGGGCTCCGAATCGGATCCGGTTAAGCCGAATCCGATTCGGTGCGCTACCAGCCGAGATCGGAATCGGCCCCTTAGAATCTAGCATAATATAATCAGTGATTGAAGTGTGGCCCGGTCTATTGAAAGTGTGTTTCCCCGGGCTATCAGATATAGTGCGTCCATTGCATGCTCTCAGTGAGAAGTTTAATGTATATCTGGAGTGCTTGCGGTGTCCAGGCCCTCACTGGAGGAATATTAGGCTCTGGAATGGACCAATATTGATCCTCCTCATCCATTGTACCTGTGACCAGACCGTTCAGGGGCTCAAATTGGCAGTTAAAGTCGCCGCCAATAATTACCCCACAGTTTGGTGGGATGGTTGGGAGAAGAGTATTAAGTTGGTCAAGAGTGATGGGCTCTTGGCCGCGGGATGTCGGGCGCGAGTATAGGTTTATTAAGAGAATACTTAATTTTGTCTGGAAAGTTAAAAGGACACAAAGAATATCACGTGAGTAGCTCTCAATATATTTTGCCTCACAACCTAAATGGACTCCAACCCAAGTGGACAGCCCCTCTGAGGGTCTACCTCTCCCCGCATGGGTGGCTGGGATACTGAAGACCGCGTATCCCGTTCTACTCGGTTCATCCCTAGCCCATGTTTCCTGGAACATACAGATCTCGTGATGTTCAATGAAGAGTCCCCAGTCCGGACTCTCCAATTTAGATGCTAGTCCCGCTATGTTCCAGGAAAGTATTTTTACACTTGAGGGGTGCACTGGAGTGACATGCGAGGGGAGTTCGATGATTTCACTGGCTAAAGTGCACTCCTTTGGGGCAGGAGAACTTGAGCTAGATTTCAAGTTATTTGTGCTTTTAACTGCTAGAGGGGAGACTACATCCCAGGATACTGATTTAATTGTTTGCGTGTCATTATAAGATGTATTAGGGTTCGATGTGCCCGTAAAGTCTGGATTCGGTTTGCCCTCTAATAAACTGCATTTCCCTGCATCTTTTAGCTGAACTATAGCCACAGGTTGTATTAGGGGGTCACTCCATTGATCGGTCCCCCTTGGCTGAGCGGTAAGCAATCTATATTGAGTTTGATCTTCTGTTAGGGGCTCTACCTTCCAGAGTCAATCCACGGCCTCAAGGGGGCTAAACCTATTATTCACAGGAATATTAAAATATAATGGAGATGGTTGTGCCTGCAGAAGTGGGAAGAATTGGTTATTCTGTTGACTTGCCCTCCTCGGGTAATTGAATCCTCTAGGCTCTTGCGGATACTGGCCTGGGGGGTAAAAATAGGCTAAGGGCAGTGAGTTGATAGACCTCCCAATTCTGTAGAAGTGGTGATCTAAGAGAAAGTCTACAATAACCATATTCCTGAAATTGATCACAACACAGTCGCCCGTAATATCTTTCGGTCTCCAACCTACCCAGCCCACCCTACGAATCATGAGAATTTCATTTATATCTCTATGGGAGAACTGTTTGTGATTAACTAGCCAATGTATACATTTATTCCTTAGATCGAAATAGGATTCCCTAGTCCCTTTTTTTAGTTCCGGGACTTGTGCCAAAATGACTACATAAGGGGTTGAGGCCGGGGGGAGATTGATACACGGGAGGGCTGACCCTACCTCGTGGAGTCCCTCCTGTGGCATGCTTTTCTGCCTGGCCCTCTCTCCAGTAGGATTACTCACAGAGGTCCTAGCTACCCCTGGATCATTGACTTTTCCCATCTGTGCCCCCTGCTTAGGCTCCTGTCCATGAGTGCTGTTTCCTTTCCCCACCCCCTTGGGGCTACTGGGTCGCTTTCCCTCATTCTCCTGATTGGGTTGTGGTGTCTTGTTGGGAGGGAGCGTGTTATCTTTTAAGAGCTGAGGGCTGGGTCTTGTGTGAAGCATTGTATTGGCCGATTCCTTTTCCCTCAGAATCACCTCAGTCCTATCCACCCAGCGTTCTACCAATTTGGCGAGACTGTCAACCCGATCCCATACATTTTTTAGTTTGTCCCTCACTATTGTCCTTACTTGGACCTGCATATCCACCACCACATCCATGATCCAAGCTGGCTGTTCTGGGCCTCCTTTAGATGAAAGTCTTTGATCATTCGCACTTACGGCGCTCGGTGTCACGGGGGCTGGAGCTTTATGTTTGGGCCCCATGGGTGCAGTGGTTTTGGATTTCCCTTTTTTGGGGCGGGCCCCCCCTGGGTATGATTCATCCACCCTGCTTGCTACATGGCTACTTGTGTCGCTGGAGGTATGTTCCTGGTCCATGGACAGAGACGATCCTGTTATGTCGAGGGGGCTAGGGGGCGCGGCAAGGTTCGGTGTGAGGGACAATCGTCTTTCTGTTAGTTCGATCTCAGTTGCCACTACACCAATGGCTCTCTGTAGCATCCGGTCTATTGATGTTTGCTGGATAGAGGAGGCCAGTTGCACTGATGCCGCATTAGACTTCCCCACCCCTGCTCTTCTCCCCATATTTGCAAGGAGGTCAGATTAATACCCAGTAATAATCAGTACCTAGGGCCTTATGTCACTGACCTTGGTGATGGCTTTTATGGAGTCCGCTCTCCAGAGATCGGTCAAACTCCCCTTCGGGAGCTTAGGGGGGTGGCCCAGCCCAGCCTCTTCTGGCCACTGATGGGCAAGGACGGGCCCGCCCTTGGCCCGGGCGCGGCGGGGAGAGAAGCAGCGCTTTGAGCGCGATGACAGCTCCTCCCCCTCGTTAGCAGCAGCGGGAAAAGGAGTCTGTTGCACCCTGGGACTTGTGGTCCCCCAGGGTGTGGAGCAAATTGGCAGAAGTGCGGGATGAGGCAGGCGGTGCTCCCTGGGACCTCGGTCCCACCAGGGTGTTGCTGCAAGTGCCCCCGAACTGAAGCCCAGCTTCCAGGCTCAATGTCCGCGTCCCGCGCCGCGGGGAGAGAAGCAGCGCTTTGAGCGCGATGACAGCTCCTCCCCCTCGTTAGCGGCGGCGGGAAAAGGAGTCTGTTGCACCCTGGGACTTGTGGTCCCCCAGGGTGTGGAGCAAATTGGCAGAAGTGCGGGATGAGGCAGGCGGTGCTCCCTGGGACCTCGGTCCCACCAGGGTGTTGCTGCAAGTGCCCCCGAACTGAAGCCCAGCTTCCAGGCTCAATGTCCGCTGCTGATATCACCCTGAAAGTTTTAGTAAATACAAGAACAATTGAGCATGGAGAGGAATTGGAGTAGGCAACATGTAGAAAGTAAATATTTTCTATGCCTACTGCAGCCCCTTCCGAAGGCAGCAGGAAAAATAAAGAGAGCCATAGGCAAGAGTCACAAGGAAAAAGGGAGCAGAATTGGGGAGAAGTCCTGATTAGGGAATAGGTATGGTGTGAAACTAGCCTATAAAGATGAAAAAAATACTATTGGCTAAGCTAAATGATCTCACTTTTTGAACATGCAATGGCAGAGACAGTGGGTGTGGCTCTTTGTTATGGGCAGTGTTTGATAATGGTGAGCAATTTTATATATGTTGCTCCCAGTTGTCCTAGAACGAAAATACCTTAATGAAGCATCCTCTTGGGCTATGCCAATATGGAAGCTGGGAGTAAGATCCCTTTGTTAAACAGACTACATTAGCAGAGTTAAGCTGTGACCTCACAGAAAAGTGTTATATGAAAGGGTCAGAAGATGAAGATTGCATTGTCATTGAAGAAAAACGATGTAAACAGCAAAATATTGTATAGTAGATTATTTTGACAATAGGGTAGTATGTATAGTGGATCTGTAAGTAACCCTATGTACATGCACATCTTTAATTTGTGTATGAAATAAATGTGTATATCCCACAGAATATTATTATGATACCAAAGTAATACACATATGCGTGACAGGGTGACTAGTAAATATCCATACCAAGTCATAAAGGCAAATATGGCACACTTCCTAAGCGAAAAAGCCATAAACCAGCAATGAAAATCTCATCATGTCAGTTAAGTAAATACATAAAAAAACACTGACTCTTAATGACAAGCTATACATTATGTTGCTTCTGCAGAATAACAAAAGAACAAATTGAGCCCATCACCAAAGCACAATGGGCACCCAATTGGGACAATGTAACCACGAAATCCATGGCCTTGAAGGACAACCCATACAAGCAAAGTCAAACCGAGAAAAACCTGTGAAAGTCAACGGCTGAAGTGACTAACCTAAGTCCACTCTCTCCTTACAACTTCTTAGATGTACTTTTTAGGTTTTGTCTCTGTGAAATCTCTTGTACTTAATATATCTTAAAAGAGGGCTCTTATTAGTTCCCGTTCTGAATTTCTGAGTTTACTCGCTTTTGTGTGGAACTTTATTTTTTGTTAACTTCCCATGGCTGCCTGCAATTTACGATACTTCTACTAAAGCTGTTCACACTGTTTATGCCCCATTCACTGTCAGGATAAGATCTCTTCCCACGGAAAAGGCAGACAGCTTCTTACAGTATGCTGGAATGCTTGCTTTTTATTACTGAGTTGTGTAAAGCAGAAGCTTTAGCCTTAGAACGTTTGTGGCATTTCCTATTCATGCCTCAATACCTTTCTTTGCACTTTGTAGGCATTATCAAATTGATTTTTTCAACTTAATATATTTGGTCATTATGATCAAATTCTAAATGTTGTAAATAACATTGCACGTTGAAAATAAAGTTAATATACAGGAGCTATGCTATATTTAACTACTAAATAGGCAACCACCTTGCAGGCAACAGGGTCGTTATTTGAATAGTGCAGCAGGTGCAGTAGCGCCGCGCCCAAATGTTGTCAGAACTTCTCTGCACGCATAATATTGCTATATTTGACTATTAAGCAGGCAGTCACAATTGCAGTTACCTTGCACTTAAAAGAGACTTGATTTGAATAGTGCAGCAGGTGCAGTGGACCTGGGGCCAAAAGCTCTTGGTACACCACTAAACCCAAATTATTGCTAAAATTTAAAACTATACAGGCAGTCACAAGTGCAGTTACCTTGCAGACAACAGGTTCATGATTTCAATTGAGCAGCGGGTGCAGTGACATTAGGACTAGACACCTAAAACTGCTATATTTTACTACTAAACAGGCAGTCACAAGTGCAGTTACCTTGCAGGCAACAGGTTCATGATTTGAATGGTGCAGCAGGTGCAGAGGCACTAGGCCCAAAAGTTGTCAGAACTCCTCTAAACATCTAATGTTACTATATTTTACTAATAAGCAGGCAGTCACAAGTGCAGTACTCTAGCAATTGTTAGGGTCACGATTTCAATAGTGCAGCAGGTGTAGTGGCACCGGGACCAAAAGCTCCAGGCATCCCACTAAATACTGATTATTGCTATATTTTACAACTACTCAGGCAGTCACAAATGCAGTTACCTTACAGTTGAAAGGGGCTTAATTTAAATGGTGCAGCAGGTGCAGTGGCACCGGGGACAAAAGTTGTCATAACTCCATTAAACACCAAATATTGCTATATTTTACTACTAAACAGTCAGTTACCAGTGCAGTTATCTTGAAGACAACAGGGTCATTATTTGAATGGTGCAGCAGGTGCAGTGGCACTGGGCCCAAATGTTGTCAGAACTCCTCTAAACACCTAATATTGCTATATTTTACAACAAAACAGGCAGTCATAAGTGCACTTATCTAGCAAGCACTAGGGTTATGATTTCAATAGTGCAGCAGGTGCAGTGGCACTGGAATCAAAAGCTTCAGGCATCCCACTAAACAACTAATATTGCTATATTTAATTCCTAAACAGGAACCACAAGTGCAGTTACCTTGCAGACAACAGGGTCATGATTTAAATGGTGGAGCAGATGCAGTAGCACTGGGCCCAAAAGTTGTCAGAACTCCTCTAAACACACAATATTGCTACATTTCACTTCTAAACAGGAAGTCACAATTGCAGTTACCTTGCAGTAAAAAGGGACTTGATTTGAATCGTGCAGTAGGTGCAGTGGCACTGGGGCCAAAAGCTCTAGGGACCCCACTAAACCCAGATCATTGCTAAATTTTACTACTAAACAAGACAGTCACAAGTGCAGTTACCTTGCAGACAACACGGTCATGATTTGAATGGTGCAGCAGGTGCAGTGGCACTGGGCCCAAATGTTGTCAGAACTCCTCTAAACACCTAATATTGCTATATTTTACAACAAAACAGGCAGTCATAAGTGCACTTATCTAGCAAGCACTAGGGTTATAATTTCAATAGTGCAGCAGGTGCAGTGGCACCGGAATCAAAAGCTTCAGGCATCCCACTAAACAACTAATATTGCTATATTTAATTCCTAAACAGGAACCACAAGTGCAGTTACCTTGCAGACAACACGGTCATGATTTAAATGGTGGAGCAGATGCAGTAGCACTGGGCCCAAAAGTTGTCAGAACTCCTCTAAACACACAATATTGCTACATTTCACTTCTAAACAGGCAGTCACAATTGCAGTTACCTTGCAGTAAAAAGGGACTTGATTTGAATCGTGCAATAGGTGCAGTGGCACTGGGGCCAAAAGCTCTAGGGACCCCACTAAACCCAGATCATTGCTAAATTTTACTACTAAGCAAGACAGTCACATGTACAGTTACCTTGCAGACAACACGGTCATGATTTGAATGGTGCAGCAGGTGCAGTGGCACCAGGCCCAAAGGTAGTCAGAACTCCTCTAAACACCTAATATTGCTATATTTTACTATTATAAGGCAGTCTCAATTGCAGTTACCTTGCAGTTAAAGGGGCTTGATTTATATGGTGCAGCAGGTGCAGTGGCACCAGAGCGAAAAGTTGTCATAACTCCCCTAAACACCAAATATTGCTATATTTTACTACTGAACAGGCAGTCACAAGTGCAGTTATCGTGCAGGCAACCGGGTCATTATTCGAATTGTGCAGCAGGTGCGGTGGCACCGGGCCCAAAGGCTGCAGGCACCCCACTAAACACTGATTATTTTCTATATTTTACAACTAAACAGGCAGTCACAAGGGCAGTTATCTTTCAGGCACTAGAGTCATAATTTGAATGATGCAGCAGGTGCAGTGGCACCATAGCCAAAAAGTTGTCTGAACTCCTCTAAACACCTAATATTGCTATATTTTACTACTATACAGGACAGGCAGACACCAATGCAATTATTCTGCAGTTAAAAGGGGCTTGATTTCAATGGTGCAGCCCGTGCTGTGGCGCTGGGTCCTAAAGTTGTCAGAACTCCTCTAAACACAAAATATTGCTATACTTAACTACTAAATAAGCAGTCACAAGTGCAATTACATTGCAGTCACTAGGGTCATGATTTCAATGGTGCAGCAGGTGCAGTGACACTGGGCCCAAAGCTCTAGGAACCCCTCTAAACATCAAATATTGCAATATTTTACTACTAAACAGGTATTCACAAGTGCAATTACCTTACAGGCAACAGGGTCATGATTTGAATGGTGCAGCAGGTGCAGTGGCACCAAGGCCAAATGCCTCTAAACACCAAATATTTATATATTTTACTACTAAACAGGCAGTCGCAAATGCAGTTATCTTGCAGGCACTAGAGGCATGATTTGAATGGTGCAGCAGCTGCAATGCCACTGGACCCAACAGTTGCCAGAACTCCTCTAAACACATAATATTGCTATTACATCAATTAATTCTATTATTTCCCTCTTTCTTTTCATTTTTAGGTCTCGCCTATGCAGCGCGCATGCGGTGCATAGGGGGGACCCTCTTGTAATCGGTTCGGTTTTGAGGCCAAAAACGTGCACGCATTGCATTGCTTTCAATGGCAACGCGTGCACGTTTAGTGATTCTCCATGCGGGAGCGAGCTTGAAACCATCTGTTTGTAATTAACTTGCAAACAGATGGTGCTTTGCTCGCTCCCGCAAGGGAAACGCGCCACTGAAACCCCTTTCAGTGGTGCCCTCAGCGTCGCTTTAACTTTCGCGGCCGCGGGCAGCGCTTGTTAATTTAGAAGTGGATTCCTCTTAATTGTTGGATGTCATTCCTCACTCGAAGTCCTTTCATGTCTCCGATAAAAGAGACTCTGCGTGCCATTGGCGAGCCTTTCAGCCACGCTGCCTTGATTTAATCATTTCATTTCTGTAGCAAAAAAAAGAAAGCGAAAGAAAGTGCCGCACAAATATGCTCAGACCAGTAGCGGTTTTGTTTGTTTATTTTTTGATTAATATTTGTGTGCTGAAAGCAGCAAATTGTTCAACAGATCTCTGAAATACAAAGTATGGATGGCGCGCAAAATGCTAACTCAAGGATAAACATTTTGCATGAAGATACAGCTGGGGAGCTTTTTCAATTACTTCTTTTCCCGAAGACGTGGCCTAATCTGCATAATTTGAAGAGCTGTTGCACGATATTTCTAGCCCGCAATCACATCCTTACACTGCTTTCCTCCTCTTCACTTGACACTTCTTTTCTCTCTGTCCTTTACTTTTTAGCTCGTGTTTGATCTCTGCTACATGTTTGGCACTCTCTCTGCCTGCCGTCTGTTTTCTTTCATTACTGGCGATGTCGAAAGGCTGGTGATCCCAATTACAACATGCCTGATACAGCACTTGCTTTTCTTTTGTTTTTCCCCTCTTTATCTACATCTAAAGTGATTTTCTAGAGGTCCTTAATTTATATATAGGCGTGCTGCATGGCAAAATACTTATAAGGTCTCAAAGGCGAGACCTATTGGCTATTCCAATGCTTGTTTAAAATGCTGCTATTACTTACCTGCACTATACCACTGGTAACAGCACAATATATTGCCTTTTTGCACATAAACAAGTCGTAACACTTTAACATACTTTCTGTAACTTGTATTGTACAAGTACTCAGCAAGCTACAACTTGCAAGAAAAAACAGCTTATTATTAATTACATAGGCAAAACCAAATGCATTTACCAATGCTGGTTTATATATTGATAATACAGTTAAAGCTGCCTGCAGCAAGACCTAAAAATAGTGAAAGTTGAAAGATGTAAGAGTAAGTGAAGCTGAAGAAAACTAGGGGAGGGGGGAATGAAGAGAAGCGAGTTGGGGCTCTTTACCTACTCCCAACCTCAAGAAAATGAATGCATAGTTAAAGGGGATGGGTGTCAGAAAAAAACAGCGAGGGAGGGAAAAGATGTGTCAAGCCACAATAAAATGACAATACAAAAACACACCTACAAAGCGTTTTTGTAATAAAGTGCATTACCTGATGACTCCTACTTGACAATGAAAAGCACATTTTTGTTATGCCGAATCTGTGAGAACAGGTCTGTCCGTATCACATGCAACCCTATGGAGCACTTTTGATCATTTTGTGAGCCTGACTGGAAGCAAGTGGATCTCAAGTGTTCTTGAATGTGCTTTCAGCCCTGTTCCCAGCCTTACTGTCAATTGGAATCCTGCAGGTATTCTGTAGCAAGGAGAGCGGAAAGTGCGAGCACTGTGATCCACATCCTCATTTATAGGGCCTTTTAAGGCTTTAAGTGGCTGAAGAGTGGCCATAACACTACATCTCTGTACTGGGACCCCTTCCAGTAAACAGGGAGCAGTGGTACTGGGGCAAAGTTTTGAATGAGGGTGCTGGCTAGGGACATCTGCTTTCTGAAATTATAGGAGTTCAAAAAATCTAGTTGTTAATGGATAACTATTGCAGCATGTGGGTGCTTGTTTCTGTGAGAAGAAAGGAGTGGGATGAATTGGTACTCCAAGACATTATTTGTGAAAAAGTAGTTCAATGATGTCTTATGAAACAGTATTCCTAAATATATGGATACATTGTATCAATTTGTGTAAAAAGGAACATCTAAAAGAAGCCATTATTAAATCAGAGTGTTTTCAGCCATGTATGCACACAAGTGTAAAATAATTATGTATTGCTTTGCCTTCTCACCCTACCCTTTCTCACCCTCCTTCGAAACATGCCTGCCGCTAGGTTCCACAATTAAAAGGGCAAAAATTGTCAAATCTTTAATATGTGTGCATTTTAAAATTAGCAATTTATTACATTGGTGCCTTTATCGTGATTTCATCCTTCATAAGAGCCGACCAAAAGAGTGACAAAATTTGCTAGACCATACCATCTCTTTGAACACACATAATGTGACCTTAGATATACAAGACAAGCATTTGTATAGTGGTTTCTTAAAACTTGTTCTCTGGGCTCTACTTAATTACCATTGACTTTGCATTTGAACAAACTGTTCTTGCTGCATTAAAAAGAAAACTGATTGAAAGGACTCATTTTTTGTCACTATCTTTCAGAACTTCCTCCAGGTGGGTTGATACGAGAATATCTTTAAGAATATTGTCTGACATCAATAATGGGTCCTAAATATCGTTTTACATTATTGCCCCATTAGTGGTAATAGTAGAATATTTACACCCAGCGAACAATATTTTTCTAAACATACTTATGATACATTACTTATATCACATGATATTTCCATAATCAATGTTCTGGCATGTACCCCTTGAGATCAGGGGTGCTGCAGCATCTTCCGCACCCCTAGTTCCAGTATCCCTTCAGTGAGGCAGCACTTCTCAAGGCACTCTCCAGGACCCCTTCTGCAATGCAAACTGCTCTGTAATGTGGGACCACCCCACAAAAATGAGGTGTGTGATATTTCTTCCCCCATTGCTTTGACAACTGCTGTTCCTGGAAAGGACAGAAAACATACTTGAAAATGTAAGTTTGCAGTGGTGAGGAATGTAGTAAACACGGCCAATTTCCCTCTTCAACCTTCATAAAAATAGGAATTATAGTTTAAGTTCTGGCTCAAAATACATAACCCATTGGTAATCTGTTTGTATCTGAGAGTGAGTGTGGACCAACAGTCTGTGGCTGTAGGAAACGACAACATGTAATGGTGAAAAGTTAAAACAAAGATACTCATAAAATGACAAGATGAAAAAAGGATCATCATTTTGTGAATCTTCGGAGCACCAGAGTTGCAATCACGTGCACAAACAGCTATGAAACACCATTTAAAACAATTTTTTGTGTGTGTTTAAATATTTTTAGAATTGCAGTAGTGGCAGATTTGTTATTTGGTGACATGATTACATGATTGTTCTTATCTGCATACTCAACTCAAAACGTCTCACTTCAAAACCCTTTAAAGCGGAGAAACATAACAGTAATCATGTGGAATAGATATTAACATTAAATTAGTGAAGATGTAGGTACTGTATGTCATGCATGCTTAGTTGTATGAAGGCAGAGACTGTAACTTTAGTGCTTACTGCAAGGTGTTGAATTGTACATTCTGGTGGTAAAATATATTCTGATGCAATAGACATGCACTGTGGGCCAATTCACATAGGGTTTGAGCAACAATTAGGCATTTGCTTCTAAAGGATAACTCCTATGTTTGGGGAAAACTGAGGCTTTTCTATGAATCACACAAACTGACGGAGTAATTTTTTTAATCTGTGACTGTAGCACATTTTCAGGAATAACTGTGTCTGATTTACATATGTGGAATTACCGCAATTTACAAATATTGAAATGCATAACTATGAGGCAAAAATGCATTTCACTTCTTATTTTTTTCTCTCCACATGTAAGATGCTTTCCCATGGAAAACCCCTCCCCTTACCACCCTGGAAACACTCCCACTCCTGGCTTTGACAGGAGATAATTTATATGTGCTGCCACATAGGTGAGAACTAGCTGCAAAGATTATGTTAATAACCAAAAAGTAGCAGGCTTGTGGGAATTTGGTTTCTCTTGAACGTTCTCATTTCCTAAATGCCCAAATTCCCACCCCTTCATCTTCATTTTCAAATGAAAAAAAATCTGTGTGTATATATGTCTGCAACAACGTGCTGTATAATGTGATCCCTTATGTCAGTGAATAGGATTACAATTAATTAATGTGCCACAAGTTTGCGCGTGCCCCATGACTTGAAAAGTCAGCATGGGCAGCTGGTCTAACAAGATACTTTAAAAGAAGTTCACATACATGTAATTACAAAGAAAATATAAAATGTGTATTGTAAAAAATTTTCACTTCCAATGCCCCATCTCTGTCTTTTAAGCAAAAGAAGAAATAAATGCTGAAGATTTCCATCTTTGCTCTCGAAGCTTACAGCTCGGGTCTGGCTCACATTATACCTGTTTCAAAGAGGGAAAGAAGATGAAAAGAGTTTTATGAGCTGGTAAAACTGTAGTGCTCATTTGATTGCATAGAGCTTTACTTTATTAGCTCCTCCACCCACTTGCAGGTGATTAAACTCTTGGAAGGTATGTCAAACCCCAAGCATTGTTATTTTATTACTGCTCCGAGGAAGTACAGCTTCATGTGCATTCTTGTTGGTTTACTTTCGGCAGGAATTTCATAGACAAAAGAAGCAGGGGAAATTAAACACCAGTCTCCAATTGTTCGGACAGCCCTTCTTCCTTCAGCAGTTGTCCTGTCAGAAAGTAGTGTAGCTAAAAACAGAGCAGCAGGTGTAGGGGCACCAGGGACCAGGAGTCACCAGAACCCCAATTATGGCTGTAGTTTAAAAACTCAAGCAACGGATAAGGGGGCTAATTCCTTCCTTTCACCAGTGCCCATAGCATCTTTGCTACACCACTGTGTCCTGGGACAGGAGACCATATTGATGTAAACAGAAAGCTATTTACTTGGCTCAGAAAGCCATTTAACCAGCATCACATAATGTGGCCCAGGTGAAACCAAGACATAAGACTCCTGTTTCCCTGGGTTCTTTCTGTTCCGTTTAGCTACTAGACCAATACCCTACATATAGAGATCTGAAAGGAAACCGAAAATGTGCACTGACCTAAGGTCTCAAAAAGTTAATTTTAGAACATTTAATTCTCAACTGTTTATGTTAGAGAGTGCCAAGTGTGTAGTCAGGAGGAAGGTCGTGTTTACAAGGTGGCTAAAATGTGTCAGAAACGTGTGTTTTGAGAATGTGTTATAGAGTGAACCTGTGTGTGGACACATTGCTCGTTCAAACACAAGATGCGAAGGCTTAGAGCACAGTATTGAAATTACTGCAGCTAATGCATTATGGCATCTTCTTCGTCCTCCAAAACCTAAATGCTTTGAATACAAATTAGTGGGAGGATGGATGGAGGATGTTCTCTACTCACCGAATGTTCTTCATGTCCAATAATGTGTTCAATTCCCAGTCTTTGGTGGAATCACATTCTAAAGCTACCCAACGCCAGTCTACCCCTAGGGGCGAGGGAGCATACGAGTTGTGTCCTACCTGCATGTATTGAGTGTCTGAGGGTTTTCCACCCCGGTGCTGGAATCATGCAATATAGAACACTTTGATTTCTAGTTAGACATATGACTGAAAATGTATCATGGGTTTGCTGTGATCTGTATACATATTTAACACAAAAGGTACAGGATTAAAGGAAATGTTAATGCACCTGGTCTTGTAGGGTCATCCGTCAAAAGCTGTAGCATAGGCCAATCTGTCCTTTTCCCTCCCATTCTGTCCTTGTTACTCTGTCTTTTACTGCCCCAATCTCTTTTTTTCATAGTTCTCTATTCCCTAAATCCCATGCCTATTGCCCATTCTCTTCTTGTGCTCTTTGCTTTTTATTTCTATTAGCCTGCTTTATCTTTATATTCTCTGCTTTCTTCACCCTCCACAATGCACTTTCTTTTTCCAGGTTTCCCTTCTCTGAGCATTTTTCATTACGAGCCATAGTCCATGTTCTCTTCTTCCTCTGTCTTACCTTCTCCATTTTACTAGGCTCTCTGCTTTCTCATTTTCCTCATCCCCATACCTATCCTCTATATTTGTCCTCTTTTGTCCACTATGTTCTGAAATATTGTGTCTCATTCTATTCCTCTACTCGCTCTCTTCCCATTTTCTCTGCTGTTGTTTTCTTCTTTCTTCCTTCCCTGTTGTCTTCACTAATTTTTACTTTTCTCAGAATATTTTCCTTTCTCATTTTCCTTCACTTGTTCTCTTCTGTTTCCTCAATTCTTGCTATCCTTCTTACCTTGTCTCTTATTCTATTTTCACTCACCTTTCCCCAACCTCTTTCCCTACTTTGCTATTCTACTGTAATTCTATGTTACCATTATGTTTCCTCACATCTGTACTTTTTCTCACCACCATTTTAATGTACCCATTCACATCTATTTGTTTTTTTAATCTTGTTACCTTCTCTTGTCTCCAATTTATTTCTCCTTCTCTAATCATTATCATTCCTTCTGAACTCTTTGTTTTTCAACACAGAGCATTCTCTCCTCATAACATTACTCTTCTTTGTCCTTATTCCCTTCTCACCTGCATCTATGTCTTTAGTTTCAGTCTCTCCCCATCTTCATCTCTCATGTAATTTTTTTGTCTTTCTCTCTCTGCACTTTTCTCTCTTTCCACATGTTTTCCTCTTTCTTACTTTTGACTTTTCCATTGGTTTTATCCTCCCTCTCTCTATTCTATCCTCTGTCGTTGTTCTGCCTTCTGTCTCTTTTCTATCTTCTCTCTCTCCTCTCAATCCTTTCTCCCCTTTGTTTTACTTTGGGTCCATGCCTATACTCTCTCTTCCCATACTCTTTTCTCTTCCAGTTTCCACTCTCTTCCCCTTCTTTCCTCTTACTCCACTTGTTGTAATATTGGCCCACACTGGACCAATTAAAAAGTGCTTTGCTGAACTCAATGTTAGTTTTCAGACATAAGAAACCTCCTGCATATTCTCTCCCAAGAACACCAGCATTCCAAAAGGATGCAATAAATTTATCTCACTATTTCAAGGTTTACAACAGCAACATAGAGTAATAATGCATGCACTACATTGACCTAACCACTACATTGCAGGGTAAGTATGCATTAACTATTCTTACCTCCACAACTACTTACTTACACTGCAATGTAGTCGTTAGGTTGCTTTAGTGGATGAAATATAATTGTTGTGCGAAGTAACCCTTGCTACTTGGTGCACTACTAGCATGTGGCATCTTCCTTTCTTTCCTAAACTCTCAATCACCCATCCATAGAACCCACAAAAATCCCAAATCACTGAAGAAACATTTAATGGCTAGACATATTGGCTTTGTCGGTGCATGTTTTGTCTGGGAACCTCTCGCTACAAGATCCTTGTAGCATTGATTCAGTAGAAAAAATCAGATTTTAGGATTGTTAATTCTTAGCTACATACATCACTACCTATAATACCTAATAGTATGCCACAATTTTAGTGCACACTGTAGCTTCCTCCCCAGCCCAGTAGCATGCAAATGACCACACCACACATGGATCTCTGTAGTGCATGTCTTATTTCTTTAGAGTGCAACCATTAACGGCCCCCACTGCGTCATAAACTTTATTAACCACACACACCCAACTAATTACTTCATTCTCCTACGGACTCCATCAGGGACCAGAAGGGCCCTGCTATTCATATTCACAAGACACTTCGGGCATATTTACAAGCCCCTATTGCCACCACAGCGTCACTTTTCGTGACATTGTGGTGGCGATAGGAGCTTCGCCTTATTTACAAGGCAGCATAAAGCCACTTAACGTGGCTTAACGCTGCCTTGTAAATAAGGCTCCCTTTCACGCTACACTTAGCCTGAAAGGGGTGGGCAATGGGTGTTGTAGTGGGCGTTCCACCGCAACACACATTGATTTTGACGCTGCCCCCTATTTACAAGAGCAGCGTAAATAGGAGGCAGCGCCAAAATTAAGACCAGGGAAACCCTGGTCTTAAACTGGCGAAACAAGGAGAAATGCTTTATTTCTCCTCGTTTTTGCTATTTCCATGTGTGCTGCATTGTGCAGCACACATAGAAACAGCAAAAACGCCAATGATTGTTTATGTGTAAACAATCATTTTTTTAAAATGACATTTTGCTACTTCTATGTGTGCTGCATTAAGCAGCCCACATAGAAGTTACAAAACAGCATTTAAAGATTCTTTATGTGCAAGAAGGGGGACCTTTCTGCACATAAACAATCTTCCCCTCAACACAGGCACCCTTGCAATATGGTGCACGGGTTCCTGTGTTGGTGCAAGGCAGCTAAAGTTAGCGCCAGCGCAGGGGGAAACACAGGGCTGCACCATCTTCTAGTAAATATGGTGCAGCCCTGCGTTTCTAAAGTGACGAAGTATGTCATTAGCCTTCTTGGCTTAACAACACGATTCGCCACTTTATTGTAAATATGCCCCTACATCTCCTCCTTTGTTAAATAAAAAGTACATATATTACATATATACATTATAGTTCTTCAATAAGTCATCAAGGTGCTTGAACGAATCTTCAAGATCTCGTGTGAGGTTGATGAGGTGTAGGAGAGAGGCCTACCATGGGTACAGGTGATGCAGAGGCAGGTGTATGAGTTGGGCTCTCTGGACTCTCAGGTGGACATGTCTCACTTCGAGCATCTGGAACCGACGAACATCAAGACAGGTGCTTGAAATGTGATGAGTCACGTGTGATGGACTTTCTGGGACGTTGAGCAGTCACCATATGTCCCTTGTTCGTCACAACCCTCAATGAGTCAGCATCAAATGGAGCATCAGACTTACAATTCCATTTTTGTTTGACCAGGACCCGGACTCTTTCCTTGAAAACCGTGTACCGAGCACATCAGCGTTTATCAGCATAGGTCTTCATTCTGGACTAGTGAAAGGAATGTGTTGTACGGATCTCGTTAGCGTCTGTCAACCTATTAGTAGTCCGTTGTGGCAATTTTGTTCCCATCGCTCTCCGAAACATCAAGGTGGCAGGGCTTTCACCTGTCGTGGAATGGGGAGTTGACCTCTAAGCACAAAGGTCTGAACACAAAGCTGACTTGAGGTTACTTCCTTCTAGCGCAGCATGCTGAACTACTCTCCTTAAGGTGTCCATGAATTGTTCGACAACACCATTTGCCTGTGGCCAGAGAGGTGTGCTTTTCTGATGTTTAACATTCATATTAGTGAGAAAGTCCTTAAACCCTCGGCTATTGAAAGGTGGGCCATTGTCAGACTTAAGAATGAAGTACCATATATCTACTTAGTATTAGAAATTCCAACCTTTATGTTCACCCAATGGCAAACGATACCTCATATCCTCCCGGGTACAAACCCAAATAAAACGGAAGTTAGAGCTTGACTCAAACCAATATGTTGGAAAATGTAATTTAATGCCTCACTGATGTTGTCATGTGTGGTTGATAGGTCTTCTATAAAGGGAAATCATGAGTTCTCATCAATGACTACCATGAGATGATGTCCATTTTTGAGGGGTCCAAAGAAATCAACTGCAATCCTCTCCCATACTTGTTTAGGAAGATCAGACGTCACATAACTAATGGATGCTGTGTTGTTTTGGCAGATAAGCAGTTGCACAAATGACAGGCCTTTAATTCTCTTTCAACTCTTTCATCAAGGCGATGAAACCACAATCAGTCTTGGAGAGCTCTCATAGTGGCGACAATGCCACAATGACCCTCGTCTGATAGTTCAATGACTTGTTGTCTCAGACTCTCAGGAATGACAATTCTCAAACCTCGTATTATAATGCCTTCTTGAGTAACAAAACGTTCCTCTCTCACATTTTTTAACTTTTGATATTCAAAGTCATCCATAAGAGGTTATGTTTTCTCCAGGATTGCTGTGCTATAATGTCCCTGAGTGCAAGCATATCTCGATCAGTGTTTGTAGCAGCAATGATTTTTTCCCCAGATATCGCTGCAGGCATGCTTGACTTGACTATGAAGTTATTTTATGCCTCAAGCTCTCTAGACACTGTACTGTGACTCTGCAATAGTATTCGTGAAAAATAGACAGCAGGATTCTGATTTTTCCCTGGCCAATGCACAATAGTGTAATCATATTCTTGCAGTTGCAACCCCCACCTCTGGAAGCGAGGGGTCATCTTTACGTTCGGATTTCCGAAAATGGTGAGCAACGCCTGGTGATCAGTGACATGGGTGAAGTGCTTTCCGTATAGAAACACATGGAAGTGTTCACAAGCCCAGACTACAGCAAGGCTTTCTGTCTCATGTTGGGAATAAACACATTCAGTCTGTGACAAGCCCACTCACATAAGCCACAATGTGTCTCTGAGCATTGTCGTGCCCATTATGCTGGGCAAGCATCACACCCAGCCCTACCGGGCTTGCATCTACCACAATCTCAGTATGTAGTTTTGGATCAAAATAGGAAATTTCAGATGCGTTCTCAATTGCATGTTTGATTCTCTGAAAGGTCTGATCACATTCATGTGATCACTTGAAGAGAGCGTTCTGTTTTGTTAAATCTCTCAATGGGACACTCACTGTGGCAAAGTCACAAATGTACCTGGAACAGTAACTGGCCATGCCTCGGAAAGATCGCAGCATGGTCACATCCTGTGGGGGGGACATGGATGATAAGGCTTGCACTTTTGCCGTATCTGCTGTCATCCCCTTTTCAGAGAAAATATGCCAGAAGAATTGGAGTTTTGTTTTGTTAAACTCAAACTTTTCTGTGTTCAGAGTGAGACCTGCGTCAGCAAATAAATGGCATACTCGTGTAAGGGCTTTGTCGTGTTTCTTTTGAGTGGCCCCCAATATCAGTATATCATCACTGTAATTAAAAGCATCTGTGAATGGCTGTATTATGCGGCGAATGAGATCCTGAAAAAGTTCAGCAGTTGATGACACCCCAAAACTTAGTCTTTTATATCTGAAAAAACCAACCAACATGGGTCGAGAAGGTAGTAATGTACCTGCAGTTTTCTTCTAGTTCGAGTTGATGATACCCCTTGTTCAGATCAAGGCAGGAAAAGAACTTTGGCACCATTAAGCTGTGTAATCATGTCTGCAATGTGGGGACCTGGATGTCATTCTTTCTCGATTGTCTTGTTAGCTTGGCGCATATAAACACAAATGTGCACAGCACCTCCATTGTCCTTTTTTGGCACTACCACTATGGGCGAAACCCATGGTACCAGTAGAGTGTTCAATTATATCATATTTAGACAGCATTTTGAGTTCTATCTCAACCGATTCCTGTTGATGGAAAGAAATTCAACAATGTCATTGAGCAACAGAATAAATATCATAATTAATGTAAAGTTGCACTTTCATTGTCTTAAGCTTTCCAAGTCCATGAAACATGGATGCGAACTGACTCACTATTTCCGCATGTGCATTCAAGTTATAATTGATAGAGATCAGCCCCATGTCAGCAGCAGTACTGAAACTGAATAAACATGCACTTGACTAAGTACCTTGAAGAACAAGAATTGGCACTTGTACTTTCATTTTGTTGTATCGCATGGTTGCTACAAATGATACTTGAGTTAGCAATGGAGTGAAGGCAGCCCACGTGTATACCTTTGTCTTCGACGGTGTGAGTCGGTGCAGTGGAGACAGTTCCTTGTATTTTTCTGTTGGCATGATGTTTATCGATGCACCACTGTCAATGATAAAAGGTATGGAGCAATCATGCACCATTAGTGTGATCTTAGGGCACTGTCCATATTAATTTGGTTGTTTCACATAGCGATCTCTCTTGGTCTTGGGATCTTCTCTGCATGCAGCCAAACCTACATGCACACGTTATTTAGTGGTTGACATCGCACAGTCCGCTTCTTCATTGTCGCTCGACAATTACGTTGAAGAGCCTTTAGAAGAAGACTTTGATGACGATTGACTTCGTTTAGTTTCCACTTGCCTCAATTGATGTTGCATTTTGGCCTTGTGGGTGTGGCTAGAGTGCTTCTGGAATTTTCTGGCATCCCACTTTCTCTTCTCAATGTGACGCAGTAGATTTCTCTTTTGCTTTGCAAACCGTTATGAAATGGTTTTCTTTCCTGCAGCCTTTCAATACTTGTCCAATGACTGAACATTTACCTTTGTATGGGAAGGAGAATCCACATCGGAAACACAACTTTTTTTTCCTCTAACAAATTACTTTATGGCCCTCAACCTTGTGTCTCTGCTTACTTTTCATGTTCAATGCTGATTCGCTCTGGGCTATTCCAGCTTCCATATCAGTAGATTGTCAATCTGCTTGTTCCTCTGCTCTCACAGCATGAGTGCCTTCTACAGACAGAGCGTCTCTCTCAGCATACGTTGTCTGAATGAGTCGGACAAGTAACCATCGATGACTCTTAAACGTAATGCTATTTCATCATTGAATTTGTTGTACTTGCAATGCATAATCAGGGTATCAAGTCTTTTAACAAACTCATCCATCATTTCACCAGCTTGTTCTCTTGCTTGGTTGAAAATGAACCTTTCATAGTTGACATTCGACATTGGATTGAGCTATGTTTCTAATGCTTCATTAATTTAATGGTAAGATATCTCATCAGCTAGTGGTATTTTCTTTATAACTTCTTTCACTCCCTTACCTGCTAGGTTCTTTAAATATATGATGATCTTTTGGTCATCTGCTTCTTCTAGCACATCAATGAAATCATCGAATGTATCGATCCATGCAGTCCACCTGGCGTCGATTATCAGCTGTTTGGTGGTATTAAATGGAGGCAGTGGTTTGATGAAGGCGTGCCACCATTGCCAGTGGTGGACCTTACTGATTTTGAGAGTGGGGCCCACTCCAGCAACATCTGCTGCCCTCTTGGACCTGCACCTCCTGTACGCACTGGCCTCGTGCTTACTTCGGTGTCGTTGCGGCTGATCTCTTATTGTATGGCCTCTTTTTCATCTTTGGCAGTTATTGATGGTTCTGTCTCTTGCATATGGTTGTCACCATTCTCAACCTTCTGCATTGTACCCATTCTTCACTGCCTTTAGCGTTGCTTTGAGCTTCAATGCTCCTGCTTTTGGCTTGCTTTTGCATCTGCCTATGACTGCCTTCAGTGCTTCTTTGTAACTTGTTGTCGCTGCCTTTAATGTCATTGTTCTGTACATATGATGTCTCTCAGGCATGTTGTGGCACAGTACCTCTTCTTTCAGCCTTCTCAGCAGGATCCTGGCCAAGTGTGTATAGGCTTCTCTGTAAGGCCGTCGCTTTCTTCGAAAACCTTGCACTGGCTGGAGTGGCGCTTTTACTCCACGTACCCCAACAGTAGACTGCTTCACTTATACTGAGGTGCACATGGGCACTCACAAGCAGTTTCCTGGACCTCGACAAATGCTCAGGGAGAGCAGTCTTGTTTCTTCAGTGCATGAATCCCCTATTCATCACCAGTTGTAGCATCCTCCCGAGCCTGGTAGCAAGCAAATGACCACGCCACACACGGAGCTCTGGAGTGCATGTCTTTTAGTCTTCAGAGTGCAACTGTTAACTGCCCGCACTGTCAGAAAATGTATCAACTACACCTAGACACACCCAACAGATTACGTAATTCTCCTATGGAGTTCTTTAGAGACAAGAAGGGTCCTGCTATTCATATTCACAAGACGCTACAGACACCCTTGATATCTGGTTGTACCACTGTAGCATGTGAAGCTCTAGAAGGAAAATAACAAGCTCCCAATTACCATAGATCATGGGTACTCACAAACATTTTCGCAGTGCCAAAAAGTTTGGTCTGTGGTGTGACCGAGTGCTGCACTGATACCATCAGGGTGGAGGATGGGGGGGTTAAGATGGGTGGAGGAGAAGTGAAGCATGCACATCTAGTGGCTGAATTGCAGAAGATGAAATCGGAAAACCTACGATCATTGGTGGTTTTGACACTTTATCAAACTGTGTAATCGTAGGTAATTGTTTTATTTCAGTGTCCCTCCTTTTTCTTCATTATCACATCTAAGAGGACTTCGAAATACATGGCTTTAGGATGTGAGCTGTACAAAACCTTCTCCTGTGTTTGACTTAAAAAACTACAATGTTGTTCATGTATAATAGCAACCCAGGCTACCCAAAGGGTGCACATAACAATTGACTTGCCTCTTAGTTCACTATTGGCATTGTTGTCAGGGTGAGTTGTCAGGGTTGAGGAGCATGAATGTTTTTAAATTCATGCATGAAAACGATCACTTTAAAAAATAATTCTCAATGCACTGATATAATTCGATATACTAAGGTGAAATAGTTCTGCGTATAATGAAATACACTTTATGAATTTAGAAAAAATGTTATCAATTTTTTACAGGTTCATTCAAGATGTCTTTAAAAATGAAGGTGTTCCTGAAGTTAAGCCATGCAGGGCACTCTAGTTACTACCTCTCTTTTATCTTCAATTAACTTTTAAATAAATGTTTGACCATCCAATTCAATGCAGTATGTCTAAGAAATGCAAAACTGTTAAGGTTCAGTTCATGATAAGTCTTTGGGGATCTTGCTACAGACAGCTTGTCTGTCTGAAAGACCTCCATATTATTAATTTTAAAAGAAATATGATAAGAAAAACAGTATGTGAACAAGCTTTGGGTCATCTTCCTTTAATCAATGTCTTGTGTATTTGTCATTGGCTCCATTGCTTGTATGAGGTGCCCATCAAAGCCATGGTACTTTGTTGAAGGTTAAATTGTCCCATTTGCGTTCCCATTAGGTTTTAGTGATGGGGAATCAAATAGTCATTTTGCTTGACTTCACATTTGACATGGTGAGGATCTCGTAGTTGAGTCAGTGTGTTCTTTGATTTATTTTTTTCCTGGAATAACAACATTTTAGTTGCTGACTTTTCGATGTTTTTGTTTAGAAAGTGCTAGCTGCTTGGATTTCTTAGCATGTCATAAACATACAGTGGTATTCACTAATCACTGATGCTCATTCATTAGTGTTACTTTGCTGTTGAGATAACAAGTTGGTGTATTTCCAGCTTTTTGTCACAAAGTGAATAATTATTAAATTTACAGCTTTTTTATTCAAGAAATAAAATGTTCTTGCATATAATCTAAATTAAAGATGTAACAGAAATGCTTGCTGTTTGACAAAAGTATCTATGATTAAATTGTTTAATATGAATGCCTTGTAAGTTCACCACTTACAATGCAGACTTTGGCGTCTGACTTCTTTTCATAACACTTTTCTTCAGGTGTAAAGCATAACTCTGCTAAAGCTGTGTATTCATCAAACGTACTTTCCAGCAGCTTTCATATTATGGAGCTCCAGCAAGTTGCATTATTATGAGATTTTCTTTTTAAGACAGCTGGAGGCAAAACACACACAGTTGTCCAACTATTACCAAACAGTTCATTAAAAATGTCACACCTATTTGCTTTGACAATGCTTGGTATGAACAGATCTTTGCCCATACTTCCACTGAGCCCCCCCACCCCCACCTGAGGCATATCTACCAACTCAATTCTCATGTGCTACACATTAGGCTAGTTCTGGCTCTTTAGTCCGGCTGGGAATTGCAGGCCCTCTTTATAAAGGGAAAAGTTTCAGAATTGAAGGGGATGTTAGCTAAAAAGTCAGCTATAGCTGGATATGTACCTGCAATTGACAGTTGCAGCTGTGCACTTATGTTTGAAAAGTAATGCATTCAATGTGGGAAAGTGCATGCAAGCGTATTCCTTTGTTACAAATGTTATGATTCTCATCTTTCCACAGCAAACAAATAGGTCTTGATTTCACATTCTTGTTTATCAGTTTTTTGTATAGCGCCAATTTAGCCCATAGATATTGAAGCACTTTACAACAGAACCATAGGCATAGGGAGAATAAGTGATTTATGCAAACCGCACACCATTGAGCCAAGGCCAGGATTCGAGCCCAGTTCCCCACGTTCTAGGAACATCTTCTCTCGTTTCCCTTACACAAATTGTTCAAAAACGAACTGACATATTTGTTTGAGTGGATGGGACTATTGTAATGCCTGTGATGTAGGTGAAAGGGTCAGTACCCCAGCAATGCATCTCCCACCTCCATTCACGTGTGTAGATTTAGTTTCAGACACAGAAAGATGACTGATTTCAAGACTAACGCTTTGTTGAGGCAGTGGTGCCTCCGATATCCATGGGGTGTCCCGCTCCCACACAGCTATGTCAGGGGCCCTGGGCAGGGCCGGACTGGGAACAGCAACCAGCCCTGGTGCTTGCTGCCCGACCGGCCCTGGGAGCAGGGGTAACAAAGAGGGGGTACTATCGAAACGCATCGCTCCCGCTTTTGTTACACGGGTCCGATTTTGCAGCACTGCTGTAAAACCGGCCCCCTGTAACAAAACTGGCCCCCACGGTCACAAAACCGGCTCCCACCCCTCCAGCCCACCAGGGAAATGCCCAGTGCCTGCTACGGCGAGTCCGGCCCTGGGACCTAGGAATAATGATTCAGTTAACCACTGTTAGAAACGTGTTGCTGGGCTGTTCCGGGAGGCGCCATTACTGGCTCCACCCCGTCACACCCATGCATCCTTTATTCTCTCTGCAACATGTGATCTCAGGCAGACTATTGTGGGGCTACTCACAGGTAGCTAACTTTGGCCTCCCCCGTGCTCGTGGTGTTTACCAGTTACATGTTATGTTATGTTATTTTATTTTATAACGCGCACAGATACTCGAGAGTGTCCCGGAGCGGAACCTAGAGAGGGGTAGTAAAGTAATGTTCAGGCAAAAAGGTAGGTTTTTAGTAATTTCCTGAAAGCCATATGGTCCTTGGTATTCCGTAGACCAAAAGGAAGAGTATTCCAAGCCAATGCTGCTTTCCTTGCGAGAGAGCTTCCGCCCTGCCTCTGGCATTTAAAGTGAGGAACAGAAGCCAGAAGTTGAGAAGAGGAGCGCAGCTGTCTCTTAGGCTCGTAGAAGGAGAACCGTTTTTTTAGGTAAGACGGTCCCTGGTCGTGAAGAGCCCGGTGAGTAATTGTAAGTATTTTAAATTTTATCCTTGCTGTCACTGGCACTACAACCCTCCCCTCCTTTAATGAAAACCAAAATATGATCACATGAGGTGTATGTTCTGCTTAGACAGTACTTTCGTGCGCCAGGGGCTCTTATGATCTTCCTGTGCCATGGGGTTGTGAGCCCCTCTGGCACCATAGTGCTTCTCTGGGAGCTATTTGCCATGGTTCTTCGCATGACATGGTCCTTTAGTTTTATTGATGGTGCTGTGTTCTCTTGTAGACAATATCTGGGTTGTTTTCGTCTCAGTGGATGTTCTGGGACTCCATCTTCCATCCTTCTGCTGGTGCTCAGTGGTCTTCCATGGTTCAGTGCTGGTCTGTGTGATGGTTTGGTCGGTTTGCTGTTGGTGGTTGTCCTAGGGGGTAATTTCATGGTTCAGTGTTGTCCTCCAGTCCTTTTCCTCCTCTCTTTCATCATCGGTGTGATGCCTCTTTCCAATGGGCTGTGTTTGTGTGCTGTGGAATTTCTTGAACTGGGATATGTTCAGATTGACTTCTTCCTCGCTTTTCCTGGCTCTGATTTGAGTGCCTTCTTTCTGGATCCCTACCCATGGGTGAAGTTCAAACAGAAGTCTGAACTTGCTCTCTGGGAACCTGTCTTTGATCAGTATGTGATCTCCTATGTCGGATTCTTTTGCCCTTCTTTGTTCACTGGCTCGGTCATTGGCCTAGGTCAGCTTTGTTAGCACTAGTTCGTTGTCAATTGACGATGGGTGCCATTGCAGGTGTTGTGGGATGGAGTGCTTTACTATTTGCCCCATACTAAGATGACCTGGGGCCCTTCCTCTGGTGGCATGTGGGGTCTGCCAGTATTCTCTGAGGAAAGAGTAGATGGCCCACTCGAGTTGCTATTGATTTGAATGTGCAATCCAGATTACCTTATTGAGGGTTCTCAAAAATCTCTTCACTTCTCCTTTGGCTTCTGGCCATTGTGGAGTGATCTTTTTGTGTTTGATGTTCAGTTACTTCAGGTACGTGGCCATTGTCTGTCAGGAGTTCCTGGAGTAGGCCATGAGCTGCCATCATCTCCTCGAGCTTGGGGAGCACTTCACTGGCACCTTGAGTGTTTGCAATCTCAACTTCAGGGTATTGTGAGTTGTTATCTATGAGAACTGAGGTGTGTCGGCCATCGGGAAGACTTCCGAAGTCTAGGCTTGCACATAACCAAGGTTGCTGAGGTCTTTGTTTTGTGATGATGGGTGCTGGCGGATCGGGTCCCGCTGCTGCCCGGCACCACAGACATGACCTTACGGTTGTTTTGATTAGTTCATCCATTAGGGGAAACCACACTTTGCTGTGGAGCCAATGTTTGATTTTTACCATGACTTGGTAGCTGACATGAGCAAGCTATACTATCTGGGTGGTCTGGCTGGTGTGGATGACAATTCTGTGTCATCTGAGGACACATCCGTCAGGGTCTGCGGCTCACTCATTTTGCACATGGTGTAGAGACTTAAGGACTTGTCGGGCCTCCTAGGTCCATTGGTTCTTATGCATTTTCAACAGGTTCTAGTTTTCCTAATTCCTTATACATTTGTGGCCTGAGGTGGAACGCTATCCATCGATGGCGAAGTGCGACTGGCTGGCTGGACTTATCTATGTGTAGTTTGACTAGTTTTCCTTTCAAGCAGCCGATACCTTCAAAGAGGCTCCGAATTCTGCTAATATATGTGTTAGTTCTTTGCTGTGGACTCCAAACGTGAAGCTGATGATGCCTAGGGCCTCTGCCATAAGGCAGCTGAGGACCAGGCCTTGCCCTTCTTGTGCTACGTGTGCCTGGGTGTCTACTGTCACTGCACCATGGAAGACTGTGGCATGGAACATGCTTAGCATGGGCAGTGGTTTGTCCTGTCCATATGCGAGCACTCGTGCCTTGGCTCTCTCTAGCATTTGCGTGGGTTGCAGTGATGCAAAGATGTCAGCTGACATGGTCTCAATAGAGGCGCCAGTGTCGACTATGCTGTTAGTGGGTGTGATCCTCTGCAGACGCTGCATTGGAGTAGTTGACGTTTCATCTTCACGCCGTTCCCGATGGTGAATAATGACTGTACTGTGAACTCAGTGGCATCATCGTTGTCCATGCCGTCTTCTTAATTATTTTCTTCTGGTAGAGTGTTAACTGTCGAGCGGGGCTTCCGGTTCTTTCTCGACCTGCAGACTTTTGTAAAATGGTTATATTTCCCACACGGCGCACACTTTTTGCCTTTAGCTGGGCAGTGTGCCTGGCGGTGGGTGGCTCCTCCACAGTATGAACAGGTGGGAGGTATCGCCAATGTTCTTCGTGGTTTGTCAGGCCATTCTTTTGGCATGACTGTATTGACTTGGTCTGTCCTCACTGCCTGATGCAGCACTGCTTCTATATGCGAGGGATGGGCCTTTGATAGCTCTTTGGAATGGCCCATGGTCAGGATGCTGTATAATGATTTTCATGATTCTTGTAATATGTTCACTCTAAGCTGCACAAAAGTACACCCCTGGATGATCTGCCCGCTCGCTGATTGCATCGCATTCGTCTGCAAATGTGCAGGTACTAGCGTGTTCTTTGAGTCTTCTGTATAACGTATCGATTGATTCTTTAGGTTCCTGTCTGGCCTGCCAGAAAATTAAACATTCGTAGTCAGTGTTGACCATTGGTTCGAATTAGGCATTTAGCATGGCGACTAATGTGGTATATGTCTTCGGTGTCACCTCTGTGAGGGTTTTAGAGATTTTGTATATGTTCAGTCCCACAGGTGCAGGAAGAGTGCCCTCTTCCTTTCAGTTGGAATGGACATGGCTTCTAAATACGGCTCCAGCCTCTCGCCCCAGTCCCTCTTTTTTGCGTGTGTGGCGAGGATGCCCTTACCTGTGGGGGCTGGGCTGGACTGTCCGAGACATTTGTGATGGCTGAATGATGGTGGGTGAGAATGAGTTGTGCTGGTGGGACAAATACTTTTGTGGGGTCTGTGCTCCTCAGTGCAGTTCAGCCACTGGCAGGTTGCACTGAGGCACCATGCCTACCACCAGGAGGATGTCACTACTGGGAGGTTGAGTGTTCAGGACTCCTTGTCCTCTGGTCTGACCAGGAAGTTCCTCTGTGGGACCGTGACACCTCAGGGCATGAGCACCGCCGAACTTACTGAAGTTATGCAGCCGCCCCACATGTCAGTCGGCCTGACTGCAGCGACGGAGGGTCCTCGGCAGGCAAGGTGTGCACACACGTGGCACAAACACCACTGGTTCGACAGTGACTATGTGGCAGCCACGCGGGTGTTCACGTACCTTGCCTGGTGCCTGTGGCTTCAGAGTTTGTGCATCTGTTCCGCAGCATCTGGCTGGTCAGACGCGGGTCGTATCAGGTATTCAGTGGCCCACCTTCATCACTAGTATTGAGGCTGTGGTGCCTCTGATATTCATGGGGTGTCCCACTCATCACGGCTATGTCAGGTGCCCCAAAGCCTAGGAATAACGAGACAGTAAACCACTATTAGAGACGTGTGGCTGGTCTACTCGGGGAATCGCCGTTACTGGCACCACCCCGTCACACCTCCAGCCGTTATTCTCTCTGCAACATGTGACCTCGTGGCAGGCTATTGTGTGGTTACTCGCAGGTAGCTGGCTCCCACCTCCCCTTTTTCCGTGGTGTTTACCAGTTACACCACTAGTAAACACTACACCCTTCTCTAAAGACTGTTTGGTGAGTTGAAGTGGACACAACGCTGCGCTAACCTCTGCAAAGTGTACCCTTCATCCATCACACTCGATACTGAATCAACCATCTCCTTACATCTTGGGGCACATAAAGGGAAATTATGATATTTCAATTAACAACTCTGAGGAGAGAGGCCTACAACAGTTTGGAGTTGCAAGGGGAATGGAGCCAGAGAAAATGTTTCATTTGATTTACAAAAAGAGATAAATGAAGAGTGGTAGCAGCTTTTAAAAGGCAGGGTCATTAGCACACCATAACACGTACGAGTGTAAATGTGCATCAGATTAGTGATAGCACAAGGCAAGTAATTCTGGAGTGGCAAGTAATTATACAACACACAACAGGCTTAGTTTATAATCTGCGATTATTGTTTTATTAGGCAGATAGCCTAACCTGCTTAATTGTTCCTGCAACATTAATTCAATTGAAAATATCGCATTTCTAAAGCATTGTTACCTCATTGCTGAATATCTTAATTCCATTAATCTGTAGGTTTGTGCCAAGATTTTGGTGAACTCCCTTGGTAATTGGCCTTGAGCCTCTTGCATGTAGCACCAATGAGAATAAAAAGCTCCCAATTACTTTGGATGCAAAAACATGTATTTATCCTGCAAAACAATTACATTTGAGATGCAGTTTACACCAACGTTCCTAATCTCTTAATCATATCCAGTTAGTGAGTTTTTTCAATATAATTTTCATATAAGTGAGCCAAGCAAATCCAATGGGCCTTTGACTCTGAGAGACACACCCACAGATAAGTGGTGAGAAAGGCCAGAGGCCGAAAGCCTTTTAAGTGAGCTCCCACACAGCACATTTAAGTTGTTTGCAAAGTCAGCACAAAAACATTTTTCAAATAGATTTGGTTCATCTGTAGATTGCAAGGATGCACTCAGACTTGCAATTCGACCAGATGGAGATACAATATGCCTAAGAGACAAAAACCCAAAGGTTTTTTTATGACAGGTCTTCATTAGCACTCCCTTTCTAATTTGTATAGGAGGTTTGTCCACATAAACTGAAATACATGAAGACTGAGCAAAAATAAACCTGCCAGATTCTAAGGCTCAAAGAGAGGGTGTAGAAAAGATGAACATCTGCCATTAAAGAAAATGGCACACACATTTAAACGTTCATGCTATCTGAATTTGTATACGATTAGAAATAATCAGTGCTTAATTTGTATAAAAAAATAAGTGCCGGGGCCCTCATCAGGAGGCCACCGCAGTATGCACCACACAATGTCACTGTACTTAAACGACTACTAACCATCACACTAAAGTGTGACAATTCAGACTGTTCGAGGCCGCCAAAGATTTAAGAATGGCTTGGGTGGTAGGTATTAGTTGTTTTTAATGTATATTAAATTAACAAACAACTGTTTCTCTGCTCATCATTAAGTTACACAAACAGTGCCACCATGTGGCAGCTGTCATAAGTGTAGGTTCCGGCAATTAAGTGCCTGTGCCGAGCACTGGAAACCACCGGCTCAAATTAAGCACTGGAAATAATACGGAAAATAAGGTAATATGCAGAAAGCAAAATATGACCCAAGCAGGTTCCTTAAAGGAACTTCCCTATTCTACTAAAGTATCGAAAGTGGCAAGGGAAAATTCTATGAATGATTTAAGGCTGAAATGGAAAGAGCCGAGTATTCAAGCATGAAGCTTAACACTCTGGGCATGGGAAATCAGCAGAGTCGAGAAGAGGCAAAATCAGGATAGGGTCTGATCTACTATTCTAAAGAGAACACAATTAAAACATGAAAGAAGTTTCCAAAAGGCCTCTCCTTATCATCTTCTACTGAACAAATGAATCAAAAGACCGTGTTTTCAGGACGCAGGTAGACTCCCTATTTTCCCAGCTTCCATGAAAGAAGCAATCATCTGGACGACTTTGGATGTAACATCACTCCAGTCTGCTTGGTACAGGATGGTATCTCTCACTGTCTCAGTCTCCATATCCGGGGCCAAAAGTTCATTAAAAAGAACAGTAGTCTGCTAGCCCAATGCAATGAACAATAAGCTTACTCTAAGATCAGGGCCGTAGCCACGGGGGGGGGCAGCAGGGCCCGGCACCCCCATTATGATGCTTGGCCCCCCCAAAAGTCCTTGGGAGTGTGCAGGTGAAAAGGAGATTTTGAAAGAAATGCTTAGTAGAATCCACGCATTTTTTGTCTCCGGAGAAACACAGAATATAACCTAAAGTGTGCTCCAGTTAAGAATAAATATTTCTTAAGAAAAATACTCTGCATTCTTGTTATGACAATGATGAATCAAACTTCCTCTTCCATTTAAACAGTATAACACATGCAACCTGGACTAGAGTAAAAGTAAGAAGTTCATATTGGTATTGCATCTGGAAATTAAAATGCAGGTGTGTTGCTGGGAATAACTTTCAGGAATGCATGAACTGCAGATTAGAATTAAAAATGCAAGGCAGGGCTACATTAAATATAAATGAACCTAGAAACAAGATAAATGAAAGCATAAAAACAATCGTAGTTTGGGACACAATGTTAGAATTCATAAAATGTAAATTAGACTTTGGAAAACGATTGTATTGAATTGTACTGTTTTTTTATGTAGCAAGGAGCCTGTCCCTCGCAAGGTCTAAATCATGTTTCTGAATAGTCTGGTTTCATTATTTATATACTGCTCCATACCAGTGACAAAGATATTGAAGCACGCAATTTGTATCAGCTGCTTGGTGCATGGTTGAAAGGGTGCTTTTGTGGTTTGACCTTTATTGGACATGTTAGGTGAAGAGTGTGAGTGTGAGGTATAATAGTAGAGGATGTGCTGTAGACGCAAATATCGGCATTGGCTCAACATCCTGTGATTCCGGGCAAATCACTTAATCTCTCTGTGCCTAAAATAAATAAATGTGACATTGTTTAAAGCAACTGGTGCTCTTGTAAAGCACTCCAATACCTTTGGGTTGAGTTTGCGAGATATAAAACTGTAAAAATTAAAGAATATAAAAAAAATCAATTCAAATATGATGACATAGTGGGCACATGTAACATGGAGTTTAGCTGCACATAAGTGTTGCAGAGGGTGTAAGAAACACTCAGCCGCACCTGCATGCACTCCAGATGGAGCCCATTGTTCATGTCCATCAGAATGGACATGGAATACAGCTCTGACTAACTACCAACCGGAGACCATACGTATTTTGGGGGCATTGTTAAATCACAAGTAGTATTAATAATAGGATAAAGTTTTCCCTGCCGTACATTATAAAGTTATTGCAAGTCACCAAGGAGTTCCCAGACTATATAGAGGAGCAAAGCCGAAGGACAAGTATAACATCCCCCTTCCTGCAAACGTCTTAAAACCTTGGACCTAGATAATCAAAGATGTCACAAAATGGAGCACAGCAACCAAATTTGCTGCACTGTGTCGTGTGACAAGGAGAGAGGGGAAAAGCACCATATCTACAGAGATATGGGACTCTCCTACTCTCTCTTAGTGGCAACGCACAATCAGGCTGCTGAGTGCCATGCACACACATTTGCATCATTTTGCAAGGGCATCTGCATGAGTCTTGCATAATTTTTGTACTGGAAGGGCACCTTTTCAGTACAAAATATTATGCATAGACTAACTTTAAAACTTGTCCCACTTCGGATGTATGCTGTGCAGTGCAGCACACATGAAAAGTGGGAAATGTTAGGAGAAATAAAAGCATTTCTCCTTTTAATGCCCGTTTCAAAATGGCATTATTCTTGGCACAAAAGCCTCCCTACTATTGTAAGTAAATAGGGTTTTTCCATAAAAAAACAAGGGTAGGTGCATGAGAACGCACATATACAACCCATGCAATAAACCCTTTGCAGTGCAACACACATGCCAAGTGGGAACAGTTAGGAGAAATAAAAGAATTTCTCCTTTTTAATGCCTGCAACCTATGCAACACCCCCCTTTGCAGAGTAATGCAAAACTAAGGGCTTCTATGCGTTTCTTTGAGGGAACTAAAGTTTTGCGCTGGAAAGTAAATTTTTAAAAAACAAATTGCACAGGTTTGCGTCACTTTTGTGACACAAAACGGCACAAAACATTTGGTTATCTGGGCCTTGGTGTCTTGCTCTTTCATGTTCATTACAGATAAGAAGCATGAAAGCAGAATCTGTAATGCGAAATTAAGCACAGCAAATGCATATACTAATTTTTTTTCAAAAATATAATAGAATCAGTTTAATGCAAGTCAAGCTAAAAAGGCTGTGGATCAGATTGTGAAGAAACTTGTAGAGATTCTAACTTTCTTGCAATGACCTACAGTGTGGAAAAAAATAAACACCTTTGCATGAATATCTCTTCATTGCTGTTCTTTTTAGCAAAAATTTATTAAAAGGAATAGCCAGCTCCCATTTTCATTGGTTAAACTGGCTTTTATACTGGCTGCCGGTAGCAGCCATTCTGATGTATGAACTCAACTGTCGTAACTTATATAGTTGGGCAACTATGTTTCTTCTTTATTATAGATGACTAGATGAGTCCCAACTCAATGGTTATAAAGAAATGTGGCACGGGCATTTATACAGGGATTGGAGGTTTCAGCGTATTATCTGAAGTCTGTCTAGAAGCATCAGGGAGAAACAGAAGAGCAACTAATTGGAGGTGCTGTTAAAAGATGAAAACATTGATGTATAATGTTCACTCAGTAGAAACAAGGGAGTAATCCATTGGAGGGATTGTTAAACTACAAAGGAGTCTATCCATGTGTGACATGGAATCAACCACCAAAACAGTAATGTATGGAGTTCACACATGGTGGAGTGGGGAGGGACTCGGAGAATAAGAGACCAGAGATGGAAGGGAACCAAACCCTGGCTGAAGCCCTCGCATGTATCAGGCCCAAACAGGGAACACACCACAGACAGACAATTTTATCCTTCTTCCTTTTAGTTGAATGCTGAGATGGACACGTTGATGGGAGAGATAAAATAAGTGAGCTGAGCAACATTTACCAGAGGGAGGAAGGGCTGGTCTGCAGCAGGCTCAACTACTTCACCTGCAGGTCAATAGAATAAGAGAACAGAGATGGAAGGGAACCCAACCGTGGCTGAAGCCCTCGCATCTATCAGGCACAAAGAGGGAACACACCACAGACAGACAATTTTATCCTTCTTCCTTTTAGTTGGATGCCGAGATGGACACGCTGAAGGGAGAGATAGAATAGGTGAGCTGAGCAACATTTACCAGGGGGAGGAAGGAAGGGCTGGTCTGCAGCAGGCTCAACTACTTCACCTGCAGGTCAATAGAGATATTAAGAGACCAGCCCTTAAGGTGGAGGTAGTCAGCATAAGGCAGGGAGGAAGCAAAGGGCTACAGGGTATGAACATAACCCATTAACGTGAACACAATGCTATACACATGGGTGGAAAAACAACACAAAGCAGAGGAGGAAGCATTTTAAACTTAAAGTACTGTGAATGCACAATCGCAACAAATGGATGACTTTAAACATTCTGACTTTCTCGAACATAGGTGGGGTACCTAAGACCACTCACACATAACACCAAGAGTGCACAAGTCAAAAGTAAAACCTGAGGACTCTATGAGATTAGTTCATTACATGGATTAAAGTTGTCTAATTGGAATAAGATAGCTGATCTATTTCACACTTACTCACAAATACCTGTCAACTGTCACCGTTGACATCTTGAGCCAAACCACCTTATAGCCAACAACACTTTTCAATATGCAACTCATACATTGTTTGGAAAAGTGAGTCTGCAAATTCCAGAATACCAAAAAGATGTTGGCTAAAAAGCACAACTAAATGAAGTCCGCCCTGCATTTCGGGGCCAGTTGGCAGTCCTGACCACCTCCTCACTTAGCTGCAGAAATTAGGCCATTGTATCAGGCCTATTTGTTTTCTGCTGCTGGAAATATAAAAAATGTCGCTCCCAAGGAGAGAGACCCCCCAAGGAACAACAGCGAGCATTGGAAAATACCCTGCCCCTGTTTTTTGTGTATGTTGTGTTGAGATCTAAGGGGGGAAGGAACAGTTTCCCTATCTCTTTGAACCAATAACAAAAAGAAGAGTGATAATAATAGAAATCTGTTATTTGTATAGGACATTTACTATGCAACTATTAGCCGCTTCGCTGCGGCCGGAATTCTGCCCAGGTGCTGGACATTCCAATCGCGGGCGTGGCTCTGACGGCCCCCGCGCCTCGTGAGCACACGCCCACCGTGACTCATGACGGCAGGGGGCCGTCATGAGCACGGAAGAGGTTAGTAGCAATTCATAACAGAAACTTATGGTCAGATGTACATAATTTGCAACATATATTTTTGTGGCTGCTAAATTATTTGGTAAACCGACCTATGTATTAATAGGTTGGTTTGCACAATAAGGATTTGGAGTGAGGCACAATCCTACCTACCCCATTTCTCTTCATGAATTCGGTAGCAAATTGTGATTTACTCCAATGGATGGCCGTTAGAGGAATGGTGGACTGCTGTCAGCAGATTACCATTTCTGATCTTGTTTTCAATATTTGTTTTGTTTTAAATGTAGCCCCTTTGTCTTGAAAGAAACAGTGCTGCATTTAAAATCTTGTTTATTAAAGTTCCACTGGACCACTTCCCGCTCCAAACTTTTGTTTTACATTCACAACAGGAAAGTGTCTTAAGATGACCACTTCGCCTTTGAGAATGGGTTGAAACCACCTTTGAAGAGTTGGTAACCTAAGAATGGTTTGCGACCCAATTATGTACGCAAACAATTGTTACATAGCATTTTTAAATGCAACAGGGATGCTGGACCCACCCCTTCCAAATTTGGATTTGGTATGCATTTCTAAACCCTTTTTTGTGATTTGGCAAGGGAGTGCTTGGCAATCTATTGTTTCTGTGATGGTTAACAAAGAAATGGTCCTTGTGTTCGCTATCCAAACCAAAAACCTTCTGTGAGCCCTTCCTACACTATCCCAAAATGTATACACTTACTCTCACTGCATGTCCTGCTTCCAGCAGTCTTTACAATCTTACCAACATGTAAACATGTTTAAACAATTCAATGAGAAAGCTTATTTTCCCATCTACTGAACCACTCTTATGTTGCTGTCATTGCTCGGGGCCATGCCCCGCCCCCCCCAAGCAAATATTCCTGGCTACGGGCCTGTCTAAGCTTACGAGGACATTGATAAGGCACCTGCAAAGAAGAGAAACCTAAGACACTTGCAAAACACTTTATCAAACGTAACGTGTACTAAGGCCTGGTTACAGGTTAGACCACCACTAGATTTGAGCAGATTCTAAATTAATACAGTTAACATAAATTATTATATCAAATACAATTGATAGAGAGCATACATTTTCTTTCATGGTGAGTACATTTATTATAATTCAGCTAAATATAGCGATGGTTCTCATTACATTGAATATACACCCACTTTTACTATAATTGATTAATAAAATGCTCACAGACTAATACAGTTAAGCAACCGTTAAGCATATATGTTGCATATAAAGGATAAGCCCAACCGATTTCCAAGAACTATTATGTTATGTTTTTGATGGCTACAGATAATCTTTATTATAATGCCTAAGACACTCTGAATAGCATGGGCATGTTACATGTGCTAAGGGGCGATTGCCAGTAATGCGAGGTCTCCTTAGATATCCATTTCCACTGACATGACTTAAAATGGGCACACAAATGTTTGACTTAGTTTTATTTTTGCCCAAAATTGGTGTTTTTAATGAAGAAGTTGCACATGCTCCTTTTCAGGTGACCGCCAGTGGATCCTTGATTACATGGACTGCCACAACACCACTGGTTTTGTATACACCCTAGTTTACTTAATTGCTTTGTATCTGAGCACGATATCATGCAGAAGCTTTAACTATAGGTCAGGCCCTTTAGTTAAAGGCAGCTACACCTCTGTTGAGCGTTACAGGCTGAAACATGTCGACCTACCACTAACCTACCAATTTGACCCAGAAGCAGGTTGAATCCCCTCCTGTGGTATCTTGGTTTTTAATCCTGACCCTGGGACACACCAATAAAGATATGTGCGCACCCTGTGGCTAGTTTTAACAAGGACATTTTTCATTTGATTTTGCTCTGCTGCCCTAATCACCCTTAACTCATCTACGTTATTTACTATACCTCTTCTCAAAACATCCCTGAGTTCCTCCCTCTCAACGAGGTTGTAGTCCACACCGTGACTAGGTAGTATAGGTAGTCATGAAGACAGGCCCAGGTTTATTGCAATGGGAAAAGCAAATCTATACATTCCAGAATTCAAGGCGATGTTGGCTAAAAAGCTAGAACAGGCTGGATGTGGTCCTTATGACATAGGGCTCATTGGCATCTAAAGCTATGCATATATGATTGAAAAAGCAGAACATTCAATGTTGGCAAGTGCATGAATTAAGCAGCCCAAATCCCAAAAACATTAATTTGCACATAATCTGTAAAATCACAGAGATTCATTTTTGCCATTGTTTCCAGCTGCAAGTTTTTTAAACTGATTTCTACCCGATATAGTAAATTCGACATTGACTTGAATTCCACTAGCTGGATTACCACCAGTGGTAAATTTGCTGATTAACTGCATCAACCATAAATTCTATGGGGGCTCATTGCATCTCACACTGCATTTCAGGAGGTACAACTAGACCCGTTAAGTACAAATAGCGCAGGGTGTGCTATTTACCAGGTACATTATTACTGCAGCATACCAGGTTTTGTGGCCTAGAAATGGCCAATAGCAAAGTCATACCAAATGTTTTCCCTGTTTGTAAACGTGAAAACTTGGAATTGCGCTGTGCTTCCCTGCACAAAGTCTACCAGGTGCTACCTGGAAAAAATGTGTGGGCTGAAACCAGCAGGTGCAATAAGTATTGCAAACCTTGGAATCCAGGTTTGGGTGCATATATGTGTTTTTTTCCCAATTCAGGATTTGTGGGGCACTCAATTCAAACGTAACACATATAGGCCACAGGTATATTTTCATGTGGGCGTGTGGAAGGGGGATTATTTGGAAACAGTTGAGAAAAATGTTCGACATCCGCATACACAATCAGGATGGGTCAAATCTCCTTAAAGTTTTACCTCTTTGTAAGGACACTCTCCCTGCATCTCTTTGAATACAATTAACCACAAATATCTTGATTATGTACATACAACACGTGATGTCCTGAACCTGATAAATAATTATTAGACAATTATTCACAGCATTCAGGTAATTTATCAGGCATTGAGTTGATTGATGCATTGAGTTGCTATGAATTTGCAACACATTGAGTTGCTATGAAATTGTATCCCAAATATGACAAACAGAATCATAGAGTAACCAGTTCAAGGCAAAGGTCTCACCCAGCTAACAGCACAGTTCAAGTGAATCTGAACACAGAGGCCTAGTCCTTGTCTCATAGAAAGTGTCTGGTGCAAGCCACTGCAATGATGTTGTCTATGTATGTCTAGCTCATTTTACATCAGAGGTCTTGTCTTGTTTCAGACGATCTAGTGCAAGTCATTGTAGAGGTCTACAATGGATCACCATAGAAATCTAGAAAACTCGCACGAGATGTCTAGTCTAAGCCACAACAGAGGTGTAGTCCAGTTCAGAGAAAAAGTCTGGTAGTGGTCACAGCAGAGGACAATGTGGGTCACAGACATTTGAGCTCATAGCAGTAGTGTAGTCTGGACACAGCAGATCGTGTTCAGTTCACAGTAGCGTTGTTGTTCAGGTCACAGTAAATTGCTTTGTGGAACACTGAGCCCACAATTAGCCTCCCATCATGGACACAGGCCACTGAAGATCCCTGCAGACTGGAGCCATTATTGAAATACACCTGAGTTAAAACAGGATTTTCAGAAAGAATATTCTGCAGACGAAGCACCTAAAATAAGAAAATATTGAATTTAGCAAAGATTTGAGAGCTACATATGACAAATGGTATTCCATATCAAGTATAATAAAGCCCTTTCCGTTATGCTAATATTTTAGTATGTTGGGCTTTTTGGGATAATTTTGTTGTTTAGTGGGAAACCTTATAATTGCCTGGCTAATAGCCCTCTATAGCCTCAACATACATTTCCACAGCTGGTCAGGCAATTATAGTTAGCCATATCTGATTTGAGGATGTACATCTGAGTGGATCAATCTCCCTTGGAGCATGGTGACAGCTGCTGAAATGCCACAGATTGCAATAATACAATTTGCCAAAAAACATGATGCAGTGAACATATGATACAGTGAACCAAATCTAGAAGGGGAGGACAAGGTGCCCATTCCTCAGCCTGCAATGTTGGCTGTGGTATGCCACGCAGCTGCCAAAGTTGTGCTAAAGCTAAAGAAACATAGTGCAATGAAACTCACCTTAGTTTTTTTTTTATTTTGAATGTATTGGAAATTATGCATATTTATCTTTCAGCAATGCAGAAGGTTTGAAAATCCTGCCCTCCTTAGAAATGTGTGATAAATCTATTCTTATTTATCCTCTTTACTCAATTAGTATTATGTTATGTAACCATATTGTCCCTCATTACAAGTTATGTTATTTTCCTGGAGTGGTAACTCCAGGTTAAATAATGCAATTCGCAATGATAAGTGTGTCAGGCTTTGAAATTATCAGGTGAAAAATCTCCGGACCCGACATTTCTGGGCCCTGAGAGAAGCTGCAGGGCCTGAGGCACTGGCAAGCAGCATTGCCAAGCCCCGTCCAATGCCTGCTGCAGTCCGAGGGGAGTATTTAAGGCTCAACAGACAACACAAGCATGCCTGTCACCCCTACCCTACCATTCAACATGCCCACCCTTACCAGCAGCCCTGCCTATATTTTCTGCCTGCTCGCAGCAAGCAGGAAATTACAGCATTTTGCCATAATGGTGAAAAACCACTTAGAAAAGCACCTGGGAAATCCGGGTATGAGAAATTTCCCCATTTTCGGGTGAAACTCATAATGGCTGGACTTTGCAGAGGAGATACAGGCTGGTAAACATAATCAACAATCCAATGCAAGCCACCCATACCCTTAGACTGGACCGACCACTTTGCCATCCCTATCGCCCTGCTTAGCATCCTACTAACAAATCAAGGTCAATACAAAAGAAAAAAACAAACCATCAGATCCTTCAAAGACTTCGCCATAGACAAACTCTACAGACCTTGCAGACAATACATGATCTATTGGCAGACAGGAAACAAATGTAAGAAAAACAGAACTACAGAGGACATCTTAATACTGTCCCTCTGCACACCTCAGAGACAGCTCATTACATCAGGCAAAGCAAAGTACCATACCAACAGCATCAATAAAGCCCCCAGCACAGAAGCAGAATGCTGTTCAAGATAATCAAGCACTGCATCAACCCCCGGCCAGACCCACTTATTCTTCACTCCACAGAAAAAAGTCATCAACCTCTTTTCCCACAGCATGTTGACTACACCAAGCCTGCTTCATCTCTTACACTCACCCCTTCCTAGAGAATCCCACAATGGTCAACCTTCAAAGCTCTATCTTTCCCTGATCTCGCTGACATATTCAACTCCCCGAAAGCCACTTCTTATAAAGATGATCTCTTACCATAGTCCTCCATCAACACTCTCTCAAGTGATGCTCTCTTGCACTTACTTACCGTTGTCAATACCTCCTTCACTCAAGGTATCCTCCCAGAAGCTCTCAAGCCAGGCCAGGTCCCCCCACTTGTAAAGACGTCTACACCAGACCCGGAAGACCTCCCCAACTATAGGCCCATAACTGTTCTACCATTTATCGGCAACATAATTGAAAAATAAGTCTATGTTCAACTTCAAATTCACAACCCACCTCCTGCAGGATTACCAGTCTGGCTTCATATCACAATGCAGCACAGAGACCGTTTCCGTACAAATCATAGACAATGCCCTCTTGAACACAAATGAAGATGACCCCTGGCTCCTGATATTGCGGGACCTCTCAGCTGCTTACGACACATCCCACCCTCATGCACACCCAGGTGTCTCGAATGGGATTCACTGATAATGTCCTTCCCTGGTTGCCCTTCTACATTTTCAACAGACACCAGACGTTCACATGGGCATCTCCAATCCCAAAAGATCCCTATCACCAGTAGGTCACCCAGAGTTCCTACTCATCTTCTACTTCTACATGGAGCTGCTTGGTGCTCTAATCACAGATAACAGTATCAAGATTCATAAACATGCCAATGATACACAACTCTGTTTGAAAGTCTCCACTGCTTCAGCTATTCCATGCCTAAAACACTTCTTGCTCATAATTCGGACCTGGCTGTCCAGCCCCTACCTTTAGTTATACTCAACCAAGACAGTATTCCTGTTATTTTCCAAGAACACCAAGCAAGATTCAGTACAAACATGGCTCAATGATATGAACTTCGAAGGCTTTAAATCCGAACTTTCATTGAATACCAAATCACATGGATTCATTCTGAACGCCAAACTCACTCTCAAGAAACACATTGCCAAAAAAACAAAGGAGGTCTGGTACCAGCTCTTTCTTGTAAAGCAAGTCAAACTTCTTCTTCCAGATGGCCTCTTTAGAATTGCTATTCAAGCCCACATACTCTTCCATCTGGATGGTGGTAATACCCTACTGTTTGGCCTCAGCGCTGCCACTCTGGCGCCCTGTAGGGGCATTGTTAGACCTGGTATCATTGGCGTGGGTTTCCCCTGTATTTTTTGCCTTGAGCTCATGTGTTTTTTCACTGTGTTGGAATTTGTTTTGCTTGACTAGATGCTTTGGGCACTTTGCCACTGCTGTTCAGTGCCAAAGTGCAAGTGCTCTCTTTGTAAATTGTCGTTATGGATTGGTGTCTCCATGATTGGCTGATTTGATTTACTAGTCAATCCCTAGTAGAGTGCACTGTGTGCGCCCGTGCTTCAGGCGCCCAACTTCTCAAGGGAATTCATTGTGCAGACAGGTGCTTCAGAGCACGGTGTGGGGGCTGTGCTCTCACAGCTAAATGAGGAGGGCCTAGACCAACTTGTAACCTTCAATAGTAGGAGGTTACTTCCACGTGAACAGAGGTGGAGTGCGATTAAACGTGAAGCATTTGATGTGGTCTGGGCGCTGAAGAAGCTGAGGCCCTACTTGTTTGGGACTCACTTCTGGGTTCAGACCGACCCCAGGCCCCTCAGATGGTTGATGCAAATGAGGGGTGAGAATCCAAAGCTGTTGAGGTGGTCCATTTTCCTACAGGGGATGGACTTTTCGGTGGAACACCGCTGAACACGCCAATGCTGATGGTCTGTCCAGATTTTTCCGCCTTACTAAACAGAACTCCCAAGAGGGTGGGTAGTTCTCCCCACATTTCAGCTGGAGGGGACACGTGTTAGACCTGGCATCATTGGCGTGGGTTTCTCCTTTATTTTTTGCCTTGACCTCCTGTGTTTTTTCTGTGTGTTGGACTTTGTTTTGCTGGTCTAGATGCTTTGGGCACTTTGCCACTGCTGTTCAGTGCCAAAGTGCAAGTGCTCCCTTTGTAAATTATTGTTATGGATTAGTGATTCCATGATTGGTGTATTTGATTTACTTGTCAGACCCTAGTATAGTGCACTGTCTATGCCCAGGGCCTGTAAATCAAATGCTGCTAGTGGACTGCAGCACTGATTGTGCCACCCATATAAGCAGCCTGTAAATGTGACTCAGATCTGCCACTGCAGTATCTGTGGGCAGTCTAGTACTGCCATGTCGACTTGGCAAGTGCACCCACTTGCCAGGCCCTACTCTTCTCTTTTCTTACATGTTAGTCACCCCTAAGGTAGGTCCAAGGTACTCCTGTGGGCAGGGTGCGGTGTATGTGAAAGGTAGGACATGCCCTGGTGTGTGTGGCATGTCCTGATAGTGAAATATTGCCAATTTCGTTTTTCACTATTGAAAGGCTGTCTGTTCCCATAGGATAGAATGGGGAGTTTGCTTCTCACATCTTATAAGCATAACTACCCCTGGGAACAAGATAGGAAAATAAAGTTCGATATGCCTGAACTCAGAATGTTAAAATGCATCTTTTAGTGAGGGTGATTTTTACATTCTGTGTTTGAAAATACCACTTTTAGAAAGTAGGTATTTTCTTGATTAGCCATCCAGTGTGCCTCTGCTAGCTTTGTGTATTGCATGTCTGGCTTTGAATGACAGGGGCTGGGGAGGAGCAGTGGCTCCAGAGAGTCTGATGAGGCAGGGCTGGGCTGAATAGACCTGGGCTGCATTCAGAGTAGGGGGAGGAGACTTCCTTTCACCTGAATGGGCCTGGTCTGCCTTCCAGAATGCTGTCTCCACCTCCTGCCAGGAAGCTGCACCAGAGAGGACAAAACTGGTTTTGATCAAGCACAGGGCTTCTCTGCCACCAGAGAACAAAGGATTTTGTAGTATAAATATTGGATCCCAGACCCCAGAACTTTAGATCACTTCTGGGAAATCAAGAGGAACCTTTGCCAAGGAGAAGAGCCGGAGAAGCTGAGGAGGAATACTGCCTCTGTGCTGGTTGCTGTCTGGGGTTGGCCTGCAGTGGCTACTTGCTGCCAAGAAAAGGAGAAAGGACTGCTTGAGGAAGATCTCCAAGGGCTTGAAACTGAGCTTGCCTTCTGTTCTGAAGGCTCAGAGAAACAAAGACTTTACCACCAGCTCCCCTGAACTTCCTTGCTGGGAGTTCTGACCTGTAAAAAGGTGCCTGCTGTTGTTTTGGACCTCTAGACTGTTGTTTTGGAGACTGTTTTCCGCTAGGAGCTGGAAAAATCACTGCAACACCGAGAAGCGTGACGCATCCGTACCTGTTTCCAACGCATCGCTGAAGAACCCGTCGCAGCGCCTGCCGCAGCCCGAGAATCACCGCACCGATTCCGACGCAAGCCCTGCTGTGCGGCTGCAAGAATCCAGGCATCGTCCCGGATTGTCGCATCGAGGCGCCAAGTCTGTCGCATCGTTGGGGGACGCAGTAAGAAACCGACGCATCACCTCCCCACGCAGTAAGAAACCAATGCATCACCTCCTCTCCAGTAAGGAACCAACGCATCATCTCCCCTGTGCAGTAGTAAGAAACCGATGCATCACCTCCCCCGGAGCAAGGAACCAACGCATCACCTTCCCTGAGTGTAAGGAACCAATGTATCACCTTCCCTGCGGCCCTTTCTGTTTGTTTGCATGACTCATCCAAGGTACTTTGTGTGAAAAGTGTTGCATCTGCAATTTGCTTTGTACTGAACTATTTCTACCATTTGAAAGTCATATTTTTATTACTGTATTGTGGGTTTTTGTCGTTTGGTCTTGCTTTGGTTTAGATAAAGATTACTTATTTTCCTAAACTGGTGTGGTGTCCATTTGTAGTGTTTTCACTGTATTACTGTATGTGTTCATAAATGCTTTACACACTGCCTCTGAGATAAGCCTGTCTGCTCGTGCCAAGCTACAAAGGGGGTGAGCAGGGGTTATTTTAGAAGTGTATCCCCCTTACCCTGACTAGAAGCAAGGGTCCCTATTTGGACAAAGGTACCTACCTCTGCCAACTAGAGACTCCCATTTCTAACAGGCATCCTACACACCAGAAAATGTCTCATCTCATATGATCTGTCCCATTCTGATGGAACTCCATTGGCTCACCTTGCTGGCCCAAACCCTCTTCAAAACGAACTGCGTCATTTACAAAGTGACCACAACCAGCACCCCTTCTTATCTTGTAGACAAGCTCACAATCTCTCATGGTTCTCAGCACACCCATAGCCAGAACAACATGAGGCTGTAAAAAAGAAAAAGCAAGACAGCAAGCCTTTTCCATCTATGCACCCAGGATCTTGAACAGCATTTCTGTATCCATCAGGCATGCACCCAATGCTGCCCCACTTTAGAGATGTGTTGAAGACTCACCTCTTTAAAGAATACTACATCACAATGCATTAAGCATCCACAACCCAGTTTCTTCTCCAATTACTTGTTGATTTTTGTTCTTGCTTGTGTTCACGTAAAACGCTCCTTTGCCTTTTAGCTATGTTTGCGTTATAGAAATCAAAACAAAGACTGAGGGAATGGGGCTATGTTAGGTCTAGCATATGCGCCCCTACAATGTACTTTATAGACAAGTGGTAAGTAGTTCCTGTGTGCAATTCTAGGTCTGTCGGTGAGTCGGGTCAGGGGGAGTGCTCCTTTTAGGAGCAAGGGCCCTCACACACCACGAATGGTGTCATGCTTCAACAATGGGCAGCTCCTTGTTGGGCGGCGCTACAATGCCCAATGGGCCCCTCAGGGGGGCTATTTGTCGAAGATCTTCTCTTTTTTGCCGATGTGAAGAGTGAAGTGTGGTGAGTGACGGAGTGCGAGTAGAATGTGGGCGGAATGTGCAGTAAAAAATTACTAAAGGAGTCCAAAGGCTAATTTAATCACTGGGTTCCTTTGTCATGGTTAAAAACGTGAGTTAAGCGAGAGGTGGATATAATGGTCCACTCCTGCTACAGTTAGTATAAGTCAAGAGTCAACATGTTTCATGCCCATTATTGTCCAAAGGATCATGGCATTTCATCAGAACCAATAATCCTCTTCTACTCATCAAGGGCTAGTGAACTAGTGTGTGTAAATAAATACCATACCCTATATGCATCACATGGATATCTAGTATACCTCCTAGGACTGATTCTCTCCTCTATCTTCTGACCAGGCCTCTCGCTGTGACCTTCTCTTCACTGGGACCTCCCTGGTCATGTCCTGTCCTCTCTGTAGGATCTGACTCTTGCACTTTCAGAAGGACATGACTCATCTACTCGTGGACCTCTCACAGGTCTTCATTCTCCTCATGGACCTCTCATAAATCCTATCCCTTCCCTTCTTGGTGCTCCACTCCCTGGCTGGAGGGATCAGTCACTCCGTGTGGCACGTTTGGTGGGCCAACGTTGGCCATTCTGTGCTGGGGTGGCCGACTGGTGTGGCCTCTGCTTCTTACTCTTAGAGGGCCCTCTCTCCCCAGGGATCCTGCCCTGCTGTCAAATTTCCTGGTGCGGCCCGCTACGCACCTCTGACCACATGCTCTCAGTCTTTTTCCATAGGCGTCCTCTGCTGGTGTCTGGCGTGTCCGGTCCTCTCTCTTGGGGAGCTTCTTCTCCTCATCATAGGCCTCTTCCCTTATGCCAACATGTACTTGCCTTCTCAGGCTACACAGGACACAGGCAGTGCTTAAAGGCTGATGAGCAGGACCTTGCATGGGTGAGCACCCCTCTCTGATGAATTCCTCTTTCCGCTCAGGGCAAGTGCCAAGTCACTGGAAACATGCAATGGTGGTCCCTTTGGTGAAGAAACCCTCCCTGGAACCCACACTTCCTGAAAATGTAAGACCTGTATCCTTGCTCCCTTTCTTTGCTAAAATAGCAGAAAAATTCTTCAATCTTCAACTGACTAAGTTCATTTAAGAAAACCATGTGCTTCACGAGACTCAATCTGGGTTCAGGCCCTTGTATAGCGCTGAATCTGCATTACTTCTAGCCTCCGAATCGTTGAAAATGGCCGCAGATGAAGGTAAGATGGCAGCCTTGATCCTGCTGGACCTGAGTGCCGCTTTGACACGGTATCCCGCGGCCTTCTTTTGGAACGACTGTGGGATATTGGAGTCAGAGGTGGGACTTTGGACTGGATTAATAATTATCTTCAAGATAGGTCCTTCCAAGTCCTTGAGCAGCCTTTCAACTCTGAGACCCGATCTCTGCTGCAAGGAGTTCCACAGGGCTCAGCCTTGAGCCCGACTTTGTTCAATGTTTACATGTGCCCTTTAGCGGATGTAGTTGCAAAACATGAGGTGAAACTAGTGTCTTATGCTGAGAACACTCAGCTGATTATCACTCTGGAACAGAATGAAGCTGAGGTCGCTCCTAAGCTTAGAGCCTGCCTAATTGATCTGGCCAACTGGGTGAATTTCAATTGTCTGCAACTAAATGCAGGCAAAACCGATGTTGTGGTATTTGGCAAACAACCCTCTATCTCGCCTCATATCTGGTGGCCGTCTGAACTAGGTGCGACCACAGTCCCTAAATCCAAGATTAAAAACTTATGGGTGTGGTTTGATACTAAACTATTGTTTGAGGAACAGATATCAGGTTTGGCCGGTACGTGTTTTGGCCTACTGAGAATGTTACGAAAAATATTAGATCTGTTACCTCTGGCAGCAAAAAAAAATCATCATCCAGGTGGTGATTATCTCCCACTTGGATTACTGCAATGTTCTATCCTTAGGGGTCACTAAAGGCAGAGTGAGAATGCTGCTGAGAGTTCCGAATGCCGCAGCCAGTTTACTACTGAACATCTCAAGGCGAGCCCCTGTGGGGGTGGCCCTTGTAGAACTACACTGGCTTCCGGTGCAGGACAGACTGACTTTTAAAGCCCTATGCTTCTGTCATAGAATTTTTAATGAGAAAGGCCCTAGTTATCTGTTTCCCTTAATCACCCCTTATAGACCTATTAGGAATCTTAGGTCTGTGGGCACTGCTAGACTGGCTATTCCAAAAGTGCAAAGAGCCCAGTTGGGAGGTAGATTGCTTGGCTTTTTAGCAGCAAAAATATGGAACCAACTGCCGCTGGATCTAAGGATGCAGCCTTCAGAAGTGCTATTCCGTAGGAAATTAAAAACTTGGTTTTTTAGGGCATCCCAGGCCGATTGGTGTTGAGACAGCGGACTGGGTTTTTATTTCTGAATTGGAGGAAGAATTCTTAGCACGGGGACACTCCATTGAGTAACCAGGCACTCTATAAACTGCTAATCTAACCTAATCTAATCTCTGCTGCTCTACTTCCTTTCTTTTACGTGGGCGCTGCGTTTAATTTCAGTCAGTTTGCTTTCACTGTCCTCTTGGCAGCTTTCTTGGTGGAGCAGAGTCTTCCTCCCCTCCAAACCGACAGGCAGACAACAGGGGGTGTGTGGAGTAGTTCTCACCCACTGATTCTGTGCTGGGGCAGTGTATTGTAATGCAGAAGGGCTCCCTTCATGTACTCTTTTTTTTTTGTTCTTTCTACAGGGGTTCAGTGTCTTTCCCCTTCAAGACACTTGGCAGCCCACTGGGGCGTGTGGCGCATTCTCTTTCTGCAGTACAGACTCTTGGTAGCAGTTCATGCCAGTTGATGCTGCCTCCACCTCAACTGAGGGCCACGGCAGCTTTCTCAGCGCTGCTGGCCGTTTCTCTGGACAGTGTTTGCTTAAAACTGGTGCAATAACCACCTATGGCCACTATGTGTCACTGCAGCATGATTCCTGGGCCCCAGCAGCTTTTCTGAGGTTGCAGGCCTCGTCACTGCCTCTCTCTCTCTGACGGTGCCTTCCTTTATGCTGCGTGTTGTCTCTCTGCTAGCCTGCTGCCTCGATCATCTCCCTCTGACCAAGTGCTCAATGTTGGGGCAGGGAGACACTCACGGCGGCGCTACATGTACTCCTTCCCCGCCGCAGCAGTCTAAGTAGCCTCTCTAATGCTGCGGGCACCGTTTCCTTCAGGTGCAGCCTCTGTCTTTGCCTCCATGCCCACCCGACGGTAAGTTCAGCTAAATCACACAGGGGCGCTGAATAGGCAGACACACCATATTTAGTGCAGGCGCAGGGTTTTCACATATACAGGAGCGCTCATAGGCGCTATGAGTGCTCATTCACTTCAGGGGCCACTTACTGGTTAATTATCCACAACTCAGGATGCGGCTCTTCAAACGAACCACTAGGTGGCTCTGTGGTTGCCCTCATACTGTAGTCAGCTTGCTGCTCTCAACCTGCTAGGCGGGTGTCGGGGATTCCTTCGCTGACTTTCCCACAGGGGCAGTTTCTGCAACCATGGGTCACACGGTGGCTGGAGCTTCAGAAGGGGGCTCGCTATACAGGGAGGCACTTACTATAATGTTAACCTCTGTCAGGCCGCTCCTGCAGGCACTTCAGCCGCTTCCCAGTGGGTGCAGCGTCGTAGCCCATGTGACGCTGCAGAGGCAGGGAACAGTATTCACCTGCGGGGGCGCCTCTGTCCTCCCCACATGGTTGGGATGCTGCCTCCAGCTGCTGGAACCAGGGTCAATGCGAGGGGATGTCTCCTGCTGTGCAGCAGCACCTCCTCAAGCCTGTAGACTCCTTTCCCCTGGCCCGGTAACCATGACTGGTACGGGCTCAGTCTTGTCGCATTTCTCTGGAACAGGCGGTTCTCTCCCGACCTTACTGAAACACTCTGCTGCAGGTGGGGCATTCAGCCAGCTCTCCCTCCTTGCTTCAGGGACACCCCTATTTGGTATGCTGGCGCTGGCTCACAGCAGGCCGCTGCTGCAGGGTCATTCCTTTGCGGGCACCATCATTCTCGCCCTCCAGGTGCAGCGTGTTGGTAGGGGTGCCTTCAACACAGGCTACACTTCCCCCTCGCAAAACTTCAGGGCTGCTGCACACTCACACGTGGGACTGACCCACTCATCGCCATTGTAAGGTCTGGGGCCCTTGGCCCTCATGCAGCCATACAAAGGACACTGACACATAGTTGGGGTAACTTTTATTGGCAGGGTCATATGACTGGTGACGTGTGATGAATGTGTGTAGGGTGGGTGTAGAGCAAACACAAGGAGATGATGGATGAAGCGCTGAAAGTTTTCAGACACTCATCCCCAGTCACAGATCTGGGTTGAATCCATCATCGTTCTTTAGCTCACTTCGCCACCCCAGTTCAGACACAGCTATATGCAAATCGGTCTTGACCCTGTGCCTCATGGGAACAGTCCAGCCCGAACTGCCAAGCCATGTCTTCTCTGGACCAGAAACAAGCATCCTGGTACCGGTTTCGGGCTAACAGCCCTCATCAGCCAGGCTAGAGTGAATCCAGTGGCAAAGTGAGCAAGGGACCCACGTCTGGGCATACCCTGCCAACTGAGGGCCAACAAAGCAAACACAAGGAGATGATGGACGGAGCGCTGAAACTTTTCAGACACTCACCCCCAGTCACAGATCTGGGTTCAATCCATCATTGTTCTTTAGCTCACTCTGCCACCCCAGTTCAGACACAGGTATATGCAAATCAGCCTTGACCCTGTGCCTCATGATAATAGTCCAGTCCGAACGCCAAGCCATGTCTTCCCTGGACCGGAAGCAAGCATCCTGGGACCGGTTTCGGGCTAACAGCCCTCATCAGCCAGGCTAGCTTGAATCCAGTGGCAAAGTGAGCAAGGGACCCACGTCTGGGCATTCCCTGCCAACTGAGGGCCAACAAAGCAAACACAAGGAGATGATGGACGGAGCGCTGAAACGTTTCAGACACTCACCCCCAGTCACAGATCTGGGTTGAATCCATCATCGTTCTTTAGCTCACTTCGCCACCCCAGTTCAGACACAGCTAAATGGGTGGGTGTAGAGGCCAGCCCTCGGGGAGTAGCTGGTTACACAGGGTATATGCTGGAACACTAGACGATGTCCAGCAGATCACTACACCCATGGTTTGGCCTTTAGTGGCTATATTCAATGAATAGATTCCTTGTTCCGACCAATATCGTTGCTGACATAAATCCTTCCAATGGACAATAGCACTATTTACAACCAAATCATTTACATTTACAAGATGACAGATAACCAGGTATTGGATGTTGTAACAGAACAGAGTTGCTGGTAGTAATTCTTGTTTTCTAAAATATCAAGAGTTATGCAGCCAAATTACGATATTGGATGTGCATTCTATACTTACTCTTGATAGGCAAAGATCTAAAGTGAAAATAAGACCATTTAATGGTCCAATCATCTATTAAAACCGGTGCATTCCCTGGATGCCACTGGCATTTGCTGAGACTCCTCTGCAAACACCTTTTGCATATGAATGGTTCACGTTCAACCTCAGTGAATGGGATCAGATTATTCAATGACCAAATGTCACCAATATTGATCCACACAACAACCAGAGTAGTGGACAGCTGTTTGCCTCAGTCGATGTGACAACACTGAGCATGGCTCAAAAATATGGACTACTCACACACTTGAAGTCAATGACAAGAACATTTACTAATGCTGAAATGAAGGACATGTCAATGACTCAAATACTCTGGAAGGGCATGTAGTAGGATTCACAGCTGTTTTGCAGAACCCTGAGGATTACTGAAAACTAGTGAGGTGTTGAGCAAAAGGTCCTCTATCCAGGGTCTAGTAATCAAATGTTCAGATTGTGTGAAGAGGTCAGACATCATAACACCTTCAGAGACAGGCAAAAAGATCTGAAACTCATAAAGTGATATATCGGGACTCTTAACTATTTAGCTAGATTTCCAAAACCTATCCGGTTCTATCACTAAAAAGGAAATGTCAGTTGTTTGGTTGACTTGGACCTCCCCAATCAGTTTACGAGAATATTTGAAATCATTTGTAGAAGACTTCAATGAAGAAACTTTCATGATAACTGATAAAATGAAGAGAAAGGGCATGGATGCCCATCTAGTTCCAACCTCTCCTCAGGCACTTTGAGGTAAAACCACCAACATTTTAAACAGACAGCAGATGATCCTTTCCCTGGGGAAGGGCATGGAATGATGGGCGGGGAGAGGAATGTACCAAACAAATAACTGCATATATCTACACCATATGAAGAGGTTAAAAATTCCAGATTTGAAGAGGGAATAATGTAAGCAACAGAATACAGATATATTCTGTGCTGGTAAATAGCAAAAAATCCAGACAGTTCTTGGTGGCAGCGGTTGGAAGGTCTCTAAATGAATCTCCACATTGAAACTTGAACGTTCACTAACCCTTAATGGGAAATACAACCAATTATCAGTTTTTTTTCTCTGGATCAGTGGCCTGAAGGAAGCACATAGTGGACCCAAAGGTCATAATGCAGGTTCTATTTATTGGCACAGGACTTACAGTACTTTGTCTGACATGATAATCTAGGGTTGATGCAGCCAAGGGCTACCTCATGGGAGGTAGTGTAAAAATGTGTTCCAAGGGCAGTGTAGTAGTTTATTACAATCAGTGAAGGCCTTTGACATTAGCAGTGATTGCTGAGGTAGCACATGGGGTTCTACTGCTGTTGTGCTCAGTCAACACTGCACTGTGCCCAGCCCCCACAGATTCAGTATTGACCATTCCGACATATCACCTACCTGGCTTTGACAGTAACTTTTAACGCAAACATCTAGTGGTTAGGCTAGCTCTAATAATGCTATTCTAATCTTGAGAGACTTCAATTTGTTGATTGACCATCCATTGGTGAAGGTCGATGTGAATGCTGCAAAACTTCTTGTCAGTATTGATTTTCACCAACATATGAATGTCAGCAGAGTTTGCAAGGTATAGATTTTAGACAAATTACTCATAAGCTGTTATAAGTACTGCCAATATTGTTGAGGTTAAACATAAAAACCGGTGCAAACTCACCACAGTGGCCTATTCTCAATTTGTGTCTATAGATCTGCAGCTTTTTTCTATTGTAGGCTTGTGCAGGGACACTACTCACTATATTAACACTGTGTTTAAAATCACACCACAAGAGGATCAAAGTTGATTGCTTTTGAGTGGTTGCCTTCTGTAACCCCACAGATAAACATACATATAATGGAACCGAATGCTAAACACATAATACATTTGAGAGCAGTTAATAAGCTTTACCACCAACATTTCTAGCAATCACCGTTTATTAGGGGTGAGCCGAACTCGCAGAGTTTCACTCTGCGGAATTCTGCGGAGTTACATAATAACTCACTGATATTCTGTGGAGTTCCGCCAGTGGGCAGAAATAGGCTTGTCGTAAGCAGTGCTGAAAAATCAGCCCAAATGGCTCCATGCAGTGCGCAAAACCACGCAGCCATTCGAGTTGATCTTGCTGACGCTCTAGTAGACAATCTACCCGAGTTGCAGCAAATCTATTCGAGAAGCAGCCCTCGGACCGCGACTGCCTGGGACTGCCTGCGACCGCCTGTGTTAGAAAATGGCACTATGGAACGCCAAACCTCACTTGCATTTCAGCATCCTTGCAGGAAAAAATCCTGCTACACGCCAATTGGCGGAATTCGGCTGGAACTCCGTGTTACAAGAGTAACACAGAGTCACCAATTTCTGCCAATTCTTGTTTCTGCCCACCCCTACTTTTTATTGTCTCAGATACAAGAGGACAAAGACTATTTAAGCAAATGTTTGCCACAGTAGTTATTGTCAGAGCTTCCAAAGTCAGAACGTCCACCTAAACCTGTTTCAAATGTAATCTTATCTCCCTCTGCTACAAATTAAATCTGTGGATATGGTACTGGTGGATTCTGAAAGGGTTGGACCTTTCATAAATATGAGTCATAATTGCATGTCTTCCAATTTCAGCTGTTCCTAGAAGGAACAGTGGTCTTTCCATGAGACAGGAGAGGAAAGGACAATTCAATTGCTGCAAAGCCCAGTAATCAGTTGGCATAGTTGTGTAAGAGTTAATAACAGCTATTTAGGGCAAGACATTCTGAGGCAAGGGAAGCACTTCCATTACTGCACACCTAAAAGAGGCATCATTACCTTTATCAAAACCAGCTAAGATATCTTATAAATCTCCCATCTGAGCAATAATACCTACTCAGTGTGTGACGTTTATGAATTGGCCGGGTCTGCAGGGCAGGTGACATGATGTAAATCTTAGCCATTAGCCATTGGCAACAAGAAGCAATGAGAGACTCACAAAGCATTTCTACAAAATGGAATGAAATAGACATAAATCGGTTCATATGATGGAAACACTATATCTAGTCAAAATGGGCTGCATGTTTGGAGGAAAAGCATTGCATGTGCTGGAAACACCTTCGTAGCAATTCTGGTACTTTGGTTAAAATACCAGAAGCACATGAAAGAAAATGTTAAGGACACTGCAAAAGGCAAACAGACTCATAAGTGTTCTTACCTCCTTTTGCATTCATTATGGGAGGGTAGATAATTGGAAAAAGTTGACTGAGTTTTGTGCCAAAAAGTGCAGGTATGCTTGGACCACTTACCTTCCACTACCATTCTTTTTGTGAAAAGCAGAGGGGCAGGACGCACTTTGAAGGCATTCTATTAAACGTTTCTTGATGTGGGTTCCATCTGGTGTTGAGATAGGTACTGCGACCACAAGAGTCCCAGAGTTTAAATGCACCGCTAACAATTGATATTGGTATCCCGTTAAAGGAATTTGACTTGAGTGTGAGCAATGCTCTTGGAAGAGGTTGGAAAGACATGATTGAAGGAAGGGTAAGCCAAAGTAGTTGGACGAACTATGGCTACTATCAGGCACTGACGGTACCACTAAGGATAGAAAAACTTAGTCAGGTACTGACAAAGAAAGTATGTGGCATTTTAGTGCTTACAGGATCTAATCAGACCTACTTGTGAACTGAGTGTCAGAAAGGAGACTCTGAAAGAGAGAAGCTGACCGCGATACATGGCTTTATGATCGCACTGTAAATTGATGGTTAGAAGAATTCTTGTGTAAAAGGAAGGCTAGAGTGTTTACTGAAAACACTCAAACGTTGATGGGAATGCTTGCAAATAGTCTAACCACTGGCAATCGTTTGGGCTAGCATTCCAACCCATCGTTGTTTGCCCCATGTTTTACCCTATACAAATCAATACTGATCCTGCTCCTTGTGGGAACAGTCCATCCCAAACTGCCAAGTGGGGCACCGTCTAGGAACAAAAGTAACCTCAGACTAGTTTTGTTTTTGTATATATTGGTCAGTCAAAAGATAAGGAGATAGCAATGAAATATGGGGTCACTCAGGTCTCTAATCTCTTTTATTTAATGTACATGTCCAGATATTAAATGAATGACTGGTGAATTTGAGTGTCAAATTCCAGAATTCTGCTGATTACATCCAACTGGTATTTCATCTCTTACAGGACCTTGGTAAGGGCACACACAGAGATGAGAAGGTACCAAAATATTATCTTGGATATATCACAATTGGCTTAGATTTAAGGATAGTCAGACTGAGCTTCTGGTTATCGGATCTGAGCATTGGCTAAAAAATTGGCCATGTGCATATTATTACTTTAAACTGCGCTAATCATGGTTTGAGTTTAAAGAAAAAGTATCAAATCTGGAATTTATTCTAGATTCACTCTTATCTATGAATAATCAAGTTACTAACATAATCCCTTCCCTCAACAGCCATCTTAAATTATTGTAGATGTGTTGGTTTCTATTACAGAGGACGACAAAGCCATTTTTGGTATGAAATTGGATTATGGGAATGCTTTAGTCACTGGTAACTCTCAAAGAAACTTAAGAAAAAGATTCTTGGCAGGTGGACAGTTTTAATAGCTCTAAATTTAACCACTTTCTCTACTTGGAGCCCATGGATGCCTTTTAAGCCTGGTATGATGTGATACTTCATCTTGAGTTTAAGGCACATCTTGATAGGCCATAGAAATTGGAGCGTGGTTATGCGATTTTTAGAGGAAGTGAATAGATAATGTTGCAGTAGTCCAGAAAAGCCAACATAGGTTTTCGTCTCATCTGTATTCACTGTTTATTCTGAAGTAGTGAGCTATCTCTCAAAAGCATGGGTGCTTGACTACTAATGAATGTGAACTTCGTGTTGATTTGGGGTATTAAAAAGCGATAAATATTGAAAATGACCCCCAAATGCCCTGCCCTGAAGCAAATGTATGCATTCACATTATGGTCACAGACCAATATTTGATGAAAGCAATGAAGAAGGAGTCAATTTAAAATGTCTGTGAAAGCAAGTTATAGCCCAAGCAATCATGCAGAAAGCTATAACCTGAAATTAGAGGGTTGTACGACGGAACAACGCAGGGAAATGCATCGCATGCATTAACCACACATTTTTTACCCCGCATTTTTTTACAACGCTTATGCTTTTACAACGTATGCCATTACCAAACATTCTTTATACATATAAAAACAATGTTTCTGTGGGGGGAGGCCCCCACCTTACCTTAAATGCGTGGTAAAGGCATGTGTTGTAAAAACATGCGTGCTAAAAATGCGTGGTAAATGCACAACGTGATAAAAACCTCGTTTTAAAGGCTGTTTCCCAAATTAGAGACCACTTTGCACATGGGAGAGAGCATTGCCAATCCCTCTAGGAATGAATACATTAAATTGTGCCTCTGTTACTAACGCAAGGTTTACTCATGGTGCAGCATCAAGGAGGTGACTGGTTTCAATTGTTTGGGAATATAATTGAGATGGAAACAGATGAACTGGAAAGAAATGTAAGTGATAGCAGCAGAAACTATGACATGCACTATGTGAAGTCATCCATAAACAGGAGTGCACAATACTTCCTCTTAATTTACCATAATTTATACGTTTTGGTATCTAAACTGCATAGCAGAGAGAACACTTTTAAGATCTAATCCCACTAACACCACAAGAAATAAAACAGCATAACAAAATAGTAATTATATATAAAAGAAAGAGGTACACTGCTAGCCATCGGAGGTCAGCATAACATTTATAATTTGTATTACCCAGTACTCTTGATGAAAGGCTTGTCATACTTTCAAATCAAGATCACCAAACACACACCATTAGAAACACATTTCATTCAACACCACCCTCCCAGTAGTCCCAAGTTTCAGTAATACTGGCTTCAGTGTTATAGAACACTTCAACTTCCTCCCTATGCTGCGTACTCCCTCACACCCATCAAACCCAACAAGCATAGTAGATCAAACAAGCTAGTCAGCTGGTACACAGAAGACCTCTGAAACATCAGACAACACTGTAAACAGCTAGAAAGGGAATGGAGAGCCAACTACGACACCACCAACAGAACTACATACAAGGCTGCACTCAGACGCTATCACCAGCAAATAAAAGACACCAAGAAAAAAGCACTAGTGGACCAAATTGAAGGGAGTTCTAACAGATGCAAGGAGATCTTCTCAGTCATCAAGGATTTCACCTCCCCTTCAGCCACTGTCAACAACATCACTGCCTCCAACAACTTTGCCACAACCTGCCAACTTCTTCCACAGCACAATTGCAAACATCTACAGCAACTTTGCACACTAACCCAACCCAAGTGAACTCATTGCTAACCTACCCCCCACCGAGCAAGAAGGTCACCTAACCGAATGGACAACCCTCACCAGAAATGACACAGCAGCAATTATGCGGACCATCCACTCAGGGACCCCAACGGACCCATGCCCCCACTGCATCGGTATTTAGACAAAAAAATCGGAAACAAAAATATCGTGGGACAAAATATCATGTCAAGAATATTGAGGACAAAAATGTTGTGAAGGTAAGTTTCTATAGGTAAGTAAAGTTTTACTATATATAACTCCACAAATATGTACCTTGACGATATATGTATATCGTCAAGGTACGTAGATGTGGAGTTAGGAATAGTACATCTATGCTTAGCTATTTGCACTTACCTTCTCGATATATTTTGTTCCTCGATATTTTTGACACAATAGTCTGTTCACACAATATTTTTGGTTCCGATATTCTGTCAGTTATCCCACCACATCTACAACCCGGGAACATCGCCAATCAGCACCACCCTTGACCCACATCATCAACACCTCCATCACGTCTGCCAGTTTCCCAGATGAATGGAAACTTGCAGAAATCAACGCCCTCCTCAAGAAGCCCACAGCTGACCCGAATCAACTGAGCAACTTCCAACCCATTTCCCCTCTCCCATACCCAGTCAAAGCGATTGGGAGGGCCATCAACAAGCAGCTAACAATCCACCTCTAACTTTACCATCTTCTAGACAACACTCAATCAGGATTCAGAAAGAACCGCAGCACAGAGAAAGCACTCATCACAGTCAACAACGATATTTGAATCATCCTGGACCGAGGAGAAACAGTGGCCCTCATCCTGTTCGACCTCTCCGTGGTCTTTGACACTTTCTCCCACAACACCCACATCAGAAGACTCCACAAGACTGGCATACAAGGATCTGCTCTCAAATAGATCTGTTTCTTCTTCACTGGAAGAACCCAAAGGGTCAGGCTGCAACCCTTCACATTAGAGACCTATAAACCGATATGCGAGTCCCACAGGGATCATCCCTTAGCCCCTCTCTTTTCAACATATACATGACACTGCTCACCAACATCATTCAATCACAAGACATCACTGTCATCTCCTACGCCCTGGACACCCAACTCATCCTCTTCCTAATGGTCAAGACATCCACCATCAGAACCAACGTCACCAACTGCATAACCATAGTAGCAAGCTAGATGCGAACTAACTGCCTGAGGCGCAACTCCAACAAGACGGAAGTACTCATCCTCGGTAACAAGACATCCCCATGGGACTCTACCTGGTGGTTGTCAGAGCTAGGACCAACACACACCCACAGACCACGCTAGAAACCTAGGGATCATCCTAGAACGACAAGCTCAACATGATGGCTCAAGTCAATGCAGTGTGCATCTCCTGCTTCTCATCCTATGCATGGTGCAAAAGATCTTCATATGGTTGCCTCAGAACACCAGATGGACTGTCGCACAAGCACTCATCACCAGCAGGCTGGCAAAGCTCTCAATGCTGGAATCTCTAAACAACTCCAAAACTGACTCTAGACCATCTAGAACACCGCTGCAAAACTCATACTTGACATCCCACGCCGCACCCATATCACACCGTACCTCAGGACGCTTCACTGGCTACCCATTCACAAGCGCAGCTCACACATGCAAATCCATACACAACATAGGACCAAAATACCTGAGCAGCTTCATACACTTTCATCAGTCCACTAGACACTTTGCTCTGCCTCACTCTCACTCACACACAATCCCTGCATCCGTAAAAGCAAAACTGGAGGTTGCTCATTCTCCTACATCACACCCAAAACAGGGATTAACCTCCCTTAACACATCAGAGCCTCCTCCTTACTTCTTGAGTTCCACAAGAAGCTGAAGACCTGGCTCTTTGTATAAGCAACTTGCGGACTACACACCTGCCCAACCCCCTGGATAGCCTCTCGGGTGATTAGTGCGCTATATCAATCAAGGTACCATAACATAAGATAACATAACATAACATGTACATTAGCACAGCAATTTTCAGTTCACAAGAACATGACAAATAACAACAAAAACAATTATAATATTTATGAATACTTCAATCTTTACAAACTAACCTCAGATCCAGGAGGATTTTTGGGGTCATAATGAAAGATTCTCGATATATCGATATGACATGCCATCCAAACATCTCCTGTTGTTGGATCGAGGCATAAATTATCTAGAAATTTGTCAATTTGCAACTCCTTATAAAAGAAAAAAAGAACTACAATTAATCAAACAAGCAAAGAACTGTCGCACAGATTATTTTTGATGCAATTAATTATCAGACATTGTTCTACATTCTTCTGATGCTGATTGTGCCATTTGCCATAGAAACATTGAACTAGGTGCACATGCTTCCTGGCCACTAATAATGGTCATACTTTGCAAGCAGTATTTTTGCAGTCAGAAAGTTTGTTTGAGAACAGATCATACAAAAAGGATTTGGAGAAGTCGCAGACTGACCTACCTAATTAATATACATGAGGCAAATTGCAAATCACTTCAATTGGAGGCCAACATATAGATGGTGGCCTGCTGGAGTCAACAGACCACGATTTCAGTGACAGCCTCACAATAAAAAAACTTTTATTTTAAATGCAGGCCGTTTTCCTTAAAGGAAACAAGCTTTATTTACAAAAATCTTTTCCTTTTTAAAATTTTGCTGCTGCGACTCCCAAACAAACTTTTTTAAGATTCACAAAAAGAAAGGGGTCACCAGGCGAACCCATCCCTTTTGCAAATGAATAACCACCCCGCTCAGAAATCAGCGTTTTTTCAATGTTTTGCAACCGGTTTTCGGTCACAAAACAATGAGACATCAAATACCGAATGACAATTGCAAAGGTATGTCTAAAACAAGCCCCTTCCAAATTGCAGATTGGTATCTATTTGCAAAGCCATTTTAGGAGTGAGTAAAAGTTTAGCCACTCCTAAAATGGCTTTCGTACATTCAAAAAAGCATTGTAACAGTTGCAAACACTGAATCAGAAGGTTTCCAACCGCTAAAATGCTTAGTACATCTGGTCCACAATAACAAAGGCTTAAACGTTACTACCTAGCTAATTATACAGCTGGAAGCAACAAAGGGGTACAGGGAAATATTTTGTTAGAATTTGATGCTGGCTATCAAGTCATTGACCTGAGCAGTAATGGGCCAGAGGTGAGCCTTTTGAAGAAAAGATGGGGTTGAATTGGGAAACATCCAGGTCACACTCTCCTGCTCTTTCTTTCCTCTATAGATTTCCCTGAAAAGCATTGTCCCTGAGGTTTGCATGCATCGGAAGCTTCAAACTGAGCAGGTCATTATACCATCCAAGCAGACATTCATGAAGTAATACAACACCTGCAATAGGAAAACCACCTGTCACTATAGCCTGGCTGCATCCCGAGCGACAGCCCCTTTACAAATGTAGTGGCTTGATCTCACATCCTGAGAAAAGCAAAGAAGTCTTTTTTCTTCTTTTAAATCTTTATTCGATCTATGTACAGATAGATCATAAAAGCACAAATTCATCAGTTAAATCACATTAAAACTCATTAACTAAAAAGACATAAAACAATTTTAAAACCTTATTAAACTTTTTTAATTCATTATTAAAAACCAAAATCGTCTGTACAATTTAATTCGTGAAAGTTAAGATTCATAATTCATAATAGCAGACCCCTGGCCCTTCTATTCCTCCAACAGGCCCATAAAAAGGAAGCTACAAAATAAGAGACATGGGGGTTTGAAAGAGCTTTCAGAAAGTACAGTACCACTCTGCATTGTAGAAAATGCTTCCGCCTTAAAATTGGGAGGAGGAACCTTTTCCTTTCGTTAAGATAAAACTTACAGAAAAGAACCAAATGTAGATCAGACTGTGGTGAACGGTTATCACAGGGGCAGAGACCTAGATCTGCATGCTTGTACCTCTTTTCTGGGAACCCCAACATCAAGGGAATTAGATTCAGGCGAAAGCGCAGCAGAATAAATCTGTGTTGGGCTACTGTGACGGAAGAAAGGTAACAATAGCCTTCCTCCGGTCTTGGTGGAATTTGATCATAGACTGCAAGCGCCTGGGAATGCCTGTTCTTTTCCCAGAGGTCACTGTTGGCCTTCAGCAAAAAGAGGTTAATTAATTTCTGTTTAGAGACCTTGGTACAGGTTGTTGGGTCCCTAAAGAGGTCTCCCAGCCCTATTGCATTCAGTTCCATCTCCACATATCTGAGCCAGCCAATACTGCTATGGCCCTCCAGCCCCAGGCAATCGCCAATTATACGTTGGGTTAAGTTGACGGTAGCCCTTCGCCAAATCGAGAGCCACAACAGGATGGGTGCCATTCTGATAGAGTCAGACAGATATGGGAGGCCTAATTCGAGATGCAAGATGTAATTAGATGCTGAGGGTGGTAACGAGACCCTGGTCTTAAAAAAGGTGTCTTCCACTATCTGCAGTTGATCAATTTGGGCCATTCCCCACACACCGGCCCCATAGGTTGCCGCCGTCTTAGTTTTAGCTTGGTATATGTTTTTTATTATATTAAGGGGGCTGGCACCTAATTTTTTAGCAAAACCCTTTATGGCTTGGGTTCCTCTTTCCATACCCAGGGCCCTTGCTGCCACTAGTTTATTCCAGGATTGCTTGTTATCAAACAAGATCCCCAGGTATGGGAAGGAATCAACTACCTCAATTTTTTTTGAGACCAGATAGAAATAAGGTGTTTTAGCACTTCTAGGAGCTCCCGCTATAATAATGAATGATTTGGATTCGTTCACCCTAAGGTCTAATGAGGCCATAAATGAAGCATACGAAGAAATGAGGCCTTGAAGAGCTATCCCAGTCCTGGCGATTAAAACCGCATCGTCAGCGTATGCCAAAATTGGGAGAGAGATGTTGTCAAACTTCGGAACATCTAGGGAGAGACCAGACAGGGCCGCCTCCACCCCGTTAGTATAGATAGAAAAAGAAACGGGGCGAGGACACAGCCCTGTCTGACTCCTTTCTCAATCTTGAATGACCGCGTACACTCCCTATTTCTGCCATACCGCACAGAGGCGGTGGCATTGGCATACAACTGACGGATGAAGCGGATAATCAACGGGTCGATCCCCATACCCTCCATCATCAGCCACAATTTAGAATGGGACACATAATCAAAGGCCGCTGACAAGTCCATGAAGGCCATGTATAACCTCCCTCCTTTGGCCTTCGTGTACTTGTCTATGCAAAGCGAGAGATTAAGACATTGATCCACTGTCCCCTTGCCTTTCTGAAAGCCATATTGCGCTTGCATTAAAATGTTACGATCTTGGGCCCACTCCTCCAACCTGGCTAACAACAGCCGGCCCATAAGTTTGGCAGTTGTGTCCAGGAGGGAGATGGGCCTATAATTCCTAAGGCAGCCTCTATCTCCCTTTTTAAAAATTGGGACTATTATACTGTGGTTCCAGGAAGATGGGGGGCCCACCACCACTATACTATTTAAAACATTTGTCAATAACGGGTCCCATAACTCAAAAAAGGTCAATTGGGATCCGGTCTGGACCTGGAGCTTTTCCTTTAACACAGGCTTCCAATCCCTTTCTCATTTCATGCAGAGAGCAGGTCAGGGTCCCATTAGTGTGGCAAAGTTGGTCTAATTGACGAAACTCTTGGGGGGAATCCAATTTAAAGATACTTTCAAAATGCCCTATCCATGCAGCTTCCTCTACATGGCTATCCAAGGATGGATCGTTTAAGTCTTTGAAATATGGAGCATTTATAACTTTCCAGAACTCCCTGCTATCACGTAAACTTGCAGCTTGTGCCAAATTGTCCCAGGCCTTCTCCCTTAGTTCCTTGACACGTGTACTTCTTGCCTGTTTATAGTCTTTGCGAAGTGAACTTATCAGTTCTGGGACTCTGGGTTTCATTTTTAAGGCGCTATCAAGGGTTCTCTTAGCTAGGGAGCATCGTGAATCGAACCACCGACCGGATGGTATACCATTTGCTGGTTTATATCGGGTAAGTGTGGCTTTTAATTTTAGGAGAAGGGTTTCAAACTGGGAAACTAGAAGGGAGGGTGAGACATCCTCAGTCAGACAGAGTAGAATGTCCCCCTTCACCTTAGTTAATATGTCAGAGACCACGTTCTTTTTCTCCACCTGTGCCCACTTCAATTGATATCCATTATTTCTAGATAATGAGATGTTGTTCACTAACAGATGATGTCTCTTCCCTTTTTGGGGGATGCTTAAATGAATAGATAATATTGCATGATCACTGTGGTCGGTAAAAATATTGCTAAAGTGATCAATTCTATCCTGTAATACAGAAGAAGCTAAAATAAAATCAATTGTGGACTCCGAGTTGTTTCTCCTAAATTTGGGCTCTATTTGACCTGTCTTACCACTATTAACTATAGTCAGGTGACTTGTAAACAATAGCCTATTGAGCGTGTCACCATATTCACTATGCTTAAAGTGTGTAAGTGGGTTTCCTTGCGGATCTTTCAGCCCGCACACGCTCGCCTCGTTGTATTTACATAGATGAATATTAAAATCCCCTAGCCATATTTGGCTGGGAGAGCCCTTCTGTGTCCGTAAATTAATTGATCGGATTTCATTATTTAAATTATCGACCACTTGTTTCATGTTGCCCCCAAAATTATTGTTGTAGAAGTTAATTAATATCCAATGAACCCGATCTTTCACCTCCAATTGGACAATTTGAAAGCAATTGTTCTGTGGACCCAACTGTTTTACTTGTACCGAAAGTGTTTTAGAAACCAGGATTAATAAACCACCCTTAGCTCTGCCTGACGCTGAAGGAACGGCTGGAGTATGAATAGACCGGAATCCTACAAAGAAAACTGGCTCCACTGCCCAGGTTTCTTGGAAACATATAACGTCCCTCTTTTGCCATTAATTAAGCCACTCCACGTTTCTTGCTTTTAAAGCAATTCCTGCTACGTTCCATGAGGCTAAATCTATGATGTTCCTATCCCCTGTTTCCTGGGGTAGAACGGACGAGGATGAAACCTGCCTAGTGGACTCAATATTGGCTGAAATTATATAAGGTAGATACGTGGGTATTGATGGTCAGTCGCATGCTTCCATATCAGAAAGGGCTTCAAATCTGTTTGAGAGCCCAACACCCGATGTGGTGTTTGGGCAGTCCAACTGATGTGACGCCAAGAAGCCTGATCTTAGGCTACCCCTCTGATCGTAACCTGGGAGTGGGGCCTGTTTATAAAAATATTCCAATGGTAGAGGAATAATCTGCGTGTTCCTAGGGCGAATTCTATCCAGATTCCTAAGGAGGAAAATGCCAGTATAAGGATTATCAAAATTTATCACTACGCAGTCTCCAGGAAAAGTTTTCATTGATTGGCCCACCCACCTCACCCTCCTAGCCATGATAATTTGGCTGGCTAACTTATGACTGCCCATACCCCAGTTCGTGAATTGGCTAGATAGCCAGTGCAGGGATTTATCCATAAGCTGCACAGTCGATTCCTGCTGATTAGGGCGCAGAAGGGGGACATTGGTCAGCACCAGCACTAAGGGGGAAGCTGCTGGTGGGAGATGGAGGCATTGTTGACAGTTATTAGCATCCCTTGCTACAGGAAGATGGTCTGTTCCTGGTGGATGAGATGGCATTCTTGGTCCCCTTGGCCCTCGTGCATTCTGGTATGCCTTGTGTGTCACTTCTTCTTTGTCCATAGCGAATAAGGATTGTGTTGGTGGTTGAGGGAGGGATTGCTCATGCACTCGAGGTGGTGGACCCTCCGATATGGCTGTACTTGGGGGAATACTTGAGGATGATAAAGTGGTCACGTCCCCACAGGCACGGGCATTTTGTTGTAAATTAACCATGCGTGGGTGTGTAGATTCTGCATTCTGGGTTAATGATGGTACAGATGTAAATTGAAACTCGAGGGCAACTAATTTTTCTTCAATATTTGACAATTTAAAAGAATAGGATCAAGAAGAGTGGTCATTCGTTTAGTGACTTCTGTCCAAAAACATTGTCCACCTCTAACTCTCGGGGCATGGCGCTCTTACTTGGTAGCGCTTACGATATCACAGTATCCAGATTAGCTGGTTTTGCATTTACTGCCCTGGGTTTAGTCACTCTTATAGGTTTAGCTTGTTTTGGTTTGGCAATTCCACGGGATTTCCGTTGTTTTGAGGGGGCGGATTAACCACACTAATACAAGATGGCGATTCATTTCCCTCAGGGTGGGTATAGAAAGTGATCGAGTATTTGATGAAAACTCCCTTTGACCAGGTGGAAGGTCGTCAGGTGATTGAAAACCGGGGACAGGGGAACGATCTCAACAATGCTCCCAGGGGATGATCTATTGGCTAACAAGAGCGGTTCCATGGACAAGCGCCTCTCTGTAAGCTCTATTTCGTGAGAGAGGACGGTTGCAGCTCTAATCAGGAACGCATCGAGAGTTGCCACTGTTTCTCCCCTGTTGTGTCCACAACAGGTTTCTTTCTCCCCATAATTAATAGAGGGTTCAATAGGTAAAGCGAGTAAAGGTACCTTAGTCCAGATGTCAGATTTCAGAGGGGGGCCCAGCCCAGCCTCCTCTAGGCTCCGACGGGCGTGGACGGGCTCGCTCTCTGGCCCGGGCTTAGCCCGGGCACGTCCTCGCGCGCGTCCCGCGCTGCGGGTCGGCGTTTTCAAGCGCCTCCTGGCGCTGGGGATGATGGGCGTTGTAGTTTGCCCCCACTGCCACTGCAATCACGCTGGTCTCCTTTCCCCGGGCACAAGACACAAGCTCCTCGCGGCATTGTCCCTGAGGTTTGCATGCATCGGAAGCTTCAAACTGAGCAGGTCATTATACCATCCAAGCAGACATTCATGAAGTAATACAACACCTGCAATAGGAAAACCACCTGTCACTATAGCCTGGCTGCATCCCGAGCGACAGCCCCTTTACAAATGTAGTGGCTTGATCTCACATCCTGAGAAAAGCAAAGAAGTCATTTGTACAGGACAAGTGTTTGCCACTATCACCCATCTCTTACAATTCAGTCTTCATCTCTCTTGGTTACAGAGTTGAGTCCTGTTGTAGAACCTTCTACGTATAACGCAATGTGAAGCCTATAAAGCTGCTTGTGTAGCAGAACATATGATAAAAATGAAGTTTATCATATAGGAAACTGTAAACAAAATAGTGAGAAAAATTATAAAATATTATAACACAAAGGGCCTGATGTAGGAATCCAGCTTGCAAACTAGGGATGTGCAATTTGCACACCATGGGCCAGATGTACATAGACTTCCATTTGAGATTTCCTAATAGCAAAGTTTTGTGATTCGCTATAAGGAAATCGCAAACAGCTATGTACAACGGTGTGTTTTACATTATTTGCGATTCCCAATGGGTCGCAAGGGACCTGCCTCATTAATATTTATGAGGCAGGTTGCAATTTGAGACTCATTGGGAATGGCTAGCAATCACAGGGGTGGTGGATTGCTGGGGTTAGTAGACCACCATGTCTGTGACTGCTTTTTAAATAAGCAAAAGACACACAATTGATGGATGGAATGTAGAACAAATCAAAACATTCACCCCCAGTCAAGAGATCTGGGCTAAATCCATCATTCTTTTGCTCACAATGCCACCCCAGTTTAGACCCAGCCATATGCAAATCAGTCTTGACCCTGTGCCTCATGGGAACAGTCCAGCCCAAACTGCCATGCCAGGTCGTCCCTGGACCAGAAACAAGCATCCTGGGACCGGTTTCGGGGTTTCACCCCTCATCAGCCACGCTAGCTTGAATCCAGTGGCACAGTGAGCACGGGACCCACGTCTGGGCATACCTGGAGCACTTAGGGTGAGAAAGCAAAAGACACACAATTGATTGACGGAAAGCAGAACAAATCAAAACATTCACCCCCAGTCAAGGGATCTGGGTTAAATCCATCATTCCTTTGCACACCATGCCACCCCAGTTTAGACCCAGTCATCTGCAAATCAGTCTTGACCCTGTGCCTCATGGGAACAGTCCAGCCTGAACTGCCAAGCCAGGTCCTCCCTAGACCAGAAACAAGCATCCTAGGACCAGTTTCAGGGTTTCACCCCTCATCAGCCATGCTAGCTTGAAACCAGTGGCACAGTGAGCCTGGGACCCAGGTCTGGGCATACCCGGCGCACTTAGGACAAGAAAGCAAAAGACACACAATAGATGGACGGAATGCAGAACAAATCAAAACATTCACCCCCAGTCAAGAGATCTGGGTTAAATCCATCATTCTTTTGCTCACCATGCCACCCCAGTTTAGACTCAGCCATATGCAAAACAGTCTTGACCCTGAGCCTCATGGGAGCAGTCCAGCCTGGACTGCCAAGCCAGGTCCTCCCTGGACCGGAAACGAGCATCCTGGGACCGGTTTCAGGGTTTCACTCGTCATCAGCCACGCTAGCTTGAATCCAGTGGCACAGTGAGCCCGGGACCCACGTCTGGGAATACCCAGCGCACTTAGGGCGAGAAAGCAAAAGACACACAATTGATGGACGGAATCAAAACATTCACCCCCAGTCAAGAGATCTCGGTTAAATCCATCATTCTTTTGCTCACCTTTGTCGCCCTAAGTGCGCCGGCTCTACATTCCGTCCATCATTTGTGTGTCTTTTGCTTTTTAAATAAAGCAGTTTTTTATTTTGAAATGCAGTCAGTTTTCCTTAAAGGAAAACAGGATGCATTTAAAAAAGAAAAGTGAAAAGTTTCCACTCTTAAAAAATGTTGGCGCCCACATTCACGAATGGGGATTGGTCCCCAGGGCACTCCTCCCCCTTTGAGAATGCGTTACCACCAACTGAGAATGTTTTGTGACTGCATTCCTGGTCACAAACCATTCCTACATTCCAATGCGACTCGCTATTAGGAAGAGATGCCCTTGGCACGCACCTTCCTAATAACGAGTCGCAAACCCAATTTTCGATTCGTTAATAGCTTACTGAACCGTAAATAAGGCTTTGTACATTTAACAAGCATTTGCAATGCAATCGGTCTCGCCTTTGGGACCTTTTTTTTTTTTTTTGAAAGGATTTATATAGTGCTGGCTAGACCCGGAGGTATCAGAGCGCTTTACATGAGAATCAGACCATAGTTGCAGGTTACATCGTTACAAAGGTTACACAGTTATTAGAGCATAGCTACATAATTACATGTTAGGTCGAGACAAACAATAAGGACATATACGTAAGGGAAAAAGCAGGCAAGGGAAGAGATACAAGGGGAAAGGGGGTAGGAGCAGGGGGAGTAGACATAGAATGAAGGGGGGAAAGAGGAGGGGGAGGGTGAAAGACACAGCAAGAAAGAAGAGGGGGAGGGTGATGGGGGCACAAACCGGTAAACGCGTAATAGCTGCGTCCAAAGTCCAGTAAACTGTGATCCCAGGGGAAGTGGCAGCATTCCCCCATCTCCGTTGCGAGAGGCTCCCTATTATGCAGTGGGCTCTCTCACAGGGGTCTCTGAGTCTCTAAGGCCTACCTACTGGATCCTTCCCCAAAAAGGGGAGAGGGAGTGCTTTGGCAAGGGGCGCCATACCAAACCTTAACTGTGAGTGGCTCCCTTAGCGCAGTGGACTCTCTCAGAGGGAACGCTGAGACTCCAGAGTATATATATTGGATCTTTCCCCAACAAGGGGAGAAGGAGTGCTTAGTCAAAGGGCACAAGGGACAGGGGGCTAGGCGGCGTAGCAGACAGGGGGAGAGATTCAGGGGAGAGGGGATAGGAGAAGAGGAGGTAGACAAAGAATGAAAGAGGGAAAGCGGTGGGGGAGGGTGAGAGACAGAGCATGAAAGAGGAGGGGGAGGGTGAAGGGGGTACAAACCGGTAGACGAGTAAAAGCCGCGTCCAAATGATTTGTCACATTCTGTACATTGATATGATCTCTCTCCAGTGTGGGTTTTCTGGTGTTGCTTTAGATCTCCCTTTCTTTTAAATGCTTTGTCACATTCAGTGCATTCTTACGGTTTCTCCCCAGTGTGGATTTTCTTATGTCGTTTTACCTCTCCAATTGTTATAAATGCTTTGTCACATTCTGTACATTCATACGGTTTCTCCCCAGTGTGGACTTTCTGATGTCGGTTTAGCTCTCCAATTGTTATAAATGCTTTGTCACATTCTGTACATTCATACGGTTTCTCCCCGGTGTGGATTTTCTGATGCTTTCTTAGATTATTTTTCCTTCCGAACCCTTTCTTACATTCTGTACACTTATACGATTTCTCCTCTGTGTGGACACTCTGATGCTGCATTAGGTCTTTCATTGCAAAGAACACTTTTCCACAGTCAGTCCATCAATCTGTTTTTTCTCCAGTATGAAGTTTCTTATGTCACACTTGCTCTTTTTTTTTGCCTAATAGATGTTTTGTCACATTCTAGATATTCATACGGTTTCTCTCCTGTGTGTTCTTTCTGATACCAGGTTAGCTCTTCCTTCGTAATGAGCACCTCAGACTTGCTTCAGTATGTCAGTGTGTTGTGTCTTCAATGTCTATCAGCTGATATCTAAAAGCCAGGTACAGACCACATTGGTCAGCTTGGGTTTTCTGCTGTAGAAAAAGACTTTGGCGAGGCATTAGCTTTCAAGGGAAGAGTTTTTGAGGCATACTGTTTTTACATCACTGCCCACACCAGTGATGTTTAATAGCTTTACTTTTTTCGTTTATTACTGCATTTATTTCACCCCTGCAGCAAAGATCCTGCTCTTCACGGTCAGCAGCAATGCCCTGGAGGTCAGGCGGTCAGCAGTCCAGGAAGCATGGTTCACCCCCTGCGCTTGCGCAGAGCCGCAGACCCCTAAACTTCCGGCTCGAGCACAACTAGGAACTGCTCATTCGCGGCTCCTAACTTCCAGTCCGATTCATGCGCAGTCATTAAGTAGTGACCCATTCACAACTAGTAACTGGAGCACAGCGCGTGCGCAGTTATTAAACTTCCGGTCTTATTCACAAATACGAATATATGTATATTATATGTATTTGTATGAATTTAGCTATGTAGCACATTAGCCTGGATGCTGAAACATCTACTGTTCTTTAACAGGGAGGGAAAATAAGCACCAAACTGCGTGAAACGCCAGGTATGGGAACACATGGAGAGAAATATTGCCTTTCAGCGGGAAATGGTATAGTCCAAAGCTCTGTTTTTAATATAAAATCAGGGCCTTCGGTGGTCATATCACTGAAAATACAAGATTTGAAAAAAATATTATTGTCTACCGGTGCTCATGGAAGACAATTTCTATGGACTGGAATCTAGAGAATGCTAAAGTGATTCTGGTATTTTACTGACTTCTGCTGTGTAGAAAATGGGTTTTGTGGACATATGAGACTACATGTCCTGCACAAAGAGCAGGTCAAAGTCTTTCGCAGTTTTGCTACCTAAATGGCATTCATTGGTGACTTTAGCTTTAGCATTGGTGACCTGAGGCACAGGGTCAGACTGATTTGCATGTGGCCATGTCTGAACTGGGGTGGTGGAGTGAGCTAAAGAATGATGATGGATTAAACCCAGATCAGTTGACTGGGGGTGAGTGTTTGATTGGCTCAAACGTTCCGTCCATCATCCCCTTTTGTATCGCTTTGGTCACCCTAAGTTGGCGGGGGTGTGCCCAGACGTGGGTCCCTTGCTCACTTTGCCACTGGATTCAAGCAAGCCTGGCTGATGACGGAAGAGGCACAGGGTCAGACTGATTTGCATGTGGCCATGTCTGAACTGGGGTGGTGGAGTGAGCTAAAGAATGATGATGGATTAAACCCAGATCAGTTGACTGGGGGTGAGTGTTTGATTGGCTCAAACGCTCCGTCCATCATCCCCTTTGTATCGCTTTGGTCGCCCTAAGTTGGCGGGGGTGTGCCCAGACGTGGGTCCCTTGCTCACTTTGCCACTGGATTCAAGCAAGCCTGGCTGATGACGGCTGAAATGCCAGAAACCGGTCCTAGGATGCTTGTTTCCGGTCCAGGGAGGACGTGGCTTGGCAGTTCGGGCTGGACTGTTCCCATGAGGCACAGGGTCAGACTGATTTGCATGTGGCCATGTCTGAACTGGGGTGGTGGAGTGAGCTAAAGAATGATGATGGATTAAACCCAGATCAGTTGACTGGGGGTGAGTGTTTGATTGGCTCAAACATTCCGTCCATCATCCCCTTTTGTATGACTTTAGCTTTAACACCAATGACAGATTCGGAGACCCACTGGATATCAGCGGAAGTGACGCTATAGGACTTGGTTAATTGTCCAAGGAGGCATATGATGCCAGCAGAATGACACAGCTGATCATAGACTTCCCACCAGTGTCAGTCAACACTAAAAGTCCCCAAAAACAATAAAATAAACATACCGCACTTCATCGCTGCGTGCACCGCTTTAGGAATACGCAGGCGGTCTAGTAAGTGGATTTATACAAAATTTACTGGCACATGCATCAACCGAAATACTGGTCACAAACGGGCAGATTCTCAGAATCTGTCCCGTTACGATCAGTATTTCTGCATTTGGGATGCATCATCCCAAATGCAGAAATCGCAATTTAAGGAATCGCAAAATTGCTATTCCTTAAATTGCAATTGCATTTAAGGAATCACAAATTGAGATTCTTTAAATGCAATGCATTAAAGTTAAAAATGTGCGATTTCGCTAATAGGGGAGCAAATTACCATGAAGTTAAACTGCATGGTAATTTGCAAAAACTTTGAAAAATGCACTAAAGTTCTTTTTCAAACTTCCATTTACACACACACATGCCCTTGGGGCATGTGTGTGTGCAAGATGTACTCATATGCAGATTTCAGGGGTGCAACAGGGTGTCCTTTTGACACCCTGGCACCCTTGAAATAGCTCCCGCTATTAGCCATTCTTTAATAGAGAATCACTCATAGTGAATATCTTCCCATTCATTCCTATGGGCCTCCTGGCCCATAGGAATGAATGGGTAGGTATTCCTTAATTGCGACTCGCAATTTGCGAGTAGCAATTAAGGAATGTTTAGGAATCGCTATTTATTGAGCGATTTCTACATGCATAGGCAATTGCGATTCCTTAATAGCAATTCCTTAATAATAGCTATTAAGGAATCGCAATTGCCTAGCTTGATGCATGTGCCCCAAAGTTACATATAATCCCAATTAATTCATGAACGAGAACTAATGGAATACGACTAAGACATAGGTGCTGTACAGAGAACCACGTGACCTCAGCTCTGACCAATGGCTTACGCCGTCTGTCCTCACGGGAGGACAGATGTAGTAGAACCACATTCCGCATTTGTTGTAGAGTTTAGCTCACACTGTTGGGTCTTAAAGCAACCGGCAAACCAAGGTGCCGGGTAGGCGACCCCAACCTGCCACATTCCCCCCCTCCCCCATGACAACGTACATGACAGGCTGCAGATTTCTGCATACTGCTTCCAGCTTCAAATTGTTATTAGCAGCTCATTCACATACCTGTTAACTCTACAGGACAGGTGGAATTACCATAACCCCGTCATCAATGTTAAGTGGTAGAATAAACCATACGAGCAAGACCTGGGACGCTGTGAGATTAATAGAGCAATGCGGCCTGCTTACCTGCACACAAAAAGCTTAAACACCTGCAGAATACACTGCACACGTTTTAAGACAAATTCAACTCCTAGTACAATAGATGCAATGGATACAAAATCATAGGTCATCCTCAAAAGAGAAAAAATAGCATTGCCATACGCGCACATGCCCGGTTACCCCCGAGCGATACACACAAACACACAGGTGACAGTAACGTTTCAGAGTGAGGTTTAACAGTTTCCTCCAGAAAAGTCAGGGCTACATGGCTCAAACCGCAGAATTTACGAATACTAAAATGACACTGGTTACAAACGGAACCCACCTGTTCATAAACCACCTTTCCGACACCACAACAAAATACAAAGCACCATGTGACGAGCTTACATTTCGTCCAATCGCAAACACCCAAGGCACGCATTTGCTTTAACTCTCGGGTTCTCGTGCCTTGTAGACCACGTGCATTGCAGCCGAAACACCCCACTAAGGTTTAGGTCCCTCGTGGCACACTCAAAATGTCTCTGAATGCTTAAGGAGCACGTGGGCAGTCTAATATACGAAACGAGATAGTAGGTAAGTCAATTTTAAAGTTAAGGCTAGATTACAATGTATGTCCCGGTGACCAACGAGTGAGATTCTGGAACATTACGCCTCCTTCATCTTCTGCAACTCACTATACGTCCTAGATGCGGAAAGGGTTTCCATTAGGCGATGTAAAAGACCAGCCATGCGTGTCCTTAAAGCATATAACACTTGTGCAAATATCAGTCGGACGTATATAACATTCTTACAACAGGCCGCGCCACCAAGCTCTCCAACCGTGCGCGATGTTCACCATTGCTACCTTGCACACTCCTGGTGCCATACACTAGCGACGGGGTCACTCCTCGCTTGTCCAGTGGGACCACAGGGGCTGTCCCTGGTGACTGGCAGCCGCTGAGGCTTCCGTTAGACGAAACCCCACTTCACGGCCAAAAACAGGACTTCAAATTATATATTTAAAAAAACACACTTGTAAATGAATTAAAGAATAGATCAATTCTCCCGATCTAAAGACGCAGACTTTTCCTCATCACGGACTAAAGAAAGATCACACTGGGCATTCTGTCCTGGCCACACAGCGTAAAATAAGCTTCCTTTGCTTTTAAATAGTAAATCATCTTAAAATGGTCGTTACCATCCTGAAGGAGTCCTTATCCTGAGGCCGGGGTGACTGCATCTGGGCACACTGTCTGTCCTGGATAGGCAGGCACATTGCCTGCTCACACGCGGTCAGTGTGCGTCAGGAGCTGCGCTGAGAACATGAGTGTACAGAAGAGACTCATTCAGAAAACGAGCACTCACAAGATGGCACTGAACATCGCCCTCTTAAAACGAGAGAGAGTTGCACTGGCGTCAAGAGCGGGTACGTGGTTTCAAAACAAGCATTTGCAATGCAATAGGACTCGCATTTACGCGAGACCTATTGCATTGCAAACGGGAGTGGGGAAGCCACGAACAAAGGGGGGGGGCGCGGGCGAGAAGGCACGGCCTGCAGGAGGGGGGGGCACAGGAAGAAAGTAGTGCTGTGCAACAGTCGAAGTAAAGGGGCCAGTAGCCATGGAAGGACACAAATGATGACATTACCATCATAGGGAGGGATTAACAAGCCTAAAACCGATCGGAAGGCAGCATTTAAGACAAAAGCCAATTAAAATGATGGGCGGAGAGTGGGCGGAGCTTCCACTGAGCTTCCAACCCATACTGAATACTGCATGCCTCGCAAAGCGAGTAGCGCATGCGCGCTGAAGCTATAGGCTCGACCTAAAAATGCTTTTTTCAGGTCGCATACGTTTGTGAGCTGGATAAAGCTTCGTACATCTGGCCCCATCTGCGAATGGGAATTCAATTTGCATTGTGACCTATTAGTCAATAGGATGCATTACAAATTGTTTATTTGCAGGTGGTCTGAAAATGGTGCGTCTTATGAATATTGAGAGGTACATCATAATTAGCGACCCCTGTGATTGGCTGTGAATGCAGGCATGAGGGTTTGCAAAGGACAGTACAACTCCATCCCTGAATTTGCTTTCCCGAATTTGGAGGGAAAAAAAAATTAAAAGCAGGCCAAGTCTAATAAAGTAACAGATGCAACTGTTTTTAAAAAAAAAATGTTTCCTCCATTTTCGGCGACATGTGTACTTTGTTATTTGCTTGTACTCAATAAACCGATATTAAACAAAAACATGTTTCTCATTTGGAAACACTTTGGGGAACCAAAAGACCGCTTTGGTCTGAGGCTGTTGACACGATTTCCAAAGCGGAATCCATCCCAAGGGGACATTGTCCTCTTTGAAAACTAGTTATCACCTTAAAGCAGGTGTCGATAACTGATAAATAGATTGTAAAGCCCTTGATACATTCCATTGTGAAACCCAAATAGGAGAGGGACATCCATTTCACGTCCGTTCTATACGTGGTTCATAATGGACGACAAAAGCCCTTTTATGAGTCAGAAAGTATTAATCCGACTCGTTAAAGGGCTTTGATACATTTTAAAAGGTGTTTTGCGGTCGCAAACTCTGTGTTTTTGTGACCACAAAATACCTTTGCACGAGTCCTAAATGTATAATATCGTGCTTATTTTGTGTGTTCTCATTTGTTTTCAATGTGTAAATTGCCAAATGCAGCGGATAGGCAGGGTTGGCGGGGGGGCAGGGGTGTTAAAGTTGTTGTTAAAGGTAGGCTTTCCATAAAGATATGACTGGGCCGCCAATGTTTAAGGTGTGACAGTGTGTCTACTTAATGAGAGTAGGTTAATGTGTGTCGAATAAACACAATCACCCTGGCATTGGGAGTGATCGGTGTGTCTGAAGCCAATATGCCATTTATGTTTTGCACAGAGAACCAGACGAAAATCCCAATAGTTATTTCTATGTTGCCTACTGCACTGACTTATAACGTATATCACTAATGACTGACAAATGTCCTTTTGGTCCAGAACTGATGTACTTGAATGTGTTTATTAATACCTTTTTAGTGTCTTCATCCACTTGCTTGACTTGGGGTTTATATAATCGTTTTTTCAATGTTAGTTAATATAATTCAACTGGAAATGTGTCCAAAGCAAAACCTTGTAAAGACAGCTAACAGTTTCCACTGTACACACGTTTTAGTGATGATCCTATACTGTATTGTGCAGATAAACTATCAATAATAAACTGTAAAATTAGCTTTTGATACAGGCCTATGCCAGACCCCTGCATGGGGCCCGACAGTGAAGCTGACTACAGCAGAACGTGAGCCCAACCATTATGTGGCCACGCTAATTTTACAAACGTGAGGCAAAGGAAGAATTGCTGCTACAGATATCCGAAAATCCTCCCAGATAACAACCTACAAATGTGCTCCATTGTCGATTGGTTGCAGAAGGAGGAACTAGAAATGAATGTTTGGACAACTTTGCTGAACTGAACAAAAACAATTCAACATATACAAAGGAGATTTTGCTAGGTGAAGCTTAGTGAGATCTTAACCCAATGTACAAACAGGTTGTATATATACATTGACCAAGATGCCACCATTCACATGCTTTCTGATAGTTTGCAGGCCGCTTTGCCTCATTTGAGAGTGAGATCAGTTGTCACCTTTTCCAGTTCTGTCCTGAAAGCTGTCAGATTCGATAAATCTTTCTTCAAATATTAGTTTTGGATTTCAAAGTAGATACTCCTCATCATGTATGTAATGATATTTATATATCACAAACATAGCTAGTAAGCGACGGAGCGCTGCACATTACAATGGGGGCTGGAAAACGATCTACAAGATTGTGTGCATCAAGTGGGGGTTACACAAACACATTTCACACATTAGCCACAAGGAGATTAAATGATTTGCCCAGAGTCCCACCATGTTGAGCCAATGGTAGAGGCTGGATTTGAACCAGGGTTATTAGGTTCCAAAGTCAGTAGCTATAGCCACATATCCACATCTCCTCGTGCCCTTTACTATACTGTATATGGAAGCTAGTTAAAACCCAAACATCTCAATGTGACCAATATTTGTAATGATTGTATATACTTATGTGGTATTTGCATAGTACAAACCTAGCTGTAGTGTCCTGCTGGACACATCACGTAGCAGACCCTCCCTAGGGGCTGCGATGTACACCAACCCCACATCTATCCATCACAGGTGTCATTGGTCAGGTGACCCTGCCAATAAAAGGGACCGGATGCGCGTGTCCAGGGCCTAGTGTCTACATGATCCTTAATCTTAGCATGTGGGCCTAGGGCAGAGGTCTTCAATCTGTGGGGCGCGACCCCCAGGGGGGCCCTGGAGTCATGGAAAGGGGGTCGCACATTTCCAGGCCTCACTTCTGCCTGGAATCCAAAATGTGCTTTTCCTTTTGAAAAAAGAGAACCCTCCGGGTGCTTCATTCTGATTGGTAAAATGCTTCTGCTGAAGTTAATTGAGTCTCCTGCGCTGTGAAAAAAAGAGGCCGGGCAGACAGGTAAAACAGTCCTTCACACCAGGGTGCCTGCTTGGCTGAATAAAATGCAAATGCAGCTATGAGTTAATCTGGAAATGTAAAGGGTGCTTGGGGGCGGTAATCACTCCAAGCATTGTGATTGCAAAGATTTGGGGTTTTTTCAATGGTAGTAGGAAGAGTTAATACCTGGGCTGTGAAGTCGTGCTTTTAATTGTAACTGTATTTACACAGCACTTAGAACCCCTGAGGAGGGTTGAAGGGACAGTTATCCCCCAAAAAAATTTGCATTACTTATGTACTGGTATTACTAAAATCTACATTTTGGAAGCTCCATTTTATCCTAAAATATTATTTTAAAAATGACTTGCGCATTCACAAAAAATTACACAACTCGCTATTCTCCACTGCACCAACCAAATGTAAATCTGTGGCTCTCTGGTTACAGACACAGACCCCTGAAGGCATTAACTAATAGTGGTTTCATAATGTACTACAGTGCATTTCCTACGGAGTAACATCTTTTAAAATGTATTTTTCATTTAAGCTACCCATTATTTTATATGTAGCTACCCAATTGTGAAAGGTCTAAAAAACAAACAGAATATTTTGGGGATTATTTATGAGACACTTGTGCCGCTGGAGCGTCACTTTTTTTGAAGCTCCGGCAGCGCAAGCGTCTCAATCATATCTATGTGGCGACGCAAAGTCACCCAGCGTGGCTTTGCATGGCCTCATAGATATGGAGTAAGATGAAGCAGCGCAAGTCGCTGCGCTGCCTTACTCTGTGTCAAGAAGGCGTTCCATGGGCATTGCGGTAGGTGTTCCCACGCAACGCCCATGGATTTTGACGCTGCCCCAGATTTACAAAACCATGTAAACCTGGGGCAGCGCCAAAACCTTACGCCTCCACACAGCAGGCATAACGGGGAAAATGTTTTCATTTCTCCTTGTTTTTTCCTCTTTCCATGTGTGCTGCATTCTGCAGCACACATAGAAAGAGGAAAACCCCTCACTGGATTGTTTTTGTGCACCAAGGTGCCCTTCCTCCACAAAAACAATCCTGCCTATGTTGGCGCAAGGCAGCAATTTGTGCGCCAACACAGGGGAAAGGACAGGAATGTACCATATTCCATAAATAAGGTGCATTCCTGCCCTTTCATATTGGCGTAGGACAGTGCAGCAAGAAGACTTGCGGCGCTGCCCTACGCCAATGCCTCATAAATGAGGCCCTTTGTTTTTAGCCACACCTTTGACCACGCCCCACGATCACTGACCTTTAGTTTGATAAACACGGTTTAATATTATTTTCCCACTGTAAAAATGATTTGTTGTGGGAATAGGGGCGTTTATGGTTGTCGATAGTTGTCAATGATGGGGAGGACCAAGTTCTAGAAATTTTTGTCAGGAAGGGGTCCTAATGCCCAAAAGATTTTGACAGGGGGGTCTCGGCATCAAAAAGTTTGAAGACCTCTGGCCTAGGGCCTACATCTTTACATTGGCGACAAGGGGATCTGACCCCACCTGCTGCACGGCCCCGGAGAAATGTGCTCTGAAGGAATAAAGACGAGGAACTCTGTTCTAGCCTGGGGAGTAGAAGAGATGTTTAACACCACCCCCCATTTCGCTGCTCCAGCTACCATCCACCTACAGTGACCACTCTGCAGGCAGTACAGCCAGATGAAGAGGAGATGAGTGGTGCCATGCTGGGAGGCCCTGAAGGCAAAAAGGATGTCTGGCTACAGTGCCACCATGAAGCCACTCATTGGTTGTGCTGGAGTGCTGTTAGAGTGTTTTCCCTCGCCCACTGTCCTCACTCACCTGGGCATGTGAAGAAGTGAGCCACGGTGCTGTTAGAGGGAACTTCACAGGCAGAGTCAGCAAATACTAAGAAGTGGAGCAGACAAGCCGATTTCTGCAGTGGGACTCTTCACTGTGTGAGGCACGGAAGAGTGAGCCCAGCCCTAAGAGATCAAAGTCTGCTAGTACAGTTTGGCCCACTGAACATGGAGAAACGACTCCGGGCTGAAAATAGTACAGCTCAACAGAAGGGGCAGGCCCACTAGAGGGAGCTTGCTTTACAAGTAGAAAAATAAGCAGTGAAGGACCAAGAGCAACACATGGTCAGCTGGGCGAGAGGTATGCCCCACGTGTGAATCGGAGGAAAAGCATGGACAAGTGCAGAGAGTACTGTGTGGCCCCCTAGTCGCCGCCTATCACCACTGCAAGGAGGAGAGGAGACCGTTTCACTTCCAGCAGGAACTCTACAGCATGAGCCGGGAAACCACTGGCTGTGAGGAGCAAGTGAGGGGCACAACCTGGCCCAACAACGAAGGAGCCTTCCATTATGCACAGAGGCTGGTGGACCTTACTGGTCAGCTGGGTGCTCGAGCCAGTGCGGTGCAATCCAACACAAGGGGCACCTGTGCACTGTATGCCGAGTGCATGAAGATGCACATGACAAAGATCTGCTCTCTGCACCACACAGAATGTCCCTGAGCTGACCGCGCTCAGTCACAAAGGCAGCGTGACACCCACAGCTCACTGCTAGAGGGTTCCATTTGACTAGCCCACAACCACAGGAGAACCAGGGGAAGAAAAAACCCACCCACTCTCTCCACTCACACAAGTAACGAAGGGCCCCATTGCCTCCAACCTGCAGTCTTCCACCAGAAGGAACTACTAGGGATGTTGCTGACCCCACTGGTGAGTAGCAGTACTACGCCAATGCATCAGCAAATTAAGAGAGCCCCATATCTGGTATGTGTGCAGGCACACTTTAAAAAAAAAAAACCTGTCTGCTCTGCTTAGAGGCTGCATGGGCTAACCACGACAGAGACCAGGAGCCACAGCAAGTCACAAGGAACAAAGCTCGCAGGCTGGCAGAGGGAAAGCATGGACACAACCAGACCCATAGACCCAGAACATTCCCAAGCACAGCACAAACTGTAGGGTAGTTCCTATTTCCCTAATAAGCTCTGCGCATTGGAATAATATACCCTATAGTTTTGACATAGGACTGAGGTCAGTATGTCCCTATCGAGTATATTAAACTTAATTAATTTGTACCAGCTAACTCAGAGGCCACTAGAAACTCCTTGTAAACAAGAAGGGAGTAGTTTCTGGTAACCGCATAAACATGACAACTTTGTTTCCCTTTAGAATTGGAACACTCTCAGAATCGTGGAAACAACAGATAAGTTTCACTCAGCTAATCGTGCATGCTTAGTTTCTTCAGAGTTACACAGAAAGAATAGACGGGCGTTTCAATAAAAGGATTTATTGAACAGTCTTGTTTCTCGTGTAAGAGATATGAGCTGTTATAATCATAAGACAGTATGCGAGATATATTATGTACAGCGTAAGCAGTAGAAAGAAATAATACTGCACTAGCATTATCTTTTAGCTATGACACATATATTCATATACATAAATAACATAAGTAAAAAATGCGAGTACCCATGAGATGCTTCTCTAACTAGTTCTACCCCAGTGTACCTAACCTAAGTGTAGTACAAGGTAAGAAGTAGGTGATGTATTCTATAGTATGGTATGCTAAGTCTAGTATGCCAAGAGTCCCTCTAGGTTCTAGTCAGCTCCATACCTTGAGAATGAGAGAGGTGGGAATCTCTTTCCGGGTCTCGAACTCTAACACCCCGCGAAGGGAGTCAGAACACTGGAAGCTGGATTCTCTGCGAGCAGGGATGACAGCGTCTCTTGTCAGTGCGTCAGGCCGGGACACGGGCTCCTCTAAAGTCGACGTCTCCTCCTACTTGCTTGGGCAAGGGAAGGTATATTTATACCCAGTAGATGCCTTGGAATGTTAGCATTGACGTAAAGTTGGGCAGAGGAAGACGTCAGGAATGAACCCTTAAGGAATAGCGGTTCATGCATAATAAATGAGTTCTTGGAGAAATCAATAATCCTGTGCTAGGGGAACTCCCAAGAGCTTAAGGTTAAGGGTCTGGTTTCTAAGAACTCGTTGTGACGTTGGGGTGGACGGATGTAGGTGACCATGCCTGTATTTGGATAGCATGGCTAATGCCTAAATAAGGACTGGAATCTTATGCCTATATAAGGGCAATGCGAATTGTGCCTATATAAGGACATGTATCAGGAAAACCTATATACGGACACCTAAAGCGGAATACAACACCCACTCCACTTTCGAATGAACGATAATACTAAATGCTAAACATTAAATGCTAAACATTAAACTGAGTACCACATGTTGCTAAAAACATTTCTAAAAGCATATTAAAAGAAGTTTAAAAAAAACTGTTGCTAAACATGTAATGTAATAGGTACTGTACATTTAAAGCATTTTTTCATTCTAAGCATATATCTGAACTAAAATGCAACATGAATGAATAAACAGAAATATATACATATGACGAAATGGTTGACAAGTATTCAAAAATCAAAGCCATTTCATAACATGGTAGTAAATGAAATTTGTAATTAATAAGGTGACAATGTGTCCCTGGAAGTATTCAAAGAAGTCCGTTCTATATGAATAGTTCTACTATAAGCAGACTGAATTGCCATGTATTTTCAAAAAATAGAGAGAGAGAAAAAAAAAATCAATTTTTTAGGAAGAGTTCCAAGTTTAGTTCTGTTTTGAAAATATGGAGGCCAAATTTATTGCTTCCCCGGTACACTGTGAGCCGAGTCAAAGTCAGTGTAAGGGTCTGGTGTAAACATGAAATCATCTACGCTTGTAGACAAAAGGTCGTCTACCGATGTCGGTGAGAGTTGGAACACCTCGTTTAGAAGGTTAACTGCACAGAGATGTGGAGCATCGCCTTCAGCATAGGATGCTGCAGCAACGTTTGCGTCCGTTGTTACCTGTGTGCCTGTTGATTCATCTCGTACCTCAGCAGCAGCAGGAAGCGTCTGTGAGATCTCAACGAATGCTGTCATCAGGATTGGTAGCCTCTGGGGACAACACAGAGCATGGGCCGTTATCGGGTCCAGCTGAGTATCGATATCCATTGGCATGACTGATGGGAGTGTTAGACAGGTGTCTAGCACCCATTCTTCACCGCAAAGCAGGCAACGTAGAACAGGTAAGATGCAATCTTGCCAGATTGGTCTAAATGACAGAAACCATGTTGTATTAAGTTCCCGTAGACGAGGTATGCCCAAAAGTTGCACTATGAGCTCACGGCACTTCCGTTCTAAGAGAGCTTTCTCCAAAGTGCTGGAAGTGATGCTGGTTGATAGGCTTGCCATAGCGTAGTAGTAGGAATAAAAACAGGATTCCTGCAATTAGTGCTAGAATTAATGGCAGACCACCAAACACCGAATGTGCGAAGTTTGGAATGATTCCGAGGACTGCCTTAAAAGGTGTTAACAGTCCTGAACAGATGGTCTTAAATACATATACAATCCCGCTCGTATCAAACATGTTTAAGATACGTCCCATCATTTCTACGAAATGTATAGGGCAGTTTGTACGAATTAGAGCCTCTATCTCAGCCGAAGTCCTTGCAATTTGTAGATCATAAGTTTCTTTGGCCGAGGTCAAAGGCACGGTCTGTTGTAAAAGCATGGCTTTCATTCTGCTTAAAGTATCAAAACGTATAAAAGAAACATTCAATGAAGGCCATAGAGGCGACTACCTGACTGTGTCTATTGGGGGGAACAATACTTGCATACAACAAGTAACCCTGGAGCCAACCGTTACCAGATATGGGATTCCTGGCAACATGCCGCAGCAACTCTGATCATTCAACATGAGGTAACTCCCGTTAGAAAGTTGGCCAAACGCTGGATTAATCACAGCAGCTGGTGTACCCTGCAGGTGGCAGGACAAGTTTGCCACAGAACCATTACAAGCCCCGTGTAAAGAAATGTCCTGACATGAGTGAACAGCTCAGTGCATTTTCACAGTTTGTACCACTTAGAAACACTTCACGATCCCCACTCCAACATCTGTATTCGTAAGGTAAATCCCAGGATGTCTTAATGTATTTTTTACCCAACCTTTCATATTTGCCTGCTTGCATTTGTTTGAGGCAATTCTGAAAATGAAAAGTAGTGACAGGCAGAGTTATTTTGCCATGGATAAGCCATTCTGTAGCTGGTTTTTCTGCTACCGTAAATGGTAATTTTTCCAGTTTTTCAATGCCCAGCACTGTATACTTTGCTCCCCTTTGTGCCAGTTCGACCTGTTTATCCGTTCGATTGTATTCTGAAAACAGAGACGACGTGTTGATAAAACGCCAAGGCACATAGCCTGCACGCAACAATTGCAGCGTCCAGCCTAATAACATAATAGAACGTAGCTGAGATTGGCCTTGTTGCAACATGGCTAAATCTTGTTCCAGTATGTCAATAGCAGAGGATACAATGTTGTCCAGTGAATAAATTCTGGATGACAAAGTTGTTAACCCGTTGTCGACCACAGTGAGAGATTTCTCTAAGTTAATACGATCAAGCTCATGTATTCTTTCTGCGGCCTCTGCCTGTGAAACCTTCCATATTTCATTATAAGCAGCATAAATGCCGGCATATATGAAACGTTTTTGACGCAGTTTTCTTGGTCCTAGCAAGAAATCCCTAAGGTCTGCGTCTTCTTTAAGTAAAGATAAGTGTTGTTTCACATCCTCGAGTGTAGATTTTTGCAACCAGTCGAGGCACAATTTTCCTACACTGTATGTTGTTACTACCCCCGGATGTTGTCGTTGAACATAATGTGGGTCTGGCCTATGGATGGTAAAGCCCTGTATTCTATTCAGGAATCTTTCTTGACAGATGTTTGTGTCTGTGGGCCAGAGCAACCATTTTTTCCAATCAGGATCTGATCTGTTGTTTTGTAGTATTGTGTCTACTGTGACCGCTCCCTGTGTAGTGCTATTACTTGCAGGTGTTGGTACAGAAGGTGTGTTCATGTCTTTGATCTTGGCTAAACCAAGGCAAGACGTTTGTTGCACAGTGTCATTCAAAAACATTATTTGCTGTGGGATGATACAGGCTCCAAACAAAGCTTCTATCCCCTGCACTTGCCAATCTTTAGAACCCCAGACAGATTTTGTGTCGATTGTGTCTTTCCAAAAGTCAAATCCTTGTCTAGACAGTTGGGTAATAAAGGCTGCAGAATAAATCTGTTTTGTATTAGTTAACATAATTTTCTGTCCTGTTTTGTTTACATTTTTATAGTAAAATGTTTCTGGATCAGATGCATTGTACCCTGAAAAATATGGAAACTTATTTGCAAACGTTGTTGAACTACCCTTTGGTAGTGTAGGACAATGTTCCCATTGGTTAAACATAAAAATATTTCTAGGTGTTGCAGATTTATGCAAGAAATGATGACCATAGTGGTTGTAACAATAAAGCTGTTCGTAGTCTGATGAACCCTCTAAGTTTTCATTGTTAGAGAACGCAGCAGACCTTTCTAGATCAAACATCAAGTCATTCACAGTCTCAAAGTCCCAATCATCAGAATAGGTACTGGAGGTAATAAAGTCACTTAATGAAATTTTAAATAAATGTGGAATCTTCAAAAGTTCAGACGGGCCGAATATGTCGAAATCGGTTTTGTCCCAAACTATACCATCCTGTATAGGAACGGCTGTGATGTTCACTGCTGACAAGTCTCTTGCTTCACGATGGGAAGATTTGTGTGGTTTTAAAAGTAAGTTCACATTTTTACTTTCAGTGTCCAAACGAATATATCTGCCATTCATAAGCACGCTAAGAGTCATAACCAAAGCTAGCCAAAGCAGAAAGAAAAATATTCCAGAAATAATCCATAGTTCAATCCATGATGAAACCAGATAAGTCTCTTTCAGGAAATGAAAAAGGTCTTGTACTTGTTCTTTGAAAGTTTTTAGGGCTGGCGTCGTTTCAGGCTCACTTGGATCCTCAGAAAACGTATCAAAGTTAATGAAGTAGCCAGAAGCAGTTCGGTCAATTGTTGGAATTGCATCAGGATTCGTCGAAATCGCTGGAACCAGTTGATCACTTGCTACGTTGGTGTAGACAGGTGTATCTGGACGAACTGTTACTTGATTTTCAAGAGGGATGAGTTCCATAGCATTGCTGCTTAGTCCTTCATCTCTTACTGCTGAATTCTCGATGGTTATGAGCCTTTCAGTCTGAACCTCTTGGATAGTAGCGAGAGGAGTGCGTCTGCTACTAGGTCGGAGTCCACGAGGCCTACTATTTAGTGTTGGCCACATACTGTGGTTTGATGAGGTCGATTGACACAAATCTTTTCTCCTTTTTTACAGCAAGGGGCAGCAGAAGTACTGTTCTTGTTCCGTGGACGGCTAGGACAGTTACTGGTTGTCTGTAAGAAGATCCAAATTCCTTCTTGTCCGCAATCTTCTCTCTGACTAGATCCCCAACTTTTGGGATCCAGACAGGCCTTGCTGAGACTGCCGGTTTTTCCCCAGTGGTGGTTGGCTTCAGGAACACGTTGCTTTGTTTCGATCTTAGTTCATTTAGATCCTGTAAAACAGCCAAACGATCTTTGATATCAAAGGGTTTCTTTTCCACCACTGTGCCTTTACATTCGAGATCAGGAACCCACATTCTTGTCCCAAATAGGACCTCATATGGAGTGACCCCCCCAGAGAACTTTTTGGCAAATTATTTAATGAGCGTTGGACCCCATAAAGATGTTTTACCCACCCATCACCCGAACCTAATACTCTAGCTGTTATAGACTGCTTTATGTCCCGGTTTTTCCTTTCCACAACAGAATTTCCCTCAGGATGAAACGGAGAGGAGTACCGCAAGGCTACACCCAAACTGGCCATGGCTTCTTTGTAAGCCCGAGAGCTAAACGCGGGGCCCTGGTCAGAATGTAGTGTGCCAATTGCGTATGTGCCAATAAAGACTCGCAAATCTTTTATAACAGATCGAGCGTCAGCCGAGCGCTGAGGCCACATCCATAGGAACCTTGACTTAGTATTTGTGGGGTTGCATTAGTCCAAAAGGATGCCTGCGTGTAGATCGCTTAATGCTGTCTAACAATGGTGTCTGCATTGGGCAAGCTACCTTGTAGCATGGTGTCTGGTGGCGTTCTGCACTAGTCTGTCTATTGCAGTCTCTGCAGTCATTGATGAAGATGTGAATCTGTGTATTTATTCCAGGCCACCAGTACATCTCTTTTAATGTTAATATTGTTTCAGAGATCCCCAGATGTGACAGACCCTCCCCCAGATGTGCTTTATAGATCAAAGCTGCTCTATGTTCCATGTTTGGAATTACCCTATCCCCCACTCCAGGGATTCGAGCAAAAGGAACGTTGTTTGCATCAATTACCTAAGAGTACTTGAGTGGAAATTTCTTTGGTAACGCTGCACCAAAGCCTTTGCTTGAAGCATTGACAGCCAACAATATCTCACTGTCTATTCTAGTTTTTGAACGAGTGATCGCAGCTACGGAAGCCGTCTGAACAGCCCCCTTTGCGGCTTCATCAGCCAATGAATTCCCTGCAACGTGAACGCCATCACGTTGATGACTCAGAGTGTGTATTACGTGAGCCTTTGTTAGTTCGTTTCTTAACTGAACTACTTGTTCCCAAAGCGTTTTATGCTTTATTGTGCCACCTTTTGCATCTTTGAATACGTTTTGAAGCCAATTCTGTATATATTCATTATATGACTGAACACAGTAAAAGGAATCGCACACTATAAGTGTGTGGAATTTGCAATCTGTATTTTCAAGTGCCAGTTTGAATGCTTGTAGTTCAGCTCGCTGGGCTGTACAATCTCCTAGAGATTGAGTTTTAGTGACCATTGGTCTGAAGTTACCATCGCGCATGTGACCTTTAACGATTGCGCACGCTGCACTGTAAGCTTGCTTACTCCCTGTAGCGGGTTGTGCTGATCCGTCAGTATAAATTATAAATTCGTACTGATCGAGAGGCAAAATTTCAGTGGGCAGAGGACATTCATGTTCATATTGCAGGAACGCTTGTGTTTTTAAATCAGAATCAAAAACATATTCAACATCTGTTGCAGCAAGAGAATTAACCCATAGTATCCATCTAGGATGTAAAGCTTTTGCATTTGGAATGCTCGCTTTTGTAACCGCCTCTAAGGCTGGTACTGGAGTTACGACAATAATGCGTTTCCCTTGAGCTAGAGCTCTTTTTTTTTTGCTACAGCGGTTTGAACTGCTGTCAGTATTTTTCTGTTGAAGTGAAGCGCATTTCTGCTTGTGTATACAAATGTGATTTGTATGCTATTGGTACTTTTTCACCCTCATTAAATGTTAAATAGGTGAATCCGCATTGACCCAAAATTATTCGGATCACTAAATTGCGTTTATTTACGCGTGTTTGTAAGTGATTTGTTGCTAACATGTTAGCTTGGAGTGAACGCAGGATTTCTGTGTGTTCTTGTGTCCAATGTTTTGTTGAAAAATCAGGTTTGATTAATTCGTAGAGAGGTTTAACCCTTTCTGAGCAATTTAGAATGTAAGTTCTTCCAAAATTTAGGAAACCCAAGATGGATTGTAAATTTTTCAGCGTTTTTGGAGGTTGGAGCAGCGCGCACCTTTCTAAAAAGTTAGCTGCCAGGCTCTTGCCTTCACTTGAAAGCTCATATCCTAGGAAAAGGACATTGAGATGGGAAATTCTGGATTTTTTAAAGTTGAATTTATAGCCCTCAGAGGCGAAGCCCAATATAATGGTACTCACCCTGTTCAAGTGCATATCTAGGTCATCGTCTGTCAGATAGATGTCATTGACATATGACAATGCCTCATTATCATAAATTTGTAGTAACTCTGTTACCCTTGCTGAGAATAACCCCGGGCTGTTTTTGAACCCTTGTGGGAGTCTACAAAATTGACGCTGGATCCCCATTATTGAGAAAGCTGTTAAGTACCTGCTGTCAGGTGCTATGTTTTGACAAAAGAAACCATTTGAAATGTCCAATGTGGTTTTATATTTTTGCGCACAATGTTATTCATTAATGCTGTACTATGTGCATTTTGCACTGCAAATGTTTTTGAACAAGTGTTCAAGTGTCTGTAATCCAAAACTAGACAATATGTATTGTCTGGTTTGGATACAGGAAACAAAGGATTGTTCATTGAGGAGGTGCATGTTTCAATCACCCCTTGGTATTCAAGTTGATCTAAGATCTCCCTGACCTGTTTTTTAGCTTCTTGCTATATTGGGTACTGCCTTTGTGCAGTAGGTTGATTTTTTTAGCTGTATTTTGTGGTGAGGTGAGTCCTCATCCCATCCTACATGATTTTTGTATAATGCTGGGGCCTGGGCAACTGCCCATTTCCTGGCATAAGTATATTTTAGGTGAATTGGAATATGGTTGGAGAAGGCTGGCATAATAATGTCCTCACCATGTGGGCACTCCCTGACAAAGTTTGGTGGCCAGTCCTTTTCTGCTAGAAGTATATCATAACCCCTTGAAAGTTTCTCCCAAAAGAGTGCTTTCACTTTTCTTGGTATGTCTCCCTCCATTCGGAGTGTTATTTCATATAACTTTTGTGGAGTACTAACCCTGGTATCTACAGTCTCTACTGTGATGTACTCATTCAAGTCCACTATCTCCAGAAGTTCCTTCAGGTTCTGGCGAGCTATTGTTACTTCTGCTGCACTGTCCAGCATTGTCTGAGCCCATTGTCCGTTCTTGAGCTGTGTTCTCAGTATTCTCGGCATGTCCGAACTTCAGACCTGCTACCTTCTTTTTTGTGAATTGAGGTTTTGATTTATTTTTCTGAACGTGTTTATCGTCTTTGGATTTCACGCGTTCTTCTTTGTGATCTGATCGTCCTCTTCTTTCTGATGTCTGTGACGATATCTGAAAGGTACGAGAGGAACGTGTATCAGTATCTTGATACCTGTCAGGTTTTCTTAAATTATCCCTATTCCTGAGGTTATACCTCCTTTCAGAGGGCTCCTTTTGAGGAGACCTACCTCGGGATTGAGAACGTGTCTCATTTGAATTTTGTTTATTAGTTTCCCACATCTTTTTAGAAGATGTAGGATTTTGTTTAATAGAGTCCTTCTTAGGACCTTCAGATAGTTTTGGCTTCAAAGGTTTTCCACCCAAACTGTCTCTGCCTAATTCTGCATAAGATTGTTCTATTATTCTGGGTAGTTCGTGCTGATGTTCTGTTACATCAAATTCCCTTAAGCGTTGGCGGATCGCCACTGATGCTGCCTCTCCTTTAATATTAGATAATATTATTGTTGAGACCTGGTCGAAGTTTTTCAGTAATTTCATACCTAAATTCAGATCAGGTTCTGCCCCGTATTCGTTTTGAATTTGTTTCAGGACATCTGGTATTACTGCAATTGACGGAACACCATGTGTTTTAGTATAGATGGCAGCAAAGACTGTGCCCCAAGTGGTGCAGTCTTCCAGTTGTGGTATGATCCTCATTGGTAAACAGATTGTTAGTATTCTGTGTTTCTCAAAAGGGCTAGTATTTGGAAATACTGCTTCGATTTGAGTAATTTTTTGAGCTATCCAGAATGGAATTTGTTCACATTTTGTGGGCATTTTACCCATGACTGCGTGTAAAGTCTGTGGAGTAATCTTTAGTGTATACCCCTGTTGAGGTGTTTGATTTGGAATGGTCATTGGTGGTTGGACTGTGAAAGTCTGCATGACATATTGGACTAATTGTCTGTAAATTTGTATTAACTCTTGTAGTTGAGTAAGTAATTCATCGTCTGACATTTCTTGGATGTCAGGATGAGGTGTGTAGCCGACTAGAATCGGCCATGTTGCTCCTGGTCTACCTAGTGGACCGAGCCTGGTAATGTTTTTGTGATGTTTTAGGGCGCCTTTAAACCAGACATTATGCTCCTGGTATGTGAGTGGAATTTCAATATCCTCGAAAGGAATATATTCCTCTGGTGGTTCATCTTCTTTAAAGAAGTGAAATATTTTTGTTACTTTATTTGATTCTGGGAATACTATCCATGAATAGAATACCTCTGTCTGAAAGGATTCGTGTGCCTCTATCACGAAAACTGCTTTACCACCTCTTGGTGTTAGGCCATGTTTTATAAGTTTTAGAGTGATGGCTCTCCTTAAGTTTGGAGGGATGTTTATAACACCCTCATAGGTTTCATGTAAACCTGTAAAATTAAAAGCTGTTACGACTGGATCAGCCGCAGCTACACCGTTATCGGTGTTAGTATCCCCGTTCAGGGACATTGTTTTTTAGAACAAGTTTCAAGGAAACAAAGATAAGGTGCACAATATTTTGGAACACTGTATCCTTCAACGTTGAACAAACCGTACAACTAATATATAGGATTTTTGTCCTATTCAGCTTTGGTGGATACTTAACCCTACCCACTCCAGACGTCTTATGGAGTATGTGAGTAGGGGTCTCTGAGAAAAGCACGACTGAGTTACTCAGTATCTAGCGTTAAATTAGTGCCTTACCAAATGTTGGGCGCCATGTAGTGTAGTTCCTATTTCCCTAATAAGCTCTGCGTATTGGAATAATATACCCTATAGTTTTGACATAGGACTGAGGTCAGTATGTCCATATCGAGTATATTAAACTTAATTAATTTGTACCAGCTAACTCAGAGGCCACTAGAAACTCCTTGTAAACAAGAAGGAGTAGTTTCTGGCAACCGCATAAACATGACAACTTTATTTCCCTTTAGAATCGGAACACTCTCAGAGTCGTGGAAACAACAGATAACAGTTTCACTCAGCTAATCGTGCATGCTTAGTTTCTTCAGAGTTACACAGAAAGAATAGACGGGCGTTTCAATAAAAGGATTTATTGAACAGTCTTGTTTCTCGTGTAAGAGATATGAGCTGTTATAATCATAAAACAGTATGTGTGATATATTATGTACAGCGTAAGCAGTAGAAAGAAATAATACTGTGCTAGCATTATCTTTTAGCTATGACACATATATTCATATACATAAATAGCATAAGCTAAAAATGCGAGTACTCATGAGATGCTTCTCTAACTAGTTCTACCCCAGTGTACCTAACCTAAGTGTAGTACAAGGTAAGAAGTAGGTGATGTATTCTATAGTTTGGTATGCTATAGTATGGTAAGTCTGGTATGCCAAGTCTAGTATGCCAAGAGTCCCTCTAGGTTCTAGTCAGCTCCATACCTTGAGAATGAGAGAGGTGGGAACCTCTTTCCGGGTCTCGAACTCTAACACCCCACGAAGGGAGTCAGAACACTGGAAGCTGGATTCTCAGCGAGCAGGGATGACAGCATCTCTTGTCAGTGCGTCAGGCCGGGACACGGGCTCCTCTAAAGTTGAGGTCTCCTCCTACTTGCTTGGGCAAGGGAAGGTATATTTATACCCGATAGGTGCCTTGGAATGTTAGCATTGACGTAAAGTCAGGCAGAGGAAGACGTCAGGAATGAACCCTTAAGGAATAGCGGTTCATGCATAATAAATGAGTTCTTGGAGAAATCAATAATCCTGTGCTAGGGGAACTCCCGAAGCTTAAGGGTCTGGTTTCTAAGAACTCGTTGTGACGTTGGGGTGGACGGATGTAGGTGACCATGCCTGTATTTGGATAGCATCGCTAATGCCTAAATAAGGACTGGAATCTTATGCCTATATAAGGGCAATGCGAATTGTGCCTATATAAGGACATGTATCAGGAAAACCTATATACGGACACCTAAAGCGGAATACAACAAAACCAAGCAAAAAACCCCTGAGGACGACGACACAGCTTTAAGATGCTTGCATTGTGCAATTCTAGAGAAAGTTAGCCATAAGCAAGACTGTCTACGGAGCAGGAGCTCCAAAAAGGCCCCTGAGCAGGGAACGTGCAACATCAGGCATAATGTCGCACCAATCCAGAGAGGAGGCAAACAGGAGCCTGTTTCCACAATGAGGTGAGGAGAGGATTAGAGGAGCCAAGCAGTGAAAGTAAGGAGAGCTCTCCGACCCTGGTCTCCATGCAACACCCAGAGCCACCATTTTTACTGCCCATGCCTGCCATGTAGACATGACCCCAGGCAGAGAGAAGCCCAAGGAAGGCAAGGCCAGACCAGAAGGTGGACAGAAGCATGCAAAGCTACAATCAAATCAAATCAACAGGACTTATAAAGCATAGCTAATCACCTGTGAGCGTATCTAGGAGCTGAGAACCCTGCTGCTTAGGAAGGGCAAAGATGAACAGTTAGGTCTTGAGTCCATTCCTGAAATTCCAAAAGAGAGGATGAGGTCCAGATGTGATGGGGAAGGGGGTCCCAGGACTTTGCAGTGAGGTAGGAGAAGGTGTGCCCTCCATTGTTGCTTCGGCGGATACAGGGGGTCTGAGTGAGGGAGGCCAAGCGCAGGTGTCTGGATGGTTGGTGGAAGTTCAGGCGGTGGTTAATTTATGTTGGTCCTTATTTGTGTAGGCCTTTATAGGTGTGGATCAATATCTTGAATCAACAAATGACACCAGGGCCCCATCCAACTATGCCTGATGGCAGCACAACCCCAAGGCTCCAGTCCTGTGCCACCCATAGAAAAGGAGGCAGAACCACAGCTCGGAGTGGGAGCCCCAAGTAGGTCCAGAAAAAGGGAACACTCAAGGTGTAGTCAGGCACCGCACAGTACCCAAGAAGAATAGGAGAATTGGATCAGCAACCGCCCTCATCATCACCAAAATCTGAGGCCAGTGGTTGAACTCCTGAGACAGTTGACTACTGAGAGGCCCTGTTGGCTGGTCCCAAGAAGATGCATGTCACTGCATCCAGAAGGAGAAGAGACTCGTGCAACAGCATAATTAGAAAGAAGATACATGCAGAAGCACCATGGAGAAAGAAGCGAAGGAAGTGCAAGTGTGATAAGCCAATTCTCACTGGGAAACCTGATGACGACCAAGTCCAGGATGGAAGAACAAGAGTATCCAGGCCTGAAACTCACGCTTGATAAGGTCGAATAATTAAAATGCAATTATTTAGATTAACAGTTAAAGATGTGCAGTGATTAATGTAGAATTCAAAGCTGAAATGACACACATTTAAAATGTGCAAACTACAATAGGCAGTCAGAGCTATGTGTGTGGGACATAGAAATACTACATAATTGCAGAATGTTCTGGGTTTAATAAATGTATTATTCTACTAAACAACATATTGTTTGTGATGATTAACTTCTGATTCTCACCCTATTTCCCATAATGCCTGAATAGGATAGTTTCATATTCAAAACAATATTTCTTGTTTGTATTAATGAAATGCATTACTAGACAGTATTTTCTAAATTAATGTCTCTCTTCTTTAGCATATTTCATTGTGTATGCAGTGACACATTTAATATTTAGAAGACCAACCTGCAATCAATGCTTATGGGACCTGAGGCTTATGTTTCCGGAACTTAACTATGTAAGAATGTCTGTAGCTAACTTGTGATAAAGCTATTGAATCTGCATATGTTTTCGTGGGAAAGGAAGAGCTGAACCTAAATGTCTGAAACATGTACTCATGTATTTTATATTAGTGCATGTTCCTAGTTAGTTTCAATGTTCTTTTCCCCATACTTTCTACCTACATTCTTGTCCTAGACTGACGGTTGTGGCTACTGCTGCTTCTGTTCATCCTTACCTCATTTTGAGGCTTTATTTTTACAGATTGCTACTGCAACTGTGAGAACACTTACTCAAAATACTGAGACTCAGCTGAGTTTCATGAACTAATCTTTATGGAGAGTTCTTCTGCTTTAAATTGGCATTGAACTTTATGCTCCTTTAATCTCACTCTTTTCCTTTGAACTTGAGTTTTTCATGGGTTCTACTAACTCTGACACTCTGGTCTGAACCTTTAGGATAGGAGTCTATCCCCTTATGGAACACGCTTGGTGCCTTATTCGTTGTTTGATTCTAACTAAACCATTTTTTATTCCTGTAAACTTACTAAAGATCTATTGACTAATTCAATAAAGAAAAAGAATAAAAAAGACAATTGCTAATCTCTGAATGAGAAAAAAGCTTTTAAAACTTAGCATCATTGACTGAACTTGGACTTGCATTTGAAATGTGCTTGTGATGCCGAAATAGCTCTTTGAATCACAATACGGTGGCAAAGAACCGTCACCTAGAGAAGAGACCAGCGCTGGAATGGGGCTTAACCCTGTAAGTGATGGTAATTGAAACGGTGAATCATATTATTACATTTTGGCTCCAAACCGTGCTATCACGCTCAAGAGGACTCGAGCCACTAACGTAGTGCATCTATCCACACGAACAAGCCACCGAGGTGAAACGAGGACAGCCTGGCGACAGCACAGTGAGAGCAGCAAGAGTAAGTCAAAACCATGCACCAACCGAGTCTCTGTCCCACGCTTCCCAGCGTAACCATCCAAACACAGTAACAGGCGTTCAGCAACCCAGAGCATCCAGGCTGACCAATGCAGATGCTGCTACAAAGAAAGGACGTAAAGACCTAGCCACTTTCTCTCTAAGTTGTCAACGGCCCCGGAAGGAATGCCTCCGAACATCAAAACGAATCGTTGCTACCTATTGAACAGGTTCACCACACAGCTGGCAACTGCATCACACCAGTCCCTGCTAGTGCATCATCTCTTCCACCCATGAAGCATCAAACAACCAGGGTGGAGTCCGACACATTATACCATCAGGCAAGAAGCACCAATGACACTCTGAAGAATCAGCCAACCAGCTTACCCTGCCTCCATTCTGATCCCGATAGATGGAGCATGTCTTAACCATGACCTAGCTATCCCTGCAGTTGCACAAGTGACTAGGCAGTGGCTCCTCTGTGGTCTTGCAGCAGCCCGGACATGCACGCATGCAACACCAGTTCAGACCACACGCAGTCCCATGGCAACCCATTGATGGAGCCTTCACAAGCACAAGAGATGGACTTGACACTGCTCCACCAATGGATTTCAGGAGGTAGTAGGGCCTCCGAATGGAGACTTCAACAGGTTACAGACTGTCTTCCCAGTCACAAGAGTGTCCTGAGTAAGTCAAGCTACACCACCAGTCAAGCTTCAAGATGAAATCCAACAACCCTCCTGATACACCCATTTTGGACTGGTGACACGAACCACGAACCATCTGGGGCATCAGCAGAATGGATCAACTCCACACAATGGACATGACTCCAGCCGGCATGTGCAAAAAGGTTTTGACATTTTTGAATCAGGTTCATGTCCTGTCTCACACAGGTTAAATTATGAAGGCGAGCAAATATCCCAGTGCAGCCAGCTTCACCATTTCAAGCATCCAATGCTGTCTTGCTGACTGATCTAGAAACCTATAGACTCAATGGTGTCAGCTTTACTTTGTTTTGGTTTCACAGGTTGGACATGTTGTCCTTTCATTTGTATTTTGGGAGGAATGTAGTGTTCTGCTGGACACATCGCATAACAGTCCCTCTCCAGGGGCCGCACTTACACCCACCTCACACCCATCCATCACAGGCGTCACCATTCAGGTGACCCTGCCAATAAAAGGGGCCGGGCGCACGCGTCTTGGGCCAGTTACACACCCTCACATCTAGTGTCAGTGTCATCCTTAATCTTAGTCTGTGAGCCTAGGGACCTACATCTTTACACTAGCCAAATCACAGTGTGGCACTGTAAGTGTCAAAAGCAAAGATATAGTCTACAAGTGATTGGAGTGATGGATGGGTTCCGGAAGTATCTATCTATTCATCCATCCATCTATCTATGACCTGCTGTCTGCCTGTATATCCTGTCATCTGTGAGACACACCTGAGGAATGGGAGTCCCGGACTTCAAAGCATACTGCTATGCAAGTCAATTACAATGGTTGGCATAATGGATTGCAGGGCGTAATCTACAGGAGATTAATATGACTCTACGTGACTGGGAACGGGGAATGCTCCACAAGCTTTTGTTACCAAACAGCAGGCCCCCACAGACTATAACCCCATTGTTAACAGTGGCACTGCACTGGAAGAAAGCGTTGCGTTATACAAAAGGGTTGACTTCATTCGCCCCCAATATTCCGCTACTAGGACTCCCTCTTCCGATGGGAATAGTAACACTCCAACGCATATCCCTTTGAGTAGAGGCTGGCGTGGATACGGTGGGAATGTTATTTACAGATGACATACTAATGAATCATGACGCATTTGTGAGGGAGCAAGGTGTACCAAATACATTATTCCTCCTTCACGCGAATATAACGCGATACATCAGAAACACATGGGCCCCTTTAGGGACAGAACCTCCGACACACGAATTAATACATATGCAATATTTGATGGGTAATGGCAGTCATTTAACCAGGTGGTTATATCGTGGGATTCGAACACATGCTGCAGTATCACTACAGACTCTCCGAGATAAATGGAATGTCGACATAGGCCGTGAGCTAACAGACAAAGAATGGGGGAATATACTAGAATACCAGAGGAAGGTGTCGCGCAATCCGAAGTTTAAGTTCATTCAAATCATGATTGTACATCGTGCATACCTGACCCCTCACAGACTGAATATGATGTATCCAAACACAGCGGACGTATGCCCCTGATGTCAAGATTCTACTGCAAATTTAATACATATGCTGTGGCCTTGCCCACGACTGACACATTACTGGACAAAAGTGCATACACTGTTAAATGAGGTTGCACCTGGGGGAGGGGGAGTGTCATTTGAGTACTGCATACTAGAACTGAATGTTAGAGCCAAGAAAGGCAACCCCAAATACAGATTCACCAATTTGGCACTGATCCTCGCTGAGAGAACAATAACCATGCGTTGGAAAGCAGCAAATGCACCATTAATAGTAGACTGGTATAATGAAGTGATTAGATGGGGTAAAGCTGAAAGCGCAGAGTTACGAAGAGAGGAGAGCAAGGTACTGTGCAAGATACCTATATCGATGGAATGGAATGCGATATTGGAGGAGTTTATAGCGTCGGATGTGCAGACGCCATAAAGAGGGGCGGGATGAAATGGTAATGTTGCCTCACACAAAGTATGGCCTACAATAGAAACAAGCATTGGCATAGCCAATAGGTCTCGCCTTTGGGACCTTATAAGTATTTAGTTATGCAGCACAATTGTTGCATGGCTAAACACTTATAAGGTCCCAAAGGCGAGACCTATTGGCTATGCCAATGCTTGTTTTAATAGCCCCTAACCTCACTATATTGCTTGTGAAAGTCTCTGGTTGGAGACACTAAGCCAATGGATGGGCCATGTTTTAAATATCTCAAGAGCTAAGCCTGCTTTATCACCAAACAGGTGAAAGCACATACTTTAGGAAAGCATCGCAAACGACTTCCATTTGTTTTAAAGCTATAATTTCCTGCATCTGTAAGTCATTCCTAAGGAAATACATGAATAAATTCTAGGTGTACCATAACGTTCTATATGAATATTCCTTAATGTAAACTGGTGCTTCCTGAGATACCACTTTGGGCACAAACCTAAAACTGAAGACAAGCTTTGAAACGTTCTGCTGTGCAGAAAAGAGTGCCACTTTTCGTTGTAAGAAACACACACGGAGCAGGTTTGTCTTCTGCTGATTGCAACACAGTGTACGTTTTACATAAACTATATTACTCAAAAAGGCAGTGTTTAAAAAACTACGTGCTTCCAGGCAATGCAAAATCATTAACTGGTAATGAAAAACATTTTGAATAGGAAATGATTAATGTATATAACTGTGGAATCATTATTTTTATTTATTTATACCTCTGGCATATCGTGTTCATCAACGAAGATTAACATCTCAAAACAACTTCATAATGCCACAGAACGTGCTACATAATTTGCATTTTCTTCATCGAATATTAAGAACAACATTCCATGTAGTTCAGTCATCCAATGAACCTGCTTATGTCGTTCTGATATTTAACAACCTAATCCCTTCAGTCCTGAATGCAGTTTGTGTGAGTATATTGGCATGAACTGTATTTTCGTTTCTTAAAACATTATCCCAAGTATAGGAAGGGACATTTACATTGTTGGCAAGTGGACTGGGGGAAACTGGGAGCAGGTTCGAGTAAAAATCTGTGTAAGCCTACAGGGACTATATCCGGCATTGTAAACTAAATCTTCAAGTAGGTATAGTGTGGGCTTGCACTACTTTACTGCAATAGCGAAACGCAAATTCCGGTCTGTATATCACACACACGCTCTTCTTACACAACACACAACGATATGCTTGCACAGAGTTTAAGTTATTTTCAACCCTCTTTCGCCACATTATAAGTAGTGGCTGACATAAGACCTTTGGCTTCACATGAGAGGCAGCATTTATAAACTGAATTACCTTGACACAGTAGCAGTTGCTCTGTAAGATGACAACACTGTTTCATAATTGCATCCAGCGGGGCCAGAAAAGGGTGCTTTGTCATTAGTCTGGATGACTTGGTACTTGGAAACCCTTGCATCACAAAAATCATGATAGGTTAGGAGCTCAGTAGAAGTGCAAAGCGCTGGCAAAGGGGACAAAAGGATCGGGCAAAGGTGGCAGAGGGAAGGAGGGATCCTTCTATGAATTTCGCAGCATAAAGATGGTACAATGCTAAATGTCAGTTACTTGTCCAGTTCTATATGCAGGGACGTAAGTAACATTACAAAAAATAATGCGTCTCACTCTCGGCGTAGCCCGCTGATGCTGGGTAAACAAGTGGGAGGGGTGGGGGGAGTGCAGCCGAGATCAGGGACACGCAACGTTGACCTTGCGGGAGCGAGCGCACTAATTGGTAACACATGGCGCCGCTCGCTCCCGCAAGGGAATCGCCAAACGTGCACGCGTTGCCATTGAAGGCAAGGCAACGCGTGCACGTTTTTAAGCGAAAAACCCAACCGATTTCAAGAGGTCTCCTCCCTAAGCAGCGCATGCGCGCTGCGTAGGCAAGACCTAAAAACAGGACATTGTAAGGATATATCAAGATATAGATATCACATGTCGTACTTGTGTCATTAAACATCCCTGATACTTCCTGGATATGCTGACTGTAAATAAGAATATACAAATGCAGTACTGAGTCTATGGTGGGAGGGGGGAAGGGGTTATAGTTAGGTCGAAATATGTTGCAAAGGTAAGGACGAGTTATGTGTCACTATGCAACACCTATACTATGATGTATCTTTGCAAGCAGAGGAATACTGTTGAATATTGTAACACCCTGGAACAAATATGCAAACTTGTACAGTAATACCACAAGTGCCTCATTGTCATGATTATATTGGTGTATTCCAGACTGTGAACTAATACGTGATATATTAATGTCAATTCATTGCTGTACAACAATGTATAGAGATGATGTAGCATCCAGAAAACGAATAAAATATGTGTTAAAAAAAAAAAAAATGTGAGACACACCCTGCCTGCCTCCTGAAAGTGGTCTGTAGGCACCAAGAAAAGAAATACCTAGAACGGGAACGATTTGAGCGCTTTCTGGGAGATGTCAAGGTTGGAAGCCTGCCAAATATGGATAGGAAGGAGTCCCAAACTGAAGGACCCAGAGCCGAGAATGCTCTTCCACTTTTACATGCCAGTTCGAATCTAGGGACTGTTAATCCAATGAACTCCTAAAGTTTGATTCATATACCTTAAATGCAAGCCAAATTAAGTGGAAAAATGTAAACAAATTTGAACATTGCTCTTTTAATTAGGGAATAGGCGGACTGTTGTCCCTACTGGTTATATACAGCCAGTAACAGAGAATTTTAAAGGCTTGTCTGTTTGAATAATTCCCTGGTGCTCCTGGATTCCAGCAGCATCTTGATGCCTCCGGGTTTTTGGCGCTATATTAACATCTAATTTGAAATGACTCCAATGTGTAGGAATATCAAACTCTCCAATAATGGAGCTGAACATCAAACTCAGAAACAGGAGTGTGGCTTTATGGCATTTCATGTTTCCTTGAGTTTCATAATAAAAGGCTTGTGCTGTGTGTGGAAAGACAGACCAAGGAACTGAGAAAACAATTATTGATCGCTACACAAAGTTAAGGATTGCTACAGAGAACTCTTGTCAGTTGTCACTCCCAAGAAGTAATGAATTAGAAAACACTTTGATGTTATTGAACAACTGGATTTATACATAACTTAAACCTTGGATTTGCTCCTGTGAGACATTAGTAATATTTAATACTTTTTAACGATATGCATGCACCTTTCAAACACTAAGAGAAAATCTGAAATCACCTACCTTCACTGGAGATAAGGACCAGTTGGAGAGTTTTTCAAAGACAATGATAGATTTGCCCAAAAGAGAAGCTGCATATAGATACCTAAAAAAATGACGTCAATTGTGTATTTATGGCAAACCAGACATTCTCAACACAGTAAAACCACACATGTCAAACCTCTAAGAAATTTGCTGTCTATGTATGAAGATAGATGCCGTAGCTCAAAAAAAGTATACAATGGCCTTTTAAAACCATAACAAATGATTTCCCTTTATAATACAATGTAAATTCACATCACAAACCCTTAGAAAGACAGCATATGTGTACCCTAATGTAAAATCACAATATTTCATACTACATGTTTTGAATCTACTCGTAAACCCATTACAGTTTTAAATTGTATAACTATATATTTATAGAACAAATTCTATTCAGCAATCTGAATCTAAAGACCTATTTTTAAGTTAAGCAACTGTTGCACAAGTACATCGATTCACCTAAATGCAATTGATGAACAAATGCTATCACATCCACTTTGGCCCCGATGGCATTACAGGCAGTGGTGGCTAGCATGTACCGAGGGTTGTGGGGCAGGGGGACAAAATAAAATTTTTTAAAAAATAGACGTACCTTTCTGACTTGCTGCACGACGTCCTGCTCACTCGGGTCTTCTCTCCTCGAGGCAGGCTCCAACACCAGACCCAGCCAGCTCCCCTAACCAATCCTGGTGCTGGTCTCATGCTGTTAACCAGCATGAGAGAAGCGCCAGGATTGGAGTGAGTGGCCTCACTCAGCGCTGTCAAGAGCACGGGAGGCCTGCGCTTTCTCTAACCCAGCTGTCTTGGGTTAGAGAGATTTAAAATGCGCATGTCTGGCAAGTCATTGCAAGACGGCCGGCCAAAGAGGCATGTGCATTTTGAACTTCAGTGCACAGCTCCCTGCTGCCACTCGGCAGCACTGGCCCTGTCCTGTCCTGAAACTTAGTTTGCGACCGGTTGCTGAAAAATAAAATAGTAATAAATAAACTTTATTACCATGTTATTTTTAAGCTCTGGGGCTTGTCTGGCGAAGCTACTCCACTCAAATCGAGGAGCTGCCCCTGATCACAGGTAGAGATATGAGTGGAATTAAGGAATATTGGTGCCACTGTGTTTTAACTATGATGCTCCCAAGATCAAGTCAGGGTCGGAGCCATCACTAGCCACATTCTAATTCCAAAGTCGTTAACAATTATAGACTAAAATGAACAATTATAATCCAAAGTTAGTCCTGGATGGCCGGGTCTATGCCAGATTTTTAGCATATCCTCATTTAGATAAATGTAGTTATCTTAAAAATCTGGATCGGATCCAGCCCTCCAGGACCACCTTGGAGAACCCTGATATCATCAGGCATTGAGCAACATTGCTCTTCGGTGTCCATTCCAGCATTTGATTTACAAATTGAGGAATTTAAGTAACTATTACAATATGAAAATATTAATTCAGGTTTTATGAAAAGCTGAATGTGCTGTCCTATGAATTTAATAAGGGTAAAACCACTGAGTTTGAATGATGCAATAAACAATACAAAGAATGTGCCAACAACTCCAGGTGCAGCTCCACCCTTTAATGCTTTGTGCGGCCTCCAATATTTAGCCCTAGATGTCAATACCTTATGCAAACTTACCAGTTCACACCTCCTTCCATGTATATGGCAACTTCCCCAGGCACATCCACAGCCTCAAGTAATTCTAATGCTTTGTCTGCAGTTAGGTTGATGCAGGTGAATCGTCTACCTGAGGCATTTCTCATGTTTTACACCCTCCTGATTTACCAATACGGAGGGCACCAGTAACTCTGGGGATGCGAAACCACCAAGGAATACAAGTGGAACACTGAGGTTCTACTGAGAAATGAGGATTTACCAGGGAGTAGGTAATTCTGGATCTGATCTGCTGATAAGTTCTCACTTTCTTCTGGAGTTTCAGCCAGAGACTTTAGGATCCTTTCAGCAACCAGAGTCCAAGAGTGAAACCTGTAATTCAGATTGGTCTGGTAGCTCCTATCACCAGACTATTTGTAATTCAAATGACACTCGTAATCAAGGCCTTAATGTTACATTGTAAACACTTCTAGGTAGAGCTGCTTATTGGTAAAGTAACAGATACATTTGTAGAGCACATGCTCACCCCAAGGGGTCTATTGGCAGATTGTGGACGTTTAAAGTGAGCCAACGCAATGAGATTTATTTTATTGACTTCAGAAAAATGAATGACTGACTGGGCTTGCAAACGTTTAACACCGCAATATAGATTCCTGCATTTGATACGTTAGTCAACTGAGCCAATTCTCCCAGTTTATGCTACTGTGCGTTTCCACCACTCCTGAAAACCACTGTTTTTTATTCCTTAAATTTGCTCTATTTTGCTTGTGTTGTGTTTTGAATTTATCACTGTTTGAGTACTTCATGAATACTTTACACATTGACTCCAAGTTAAGTTATTTGTGCCAAGATACTAGAGGATTAAGCACAGGTTTATTTAGTGAATTTTGTGGCTCACCTTGACAAGGTTTGAGGTTTTCATTTGAGGTGGGGTCTCAACTCCCTCAACTAATACTCCAATGTCCTACAGTCCCGGAGGAGAGTGGACCCCTCCAAGGCATGGGGAGAAATAGACAATGAGTTATGGTTGCAATTTATGATGCCAACCAGACCATTGACGACAATGTATTTGGTGAGCAGATTGGTTCTTCCCATGGGGCATTTTCCTGGAGGGTGTGGGCAGAGGAAACAGGGAGGGTGGGCAACTGCAGGAATTATAATAAGGAAGAATGCTACTGGTAGCCATGCAAACCCAGACATAAATGCCAAAAAAGTAACAGCAGACAACTAATATTGCAATGCAGCAGCGGATAAGGGGTCAGCAAGGGAGCAGAGGCAAGAGGGGCAGCAGGGGGGTGTCAGGAGAAGCTAGTTACACCAGTTAAAGTGGAGGTACTGCAGCAATGGCTGAGGTTGTACCAGACTGAGCTTATACAGGTCCAAGGAGGGGGAAGTCAGCAAAAAACATGAAATCATGTCAAGGAAGAAAGCGGATCATACAGGACAAACTGGCTGAATAAGTGGAGAGAAGTAGGATAGCGGGTCCTCTTACAGCCCTCTAATGCATGATCTGATCATTTCATCAATAGATCTGGTATCTGAAAGTGAGGCCTAAGAGCTTATTCATCCAAAACCCACGCATCCTCATCGGATCTTCGCCTTTGCGTGAGTTGAAACCAGCACATCCTCATTGTTGCGGGTAACGGACCCAGCGCATCACCCTCAGAGCCAGTGCTTCCTTGTCATTGGGTGGAGGGGAACTGACGCATTGTCCCCGGAACCAGTGCATTGCCTTTGGCATTGACGCATCACCTACTGTGGGAGCAGCAGCCGTGTGTCGCATCTGGAACCGGCGCTCGCACTCAGAACTGATGCATCACTGCAGTTGCGTGGACAAAATTGATGCACCTTGTCCACTGCGTGGCTCAACACCGACACATTGCCTCGGCTGCACCACGGATCCTCATCGGCGATGACGCAGCCCGGATCAAGGCACTTTGGTTCAGCGGGCCCAAGGGAGTTCCTGTATCTGGCCCGTGCTCCATCGCGGTCGGCCTGAACTTTTGACTTTGCCCCAGACTAGCGCGACCCACTCAAGTGCTTATTGTTTCTAAGTGATATTTTGTCATTTATTCTTTAAAAATTCATATCTCGACTTCTACTTCATTTATAAAATCATAATCTATTTTTCTAACATGTGCAAAGTCTTTTTGTGTTGTTGTATGAAGTGTTGCACAAATACTTTACACATTCCTGTATCAAACAATGACTGCAGACCTTTTCAACTTGCCGCACCTAACCTATATATCCCCACTTGTAATCAAACGGGAAATTTTTCCCAAATTGTGCACGCATATACACACCCGCTGTCAAGGTGTAAAGGAATCTGCATAAATACTTTACACATTGCCTCTTGAGTTAAGCCTGACTGCTCTGTGCCAAGCTACCAGTGGGTGAGCACAGGTTAATTTAGGTTGTTTCGTAATCTACCCTAACTAAGATTGTGGTTCCTGCTTGGACAGGTTACATACCTCTGCCAAACAGAAACCCCAATTTCTAACACTGAAGGAGCGAAAAGAATGTTTGATATACAAAGCAGGTTGGCAAGAGAGTAAAGGTGAATCAGAGAGTGGGTTTTAGAAGGACTGGGTTAGATTGCAAAAAATATATATGTGAATGAGAGAGTACATAGCAGAATGAAAGCAAGATTAAAAGAGAAAGACTGAGTGTAAGATTGACAAAATTATTCTGAAGACAGAAAGTGAATGTGGGGAGGGAGATATATGTTAAGAGAGACATCATGGCATGTAAAGAATGAGTACAGACAGTGGGCTACATATAGAAGTAGAAAGGAAATGAAAAAGAGGTTAGGAGGTTTTCGCACAGTAATTACAAGACAGGTATTTTGATGCACAATAATCTGTGGGCCAGGCATATATAAGTGATACCTTGTAAACATAGTACTTCTGACAGCTTTGACGTCTGTAGGCACAGTAATTGAAGGTCATGCAGTCTATGTTACACTAATTGCTGGGTGTGCATTCTGTCACAGTACAAGATCCATATGTGTGTGCATTCCTTGTAGAAACATGAACTGACCCCCACAGTAGTCACACTGTCTCATGGCCCATGGCGACATTGTGGTCTTCTCTAAGTTAGCATGAGCACGCGACAGACTGTACGCTTCTTTGCGCACGTCACTACGTGGCTTTATTTTTTGCAACTGCCTCGTTTGTAATTTTCACATGAGAACTGACTGCTGTGTTCACTCTCCGCAGGTTTCTGGGATTTAGTGTGAACATTGTGAGCAAGGTCGATAAACAATATCCCTTGTTATTCTGTTCTGGTCAGACCCTAGTACCTAGACCAAACATACTAATGCAGCTGTTTGGGAAATCGTACTTTGGTCTTATTGGGATACATGCATGGGTGGGAAACACTTGGAGAGGGACCTTTCCAGGGAGAAGAGTGAGACAGCACCTATGATGTAGATCTACCATCTATAGGCTAAGGTATGGGGTCTGCAGACAAAGCCCAAAGTTCTTCTAATATATAATAATACTGCTTCTATGCAAGGGGAGGGAGGTTAGGCTATACTGTCTTTTCATAATGACATCTCCTTTTATGATTTATGGACTAACTGCTATGCTGACCGTATTTGTATTATGCATTTTTCTGCTTGTTATGGCACGTATACTGCATATTAGAGCGCGTTAGTTAAAATAAATATTTTAAAGACAGAAGTCCTCGGTACCACCCCTTCTGCATGGGACAGCACCTGGTGGCTGACCGCCCTTGGAAGGCCACCTACCCCCTCAGACACGCCAAGAACCTCGGCATCGCACTCGACTCATCACTCACCATGAACCGACAGGTCAACGTCGTCACCTCCAGCTGCTTCAACACCCTCCGCATCCTCCGCAAGACCTTCAAGTGGATCCCACGCACTCATCACCAGCAGACTGGACTATGGAAACGCACTCTACGCCGGCATCAACAAGTCCCTACTCCGCAAACTCCAAACAATACAGAACACTGCCACCTGACTCGTCCTCGGCATCTCCCGACACGAACACATCAGCCAACACCTACGAAGTCTCCACTGGCTCCCCGTGGAGAAAACAGTCACTTTCAAAATCCTCACTCACGCCTACAAATGCCTACACAACAACGGACCCAAATACCTCAATGACAGAATCAACTTCCACGTACCCAAAAGAAACCTCCGATCTTCCAAACTCGCACTGGCCGAAACCCAGCGCATCCACAGAGCCAGAGCAGGCGTAAGATCCTTCTCTCACATTGCAGCCAAGACCTGGAACGAGCTACCAGCAGACATCAGATGCGCCCCCTCCCTGAACACCTTCAGGAAGACCCTCAAGACCTGGCTCTTCGGCTAAACAGATCTGCGCACCCACCCCCCCCCCTCAGCCCCTTGAGACCCTCACGGGTGAGTAGCACGCTTACAATTCCCTGATTGATTGATTGATTGAAACTTGTTTGTGTCTCTGTCAGATCTTATTGTGGACAAGTACAAGAGTGCGAGCGAAAGGGTGTGTCTTGCAACCGCGATTCCTGAGAGATTCGGGAGTGTTGTGTTCTGGGGTGTCTAATCACTTGTTTCTCTATGACTATAGCTAGTCGGTCCTGGGCTCATGGGTACTACAGTGGTAGGATGACTCAGTCCCCATGCACTAATGGCCCATAATCCTACGCATAGTTCTGTTTTTGGGCAGAATCCCTGCAACAACACAAAAATCGAGATTGACATATTCTGTGGCAAGGCAATGCTGATGGACATATTTGTCTTCCATGTACATTCTGATGGACATTTCTTTGCAAAAATGTTTCAGAATATTTTATGTTGGTTTTTTTTCAAAACAAACACACGAACAACATCCACATCATGATTCCATCTTATGAATGTACTAGTCTTCAAGTAAAGTATATTCAGACAACAGACAATTTATGTAATAGTATCAGAGAGGCAGTACTTCATAAGCGCCATCCAATGCAATTTGGGGTGAGTTTCAAGCCATAACAATTCAGCCATCCTTGTACAAAGCCTTAGTAAAATCGGCTAAGGCAGCACCTGCATCTCACCCTAAAAACAGAGAGACACCTAGGGAGTATCAACATTTTTATAATTTTTCAAGGATTCCCAATGTTAATGACAATATTGTTTCTGTGATCCTATTTCTTGACATGCCCACAAACATATTCTAGAGTGATCCTGGAAACTTTGTTGGTTTTTCTTATAATTAAATACTATTCTGCTGCAGAGGAGCAATGCTTCGAAGAATATTGAAGAGTTTGGATGATTCCAAAAGCTCTTTTTCAGGGCAGTCTTTATTTGCCTTTTTAGGTGATATAGCATTAAATATGCTTTCAAACTTACAATTTAGCACCATTTTATTATGTAAAACAAAACGTTGAATGGGGCCTGGTCTATCTCACAATCATCGCATGAGTGGTAGCTCGCATGGTTCCATAAAGGCTAACCTCGATGCGCTGTTGTGCACACAGCTAAAACAGAGAGCCCACAAAAATGTCATTGCTGCACACAGAGGAAAATAATTAGAGGGAACATTGCTGTGACTACTCCTCTGGAGAGGAGGGGCAGCGAGCATAGCCATAGACGCCCTCTATTGTAATGCGCGTTATGGTATGGAAACATACCACTTCCCAACATTGAAGACTATCATTAGGAGTCTGAACTAGCTGTAACACGTGACCGTGCCTTTTCCATGTACAAAGAAAATGTCCTGATACTTGACAGAATGGCACTGGGTGAAGGATCATGTCTGCATTTTCTGGTTGACAGGAAGATACCCCATGGGATTGCCAGATGTGACGAGCACAGTTGAAAAGACTTGACATGCAGGCGTCAACATGGTTGGCTGAGGGCAACGTTACAGGGAGACCTCACTGTGTAAGGAGAATTGACTAAAAGGTCTCCTTATTCCACAGGAATTTGCACAGGGACACCTAATAGTGATCACTAAACTATGGGGCATATTAGCAAGACCGGCGATAAAATTATCGCCGTTTTAGCGGCAGGAAACTGCCGCTAAAGCGGCGATAATGGGCTTGCTAATATGCGTTATAGAATTCCAATAGAAGCCCAGGTTAGATGTGCAGGACATCTAACCTGGGCTTCTATTGGAATTCTATAACGCATATTAGCAAGCCCATTATCGCCGTTTTAGCGGCAGTTTCCTGCCGCTAAAACGGCGATAATTTTATCGCCGGTCTTGCTAATATGCCCCCATATTTTGGGCCCTCCTGGATTTCGCCCCTTGGAACAATATTAAGATGGTTATCAAAGGGGCAAAACTACATTCTACAAATACCTACAGCACTTTCATGAACTGATTGACTGTATGGATATAGGAATTAGCACCCTTGACTGATCACTAGAAGAGGAGAAATGTTCAACTTCTCACCAAAGTGCTGAGCACTTTTTTATTTTTATTTTGGGGCAGTTTGTGCCTAAGTCTTCATAACATCATTCTACAAAAGGCATCAAGGCCGAAATTCTTGTCCACATAATGGTTATTCTAATGGTACTTAAGGTTTGTAAAATCCGTTAAAGGAAACCGAGAAAAAATAGCCAAAATGTGGCACATTTTCTGGGACATATGGGGAAAATGTACTGTGCAAGAAAGTATATATTTTTCTAAGAATGGCATCAACAAAGTTACTATGTAAAGATTACGATCTTCCAGCTTTAGTGAATAGAGGGAGAGTTGCAAAAACAATAATTCTTTTACTACATCTTTTTGCAATTTTGTAAGAAATAGTCCTTCTATCCTATTTTTGTGGTTCCTACCTGCTTTTTGTTTGCTATGGAAACAGGTTTGAAAGCCATGGGTGAACCCGGAAAGCTATACAGTTGTCAGAAGTAAACACAATGCTGAATTCAACAAGGGATCAATTGTGTAGATTGCTCAAGGTTTTACCAAAGAAACTCATTGCTGAAATCACAAACTAATGAAAATAGATAGGAAAAAAATATATTTGTTCAAATGTTTTCATCTGTGATTTGTCCCCCAATGGCTGATTTACAGAGATAATATACTGTTATGTCCTCTGGAAGTTAGGATAGTGTTTGTTCATTATCCAGACTTTATCCATAAGTCTGTTGTTGTGTCATTGACATTTTTCTTCAATTCACAGTGCACTTGAGCCATTATTTGGTTTCACTGTGAGTTACAACATGCTTTCTATTCACAAGAAGCACATCCTCACACAAAGTAACTCCATTAGTGCAAAGGATTACTATGGTAACATGTCGCTTTTAGGACCCAAAAATATGTTTTCCTTTACTCAATGATTTGTTTTAGAGTGATGAGGGCCAGACACCTTAACCAACAATAACTTTAGCAGAAACCATATGAGAACAAAGCAAGAATTGACAAAGTCGAAAGGCTGGCTGCCAACACCAGACCTCTTGGCCAGTGGTTAATTTGTAAAAAAAAATAAGTGCCGGGGCTCTTGTCAGGAGGCTGCTTGCACCAGCCATTTTTCCTGTAATGTTGCCTAAAACAGAGCCAACTATTAACTAGGAAGTGGGGAAGGAATGTGGCCTAATGGCCAGAGCTGCTGACTTTGGAGCTGGGGAACCAGGTTCAAGCATCTGCATAGGCTCAACATCCTGTGATTCAGGGAAAATCACATAATCTCCCCATGCCGGCCAAAAATGAGTGTGTCCTTAACCAGTGCTAATGAAACTATAGCCTGGTGTTGATGATTAAGTGCCGGCGCTGAGCACTGAAACCGCTGGCTCAAATTAAGCACTGCTCTTGGCTATTCCAGTGCTTTTTAATACATTGCATTGGTAAACACTAACGCTGTGCTCAGAAAATAAGCTCAGAGTGCTATTATGTGGGGCACTCTCATAAACAAGTGATAGTGTTTAAAAACAAGTGTTGGTGTCGAGCACAAATTAGGCACTGTTCATAAGAACATAATGCATGTGGGGGGGCCTCTTACTTCCTAAGCGAGATGCCTGATTTGCAGCATGTACTGGTGCATGGCGGACAAGTGAGTGATATACAAGGAGAGGAGCCACCCAAAAATGAGAAAGATATGGAGTGAGAGGAACATTATTCATATTTGAATTGAAGTACTATGGAAACCACTTGCTAACATGTCCGCCTGCTTACCAAACATGATGCCCATCTGCGTTTCATTCTTTAGGGCAGATTTATACATTTATCACGCAGCGCAGCAAGTCACCTTGCTGCAGTGCATAATAGGGAAAGGGCAGGAATGCGCCTTACTTAATAATATAGGGCACATTCCTGTCATTTCCCAGTGCAGGCACAAAATGTGCTGCTTAGCACCAACGCAGGCACCCTTGCACCATGGTGCAATGGTGCCTGGGTTGTAAGCAGGATTGTTTTTGTTTCTCTGTCTGTCTTTTGCAGCAGACATAGAAAGAGGAAGTAACGAGGAGAAATAAAGGGCCAGTTGTATGAAAGGGTTTTACCCATTCTGTGTCTATCGGAAAATGTGTTCGTACATATGGCCCAAAGATATTTCTCCTTGTTACACCTCACCTCGGGAGGCAAAGCATTTGGGTGCATTCCCAGGTTTATAACTGATGGTAAATCTGGAAATGCATCAAAATCCAAGGATGGATACATGAGAACACCATGGAATGCCTCCCTGGGGCAGAGTCATGCAACGCAGCGATTTGCGTGGCTTGATAAATCAACTCCTACATAAATATGCACTTAAGTGTTTGTACTCACTTAGGTTATGATGTTCTCATGTCAGGGAACTGAAATCGTAAGGAACTTTGTGAGCATACTGCAGTTGCTTTCTGCTACGACTTAACTATATCCTACCAAAATATCCATGATTATTTTTATTCATTGGATGTATGCTTTCATTTCAGTTCTTTTCTTCCACATATGTTACTTTTATAAATTAAATGAAATATAATTTCCAAAAGCATGAGTGATGAAGACGTTGCTACTGGTGACCTGGCTACATTAATCTAAATAGCCTTAGCAACTGGTAAAGAGATGTTTGCGTCGTTGCGAGTTAGAAACAAAAATGAGGTCTGAGGACTGGATGGTGTAAGTGAGCTTTTAATTATTATTCAAACACTGTTTGTTCAAGTGAGGGTAGAAAGGGATAACTTTGACGTTTAGGGCATTTACACTAACATGTATGCTTAGAGTATATGGTAGTTCCTACTGCTGTGTGTGCATGGGACCATAAAGGAGGTAGGAATAATGCAAAGTTGAAATAATACGGTATTATGTTTGTGTATATGAATAAAGTCATCATAATTAAAGGGCACAATTTTGCATTTGTACTGATTTTTATACATACATACAGACGAGAAACAATGAGTGAGTATGTCTGCTTTTGAGGATCGTTCCAGGCAAGCAGCCTTGACTGCTGGACCTTGCAGTTTGACACCATGAGAGTTAAAAAATAAGATGGAAATGTTCTTAAATAACTGCAAATGTGCATATCTGTACGAACCTGTTGATGTTATCATGTGAGTATTTCATTACATCATATGTGGCTTCTCATAGTGCTACATGGTTATGGGGTAAATAATGTTGAAATAGCTACAACTCCTTTTATCATAAAACAACAAAAATGATGCACAAATACCCAAGATGATCAGAAAATAAATACGGATAAGTACAGATGGAAATGTTAAGAAAACAAATACAAAAATCTCAGTCGAAAAGTAGTCTCATTGTGAGGTGAAATAATTGTCCTATAGTGTCTTTTATGTCATCAAAAAATGCAGAGGTCTGCAAAACCTTGGGTTATTAGTTGAGGGGGTAAGTAATAATCACAATCCTTGTCAGGGTAAACCACTAAAGTCACTAAATAAACCTGAAACCAACCCTCTGGTAGCTACCAAACCAGAAATGAAGTCAAACCACAACACAAGAAAAATACAAAACACATTTAGAGAAATAGAGAATGTTTTAATAAATAAAATGACACCAAAACAATAAAAAGTTTAAATCAAAATTAATGGCAATAAGCGTTAAGTTCCAACAGCAGGCATCTGGCTGAACTTAACTGTTACCGAGGAGCAAGTTAAGGCCGGCCACAATAGAGTGTGGATTGGATACAGAAGCTCTTGCGCCCGCCCAGAGGAGTGGCCATGGAAATGAGCAGCCCTTACTTTGTGGTCACTGTTAACTAGTTCTGAGGGCTGCTCTCCTCCCATTGGGATTGGTGCTAGCCTGACTAGAGAGAAAAAGAAGCGGGCAAGCCCAGGTTTTTCCTACATCTGACTGTGACAGGGAAGGCCTCTTTGAAGTTAATTAAGCTCCTGGCACAGCAAATAGGACATCCTGCCAAGTGAAGGACAACACCACCCCGCACCCAAGGCCTTTTGTCCCTGTCCTGGAGCAATCCACTCCTCATCACAGAAGGCTTTTAGAGGCCAGTGGACAGTTGGAATTCAAACAAATAGGCCCCTGGAAGCTTTAGGTGGGGAGAGGGTAACATTCTAAAAGTACTTTTTACTTAAAAGGTATTACAAATTCGATTTTACTATTCAATTAGATGTGAAATAAATATTAAAAAGTGTCCTTGAATTATATTTACAGCTGGTACAAAAGTTAAATTAACATTATTAAATATAATAATGTAACCCAGACTTTTCCTATGGAACAGTAGGCCTTGCTATAGTGAAAAGAGCTTTTGGGTCTTTTTCACTGCAAGGCCATGTGTAACATTTTACTTTTATATGTCCTACTTTTAAATACCATGCACCCTTCCTTATGGGTAATAAGGCCTACTTAGGGCGTCACTTCTAAATATATAAAAGGAAGGTTTTGACCTGTCAAATGGGGTTATTTTGACAGGTTGAATTTGCAGTTTAAAACTCTAAGAGCTAGGCTGCAAATGGTAGGCCTGCAGTCAGGTTGGTATTGTCATTGTAGTGTGTGGCACAATGCGTGCTGCAGCTTACTAGTGACATTTAATTTATTGGCCCCTAGAACACTTTGCACCATATGCTAGGAACTTATAGGTAAGTTAAATATACAAATCAGGTGTATATCAATTCCATCGTGTTTAAAGAGGAAGCACAGACACCTTACCACTGGTTAGCAGGGCAAAGTGCACAATGTTCTACATCCAACAAAAACTGGCATGGCGAAAGTCTGGGGGTACACCAAGAAAAAGATGGTCATTTCCACAGAATACCAGGATAATCATGGGTAACTCAGCTCTGGCTGTAACAATGAGAGTAGTTTACCACTGGTATCTGTGACTGTAACCTTACTCCTGAGCTGGTAAATGAACACCAAGTATACCCCTTCAGCATTTGACACTCAGGGTAGTGAAGTCAAGCAGTCTGTGGCTTATTCAAGATACTGTGTGGACTACAGTCTCAGAAAGCAATAGTGCACATTGCAATAAAGCACAAAAATAATTGACTGCATTTGGAATATTCTACTATGTTTGGGTACTACTTCTATGGATTCTGGGAGACAGCCAAGGCTGTTCCTGTGGGACAGGTATCAGTGGTAATTTAACAAAAGTTTTGTCTCTTATAAGAGGCGTGACTGAACGCCGATGCCGTATGTCACGGATTTCAGAGCACCCGACTGGTGATCTCCCATCCAACTGCACCCTGCCTATATATTGACCCCAGGGGCCCCTCAACCATACCTTTTGGGTAGCTGTCAATGCCGTACAGAGAGACTTTGAAGGACCTGTAAATCCAACGTGGCGGCGCTCACAAGTTAGCAGCCGCGAGAAGCTGGAGACTGCGCTGAGCCCCGGATCTGAGTGCTGAAGCAGTCCTAAGTTTGGCCTGAGGGGGTGATACTGCAGAGATGTGCCTATGCAGGTAGGACCCAGACAGCCCTGACTGAGAAGGGCTGCGCAAGAATTACGGAGTCCTGCGCATGTCCAGGAACACAGCGACATTGGCCCCGACCAGGTGAGTGAGAGAGCGCGGTGAGGGAGCTGCCTTGGCGCTGGATCTAACCACAAGAAAGGGGCGGAAGACTGTTGGTGCAGCCTGGGTGAAGCTCCACAAGGACAGTGGAAGAGGCGGAGCGGTGGCGAGCTACGGCCGACTGGGAGCTTCTATGCTCTCACCCCTCAAGGCCTCTGTGCCCAGATGAGGAATCGAAGAAGGTGAGTGGCGGCAGCCCAGGGCTATTAGGGGCTTGTAAAGAACTGGCAAGGCCCTGCTGAAAGGCGCTGGGGCCCTGGCTTATGACTGGGTTCTCCCCGCTCAAATATTGCCCTGTGATCTGTTGGAGTGCTCTGCTCATGCAGGGAACCAAAGCCCTGAGCCCTCAGTGACAATCAGAGGAGCGAGGGCCACCCATGCGGCCTGCTGTGTGATGTAGGTCGCTTTGGATGCATCTGGGGATTTGAGTGCACGAAGGCTTGGTGGAGAATATCTGCTGACTGGGCACGAGAGGTGAGGCAGACCATAGCCCACTTGGGCTTTGTGATGGGCCAACGGGGCATAGAAGCAGAGAGAGACGCACAAGGTGACCTGGACCCCAGACGTGTTGAGGGGGGAACTGGTGCGGCCTGCTGGCTTAGAGTGCCATCTGAGGCCTGTGGAGTGGTGCTGAGTGCAAGATGGTCAACCGCTGCTTGTTACCTGCTGTTCTGTCTTTCGGCCAGGGTAGCTAGATGACACTCCTCAAGAGCCAGCACGGGGTCGGCAGTCCTGAGGCCCTGGGAGACAGGGCAGTCCCCTCCTGCAGACAGCAGTGGAAGAGCACCTAACATGCTATTGGAGCCTGTCCAGGCCACAAGACACAAGAGAGCTGTTGTCAAGCATAGAAGGGCAATCGTTTGAGGAGTGCCTGTGGGGGTAGCATTGCCTTGCTGCTCCAAGTGGTGGAAACCTATGACCACTTGAGACAGCGCTGACACTACGAGGTTCTTCTCCTTTAGCCAGAATAGTCCAGCACCAGGATTTTGAATCAGTAGCAGAGGGCCCACAACCCTTGTGCGTTGAACATTCAGAAGAGCAAAGTAAGATATTGTGTTGTCAATGACCTGTAATCGCACTGCCAAGGATAAGGACTGGCTGATGGGGGCCAGCCTGTAGATCTTGCTCCCCAGTACACGGACATGATTGTGGCCAGTCAAACCCTACTATTTTGAAGTGAACTCCCACTGCAAGTCCTGGGTGGCCAGGGGAGGTGTGAGGGGGAAGGCCACTGAAGGAACAGGGTGGACTGTGCCTGCAGCACGATTGGATGACCTAACCTGACACCTTCTGAGCATTGCTGGGCCCAGATGTGGTGGTGTTGAGACTCCGCTTACTAGCGGGCTGTAGGACACAGGCAAAGCTGAATCTGGGGGCTCGAAGACCTTTACCTACTGATTAGCCACCCAGGGCAAAGTGGCGCAACGGCGAGACCAGAGGCAGGAAGATCAACAATGGTTATGAGATACACCAGTGGGGTGGCAGGAGCACTCCTGTCATCGCAGGAGGGGCCCAGGAGGGGTTCACACTATTATGCAGGTCATCACTGCTTCCAGGGAGGCACTAGAAACAAAGATTGATAGCCTAGGGGCAGACCTGGGCATTTTGAAGGATGATCATCGGCACCTCGTGGAACGAGTCACATCTACTGAGAGAGCACTGGGGGACGTACTTTCAGCTATCTCAGTGTTAAGAGACAGACTTGCTGCTATGGAGGATGAAGTACGAACATTAGAGATCAGAGCTGAAGACAGTGAAAATAGATTGAGAAGGAACAACATCCGTGTCATAGGCCTCCCGGAGCGTACTGAGGGGGAAAATATGGTGCCCTATTTGGAATGGTGGTTACGCAACGAAGTGGCACCAGAGGGCCTCTCCTCATTTTACACCCTGGAGAGGGCACACAGGGTTCCAGCTTGACCGCCCTTGCCATGGGCACCGCCACGCAGTGGCCAGGCTCCTCTACTACAAGGACTGCAACCATATTCTTGTACAGGCCAGGAACCAGGGAGACATACAAGTAGCCAACAGCAAGGTCATGATCTTCCCAGACTTTACCAAGGAAATGCAAAAGCAACGCTCCACGTTTATGGATGCCAAGTGTTGACTTTGCTAGATGGGCCTGCCGTATGCTATGCTATTTCTGGCCCATCTAAGAGTGGTAACGCCGGTTGAGGTGCAGTTTTTCAGAGCCCCATAAGATGTGTGGGACTGGATCAAGAGACACCCGCAGGCTGACCCCAGTCGGGGGTCCCCACAGCGCACCCCTAGAAGAGGCAAGGCGGAAGGACTCCTTCTGGTGCAGAAGTAAAAAGGGAGCAGCAGCCAGCAGTCATAGTGGAGGCTGCAATGAACAAGGGGGGAGTGAGCCTAACGCCATCACTGAGTGATGAAGGTGCCCAGGACTCTGATCATACACAAGATACCAGCTTGGCGGAGAGCTCAACTACTGAACTGCCTAGGGTACCACATGGCACAGCAGATGAACTCATATGACAGTGTTCGTGAGCTGTATGATCTTGAGACTGACTGTTGTTAGGTGAGGGCCTTTAGTTTCTATTCTGTGAGTTACTCTGATGGGATGCGTGTGGGGCACCAGGGGCCAATCTTTGCTTATTTCAACTAGTTGGATGGGGGGGCTGGTTGAGGATCCACTGAACGGTCACTGCTGTCATCCCATTGAGGTTTTTGTGGGTACACCCACAAATGTTTGCCTTATGGCTGAATGTTTGGATGGGGAGTTGCCCTGCTTGTCCCGGAGAGTTGGAGTTGGCGTGTTTGCTGTTTCTTTGTTGCAGAGTGGGGTTTGGTACGTGCCTTGAGTGATAATTTTCTTTTTGTGCGGAAAATGGGGGGAGCTGACAAAGCTGGAACACACATGTCCGATGGGGCCATCCGGCTTATTATCCTTATGCTCAATGGCGCCCACCGTGACATAGAAATTTTTATCGTGGAATAATAGGGGGATGCACCCTGTGGCTAATAGACAAGATCTTCTCATATCTCAATGGACAGGGGTGAAGATAGCACTACTTCTGGAGACACACCTCATCACAAAAGAGGGGGCAGCGCTACAGCGAAGGTGAAAAGGACAGGCCTATTATACTAACTACTTGGCTTTTGCAAGGGGAGTCCTAGTGTGGGTGAAACCCGGGGTCCCCTTCCAGCATACTGGGCATCTGATAGATCTGGCTGGCTGCTACGTGGTGGTCACCAGACAGTTAGATGGCCGAGATATTATGATAGGCAGCATTTGTGGCCCGAATATTGATCAAACAATCTTTTTGGCTGAGCTTTGCAGAGTATTAGTCCCCCATCTGGTGGGCCCGGTCCTCCTGGGAGGAGACTAAAACTGTGTGGACGATCCTACACTTAACCACTCCCATCCTGCGCTATGGGACTCTCCAATAATTACGTGTGGTCATAGCATTCAAAAACTGACAGACACAATGTGACCTCATTAATTCCTGGAGGTTGCATTAACCAGGGGAACAGGACTACTCCTTCCTTTCCCATTTGCATGATCTCCATGAGTGGCTGGATGCATTCTTGTGCACTTGAGAACAAAAGACCTAGGCAATTAACTGGTCATACATTAACCTTTGTTAGACACATTGATAAGAACATTGACTCAGTGTACACAAACATTTATATTAAAAACTTCATTTTATTAATATAAGTTCATAATAAAAAAGGTTATGAAACTAGTGAGACATACTTTACTTAACAACATAAAGAAAAACATTAATATATTTATATACAAACAAATATAGAACAATACAGTACAAATAATTTCTAACATACAAAGACTTAGACAGAATTATAAACTGTTTGTTTCTAATTGAAACATAGTGGCTAGACAAGTTCTTTATTTCTCTACGCGCGTTTCGGCGTGCTAAGCGCCTTCTTCAGGACAGCCACAATTTCCTAAACAGACAAAAAAAATCACATATATATAAAATTACAAACATACAGTGTACACTGAGTCTGAATACCATGTGTTTTAATAAAAAGTTTGCTGAATAGCATAAAATAGTAAAAAACAAGTTAATCTCTGTGTAGATTTTTAAAAGAACCATAAAAGAAGATGGTGTAGAAGAGGGTTAGAACAATAGTGAAAAAAGTAACGTAGATGTGATTCACCTAATGAAATAATACAGAAAAAGACCCTACATCCCCACCAGAAAAGAAAGACAACTGGAAACCAAGATAGTTATAGTACCAAGTCTTTACAAAAGTTCATAATAAATGCAAGTAGTCACAGGAGGTAACAGAAAACCATGGGCCCAACAGATGAAAGAAGCATACCTAGATTGGTATATGGATGGGACCAAAATGGATGTATGGTACCACCAGAGGTGATTAAAATACCTATGATAAAAGGAAAAGAAAGTAACAAGGACGGGATAAGTCATTGTCACTAAAGCAATGTATAGATGTTTGATCTAACTAATTGAATTGCACTTACCTATATGCAAGGCAATTGAAAGCCACGTTGTTGGTGGAGTCAGGGCTTCTCTATATTATGATTTTATGTGAAGGAAACAAAAAAGGAAAGAACAGATATATAGTGGAAATTATATATAGTTTGTAAACTAAATAGTTTTATTCCCAACTGGGGACTTACAGTAAGGATTACCTAAAAACAATGTATATCTGTGATCCTTCTATAGATCAGTATACGGAGCACTGGTACTTAAAACCCAAACTTGCAGGGGCAGGACCGTCAAAACTGGTGTGTCTGTGAAGTTCGTAAATCAGAAACCTACAGATTAGAAAAACGGCATTACACAATGAGGCTATAAAATTGTGGGGGTAAATTTAGTAGTAAAGGTCTATATGGGCGTGTTACCTTTCTTTTGTCTAGGCTTGGAAAACAGTTCTGGGTATGGTGAGAATCTTAGAACCGTACGGTCATCTCAAGAAGTAAGAGAAGGATCACTGTAAAGATGGAAAAATATTTAAGGTGCGCTCAGAACTGTGTACAAACACCTGGACATATATGTATAGACACGTGTATGGCTGCATGTTGGTTCTACCGAAAGAAACAAAAAACAAATGATGGGTTTATCTGCTAGTATACCAAAAATGGCAGCATTAAATCTAAAAGTCAAGTTATGTTACCATAATGAGGGTAACTTTCAGCAATCGTGCTGTAGACATGTGAATTTTGCTTAGCAGGGTATCTGAGTGCCGTAACAAGGTGAAAGGGTGTCGATCTGTGAATTGATCGCTCAAATGGCTGCATATATTCAGGTGGACTACGTGAGGTATCTAAATGTGGTCAACAAACTCAAAATGGAGCGCTCAAATTGGCTGCATAGAAGTTTGGCGGACTATGCAAAAATCTAGGCGTCGTAAACTAATAAAGGGATATAAATCTCTGAATATAGCGTTAAGAATGACGGCTACTGCTCGCGATATAGATGGAAGCAAGCCTGCGAAGTGTAAATATAGCGAGGCGGCTAGCAGGCGACCAACCGTTAATTCCGGAATAGATATTCTTTTATTGTTAAATTAATTCTCTAGAAACCGGGAAAGTAAATTCTATTTATAGATGTCCGGCTAAGAGCAGCGAAAAAGGACCGTATTAAAACAACAAACATAGTCTCTTGTTACTTACTTGGAGAACGAAAGGTTTTCCGCCGAGCGGCCGTACGTCCAGTGATTGCCAAATAACAAGTGAGTAGTTGAGCATTTAAAAGGCCGAAACCACGTACAGATCCGGCGCGTCTCGCGATATTCAAAGAACGCGATGACGTCATACGTAGGATGATCATAAGTAAAGGAGAATTGCGATGGAAATTGAAAACAGACGATGTCATCGCCTAACATGTAAATAAATTTACGGTAATAACGTTTGTCGTAGTACCAATAATAAACAGTAAAGACAAACTGTGAGTGAAATTAACTGAAACCTGAGGATGATGTCAAGAACTAATATTTTGAATGATACCTGACCCATAAAATTAATAGATAACGGCCCACTAGGATGTCATTCAATTAAATGCGAGATGACTGTAACTTCAAATGTGATCGGGGGATGGTGAGCCCCAATAAGGGAAAGGATAAAATGATTGTGTCAATAGTTTAAAATAGAACCGGAAATGAATTGGCCTCATCCTAAAGATTGTGCACGCCTGCTGTTCACAAGCTGGTCAGAACCAGTGAAGATATTTCCAGGACTCTCTCCGGTCATAATCCCTTGCTGATTGGACTGGGTTGGGAGGGGGAGCGGCCCTGTTTTCCGAATTGGAGGCTGAAGCCAGAGACATTGGAGGACCTGGTTTTCCAGGACACAATCAGGACGGCCATTAGACAATATTTTGCTGAAAATGCTGGCTTTGCCTCGACCCTCCCAGGTGAAGCGGAATGCGTTTAAGACAGAGATCAGGGGCAGGTGCATTTCAGAATCAGTGGGAGTCCGGAGGCCCTTGCTTACAGAGGTGGTAGCAGCTGAGGAGATGTTGAAGGGAATTGAGTGGCTCAGACCTGGGCATCCTGAGGTGCAGACAGAAATCTTGGAGACTAAAGAAAGAGTCACGGGGGTTGTAGAATGACTGCAGTGTTTCAACTACAGGAACTATATGATATGGGCACATGCAGGGAGGGACCAAACTGGCTTGCTCTCAGCGTGCCTTGCAAACCTGTTAAGTGGGGATCAGTTGTTGTAGAGCTCACTGTGGACCAAGGACACATGCTATACCTCCAAGTAGACAATAATCTTGAGTTTCATGACTATTACTCTAACCTTTATAGTAGTGCTGTTGATTGATCAGTTGCTGAAATCAATGCCTTTCTGGAGCCAGTAGAGCTACCGTCAATAACGCCGGCAGAGACAGATTAATTGAGGGGGAGACATTACACTCCCAAAGATTCGGGCAGCCATAAAATCCATGGCCCAGAACAAAACTCCTGGCACGGACGTACTGCCGGTGGAGTTCTACTCTGCTAATACAGAAGATTTAGGTCCCTGATTGGTGGAGTTATGTAAAGCTGCGGGAGACACAGAGCTACTCCCCACATCTAAGTGAGAGGCCCTGATTGCGTCCCTAATGAAACCTGGGAAACCAGCTCATGACAAGAGGGTCCAATTGGCCATTGTCAATGCTGAATTTTGATTATAAGATCTTGAGTAGGATCTTGGCCACCTGCCTTCTACATCACATGCCAACACTCATACAATGGGATCAAGCGGGGTTTATCCCAGGCCGCAATACATCCCTTAACATTGGGAGACTTCTTAGACTGTTGGAAGTAGACACATATGACAAAGAGGAGGCCGTGATTTTCGTGGTAGGCATCGAGAAGGCATTCAATAGCCTGGAATGGCCCTTCTCTATAGTGTAATGATGCGCTTTGGCCTTGGCCTGAGGTTTGTGGCTTGGACTCACTTACTGTACACAGGTCTATTGGCCAGGGTTCAGACGGCCCGTATCATGTCAGAGAGCTACAGAGTGAGCACGAATATGCCTCTTGACGCCGCATCCCGTTACCCCGCATGTTGTTACAACGCGGTCGTTACAACGACCGCGTTGTAACAACGCATACCATTACCCCGCAAGTCGTAACAACGACTTGCGGAGGGGGGCGCTGGATGTTGGAATAGTATAAGTTACTATTCCAACTCCAGTCTGTGCGGACAGTAGGGAAGGTGTTGGATTTTAAATCCAACACCTTCTCCCCCCTCCGCAAGTCGTTGTTATGACTTGCGGGGTAATGGTATGCGTTGTTACAATGCAGTCGTTGTAATGACCGCGTTGTAACAACATGCGGGGTGACGGATGCTGGGTCAAGGTTGTTTACCAGTGAGCACAACACCAGGTAGGGCTGTCCTCTGTCGCCCTTACTTTTTGCATGACCATGGAGCCACTGGCCTGCTATGCCAGGACTGGGACCACATATTGGGGGATAACAGTAAGTGAGCAGATCCACTATATTGCGCTCTATGCTGACAACCTCCTGCTGTTCCTCCGCAGCACCAAGGAAGACTTGGAGGGTGCTTGTGAGCTCCTGCAGTGGCTCGGTTCGGTGTCAGGGTTGCTGGTCAATTAGCAAAAATCTTGTATATTCCCCACGTATTGCCTGAGGGATTGGGGGAGATGCCTAGATATCTGCCTTACCTGGGGGTGCAGATTTATCATCATCCAGCGCAACTCCTAAATGGGAATGTGGACCAGGCTGTTCGCGTGATCCGATCCAGCGCTTACTTTTGGACCACGCTCTCTCTCTCTCCGTGGAGCGGAGGGTTTTATTACTAAAAATGATAGCCCTCTCCCACCTGCTGTACTACTTTGTGGTCCGAAATAAACAAGGGCCCCCTGCTGTACGGTGTGAGTTCCTACAGGCACGGATCAAAATATAAATGCAAAGACCTAAGGCAACTCAATAGTTATCAAAAACTAACAATAATTCATAATTAAACCAGTAGGAACAAGACCTAAGAGTACAAAATACATTTTAATATAGTAATACAATCAATATGAAATATAAATAAGTCCACATCCTAACACCAGTCATATCAACATTCACTCAAGCATTCTATAGACTAAAGACAAAAATATATACATGACATACATAATAACATTGACCAAAGAAATAAAGTAAATTTGATATGTATGATGTATTCTACAGTATCTGATCAGTCTACAATATATGATCATCAATAATTAAAAAGCTGAATTCAATACAGCAACAATGAATGGATCAAAGAAGCATTTGTTTCAATCAATTGTCCGTGGTTAGATACCAGATAGTGTCTATGAGTGTTTCGGCACAAGGAGTGCCTTCATCAGGAAAAGCCACACAATACTATTTCTTGATAACTGCAGATACAAAACATGTATATGTGTATATCGTTCCTTCAAATAGGTATCACTAACTGACGAGATAAAATGGTATCACTAACTGACGAGATAAACTGCGATCAATAATGTGCAAAGTCCCAGGTACCAGAAGCTCCAAGAAAACATGAAAGTGATAAAATAATCTTTCCCAAAAGAAATGAAACATAAGTAGAAATGAGTGAAAATATGATACAAAAACCCATTAAAGTGCAACAGTAACAGCAGTCCGTGAAACTTCATACCATGAGTACACAGAAGAAAACATGCCAAGAGGAAAATTCCTGCATGCAAAAAGTTGCATCCAAAAAACACCCTGCGGTCATCTAATGTGTTTACTGCGGGCCGTGGAAACTGCAAGGCAAGGTCCGTGGGCCGCCAATGAAGGCCTGCCGGGCCGCTGGCGTCCCGCGGGCCGTACTATGAGTACCAGTGCCCTAGACAATCTCTGAGCCCACTGGGAGGAGGACCTGGGGATTCCCATCACAGAGACACTTGTAGCCCACATGTCTAAAGTATCTAGAAATGGATGATTTAAGCTCATCATATTGTATGTGTTACACAGGGCGTACCTCACACCAGGGAGGATTAATAGACACTGTTGTAGTCAATGCGAAATGCCCACACTGTGAGCTGAGTTTCTCCACATGTTCTGGGGATGCCTGGGGTTGGTGGCCTTTTGGGAGGCTATTGTGGATGTACTGGCTGAGGTTACTGAGCAGGAGGTTCAATGCACTCCTGGTTACTGTCTTTTGCATTGGTTTCCACACACTGCCAAGACTAAGACCATGAGCGGGTTTCAGGAACCAGCGCTTATCCTAGAGAAAAGGGAAATAACCTTGAACTGAAAGACCCCTGGGGCCCAAGACAGGCCGTTTGGAGGAAAGAACTGATAAGATGGGTGGGCTACGAGGGAGCAGTGAGGCTCCGAGAGGCCCGGAGGGTTTATGGCTCATTTGACGCAGCTAGGACTAGGGAGAGTTTGGTGGAGGCATTACAGCACCCTGACCCCTCATCACCAGAAGAGATGCTGAGCACTCCCTGCCAACTATCATAGATGCACTCTGGTCTGGCACCTACATGGGAAGGGGCTTGAAGCGAGACCTCTTAGAGGTACAGGACAGCACATTGACTAATCTAGTGCTATAGACACAGAGAGATTATGGCACCTATCATATCCGGTAACAAGAGTGGCCAAGGGAGGTAGGAGGGCTGTTGAGAGGGGAAGGAATGATTGCGTTAGGAGGGTGGTTGTGTTTGACAGCATGCAAGGGCGCAGACCCTATATTGTCAGAGATGAAAGAATCCCAGCTCCACATAATTAGCTATGCAATATATACTTGCCATTATAATGTTGAAAATTCATATGTATGGTAACTGTGAAACTGTGTATGAGAGCTCGGGGACAGCACTCACAAATGTTCTCTATAATGCTGTATGACCTGTTTTGAAACTGCAATAAACTTTGGGGAATGTGACAGGTAGTGTTTGTGGGGTCAGGGGTTAAACTGACCCTTACCACTGATTGTGGGAGTTCACCTCCACAATCAGTTGGCTCTCCCTGGCAGATGTTCCCCAGCTTCTGCCAAGCAGCTTTTGTCAGTTCTGTTATCAGATAGAGCAGGCAGCGCTTTGAGGTGTTTAGTGGTCTGCACAGTCAGCGCCACTCTAGATGGGATGAGCATTAGGCTTTGTGTTTCTGAGCAGGTTCAACTGACATGGTGGTCCACAACACAGTGTGGATACTCAAGGCTTCCAGGCCTCACCTTCTGGAAGAGATATGCAGGTCTATCCCTGTATCGCAACGGATGGCTTGAGTTCATAATGCCTGTACTCCTTTGCAGTCCCTCTTTACTGCACAGCTTCTTTCTCATGCAAGGACACCTCCAATGCCACTGTCAATTGACTCCATTCGTCAAGGCAAATGCAAGGCTGTTTCTCCTAGCAGGCTTGTAGAAGTGCTCAAATTTTTAGTCCATAACCTGGCAATGGGAGTTGACAGCGGATACAAAAACCCTGGAGCACAGAGAGTTTCTGATTTACCACTGATATGGCGCTTGGGATACTGGTAGAGAAATCTTGGCACACTGGCAGGAAGATTCATTCCAATCTTTACATTAAATTTGCAGACAATTTCTGTATTCCAGGGTTCAACTCCAAGACAGGATTTGGGTAGTTCCTGCCCTTTTCCCTATTCCTCTCAGACCTATCTAGCTATAGTCTTGGTTTTCAGGTGTCAACAGGAACCTAGGGTCGAGTTGGGAGTCAGCTGAGACCCTAAACAATGACACAAACGAGAGAGAAACTGTCCCATTTAACTACCTATTTATTTGAAAGGGGTAGCCCTTTCAGTGAAGAATGGGACAGATAATGGCAAGGAAATTTCCCTAAGCTGCTAAAGGTCCCTCTATGTCGTCTCCTCTACACCTTGAAGTCTGAGCCACTGTAAAGGGATCTCTGGAATGTCGTGGAGGAGCCGAGCAATTCACATTGATGCTCAGGCTTTCTCCACCCTCCATCTTAGATTATGTTATGAGCCTTTACATGGCATGCATGTCACCCTGGGGGTATCATGGCACCTGTAGAATGGAAGTGCTGCCCTGTCAGCAGCTTATTGAAAGAGCCATGTCTTCAGGTCACCAGGTCAGGAACTCTAGAGGGGCTGCCAGGATACTTTTTATGTGGGCATACAGAGCACTCGTGTATTTTCTTGTGGCATCTAGAATGCCCTTCACCTTTTTAGTTTCGCTTGCACAGCACTTGCACTGTGCTTCTGAAATTTATTGTATTTAATATATCTTAAAAGGGGCTTACATCCCACATTCACTTCTTATTGGTATGTGTGCTTGTCACTTTACTTTTCCTCGTTTCTATTGGTTGTAGGAGTTGTATTTCCTATTGTTGCATGTGTGTTTCTCTTATCAGTCTCCTGTGGCCCAAGCACTCGTTCTGATCTGCTCGCTTTGATGGGAATGCCTTTTATTTGCTTAAGGCTGCATAGCTTTTATTTGCTTTGTCTGACAACTGCTCGCATTTAAAGCTTGCTTTGTGACAGTTATTTTTTCAGCTTTCTCCGATGTCTTTGATTTAAACTTTTTGTGTTACCACCAATTACCACCACCAGATTAATGGGTTGGTTGAAAGGTTCAACTGGACCCTGGAAGCCTGATTGGGGGCCTCTCAGAACCCATGAGGAGTAAGTGGGACATCCTCCTACCATGCCTTCTTTTTGCCCTCAGGGAGGTACCGCAGAAGGGGGCTGACTTCAGCACTTTTGAACTTCTGTATGGGCACCCTGTGAGAGGACCTCTCATTTTGGTGAAGGAGGGCTGAGAGCAAGCTCCTAGGAAGCCACCCCAGGATATGTTCAGTTACATGCTGGCCTTCCGGAACCAGACTTCACGCTTTAGGAAACTCACTCGGCAGAACCTAGAAGCTTCCCAGGAGGACATGAAATGTTGGTGCAACAAGAATGCCACTCTGGTTGAGTTTCAGCCTGGTCAAAAGGTGTGGGTGATGAAGCCAGTAGAGCTCCATACTCTACAAGACAAGTGGTCTGGCCCATTTGAGGTGAAGGAGCGCAAGAGTGACGCCACCTGCCTGGTGGACTTGCAGACTCATGGGAACCTTTTGAGGGTCCGACACGTGAACCGCCTCAAATCCCACTTCGAGAGGTGTGAGTTTACCATGCTCTTGGCTACAGATGATGGGGTGGAAGAAGAGAGTGAACCTTTCTATGATCTCCTGTTTTCTGAGGAGCAGGGTAGGGGAGTAGAGGGTCTGATCCTTTCCCCTACACTGACCCTAGAGCAACAGAGTGACTGTCGCCAGTTGCTGGGAAAGTTTACAACTTTGTTTTTACTCATCACAGGAGCCATCCATTGGTGCACTCATGACATCGAAACTGGGGATAGTCCACCTGTGAAACACAAGATTTACAGGTTGAATGACATAGTGAAGGCTAACATTAAGGAAGAGGTTTCCAAGACGCTAGTCCTAGGGGTGATTAAGCCCTCCAGCAGTCCTTGGTCCAGCCCAGTTGTCTTGATTCCTGTAATGTTTACGTACCTAATGATCAGCAGAGTACTAGGACCCGGCATCCCCAGAGCAACATTAGGAATAGAAAAGGGGCTGGCAGGAACAGGAAGAGGAGGAGCAAGGGAGGCAAGGGATAGAGGGGGAAAAAGGAAAGGGAAGAATAGACAGGGCAAGTAATGCACAGGGCTCCGGTCAGAGGAGTAAAATATATTTGTAATAAAGAATTATCTTCACCTCTGCAAGTCGTGTCAGGTTAGTTCTTTGCACGAAGGGACATGACAACTGGCGACAAACGTAGTCGATAGCCTTGATCCCACCGCGACCACCTGCTGCAAGTGCCGGCCACGAGCTACCTCAGCGCCATCAAACTGCCCACCGGCACCAGACTGTGTTGCGACACAGCAGGAGCCCACCCTGCTCCACACCGAATTGCCTCAGCAGGAGTTCACCCTGCTCCTCCCTGGATTAATGTCTGCGGCCGCAGGAGCACCTCTGCTTTAAATTTCGCAGGCTTAAGCTGTGCCCATCATCAGGAGCCCACCCCACCAAAGCGATGTGCCGCTGGCCTGGCTGAATACCTGCTGCAAAGGGGGTAAGTTGGCTCCGCTTCTTCTGGCCCCAACAATTATTGGTCACCCGGTGCACTCCTGCAGCATAACCGGACTGAGTCCCTCCTGAGTGGCCATTTTGGAGTGAGGCATCCCCTCCAGGCACCTCATTCCTACTCGGGCGGCCATCTTAGAGTCAGGCACCTACATTCTCAGCAACCTGAGCCTGCATTCAAGTGCATCTGCATGCACCAAAAATAAAAGTACTTGCCCCAAAATTAAAGCAACCTTACACCTGGCAAATCCCTGCTCCTATACATCACCAAAGATCTGCAGACTCTGTATCACCAAGTAATTTTTGGGATTTCCTTTGCTGCATGCCCGAGGATCATTATAGAGTATCATGTCTTCTCCAGACACATCACAAAATGCACATCCAAGATCAGCAATGCTTGGTGTCTCTTTCCTATGCCCTCCTGAGCCTCTGACTCTCACGTCTGGCATTGGCATGGGTCATCGTGGGCAAGAATGGCTGGACGACTTTGAAGATATCATGAAGGGGTCACAAGTTACGGACCCAAATCAGCAACTTATCACCCTGCGTAATCTGATAGGTAAAGACATTGGTCAAATCATCAAAGAGCTGCCGGTAGCCGTTTCTACATCCTATCAGGACGTAAGAGATGCATTAAACAGGAAATTTCTCCACATAAGTAATCTGGACTATGAACGTGACACTTTTAGTCTAGCTTCCTAGGAAAAGGATGAATCCATGGGATACTTTATTATGCACCTCAAATGCCCGGCTCGAAACTGTAAATTTGACAATTTCACCACTGAGGATGCCATCCGCCTGCGAATAATAAAGACTCAGACTTGCTACATCGTTGTCTGCTGAAGAAACACTACTCATTAGATGACACTGAAGAATAGACCAGGGTCAATGGTCAGGCAGAGGAACATGCCAAGAAGATGGAAGCAGGAAAAATAGAAAAACACAAACAGGTGTTCCGATTCCCCTCTTGACAGAAAGAAAGTTGCCCGTCGGATCAAAGACGGACTCTTAAATCCACAGATAACACTCTCAGCGCACACCGGAGTGAAAGTAGATGAAAACAACAGCTAGAATGCTATTGCTGCGGCCAGGAATATCCACATGTAGATTCATGTCCAGCCATGGGTCAGCAATGTCGACGCTGCGGAAAAGAGAACCACTTCGAGAAGGTATGCAGGGCCTCTCGAAAAGACCTGCCAAGACCCTCAAAAGAATTCAGGTCATGCCATCATGCAAAAGTAGTATGTGACAGGCAAGACTGCTCCACCAGCTCGTCAAGGTCCAGCTTTTGATCACATGTCACCTCCAGATCTCATCACTCATCATCTCATGAGTCATTTCTCACCCCGATTTCCCAGGATAGTGACAAATACGTATGTATGGTAGCCAATCCCGACAGGCTGAAGAAATACCCGAGGCTACCTATTCAAATGGGAAATCATCGGACAAATTTTGTATTAGACAGTGGAGTGTCAATCAACTATATATGCGTTACTGAATACAACAAAATTCACCCCAAACCCAAGCTGCAAAAGGCTGTGGTGCGAGTACACACCTGGATGTCCAAAGAGTCACTACCATGCCTAGGATAATACCACACATCTCTGACATACAAGGACAGAACAGAATAAGCGGAAATTCATGTCATCAATGGGCCTGAAGCTGCTGATTGCCTTCTAAGTCTACTCACTGCAGAATGCCTATAACTTGTGGAGATACTATACAGAGTGGATGATGAACCAGATATCATAAGTAAATTTTCCAAGTTATTCATGGGCCTCAGCAAATTAGCCCACTTTAACGTACAGCTCCATATCAACGAACAGGTTACACCGGTGGCTCAAAGTGCCATTCCACCTTCAAAACACTGTGGATGATGAGCTACGGGAACTTCTAGGAGCTGGCATCATTGTGAGGTCCACAGGCCCACCCCCTGGGTGTCTACAGTGGTGGTAGTCCCAAAACGGGGATCAAATAACAAGGTGCCTCTCTGTGTTGATATGAGGACACCAAACACAGCGATCGAACGAGAAAGGCACCCCGGACCTCACATCAGCGATATGATTACTCGGCTGAATGGAGCAAAGGTTTTTTCCAAATTGGACTTGAACCATCAGCTTGAGCTCCACGAGAAGTCCTGTTACATCACCACATTTTCGACCCATCAAGGCCTCTTTCGACACAAATGCCTCAATTTTGGCATTTCATGTGCTGCAGAAATCTTTCAGGAAGCAGTGAGGCAAGTCATCCATCACGTTCCCAACTCCTTCAACTACAGCGATGACATTCTGGTGTTCAGTGACACCGTCAAAGAACACGACAAAGCCCTTGATCGAACGTGTCACGCTCTCTTGGAAGCCAACTTAACTCTCAATCAAGACAAATGTGAGTTTCACAAACCACATTGAAATTCTTTGGTCACATCTTCTCCAGCGAAGGGTTGAGGCCTGACCCTGAAAAAGTCATTGCACAAACTGATACTCCCTGCCCACGAGACACCAGTGATGTCAGGTCATTCCTGGGAATGGCCAGCTATTGTGCCTGTTACATTAAAGACTACGCCACAATTAGCTATCCTTTGCGAGAACTCACGAAGCAAGGGCAACATTTTCGAAGGTCCGTGAGCTGTGAACAAGCAATAAACATGATCAAAACAGCTGTAGGATCTGCTATTAACCTAGTATTCTTCACCCTTGCAGGAAGACTGAAATCACTGTAGACACCAGTCCAGTAGGACTCGGAGCCATTAAAGCCCAATTCAAAAAGGAAGGTGACCAAATATACACTGTAACATATGTCAGCCGTAGTCTGACAGGCATCAAGAGGGCATACTCACAGCCAGAAAAAGAAAGCCTGGCATATTACCCTCATAACGGATCACCAAGCCCTCACGACCATTTTTGGCAAACCTCGAGCAAAGATGCCACCTAGGATCGAACGTTGGGGCATTCGCCTTCAAGGATACACATACACCATCATCCACAAGCTAGGAAAGGCAGAAAACCGAGCTGACTACATGTCAGACACCCTAGGACATCATCAAAGACAAGACACTCAGTGGCTGATGAATACATTCACTTCCTCATTGATCAAGCATGACCGCCTGCTGTTCCACTGGACGCTACCCTTCAAAACATAATGCGTCATCTTCAAACAAATTAATGGAGACACCTCAATGAACCGCGAGGCAATAAAGGAGTAGACCCTCATGACCTGGCCTCCCTTCGGCATGTTAAAGAATAACTAACAACCCCTGACAATGGACTATTATTACGATGCAAGCGGATTATCATACTGCTGCTGTTACAGCAAGGCAATATTAATCTGGCGCATGAAGGACACAGGGGCATAGTGGCCACCAAAACGGCGCTACGGGAATGAGTCTGGTCCCTCTCTTGATCAAGTGGTTGAAGCCACACTTCAAGACTGCCCCCAGTACCAATTAGTGGGGTGAGAAGAGCCATGCCCCCCGCTGCAGATGTTTGACTTGCAAGACAGCGGGTGGCAGCATGTAGCTGTTGACTTCTATGGCCCTTTAAAATCCGGCAAATACATAATTGTCATAATGGACGAGTACTCAAGATTCCCTATTGCACAACAAGTAGTGTCAACAAGAGCAACCATCATCATACCAGTTCTGGATGAGGCCTTTGCAGCTTGAGGCATCGCCAAAGTCAGTAAAATAGACAATGGCCCTCCATTAAATGGACGTGACTTTGCCGAATTTGCCAATCACCCCAACTTCAAACACAGGAAAATCACTCCCATGTGGCCTCAAGCCAATGGGATGTTAGAGAGGTTCAAGGCCACACTAAAGAAAACCATAAAACAAGCGGAGTTAACGAGACGAGATGTTCAGCTGGCTATGGATGAAGTACTATGGGCATATCAAACCACACCTCATAGCACTACCGAAAGGTGTCCAGCCACTCTGATGTTGGGTAGCACACTGCATACAAGAATCTCCACCATGGACACTACCTGACACACAGGTCATCAGCAGTGTGATGATGCAACTTTGGCGGAAGTAAACAGGGCAAAGAAAGCTAAGATAAAAAGAATACGCGGACGCTCGGCAGAGAACAAGACCATCTAAGATTCAGACAGGAGACTGTGTGCTAGTCCGGCAAGAACAAAAGATGAAGACAGATAGCCAGTACTGTGGCAAACCCTTGTAAGTAATCAGCCACAAAGGGACCATGGTCACAGCTATCTCTGCCAATAAAAGAATCACAAGGAATGTGTCTAATTTCCAGAAATGGGATCCTACAGTTGAAGCCCTGGCGGCAGAGTCAGAACATGATGTGGATAAATCAAGTCAAGAATCAGATGGCAATGAAAGAGCTGACATCCCTTCAGATCTGAGTGAGCTGATGGAACCAGACCCAGTCCGTCGGTCGCAGTGAACAACTCAGCGACCCACTCTGCTCATTGAAGAACTGCAAGATTGCGTATTCACTGAACATTTGCAAAGAAGGGGGACATGTAATGTTTATGTACCTAATAATCAGCGGAGTGCTATGACCCTGCAGCCCCAGAGCAACATTAGGAATAGAAAAAGGGCTGGCAGGAGGAGGAGGGGCAAGGGAGTCAAGGTGTAGAGGGGGGAAAAAAGGATAGGGAATATCAGACAGGGCAAGTAATGCACGGGTCTCCGGTCCGAGGAGTATAATATATTTGTAATAAAGAATTCTCTTTACCTCTGCAAGCTGTGTCTGGTGAGTTCTTTGCTCGAAGAGACGTGACAGTTCCAAAGGCTGCCCAGCCTGATATCAGTCCTGAACTGCAGTTCTGTGTGGACTACAGTGGGCTTAATGCTGTCACCAAGACAGACGCGCACCCCTTCCCCCAAGCTGATGAGCTCATCAAATGGCTGGAAGCTGCCAAGTTCCTCAGTACATTTTATTTAACGCCTGGGTACTGGCAGATTGCCTTGACCGAGGGAGCACAAGAGAGGTCAGATTTCTCAACACCAGAAGGGCACTACCAGTTCCAGGTTATGCCTTTTGGGTTGAAGAACGCCCCAGCCACGTTCCAGAGGTTGGTCAGTCAGGTCCTGGCTGGGTTGGAGAACTTCAGTGCCACCTACCTTAACGACTTTGCAATCTTCAGCTCCAGTTTGGAGGACCATTTGTACCACCTTTAGGAGGTGTTAAAGGCCCTGCAGAGCCCCGGCCTCACTGTCAAGACAAGTAAGTGCCAGATAGGGCAGGGGTCTGTGATATATTTGGGACACCAGATAGGAAACAGCCAGATAGTGCTCCAATAATCCACGATGGACACTATTCTGGATTGGGCATCCCCCAAGACCCAGACAGAGGTGAGAGCCTTCTTATGTCCTACTGTGTACTACCGCAGATTCTTCAAGGGATTTGGCACCATTGTTTCCTCCTTGACAGAGATGAATTCAAGGAAGCAGCCACGTCAGGTGATCTGGGCTGAGGCATGACTGACCACTTTTAATGCCCTGAAGGAGGCCATGTGCACGTCGCCTGTGGTCAAGGCTCCTTCTCCAAGAAATTTGTGGTGCAGACTGATGCCTCAGAGTATGGTGTGGGAGCCGTGCTTTCACAGCTGAATGAAGAGAGCCTAGGTCAACCAATAGTCTTTATTAGTAGGAGGTTACTTCCCTGGGAACAGAGGTGGAGCGCAATTGAAAGGGAAGCTTTTGCTGTTGTCTGGGCACTGAAAAAGCTTAGAACCCACTTGTTCGGGACTCACTTCTAGGCCCCTCAGAGGGTTGATGCAAATGAGGGGTAAGACTCCAAAACTGTTGAAGTGGCCCATCTCCCTACAGGGAATGAACTTTACGGTGGAACACCACCCTGGAACAGAATACGCTAATGCGGACGTTCTTCTGCCTTAGTGAAGAGAACTCCCATGAAGTTGGATAGTTCTCCCCACTTTCAGCTGGAGGGACACGTGTTAGACCTGGCCTCATTGGTATGATTTCCCCTGTTTTTTTTGCTTCTGACCTCCTGTTTTTTTACTGTGTGCTGCATTTTGTTTTTTGATGGTTTTAGGTCTCTGCACTTTACCACTGCTGACCAGTGCTGAAGTGCAAGTGATCCCTGTGTAAATTGTATTGGTGATTGGTTTATCCATGATTGGCATATATGATTTACTAATAAGTCCCTAGTAAAGTGCACCAGATGTGCGCAGAGCCTGTAAATCAAATGCTACTAGTGGGCCTGCAGCACTGATTGTGCCACCCACACGAGTAGCCCTGCAAACATCTCTTAGACCTGCCACTGCAGTGTCTGTGTGTGCAGTTTTAAACTGCCATTTCGACCTGGCAAGTGCACCCACTTGCCCAGCCCAAATCTTCCCTTTTATTACATGTAAGGCACCCCTAAGGAAGGCCCTAGGTAGCCCCATGGGCAGGGTGCAGTGTATTTAAAAGGCAGGACATGTAATGGTGTGTTTTAGCTGCCCTAATAGTGAGATACTGTTAATTTTGTTTTTCACTATTGCAAGGACTATCTCTCCCATAGGGCAATATGGGGATTGCCTTGAAATATCTTTTAAGTGTAGTTTCCCAATGGAAGCTGACAGAGATTTGGAGTTTATGGTCTCTGAACTCACAATTTGAAAGGACATATTTTGGTGAAGTTGGTTTTTAAATTACATGCTTGAAAATGCCACATTTAGAAAGTGGGCATTTTCTTGCTTAACCATTCTATGCCCCTGCCTGTCTGTAGAATCAACATCTGGGTTAGGATGACAGTTGGACTCTTGTGCATTCACATAGACAGTCACACAAAGGGAGCCGATGTGTGCCGTGCATATCCTGATGAGCCATCACCAGGCTGATGGGCCTTCCTGAGTTAGAGTGGTGGGAGGAGTTGCCACCGATACCTGAATGGGGCTGTGCCTGTCCTCACACAAAGCTGTCTCCACCCCCCTGTAGTGTGTCTGGAGCAAGATCAGGGAAAGGCAGGGTCTTGTGCTCTACAAAGACTTACCTTTGAAGTTTGGCTACTTCAAAGGCAGAAACAGGTATAAGTATTGGAACTCTGACGCTCTCAAATCAGAACACTTCTGGACTGAGGACATTCTGCCAGTAAAAATAGCTGGATGCTGTAGGAGGGACTGCCACTCTGCATGTTGCTTTAATATGCTGGCCTGCTGGTTGCTGCTTCTGCCCTGGGAGTGAAAGGACTGGACTTTGCTTTCAACATCCTGCTTCCAAGGTTCTCCAAGGAAGTGGCAGCTGGAAGGGAACGGGGGTGGTGGGGCAGAGGGGACGAGGGGGTTGAAAAATATATATTTTTAAACCACTTAACTTTTCCGCCTCCTCTCCTCCGTCTCTGCTTCTCTTCCTGACTCCAGTCCGGAAGAAGCTGCAGTAAGCACTGTGATTGGTCTGAGGGCCGAGGATCAGGGCTCAGATGGGGACAGGGATCCTGTGCATATTACCCACCAGGCTGTGCATTACAGCCTGGTGGGGAATATGCAAAGTGAGCATGACTGTTTGGCTGGGCCAAGATGGCCGGCCAAGCAGTCATGCGCACTTAAGTGTGCACAAACCACCACTCCTCCTCCCTGGGCCACAAGCCCCACCCCACCCTAACACAGCCCCGCAGAAATTAAAAATAAAATGATAATACCATTATTATCATTTTATTTTTCCCTTTTTCGCTGCTCTAAGAGCAGTAGGGCGATGCTTCTCCGCCTTAACGGAGGAGCCGCAACTGCTTCGAGGGCTTGTGTGTGCTTGCCTCCTGTTAAGAAGTCTCAAGGCCATCAAAGACTTCACCTACCAGTGCCTGAGCTCTTCTGCTGAGAGCCCTGACTTGCCAAGTGGTGTCAAATCCAGTTTCTGGGCCCTTGGTAGTAGAATCTAGTGATCTGAAGAGAAAATACATTCATCGACTCTCAGCAACCGTTTTCTCGTTCAGCACCGCCGGCAGCTAAAGAATTGATGCATCGCCTGCTCTGCGGCTGAAAAATCATGGCAGCCTGAGTACTAAGCACCGTGTCACCAAAGTCTATGGCACCAGCTCCGACTCCGACGCATCCCCTGCTTCACCGCTGAAGAATCAATGCATCACCTGCTTGAGGCTGTGAAATCAACACAGCGCCTGCTTTGCTAGTGCCGCATTCAACGCAGCACGTCTGGATTTTCGACACATCGTCCTTCGACGCCATCTCTTCATCGACTTTGCCCAGCAGTTAGGAACCAAAGCCGCGTGTCTGGAGATCCACGCCTCACCCGCCTTCCAGTAAGGAACAGACACATCACTTCCCCTGACAGTAAGGAACCGATGCATCACCTCCCTTGCATAGCAGTGTGGAACCGACGAATCACCTCCCCTGGCAGTAAGGAACCGACGCATCGCTTTGCTTTTCTGGTGCCTCACCTTCCTTGCCCTGCCCCTGTTATGTCTCTGAATTTTGACGCATCCACGGTACTTTGTCTTAAAAGAAACGCATCCATAGATTCCTATGGACTAAATTTACTTAACCTTTAAAAAGTTATATCTTTAGTGGTGTATGTTGGATTTTTGTCGTTTTGGTCTTGTTGTATTCAGATAAATATTGCTTATTTTTTTAAATGGTGTGGACTCCTTTTCTATAACTGTACCTAGTGAGCAGTTCTTGGAATATAAGCACTGTGTTTGATAAGCTCTGCTGCTTCAGTAGGTGTTTACCTCTTTCAGTTTCGTGTTTGTTTTCGGCCATTTATAAAGTGTTTGTTTGATGAATTTTTAAAGTTTATGGTCTTAACTTTGTTAAATCTCCTATTGAATTGATGCATTTACGCCTTTCAAAACATTAGCTAGATCGATCTCCAACACATTTCACATCAGTTTCTCATTACAGCACATTTTTAAATTGGGGTTGTTGCATGACTTTCTTTGTCTTTACTTTATGCCCTTTCTCTAACCTCCCTTCTATGAGTAAGTGCTACTGTTTGCCTGTTTTTAGGTCGAGCCTAGCGGCAGCGCGCATGCACTGCTCACTCTGCGAGACTGCTGTAGTAGAATATGGGAGAGAAGCCGCGCCCACTCTCAGGCCATATTTTTAATTGTCTTGTGTCATTGTCTTTCTTAAATGCTGCCTTCGGATTCGTTAATAGTCTTGTTAGTCCCTACTTAGTACGACCTTGTCTTCATTTGTAACCTCCCATGGCTACTGGCCCCTTTACTTCGGTTGTTACACTGGACCTGTTATTTAGTCTGTAAGCACTATTTACTTTATTGAGTTTCTCTTACTGTAGGCCGGACATGCGCTGCTTCAGCTGAAACCGCTTTTGTTTTTTTAAGCAGCAGGACCACCCCCATAACATGGGCACTTGCTTTTAATCACTTTAACCCGGCATTATCTTGTGTCTGTTTTTACCCCCCCCAAATAAAATGGATTTAGAAAAGATTAGCGAATTAAGTCATGTGAATTCCAGGTAGCACACCACAGCCAATACCACCACCACCAATACCACCACCACCAATACAATACCACCACCACCAATACCACCACCACCAATATCAATACCACCACCACCAATATCAATACCACCACCAATACCACCACCACCAATACCACCGCCACCACCAATACCACCAACACCAATACCACTAATACCAATACCACCACCACCAATAACACCACCACCAATACCACCTCCACCACCACCAATACCACCACTACCAATACCACCACCACCAATTCCACCACCACCAATACCACCACAACCAATACCACCACCACCACCAATACCACCACCAGTACCACCACCACTAATACCACCACCACCAATACCACCACCACCAATACCACCACCACCAATACCACCACTACCAATACCACCAATACCACCACCAATATCACCACCACCACAATACCACCACCACCACCAATACCACCACCACCAATACCACCACTGCCAATACCACTACCACCAATACCACCACCACCAATACGACCACCCATACCACCACCACCAATACCACCACCAATACCACCACAGCCACCACCAGTACCACCAATACCACCACCTCCAATACTACCACCACCAAAACCACCACAACCAATACCAATACCACCACCAATACCACTGCTAATACCAATACCACCACCACCAATACCACCACCACCACCACCAGTACCAAAACTACCACCACCAATACCACCACCACCAATACCACCAACACCAATACCATGACTACCACCACCAAATACCACCACCATCACCAATACCACCACCATCACCAATACCACCACCACCACAACGACCAATACGACCACCACCACCACCAATACCACCAATACCACCGCCAATATCACCACCACCACAATACCACCACCACCACCAATACCACCACCGCCAATACCACCACCGCCAATACCACTACCACCAATACCACCACCACCAATACCACCACCACCAATACCACCACCACCAGTACCACCACCACCACCACCAATACCACCACAGCCACCACCAGTACCACCAATACCACCACCAGCAATACCACCACCTCCAATGCTACCACCACCAAAACCACCACAACCAATACCAATACCACCACCACCACCAATACCACTGCTAATACCAATACCACCACCACCAATACCACCACCACCAGTACCAAAACCACCACCACCAATACCACCACCAATACCACCTATACCACCACCAATACCACCACCACCAATACCATGACTACCACCACCAAATACCACCACCATCACCAATACCACCACCATCCCCAATACCACCACCACCACCAAAACGACCAATACGACCACCACCACCACCACTACCACCACCAATACCACCACCAATACCACCACCACCAATACCATCACCACCACCAATACCACCACCACCACCAATACCACCACCACCAATACCACTGCCAATACCAATACCACCACCACCAATACCACCACCAATACCACCACCACCAATACCACCACCACCACCACCAATACCAATACCACCACCAATACCACTGCCACCAATAACACCACCAATACCACCACCACCAATACCACAAACACCGATACCACCACCACCAATACCACCACCACCAATACCACCACCACCAATACCACCAACACCACCACCAATACCATCACCAATACCAGCACCACCACCAATACCACCACCACCAATACCACCACCAGTACAACCACCAATACCACCAATGCCACCACCAATACTACCACCAATACCACCACCATCACCAATACCACCACCACCAATACCAATACCTCCACCAATACCACCAGCAATACCACCACCACCAGCAATACCACCACCAGTACCACCACCAATACCACCACCACCACCAATACCACCACCAATACAACCAATGTCACCACCAATACCCCCACTACCAATACCACCACCAATACCACCACCACCACCAATACCACCACCACCACCAATACCACCAATACCACCACCAATACCACCACCACCAATAATACCAATACCACCACCAATACCACCACCCCAATACCAATACCTCCACCAATACCACCACCAATACCAGCACCACCACCAATACCACCACCAGTACCACCACCAATACCACCAATGTCACCACCAATACCACCACCACTACCACCACCAATACCACCACCACCAATAATACCAATGCTACCACCAATACCACCACCACCAATACCACCACCAATACCACCACCATCACCAATACCACCACCACCAATACCCCCACCAATACTACCACCACCATCACCACAAATACCACTACCAATACCACCAATATCACCACCACCACAATACCACCACCACTAATACCACCACTACCAATACCACCACCACCACAATACCAATAGCACCACCACCAATACCACCAATACCACCTCCACCACCAATACCACCAATATGACCACCACCAATACCACCACCAATACCACCACCACCAATATGACAGCCAATACCGCCACTAATACCACCAATATCCCCAATACCACCACCAATACCACCAATGCTACCAATACCACTACCAATACCACCACCAATACCACCACCACCAATACCACCAATACCACCACCAATACCACCACCACCAATACCAGTACCACCACCACCAATACCACCACCAATACCAATATCACCACCACCATTACCAATACCGCCACCAATACCACAACCACCAATACCACTAATGCCACCACCAATACCACCACCACCAATACCAGCACCACCAATACCACCACCACCACCAATACCAGTACCACCACCACCAATACCAGTACCACCACCACTAATATCACCCCCACCACCAATACCATCACCACCAATACCACCACTACCAATACCACCATCGATACCACCACCACTACCAATACCACCTCCACCAATACCACCACCTCAGCACCTCTTGCTTACTAGTAATAGCAGGGGCACTGTACGAGGCCGGAGCTGCAGCCGAGACATCCCTCCCTCCATGCCTGCAATAAAGCACAGCCCGCCCTACTACAGTTGGAGTGTTTTTTATTAGGCCAAAAAGAGCAATTACATTACGCAATGCCACACTGCACAGTCAAATCACGGAGAGGGCAGGAAATAGCCCCCCCTCCCTCTTTTCCTCCTGAGCCGCGAAAGTGTAATCACAGAGCGAAAGGTGTTGGAGCACTTTGTTAGTGTTTATAGCTCGGATCATATGTAACTCTCACTTCACACTTTGTGTCTGTGTAATTTACAACACTTACACATCTTCTTCACAGCATTATTTATCACTACTTTGAAGAAGTCGCAGGCCGGTCTCTTCCTCTGATATTTACAATCCAACAAGCGGTCGACAAGGCCCTTTATTGCAATGCAATAGGTCTCGCATTTGCGAGAGTTTAAGCTATTAGTATTGCAAATGACAATGCCTTTTATTTATGTTTTAAAACCCAACACATAAATAAAAGGTATTGTCATTTACAATGCCAATATCTCAAACTCGCGGGAATGCGAGACCTATTGCAGTGCAAATGCTTGGTTTTTTCGTAAAGCCCACTCCTTTTAACTAATGTTCGCTGGTTGCACCCATTGAAAGCGTACTTGGTTTGACAAACATTTTATTCACTCTAATCTTATCTTCTCAGCACGCATTTGTACTGTGCTTGTGCGAAGTATGATTTCTTAATTTTTTGGGCATACCGACTCCTTCGCACTACTTTTCCCGTTACTTCTCTAACACATTTGAGGAAATATATTCGAGAGAGCACGCAGGAATATAATTATTTGTTTCTCCTACATTTCATTTATTTCAACGCTTTAATTCAGCACGCATTTCAGCCAGGTGGCAAGCTGCATTTTTTGGCTCTGACCAATGGCATTTCTTTGATCAACTTCTGCCAGCATGCATTTCAAGCGGCATTAATTCTTGTATGTTTTACTGGGATTCTCCCACGCATTTCATTACATTCACACCATCTATCTCTGATGCCTTTTGACTCATTTTCGCGCAGCACCACCCTTTTATGATGTGTTTGTTGATAGACTTTTTAAACTTTATCAACTGACTTTTCTTAAAACTCCCATTAAATGGACGCAATCACACATTTACAAACATTGGCTCGGTCGAGGTCAGACACATTTCTAATCAGTTTCTCATCACAGAACACCTTTAAAGCATGCTTGTTGGATACATTTATTTGCCTTACACTTATGCCCTTTGTCTAACCTCCCATTCTATGAACACAGTTACTGTGTTTTGGGCACATACCTCATGGATATCCCACATGTTGATTTATAGCGGGAAAAGCTTAAAGACTGCTCAAGACTTCAAAGACTAATTAACTATGGCCAAAGACCCTGCTATCTCCCCCAGCAGCTCCGCTGTTATGCAGCTGCTGCTGCCATGTGAAGGTAGGTGTTCAAGGCCCTCCTCCACCCGCAGGCTTCTGCCTGCGCCTCATCCCTGGTGGTCCAGCGGGGAAGGCTTGCTCTTCTGCTGGTCTACATTTGTCTGTCTCTGTGTTTTGTGCCCGGTTTATGTTTTCTGTCTGTCTTCTTGTTATTGTGCCTTTATATTTGTTATTTTCTGTATTGTATTGTATTGTATTTGAATCTGTATTCTGTATTTTCTGTAGCTCTGTCTATTTTTGCCCGTTTTGCTTGTTTCTTGTACCTGTGCCCTTGTCCTCCATGCCTGTTTTCGCTGCCCTTTGCTGCTGCCCCCGCGGCCCCTCCCCCTGCTGTTTCCAGCTCATACCTCCCAGCTGCGCTTCCCTCCCCCTTCCCTATTTAATAGCGGCCACTGCTTGGGTGTCTGAGCAGGACCTCTGACCTCCTGGCCAGAGACCCTGCTCTCTCCCCCTTCCCCAGCAGCTCCGCTGTTGTGCTGCTGCCCTGTGAAGGTAGGTGTTCGAGGCCCTCCTCCACCCCCAGGCTCCTGCCTGAGCCTCATCGCTGGTGAACCAGTGGGAGAGCCTTGCTCTTCTGCTAGTCCGCTGTTGTCCGTCTCTGTGCCCGAATTCTGTTTTCTGTCTGTCCTCTTGTTATTGTGCCTTTATATTTGTTATTTTCTGTATTGTATTGTATTTGTATCTGTTTTCTGTATTTTCTGTAGCTCTGTTTATTTTTGCCCATTTTGCCTGTTTCTTGTACCTGCGCCCTTGTCCTCTGTGCCTGTTTTCGCTGCCCTTTCCTGCCGCCCCTGCGGCCCCTCCCCCCTGCCGTTTCTCGCTCCCACCTCCCAGCTACGCTCCCCTCCCCCCATCCCTATTTAATGGCAGCCGCGCCGCTTGCGCTCCGAAGGCACACCAAAGGCAAGCCCGTCTGCGCCCGTCCGACCACGACCAGTGCCAGGGACCCTGGATCTCCAACCATCCACCGCTACGACTCAGCTTCCCTCCTCCCACTCAACCCCGGAAGGAACAACAACTGCCAGCTGTCTAAGCTGAACACTACCCATGGCCAATTCCCCTACCCACAAGGTGGGACACACCCTCGATCCCATCTTCACAGAGGGTAACAACATCCACTTCTGCCACACCACGCAAACCCCCTTGGACGGACCACCACTGCGTACACTTCCACGTCGACAAACCCACCGCCCCAAACCTGCCCCCGCAAAGGAACTGGAGCAAGGTCACCGAGGAGCACCTCCACTTCACCCTCAACGCGATGCCCCCCCTACATCAACCGACGCTAACTCCACAGCCAAAGAACTTCACAGATGGATCACCAACTGCGCAGACCAGCTCGCCTCCCTACGCAACCCCGACAGACAATGCCCCAGGAAGGCCACCTGGTTCGCGGCTGACCTCCAAGAATCCAGACGCACCTGCAGACGTCTTGAGAAGAATTTGAGAAACAGCAAAACTCCAGACACATACAAGAACGCCATGACAGAATACCACCAACTCATCAGATCCACCAAAAGGACCTTCATCCGAAACAAAATCCACGCCAATGCCAGCAATTCCAAAGAACTCTTCAGCATCATCCAGGAATTCACCAAGCCCCCCAGCGAAGCCATGGACAGCACACCCTCCCAGGACCTCTTCAACAAACTCGGCTCCTACTTCCACCTGAAAATAAGATCCCTCTACGACAACTTCAACAAACAGACTACGGACACCAAAACCAACCCCCCCCCCCCAGCAACGACAGCCAGCCCACCATCTCCTCCTGGACCCCAGTCACCACCGAAGACACCTCATCGACCATGAAGGGCATTCACTCAGGAGCCCCCAAGGACCCCTGCCCTCCTCACATCTTCCACAGAGCCACCGCCGCCATTGCAACTGAGCTATGACGCACCATCAACGCAACCTTCGAAGCCGGCACATTCCCTGATGATTGGAAACGCGCAGAAGTCAAGCCCCTCCTCAAGAAGCCCTCAGCAGATCCTCCTCTATCGATTTTCATGGTCCTCCAGCTTCCACTAGATGTCCTTTAGCTGGGCTTCATGTGCTTCAGTCTGTACCTGTGTTGCTGTAAGGTCCGACTCTGCTGTAACAATCCTAGTCTCGAGGTCTGACATTCGTTCCCCAATGGTGTTGCAAGACTTGGTCAGTTTCCTGACCACCCCCTGCCCCTTGCGCAAGGCAGATTGGGCCTTTCGACTATCCTGGCGTGTCTCTTCTCTATGCATCAGAATCGCCTGATAGATAGCCTCCAAGGTTGGGGGGTCCGAGTTGGCTAGGGCTGCGGTCTCCCCTGGCGGAGAGCCTGCCAGTTGGGTCACTGTCAAGAGCACTTACTTGAAGTTTTCCCAAGATACTTCACAGGAGCAGAACGGTGATATTTCCCAAAGCCCCCTCGAGCTTCCCTCCAGACTCCCCAAATACTCAAGGGAATATGAAGAAACCCCCAAGGGGGAAAGGGGTATGGGACAGAGAAGAGACAGCCTGGTCTTCTTTACGTCTGGTGTCTTCTAAACTGCTATTCTTGTGGTTGTTCTATGCAGTATTCTCTACTCGACACTATAATACAAAAATATACACATTACTACATCCTAGCTGAACTTGACATTTGCTATGCTATCTTTTCCTTAAAAACTACGTACCCTCTAAGACTAGGTTATTGCCTCTCTTCTTATGTAGTTATTCTGTGGATAGTTTGTTCCTATCTCTTATAAGGAATTGTGTTTCTTCTGTGGAAAGGGGAAAAAGAGAATAACACTCTAAATGTTCTTCATTGAGTTATTAATTGTTGTGTCCTTAAGTATTTCTAGAACTAAACTAACTATACCTTTTCTTTCTTTTTACAGGTAAGTAGATACCGACATTCACTAAGCAGGATACTCAGGTAAGCATTCGAAGAGAAGACTCTTCTGCATACTACTTGGTTTTAATAATGTATTTTCGAATTGGAAATGCTGGGAAATAATTACAAGGGGGAAATTCCAATAATACATCAAGCGTAACGAATATACAGTCAAAGCTTGCTCTGGTACTTGCGTGACTGACAGAACCTCCGCTGCGCCGTCGGAATGACAGGAATGCAGCTGACACTAAGGGAAACGGAAACCTCCGCTGTGAAAACCTTTTTCTTCTATGGCAGGTAATTAACTCCCGGCGAATCTCTCAGTCTAATACTGCCGCGAAAACTCGAAAAACGCCTTAACTACACTGGCTCTACTCGGACGAAATCTCTAGCGCTGCTCACACGTAACCGCCTAGAGTGAAGTGCGCACAGCTGAGGGAGAGAGCGAGCCTCAGCTGTGCGGAAAGTCTCGTGCTCACATTAGGAAGGCTGCAGCGCTGACCTCAGCGCAAGCAGCCATCTTGGTGGACCTCGCATTAACTAATGCGGTCCAAGACTGGTTAAACACTGTAGCTCCCACGGACTGGCCCCGAATCTTACACTGAGGGTGCTGAGTCCTGACAGTACCCCTCCGCAAGGGGGTTTCCCCAGGTTTTGCCTTAAGGGGGAATTGCTCATGGAAAGACTTTACTAGTCTTGGGGCATGCACATTAGACTGTGGTTCCCAGGATCTCTCCTCAGGACCGTAGCCTCTCCAATCTACCAAGTAGTATAACTTCCTGTTCTTCCATTTGGAATCTACTATTCTTTTTACTTCAAACTCCTCTCCATCTACAGTTTGAACTGGCTTTGGGGAAACTCTAGACCTGAGATACGGTGATGATTTCTTCAATAAGGAAACGTGAAAAACTGGATGAATCTTTAATTGTGTAGGCAATTTCAATCTATAGGTCACCGGATTTAACTTCTTCTCAACTTCAAAGGGGCCAATAAAGCGAGGTTGGAATTTTCTATTTCCCTTTAGTTTTAAATTCTTGGTACTGAGCCAGACCTTGCTCCCAATTAAATAATCATCTTCTAGTCTTCTTTTTTTGTCTGCATAACTTTTATATAATTCTTTAGACTTTTCCAGCTGTTCTCTAGCCCTTTCGTGTGTTTCACTTAAGTGCCTAACAATTTCTGTAGCTACTGGAACTGGAACTTCATCAGTGCTGATCATCAGATTTGGGTGTTGACCATAATTTAAATAAAATGGAGAATGACCAGTAGAACTATTCTTAGAGTTATTGTGCGCAAATTCCGCAGCCCAGAGGAGATCTGGCCAATCTCCTTCCTGATCTAACAAAAATAGTCTTAGATACTGTTCTAGCTCCTGATTTGCCCTTTCTGTCTGACCGTCTGTCTCTGGGTGATAACTAGTGGAGAATTTAGTTTCTATGTTTAACCCTTGGGTAAAAGCCCTCCAAAAATGAGACAGGAACTGAGAGCCACGATCTGAAATTAGAACCTTCGGGATACCGTGTAACCTCACCACATGTAAACCAAACTGTGTGGCCAACTCTTTAGCACTAGGGGTATCTTTTAATGGGACAAAGTGGGCCATCTTGGTGAACGCATCCACAAAAACCAGTATTGCACTAAAGCCTCCACTGGAGGGTAGGTCTACAATAAGGTCCATAGTCACTGTGTGCCAGGGGTGAGGGGGTAGGCATTGGTTGTAATAACCCCTGGGGTGATTGTCGTGTCGATTTTCCCTGAGCACAGATTCCGCAACCTAACACATATTGCTTGATGTCTTTAGACATTCTTGGCCACCAGAATTGTCTCTTGATCAGTTCTTCAGTTTTATTAATTCCTTTATGACCTGCCAAGGGGTGATCATGGCAGTCATGTAGAATTTGTTCTTGCAGTTCCAAGGTAGGGATGAACAAGGCTCCATCATGATAGGGCAATCCATTGCGAATTTCTCGAGACGAGTTTTCCACCACCCATTGCTGGAGTTCTTCTGGAGTAAACAACTTTCGTACTTTTTCATCCAGTGAGTCTATTTCTCTAATCACGGCTCCCACAATCTTCGATTCTGGAATGATTTTTGGTCATCAATAACCAATCTTTGCTCATCAGTGTCCAATCTGGATAAGGCGTCCGCCTTACCGTTCTTACTTCCTGGGCGATAGGTGATCACAAAGTTATAATCCGCAAAGTATAAAGACCATCTGAGTTGCCGTGGTGTCAGAGTTCTAGCTGATTTCAGGAATTGCAAATTCTTATGGTCTGTAAATACTGTTACTGTATGTCGAGCTCCCATCAGGTAGTGTCTCCACTCCTTGAAGGCATCTTTTATAGCTAAAAGCTCCTTCTCCGTAATTGTATAGTTAATCTCAGCCGGGAGAAGTTTTCGGGAATGGTACGCGACTGGGTGTAATTGGCCGGTTTCCTTGTGTCTTTGAGAGAGAACACCTCCGATAGCTTGATCTGATGCATCTGTCTCCAAATAAAAGGGCTGGGTTGGATCAGCGTGCAGGAGAATAGGCGCGGAAGTAAAACTCTCCTTGAGAGACTGAAAGGCATCCGCCGCTTCTTCTGACCAGGAGAACGGAACACCTTTTCTCAACAGACGAGTTATTGGAATTACCTTTCGAGAAAAATCCTGAATAAACCTCCTGTAGAAGTTTGCAAACCCAATAAATCGCTGTATTTCCTTTACTGTGTTTGGGGATGGCCAATCCAACACTGCCTTGGTCTTTTGAGTATCCATGGTGACTCCTTCTGGAGATAGAATGAATCCAAGGAAAGCCACCGATCGTACATGGAATGCACATTTTTCCAGCTTGACATATAGACTGTTCTCTCTCAGCTTCTCCAAGATTCCTTTGACGTGTTCTTGATGTTCATCTTCCGACGCTGAGTAAATCAGAATGTCGTCAATATAGACAATAGCACACTTGTCAATATACTGACTCAGAACGTCATTTATAAAATACTGGAAAGCTGCCGGGGCATTGCAAAGACCGTAGGGCATAACTTGGTATTCGTACAAACCAAACTTGGTTCTGAACGCGGTCTTCCATTCATCCCCCTCTCTGATTCGGATCAAATGATACGCCCCTCTGAGGTCGAGCTTGGAATATATTTGGGCTCCCTTAACCTGGTCCAAAAGTACGGAAATCAGAGGCAAAGGGTACCTGTTCTTGACGGTGATTCTGTTCAGAGCGCGGTAGTCAATGCAAGTTCTGAGATCACCTTCTTCCTTCTTAGGCACAAAAAATAACGGCGAAGAGACCGGAGACTGTGAAGGCCTGATGAAACCATTTTTAAGTAGGTTTGGATATATTCCTTCAAGTATGAGTCCTCCTTTTCAGTCAGGGCATAGATTCTACTGCACGGGAGGTTCGCACCGGGTTCCAACTCAATCTTACAATCATAGGACCTGTGAGGAGGAAGCTTTTCGGCATTTACTTCACTAAAGACATCTTCATAGTCCCGATATATTTTTGGAATTTCTTCTGTACGGATCACGCACACTGCCGCTCCATTTTCACACAGACTGGAAGCTAAACCAGACTCCTTCTCTTGATTTTTATCGTGGTAACAGGACTCCTTGCAGAATTCAGAGTTCATTCTAATTGATCTTTTCTCCCAATCAATTTGAGGATTATGTTCTGTTAACCACGGAAGGCCTAGGATTAATTGAAACTGCGGCGCATCAATTAAGTTGAACTGCAGACCTTCTCGATGACCCTCAGGTAGAATGAGTTCCACTAACTCAGTGTGACTGACGATCGGCCCGAGGAAAGATTCGTGCCATCTACCGCTCTCACTGCTTCACTCTTAGTTTTTTGTATTGCTTGTAATCCTATTTTAGCAGCAAATTTGAGGTCGCAGAAATTTCCGGTAGCTCCGGAGTCAATCATCACCGAAATGTCCTGGTGAGAGAACGATCGAAATTTTAAGGTAACTGAAAGAGTTAAGTGAGGAGCAGATGACTGCAGTGTGTTCGCCAACAAATGAGGTTTTGGAGTTGTGATTTCCTTAGCATCCACCTGTCCAACTCCGCCTACAAGTGGTGCCGCAAGTTTTCCTTCGGTGAAGTTGCTGGTTTCTTCGGACAGAACTTAACAAAGTGACCACTGACTCCACAGTACATGCAAAGATTGTTCAACCTCCTCTTCTCCTTTTCTTCCTTGGACAGAGGACCTCTGACCGCACCAATTTGCATGGGCTCGACCGATTGGGTGTTCTCTGCTGGTCTAGTTATTTCAGATTTCATCCGGTCAAATCTGGGTACACTCGGGCGAAAATCCTTCCTTCTTTCGCCTCTTCGTTCAGACAATCGATAATCTAATTCTAGGACCAAATCTATGAGAGTGGAAACTTCGGTTGGCCGATTTGGTATTTGGGACAGGGCATCCTTGAGTTCATCTTTCAAGCCCCTATAAAATAATGCAGCTCTTTTATTCTCAGGCCAATCGGTTTCTACAATGAGTTTATTAAACTGGGTCAAGTAGGTAATTAATTCCTTGTTTCCTTGTCGTAACTCCAGTAACTCGTTGTCTGTGGCTTGGGAAACTTTCCTTCGATCAAAGATTCGCAAAAATTCTTTTTAAATTCATCAAAATCATACAGAATTGTTGAATCTTTGGAGACCAATGGCATAGACCAAGCCGCTGCGTCTCCACTTAGATAGGATAGAACAAACGCTACCCGGGACTGTGCATCAGGGAAAATGGTGGGCCGACACATGAAATGCAATGAGCATTGCGTAAGGAAGATTTGAGCCTTTTGTGGGTCACCACTAAAGCGTTCTGGGGGGGCCAGTGGAATCACTGGAGACAAGGAGTGTATTACTTGTGTAGTGCTTCTAGAGTGTGGGAAAGAGGTAGAGCCACTAGCTTGTGTATCAGGAGATTGGGCTGAAAAACTAGTGCTTGAGAAAATACTGTCTATCTTATTGGCTAAATCCGTCGTCTCTCTTCTAGAGGACAACAATTCCTGCCTTAGGGTTTTATTCTCTTCACTGACAGCTAACAATTCTTTCTGAATAACTTCTAAAACCCCTCCTAAACTCTTCAGGTCCAAGCCCTCGGCCATTCTGCTCAGGTGAGTAAAGCTTCGTGGGCACTTCACTCTGTCAAGAGCACTTACTTGAAGTTTTCCCAAGATACTTCACAGGAGCAGAACGGTGATATTTCCCAAAGCCCCCTCGAGCTTCCCTCCAGACTCCCCAAATACTCAAGGGAATATGAAGAAACCCCCAAGGGGGAAAGGGGTATGGGACAGAGAAGAGACAGCCTGGTCTTCTTTACGTCTGGTGTCTTCTAAACTGCTATTCTTGTGGTTGTTCTATGCAGTATTCTCTACTCGACACTATAATACAAAAATATACACATTACTACATCCTAGCTGAACTTGACATTTGCTATGCTATCTTTTCCTTAAAAACTACGTACCCTCTAAGACTAGGTTATTGCCTCTCTTCTTATGTAGTTATTCTGTGGATAGTTTGTTCCTATCTCTTATAAGGAATTGTGTTTCTTCTGTGGAAAGGGGAAAAAGAGAATAACACTCTAAATGTTCTTCATTGAGTTATTAATTGTTGTGTCCTTAAGTATTTCTAGAACTAAACTAACTATACCTTTTCTTTCTTTTTACAGGTAAGTAGATACCGACATTCACTAAGCAGGATACTCAGGTAAGCATTCGAAGAGAAGACTCTTCTGCATACTACTTGGTTTTAATAATGTATTTTCGAATTGGAAATGCTGGGAAATAATTACAAGGGGGAAATTCCAATAATACATCAAGCGTAACGAATATACAGTCAAAGCTTGCTCTGGTACTTGCGTGACTGACAGAACCTCCGCTGCGCCGTCGGAATGACAGGAATGCAGCTGACACTAAGGGAAACGGAAACCTCCGCTGTGAAAACCTTTTTCTTCTATGGCAGGTAATTAACTCCCGGCGAATCTCTCAGTCTAATACTGCCGCGAAAACTCGAAAACGCCTTAACTACACTGGCTCTACTCGGACGAAATCTCTAGCGCTGCTCACACGTAACCGCCTAGAGTGAAGTGCGCACAGCTGAGGGAGAGAGCGAGCCTCAGCTGTGCGGAAAGTCTCGTGCTCACATTAGGAAGGCTGCAGCGCTGACCTCAGCGCAAGCAGCCATCTTGGTGGACCTCGCATTAACTAATGCGGTCCAAGACTGGTTAAACACTGTAGCTCCCACGGACTGGCCCCGAATCTTACACTGAGGGTGCTGAGTCCTGACAGTCACCGACGTATAATCCCATTTAAGGTCTTTACCACCCAAGCGTTGCGCAGCAGACTTTCTCCTTACTTTCCGAGCAGTTAGGGCTTGAGCTCCATCACTTTCTTCTGGATCCGTCTCAATGTTGCTTAGTTCGGAGGAGGAGCCAAGGCCATCCTTGGACCATTCAGCCCCCTCTGAGACTAAGAAGAAGCAGTCACTGGGTTCTTTCTCGAGGTCTCCTTTGTTTCTTTTCTCAGTCCCCACCTCGCCTTGCTCACCTTGCTGACAGTCCAATGGTTCTGCCCCCGAATAGGTATCCATCCCTTTTCTTGTTTCCTGTATATTAGTATCATTGCTTAGTTGTATGAGTTTGCTACATACTGCTAAAGGGGCATTTTTCCTCTGATCCGGGGGTGTTACAACGTCATCCTTGGGCAGAGTCTCAATGCTCCCTCCCGTTCATAAAATCCCCGCCTGCCGTTATCCTGGCAGGGGCTTTGGCCTCGCATGCCACCCTCCCAGCCTGCTCAGGATCACTCAGGGTCAGTGTCAGTGTTTTTGCAAGCAACGCATTTGATTCTGGCAGCCTACCTTCATGGAGCGGTAGATCTGAAGACTCGATTGCTGGTTGATCCTGGGGACATACTTGTCCAGGACGCTCCTCCAGTTTCTGCTCCACACCAGGCTTGCTAGCTCCTCTGCCTCGGCTCCCGGCTGCTGTTCCCGACCTTTCTGAAGCAGATCAACCACAGAGGGGCCGGCAGGATGTATTTTCCCAATAGTCCCGCCTCTTCCTCTCTTCTCCGAGGGTTGCTCGTCATGCCGATGCAGCGTCCGACGCCCGCGCCCGGGTGCCAACTCCACCGGGCTCTCCAGGTCATGTTCCGCCGTGGGTCCGCTCCGCACCTGTCGGGCCCCTCCCGTCTTGGGGGCGCCTCCAATTCCTGCGTTCTTTGGCCCCATCACTTCAAGGAGCCGGCTCAGCCCACCGCAATCCACACAAGGTGTGTGTGCGGTCGCGATCTGCTTCAGGATACACAGCCCTATCCTGGCCCAGTCCAACCACACACAGCAGTGGCAAGGGCGGATTCCGGTCCCGGGGGGCATCAATTCTTCGTATTGCGCCTTAAATTATTCCGGTATCACCACAGGGCATTCCTAATTACTATTGCAGCCCCTCGGTCAGTGTGCTGCTACCGGCCTCCTAAGCGGCCGCCATCTTGCTTCCTCTACTACTTAGAGAGTGCTTGGGTCCCGGAAGGTGTGGAAGGGTCCGATACTCCAACATACATAGTAGAGATGCTAAGGGTCGCTTTTCCAGAATTATCTGAATGGAAATGGTCGTACGAGATACAGCGAGCTCACCGAACCCCCTTTAAGATGAGATAACCTATAAATGAAGATGCAAGGCCCAGGGCTATTCTTGTTTATTTTGGAAATTTTTTGCTTCGCCAAGTGGTATCAGAAAAGGCCAGGCCCAAATCGAAAAGGTCCAGTGGCGGGGTGTCCTTTTTTGTGCGCCCCGACTTTTGCCACGCTACGGTGGAGAGACGATGGAGACTGAGACAGATGATCAAGCCCTTCCAGGAAAAAAATGCACAGGTTTATCTGATCAACCCAGCACAGCTGAAAGTGGTCTGGGAGGGTCAGACACGATTCTTCTCCAAAATCAAGGCAAAAGAATTCCTGGACGGTCTGGATAAAACCAAGTGAAAGTGGCGCAGAAGTCTGATGGGGGGCATGATTAATAGGCTTAAAGTGTCGCCTTTCAGGAGAAAATGAGACTAAATTTTGAATGTTATTGATCACAAAAAAAAAAGGGGGAGGATGCAATATATATAAATGAGTAAAATACATTATAAATATAAGTATCAATGTATATATAACGAAGCAATCTTTTGAAGTAAATATCACAGGGAAGTATATGAATATTGTCTTAAATATACAGCTATGCTCATCTCTCGCGCAGACCTAGGTCTGAGCGCTTCACAAGGGTGGTGGTGGGGAAGGGAAGGTGGGAGGGGGGTGGGGAGGAATCAGGGAGATGGGGGGGAGGGCAAAGGTTGGACGGGGTGGTGGTGGGAGGGGGGGCAAAGTGAACACAATATATACCCAGAGATGAATTCAAGGTTACTGAAGGAACATTATGCTGTGAACGGCTTAATGTAGTAAAGGCAACGAAGATATGTCAGGCTGGCTTAAAGAACAAATATAAATGGGCAAAATAAATATATGTACAATAAATGTGGGTGGGTTAAATGATCGGAATAAAAGACAAAGAATGGCCGAATTTGCTAGGTTAAATACTTTGGATATTATATGTGTACAAGAAATGCATATCCCTTGGGGGAAAAGGAACCTGATGAGTATGGGAGGGTACAATATGCTGGCCTGTACATCTCAGACTTCTAATATTCGGGGGGTTGCGATTTTTGCAAAGGTTGCTATGGGAGAAGCTAAGCGTAAAGCAACAGATGCACTTGGGGGATGGGCAGTGGTTGAGCTCGAGATAGGCTATACCATATGTGCAATATACGGCTCAAACCAAGATGATCCAGAGATTTTTGAGGATCTCGAGATAGAGCTGGCAACCTGGCCCAGCCCTCTAATTGTTTGGGGGGATCTTAATATATCAGTCGAATTGGGGAGAAATCAAAGATACCTGGGGCGAAAACCCAGAGTACACAGAGCAATGACATCCCTCATGAAGAGCCACTGCCTGATTGACATTTGGGGGTGTAAAAAACCCAATAACCCAGGGCATACCTACTATTCTTGTCCCCATAAAAAATACACCAGACTCAATTACTTTTTTACTTCAACAAGTCTTGTTAATAAAGTAGGGATTAAAAAACTCCCGAAAGTGATTTCGGATCATAATCTGCTAATACTGGATATCGATGCTGATACACCTAAAAAGACATATAATAAGTGGACATTTGATAGGAAGCTCTTGGTTAATAAGCCCTATATAGAACACATCAAGAAATGGGCTCAGGAATTTTTAGATATTAATAGATATAGTGCCAGCCGCAACATAGTATGGGATACTTTCAAAGCTGCTCTAAGGGGGGAGACAGTTAGCTTTGTAGCACGCAAAAGGAAAGAGTGTCAGTTAGAGAATGAACGTCTACTAGCAGAGCTGGCCAAGGCAGAAGAAGATCATACAGCCTTAATAATTCAGGGGCGGGAAGCAGCAGACCTCCAACTATGTCTCATCTCCCTTAAAGCCGAATTAAACAGCTGGCTTACGCAGAAATCGGCCGAAGTATATCAGTCGTAACACAGCAAAGTATATGAGACCGGGGAACAGGCTGGGAAACTGTTAGCACTACGCATTAGGCAAAAAAACGTTAAAAATCAAATATCCGTCATAAGAAAAGATGGCCAAACATATACAGAGACTAAGGATATACTCAGGGTATTTCAGGAATACTATCAGCTTCTCTATAAAAAAGATGGAGGGATAACACAGGAAACCACACCTAAAATAGCAGGCACTGAACTGGGGCCCCTACTGGATAGTCAGGCTAAGGAGGAGCTAGATAGGGACTTTTCATTAGAGGAAGTATTAACTGCACTTCATGAGCTACCATCAGGGAAGGCCGCTGGCCCTGATAGTATTCCCTTAGAAATATATAAGCAACTACAAACAGTGATCGCTCCTTTATTATTGGATTTGTTTTTAGGAATACAACATAATGGGCTAGCACCTGAATCCTGGCCGGAGACAGACATTATTATTTTTCCTAAAAAAGGCAAGCCATCAGATAATTCATCCTCAACACGGACAAAAAACTGTATTCCAAAGTATTGGCTACCAGGCTGGGGAGGGTTATTGGCCATCTAGTCTCACCCTGGCAGCATGGGTTTATTCCCGGGAAAGGGACGACTGATCACATCAGGCGGGCTATAACTTTATTCGACATACAGGTTGCAACTGGGGGAGGATGGCCATGATCCTCCTCGACGCTGAAAAAGCGTTTGATCGGGTGGCCTGGAGGTTTCTATGGGGGCTATTAGAGTTAAAAGGATTTGGGCCAAGAATTATCAGGGCCATTAAGGCAATGTATATGAACCCCAGAGCCCGGCTACAACGAATGGGGGAAACATCAGACAATATTTTTATACCTAGGGGGACAAGACAGGGGTGTCCCTGCTCCCCTATTTTATTTGCCCAATACATAAATCCCCTGATAGAAATTTTTTTAGGAAGTCAGGTCATCAAACCAATCATCTCTGGTGGCTTCGAAACCAAGGTACTAGCGTATGCAGATGATATAGCTATTTTAACTACTGACCCGGCCGACGCAATTAGGGAGGCTACGGCCATTGCTAAGGAATTTGGGCAGGCATCTGGCTATTCGCTGAACGAAGGGAAGACATTGATAGTATGTACCGATAACATAAATTTTAATGATCCTCGGTGTGTAGAGAATGCGATCTACCTGGGGGTTTGTATTAGTCCAATAGTTGACACAATAGTTAAGACTAATTTTAACCCTCTGATAAAGGCAATTTCGGCAGATCTTAAGAGGATAAATGGACTACAACTGTCTATTGTAGGGAGAGGAAACGTTCTTAAAATGACAATGCTGCCAAAAATTGTATATCTGTTTCGCTCTATTCCGCTCGTGATAGATGCAGGAATTTTAAAAACGCTTGAAGCTGTGCTCCCAAAGTTTACCTGGCAATATGGAAAAGTTAGACGCTCTTTGAAATATATGACACTTCCGCAGGCACAAGGTGGGCTTGCATTTCCTAATATTATACTATATCATTGGGCGTGTCTTCTACACCAGATGGCGATTTTATTTTGCTCGGCTATAAGCGAAGAAACAGATGAGTCAAGAAATCGCAAGACCCCCAACAATATATGAACTTATCATAGGGAGGGAGGCTTTGGGGCTGCTATTACGTCAGGGAGAGTCAAGTTATTTTAGGAAGGTGCGATCTAAGGTCATGTGTAGCGCTTGGGAAGTATGGACTAAGGTGCGCAAGGCTATGACAATCCCAAAAATCAACTATTATATCCCATTGTGGCGATCACAAGCTCTTCCGCACTCCTTTTATGATACCATGGGTAGGCAATGGGAACAACTCAGCCCAACAATGATAGGTGATATATATGATTTAGGCCAGATACGCCCTTTTGATTGCCCTACAGCAGGAGTATGGGATTCCGACCAGACAATATTTTAAATATATACAAATTCGGGAATTTCTTACTAGTCGAACACCAGTAGCTTCTCTGGGGGGGAGGATACCCCTACTCGAGCTAATTGTAGGGAGAGGTAATAGAATTAAGAATATCTATAGCATATTGCAAAGAAGTATTCAGGATGATTTGGAGAAAACTGAAACTAAATGGGCTGGGAAACTGAACGATCCTGATGTGGATGTGTACATTGCTCTGCTATTAGCGGGTAAAATCTTTCGGTCAACGAATCTTAAGGCACAACATTATAAGACCTTGTTTAACCTGTATTTTACCCCCAGTAAACATTTTAGCTGGGGCAAGAGAGCCGACGATTGCTGCCCAAGATGCGCGGAAAGACCTGCAACGATAGTGCACATGTTTTATGACTGTGTCAGACTGCTTTCCCTAAAAAACGAGGTGGTAAGCTTCTTGGAGGGGCTGCTAGGACGCAGGGTTAACCTATCCCCTACCTTGATGCTTATGGGCTATGATAGTGGCATAGGCCTGCATACCACGGAGAAATATTTTGTATTTATTTGCACAGCTGTTTTTAGGTTATTGATAGCAGCGAGATGGAAGGATGTGGACCCTCCCACATTTCAAATGTGGCTAGCTCACCTCCTGGGGGTCTATAATCACGAGAGTGCATTATATGTGTGCAGGGGCAGAGAGACCAGGAAACTGGGGTGGGCAATCTGGTCACCCATTGCAAGGTGGAGAAAGAACGTGGGATGTCCTGATAGGAGAAGAAGCGAAGGAATATGGGATATGTCATAAACTATGATCACTAAGGGAGTACTTGTATTTAGGAAAGGATATTAGTTAACCCCACATATTTAACTGGTTTGGCCCAATATATGTTTGCTTGATCTGTACTGTATTTATAATGTTTATAATATCCATGATAAGATCCTTTTAAGCCTGGTTTTAATATTTATAAAAGCCTTGATGTATTTATTCCTTATAAATTTAATGCACTGCCTTATTTTGTATGTAATAATGAATTGATGTACTGTAAATTGATTCTATGGATATATAATAAAAATAAAATAAAAAATGTAAAAAAAGAAGCCCTCAGCAGATCCGACAGACCTCAAGAACTACGACCCATCTCTCTCTCTCCTCCCTTTCACGGCTAAAGTCACCGAGAAGATCGTCAACGTTCAACTAACGAAATTCATCGAAGAGAACTCCATGCTCGACCCCTCCCAATCGGGATTCCGCAGCAACCACAGCACCGAGACCACCCTACTGGCCACTACAGATGACATCTGCACCCTCCTCGACCAAGGCCACACCGCAGCTCTCTCCCTCTCTGCAGCCTTCGACACTGTCTCCCACCATACTCTTACCGCCAGACTCCACGACGCCGGCATACATGGAACCGCCCTCGACTGGATCCACTCCTTCCTCACTGCCGAACCCAAAGAGTCAGACTTTCCCCCTTCCTCTTGGAACCCACAGAGATCAACTGCAGAGTACCCCAAGGATTGTCGCTCAGCCCCACGCTCAACATCTACATGGCCCCCCTCGCCGCCATCGTCAGACAGTATGGACTCAGCATAGTATCCTACGCCAATGACACCCAGCTCATCCTCTCACTCACTAAGGACCCCCTCACCACCAGGCTCAGCTTCCAGGAAGGAATGAAGGACGTTGCGTCCTGGATGAGCAGCAGCTGCCTGAAACTCAACTCGGAGAAGACAGAAGTCCTGGTCCTCGGATACTCCCCCTCTGCATGGGACAACACCTGGTGGCCCACCGCCCTCGGCAGCCCCCGACCCCCACGGACTATGCCCAGAACCTCGGCATCATACTCGACTCGTCCCTCAACATGACCCGACAGATTAACACCGTCGCCTCCACCGGCTTCAACACCCTCCGCATCCTTCGCAAGACCTTCAAATGGATCCCCTCCGAATCAAGAAAGACTGTCACCCACGCACTCATAACCAGCATACTGGACTACGGAAACGCCCTCTAAGCCGGGATCAACAAATCTCTGCTACGCAAGCTCCAGACCATACCGAACACCGCAGCCAAACTTGTCCTCGGCATCCCTCGACATGTACACATCACCCAACACATATGAGACCTCCACTTGCTCCCCGTCAAGAAGAGAGTAACCTTCAAGATACTCACCCACGCCTACAAATGCCTCCATAACACCGGACCCCAATACCTCAATGAAAGAATCTCCTTCCACGTACCCAAGAGAAACCTCCAATCCGCCGACCTCGCCCTCGCCGAAACCCCGCGCATGCGAAAATCCAGAACTGGTGGAAGAGCCTTCTCCTACATCGCAGCAAAGACCTGGAACGAGCTCCTGATCAACATCAGACGCGCCCCTACTCTGCACATCTTCAGAAGGACCCTCAAGACCTGGCTCTTCGACTGACCAGAGCTGCACCCCCTCCCCCCCATCACCCCCAGTGCCTTGAGACCCTCACAGGTGAGTAGCGCGCTTCACAATTCCCTAATTGATTGAAAGAGATTAGTATTCAGAGAAAAGCCTTCCGGCATCGAGCACTGGTAGTTTAATCATTGTTTATGACTTTGTGGTGCACAACAAATGCTTAAGACTTTATATATCAGTGGCAAGTACTCTTCATGCCAAAGTTACTTTATGGGACACTTTACAGGTGTTGTTTTTCATCCACCCTTTATCTATTCTCCCCATAGCTGCACCAATTTCACGCCTACTTATCGGGTACATTTTTTTATCTTTCTCCTCCCCCATTTACCCCACTTTATAATGCAATTAGTAACAGCACACTATATTGCCTTTTGGTCAATAAACAAGTCATAACACTTTAACAGAGTTTCAGTCAATTATATTGCACAACTACTCACCAAGTGACAACTTACAACAAGCAATCACTTAATATTAATCATATAGTCGAAATCTAATGCATTTACCAATGCTTGTTCATATATGGAGTGGACTTCTGGATCTAATCTGGGAGGAATACTGTAATTTATTTTGTCAGTGATGTGCCTCATGTGTGCCTCCAAGCTTCAAAGTTCCCCCTGGAGAACGAGCAGTGGTTGATCATGTACAATGCTAGATCATAAATGTATGGAAACAAGACTTACCCTCTGAACATGATTTACTGCTTCCAGGTGTTTTTGTAGCTTCTATTACTGGATGTCTCTGTTAAAGCAGCCCAAGTCTAATGTGGTTGCCAAAAAAACATTAATTGTGTTGTGCTTTGCATCCAATTTTGGCTGAATTACTGCAGTTCATGGCCTAGCCAAGAGTTGCCTAAATTCCAGTCTCCACTATAACCAATGCCACCAACCTCGGCTGATTGTGCCCGAGGTGTGACACCCACTCTAAGAGCATAGACTTACCAGTGAGCTGTAGGGGCACTGCCATTACAGTCGTGACACAACATGGCCATTGCTTCTACCGCTACAAGTTACGTGACTACGAAGTGACATCCCTGTCACGCTGTTGGGGAAGTTATCACATTAAATATATTTGATGGCACCTTTCTGAAAATATAATAAGTACACAAGATTCTAAATGCTTTCTAAATGCAAAAAGCTTTCTGTTTAACATGCAGGAAAACAGTCGGTTTTGCTCCTTGTGTTGCAGGTCACTGTCGGCCCCCGTGGGAAGTGAAGGTCGCAGACCAGTCTTCCCCTGGGGTGCTTCATGCTGGCCTCAGGACAGGGTTGGGATAGGCTAGAAAGGGGGAAGGGGCGGGTTAGTTGGAAGGGTATATAGGTGTCAGGAGAGGCATATCCGTCCTCTTCCTGATGGCAAGCAACACCTGGAAGGGAGACATGTGCAGGTTGTGGCCCACGGGCCAGAGGGCCCCAGACTGGGGGGACAGTGGGTGCGGGTACCCGAGGACCACAAGCAGGAGGCAGGTAGGGTGGAAGTCAGTGCAGCTTGGGTGTCCGGTGTGTGAGGAACCCCCCAGGTTGGAGCAGCCTGGTGGGTGAAGGAGGTGGGAGGCTAGAGTTTGAGGCCGGGAGACAGATGGAGATGCCTCCGGGGTGCAATGCGTCCCCTACAATGACCCGAAGTAGCATGGGGGTCTGCGGCGGCGTCAAGGGCTCATGCACAAGGAGTCGGGCCAGAACCCCGTTCGTCTCAGCGTGGTGTGTCGGTGCAGTGGCAGAAGGGAGTGGGGCAGGACTCTGTGTGCAGAGCCAGTGGATGATGAAGTGCTGATCCTTGAATATGGGGATGAAAGTGATGAATGGGAAGAAGGGGAGTTGCGAGATAATGAGGATGCGCCTGTGGGGAGGCCTGGGAGGAAGGAGAGGACAACAGGCGAAGTTGGTGTTTTACAGGTGTGAAGTGCAGACAAGGGGAGTGCCAAGCCTACAGGGCCCCGGAGCAGTGGCAGACGGCATAAAGAAAAGGCTGTGGGGGGAGACGTATTGACAGGTAAAGGCGATTGATGGGCAGCATGGGATATTTGGGACTCTGGAGCAGGGGGTAGGTCTTGCATGTCGGTGGGTGTAGGGGATGGAGTGGTGGATGACTCACGGGCCTCACTGCTGGATGTAGCGGTGGCACCGGGGGCGCTTCAACGGGTGGGTAACAGTAAGCAGGTTGTGGGTACCTGGGTCCAAACGGATGGTACAATAGGGCATGGTGAGGCAGAGGGGAAGGATGCGACTGAAGAGAACAAACATAAAAAGAGACTACTTTTCATGGGGTTGACGATGCCCGTGGGGTCCCATTTGTCGGTAAAAACAACTATAGAATTTGGAAGCATGAGTATGTTGAAGTCTTCAAACTCCTCCTCAGGGAGATTCAGGCGAAGGAGGGGTCCAAAGAAGAAGATTGGGAGTTTATCAGGAGACTGAGGGTTCTCATAAATATGGAAAACTGGACCTCAGCCTTTTTGATTTATGTTACCATATATTGTGAGCGTCATTTAGATTGGGTGATTGCGCTGCTGACGTACATGGACATTATTCGCAAAGTAGAGATGCATTTCGGGGGCTATGCATGGCTGAACTACAACACAGAATTTAGGGCTAGGGTCAGCCTCAACCCAGATAAGCCATGGGGGGAGGTGGACTCTGAGCTGTGGATGCAGTGGATGTCGTCCACTCAATCCTCGGCCTCCACGCATATGGCCAGTGGCCTGCCTGTGACTTATTGGTTCTTTCAGGCCCGTCCCACTCTACATGAAGCGGGATATGCGCAGAAGCCATCAGGACCCACCACTGGGCCGTGTTGGAACTTTAACGAGGGGTTCTGCTCCCGGCACCCCTGTAGGGTTTAGCATGAATGTTCCAAGTGAGGGGGACGCCACCCCATCATGCAGTGTTTTACACTCACCAGCCCAGCAGAACAGTGGAAGGCCTCTAGAGGCCCAGGGCAGTCTGGACCTAAGGCCCCCTACCCCAATTAAGGTGGAGGCCTTGGATCCTTGGCTCTCCGTGTACCCAGACAGGAAGGCGGCTCTGCGATTGAAATGGGGATTTACTGAAGGGTTTCGTTTGGAGCATCAGGGTCCTAGGGGGCGTCAGTGGGCAGACAATCAGAAGTCGGCTAGGGAACTCCTTCAGGTGGTAGCAGCAAAACTGGACAAAGAGGTGGCTGAGGGTAGAGTAGCGGGTCCATTCTTTGAGTGGCCCCTGCCGGGCTTGATTGTTTCTCCACTGGGGGTGGCGCCCAAGAAAGGGGCGGGAGAATTCAGGATGATTCACCGTTTATCCTGGCCGGAAGGTGGGTCTGTCATCGATTTCATTGCTGAGGAGGATACCAGGGTGCTGTACGCCTCTGCAGATGATGTTATCCACCTGGTGTAGAAGTGTGGGTGGGGGGCTGAAATGGTGAAGTGTGATGTCATGTCTGCCTTTCGATTGCTACCCATTCTTCCTGCTGATTTCTCTTTGCTTGGAATGCAATTTGGGGGTGCCATCTATGTGGACAAAGTGCTGCCAATGGGTTGTGACATTTCTTGTGCCTTGTTTGAGCTTTTCAGCATATTTTTGCAGTGGGTGTTCAGCAAAAAGAGTGGCCACCGTGGTGTGCCTCAATACTGGGATGATTTTTTGTTTGTTGGAACATAAGCCTCAGGGGATTGTGTCCAGGTGTTGCGGCAATTTGAGCCTTTAGCATAAGATTTCGGGGTGCCTTTGGCTCCCGAGAAGACAGAAGGGCCTAGTGTTGTGTTGACATTCCTGGGTATTGAGGTGGACTCAGTGCGGTGGGTGGCCTGTTTGCCGAGGGAGAAAGTAGTGGAGATACAGGGCTTTCTGTCGCATGTGATTGGGGAAAGAACGATTGAGATGAGGGCGGTGCTGAAGCTGCTGGGTTTACTGAACTTTGCGTGCTGGGTGGTGAGAGCAGGGAGGACTTTTTGCAGGTGTTCCGGCATGGCCATATCGGGGCGGTTCTGCCGCACCACAGGGTGCAAATCTCTTTGGCTGTACGAGCGGACCTGTGTGTTCGGCAGACATTCCTGGATGATTTCAACTTTGTGTCCTTGGACTTTTTGGAGGAGAATACAGTGTGGCAGGTCCAGATATTCTCGGATGCGGCCGGGGCCTTGGGTTTTGGTCTTTTCTTGGATGGAAGATGGTGTGCAGAAGAGTGGTCAGCGCACTGGTTGAGTCAAGGCCGGCGCATTGCTTTCTTGGAGTTTCTCGAGTTGTTGGTGGCTTTGGCTGTTTGCGGCAGTGAGTTGAGGAAGACACCGTTCGCTCAGTTGTGGTTATCCTCCAGCAACACACAAACAGGCAAGACAAGGGAAAAAGCCACCCTAAAGGAAAGAGCGCAGACCATCTTTGTTAGAAATGGGGGTCTCTAGTTGGCAATGGCTGGCGCCACTGTCCAAATAGGGACCCTTCTTCCTAAGTCAGGGCAAGTGGGCTACCCCCTTTGATAACCCCTGCTCAACCCTGTGGTAACGTAGCACGAGCAGTTAGGCCTATCTCAGAGGCAGTGTGTGAAGCATTTATGACCATGCACAATAAGGCAGTAACGACACCAGAAAAGGACACAACTCAAGTAGGTATAGAAAAATAGTATCTTTATCTAAAGTTTAGCATAAGACTCTCAAAAGCGTTTTAACCAGTCACAATGCACGTAAATCAGTAGGGACTTAAAAAGGCAATAACGTTGTTGTAACTAGTGATTTTCCCCATGCCTTTACCTCTCTTCCTTTCTTGGTTCACTCCTTCTTTATCTTTCCCTTCTTCCCCCCTCCTCCTCGTCCCACTATAGTACGTTCCATCCCAATAGAATCTTGGGGTGAAGCTCACCTTGGAATGTTGGTGTTCCTCACTTGCTCAGCTGGTGCTGGAGGATCTGTACTTGAATAAACGCCTTCTTCTATTCAACTTGTGTGTGGAGGCGTTTACTTAACAATTGGCGACGAGGATAGGATTCCTGCACAAAATCAAACTAAAGCAAAGCATATACCAGTTGTCCACAAGGCCAGGTCTGTCCCGCTACTCATAAGAGACCCACTCAAGAAAGAGCTTGACAGATTGGAAACCAACAAAGTGATAGAGCGTATTGAAAGTTCTGAATGGTTGGCCCCCATCGTGGTAGCATCTAAAGAAGGAGGTAAGAGTATTCGCTTATGTGTTGACCTCAGAGACTTGAATTCAAATATATGGGTGGACAGACACCCCCTCCCTAATATCAATGAGATGCTCACAGTGATACAAGGAGCAAAATTCTTTAGCGTTCTCGACCTATCCTCCGCTTACCATCAGGTAGCTCTCCACCCTGATTCCAAGCCCCTTACCTCTTTCATAACGCCCTTTGGAGCATACCAGTTTTCAAGGATGCCGTTCGGGCTAGCGTCAGCTGCGGCAGTGTTTCAACGCATTATGCAGCATATCTTGCAAGGAACAGACAAAGCACTGTGCTTCCAGGATGACATCCTGATTTACGGAGCATCAGAAGCAGAACATAATAAAATCCTAGAAGAAGTTTTAAAGAAACTCAGCAAGGCTGGATTTACCACTCAAAAGGAGAAATGCAAAATAGGTGTTGAATCCGTGGTTTATCTAGGTCACACCATATCAAGTGAAGGAATCAAACCAAAATCTAGCCTGGTAGACTCAGTCAAACTCGCTCCTGCTCCTACTAATAAGGAAGAACTTAAATCCTTTCTGGGCCTGGTTGAGTACATGTCCAAGTTTGTCAAGAACTTTGCAGAACATGTCCATTCACTCAGAGAGTTACTCAAAAAAGGTACCTCATTCGATTGGAATTCTCAATGTCACAATGATTTCCAACAGATTAAACAGGCTATAATTGAGGCACCCATTCTGAGTATGTTTGATCCCAATGCAAAAACCACTTTGACAACAGATGCTAGCATGAAAGGGTTAGGAGCCTCACTTACACAACAAGTAAAGGTCAAGAAAAAGTGATAGCCTTTGCATCAAGAACATTGAAGGAACCAGAACGCAACTACTCCACGATCGAAAAGGAGGCCCTTGCTTGTTATTGGGCTATCAATCACTTTAAATTCTTTTTATGGGGGATCCCATTCACTCTGAAAACAGACCACAAACCCTTGCTTCCCTTGTTTTCTACCAAGTGCTTGGAAAAAACTACTCCACGCATCTCCAAATGGATTTTAGGTCTACAAGGTTTCAACTACACCATAAACTATGTGCCAGGCAAGGAAAACTGTGTTGCCGATTGTCTCTCCAGACTTCCAATCACTAATGGAAACCCTCTGACGTATCCTCTTGATGAGACGATTCTTTCAGTAGTCATCCCTGCCATTAACAAGGAGGAATGGGAAAAATGCATGAAGGAGGACATTATTCTCAATGATCTAAAAAACACCATCTGTAATGGATGGCCTAAAAGTCCCAAAGACCTGCCAGAATCCATTAAATCCTTTTGGGTAGTAAAAGATGAATTGTCAATCATAAAGGACCACATTTACAGAGGCAACAGGATCGTTCCTCCAGAAAAAATGTACGAACGCATAATACAAATAGCCCATGAAGGTCATCCAGGCAGAAGTATGACTAAAAGTAAAATCAGACAAGACTATTGGTTTCCCAAGATGGATTCCATGGTAGAAGAGAAAGTAAAAGACTGTCTTGCATGTGGAACCAGTGACAAAGCTAAAGTTATTCGCAAAGCTCCACTCATCCCTGTACCCATCCCTACTAAACCGTGGGACAAACTAGGCCTGGACATTATTGGTCCATTAAACTTGCTCAACTACTCTCAAAAATACATGTTTGTAATGATCGATTACCATTCCCACTGGATTTCTACAAAAATGGTCTCCACAATCACCACATCTTCGTTAATTGAATTCCTTAAAGATACTTTTTCCAAAGAGGGCATTCCTGGCACAGTGATCACAGACAACGGTGTTCAGTTCACTTCCGATACTATGAAACAGTTTATGACCACATTATCCATAACTCATCTCAAATCACCACTCTACTGTCCAAAAGCCAACGGAATGGTAGAAAGAGCCAACAGGATGATTAAGGACACTATTCAATTAGCTTTGGCATCTCATGAACCTGTGGAAGAGGCCATAAGACAGATGCTATGGTCATATCACATCACACCTAATGCTGTTTCGGGTGTTTCTCCTTTTGTTTCCCTTAAAGGGAGAAATCCTGGATCCAAACTTACACCCAATTGGCTCAATGGGGGGTGTCCGGTTTGGGTAGACAGGATGTCTGTGCTTCAAAAAGCGGAAAAGCACCAACAGGACTACAGATCCAAGTATGACCAGAAATGGGGTACGGTCAACAAGGAATTGCAAGTAGGCCAGTGGGTGGTCATAAAAAGGCCTAATGTACTTCGAGCCAAAGTTTCATCATTTTCCAAACCTATGAGAATAAAACGTGTCAATAACAACTCAGTTGTTTTGGAAGACGGGAGCACCTGGAGCATGGACAATGTAGCTCGTTGCTCCAAGGTACACTCCCCATGCTCCTCTGGTGAAAAATGTCTAAATGAGCCATCCTCCATCTCACAATACTCTAAAGATTCCAGAAGTCGCCGTCCTCCAGTTTGGGCGGCGGATTACAAAATGTAACCTGTTATATTTTTAGGTTTTCCTTGGCATTGTTTCCACTAATGATTGTATCACCTTCTCTTGGTTAATCCTCTGTCCTTCCTCATTCAAAGGGAGATGTGTTGTAACTAGTGATTTTCCCCATGCCTTTACCTCTCTTCCTTTCTTGGTTCACTCCCTCTTTATCTTTCCCTTCTTCCCCCTCCTCCTCGTCCCACTATAGTACGTTCCATCCCAATAGAATCTTGGGGTGAAGCTCACCTTGGAATGTTGGTGTTCCTCACTTGCTCAGCTGGTGCTGGAGGATCTGTACTTGAATAAACGCCTTCTTCTATTCAACTTGTGTGTGGAGGCGTTTACTTAACAAACGTATTCACCAGAACGTGGCACTGACTGAGTTCAAGGCCTGGGTCTACACGACCCGTTGCGCACCAGATACCTGCCATTGGACGGGGACCCAGCACGCAGCTTCTCGAAGAAGCGGAGACGGTGACAGGCGGACTCCCAGCGACCACAACTCCTGGTTGCCGGGGTCCGCAACATGCACTCACAATGGTTCGGGCACTCGGGGACAGGTGGGCTCTCAGCGGTAGCAGCACGCGGCTGCGGTGGCCCGGGCTGGTGGTGGCGGCGATGACTCTCGTCGTGCAGCTCCGTGGTGGGCTGACAGCGGCAGCAGCTCTCTCTTAGCTGCGGCGGCCCACAGGACGACTCACGATGGTGCAAAGTTGGTGAAGGTGCGGGCACTCAGCGGCGGCAGCTCTCTCTTAGCTGCGGCGGCCCACAGGACAAATCACGATAATGCAAAGTTGGCAAAGATGCGGGCACTCAGCGGCGGCAGCTCTCTCTTAGCTGCGGCGGCCCACAGGACAAATCACGATAATGCAAAGTTGGCAAAGATGCGGGCACTCAGCGGTGGCAGCTCTCTCTTAGCTGCGGCAGCCCACAGGACAAATCACGATAATGTCAAGTTGGCAAAGATGCGGGCACTCAGCGGCGGCAGCTCTCTCTTAGCTGCGGCGGCCCACAGGACAAATCACGATAATGCAAAGTAGGCAAAGATGCAAGCACTCAGCGGCGGCAGCTCTCTTAGCTGCTGCGGCCCACACAGGTTCAGCGAAGGTTCCGAAGTCTCAAAGTAAGGCGGGCTCTCAGCGGCGGCAGCTCTCTCTTAGCTGCGGTGGCCCACACAGATTCAGCGACAGTTCCGAAGGTTCAAATTAAGGCGGGCTCTCAGCAGCGGCAGCTCTCTCTTAGCCGCGGCAGCCCACACGGATTCAGCGACAGTTCCGAAGGTTCAAATTAAGGCGGGCTCTCAGCGGCGGCAGCTCTCTCTTAGCTGCGGCGGCCCACACAGATTCAGCGACAGTTCCGATGGTTCAAATTAAGGCGGGCTCTCAGCGGCGGCAGCTCTCTCTTAGCTGCGGCGGCCCACACAGATTTAACAAGGGTTAGCAGTCCGCGTTCCTCACAGTAGACCTAGAGGTTCCGGATTACTCGACGGAGACCTCACCTGCAAGTAGAATCCCTCGCACAGGAATTCGGACGGCTGACGGGGTGAAGTCTAATGTCCCTGAGACTTCAGCAGGAGGCGCTCTCAATTCAGGCCCTCGGGTAGTTTCTTCAGCAAGCTTGGTGAAAGTTTCAAAGTCCTTTCCTCTGTCCACTCGGACGGAGTCTCGTCTTGACATCCAGAAGGAACACACTTAAAAAAGGCTTCAGCGCAGCGTTTTATACCTAAAAAGTCTTTGTTCTCTAAAGTCACAAATCACTGAACCCAGCCAGAACCAGTTCGGTGGGGTCGGGGAGCAATTGGTTTATGAGGCGACATCCTGCCCTTTGGGAATCCGGGGGTCTGCTATCAGACGCCCAGTGGGAGGTGGAGCCATCATTCACCTTGCCAGGCACGGCCCTGCTCAGATCAAAGAGTCACCCCTCCCCATACTCTAAATGCCGATCTCTCTCTCCAGCCAGGTCTGACCCAGCTGGCCCTGCTGCTCCAAAAACCAGACGGCCAATACACACACTAGCAAAGCCTACAGGAAAGCTTAGGCAAGAAAATACCTAGTTTCTAGAAGAGGCATTTTCGAACACGGGCTATGTAAACGATCCTTACTAAAAGACGTATCTCAATGTCCTGAGCTTAAACATATCAAATTCGAATTTCCTATCAGTTTTCCTGGGGGCAGGTAGGATTATGGAATGTAGTACTCAGCCTGCCCATTCTGGCCTATGAGAACGGATAGCCTCACAATAGTAAACAGTGAAATGGAGGGTAACTCGCTATTAGAACATGCTACACAGACATACATTAAAAGCGGCTTCGGTGGGTAGAGCAAATCAGCGATGCAGGCCCACCAGCAGTATTTGGTCTACCAGCCCTGGGCACACACAGTGCACTTATACTAGGGACTGACAAATAAACCAAACGAGCCAATTATGGTTATTCCAATTCATACAGTTATCTTTACACAGGGAGCATTCGCGCTGTGGCACTGATTGGCAGTGGCACAGCGCCCAGAGCATCTAAATCCAGCCAACATAAAAAGGAGGAAGCGAAAAGGGGAAGGGAGACCCGCGCCAATGATGCCAGGTCTAACACGCGTCCCCTCCAGCTGAAATGTGGGGAGAACTAACCATCCTCTTGGGAGTTCTCATCACTAAGGCGGAAAAATGTGGACAGACCGTCAGCATTGGCGTGTTCTGTACCAGGGCGGTGTTCCACCGTGAAATCCATACCCTGTAGGGAAATGGACCACCTCAACAACTTGGGATTCTCACCCCTCATATGCATCAACCATCTGAGGGGCCTGTGGTCTGTCTGAACCCGGAAGTGAGTCCCAAACAGGTATGGTCTCAGCTTCTTCAGCGCCCAGACCACAGCAAATGCCTCACGCTCAATTGCACTCCACCTCTGTTCCCGGGGAAGTAACCTCCTGCTCAGGAAGGCTACCGGTTGGTCTAGTCCTGTCGTGTGGTTTGTGGACTCATGGTCTGCATTGCTAAGTTAGCTTAGGCCTGGCTGCCATGATGCCTTTTTGCGCACGTTACTTTGTGCCTTTGTTTTCCCAGAATCTGCTTGTGCCCGGCTATTTTAGAACTGTCTGCATTTCTGCCTTTAACCGTTCTTCCTATCCCCTTTGGGTTTCGTCTGCACATCATGTACAAGGTCGAAAAACAATGTCCCTTGTTCTTGCTGATTTGGTCAGCCCCTCGCACTTAGACATAACACTGAATGCTGCTGCACGGGGGAAATTCGGGTGCTTTTAATATTGTGATTTCAATGTTGGAGACACTTGGAGATCAACCTTTCCAGAGAGAAGAGCTGTTTGTATCTGATGATGTAAACTTTGCATCTAGATATTGAGGTATGGGGGTTCGCTAGTCAAAGCCCAGAGGTCTTCTATTTTTATAATAAACTAGCTATTAGCACGGGAGGGTGGTAAGGTCATTTAGCCCTATATCCACTGCTTTATGAAATGCTTTCCCCGTTTGTATTCTATGGAGTTGTAACTATCCTGATTATATTATCCTTATGCATTATGCTGATAGTACTGGCACGTGTACTGTATCTTAGAGCACGTTAGTTGAAATAAACATTTTAAACTATACAGTGTCTCTTCTTACGCGCGTTGTGGACAGGTATGAGTGAGTTATGAAAGGGTGTTCTTGCTACTGCGAGTCCTGAGTGAGAGATACCGTGTTCTGGGTTGTCTAATCATTGGTAGTATTGTTGCTAATGAGTCGCTACAGCTAGTCGGGTTGGGGTTTTAGGTGCTAAGGTTTATGGTTGGCTCACCACTATATTCCGAGGTCCTATTATCCTGTGCATAGCTCTGTGTATGTGCAGAATCCCTACAACATGGCGCAACCAACGAGTGGGGCCGCTTATCTGCGAGACGCTTGAGTAATATTTGTGCTTGTCCACAACTTCCTTCACAGGCGCTTCCGGAAGCGGGTGTGACGGTGATACCTCCTATATTGACGTTTTTATAGGTTCTTTCAAGCTTGAAGTTGTTAAAAGGTTTCTTAAATAATACCCACTATTGTGCTGCCTAGTATTAGGTTGTCGAGACTTGTTAGCCTAACATGGCTATTTAAATTGCGGCACATAGCCGCGCAGCGCTCCGAGCTCACTTGACAGTGTATGGAGTGCCTGACGCGGGTGTCGATCTGATCTTTGTGGTACAAGCAGATCCAGCTTACCACTTTGAGGTTTTTTACTCATGGATCACCTTTCCTGCGGTGGATGGGGCTGATAACTTGTTCCATGAATATGAAGCCACCGTTGTACCTATTCACTATAGACCATATAGGAATATTGAAGTACCGCTCACGGCTTGGCAACACCGTGTTTGGTTTGATGGCGCCCTCCCCCAACCGGTTACCGCGGTTCGTTTAGGCCCCTTGTCAATTGACGGGGCCACTTGGCCTGTTTTGGACGGGTATACCCCGCATCCGGGTTATATGACGCTGCCGCTCGCTGACCTGCGTAATCTGCATTCGTCTTTAATACGAGTGCATCGAGCTTTAGTACAGTATGTTACTGGCAACATCCAGGAGTCCCGCCTGGAGTTGCGGCACATCCAGCTGGTGCAGGCGGTGTAACCATAAGTCCTGTCATGGTTAATTCGGTGATGGGCAAGCGCCCACAAAATAAGGATGATTTTCCTTATTGGCTTGCAGAAAAATTTGACCAGCTGGAGGCAGTTTTTCCAAATACATCTCCCGTGGAAAAACATAGGATTTTGACGATTAGTTTGCCAAAAGACTTAGTACCCGAGTTGGCAGAATGCAACAAGTGGGGTAGGGTATTCGCCGCAGTATATGCGAAGTGTTTTGGCACTCCTTCCATGACAGTTCTCCCCTCTGTGATTAAACGAGTACAGGATGAACATGACCCTGAAGCGGCTGTGGAATTAGGGATGAGACTGGTGGGAGTGTTCGGCGTAGTAGCTGATTTGATCCTTGCGAATGTCAAGGGCGATGCAGTGAACTTTCAAGTAGCTAATGCTTTGGCTTTGGTCCCAGATTTGGACAAGCCGCGCGAATTACCGAAAATTATAGCCCAGGCTTACAAAACAATTGGCAGAAATAGCCTGGGAGTTGAGCCTTTTTCCAAATCGCAAACACAATCGCAACAACAACCAAAAACTCAGTCTGAGAAAGATGAGAAACCAGTTTTTACTAAAAAGAGCTGGAGGTTGAAAAAACAGGGTAAGCAACAGAAGAAGCCAGGGTCGCGAGGTGCATCCCCGGTTTCCGTCTCTTCTGAACGCACTTATGATTTGATTGATAGGGCGAGAATTAAATCTCCAGAGAGATTTCAAGTCCCTGATTCGCGTTCTCCTCGTTCTTCACAGGCACCAACATCTTTGCAGGCTGGTGGAGGAGATCGCCAGGGTAGAGGAAGGGGTCGAGAGGATCCACAGGGACGAAACCAACCTCCACAACAAGTCAGAGGGAAGCCAGACGACTTTCAACGTTCTCGCCCACAATTTCAGAAGAAAAAAGTTGCCGCTGTAACAGCGAGATATGCCACAGACGGTGAGAACGAGACTCCTGGATTGGACGTGGGCAGTGACCCTCCTAGACAGCGCCGCGGAAGTTACCATAGTGCGGGAGGTGCTACGTCCTCATGTGGAGGTGACAGCAACTGAAACATTCATTACTGTCGAGACAGCAGATACCAGAGTGGCACCCCCTGACAGACTATATAATATTGTCATCCAAATTGAAGGTGACATACAGCGTGTTATTAAAGGGATTTTTGGGGAAAATCTGACCTCTTCATACGATATTTTGTTAGCGGAGGCGGATTGGCCTCCCCCATTCGTACTTGCTGCGCATAAAGGGGAGGAGGTAATCCTTCCGAGCTTTTCTCGTCATGTCCCCAAGGACAAAGTGGAGGCTCTAGCAGCTGAGTGGGCTGTGTCCCTGGCTCCAGCGTTATACCGCAACCACGTGGGCTGGGGTGAAGAATCACCACCCCATGAAATACCTTTGCGGTCGCTGCCACAGCCACAACCCCAATATCCCATAAAACGGGAAGCAAAAGGCCCCGTTTCCGATATTCTGACTCAGTTGGAATATCAGGGAGTGATTGAAACATGCGTGTCACCGATGAATAATCCCTTTTTCGCGGTTTCTAAACCCGATGGATCGTACCGCTTAGTTTTGGATTACCGACATTTGAAATCACATTGTCGGACCTTTGCGGTGCAAAACACACATAATTCTGCGCTAGTAGACAGTCTTGTTCGTAAAAAATATAAAACTACACTTGACCTATCCAATGGATTCTACACGCACAACTTGGCCCCGGAGAGCAGCCAATGGAGCGCTTTTACCTCCGGTGGTAAATTATTCAAATCAGGCGTTTACCTATGGGCTACAAGAATAGTCTGGGCGTATTCGCTGCTCGTGTTGTCTCTTTGTTAGACGGCATAAACCCAGATGCATGTTCGTACGTCGATGATATCTATCTGACGGACGACGAATTATTCCCGCATCTTTCCCGAGTGGACTGCATTATTCTAGAATTTGCGGTTCTAGGTTACAAGTTTAACTTTGCCAAATCTCACATTGCTGAATTTACCGTTTTGTTTTTGGGTTATGAGCTCAACAATGAAGGTAAGGGCTTAGCCCCCCATTTTCTGGAGAAATGTGCACTTTTGTGCCCTCCAACCACTCTGAAGAAACTTCAGTCTTTACTGGGTTTTCTGAACTTCGGGCGTACTTATATTCCCGAATATGCCCAGCGTATCAAGCCACTGTATGCCTTGATACAACCTAACTTTTCGAAGTCATGCTGGCTTCCGGAGCATTCCTCCATTCTGCAGTCTTTGCAGACGGACCTTCTTGAGTCTAAATACTTGTTGACTCGTGACAACCACACAAACCTGGTGATTAGAATCATTCCAGGGGCAGTGGGTTTCACGTACTTAATCTTTAACGAAGGTGACACAGTACCCATCGCATACAAGTCACATCTTTACACTTCCGCAGAAATGCGTTTTTCACCTGTGGAGAAAGTTTTGACTGCAGTGCAAATGGCGATTCTAAAGGAACGCGCACTGGCAGAGGGAAAGCGCATTTTGGTGGTAACACCCTATCCTGCCCTAGAGGCAGTGACGAAAGCAAGTGTTCCAAACTCTAAAGCTTTGCACCCCCGTTGGATACAATGGGCAACATCTTTGACGTCTCCGGATGTCACTTTTATCTTTGATTCATCTCTTCAGACTCAGGAGTTTTTGCAGTATGAATTCGTTCATCCTCCTCCTCTGTCTTTGCTACCGCTTGAGGAATACGAATGTATTATCTATACCGATGGTTTAGCACAGCCTGCCACGGGCTCCAAGCATGCTTATTCAGCAGCGTGTGCTATTGTTGCAGGTTCCTTTGTGAACGGAAAATTTAAATCTACTGTAGTGCATACTCAAGCACTGGGAGACAGTACTGCACAATTGGCCGAGCTGCGCGCATTGGTGCTAGCACTTGAGTTCGCTAATCCGGATGTGACCACTCTTATTGTATGCGATTCCTATTACTGTGTTCAGTCTTACAATGACAATCTCTTCTTTTGGTCACAAAATGACTATAGAGATGCAAAAGGCAGCACAATCAAGCATAAAATGCTTTGGGTTCGAGTGGCAGATTTACAACAACGTCTGCCTCTCACACAGGTGGTACACACTCTTGGCCATCAGCGTGTGGGTGCACATGCTGTCGGTAACGGTTTGGCAGACGAAGCTGCCAAATCAGCAGTAGCCACGTGCACAGTCGCAGCAGTTACCAGATCCATGTCTAAAATAGATACTGATATACTAGCAGCTATTGCTGCGACGAAAGAAGGTGCTAATTTCCCTAGGGGTTTCCCTTCCAAATACTCTTATCAATTAGGTCCCGAACAGGCTCCTTATGTAAGAATTCCAAACATTGGTGATCGGCTGATTCCCAACGCGGACCGCAGACTTTCCTTGATAACAGCGGCACACGAAGGCATGGCGTCAGCTCATGCTGGAGTGTCAGCGACTGTTTCCATCTTGCAGCAGCGTTACTGGTGGCGTGGTTTATACAAACAAACCTGTACTTATGTGCTTTCTTGTGACGTTTGTCAGCAGATTAAGCCTTCCACAGTTACTCGCTCACCACAGACCCCGCTCTGCATTTCTAACAGACCTTTTGGGTGTGTTTACCTGGATCACTGCGGTCCATTCTCATCAGACACTGCATATAAATATATCTTAGTTGCAGTGGACTCGTGCACACGTTTCATCTGGGTTTGGCCACAACGAAGTGCTGACGCTCGAAATGTCATAAGGGATTTGCGTGTCTTTGTGGGAATTTTCGCCTGTGGCACCTTCCATTCTGACCAAGGTCCAGCGTTCGCCTCTAAGGCTTACAAGGACGCAATGGGTTCACTGGGGGTGTGGGTGAAATTTTCGTCTCCGTATCGGCCTGAGGGCAATTTGATTGTTGAACGAATGAACCGTGACTTAAAGCAATCCTTGACAGCTAGAGTCTTAGGTACTGGCAGGAACTGGCTGGCCCACTTGTGTACTGTACAGGGTGCACTTAATAATCTCCCTAGAAGACCTCTGGGTGGGCGGACCCCTTACAAAATGCTCTTTGGCATAAGAATGTGTGCGCCTGACCTTGATGGTCTAGACATGGCAGCGCAATCCGCCATCTTTGATGTAGATAATCATTCTACTATGTTACAGCACTTACAAGAAGCCCGAGACAAACTTGCAATCGCACATTTTCCTTCAGCCACAGACGCTGCTCTGCAGATTCCGGTTGCCGGCTGGCTTCCAAAAATTGGAGATCTGGTCCGAGAGAAGGTGGAGAACAAGAAAGAATTTGGCCCCTCTTATCGTGCACCGGTTCCAGTCCTCGGCTTGAAGGGAACTCGTACAGTCATCTTACCACCGCTTCCTGGTCGCAAAGAGAACAGATACATCTCAGTGGAAAATGTCAAGTTACAACATCTGGCCGATCCTGAATAGTGTTACACCAGCGGTCTCTTGTCCTGTCATTTACTGGACGAATGTTCGTGGCCCTCCTGCCCGAACGGTCACTGATGTTGCTATTGAGATGGTAGATTTGCCTGATAACCTGCACGACTACCCGGATTCCCCTTGCAACGAGGAGTCCGAGTATACCTACCCCGCAACCGAGTCCGTGGCTCATTTACCAACAACGCCACTGAGCCCAACACGTTATTCCTTTGACTTGGATTCCACTTCATCACTTGTCCCATCCAAATTCAGTATTTTTGTATCCTGGTTCAGAGACAATTTTTTGATCCCCCCATGGACATACATCTGGTTGGTACTTTTCCTGATTTTTTTGTTCATGTCCATTGGCTTTGTCACCGTGTTTTTTCTGCTCATCAATGGACACTATTTGCCAGAACGCTCTGCAGTGAACTCTGTTGCTGGAACTCTGGCTCCACATTCTTCATCTGACATCATGAAGCGTGACCACACATTTGTGAACATTTTAGCAGTTCCAGTCGCTGATGGCATCGTTTGGGATGCGGTAAACTTCCAAATTCATGGACCGACCGAAATTATTAATGTACCAAATGTCCTTCGTGTTTCAATGGGTGATGTCGTAAAAAGTAATATTCATTCTGACGATTGGGATGTGCATGCAGTTGAAGCATTATTTGCTGATTTGAAATATTATGCTGCTTTTCATGCTGAAGATCTGTACATGAATTCTGCAAATTATGCTGATTTGTATTGTTACCAGCATTGGGGCAACCATTTTCTCCATAAACCCAATACCCTTCGGGGTCTTTTTAATTACACCCAATGGGAACATTGTCCGACCCCTTTGCCAGGTAGCTCCCAAACTCTTAAAAATAGGTTTACTTATTTTACAGATTTTAATAGATCGAACCCTGGGTCCTATTTCTATAAATTAAACACTTCCTTTACTGAGAAAATCATGTTAACACATACCAAATTACTATATTCCGGCTCCTTTTTAAAAGCCTAAGCTGTGGGTGGGTATGAACATTGGCGTGACACCATTGATTTAAAGTCAATTTGGGGCATGGCAGGTTCAGGGCACAGAAGCCTTACACCGTGCTTGCCTCATCCCGGCCCAAATTCTATTTTTGAATCGGACCATATATCAGACGACATGTTGGGGTTTGGCTACGTCCAAACAATTGAATGCCGCTTCCTTTCCTGTCTTGTCTTCTACTCCCAACGTAAGCTTGTACTTTAATATGTCCCTTACCGAATTGCAGGTTTTGTTTCAGAACAATTCGTTTAATGTCTCTGCGTTTGTTCAGTCACCCTGGTTGGCTTGGCCCATTGCATCTAATGCCTGCCAATTGCGTTTTCATAACACGGATACTGGCTACAAACAGGATTGGCCAGATCCAAGGTTTTCTGACTCTCGTACTGTTACAACATATTCTGTTGGTAAATTATGTAAACAGTGGTTGCAGCACTCTCCCTTAGATTCTGTTAAACAACATTTATCCCTCCTATCAGGCAACATTGATCTGTCCGACTTTGTACCAGGGCCTCGTGGTCCTCGACCGAAGAGATTCATATATGAGACTTACAATGAACTCTGGAAGCTTTCGCAAATTGAAGCTGCTTCCCGTCTTCGGGAAATCGATCAAGCTAATTTAGAAAAAGTGCTTGCTGTTGTTGACAATAGTATTAATACCCTGTCTTCCCGCATTTACACATTAGAGAATATTATTTCCTCTGTTGTTGATATTGTACAAGATGATGTTTCTGTGTTATATCATGGTCAAAATCAATTGCGTTCAATAATGCAGTTTGCATGGACTTTGCAAACACTTAAGATGGGGAAGGTTCCTTGGCAATTTTTAAACACCACTGCCTTATTCTTACCTTTTAATTTGACTGAGAAACAGCGGTTTATGTCCATGAAAGATGCAGCCTACACTCTGTTGCATATCGAAAAAATAGAGCCCTTACCATTCTCTGTCGCAGAATTGGATTCTGCTGTGTGGCTAGTACACGGGGTTATCGCTTTGCCTTTTTCATTGTTTGAATTTAGTTTGTGTATGAAGCATTATCCTGTGGGCCGTTTCCAGCCTTTGGGCAGTGCCTTCCTGCATGAACTTTGGTCCTTGCCTTTCATGTTTAGATGCCTTAGAGACGGAAGGGAGGTTTTTCTCACGGGGGAGTCATGCGATTCAACTGTGGGTCATTCCCTTGTTTGCAAACACATTCAATTACACGGGGCTTGTAACGTTTCGGCTCCGAATCTTGCTTGTGTGTTAAAGGGCATTCCTGCTCCGGCTATTTCTCCTACTTTCACTGTGCTTGCAAATGGTAGCTATCTGCTTTTGAATAGCCAGGACTGCTGTGGCATGCTGTCCGGCATACCCTATATTGTTACAGTTTCACACAGGGTTGTCTGCTGCAAAAATGTGCTTTTTCCTCCCCCGCACGACATCATAGATAGTTCCGTTTGGCCTTCCATTCCTTCTCTGAGGGCGGATTTCAATAAATTGAGCAGAATAAAGGCACTATTATTGAATCAGGAGGTTATGCTCACATCCGCCCGGGAGACATTCATTCTCCAGGTGGCGAGTACCCACAGTGAAATACAGGCCCTGTTAAACACAAACCTCCCACAACATTTTGGTGAACTGATTCACCGTGTTTTCAATGCTTCACGAACCGAAGGTCTTGTGCACTTTTTTAAAGTTGTGGGCTCTGGCCTTGTTACCTCCTTTCAAACTATTTTTGGTGTAATACCAGCTTTTATTCATTCCATTTTTTCCAGCGTCTTTGGAGGCTTTCCGTTGATCCTCGCCTTAGCGGCTGGTGTTTTGCTTTTGGTCTGTGTGCTACGCAATGGCTGCACTTCCTGGGGTCCTGCTCGACCACAGTCGACTCCGGATGCTCCGTGAACGCATCCTCTCCGCCTTTGGCGTCCTGCCGTTGGCGACCCTTGGTGTGTCATATAGACTTTCTTTTCACTTTGCGTATTTCCCTTGCGTGCAACCTGTGATGTCCTGCATCCGTTGTCCTTTCTCCTGGTCCTTGGATTACTGCCTTTCCAATACGTCTCTGTCTCACCCGGATTTTGTCCAGTTGGTGGATCCCTTAGAGGCCCATGAACGGGACTGTTCCGGACCTGGCTACATGGTGCGTGCGGCTGCACTTGGAATTTTGGCTCAATGGGATATCTGGGCGGCTGCTCAGAATCTCCTACAACAAAGTTATATTGAGTATCACGCAAGTTGTCCCGCAATGCTGTTCACTGCACCCTCTTGCGAGGAACATGAATGCAGTTTTGATTTATTGGACTGGATGGCATCTCTTTTTTCCGATGGCTCCAATGATGTCCTCTTGGATGGTGTGGCTTTTTTCTGCACCTACACCTTTTTGGATTAGGGGGCCTCCGCTTTCGGCGTTTCTGCCGCCCTGGTTGTTTTTATCTATTCTATTTTTTTTTCACGTCCATTGCCGTTCTGCTCCGTCTATTTGAACTCTGTCATCGTCCTATGTCTTTGCCGTTGGACTGACCAGGGAGGGTGTTGTGTGGTTTGTGGACTCATGGTCTGCATTGCTAAGTTAGCTTAGGCCTGGCTGCCATGATGCCTTTTTGCGCACGTTACTTTGTGCCTTTGTTTTCCCAGAATCTGCTTGTGCCCGGCTATTTTAGAACTGTCTGCATTTCTGCCTTTAACCGTTCTTCCTATCCCCTTTGGGTTTCGTCTGCACATCATGTACAAGGTCGAAAAACAATGTCCCTTGTTCTTGCTGATTTGGTCAGCCCCTCGCACTTAGACATAACACTGAATGCTGCTGCACGGGGGAAATTCGGGTGCTTTTAATATTGTGATTTCAATGTTGGAGACACTTGGAGAACAACCTTTCCAGAGAGAAGAGCTGTTTGTATCTGATGATGTAAACTTTGCATTTAGATATTGAGGTATGGGGGTTCGCTAGTCAAAGCCCAGAGGTCTTCTATTTTTATAATAAACTAGCTATTAGCATGGGAGGGTGGTAAGGTCATTTAGCCCTATATCCACTGCTTTATGAAATGCTTTCCCCGTTTGTATTCTATGGAGTTGTAGCTATGCTGATTATATTATCCTTATGCATTATGCTGATAGTACTGGCACATGTACTGTATCTTAGAGCACGTTAGTTGAAATAAACATTTTAAACTATACAGTGTCTCTTCTTACGCGCGTTGTGGACAGGTATGAGTGAGTTATGAAAGGGTGTTCTTGCTACTGCGAGTCCTGAGAGAGAGATACCGTGTTCTGGGTTGTCTAATCATTGGTAGTATTGTTGCTAATGAGATGCTACAGCTAGTCGGGTTGGGGTTTTAGGTGCTAAGGTTTATGGTTGGCTCACCACTATATTCCGAGGTCCTATTATCCTGTGCATAGCTCTGTGTATGTGCAGAATCCCTACAACAGTCCCTCCTCATTGATCTGTGACAGAACAGCCCCTATACCATGCTCTGAGGCGTCTGTCTGGACAATAAATTCCTTTGAAAAGTCGGGCGCCTGAAGCACGGGTGCGGTGCACATGGCAGTCTTCTGGCCGTCAAAAGCGTTCTGACAGGTGTCAGTCCAGTTTACCTTCTTGGGCTGCTTCTTAGAAGTCAGCTCAGTCAAGGGTGCAACAATGTTGCCATATCCCTTGACAAACCTCCTGTAGTACCCCGTGAGTCCTAAGAAGGCTCTCACCTGCGTCTGAGTCTTGGGGGGTTCCCACGCCAGGATAGTTTCAATTTTGGGCTGAAGGGGTGCCACCTGGCCGCTCCCCACCTGGTGCCCCAAATACACTACAGAACCCTGCCCAATCGGCACTTACTGGCTTTGATTGTGAGGCCTGCCTTCCGCAGTGCCATCAATACCTCCCAGAGGTGGCGCAGGTGGTCCTCCTAAGAGGAGCTAAACACCGCAATGTCATCCAGGTAGGCAGCACTGAAGTCTTCCAGCCCAACCAACACCCTGTTGACCAGCCTCTGAAAGGTGGCAGGGGCATTCTTCATTCCAAAGGGCATCACCCGGAACTGGTAGTGCCCATCGGGTGTGGAGAACGCTGACCTCTCCTTTGCTCCCTCGGTCAAGGCGATGTGCCAATACCCAGACTTCAAATCAAATGTGCTGAGGTATTTTGCAGCCCCTAACCGATCTACGAGCTCATCAGCTCTGGGGATGGGGTGCGCGTCAGTCTTCGTGACTGAATTGAGGCCCCGATAGTCCACGCAGAACGGGAGTTCTGGGGTGGCACCAGGCACTGCAGCTTTTGGTACCAGGACCACTGGGCTGGACCAAGGGCTGCTAGAGGACTCAATCACCCCAAGGGAAAACATTTTGGTAACCTCATCCTTAATGTAGGCCCTTACCCGGTCAGTCACTCAGTAAGCCTTGTGCTTAATGGGAGGACTGTCCCCAGTGTCCACGTCATGGACACACCAATCAGTGACACTAGGCACCAGGGAGAACAGATCACTGAATTGCCCCAACAGTTGGCGACAATCACCCTGCTGCTCAGGAGTCAGTGTGGTGGAGAGGACCACACCCTCCACTGACCCATCTTGCTCCCCTGCACACAGGAGGAGGTCCGGAAGGGGCTCGCTCTCCTCCTCCATCCCAGCATCTGTGGCCAGAAGAATGTCCACTTCAGACCTCTGAAAGTGGGGCTTCAGGCGGTTAACATGCAGGACCCGCAAGGGGTTCCTGGGAGACTGCAAGTCCACCATGTAGGTAACAGGACTCTTGCGCTCCACCACCTAAAAGGGGCCGGTCCACAGATCCTGGAGCGGCAGGGCTCCACCGGGGCCATGACCCAAACCTTTTGTCCAGGTTGAAACTCGATCAGAGTGGCATTCTGATCGTGCCAGCGTTTCATCTCTTCCTGGCTGGCTTCCAGGTTTGCCTCAGCAAGTTTCCTGAAACACTGAGTCTGGTTCCTGAAGGCCAGCATGTAACTAAACACATCCTGGGGAGGTTTCCTGGGAGATTGCTCCCAGCCTTCCTTGACCAGACTCAGAGGCCCTCTCAACGGGTGACCATAGAGGAGCTCAAAGGGACTGAACCCTAAGGACTTCTGTGGCACCTCACGGTAAGCAAACAACAGGCATGGCAAGAGGACGTCCCACTTACGCCTCATGGGCTCACCTAGGCCCATAATCATGCCCTTCAGGGTCCGGTTGAATCTCTCAACCAGCCCATTACCCTGGGGGTGGTAAGGAGTGGTGAACTTATACGTTACCCCACACTCCTCCCACAGAGAATTCATGTACTTGGAGATGAAGTTAGTTCCCCTATCGGACACCACCTCTCTGGGGAATCCCACATGGGAGAAAATCTCCATCAGTGCCCGTCCCACCACGGGGGCCTTCACTGTCCTGAGCGGGATGGCCTCAGGGTACCTGGTGGCATGATCCACTAAGACCAGGATGAACCTGTTGCCCATGGCTGTCTTGGGATCCAGAGGCCCCACGATATCAATGCCCACTCTCTCGAATGGGGTGCTCACAACGGGAAAGGGCTGTAGCGGGGCCTTAATCTTCCCCCCACCCTTCCCACTTGCCTGGCAAGTCTCACACGTCCTGCAGTGAGCATCTGAGCTCCTGCGCATCTGGGGCCAATAGAAGTGGGTGACCAGCCTCTCAAAGGTCTTGGTCTGCCCCAGATGTCCGGCCAGTGGCACATCATGAGCCAACCCCAGTAGGAAGGTCCTGAAGCGCTGGGGTACCACCAGCACACGGGCTGACCCAGGCTCAGCAACCTTAGGCTCGCTGTAAAGGAGGTCATTCTCCCAATAGATCCAATGTGACCCTGTCTGATCACCGGCTGCCTGGGCGGCGGCCTGTCGCCGCACCCCCTCAAGAGAAGGGCAGGTTCTCTGTTGCTCGCAAAATTCCTCCATGGAGGGCCCCCCTTCCTGCTGCCAATGGGTCAGCTCCGGTAGGTCCCCCAGTTCAGCCACTTGGTCCCCTGTATGTTCCAGGGCATCCCCCTCAAGGTTGCTCCCTCCGGGACCGTGGGAACCGCGGGGCCGGTTTCCCGTGCCCCCTACCCCTTCTCTTTAAGGCAGGGGCCTGGGCCATACTTTCAGGCTCCAGACCCTCCTGAACACCCTTCTGAGCTGTCATGGACCGAGTGGTCGCACACGCCCACTCAGGCAGACCCAACATTTCCAAATGAGACTTTCTCTCCACCGTAGCCCACGGGGAGTTCTCTAGATCATTGCCCAACAGACAGTCTACAGGCATGGCGGGCTCTCACAGCCACTTGAAGAGTTCCTGAGACCCCCCACTCGAAGGGAACCTGAGCCACTTCACACTGGCTCTCTGAGTTGTCTGCTGACACTACGGGGCAGAATGCATGGGGGACAACCTGCTCTTTGGACACCAACCGGGAGCTGACAGCAGTCACACTAGCTCCGGTGTCCCTGAGAGCCTCCACCCTATGGCCATTGATGGTCACCCACTGCCGGTACTTCTTAGTGTTATTAGGCAGTGTGGGGTTCGGGACCTTCTCAAAGTCTCCTAGTGAGACAAGGGTTAACTCTACGGGATCCCACCCACCTTGGACCTCTACCTCCTCCTCCCCCAGGGCTACACTGGCAATCCATCGCTCTGCAGAAAAAAGACACATATTCAACCCACGTGGTACCCTCTAACTTCTTACAGGTTCTAAACCTCTGCCTGTACATTTCTGGGGTCAAACCATAACGGGTCATCAAAGCTTCTTTCATATGGGCATACACCATCCTGCTCTCCTCAGGCAGGTCCAACAGGGTATCCCTACCATCACTCACAAAGCGCCCCCACAATCCCGCTCCACAATCATTCTCAGGGACCCGGTGGGACACCATTGCTATCTCATATGCGGCAAACCATTGCCCAATATCCTCACTCTTGTGAAAATACTAATGACATCCTTAGGAATATAAACTCTACTCTCAGGAGTTACTAAAGGTATGCTGCCACCAGAGGGGGAGACCGGGACACTCCTCGCCCTGATCTCTATCTCCCTCAACATTCTCTCATGCTCCATTCTCATTTTCTCAAGTTCAATTGACAATCGATCCTCGAATGTGGGGCAGGGTGCTTAGCCGCCCAGCAGGAGGTGGAGCCAGCATTGTGGAAGGCAGGCACAGCCCTATTCAGACCCAGGTGCAACTCCTCCCTCCACTCTGGATGCAGATCTCTCTATTCAGCCCTGTGCTGACTCACCCTGTCTCCTGGAGCCACCCCCAGCCCCTGTCACTCAAACTCCAGACAAGGAATACACAACCTAGCAGAGGCAGGCTTGGAAGGTTAGGCAAGAAAATACCTACTTTCTAAAAGTGGTATTTTCAAACATAGAATGTTAAAATCAACTTCACTAAAAGGTGTATTTTATCATTCTGAGTTCAGGCATACTAAATTTGTTTTTCTACCATGTTCCCTGGGTCAGTTAGGATTATAAGGTGTAATAATCAAACTGCCCATTCTGGCCTATGGGGAACAGGTAGCCTTGCAATAGTGAAAAACTAAAATGGCTGTAATTCACTATTAGGACATGCCACACACACCAGGGCATGTCCTACCTTATACTTACAATTCACCCTGCCCTAGGGCCTACTTTAGGGCTGACCAACATGCAGTAAAGGGAAGGTTTAGGGACTGGTAAGTGGGTGCACTCACCAAGTCGACATGGCAGCCCTAGGCTGCACACAGGCTCTGCAATGGCAGGCCTGAGACACACTTTACAAGCTGCTTCTGTGGGGGGCACAACCAGTGCTGCAAGCCCACCAGCAGCATTGGATTTACAAGCCCTGGGCACACTCAGTGCACTGTACTAGGGACTGACAAGTAAACCAATCATCCAATCATGGAGTCACTAATACATAACACAATTTATCATAGGGAGCACTTGCACTGTGGCACTGAATAGCAGTGGCACAGTGCCCAAAGCATCTAAACCAGCAAAAACAGATCAATAACATTGGAGGCATCATCACAAAATGGAAGGGAGACTCAATCCAAGGATGCCAGGTCTAACACGTGTCCCCTCCAGCTGAAATGTGGGGAGAACTATCCTACCTCTAGGGAGTTCTCTTCACTAAGGCGGAAAAATCTGGACAGACCATCAGCTTTGGCGTGTTCTGTACCAGGGCGGTGTTCCACCGTGAAGTACATCCCTGTAGGGCAATGGACCACCTCAACAGCTTTGGATTCTCACCCCTCATCTGCATCAACCATCTGAGGGGCCTGTGGTCTGTCTGAACCCGGAAGTGAGTCCCAAACAGGTATGGTCTCAGCTTCTTCAGCGTCCAGACCACAGCAAATGCCTCACGCTCAATAGCACTCCACCTCTGTTCCCGTGGAAGTAACCTCCTACTAAGGAAGGCTACAGGTTGGTCTAGGCCCTCCTCATTCATCTGTGACAAAACAGCCCCCACACCATGCTCTGAAGCGTCTGTCTGAACGATAAACTCTTTGGAGAAGTTGGGGGCCAGGAGCACGGGCGCCGTGCACATGGCTGTCTTTGAGGTGTGAAAAGCTTGTTGACAGGTGTCAGTCCAAATCACTCTCTTGGGCTGCTTCCTGGATGTCAGCTCTGTCAAGGGTGCAACAATGCTGCCATACCCCATGACAAATCTCCTGTAATACCCGGTGAGTCCTAGGAAGGCTCTCACCGCTGTCTGGGTCTTGGGGGGCTCCCAAGCCAGAATGGTATCCATCTTGGGCTGTAGGGGCGCCACCTGGCTGCTCCCACCTGGTGTCCCAAGTACACCACAGAGCCCTGCCCGATCTGGCACTTACTCGCCTTGATCGTGAGGCCTGCCCTCCGCAGAGCCATCAACACTTCCCAGAGGTGGCGCAGATGTTCTTCCCAACTGGCGCTGAACACTGCGATGTCATCCAGGTAGGCGGCACTGAACTCTTCCAGTTCAACCAACACCTGGTTGACCAACCTCTGAAAGGTGGCAGGGGCATTCTTCATCCCAAAGGGCATCACCCGAAATTGGTAGTGCCCATCTGGTGTGGAGAACGCTGACCTCTCCTTTGCCCCATCAGTCAAGGCGATCTGCCAGTACCCAGACGTTAAGTCAAACGTACTGAGGTACCGGGCAGCCCCTAACCGATCTATGAGCTCATCAGCTCTGGGGATGGGGTGTGCGTCAGTCCTGGTGACGGAATTGAGTCCTCGGTAGTCCACACAGAACCGGAGTTCGGGTGTGGCACCAGGCGCGGCAGCCTTTGGGACCAAGACCACTGGGCTGGCCAAGGGCTGTGAGAGGACTCAATTACCCCCAATGCAAACATCTTGGAGACCTCCTCCTGGATGCAAGCTCTCACCCTGTCAGTCACCCTGTAAGCCTTGTGCTTGACAGGAAGACTGTCCCCAGTGTCCACATCATGGACGCACCAGTCATTGACACTAGGAACCAGGGAGAACAGGTCAGGAAACTGCCCCAACAGTTGGCAACAGTCACCTTGCTGCTCAGGTGTCAGGGAGGTAGAGAGGTTCACACCCTCCACTGATCCATCTTGCTCTTGGGCTGACAGGCGGTCAGGAAGAGGCTCGGTCTCCTCCTCCATCCCAGCATCTGTAGCTAAGAGCATGCCCACTTGGGACCTCTCCAAGTGGGGCTTCAGGCGGTTGACGTGCAGGACCCGCAAGGGGTTCCTGGGAGACCGCATGTCCACCAAGTAGGTAACAGGACTTTTGCGCGCCACCACCTCAAAGGGTCCGCTCCACTTATCCTGGAGAGCACAGGGCTCCACTGGGGCCATGACCCACACTTTCTGACCAGGTTGAAGCTCAACCAGAGTGGCATTCTGGTCGTACCACCGCTTCATTTCCTCCTGGCTGGCTTCCAGATTTGCCTCAGCAAGTTGCCTGAAACGCCTAGTTTGGTTCCTGAAGGCCAGCATGTAGCTATATACATCCTGGGGAGGTTTCCTGGGAGATTGCTCCCAGCCTTCCTTGACCAAACTCAGAGGTCCTCTCACTGGGTGACCATACAGAAGCTCAAAGGGGCTGAACCCTAGAGACTTCTGTGGCACCTCATGGTATGCAAAAAGAAGGCATGGCAAGAGGACGTCCCACTTACGCCTCATGGGTTCTTCCAGACCCATAATCATGCCCTTCAGGGTCTGGTTGAATCTCTCAACCAACCCATTTCCTTGGGGGTGGTAAGGAGTGGTGAACTTGTACGTTACACCGCACTCCTGCCACAGGGACTTCATATACTTGGATATAAAGTTAGTACCTCTGTCAGACACCACCTCTTGAGGGAACCCCACACGGGAGAAAATTCCCATCAGTGCCCGTCCCACCACGGGGGCCGTCACTGTCCTCAGAGGGATGGCTTCAGGGTACCGGGTGGCATGGTCCACCAAGACCAGGATGAACCTGTTGCCCATGTCTGTCTTGGGGTCCAGTGGCCCCACAATGTCAATACCCACCCGTTCAAAGGGGTGCTGACTACAGGGAATGGCTGGAGAGGAGCCTTCTGCTTCCTCCCACTCTTTCCACTTGCCTGGCAAGTCTGACAGGTCCTGCAGTGAGTGGCGGCACTCCTGCGCATCTGGGGCCAAAATAAATGGGTGACAAGCCTTTCAAAGGTCTTGTCCTGCCCCAGATGTCCTGCTAAAGGCACATCATGAGCCAAACCCAGTAGGAAGGCTCTGAAGCGCTGGGGTACCACCAGCACACGGGCTAACCCAGGCTCAGCAACCTTAGGCTCGCTATACAGGAGACCATTCTCCCAGTAGATCCAATGTGATCCAGACTGATCACCTGCTGCCTGGTCTGTGGCCTGTTGCCTCAGACCCACGAGAGAAGGGCACTTGTTCTGCTCCTTGCAGAACTCCTCCCTGGAGGGTCCTCCATCTTGCTGCCAATGGATCAGCTCAGGCAGGTCCCCCAGTTCAGCTACCTGTTCCCCTGTAGGCTCCAGGGCATCCACCTCAGGGTCTGCCTCCTCCTGGACCGTGAGAACTTCGGGGGCCGGTTTCCCGCGTCCCCTGCCTCTTCTCTCTCTGGTAGGCACCTGGGCCTCCCTCTCAGGCTCCAGGTCCTCTTGAACACCTCTGGCTGCCATGGACCGGGTGGTCACACACGCCCAATCAGGCAAGCCCAACATCTCCAAATGAGCACTCTGCTCCACCTTAGCCCAAGGGGAGCTCTCCAAATCGTTCCCTAACAAACAGTCAACAGGCATGGCTGGCCTCACAGCTACTTGAAGAGTACCAGAGACCCCCCACTCAAAGGGAACCTGAGCCACCTTGCAGTGGCTCTCTGTGTTGTCAGCGGCAACAACTGGATAGAATGCATCAGGGACCACCTGCTCTTTAGACACCAGGTGACACTTGACAGCTGTCACACTGGCTCCTGTGTCTCTCAGAGCCTCCACCCTATGGCCATTGATGGTCACCCACTGCCTGTACTTCTTAGTGTTCTCAGGCAGTTGGGTCCTAGGGACCATCTCAGAGTCTCCTAATGAGACAAGGGACAATACTACAGGATCCCGCCCACCTTGGGCACCCATCTCCTCCCCCAGGCCTACACTAGCCAACTGCCGGGGGACTGCACCAGGGGGTGCTGGCTTTCCAAACAAAGGGCAATGGGGATCATTGGCCTTGTGGCCTAGGGCGCCACACTTGTAGCACACCAGGGGTCCCCTATGAACAGGTGGACCTGTCGGGGACCCGTGCTTCTTCTCAGGGGGAGGCTGGGAACCATTCCCTTGGTTCCCTTGGGGTTTACTTTGGGGACCGTTCTGGAACTCCCTCTGTTTACCCTTGTCCCCCCCCACTCTTCTGCTGGGGACCCTGCCCACCCTTCGCGGAGTCTCCAACGTGACCCTTGTGGACCCGGGTGCTCACCCAGCGGTCCGCCTCCTCAGCAAGCTGCCTAGGGTTAGTCAGCCTACTATCAATCAGGTGCTGGCGTAGCTCAGGAAAACAATGACTGGACAAGTGCTCCCATGCAATCAAATCAAAGAGTGCCTGAAAATCATTTGCTTTGCTACCCTTTACCCAACCATCCAATGCTCTGCAAAAAAAGGTCACATACTTAACCCAGGTACTGCCTTCAATCTTCTTACAGTTCCTGAACCTCTGCCTATAGAGTTCAGGGGTCAACCCATACCTGGTCATCAATGCATTCTTCATGTGGCTGTAGGAATTATAGACTTCAGAGGGCAAGTCCAACAAGGTATCCCGCCCCTCACTAAGGAACCGACCCCACAACCCCGCTCCCCAATCTTTCTCAGGGACCCGGTGGGAAGTCATGGCTACCTCATAGGCCTTGAACCATTGCCCAATATCATCATTCTTAAAAAACTCCTTAACCACATCCTTAGGAATATACACCCTAGCCTCAACAGGCACGGACGGTGTGCTGCCACCAGAGGGAGTAATCTCTAAATTCTTGGGTCTGAACTCCATCTCCCTCAAACTTTTTTCATGCTCCTGATCCATTCTTTTCTCTTCTAAGACCAACTTTCTAGATTGCAATTCAAATTTCAACTGCCCCTTTAACTTGAGCTTGGTCAGCTCCATCTCATGCATCCTACTCTTTTCTCTGTCCTCTAGCTCTTCTGGGGACAGACCTCTGGCAGAAACACTGCTACCTACGGGGGAAGGTGCTCTCCTCTCCCATGGACCCACTGGCCCATCCAGCTGCCCTTCTGCTCCTTCAGCCCCCTCCACAAGCTCAGGGGTGCTCCTTGCTTCAACCCAGGCCCTCGGCACCTTTTGGAACTCATCCTTCTTGGTGATTCCGGTCATAGCAACTTTAAATTTCCTGCAGAAGTGCTTCAGCTGTTTGACATTGTAGCATTCTAGTTTCTCCTCTTCCCAATCACAATCAACAGATGTAATGGATGCTTTATCCATGATGGTTAAACCTGGCAGTTTTTAGCAAAAATAGAAAGTCCCAGAAAAGAATATCTACCAAAAGTATGTGGTTGCGTTTTGGTCTGCACTCACTAGGTAGTGTTCACCAATTACTGTACATGAGTCACAAATGCAAGTCCAGAATCCTCACCGCTGCCCACCAATGTTAGAACTGGGGGTTTCTAGTTGGCAGAGGGAGGTACCTTTGTCCAAATAGGGACCCTTGCTTCTAGTCAGGGTAAGGGGGTACACTCCTGAAATAACCCCTGCTTACCCCCTTGGTAGCTTGGCACGAGCAGACAGGCTTAGTTCAGAGGCAGTGTGTAAAGCATTTGTGAACACATACAGTAATCCAGTGACAACACTACAAATGGACACCACACAGGTTGTATTGTAAAAATAAGTATCTTTTATATAAATTTACCACAAGACCATAAACGACAAAAATAATCCACAATACTGTACTTTAAAGATGGTAGAATTAGCTTAAGTCTCTTAAAATGGAAATGCGACACTTTGAGTTCAATGTACCTGAGATGCGTAACGCGATACAACAAAAGGGGTGCAGGGAAGGTGATGCGTCGGTTCCTTACACGCAAGAAGGGTGATGCGTCGGTTCCCTACTGATGCGCAGGGGACAGTGATGTGTCGGTTCTTCTCGGCGTGGGGAGGTGATGCGTCGGTTTCTTACTGCGCTTCTGTGGCGATGCGACATGCAGCGCCGTGATGCGATGAAGATCCGGTGCAAAGAAACAAAATGGCGTCTTCTTGATGTTGCGACAACGAAGGGGTGATGCGTGCACACCCGACGGCCGTGCGGCGATTTCGATGAATCTTTGGAGCCGCGACAGGCCCTGCGACACGCTTCCCTGGCGATGCGACGGCATCTGATGCGAGGTCAACAATCTTCTCCTGGGATGCGGGGCGCCTCGTGATGCGATGCGTCGGCGTCTGATGCGAGGTCGATGCTCTGCCCCGGGGATGCGACGGCGTCTGATGCGACGGCGACACTTTTCTCCGGTGCTGCGAGGCGCTTCGAAGGATGCGAGGGTGTCAGCGGCGCGCTTCTTCGGGGATGCGCCGGCGTCTGATGCGACGTCGACACTCTTCTCCGTCGATGCGAAAAGCAGCGGCTGCGGCGGCGACACGCTTCTTCGTCTTGAGTCGCGCTTCCAGCTCCCAGCGACACGCGAGTGTGTCAGAAGGTCCAAATTCCCAGCAAGGGAATACAGGGGGCGCTGGTGGGTGAAGTCTGTTGTTCCTGAGACTTCAGCAGGAGGCAAGCTCTGAAATCAAGCCCTTGGAGATCCTTCACAAGTTGATGAAAGTACACACAAAGTTCCCTTCTCCTTTCTTTGGCAGTCAGGCAACCACTGCAGGCAGATCCCTCTAGCTTAGGGATAGTCTTCTCCTCAGTTTCTTTTTGGTTCCGCTCCTCAGCAAAGGTTTCTTCTTGTTTCCCAAAAGTGATCTAATTTCCTCGGGGTCTGGGTCCCCTTTTTATACACCTTTTCTCTTTGTTCTCTGAAGGCAGAGAGGCCTTTGCCTAGTCCAAAACCAGTTCTGGTCAGTCCTGGAGCACTTTGTTTACAGGACTCCTTCTTTCCTTTCAGAATGTGGGGCAGGGTGCTCAGCTGCCCAGCAGGAGGTGGAGCCAGCATTGTGGAAGGCAGGCACAGCCCTATTCAGACCCTGGTGCAACTCCTCCCTCCACTCTGGATGCAGATCTCTCTATTCAGCCCTGTGCTGACTCACCCTGTCTCCTGGAGCCACCCCCAGCCCCTGTCACTCAAACTCCAGACAAGGAATACACAACCTAGCAGAGGCAGGCTTGGAAGGTTAGGCAAGAAAATACCTACTTTCTAAAAGTGGTATTTTCAAACACAGAATGTTAAAATCAACTTCACTAAAAGGTGTATTTTATCATTCTGAGTTCAGGCATACTAAATTCGTTTTTCTACCATGTTCCCTGGGTCAGTTAGGATTATAAGGTGTAATAATCAAACTGCCCATTCTGGCCTATGGGGAACAGGTAGCCTTGCAATAGTGAAAAACAAAAAAGGCTGTAATTCACTATTAGGACATGCCACACACACCAGGGCATGACCTACCTTATACTTACAATGCACCCTGCCCTAGGGCCTACTTTAGGGGTGACCGACATGCAGTAAAGGGAAGGTTTAGGGACTGGTAAGTGGGGGCACTCACCAAGTCGACATGGCAGCCCTAGGCTGCACACAGGCTCTGCAATGGCAGGCCTGAGACACACTTTACTAGCTGCTTCTGTGGGGGGCACAACCAGTGCTGCAAGCCCACCAGCAGCATTGGATTTACAAGCCCTGGGCACACTCAGTGCACTGTACTAGCGACTGACAAATAAACCAATCATCCAATCATGGAGTCACTAATACATAACACAATTTATCATAGGGAGCACTTGCACTGTGGCACTGAATAGCAGTGGCACAGTGCTCAAAGCATCTAAACCAGCAAAAACAGATCAATAACATTGGAGGCATCATCAAAAAATGAAAGGGAGACCCACGCCAAGGATGCCAGGTCTAACAGTCACAATGCACGTAAATCAGTAGGGACTTAAAAAGGCAATAACCAGAACATGGCACTGACTGAGTTCAAGGCCTGGGTCTACGCGACCCGTTGCACACCAGATACCTGCCGTTGGACGGGGACCCAGCACGCAGCTTCTCGAAGAAGCGGAGACGGTGACAGGCAGACTCCCAGCGACCACAACTCCTGGTTGCCGGGGTCCGCAACGTGCACTCACAATGGTTCGGGCACTCTGGGACAGGTGGGCTCTCAGCGGCAGCAGCACGCGGCAGCGGCGGCCCGGGCTGGTGGTGGCGATGACTCTCGTCGTGCAGCTCCGTGGTGGGCTCACAGCAGCAGCAGCTCTCTCTTAGCTGCGGCGGCCCACAGGACGACTCACGATGGTGCAAAGTTGGCAAAGGTGCGGGCACTCAGCGGCGGCAGCTCTCCCTTAGCTGCGGCGGCCCACAGGACAAATCACGATGATGCAAAGTTGGCAAAGGTGCGGGCACTCAGCGGCGGCAGCTCTCCCTTAGCTGCGGCGGCCCACAGGACAAATCACGATGATGCAAAGTTGGTGAAGGTGCGGGCACTCAGCGGCAGCAGCTCTCTCTTAGCTGCGACGGCCCACACAGGTTCAGCGAAGGTTCCGAAGACTCAAAGTAAGGCGGGCTCTCAGCGGCAGCAGCTCTCTCTTAGCTGCGGCGGCCCACACAGATTCAGCGACAGTTCCGAAGGATCCAAATTAAGACGGGCTCTCAGCGGCGGCAGCTCTCTCTTAGCCGCGGCGGCCCACACGGATTCAGCGACAGTTCCGAAGGTTCAAATTAAGGCGGGCTCTCAGCGGCGGCAGCTCTCTCTTAGCTGAGGCGGCCCACACAGATTCAGCAACAGTTCCGAAGGTTCAAATTAAGGCAGGCTCTCAGCGGCCGCAGCTCTCTCTTAGCTGCGGCGGCCCACACAGATTTAACAAGGGTTACCAGTCCGCGTTCCTCACAGTAGACCTAGAGGTTCCGGATTACTCGACGGAGACCTCACCTGCAAGTAGAATCCCTCGCACAGGAATTCGGACGGCTGACGGAGTGAAGTCTAATGTCCCTGAGACTTCAGCAGGAGGCGCTCTCAATTCAGGCCCTCAGTAGTTTCTTCAGCAAGCTTGGTGAAAGTTTCAAAGTCCTTTCCTCTGTTCACTCGGACAGAGTCTCGTCTTGACATCCAGAAGGAACACACTTGAAAAAGGCTTCAGTGCAGCGTTTTATACCTAAAAAGTCTTTGTTCTCTAAAGTCACAAATCACTGAACCCAGCCAGAACCAGTTCAGTGGGGTCGGGGAGCACTTGGTTTACGAGGCGACATCCTGCCCTTTGGGAATCCGGGGGTCTGCTATCAGATGCCCAGTGGGAGGTGGAGCCATCATTCACCTTGCCAGGCACGGCCCTGCTCAGATCAAAGAGTCACCCCTCCCCATACTCTAAATGCCGATCTCTCTCTCTCCAGCCAGGTCTGACCCAGCTGGCCCTGCTGCTCCGAAAACCAGACGGCCAATACACACACTAGCAAAGCCTACAGAAAAGCTTAGGCAAGAAAATACCTCGTTTCTAGAAGAGGCATTTTTGAACACCGGCTATGCAAACGATCCTTACTAAAAGACGTATCTCAATGTCCTGAGCTTAAACATATCAAATTCGAATTTCCTATGAGGTTCCTGGGGGCAGATAGGATTATGGAATGTAATACTCAGCCTGCCCATTCTGGCCTATGAAAACGGATAGCCTCACAATAGTAAACAGTGAAATGGAGGTTAACTCGCTATTAGAACATGCTACACAGACATACATTAAAAGCGGCTTCGGTGGGTAGCGCAAATCAGCGCTGCAGGCCCACCAGCAGTATTTGGTCTACCAGCCCTGGGCACACACAGTGCACTTATACTAGGGACTGACAGGTAAACCAAACGAGCCAATTATGGTTATCCCAATTCATACAGTTATCTTTACACAGGGAGCATTCGCGCTGTGGCACTGATTGGCAGTGGCACAGCGCCCAGAGCATCTAAATCCAGCCAACATAAAAAGGAGGAAGCGAAAAGAGGAAGGGAGACCCGCACCAATGATGCCAGGTCTAACAATCTTTCATCAAAATTAAACAGTCTGGTCAGAATGCAATTTCAATTCTTTTCTGCGGCAAAGACAAAATGAAATAAGAAAGTTGAAAAAATTACGCCAATGGAAAAAAAGAAAGAACATCAAGAGCAAAAAGATAAAAACTGGGCCGATATCCAAACAGCAGTAAAAAGCAAACATATTAAGCCATTTTGGAGGATTGTCGCTTAGCAAATGGGAATAAGGAAATCTATACAAGCAACACCAGTCTCTTCATCCAACTGGGAAAAACACATTCTCAACTTGTATAAATCTAATTTACAGTACTTGGAGTCATCTGGCCAACAGCCTCATAGGAACAGCCAATTTAATCGGGACATTTTAGTCCCAACGTCTTAACAGATCGCCCTCTTCATAAAAGCCGCCAGATCATCTGCAGCAATGGGACCAGACAACATTCCGATCAAAGTTCTTCAATCAAATCCCGACTTATGGAGCAAATTCTTAACCCCTCTTTTTCAATATTGTTTTACAACTGGAAAAATTCCAAAATCTTGGCGGGGGAGTATTGTGGTTCCTCTTCTAAAAAAAGGCTCTAGGTCGAATCCAAACAACTATTGTCAAATCGCCCTGCTAGATGCCACTGGAAAGATCTTTGCAGCCTGTGTCTTGGACCATCTGAAGGGCTGGGCATTCTCGAGTGGAGTGATTCCTATGACGCAGGCTGGCTTCCGTTCAAAACATTCAGTAAAGTAGAACATCGCAGTCCTTCAAACAGTCCTCGACAAGTATCTAGTGCTAAAATCACTAATAGTTTACTGTGCTTTTATAGATTTTACGACTGCTTTTGATAGAGTGGACAGGCCAACGCTATGGAAGAAGTTAGAGAGACTAGGGATTCCCCATGACCTCCTCAGAATAATCATATCTCTGCACACAGCAACATGGTGTAGAGTTCAAATGGGGGGAGAAAAGGGCTTTATCAGATCAATTTCCATGATGAACGGTTTGAAACAGGGCTGTCTCCTCGCCCCTATGCTATTCTCTCTCTACATAAGCGACCTCCCGTGGTACTTTCTTCAAATTAACAATTTCCCCCCAAAACTAGCACAAAGTTATATTGGATCGTACATGAATTGGCCTACAAAGAAATGTAAATGAATTAAATCAATACTAAAAGAAAACTTTTTTGGTCCCTAACATTTCAAAAACCAAAGTTTTGCCCTTTAGAGGGAAAAGGCAATTTTGTCCTTTTATTTGGTCTTTTGGAGGTAAACCAAATGAGATCGTAAAAGAATATACTTACCTGGTGTAGGACTTGGCCTTTTTGGCTAAAGTTCCCTAAAACTTTTTGCTTTCCCCCTAGACTGTTTTCCTGACATAGAGTGCCAATTTAGATGCTTTGGGTACTTTGCCACTGCTGATCAGTGTCAAACTACAGTAGTTCCCTGTGTAAAGTGTAATGGTAATTCGTTGGCCATGATTGGTATGTTTGCCTTGCTAGTAAAGTCCCTAGTGATGTGCACTGTGTGTGCCAGGGCTAGTAATGCAAGGGCGCACGGAGAAGGGAACTCAGGCCTACAGTGTAGGGCCTGCGCGCAGTTTGCTAAGTTAGCATGTGTCCTGGCAAGTACAGCTACTTGTCAGGCCTTTCTTTCCCTTTTACATGCACCGTGGGCACCCCTGTGGTAGGTCCCAGGTAACCCCTGGGCAGGGTGCCGTGTAAGTAAAAGGCAGGACATATACTGAGGTGTGTGTTATGTCCTGACAGTGAAAAACACTCCATTTCGTTTTTCACTGGTGAAAGGCCATTCTGCCCATAGGACAGAATAGGGGAAGCTGGGTATTGTGTTTGTTAGCCTAGTTTCCCATAAGTTTAGAATGGAGAAGTGAAGTTTGGTATGTATGAACTCACAGCGTCATAACCCATCTTTCTATGAAAGTGGTTTTGTCAATGTGTGCTCAGAAGTCGCTCTTTTAGAAAGTGGCTGAGTTTTGTGCTTTAAGCTTTTCTGTGTGTCTCTGTTGAATGTGGATTGACTGTCTGGATCTGAGAGGGGAGGGGGTGAGATGGCACCAGGCTGACCTGCAGCTGGAGAGTATGCGAGGAGAAGCCCCGGGAGGTGAAGAGGCCTGGGTTGCGGCTATAAAACAATTGACCCATCTCCTGCTGAGTGATTAAGGATCCAGACCCCCAGTATCAAAGGGAGAAAGGTGACACTGGGAGGGAGACATCCAGAATTGATTTAGGCAGGGGTCAGGGACCCCTGAGCACAACGAACTTCAAAGACATTTAGGGGTATATCTATGAGAGCTGAAACCCCTGAACGTTGGAATGAAACAGAAATGGATTGAGACTGAAAAGGCTTGGACCCATTCTGTGGTCAAGAGGAACCTCTGCTAAAGAAGGAGCAACTGAAGAGACTGCTGGGGGAGACCAATCCTTGCTTCGTGATCTGGGGCTGGTCCGCAGTTTGCTGTTCTAACTAAGGGAGAGGCTGTTGGGACTGTGCTTGGAGGCGCTGGGTCCCCCTGCTTGAAGAAGACTGTGCTTTGTGCTGTGTCTTGTAACCCCAAGGGCCCGAGGTGAGCTGGCTTCCTGTTTGGAAACACAGGAACATAAAAGTTTCCGGAGACGTTTCAAGCAACGCGGTGGGTGCGTGTTGTGGCAGCTTGAGACCCTCAGAAGGTGTGCCCTGTGATCTTGGACACACGGAGGAGAAGCGAGACTCGGACATGGTGAGCGTGTCGTGGTGCACAGGAGGCGTTGGTGAAGAGCGCCTGGTGAATGTGTGCATCGACGGAGGAGTGAGTCTCGGACGCGCAGGGTGCGTGTCGTGGTGCACAGGAGGTGTCGGTGAGGGGTGCCTGGTGAAGTGTGCACCGGAGGTGAAGCGAGACTCGGACGCGCAGGGTGCATGTCGGGGTGCCCCGCAGGCGCTGGTGAAGAGGGCCTGGTGAGCGGGTGCATCGGAGGTGAAGAGAGGCTCGGACACGGTGAGCGTGTCGAGGTGCGGCCGGAGGCGTTGGTGAGGAGCGCCTGGATATCGGGGCACCGGAATTGGAGTAAGTCTCAGTGAAGCAGTGTCCGTGCTTTGGTGCAACCTGGGTCTGTGGAGGTGATCGGCTAATCATCGTGTGCACCGGAAGAAAGTGAGTCTCTGCAGCATGGTGTGCGTGTCTTGGTGCGATCTGAGACCGCAAAAAGGAGTGCTGGTTGAACGTGCACTCGGAGTCGACGTGAAGTCCCATCATCGTTGTGTGTGTGGCTTCGTGCACGAAGAGACCCGGAGGGTGCGGTGGTGAACGTGCATCCGGAGTAACGTAATCTCAGGGGTGTGGGGTATGTGTGCCCTGCGGCCTCCTGAGACCTTCCTAACAGTCGCGGCCCGGACCGGAAGCCCCGGAGGAGCTGAGCTGCCAGGCCGAGCCGCTGAGGCCCATTGAGAAAGTTCTGCACGAAAGGCCTAGTTCATTGAAGGAGGAGAGGAGAGTGGGGTCGCGCCCCCCAGGTAACATGGATCACTGCCTGGGCGTGGTGCAGGCTCGGAGGGACACTCTCTCGGCCTCTCAGTCCTTCTGACGACGTGAGCCTTTGCTTCGGCTCAGATTGGGGCCCGTATTGACCAAAGAGTGGTGGTACTGGGGCCCGAGTGGGAAGCTGTACTGTATTTCATTGTGAATACGTGTGGGGGGGGCAACTGTTATCGAAGAGGCTGACTGTCGTAATACACATTGCCAATATTGCTGCTAACGAACTGCCGGACTGTCTTATGATGCCTGACATTATTTCAGCCTAACAAAGTACACGATTGTAGCGCTACGCATTGCATTATTTCTCCCTTGCAAAGTACAGGATTGTAGCGGCCTGCATTGCATTATTTCGTCATTGCAACGTACATGATTGTAGCTACGCATTGCATTATTCCTTAATTGCAAAGTACATGATTGTGGCGGCGCGCATTGCATTGTTTCTTCATTGCAAAGTACGTGATTGGGGTGTGACGCACTGCATTATTCCTTCATTGCGCAGTACATGATTGTAGCGGTACGCATTGCATAATTTCTCCCATTGCAGGTACCGGAGTGTATCGATACGCATTGTATTATTTCTCCTGTTCCCAGCACAAGCATCCTAGGACCGGTTTCGGGCATTCAGCCCTCATCAGCCAGGATAGCCTGACTCCAGTGGCGCAGTGAGCACGGGACCCACGTCTGGGCATACCCTTCCCACTTGGGGCGAATTGCAAAACACACAAGATGATGGACGGAATGTTGCACAATGGCAAACATTCACCCCCAGTCACAGATCTGGGTTAAATCCATCGTTATTTTGCTTCACCACGCCACCCCAGTTCAGACATGGCCATATGCAAATCAGTCTTGACCCTGTGCCTCATGGGAACAGTCCAGACCGAACTGCCAAGTCATGTCTTCCCTGGACCGGAATCAAGCATCCTTGGACCGGTTTCGGGCATTCAGCCCTCATCAGCCAGGATAGCCTGACTCCAGTGGCGCAGTGAGCACGGGACCCACGTCTGGGCATACCCTTCCCACTTGGGGCGAATTGCAAAACACACAAGATGATGGACGGAATGTTGCACAATGGCAAACATTCACCCCCAGTCACAGATCTGGGTTAAATCCATCGTTATTTTGCTTCACCACGCCACCCCAGTTCAGACATGGCCATATGCAAATCAGTCTTGACCCTATGCCTCATGGGAACAGTCCAGACCGAACTGCCAAGTCATGTCTTCCCTGGACCGGAATCAAGCATCCTAGGACCGGTTTCGGGCATTCAGCCCTCATCAGCCAGGATAGCCTGACTCCAGTGGCGCAGTGAGCACAGGACCCACGTCTGGGCATACCCTTCCCACTTGGGGCGAATTGCAAAACACACAAGATGATGGACGGAATGTTGCACAATGGCAAACATTCACCCCCAGTCACAGATCTGGGTTAAATCCATCGTTATTTTGCTTCACCACGCCACCCCAGTTCAGACATGGCCATATGCAAATCAGTCTTGACCCTGTGCCTCATGGGTACAGTCCAGACCGAACTGCCAAGTCATGTCTTCCCTGGACCGGAATCAAGCATCCTAGGACCGGTTTCGGGCATTCAGCCCTCATCAGCCAGGATAGCCTGACTCCAGTGGCTGGACTGTTCCCATGAGGCACAGGGTCAGACTGATTTGCATATGGCCATGTCTGAACTGGGGTGGTGGAGTGAGCTAAAGAATGATGATGGATTAAACCCAGATCAGTTGACTGGGGGTGAGTGTTTGATTTGCTCTAACGCTCCGTCCATCATCCCCTTTGGTATCGCTTTGTTCGCCCTAAGTTGGCAGGGTATGCCCAGACGTGGGTCCCTTGCTCACTTTGCCACTGGATTCAAGATAGCCTGGCTGATGAGGGTTTTGAACCCGAAACCGGTCCCAGGATGCTTGTTTCCGGTCCAGGAAGACATGGCTTGGCAGTTCGGGCTGGACTGTTCCCATGAGGCACAGGTCAGACTGATTTGCATATGGCCATGTCTGAACTGGGGTGGTGGAGTGAGCTAAAGAATGATGATGGATTAAACCCAGATCAGTTGACTGGGGGTGAGTGTTTGATTTGCTCTAACGCTCCGTCCATCATCCCCTTTGGTATCGCTTTGGAGATAGGCCTGGCTGCTCGTGCCAAGCTACTAAGGGGGTGAGCAGGGCTATCTCAAACGGTGTCCTTACTTGGCCTAACGTTGAGTGGGGAGTCCCGGGTCGCGCATTTGTGACAGTGACGTGTGACGGGGACTCCGGCTTCCAACACCTGGGCTGAATTTTCCCCAAAACTTTACAAAACGCTCCCCATCTCCAACACATAGGGCGAAAAGCAGATGCCCATGTTGGGGCATTGCAGAGGCTTTATTCTTCTACCGGTAATAGGCTCTTCCAACCCCTGCTTGAGGTCTACTCTATGAAAATTCCACCTATTTTATCCTTTGCCCTTGATTACATACAGATAAAACCTGGCAACCAGTAAAAGTGAAAGAAGGGAACATCCTACTGAAACTGTTAAAAGTTAACCAATCAGTCCCGGCCCAAGCACTACGACTTCAGTTTTCTTTAGTGAGCACATACGCTAGAGCTAACTCTAACATAATAAGATGGGCCTACAACCTTTTACACGCCGACTCTGTATCTTTAAGGCATATTTTAAAATTGGAGACTTTTAGAGTAGAGTCCTCTCAGTAACCTTTTAACAGGAATCTTAATATATCTCTTGACTCGTCTCAATGCACAGTAGCACTTGTGCAGGCCTGGACACCAGCACACTTGAAGCTCTTTTTGAAAAACTTGACACCAAGAGTATGCTTTGAACTAGACATTGAACATTGCACATGATTAAAACATTGCAAACAATACGTGAAAAGCACAGAATTTAAGTCCCCTGAGCATTATCTCCATTTTCAGTTGGAGCATAGAGTTCGGCGATTTATCCTTCTATTGCGGCTAGGAATCCTCCCATTAAATGTTAATACCTGCAGATGTAATAACTTAAGAAACACTTCAGGTATTTGTGACTTGTGTAATGGTGGCGTACTAGATCTCCCTCATGTATTGTCAATCTGCCCAAATTCGATTCTAGTAGAGGCTCGGCGACAGTTTATAAAGCCTATTTGTTTTAGATACAATGCCACTTCTACTCAAGATTTAATCATGTTGTGTAAGTCACCTTCTAATGAATTTGTCTGTCATAATTTGTTCAAGTTTTAACAAGTTTTTTAAAGCTGTTTTAAAGTGTTCAATTACTATCGTTTTACATCTATGTATTTTGTATTTGTCGACCTCAGTAGAGGTCTGAATCAAATTAAATAAAAACCTTGAACCTTGAACAGGATGGGATTTTTGCATATGGACAACATGACTGTTGTGGATCAGGTGAACAGACAGTGAGCAAGAGATTTGAGGGTTTTGTGACTGTTGAGGAGGTTCATGCTGCTGTGCGTGCGGATTAATGTGGAGTTCAAGGCAAAGCAGGTGCCAGGAGGCTTCAATGATATAGCTGATTCCTTGTCTCATTCGTAGTGGCAATGTTTCTTCCGGCTGGTGCCAGGAAAGGGGGAGTTCAAGACAGAATTGCCGGCAGACATCTGGGCATGTGGAAAGTGAGAGTTGTGGAACTGGTCAAGAGGTTGTTGGCAGAGTCGACCAGGAGAAGTTACAGACTTCATTGAGTGAATTTGGGTAGTTTTCGGGCCGTTCTTCGGAGCTGATGAGGCTAGAGCAGGGGGTTTTGAGTTTTGTTTTAACTTGTATTTACAAAGGTTTGTCGCCTACGACTATTGCGGGCAGGTTGGCTGGTATTTCATTCTATGGCAAGCTGTAGTTGGGTTTTGACCCTGCCATGGATGAGGTTCTGGACTGAGGTCTGAAGGCGTGGGGCAGGTAGAGGGGCGTGGGGAGGGTGGTGTTGCGGGAAGCTATTATGTTCATGCTGTTGCAGGAGTTGTTGGCTATTTTGCCTCTTTGTTGCTATGATAAATTTGACGTTGCAGTTTTTCGGCTATGTATGATCTGGATGTTTTTGGGGCATTTCGGGTTTTGGAGCTTTTGGGTACAGCTTGTCAAAGGAGGGTGTTGTACGAGGAGGTGCGCTTGGAACAGGGGAGGTTTGGTATTTGGCTGAGGCAGTCTAAGACGGATCAGGCGGGCAGGAGGAGACGGGTGTGGCTGTGTGAGGGTGGCAGCTGCGAGGTCTGCCCTGTCTGGGAATGGCGTGGTTTCCAATTGTTGCCTGGCAGGTGTTTATCAGGAATTTTTTTGTCACACTGATGGCAGCAGGATCACCACCTTTCAGTTTTTGGCGGTGCTGCGCATGTCTTTGCGCAGGGTTGTTAGAGACCTGACTAGGTTTGGCATACATTCCTTCCAGATTTGGGTGGCGATGGCTGTGGCACACTTGGGGTGGTCTTGGGGACAGATTAATCAGATTGGTAGGTGTAGGTCGAGGTGCTGGGAGCACACAGTGGGAAAATAGTGGCGTGTTTTCCAGGGGTAGGGGGTAGTAGGATAAGTTGTCTGAGCAAATTGCTTCTTTTTTCTGTTGCAGGGGGCATGAGGGGTACTGGGACTAAGACGGTTACCTGGATTGTTGGACATTCCTTTGTGCACTGGGCAGCAAAGTATGCGGACCAACAAGTTTATGGGCGGAACCTGGGCTTGAGAAGCAGCCACAACAAAGTAATTTGGTGGGGTAAAGGGGGAATGTGTTGGGGTGCGTTGTTGCCGTGGCTGACTAAGTTTGCTCCGCAGAGGGGCTGCCCGGACATGCTCCTGATTCATCTGGGGGAAAATGACTTGGTTCGTTTGTCTGGACAGACTTTGCTCCAACATATTCAGAGGAACTTGGAGGGGATCAGGAGAAATCTTTCAGGATCATATGTGGTTTGAACGGAGTTTGTCCCGCGCAGGGTTTGGAGGGGGGCCTTAAAGCATGCTGTGATTGATAAGGCCCAAAGGAAGCTGAACAGGGCGATGAGGGTTTTCTGCCTGGCTCATGACATCAAGATGATTGCACATGGTGGGCTTAAGGAAGAGGAGCCGGGGCTTTTCAGGGATGATGGGGTGCACCTTTTTGCGCCTGGGAAATGCTTATTACATGATGGAATTGCCGGATGTATTGAGCGCTTTATGGATTGAGGCGATTTGGTGCCGTAGGTCTTATTGCTGAGAGGCGAACGGTCCACGTTATGGCTGGTGGGGCAGGAAACTGCCCTACGGGAGTTTCCTGGTTGGAGGTATTTTGGGGGGTGGTGAGTCACATGTGGGCATATCCACCCCTCGGGGGGGAGGAAGGGATCAGAGGTGACTGATGGCGGTGCACGGGATGTGACAAGCAGGGGAAGGATCTTCAAGGGAGGATGTTTGTAGGGCAAGTGAAGGAGTGATTGGGTATATAGAGCAAGGTCAGTGAGTGAAAGGGGGAAGAATGATGCAAAGCATATGGTCTTACTGTTGAAGTGGAAGCGGGTGAGTTGTGAATAGTTCAGGGAGAATGGAACTGCCTGGTTTTATGTCAAGATTCATAATGTTGAGATATTGGTTAATGTTAAAAAGGTTCAATAGAATGTTAGCAACCTTGTCCTAATAAATGGCCTTTTACACTATTACAACAGCATGGAGTGTAGTTGTTGCACGATAATGTCTGTAGCGACAGGGCTGCCGACTTCCTTATACCTCTGCTGGGAATCTAGCTACATGCGGTGTGTGTCCTGCTGCTACTCGGCACTGTTTGCAGCTGGGTTCCTACCGTTCACAGTGCGTCCTGCTAAGACACAGGGGGAGAAGAAACAGGGAGCGTGTGGGGATAAGTACAAAAAAAAAGGTATGATGCGGATAGCGCGTAGCCCCCATCATAGTGTAAAAAGTACCTGAATCACAGCATGAGCAGCAAATGACAGCAGAGGGGCACTAATTAAAGCTAATTAATCTGTACTTGGCCCATGTGCCACGGACCGAAAAGTAAGTGATGCATGGCAAGGCACTGCCCAACGAGAAGGCAGCAAAGAAGAGCGACAATGATGATAACGAATGGTGAGCTATGGGCTGGTTCCAAGCCCATTATTTCACACAAGAGTCTCGCAAGTGAGAGCACATGAGCTAGCGTACGCTCTTGCGTGCTCGACTTAAAATTAATCAGAAATTCCCTTGAGCTTGGAGAAAATGGTCAGTGGGCTTATATGACGGCCAATCGGGCATCATACATTTGTCAAAAATGAAGGCTGAGAGCATGGTCAGTGGTGGGAAACTCCCGATGTCTCCTCAGCACAACAAAGAATCTGGAGTTAAAGCTCTCATTATAAATCTTACCTGTTCCTAATCAGAGATAGGAATTTATCCTCTGTAAACGGTAAAATAGGATTTGTTAGTGTGATGGTGAACATCAAAAACCCTACAAGAGGGAAGTGGGAAGTGTGGAAGGAGTTTAAAACACTTTGGGTGTTTTAGGAGGCAACAAGTTTCTTTTGTTGAGGGTAGTCTCCCTCATTATGAGAGGAAGAGTCACAGGGTGGTGATGTCACCTCTTGTGATGTCTTATTGTGATGAAGCGGAGATATCACTTAACAGCAATAGCGACCGACTTTGCAACTAGGGAACAAGCCTCAAACCGCAGCCTGGGGTGACCATCTTGTGATTCTGGGCAAATCTCTTAATCTCCATGTTCCTAAAAACGTGTAACACTTTTTGGTTCTCTTGTAAAGGGCACTAAGGCTCTCAGCGCCAGTTCGCACAATAGAAAACTGCAAAAAACAAATCCGAAGTAGTAAAAAGGCATGCATTGCAACTTTCATTGCCTCTACAATTAAGTAAACTGTCACCACATACATTTATGAGTAACACCCACATGAAAATTACATGTTGGTATTGCATAGGCATAAATCGGTTTGCAACATACATTTTCCTGCTCAATATCTTAACAAAGCACATTAAGTTCGGCTATATCTAATGAACTATGAATCTAAAAACAATCTTGTTAGGAGCATACATACTTGTTGTCATGTGACATGATAATTCCATTAGAAATATTCACTCCAGTTGCCACTTCTTTCACTTCCTCTGGACTGTAGTAAATAACGTTCCCCAATGGAATACTGAGGTATGTCTCATCAACTTCACCAAGGGTCCTCAGAAAAGGTTTATTATTTGTGGCATAAAAACTTTCCGGGCCCACTGCAGCAATATCATTAAGACTGAAGTAGAAAACACAGAACATGAAAAATAAGAGTTAAAAGAGAATCCGCAACCACTAAAGCTATTTGAAGACAAATACACGGTCTTTATTTTACTGGACAAATTCTGAATGACTTTACCAACGTTAAGTGTCCTTTTTGGTTGGATGGTTGGATGGATGGATCAGTCAGACAAACATTACTTGGTGGATGACTGTAACTCCCTCGTTATGGTTTAGTTGACTAATTCAGAGGAAAAGTATTTATTTAGTGATTGGTAGCTGGCGCCAGTTGACAAAAGTACATGATGGGGCAGTTTTACTAATTATTCACGCAGCTCAGAAACTGAATTGTGTGTGCTGCACAAGGGGAAACACATCACACTGACATACCGACTAAAGTATGTCACTGCTGATGCCACCCACTGTGCTTGTGCTCTAAATGGCGTCCTTGCATTAGTTTCTTACCTGCCATGAAGAATGAGCTTTGCAGCAAAAACTATGTGTGCCTGCACTGTAATTTCCCAGTAACAAAATCACCTTTCCAGCTCAAAATGGTGTTTGTGCTGGAAATTACATTTTGTGTAGCTTTGTGCTGGCACAAAGCCTTAGTAAATCTAGGCGAAAATATCATTATATATAAATGTGTAGCCTCAACTTTTTCTGCCAAGTTTCAGGTACGCCGATGAAGCAGTCAAAAGGGTCCCAAAACGTGTCTCCCACGCAAAATCCCTACAAAATGTTAGCTGAAGTTCCCAATAAAAAAAGTATTGACAGATTTATGACAAACTTTGGAGGGATATATAGGTTGAAGATTCAAGCTATAGAAACATTTAGGGTTATGCTGCACGCAGAGATATGGAATGTCTATATGGAGTCAGGGGTGGCTTTGCACTGCCTGGTGGTCTGCTGCAGATGAGTGTGTGGATGGCTCAACGTGAACTGGGTTGTAAATTTTCAACAGTGAGGTTTTATTTATCAAGTGGCGCGATGTGTGCACTGAGAGTTGGGTAAAGTCCGTGTGTGGCTCTGTTGATTGCCAGGCCACCATTGTATGTCTATGTTTGTACAATGATAGATATGAACAGTGTCAGGGAAGAGATGGGTACCAAATGCAGACACAAAAAATGGTGATCATTGCCCCCATCACAGGTAGCAATGAGCCAGGGTAACCCTTTGCAGTGTTGGTTGGAGGAGGGGGTTGGGTGGTGCTCTCAAAATCATTTTTTAACCAAAAAGTGGCAAGCACTGCAATTGCTCTTACTGCTCCACCACAGAACCCCCAAGCATCCTTCTCCACACCACCAAAACTTCTCTACATTGCACTATCCCCGCCGAGATATCCTCTGCCTCACTATGGCCCAAATGAGCCCTGAGTAGTTCTGTGGCTGTAGGTCTACTAGGATAGCATTGGTGTCTGATAAGCCAGAATACTACGAACAGGAAACAGTCTGTGATGTGGTGGGAGTTGAAGCCACGAGTTTTGTGTTTGTGTCGAACTTTGTTTATGCATTGCAGGCCTTGTGACTTCATATGACCTCTGTTTCTCAAACAATTGTTGGGCGCTCATCAGCATGTTTTACAATGTGCAAATACTACTGAGGTATAGGATTATTATTAACGTTGTACTCTGATGCTATTACACATTACAGCATTGTATCTGTGTACACTATTTCATTTTGGATTTTCTGCACCAGCATCTTTCCTTGGTGGAGATTTACTATCAATCAATCAATCATGGCATTTATAAAGCGCACTACTCACCCGTGAGGGTCTCAAGGCGCTGGGGGGTGGGGAATGCTGCTACTCAATCAATCAATCAATCAATCAATCATGTCACTTATAAAGCGCACTACATACCCGCGAGGGTCTCAAGGCGCTACTGCTCGAAAAGCCAGGTCTTGAGGAGTTTTCTGAAGGTCAGCAGGTCTTGGGTCTGCCGTAGGTGGATGGGGAGGGTGTTCCAGGTCTTGGCGGCGAGGTGGGAGAATGATCTGCCGCCGGAGGTCGCTCTTCGGATGCGGGGGACTGTGGCGAGGGCGAGGTCGGCAGAGCGGAGCTGGCGGGTGTGGGCGTAGAAGCTGAGTCGTCTGTTGAGGTACGCTGGTCCAGTGTTGTGGAGTGCCTTGTGTGCGTGGGTGAGGAGCTTGAAGGTTATCCTCTTGTTGATGGGGAGCCAGTGCAGGTCTCTTAGGTGGGGTGTGATGTGGCTGTGGCGAGGGATGTCGAGGATCAGGTGTGCAGAGGCGTTCTGGATGCGTTGCAGCCGTTTCAGGAGTTTGGCCGCGGCTCCTGCGTAGAGGGCGTTTCCGTAGTCCAATCTGCTGCTGACGAGGGCCTGGGTGACCGTTCTTCTCATTTCAATGGGGATCCACTTGTAGATCTTGCGGAGCATGCGGAGGGTGTTGAAGCATTTCAAAGCATTTCATCATATGAAATTCATCTCAGACATGAGGAGTGCAGTATCAGGCTTTTACTCCCCTTGCAGGAATCCAGGCACTTAAAACGATTGGAAAAAGAAAGTAAATACACCGGTAAACAGTAGCCACGTGTTTCTAATGACAAGCCACGGACTTTATATATAAAGAAAATATTCAGTCTTGAAATATCAAACTTTGCATTCAGTGAACCTTTTGCATACCTAAGAAAGAGCTCGTGTTGTATGGTTTTGATGTGTAGAAGAGACTTTTCTTCTGCTTGAAATTTAAATAGTTCCACTCTGGTACCATTTGTCGGGTGATTAACAACAAAAATGTAGACAGAATCACCTAGAAGTGAAAAAAGAAAATCTATAGATTAGTACAAAAATTGTGCTTAATAAAGTGAAACCATAAATAGCATTTAAAGACACCAATTATTAAATAGTTGAGGTAAAGAATTAAAACTGGTAGATGTGATTACACTGAGAGTTCCCCTTTGGATGATTAATGGACATGCTTGGTACAAAACCCATCTCTTGCAAGCAACATAGGTGAAATCCATCTCATCTTCAACATCACTGGCATAATTTCACTAACATTTCAGTATTTGTGAAGAATCTCCTATTTAAGGCAATATGGCACATTCCTGCCTTTTCCTCTGCACTGGTGCCCTTTTGGCAGCCTAATGCTATCGCAGGCACCCTTGCACCATGGTGCAAGGGTGCCTGCGTTGCATGCAGAATTGTTTTTGTGCAGAAAGGGACACCTGAGAGGCACATTCCTCTATCTATGTGTGCTGCAGAATGCAGCACATATAGAAAGAGGAAGTAACAAGGAGAAATATATGCTTTTGGCCAGAACTTTTGACTTGACCGGGTCAAGCGAGACCAGAGAGCCAAGATTGGCGTTTTAAGGTACTACATTGCAGTTTGTTCTTTTAAAATTCATAACTCCAGTTCTATTGATTGGATTTGGGGCATTTTGGTCTTGTTTTATTTATTAAAGTTTGCTCTATTTTTCTAACTTGATGTCAGATCTTTTTGGGTGGTGTTTTCACTGTTTTACTGTCTGAAGTGTTGCACAAATACTTTACACATTGCATCCTAGTTAAGCCTGACTAACAGGGGGATGATCACAGGTTTATTTGGGGTTTGCTTGTGCCTTACCCTGACTAGGATAGCGGTTGCTGCTTGACCAGGGCTTACACCCCTGTCAACCAACAACCCAATTTTCAACAGCCACACAGACATCTGAAGAGAGCACATTAACAAACTGAGCCTTCCTACCAGAAAATGTACTTTCCATAGATTATGTTAACTTGCAAATATTTTTCATGTAAGGTGTGTGAATTCTATTTTACATGCAGCTGCCTGTAGGTGCAAAAGCAACAAAATAGTTAAAGAATACTGTGTTCCTATTACTCAACTCTTTTACCTACACAGATCTCATAAATTATTTGTGTACAAGATATGTAAAAATTGTGGAGCCAGCAATTTGTATTAGAAAAATTGCATCCGAACAACAGCCCCTTCATTTCCTGTCACTCATAGCAAGTATTGATTTTCCTGCAGATATGATAGGATGAAAGCAAACTATACACGTAAAACAGTGAACATCATTGAAAGGAGGGACAAGGTTGTATGTGGAGCTTGGCATTGTTTCAGCATCTACAATCTGGCTAATGTTTTAGCCATAGGCCAGAGAAATGAACAAATGTGTTCTGGGACCATTGCTAGGCTTGTGCCAAATACCAAAGAACTCAATTAAAACTTCAAATCCAGCTTTACTGCAACAGTAGCACACAGCACACAGTTAGTACAGTTCTCGGAACATCATTAAAGTGAGGTGTTGACACAAGCAAACACTGCAGCTGGCAGTTTTATTAGCGCCATCAAACTTAAAAGGTTTTCAAAAGCTACCTAACTGCTTTCAGTTTAACAGCGTTGGAGGTAAATCGAGAACTTGAAACATGGGCTTCACATGGAAGCGCTTCTATTGGAGGTGTCACCCCCAAAAACAAGAAATAGTTAAGAGTAAACCGCAGGATTCTTTGAATAGCTGAAACAATGCTTGCTATGAAGCAACATGCACAGAAAAGCCATAGAATCAAACACAACTGGGATGCCTCTGGCAGGTTCATGCTAATAGCCTCATTTAGGGGCAGATTTACTAACATTTTGCACCAGGTTTGCATCACAAAAATGATGAAAAATGGTGCAAAAGGTTTATTTGGAATTTCCTTACCAGTGCAAAACTTTATTTGTGCTCAAATGTAGTCCTAAAGTAAAAACAAAGTAGTGCTATCGCTGCTTTGCCTTTCTTTGCATCACTGGGTGGGGGTACCTTAGGTGGTACATGAGCGTTCCCATGCAACCCTCCCTGTTTTTTGGCTTAAAGCTCAAGCCACTAACATTTGTAGACAGGGTTTTGTGCCAAAAAGTAATGCCTCTTCGAGGTTGGAGTTAAAAATGAGAAATGTTTAATTTCTGGAAAAGTTTCTGACTGCACATGCGCTGCGCTGTACAACACACATCTAAAATGAGAACATTTTTAAAATTTGTCTATGCATGGAATTTTGTACCGAAAGAAATCTCCTTCCAGCGTGGCATTCCTAAACTATTAGCGCTCTCAGAGCAAGTGAAATCTCAGGTGTCTGTCCTTTGTGCAGGCGTTTTTAGGTAAGGTTGAAAAGCTCTGGCAGATGGGCACCTCTGCCCAATCCGAGGGTGCCACATCATCACTCCACCTTTTCCCCAGCCCTCCTGTACAGCATTCTAAGATATCTAAGGTTGAACACTTGAAGTTGTCTATGGGAGGCCCTGCCTTGGGAGCCTAAGCCCTGCCTGATCCCCTCCCATCAAAGTATCAGAGGCAAGTCACTCCTGTGTTCTACTCCAAAGGTCTGGCCTTCCTTCTTTGTTTCTGTGGGCTTGCCCAGACCAAGTGTAGCGTAAACAGTTAGAACATGCAGATGTGTTCCCCACTAGTAGATCTCTGGACTCTAGTGTTTCCAAAGGATCTTGGGCTTTGTTGTATAATTGTGTTGAGCTTTTCGTCTCTAGCTTCTTTGTGTCTGTGTCTGTGTCTGTGTCAGGCTTGCTGAACGATCAGGTGTGCTTGGGAAAATGTTATAAAGGACGGTATGTTTCTTTAGCTTTCCCTAACCCTAGCAATGTCAGAGTACCCCTTGAAACATTTTGGATTACTGACTTCTGAAAGAAGGGAAGGGACTACATTTCCCTACCCATTGTCAATGCAGATTTCCTTGTGATTCGTCATTGTGGAGCACTTGAACCTCTTTTTCTTCTTCCTGAAATTCATATTGGTGATTGTACTACTGAATATCGACATATCAAGGGACAAAATGTCAAAAGGTATGTGCATATAGATAATTGTAGATTTACTATTCCTAACTCCACAGCTACGTACCTTGAAGATATATGTACCGCGTAGGTACATATGTGTGGAGTTAAGTATAGAAAATCTAGACTTACTTACCTGTCGATATTTTTTTTCAACATTTTGTCCTTAATATTTACTGCTCTCGATATTCTGACTTAGATATTTAGTAAGTCTAGGCAGTGAACTCCGCTCCGCTCACGGAGTTTGCGGAGTTTTCCGCACTCCGCGTTATGCGGAGCTCGCGGAGTTCCGAAAAACTCCGCTCCGGTATTGGAGTTTTTTCTCTCGAGGAAAATCCACCTCCCAGTGAGTTATTTCCTCGTTCGCGATCATCAACATCAAGTTGGTGAGCGCGAGTGTGGAAAATTAACCTCCCGGCAAGATTTCTCAACGCAGGCGGTCAGATTTCTCATTGCGAGTGGTCGCGTATGCTCGCGACCGCTCGCGTTGAGAAACAGTCCGTTCGCGTTGAGAAAGCTGCCACTCGAGTAAAAATCTACTCAGTGGCAGAAAGGAAGCAGCGCCCGCTTGCGCTGTGCATGGTGCCATTTGCGATGATTGCGCAGTGCGAACAAGCCCCGGGCACTGAAAATCACCGCGAAGTGCATTTATCTAAAAAAAACGACGGCGCTTGTGGAGCTCAGCGTAGCGCGGCGGAGTTTTTTTTGCACTTTGCGGAGTTCCGCATAACGGAACCCCGCCCATGCTTAATATGTAGTATGCATACCCATGTTAGCTGGATATTGAGTTTGAAGCTAATCCAGCTCAGTTTAGGTTCGGTGCATCATGTGATGGAATCACTGTCAGAAATGTGGTCTAGGGCCTAGTGTCAAAGAATATAGGTGCATTGTGGAGAATGTGATCATGTGAACATGAAATACATTGGTGCTACGCTGGATATCAACCTAATCGGTGTCAGATGTAGTTTGGGGAAACAGACCAGAGCTACTGGTCCCCAGTTGGTGTCTTTGAGGTCATTTGCCAATGGTGCCCTGGGGTTGCCCTACATAGGTCGTGAAAACTGGGCCAATTACAAACTTTCCCATACATTATTCTCATGGCAGCAGGGATAAGCAGCCACAGTGTTCTCAGGGAAGTAGAGTGGGTGCATGAGTTCAGCATTCAACAGTCAAATAACAGACAGACTGATGTAATGTCTAGCCCAATAATTATCTTTAGTAAAAAAGAAAGTACTTTTAATCTCACAGCACAATTAAATACTACAAGCAAAGGAATACTTCAGACACTATACAAGCAAAGGAATATTTCAGACAGGGTTGTCATCAGTTGTGCTTTAACCCTGAGGCTCTGTACTTTCTTATCCTTCCCAGTAACCATCCTCCTTCCTGCTATGGTCGAGATGCTGCTACTACTGTCCCCACTAGACTAGGCCATAGGCAAGGGTTAGGTTCAGAGGTTGATGACTCAAAAGTTTTCACAAGTTAAGTGTGCAACTCGTTCAATGTAGTTAGCAACGTTTATGCCAAAAAGTCTCAGGAAGGCATAGCAGATTTCCTGGCACATCTCTCACTTGTCCCCAGGTGCACTTATGCTCCGTGAATACCTGTTGGTGACTGGTGGCCATCTGGGCTTTGCAGCAGACATGGGTGGCATTCCCACGTTGATATGGTAGCTCCTCTTTCGTAGATCACCGCAAGCATTACAATCTTTACAGAACTGGCTCTGGTGGCAGTCTTATGCAGTGGTACCAGTCTTTGGCAGCGACATCTCTCCGGGGTCAGCTGCAGACTAACACTTCAGCTGACATAAGTTACACCCTCAAAGGCAAGTCTTCTTTCTGGTGGGTTGGGGAGTTGTGGTCTCAAGGCTGGTTTGGGCCTTCCAACTACGGCAGCAATTCAATCTCACTCTTCTCAGTGGTGGTAGCACCAGTCATTCATCAACCAGAGGTAGGCTGCCAGGCACCACAGAATTGCACTGTCAGATGCAGTCTTATTTGCAGGTCCTCAACAACTGCACAGAAAGACCAGGGACCCCTTCATAGTACAGGTCACTCCTCGATTGTTGTTTCAGATTCGTATGCTTCCTCAGGAACATGCTGGACCTCTCCTCTTCTTGGACAGTCTCTGCTCATGCAGGACCTGGCATGCTCCTTCCCACTCTCATCAGGCAGGTAGTCGTCAAGGCTTTTCAGGCAGATCCTCAATTCTTCCAGCAGAAAGTGCTGATTTCAGGTAATTTCCCCTTACCTCTGGGAGACAGGCTGTCAGACAGACACCAGCTCCTACATAAAGAAAAGATCTTTAGTTGTGCTACAGAGAATTCTCTGACTTGTTCAAGAAGATCATTAGACTGGAACACAGTGGGGTGGTTTGGATCTCCCACCTTTAAACACATTTCCAATACAGGGGATGTGGATCCACTGTCTCATGCTTTAGAACTGTTTGGGTTGGTTCCCTTTCAAATGTAATTCACAAGCTGCTCTCCAAACAGAACCTTTGTGCGAAGTGATGGCTCACACAGCAGGTAGCAGTGGGGCTGGCTCCACCTTCCAGATACAGTAATGCAGACAGTATACTTCCACGGTCTGGGGAAGCTATCCTCACCTTCTTATCTTGTGCTGTGCTACAACCAAAGGAATCTAAAATGGATACCAGTGTCCTCAATATTTAGACTTTCTCTCTCTCTCTCATTTTTTCTCTCTCTCACACACACAGTCCTACTACCATATATCTGTAAATCGTTCACAGTACACATACTTGTGCTCAATATGCACACAGGATGTCTGTTCTAGATTCTTGGATTAATAACAGCAGAACTTTACATGTGTGGGGTCAGTAGACCACTCTCTGACTAACGCAGAAAATGGTTTGATCACACATGTAAATAGCAAAACAGTATGCTGCTACCACCCCTTTATGTGATAGACCAAGAACCGAGACAGAAGTCCACTCCCTGAGTTGAACCATGCTTGGTGTGACCCTCAGGTGACAGGACAAATCCTGGGACCTCACAAGGTCAGTGACAGGCCTAGACATTCATGCTTATGCCAGATTAGCGTGAGAGCAGGGCCAAAATAAAAGTCAAAATACTAGTTTCACATCCAGATGGGCTCTCAGGCAAGGGGGACATGCTCATATACCATGCAGGGGAACATTCCTCTCCCTACATCTACCTATCGGAGTTTCCAGGCAATCCTCCTGGCAATGAAGTTGGATTGCACATGTGGGCTTGTGTTGTTGAATTTATTATTCTTATCAAGTATACATTACACCTATTGGTGCATATAACCCCATTGGGTTATATGCTTGAACTTTATTTTACTGCTTGTTGAGTTTCATGTTTTTTAAATTATAGTTATCTTATTCTGTCCAGTAATAATTTTATCTGAACTTTTCTATCATGGCATGAAATGAAATGAAAACATGCAAGATAAACAAGTAATTGTTTGATTCCATGCTGTGAATGCTTAATTTTTCTAATTTATGCTGATCATACCTTTGTCATCTATGTACACACTGATCCCGTGAGGGTTGAACGAGTCAATATCAAATCCACTACTGATTCCAAGTACAACCGGCTTTGGGTCTTCTTCATTTAAGTCTAGAAGCAGCATGTTGCCGTGTTCATCTGGTTTAAAGTTTGGTATTCCTGAAAATTTCAGACCCTTAAAGTGAAGTACAATTATTTTACAAGTGAAACATAATCAGTAAAGATTTCAGACAATATTTGATTATAAAACAGACTTTAGTTACTTAAACCTTTATTAGACTCAATCCTATTTTTATATAGAGTAAAGATATATGCAGAATGAAGAGACCACTCAAAGTTCTTTTGAGTAGCTAATCTATATTATCCATAACAATGAGGCAATGCAGATTAGGAAATAAAGAATTTGAACATTCGTGCGATTAAAAAACAATAAAAGACTTTACTAAAGGACACAAAATGAAAGATAAATGGGAGAAAAAAATGAAGAAACACACACAGTGTGATAGTCACATCCCATTTGGCAACAAATGGCTTACATATAAGACAACGCAAGAACAAAAAGATATTTTTGGGGTTATAAACGGCTTAACCATTTTAGTTACCAACTGAAAAGTATGGCACCAAGAAGGTACTTTATCCTTTAGCAAAGAGAGGGTAACAGAGCACCAAGAATACTTCCTAAAGGGACTCCTTGCTGAGGGTTTTCAAAGTGGCCTCAACAAGGACCAAACGGCTAGTGGGAGTACGGTGAAGTTAGTTATCCTGAAGATCGCAGGCAAATTCTCTGTAGTGATCTTGCAGGTGTAGAACAATTACTACCTGAATGGGCTTTGCTACGGTGAATAGAAGCTGCTTCACTGGTTAAAAAGCTCTTTCAATGTTTTTCCAGCCCAACACAAAGGCAGATGAAGACATCCCTCTAGTGGACTTCAGTCTCGGCTTGCTGGCGCTTTACTGTTTAAGTACTACCAGTTTAATTGTTCAGGCTTGTCACAGCAGGTAAAATAAACCAGTGCTGGGATAATCTGTTCAAAATGTTGTCTTCCAAAGTCCTGGAACAAGACTTTTCTGATGCAGATAGCTTTTGAATTTCCTCCAGTAGGAAAAGTAAACATTTGGCAGTCCAAATTCAGAAATAATGTAAAAAAATGCTGCACATTATTTATTCAAGATAAAGCATTGCTTCTCAGCCTCAGGAAATAATTAGAAGGATTCTTGAACCCAATGATTGTAATAGTGATCTGTCTCTTCTCACAAACAACTCTATTCTTTGTCATCTGGTTTGGGGATTAAACCCTAACCTACCCCTCAGATGTAACAATATAGCGCTAATCTGGACATCCTGCCTCTATGTAGAGCTACTGCTTTTTCTCTGCATGTTTTAATGAGAGAGTGGGGAAGGATACATGAATGGTTATTTACAAGGAAAGCTATTCTGTGACATTCTAGATCATTGGTCTAACCACATTATAAAGTGTATCTTGATTGCTTGGCTTTTATTTAATTATTGCATCACAGCGATTTGCATACCTGCATGTGAGCACTCAGTAATTTAGTACTAGTAACTGTACATTTATGTTCTGATGCAAGTATAAAGGCATTCTTGTGAGACTGGTTACTTAGCAAAAAGTGCTGAAATTCATATAATCCAGTATTTATATATCCCATCCCATACTTCCAATATTTTGGATTTATAACACTCACACCACTTTGGAAAAGGCCATTGATTATTTATAACCTTTTGGAGCACAGAGCACCATAATCCAACAAAATATTTGTTTTTTTATTGCCACGAAAAACATATACTCTGGATTTGTAAATTGCTATGAATCCCAATTTGATGCCCGCCCCTGCTTTCTCAGGAACACAAGTGAGCATATGTGAACTGTAGCAGGCTTCTGTACTTTCATAGAGCAGGACCCCCGACAAAGCCTGAAAGGAAGACGGCAAAACCGGTGCCAGAACCCCCAAAAACACACCAACATAAGACTGAGGTCGTACCATTCCGTGGACCCCAGTGCTTTGAGTGTGGTAACCGGGGACACATTGCTCGGTTCTGTACTCAAAGGAAGGGATTAGAAGAGCCTATGGACATCAGTTACCTCCCAAAATCCGTTCTTTTTTCCCAAGAGCTCGGGGCAAGTTTTTATGTAAGTCTCTGGGTAAACAAGAAACAAGTAGTCGCTTTCCTAGATTCAGCTTGTTGTTAGACAGTCATACATTCCCATCTAGTCGAGAAGACCTAGGTGATACCTGGCACAAACGTACCAATATGCTGCGTACATGGGGACATAAAGGCTTACCCTCTAGCGGAAGTCCCCATTGAACTGTCCAATAGGGGTCCCTCAGTTCATAGAATAAGCGTAATGGACAACTTACCAGAAGAGGTCATCATAGGAACCGACAACCTCAATTTTACCACGATGTGTAGGGACGTGTTGGGAAGTATAGGACCTTTCATAAACCTACTGACTCAAAACCCGTGGTCATCCGACCGTAGCTTCAGGTTCGCTCAATGTAACGATCCGATCCCACCCTCCAGTTTGCGTGGGAACAAGCCAAGAAAAACCGCCCTCCCCTAACGTACCCTTGCTTCCAGATACAGAACGACCTTCTGTACTGCGTAGGGAAACGAGGCGATCCACCCCAGCTGCTTGTCCCGAAAAGCTTTCAGGATCAGGTTCTCTTCTTCGCCCATTCTCACCTTCTCACAGGTCATAGCGGAGCAGAGAAAACTAGACAGAACATCATGAAACATTTCTTCTGGCCGGGTATCTTTGCTCACATTGTCAGGTACTGCCAAGAATGTGAGGTATTTGAGAAGAAAAATCCTTATAAACCCCCTGCTGTGCCTTTGGAACCCCTCCCTATTATAGGGGTTCCTTTTGAGAGGGTGGGAATGGATCTCATAGGTCCCCTTACTAAGTCAAAAAAGGGAACCTTAGTCATTGTGGACTATGCAACCAGATATCACGATGCCTTTCCCCTAAGGTCCCTACCATGTCCAACATAGCAGAGAAGCTGGTGGAGTTCTTTTCCAGGGTGGGTTTTCCCAGGGAAATACTAAAGGACCAGGGCACTCCCTTTGTATCCCGCCTTTTGCGACAAGTGTGTAAGACGTTAAAACATCTCCCACATAAAGGCATTGGTCTATCACCCTCAAACTGACGGCCTCTGTGAAAGGTATAATGGGACACTAAAACTGACGCTTAAAAAGATGTTGGCCAGCGAGGGAAAAGAGTGGGACCTACTCCCTTGCACTCTTTGTCATTCGAGGGCAGACACAGAGCAGTCTGGGCTGTTCCTCATTTGAGCTGCTCTATGATCGCCAACCAAGGACGCTCCTTGAAATGACAAAGGAGGCATGGGAACAGGAAAACCCAGAGGAAACACAAGACCTCTTGGAGTATACAAAGGGTCTAAAGTCCAGACTAGGGAAACTAAGGGACCTAGCATATTCGAACCTGGAGAAAGCACAAGGGAAACAAAAGACCTTTTATGATAAGGGTAAGAAGTGGAGACATCTCCAAGTCGGTGACTGGGTCTTGGTACTGCTTCCCCAGGTCTAGCAAAAGGGAAAACAGTCTGGAAAGGTCCGTATAAAGTAGTGGAGAAAATAGGGCAAACCACGTATTCCATCCAAAAGAATCCCAGAAAGACCCAAAACTACCACATAAATTTACTGAAGAAATGGATAGGAGCCCTCCCAAAACCCACAAATCTACTCCAGCCCACTCAGCCCACTGCCTCTTCTACCCTAGAGCACTTTCATTAATGAGGCCCTAACCCTCAACGAAACCTCGCAATTGCAGGAGGTTTTACGTCCCTTTTCCTGTATCTTTTCTGACCGCCCCGGTAGAACATCCCTGGTGGAGCACACTATAACCACTAAACCAGGCGAAGTAATTAAACAACGCCTCTACTGCTTACCCGCAGCCCGAAGACCAGCCATTGACAAGGACATAGAGAACATGTTGTCAATGGGCGTAATACGCCCATCCCAAAGCAAGTGGTCTTCTCCTATAGTATTGGTCCCAAAATCGGACGGCTCAATATGGTTCTGTAGAGACTTCAGAGTCGTAAACGCCATCTACAAGTTTGATTCCTATCCGCTTCCTCAAATTGACGAGTTAATCGAAAAGCTAGGGGAGGTCCAGTACATTTCCACCATAGACCTTACTAAAGGGTACTGGCAGGTACCCCTACAAAAAGAAGATGAGAAAAAGACAGCCTTTGCCACACCAAATGGCCTGTATGAATTCATGGTGCTCCCATTTGGGTTACACGGGGCCCCGGCCACATTCCAAAGGCTCATGAATACAGTCCTTCATGATCATCAGGAATACATGTCCGCATACCTGGATGACTTTGTAATATTCAGCCCCTCTTGGGAGAAACACCTCATACATTGTCAACAGGTTCTTCGAGCACTCAAAAGGGCCGGTCTTCATATTAATGCCAAGAAATCTAGGATGGCCTATCAAAAAATGAGGTATCTGGGATATATCCTGGGGAAGGGCGTCATAGAGCCACAAGAGTAAAAGATCAAAGCTATCATGAACACACCTTTCCCTGCCACTAAAAGAGAGGTCAGGGCTTCCCTAGGGCTGCTGGGCTACTATCGTAGATTCATACCTGGGTATTCAGACATAGCAACCCCCCTCACCGACCTTCTAAAAAAAGAGGTGAAGAACAAAGACCTGACTAATCCTCCTCCTGAAGCCAGAAGGGCGTTTTCTGAGGTAAAAAAAGCAATAACCTCCATTCCCATTTTGGTATCCCCAAACTTTAACAAGCCATTTATCCTGCAAACCGACGCATCTGACCTGGGGCTAGGAGCTGTACTTTCCCAACTTTCTGACGAAGGTATTGAGCTCCCCATTTTGTTTTGAAGCAGGAAACATTTCCCCGGGAAAAGTAAATACCCCACTATAGAGAAGGAGTGTCTCGCCCTCAAATGGGCTGTAGAGAAGCTGCGATAATATTTAGAAGGGTCATCCTTTACACTATACACTGACCATGCCCCTTTGTTATGGATGAGTCGTAACAAGGGAAATATCCCCCGGGTACTCCGTTGGTTTCTTTCCCTCCAGCCTTTTCGTTTTGAGGTCCGGCATCGGAAGGGCACTGCGAATGGGAATGCCGACTTTCTATCCCGAGTCCCCTGTTTCCCCGATTGGGAAAAGTCTGGTGGAGGGGTGTGTCACGGAGCCTCTGACTGTCAGTTACATAGGGAACCAGATGACGTGGACGAAGACCCCTTATCTGACCATTCAATGCCCTTTTCTCTGTTACAGCCCAGACATTCATCGGCGATCCCTCTTTCACCCATGGGATACGGCTGTGGCTCCTTTAAGGAAGGAAATTTCCTGGATTACAACCCCGCACATCCAGAGTACGTCAGTCTCAGCCTGCCTCCAACCCCGATCAAAGCCCAAGAGACGGACTGTTTAAATCCCGGAAGCTACGCTGGATGGGGTGTGGCTATTGCAGGACGCAAGAGGACGCTGACTAAAGAAGCCAAGGGAGAGCATCACGCCGAAGGATCCGGTAACCGGTCTCTGGAGGGATTCTCCGTTGGAGGCGACGCTGCGGCCAGGAACTCTGATGCGACTCCGGCAGAGACGACGACGGTGTCCAGAGCACCCCTGTGGGGTGAAGAGACCCAACAAAGGAACCGCGTACAAGCGAGCCACGTTCCAGGAGGAGCGTGGCTAACAGAGGTACGGGAATGCTTAAGGGCTCTAGGTGGGAGGCGGGTATCTAACGCTACCTAAGCTACGTTAGGGGAATTGAGATGGCTAGCTCAAAGGTGCAATCCCCATCACTACCCTCCCTAGTAACTCGTGAGACCAAGAAAATGGTCACTGACCCAAGTTCTCGCTTTTTCCCTTAGGCTTTCTGGTGAAGAGAAGATTCAAGGTGGATACAATCTCTCACCCGGACCAGCCAGAAGGAGCCAGACCAACATTTAATTTTCTGTATATAGTGAGAACCTGACATTGCATTCTCTGAAATAAAGAGACAAAGGACAAACACATCAGAGGGCTCTCTGTCTTTCCGTCCTAATTCACTACACCACCTAAAGGGCAGGTTTGCAATCGCTACTTTAGTGGTTAAAGTGTTCATGGGCAGCACTTCACTTTTGCCCTGTATATTTTGAAACCGGAGAACATCAGAAAGTCCCACACCATGTGCTCTAGACAAAAGCCTGCCTTCTACACACAAGTACTGACATTCCATCATGCTTTGCCCCTTCCAGAAGGGTTATATGAGGGAACCCCACACACATTTACCCCACATGCCTTTACAACGCAGTCAATACCCTCACTGCAATGTTACAGTGCGTTACTTTACACCGCATGTCATTCCAATGACTTGCTTTAGGGGGCACTGGACTTTGCCAGTCTACGCAACAGTAGGGAAGGTGTTGGACTTAAAAATTCGACACCAGTCCAACAATGCGCTCCCTGCAGCAAGTCACTGTAACGACATGCGGGTTAAATTAACACATCGTAATATCACAGTCGGGGTAGTCACTACGTTGAAAAGGCTAGTCATTGTTCAGACTGCGGGGTAAAGGATGTTTCCCTTTAAGAAGGTAGCACAAGCAACCCCAGACTGGTCTGGCCTATTTGGGCAACATCAGTTGGCACAGCTTAAGTACTATGACACAGTGACCACAGGACCCAGGTCTCTGCATGCCAGTCCCACTTCAAACTTCAATTTTAACAAGCAGCACGGCGATGGATGGAATGCTTGAATTAATCTCTACCTTTGGCAATTACTCAGGCCGCATTCAAGTGTCTTTTGGGTAGGCATTTTGCCTCCAACACACAAGAGGAATGTTTGCAATTAGTCTAAACTACTGGGAATCGCTCTGGGTAGCCCCGCCTCTTGCAATGACTGTCAGTAATGACTCTGATCCTCAGAGGAACAGTCCATCCTGAACTATAGATAAGATCCCTCCAGAATGGAACACAAGCAACTCTAGATGGGGTTCAGAACATAAGGCCTCATTGTTGAGGTACAGCTATGGTCCTGTGGCACAGCACGCAAGGGCCTCGAGTTTGGGCAAAACCATGTCTACGTAGGACATTACATCAAATAAACAAATGGTGAAGGGAGGAATGCTTGCAAATTGTTTAAATCACTGGCAGTTGCTCTGGGTAGCATTCCTACCCATTATTTTTCGCCCACTGTTCTGCTCTAGACGGAGACCCACGCTATGCAAATCAGTACTGACCCTGCTCCTTAATGAAACAATCCAACTCAAGTTGCCAGGTGAAGCCCTCTCCAAAAGAAACACAAGCAACCCCAGATGACTTTTAGGCGTTTTTTAGTGAGGTATAGCTTTGATCCTGTGGCACAGCGAGGAAGGGAACCATGTCTGGCATACCATTTGACAGTAAGAACATTACTTCCAAAACACATAGGATAATGGAAGGAATGCTTGCAAAAATTCCCAACCAATGGCAATCGCTTCTAGTAGATAAGCCTTATGCAAATTGGCACTGGCCTTGCTCCTCATGGGAACCGTCCATTTTGCAGATAAGATCCCTCCAGAATGGAGCACAAATAACCCCATTTAGGTTTCAGTATTGTTATGCCTTGTCATTGAGGTATAGCTTTGCCCCTATGGCACAGCAAGCAAGGGACTCTAGTCTGGGCATACCATTGGCAATTTAGGTAATTATACCAAACACACCAGAGGTGATGGTAGGAATGCTTGCAAATAGTCTGATTCACTGGCAATTACTCTGGGTAGCATTCTTACCCATTGTTTTTTGCCTACTGAGTTCCCCTAGACATTGGCTCCCCTTATGCAAGTCAGTACTGACCCTGCTCCTCATGGGAACAGACCATCACAAACCTCCAGAAAAGTCCCTGCCAAACTGCTTTCTTGTTCAAGGTACGTTTTTGGGCAGCCTCTCGTTTCATTTACAATTCAATGCTCACACTAATAATTTTTTTGTGACATCTATTTAGCAAGGATTTAATTTTTTTTAATTCTCTGGTATGTCAGGAGTTCTCATAGAAAGAAAACATTTACTTTGGTTTATTATACAAAGAAGGCTTATCCCAAAAAGAATTGCACAAATCAATCACAAGTTTAGTCCCTTAAACTAAGCTGGAGGATTGCCTGTTAACAATCTTTCCTTGGTTCAGACAGTTTTGTTCTTCCCAATTTCTCTATCATCACAGAAATTGCCAACTCATTTCATAAAATTGTTACAGGAGTGAGCTAGAACGTTTTTGACTTGAGGGAAAACAAAAAGCACAACAAGCATTAGCAAAGCCATTAAGATCTCTGGCGCTAGCTCCCAGCCTTTTGACCTTAATAAGCAACTTAATAAGCGTTAAAATCATTTAAAGGCTCATACCAAAGTAAACAAATTATTGCCCGAGTGGAGAGTGACACCTTGAATGTCAACAAACAGTGTTGTCTAAGTGGAAGCTGATGGGGTTTAAGCAACGAGCTACTATGTAAAAATATGAAACAGTGCGCGCTCTTGTAATTTTTCTTGACTTCTAAGTTGGAAAAAAGAGGCTTTACCATTTTCATTTTTGTGTTAAACGTGCATAGAGTCACATTCCTCTCCAACTTTAATATATTTCAGAGTTCATAAAATATTATACAGTGAGGGACATGGAGATTTTACTTACAGCACTCATGAATGCAAGTCCTTTTGGAAGGATGTCAATATCTTCAGCACCAGTCTCTGCAATAAAAGAAGAGTACAGGACATTCCTCAAAACTGGATGCTTATGTATATTTAGTACGGACGCGTTCTACTTAATTTATTTCTAAAATAAATTTTAAAAATAATTTAAATAGGCAGTATTTGCGAGTGATTAGGTAGCGATAGTTTTGTAGCTCTACATAACAAGTATTTGCAACCAATAGGTCTCGCATATGTGAGAGTTTGAGTTATTGGCATTGTAAATGATAATGCCTGCGTAAACACTTAGATAAAAGGATTTATCATTTACAATGCCAATTGCTCAAACTGCTGCAAATGCGAGACCTTTGTGGCACCCGCACTAGTGTGTGGGGGAAGAGACTGATGGAGCAGGGTTTTCGTGAAATAAAATCTGCTCGTATTGAACTCCTCAATGTGTGTATTACTAAACAAATGGCATGAAACTAATAGTGCAAGACTGAAGGGGAAAAGATGAAAACTGCGCAAGCGCGTGCTGGGAGAATTGGAGTAGGCCGCAAATGCACATGCAAAAAGTCGAGAGATTATTTTCCATTAACATTTAGGAAATAGTAAGCAGTGCGTAAGGAAAGAGAAGCAAGTGAAAACTTTTAAAGAGCGTTTAATAGTAGAGTTTAATATAGCCTTATAGCTCGTCATAGCGGGCTATACTGGCCATTAAAGTCCCGCTCCCTTGTTAAAGGCCCTCGCCTTCGGCTCGGGCCTTTAACAAGGGAGCAGGACTTTAATGGCCGGTATAGCCCATCTATGAAGGGCTATAAGCCTATTAGAACATTCTGCCACTAGAGGGCAGAATGTTCTAACAAATTAAACAAAGGCCTCTCGGAGCCTGAGGGGATTGAAATCCCCAAGGGCTCCGAGAAGCCTTTGTTCAAACAACATTGGGATGTTGCTCTGCGGGATTTTACCAGCCTGTAGAAGCATGGAGCACTCCATTGTATTCAATGGAGTGCTCCACATTCCAATGTTCTAATAAAATGATAAATAATGCTTGTATTTGTTCTTCCTTGAAGCATATTCTACTGCCCTGCAGAAAAAGCCAAGAGACTTTTTAGAATTAACGTGGCATTTTAGAAATATAGAAAGGGGAAACTGTGATCTGTCCTTCGCAAGTTACTGATGAACAGCCAAGTTTGTGCAGAGGAAAATTAGATAAAATAAATGGAATTTCGTTGCCGAGCGGAGCACGAGGACATTTGTCCTACACATTGATACATGAGTGAGATGGAGAAGCGTACAACCACGGAAGCTTGATATTAGAGTTTCCTCTGCTGGAAGTTGATTACAATGTGCGAAACTAAACAAAGGGACATTTAAAAGTTTGTCACGGCGAGAGTGGTGTGACTAAACACCCCCCGTTTTGGACCAATTAAATTTAATAAATCCATGTGAGATGACACAATGAGGGTTGGACCTTTAGTGAATTTAGGGTATAACAGTGAAAAGGTGGAGTTAGAGCGCGTTTTCCTTACTTTGAGAGAGGAGAGAGCCGTGTTGCTGTTTCCTAATTCTATCGGCTGGCTGTTGTTCTGCTGATCCTGACTCTTTGACTTTGCTCCTCAACTCTTCTTGAGGTGCCCAGCTTCCTCTCATGGCCAGAGGGTAGCTTTTCCTGATTTCTAGAAACCTTTCAAGAGTGGTTAGTATGATATTCTGAATTTGCATAAATCTATATGCAAATGTTTCCTTTGTCTCTACGCCTATGCACTCACTCATTGCACTGACATTTGAGATGTACTATTGATGTTTATTTGCTAACGTTACTTTTGTGTGATGACCTATGATTCTAGCTGTATTGTACTTGATGAGCAATTCACAAATATTTAGATAAAGCATTTTAACCCCTTCGCTGCTAGGCCTTTTTCCCCCCTGTGCTAAGCCTTTTTTGGCTATTTGGGGTAGTGCGCGCTTAGGCCCCTGTAACTTTTTGACCACATAAGGTATCCACGCCAAATTTGCGTCCTTTTTTCTAACATCATGGGGATTGTAAAGGTACCCAGGGTTTGTGGATTCCCCTGGAGGGGACCCAGAAATTAGCCAAAATACAGCAAAATTTTGTTTTTTTGGGGAAAAATGCGAAAAAAGGGCTACAGATGAAAGCATCTTGTTTTTTCCCTGCAAATGGCATCAAAAAAGGGGTTGTGGTGCTGAAATCACCATCTTCCCAGCTTTCAGGGACAAGCAGACTTTTGTCAGAAAACCAACTTTTTTTACACAGTTTTGGCATTTTTCTGGGACATAGCCTATTTTTGCTATTTTTTGTGCTTTCAACCTCCTTCCAGTTAATGGTAGAAATGGGTATGAAACCAATAATGGATCCTGAAAAGCTATACATTTCTGAAAAGTAGATAAAATTCTGAATTCAGCAAGGGGTCATTTGTGTAGATCCTTAAAGTTTTCCTTATAGAAACTAACAGTTAAATAAAGGAAAAATTGAAAATTAGTTGAAAAAAACAGCCATTTGTGTCAACGTTTTCACCTGTAACTTCTTCTAATTATGACAGCTATTTGAAAGCAATATACCGTTATATCCGCTGGACCTTTCTGGTTGTGGGGATATATAGGACTTGTAGATTCACCAAGAACCCGACGAACCCAGAGCCAATAACTGAGCAGCATCTTGCAATGGTTTTTTATTATGTACCGGGTATATAGCAATTATTTTGGGAAAATGTATACATGGAAAAATTGTTATGAAAGACACCTATGTATTTCTGAAATGGGAACAAAATGTAGATTTTAGAAACAGTAGATATTTGCACATTTCTGAAATTGGGAGTACCCATACTAGCATGAGAATTATAGGTCATTTTTCAAAATGACTTATTTTTTACACATTGTCTTTCATTTGGAAGGCAGAAATGCATCGAAAGTCAATAGGTAATAACAGTTGCTCTACAATTCTGTGTTACCCTAAGTCTCCCGATAAAAATGGTACCTCACTTGTGTGGGTAGGCCTTGTGCCCACAACAGGAAATGGCTCAAAATGCAACGTGGACGTACCACATTTTCCCAATGAAAAATTACCCTTTTTTGCAAAGTGCCTAGCTGTAGTTTTTGAACCCTAGCTCTGCGGGCACTAAGGAAACCTAGCAAACCTATACATTTTTGTAAACTAGACACCCAGGGGAATTCAGGATGGGGTGACTTGACTGGCTCTCACCAGGTTCTGTTACCCAGAATCCCTTGCAAACCTAAAAATTGGCAAAAAAAACACATTTTCCTCACTTTTCTGTGGTGGAAAGTTCTGGAATCTGCGTGGATCCACAAAATTCCACCCACCCCGCGTTCCCCAATGGTCTTCCAAAACAAATGGTACCTCACTTGTGTGGGTAGGCCTAGTGCCCACGACAGGAAGCAGCGCAAAGCGCAACGTGGACGCACCACATTTTCACAGTGAAAATGACCCTTTTTTTGCAAAGTGCCTAGCTGTAGTTTTTGAACCCTAGCTCTGCCGGCACTTAGGAAACCTAGCAAACCTATACATTTTTGACAAGTAGACACTCAGGGGAATCAAGGATGGGGTGACAGGACTGGCTCTCACCAGGTTCTGTTACCCAGAATCCCTTGCAAACCTAAAAAATTGGCAAAAAAACCACATTTTCCTCACTTTTCTGTGGTGGAAAGTTCTGGAATCTGCGTGGATCCTCAAAATTCCACCCACCCCTCGTTTCCCAAGGTCTTCCGAAAAAAATGGTACCTCACTTGTGTGGGTAGGCCTGGTGCCCGCGACAGGAAGCAGCGCAAAACGCAACGTGGATGCACCACATTTTCACAGTGAAAAATGACCCTTTTTTTGCAAAGTGCCTAGCTGTAGTTTTTGAACCCTAGCTCTGCCGGCACTTAGGGAAACCTAGAAAACCTATACATTTTTGAAAAGTAGACACCCAGGGGAATCCAGGATGGGGTGACTTGACTGGCTCTCACCAGGTTCTGTTACTCAGAATCCCTTGCAAACCTAAACAATTGGTAAAAAAAACATAATTTCCACACTTTTCTGTGGTGGAAAGTTCTGGAATCTGCGTGGATCCACAAAATTCCACCCACCCCGCATTCCCCAAGGTCTTCCGAAAAAAATGGTACCTCACTTGTGTGGGTAGGCTTAGTGCCCGCGGCAGGAAGCAGCGCAAAACGCAACGTGGACGCACCACATTTTCACAGTGAAAAATGACCCTTTTTTTGCAAAGTGCCTAGCTGTAGTTTTTTAACCCTAGCTCTGCCGGCACTTAGGAAACCTAGAAAACCTATACATTTTTGAAAAGTAGACACCCAGGTGAATCCAGGATGGGGTGACTTGACTGGCTCTCACCAGGTTCTGTTACTCAGAATCCCTTGCAAACCTAAAAATTGGCAAAAACCACATTTTCCTCACTTTTCTGTGGTGGAAAGTTCTGGAATCTGCGTGAATCCACAAAATTCCACCCACCCCGCATTCCCCAAGGTCTTCCGAAAAAAATGGTACCTCACTTGTGTGGGTAGGCCTAGTGCCCGCGGCAGGAAGCAGCGCAAACGCGACGTGGACGCACCACATTTTCACAGTGAAAAATGACCCTTTTTTTGCAAAGTGCCTAGCTGTAGTTTTTGAACCCTAGCTCTGCCGGCACTTAGGGAAACCTAGCAAACCTATACATTTTTGAAAAGTAGACACCCAGGGAAATCCAGGATGGGGTGACTTGACTGGCTCTCACCAGGTTCTGTTACCCAGAATCCCTTGCAAACCTAAAAATTGGCAAAAAACACATTTTCCTCACTTTTCTGTGGTGGAAAGTTCTGAATCTGCGTGGATCCACAAAATTCCACCCACCCCGCGTCCCCCAAGGTCTTCTGAAAAAAATGGTGTCTCACTCGGGTGGGAGGCCCAGTACCTCGCGACAGGCAAGGGCCCACAACGTATTGAGGCGACCTCAAAATGGCCTATCACAAAACGACCTGGTTTTGCAAGGGGGTCCCATGACGCTTTGGCCCGGGCTCGGCGGCCACCTAGGGAAACCTACCAAACCACACATTTCTGAAGTAGACACTCGGGATTCCAGGGAGGTATGGCCTGCGTGGATCTCCCAACGTTTTCTACCCAGAATCCCTGCAAACCTGACATTTTGCTGACAAAATCCCTTTTTCACACATTTTTCTGTGGTAAGTTGTGGCATCACGGGGCTGACACAAATTTCCTACCACCCAGCGCTTCCTCAGGTCTCCCGATAAAAATGGTGCTCACTCGGGTGGGAGGCCCAGTACCGCTACAGGCAAGGGCCCACAACGTATTGAGGCTGATCGCAAAATGGTCCTATCACAAAACGACCTGGTTTTGCAAGGAGATCCCATGACGCTTTGGCCCTGGCTCAGCGGCCACCTAGGGAAACCTACCAAACCCACACATTTCTGAAAAGTAGACACCCGGGCGATTCCAGGAGGTATGGCTTGCGTGATCCCCCAACGTTTTCACCCAGAATCCCCTGCAAACCTGACATTTTGCTCAAAGTCCCTTTTTCACACATTTTGTGTGGTAGTTGTGGCATCACGGGCTGACACAAATTTCCTACCACCCAGCGTTACCCCAGGTCTCCCGTTAAAAATGGTGCCTCACTCGGGTGGGAGGCCCAAGGTACTCGCGACAGGCAAGGGCCCACAACGTATTGAGGCGACATCAAAATTGCCTGTCACAAAATGTTTTGGGCCCTTGCCTGTCGCGGGCACTTGGGCCTCCCACCCGAGTGAGTCACCATTTTTATCGGGAGACCTTGGGGAACGCTGGGTGGTAGGAAATTTGTGTCAGCCCCATGATGCCACAACTTTACCACACAAAAATGTGTGAAAAAAGTGATTTTTTTTTCAGCAAAATATCAGGTTTGCAGGGGATTCTGGGTAAGAAAACGTTGGGAGATCCACGCAAGCCATACCTCTCTGGAATCCCCCGGGTGTCTACTTTTCAGAAATTTGTGGGATTGGTAGGTTTCCCTAGGTGGCCGCCGAGCCCCGGGCCAAAACATCATGGGACCCCCCTTGCAAAACCAGGTCGTTTTGTGATAGGCCATTTTGAGGTTGCCTCAATATTTTGTGGGCCCTTGCCTGTCGCGGGTACTTGGGCCTCCCACCCGAGTGAGGCACCATTTTTATCGGGAGACCTGGGGGAACGCTGGGTGGTAGGGAATTTGTGTCAGCCCCGTGATGCCACAACTTACCACACAAAAATGTGTGAAAAAAGTGATTTTTTTCAGCCAAATTTCAGGTTTGCAGGGGATTCTCGGTAAGAAAACGTTGGGAGATCCACGCAAGCCATACCTCCTGGAATCCCCGGGTGTCTACTTTTCATAAATGTGTGGGTTTGGTAGGTTTCCTAGGTGGCCGCCAAGCCCCGGGCTAAAACGTCATGGGACCCCCCCGGGAAAACCAGGTCGTTTTGTGATAGGCCATTTTGAGGTCGCCTCAATATGTTGTGGGCGCTTGCCTGTCACGGGTACTTGGGCCTCCCACCCGAGTGAGGTACCATTTTTATCGGGAGACCTGGGGGAACGCTGGATGGTAGGAAATTTGTGTCAGCCCCATGATGCCACAACTTTACCACACATAAATGTGCGAAAAAAGTGATTTTTTCAGCAAAATATCAGGTTTGCAGGGGATTCTGGGTAAGAAAACGTTGGGGGATCCACGCAAGCCATACCTCCCTGCAATCCCCCGGGTGTCTACTTTTCAGAAATGTGTGGGTTTGGTAGGCTTCCCTAGGTGGCCGCCGAGCCCCGGGCCAAAACGTCATGGGACCCCCCTTGCAAAACCAGGTCGTTTTGTGATAGGCCATTTTGAGGTCGCCTCAATACGTTGTGGGCCCTTGCCTGTCGTGGGTACTTGGGCCTCCCACCCGAGTGAGGCACCATTTTTATCAGGAGACCTGGGGGAAAGCTGGGTGGTAGGAAATTTGTGTCAGCCCGGTGATGCCACATTTTTCCCACACAAAATTTCAGGTTTGCAGGGGATTCTGGGTAGGAAAACTTTGGGGGACCCAAGCAAGCCATACCTCGCTGGACTCCCCCGAGTGTCTAGTTTTCAGAAATGTGTGGGTTTGGTAGGTTTCCTAAGATGGCCGCCGAGCCCAGGGCCAAAAACCTCACTGGTGTGGGTGGTTCAAGTACCCGCAACAGGCAAGGGCCCAAAACGTATTGAGGAGACATCAAAATGATCTATCACAAAACAAGCTGGTTTTGCAAGGGGAGTCACCTGGGTTTTTGGCCCCGGCTCGGCGGCCATCTTGGGAAACCTACCAAACCCACACATTTCTGAAAACTAGACACCCGGGGAGTCCAGCGAGGTATGGCTTGCGTGGATCCCCCAACGTTTCCTACCCAGAATGCCCTGCAAACCTCAAATTTAGCTGGAAAAAATCACTTTTTCTCAAATTTCTGTGTGGGAAAGTTCTGGAATCTACGTGGATCCACAAATTTCCTACCACACAGTGTTCCCCCATGTCTCCCGATAAAAATGATACCTCACTCGCGTGGGTGGGTCAAGTACCCGCGACAGGAAAGGGCCCACAACCTATTGAGGCGACATCAAAATTACCTATCACAAAACAACCTGGTTTTGCAAGGGGGGTCCCATGAGTTTTTGGCCCTGAGCTCGGTGGCCAACTAGGGAAACCTACCAAACCCACACATTTCTGAAAACTAGACACCCGGGGGAGTCCCTAACGTTTTCCTACCCAGAATCCCCTGCAAACCTCAAATTTAGCTGAAAAAATCACTTTTTTCTCAAATTTCTGTGTGGGAAAGTTCTGGAATCTACGTGGATCCACAGATTTCCTCCCACCCAGCGTCCCCCCAGATCTCCTGATAAAAATGATACCTCACTCGCGTGGGTGGGTCAAGTACCCGCAACAGAAAAGGGCCCAAAACCTATTGAGGCGACATCAAAATTACCTATCACAAAACAACCTGGTTTTGCAAGAGGGGTCACCTGGGTTTTTGTCCCCGGGCTCGGCGGCCATCTTGGGAAACTACCAAACTCCAAACATTTCTGAAAGCTAGACACCCGGGGAGTCCAGCGAGGTATGGCTTGCGTGGGTCCCACAACGTTTTCCTACCCAGAATTCCCTGCAAACATCAAATTTAGCTGAAAAATCACTTTTTCCATACATTTTTGCGTGGGATCACCGTGCCGGCACAAATGTCCTACCACCCAGCGCTTCCCTTGTTCTCCCGAGTAAAATGATACCTCACTTGTGTGGGTGGGCCAAAGGCCTGTGACTGGGAAGAGCCCAAAACATAGGGATTTAGGGTATAGCACCGAGAATTCTAAGCGCTACATTTTTTTTAAAATACGTTTTTAGCCAGTTCTGCTTTGGACACCCACACAAGTGAGGTATCATTTTATTCGGGAACAAGGGCAACGCTGGGTGGTAGGACATTTGTGCCAGCATGGTGATTCCACGCAAAAATATGTGGAAAATATTTTTTCAGCTAAATTTGAGGGTTGCAGGGGATTCTGGGTAGGGAAACGTTGGGGATCCACGCAATCCATACCTCATTGGACTCCCAGGGTGTCTAGTTTTCAGAAACATGTGGGATTGGTAGGTTTCCCTAGATGGCGGCGAACCCAGGGCCAAAAACCAGGTGCCCCCCAAAACCAGGTAGTTTTGTTATAGGTAATTTTGAAGTCTCCACAATACGATTTGGGCCATTTCCTGTTTCAGCCACTATGCCTACCCACACAAGTGAGGTACCATTTTTATCGGGAGCCCTGGGGGAACGCAGGGTGGTAGGGAAATTTGTGGATCCACGCAGATTCCAGAACTTTCCCACATAGAAATTTGAGTAAAAGTGATTTTTTCAGCTAAATTTGAGGTTTGTAGGGATTCTGGGTAAGAAACTTTTGGAGGACCCACGCAAGCCATACCTCGCTGGACTCCTCCGGGTGTCTAGTATTCAGAAATGTGTGAGTTGGGTAGGTTTCCTAGATGGCTGCGTCGAGCCCGGGGCCAAAAACTCATGGGACTCCCCCTGCAAAACCAGGTTGGTTTGTGATAGGTAATCTTGATGTCGCCTCAATAGGTTTTGGGCCATAGCCTGTCACGGGTACTTGACCCATCCACACAAGTGAGGTACCATTTTTCACGGAAGACGTTGGGGGACGCGGGGTGGGTGGAATTTGTACATCCACGCAGATTCCAGAACTTTCCACCACAGAAATGTGAGGAAAATGTGTTTTTTGGACATATTTTTAGGTTTGCAAGGGATTCTGGGTAACAGATCCTGGTGAGAGCCAGTCAAGTCACCCCATCCTGGATTCCCCTGGGTGTCTAGTTTTCAAAAAATGTATAGGTTTGCTAGGTTTCCTAGGTGCTGGCAGTGTTAGGGTTCAAAATCTACAGCTAGGCACTTTGCAAAAAAGGGTCCGTTTTCACTGTGAAAATGTGGTGTGTCCACGTTGCGTTTGGGCCGTTTCCTGTCGCGGGCACTAGGCCTACCCACACATGTGAGGTGCCATTTTTCTCGGAAGACTTTGGGAACGCGGGATGGGTGGAAATTTGTGGATCCACGCAGATTCCAGAACTTTCCACCACAGAAATGTGAGGAAAATGTGTTTTTTTGACAAATGTTTCGGTTTGCAAGGGATTCTGGGTAACAGAACCTGGTGAGAGCCAGTCAAGTCACCCCATCCTGGATTTCCCTGGGTATCTAGTTTTCAAAAATGTATAGGTTTGCTAGGTTTCCCTAGGTGTCGGCAGAGTTAGGGTTCAAAATCTACAGCTAGGCACTTTGCAAAAAAAGGGTCCGTTTTCACTGTGAAAATGTGGTGTGTCCATGTTGCGTTTTGGGCCGTTTCCTGTCGCGGACACTAGTCCTACCCACACAAGTGAGGTACCATTTTTCTCGAAAGACTTTGGGGAACGCGGGGTGGGTGGAATTTTGTGGATCCACGCAGATTCCAGAACTTTCCACCACAGAAATGTGAGGAAAATGTGTTTTTTGGACACATTTTTAGGTTTGCAAGGGATTCTGGGCAACAGAACCTGGTGAGAGCCAGTCAAGTCAGCACATCCTGGATTCCCCTGGGTGTCTAGTTTTAAAAATGTATAGGTTTGCTAGGTTTCCTAGGTGCCGGCAGAACTAGGAACCAAATTCAACAGGTAGGCACATTCCGAAAAAAGTCAGTGCCTAGTGGGCTTTCTGCCGCCCTGGGAAGGGGGAAATCAGGGCTATTGCCCCGATATGCCCCCGAGGGGGCAGAAAGACTGTGGCTATTCTTTTGGGTGGTCGGGGCATTTGGATGTCCATTCTGGTCAGCCCCCACCCCTGCGTATAAAAAAGCCAGCATAATCGCTGGCACATAGTGGGCTTTCTGCCCCCCCGGGGGGCAGATCAGGGGCTACTGCCCCCATCTGCCTCCTGGTAGGGGCAGAAAGACAGTGACATCTTTTTGGGGTGGGTGGGGGCATTTGCATGTCCATTCTTGGCAGCCCCCACCCCGAACTTTGTAAAAAAAAATCCCTGGTGGCTAGTGGGCTTTCAGCCCCCGGGGGGCAGATAAGGTGCTATTTCCCCATTTGCCTCCCAGGGGGGGCAGAAAGACTGTAGCATTTTTTTGGGGTAGGGGCATTGACATGCCCATTTTGGGCAGCCCCCACCTCTACCTATATAAAAATCCCTGGCGCTTAGTGGGCTTTCTGCCCCCTCCCGGGGGGCAGATCAGGGCTATTGCCCCCATCTGCCTCCTGGGGGCATAAAGTCTTTTTTTCTTTGGGGTAGGGTGAGGGCATTTGCATGCCCATTCTGGGCAGCCCCCACCCCGGGCCTATAAAAAAACTCCCTGGCATCTAGGGTGTTTCTGAACCTCGGGGGCAGAAAGACTGGAATTTCGTGGGGAGGGGTGGGGGCATTGGCATGCCCATCTTGGGCAACCCCCACCCCTAAATTTATCGAGGGAAAAAAACCCTGGTGTCTAGTGGGCTTTCCACCTCGGGGGCAGAAAGACTGTACTTTACTGCTGGGTGGGGGCATTGGCATGCCCATATTGGGCAGCCCTACCCCAAATTATAATTTAAAAAAATCCCTGGTATCTAGTGGGCTTTCTGCCCCGGGGGAGATTGGGGGCTACTGCCCCATCTACTCTCCCAGGGGGCAGAAAGACTAATCATGCCAAAAATGTTATGGGGGAGCAGAGGCCCTTGCCCAAGGGGCCGCTCCCCCTCCCTGATGCCTAGTGGGTGGATCCCTGCTTCGGGGATCGCCCTCTGGGGCGATCCCCAAGCAGGGATCCACTAGGAGGGGTACCATTGGAAAGGAGATTCTCCCCTTTCCAACGATACCTCTCCTGAGTTTCTACGTGCTCAGGGGCTGAGATAGCCCCCTGAGCACGTAGAAACTGAAACTGAAATGAGCCTCTTGGCTCATTTCAGCTTCAGTTTCACTGAAAATGACATCAGCGCGACGTGCGCGCCGATCGTCATCTCAGGGAAACCAGGGGTCTCTGGGAGCTGGGGAAGCTCTTCCCCAGCTCCTGAGGCTTTAGGGGAGCAAGGGAATCCTCTGGTGCCCGCACCAGAGGGATTTCCGTGCTGGGTGTCATGACGAGCTGGACTCGTCATGAGCACACGACCACTGTGTGCCATGACGAGTCCAGCTCGTCATGAGCATGGAAGGGGTTAAACTCACAAAAGGAGTTTGTCGTCATTAGTATCATAATTTTGTTGAAAGAAGAGATTATTCTATGGGGAATTCTGATATTATTTTGCTAATCCTAACCAACTAAATAAAGATTCATCGCCAAGAAAAGGAATAAATAGGATGAACAAATTGGTAAATTTGGTTAAAACTCACCCAGCGTGAAGGGGTGATTAGGTATTAGATTGGGTCCAGATGATAGAACTTGTCAGTCCCTAATCGCTGGATCAAGACGGACAGGGCAGAGTACAGTTATGAGAGGACACACGAAAGACAGTCAGCTTGCAAGCAAGAGAGATCCAGTGAGGGGAGGGAGACAGAAATAAGAGACACCCAGCGAGAGACAGTCTGAAGATTCATAAGAGACAGCCAGAGTAAGGGTATGCAAGAGACAGCTAGTAAGAGAGGGAGCGTGACTCGGACAATGAGAGTGATTGACAGGCACCAATTGCAAAGAAGAGGTAGGTAATGTGAGGGTAGCAAGAGACCGACAGGGCGGAGTACAGTCAGTGAGAGGACACCAAGAGACAGCTTGGAAGCAAGAGGGATCCAGTGTGAGGGGAGCAAGACAGAAAGAAGAGACAAGCACTAAAAAGGTACCAAGAGACAGTCTGAAGGTACATAAGAGACAGCCAGAGTGAGGGTATGCAAGCGTTGGCTAGTGAGAGAGGGAGCAGGACTTACAGAGCGAGAGAGCAATTGACAAGCACTGAGGAGAGACTGGTAGGGTGAGGGGGGAAAAAGACCGAGAGGGCGGCGTACGACTGTCTCGGACACACAAGAGACTGTCAGCTTGCAAGCAAGAGAGATCCAGTGTGAGGGGAGGGAGACAGAAAGGCAGAAAGAAGAGACAATCAGCGAGAACGTAAGAGAGAGACAGTCTGAAGGTACATAAGAGACAGCCAGGGTGAGGGGTGCAAGAGACGGCTAGTAAGAGTGGGAAAATGACTGGTTCATTGAGGGTAACTGACAGGCACCGAGGGCAAGGGAAGGACGGGTAGTGTGAGGGGGAAGCAGAGTGACAGCAGGGCAGAATCAAGAGTGCAAACAAGAAAGAGACAGACAGTTTTGAAGTAAGCAGACAGCCAGCAACAGCAGATGCAAGAGTCAGCCATGACTGCGTCACCAGGGCGCAGGAAGGTCGATGGACAGGTGGGAGGGGCCAGAGCGAAAGTGGGGGGGGCTAAAAATTACCTGAAAGTTTCTGAAAGTTTTGCAAGAGGAGGGGAAGAGATGAAGAGAGGGCCTCAGGTAGGGAGGGGAGGGGAAAGACTCATGGGGAGGGGGGCCTGATCGCGAGTCCTGGGATAACAAAAGAGACAGGCTCAGAGAGAGATGAACTGGGGCAGATCCAGGTTCAGAAGTTTTGGGGGTGGTTGGGTACCGTGTGGAATGGTGTGTGGGGGAGGGAGGGGTGCGAAGACGTAGGTGACGCTGAGAACACAGACTCTGATAGACACTTAGGAGGGGCGAGGAAGAGACGTATGCCCAGGAGCACACTGTGTGCTGGGAGCGAGACATGACTCCATGTGTCACTGTTCATGCAATGCAGTGAAATGTGTGGCTCCGGGCAAGGAAAAGAACAGCAAGTTAGTGTGCATGTCGGTCGTGTGTGGATAGTGGGTCCAACAGCAGCTGAGACTGGCTCTCCCACCACCACCCTCTGAAGGAGCAGTGAACAGGGTCTAGGCCACTGAAGGGGCCCCTCTGCAGCTCACCCTGGGCAGAGGACTGCTGGAATGGATGGTGCAGGCTGTGCCAAGCTGTGTTGTGTCTAGTACCCACCTTTAAAGGGGCCACATCTGAAACGAGTGCTGAGAGGAGGGAGGGTTGGGGGGAATGCGGGCGGGGAAGCTACACATGGAGCAAGGCCGAAAACGAGCTCCACCGAAGCTGTAAGACCCCCATATTTCACAATACCAACCGCAAACAAGTGCATGGTATTGTTTGAGACCTCAGGATTTTGAATGCATCGAAATACCTGTATTTTCCTGAACGCTCTGGGTCAGCCGGTGCCTGAAGCACGGTACCATGGGGTGCAGTGCTTTCTTTAACCGAGGCACCGCCACTTACTTTCGCTTCCTTTCGTAGAGCAACGAGGCCGGAAAGTGACAGGCGGGAGAGAGGCTGGGGAGGGGGTGGAATTAATGGGGCAGGAAGTAAAAAAATTAGATACACTTTGTAACAGCAGTGGTGCCCCTCTCCACCGCCACATAATAATCAACAGAGTGACGGTGATCGAAGCACTTCCGTGTCATCCCAGGTGGCTGATATGGCAACTGGGACAGAGCTGCAATATCAAAAAACAAGGGCCGCTGGGGTAAAGTAAACAAACACCCCACTGAGACCTCCAGCACAAGCGCTGTGTAGGCTCTACATAAAAAACAGACTACACGTAGGGACTGCATGCGCGTCGCTGCTCATATCCGCACAAAACTCCATGGGAGTGAACTTTAAAAAAAAGGTGGGACATGCACCCACCATTAGCTATTTGCAGGCTACTATTTTTAAATGAGAGACACAAAAACCAATCCAATGCGTGGGAGGAGTCAGACCCGGCAAAGTACAGACAACAGATCGCCTAACAGCGCAAGCGCTGTTTAGGCTCGACCTAACAAGGGCACTGTTTATCCACCATCTTCTTGTTCATACAGAGAGGTTAGTGGTAGAAAGTGTGCGTAAGCTGACAATATGTAGGTAGAAATTGATACGTATAGCTAGTAGTACAAACATGAGTGATTTTAGACTGTAGTCTTGATGCCATTGTACCAAACAAGTGCTATTTATGCCCATTTTCATACATGGTGAGATTTTGGAGACCTAAACCATGGCTCTGTGATTCTTCAGAAGTATTTCAAGAAATCTACTACTGTGTTTTCAAAAAATTGCAAAATGTTTTACCACTGTCAGATCAAGATAATTTAACACAGCATCAGGTGACCAATTGTCAAAGCTACTCATATTTCTTGGCTACAGGTGAAAGCTGTGAACCTGTCTCTAGCTTTATGAATTTGACCACCAAATGGGAAAATTAATAGATTCTAAGATAAGGATCAATTCACTGAGCCATTTCTGGATGATTTATACTGTCGTGTCTTAGTTAGGCTCATAAAGAAACACATTTGTAAGCATGACAATGCTGGATTAGTTTCTTTGAAACTGCTTTGCTTACAGATTCCGCTTTGCTTAACATTATCACCACTCCTTGAACAGCATGTACAAGACCTCGACACACATTGTGCAAATGTCTTTCTATTTTTCATCCACGAGGCGACACAGTTATCTATAGACCATAACAATGCTGACTGGCACAGGACTCGCAAGGATGCTTTTCATTATAAATAAACAAGCATTTCTGGGTTTAGGCAGAGGAGCGCTTTGCTGTCATTGCCGAGGTTTCTACACGCTGAAGCTTCGGCCCAGCAGCTTGCTGATAGCTCTGTGAAGGGTGTCCAGCTCGTGACCAAGACGGGGACCTTACATTCTTTCCCTTCTGGTAACCTGGGTTGGATTATCCAGTATGGGGATTCTTGGCAGCACACACACACACACACACACAGCCTAGACTCTTAGGTTAGGGACTGCATAGTAGGAGTTCACCCGATTTCTAGATTGTTTTATACGCCTGCATGTTTACACTGTATTAGCACAATGGTTTGAACTTTTTATTCTGTTCGCTGTCTTGGTACTTCTAATAACTTCCAATAACTTTCATCTGCTCCTGTTTATTGATCGTTGCAGCACATATATTTTATACAAGAAACACATTGGTTTAATAAACATTGAAAACTTCCCTCTCTGTATTCCTTGTATATTTCTCTGATAATAAGAGAGCACAAGTGACTGAGCAAAAGGGTTCTAGATCTGTTACCATGATCACTGGGGGTCAGGGTTGTCATGTTCAATGGTTGTCAGAACCATTTGTTACCCGCCTAGGTTTAGGGGTACTTGTGGTGGCACTGTGAGCTAGCTGGTCTATAGGACAACATATCCAGAGGAGGTGCATAGAATCAGTCTGGCACCATCCCAACGGTTATGCCATCCACAAATGTGCAGCTCCTACTGTAGGGTGGAAACTACACGACAATACAAGTAAAAAGTTATGTCACATATCCCATATGGGTCACTAGATGCAATCCCTGGCTTGCAATTTCCTACCCCAAGAACTGCCTTTGCTATACTTTCTCAGGGGTCATGGAGGCAGGAGAAGAAACACAAAATGAACAGAACTCCAAGAGCCACGTTCACTTACTAAAGTGTTCACTCTCTGGCCTTTCAACAGCCCTTCTGCCACAAATTGGAGGCTGTTGAGGAATAAAGGGTGTGACAAGGGTCAATCATGTCAATCCTGTGATGTCATTCAGTGTTCAAAGAACTTTATGGGCCACATTTACCAGCATTTTGTGCTGTGTGTGCATAACAAAAGTGACACAAACCAGCACAAAATAGTTTTTTTTTTAACTTTCCAGCGCAAAACTTGTTTTGCTCTCAAAATTGCCTAAAAGGTCAGGTGGGGTCAGGTCAGGTCAGGTGGGGGGGAAGAAGCTTCCTATTGCAGACAGCCAAGACCTGGAACCTTCTCCCAATCACGATAAAAAGCAGCCCTTCGCTTTTGTCTTTTAGAAAAGCCGTAAAAACCTGGCTCTTTACCTCTTAAGTCAGCTCATTACCTTTCTGGCAATCTTTCGCACATCGACCCCTAGCGCCAAGACGCCTCCGGGCAATCGTGCGCTCTATACATTTTCAAATCAAATTAAAAGTAACACAAAGCAGCGCAAAGCGCTGCTCTCCGTTACTTAGGCTCAAGAGGACATTACATGAGCATTCCCATGCAACCACCCATGCTTTTTTAAGCAAAACCCTATCTACCAAAAATTTGAGACAGGGTTTTGCATCACAAATTAACGCCATTTGAAAGTGGGCGTTAAAAGGAGAAATGTTTACATTTCTCCTTTCTTTTCCAACTTTTCATGTGTGCTGTACTGTACAGCACACATACAAAGTAGGAAAAGTCTTAAAAGTCGTCTAGGCATAGGATTTTATACTGGAAGGGTACTCTTCCAGGACAAAATCTATGCTAGACTCACGCATAAACCCTTGCCCTATGGCGCAAAGGTGTGTGCATGGCGTTCTGCAACAAAATTCTGCGCCAGCACTAGGGAGAGGAGAGAGCCCATATCTCTGTAGATATGGCGTTCTCCAGGTCTCTCCTTCTCATGCAATGAGGTGCAGCATTTTTGAATGATGCACAGCATTGCATAATAATTTAATAAGTCCGGCCCTATCGTTGTTACCTGCTACTCCTTATCAGTTTGGTTAACTAATGACCATGTGCATGCTTGAGTTACTGGCATTGCAGTGTCAGAAATGTGTATGTCTCGAATGCCAAGGTGTTAAGAATGCACAAAAAGTGTGTGTAATTCTAAATTCATATGAACTTTCAGTTATGTTTTTGTATTATCATATCAGTGAATCTTAACTACATAGTTTATGACTATTCCGTGAGACTCCGAAACTGGTCCCAGGATGCTTGTTTCCAGTCCAGGGAGGACCTGGCCTGCCAGTTCGGGCTGGACTGTTCCCGTGGGGAGCAGGGTCAAGACTGATTTGCATATGGCTGGGTTTAAACTGGAATGGTATGGGGAGGAAATAAACAATGGATTTAGACCCAGATCTCTGTACTGGGGTGAATGTTTCACATTGTTCAACATTCTGTCCATCAATTGTTCTTTTTGCATATTCCGGGGGTTATTTATGAGCCCTTGCGTCACTTTTACGCTACCAGTGCGTCACTTTTTGTGACACATAGGCAGCTTAAGAAATGCGCCATGTTGAGCTTTATTTACAAAGTGACGCATCTAGGCAGTAAACCCCTGCGCCACATTATACCTGCACCAAATATAATGTATGCAGGGTGGGCGTTCCCCTGCAAAAAGTCTCGTAGAAGTGGCGCATTGAAATCTATGAGATTTCAGTGCGCCACTTCTAGGACGCCATTGCGTCAATATCTTACACCTCCCTCACAGCAGGCGTAAGGCTCACGCAGTCCCTTGCACATGGGGCTTGCCCCATGTGAACAGACGATTGCTGGAGTTGTGTCTGTTTTCAGACACACTCCAGCAATGCATCACTTTTGCGCCTACAGATCCGTCAGAAATACTGACGTATCTGTAACTCCTTGCGACATGATGTGTCATACAGTAAATATGACAAATCCATCATGTCGCAAGGAGGGTGCATTGAAAACTGTTGCATCGCTGTTTTCACGCAGCGATGCGTCAGTTTTCATAAATAATTGATAATTCCATGTGCTCCCACATGCAAGTGGAAGATCACTGACGAGAAGATGGCTTTTGTTGTGTGGTGGAGTGGGGTCCAGTTGGTTTGTTTTGTGTTGTTCATGTGTTGTCTGATTTTGTTAATCTTTCCTACAAATAATTTGTTGAAGATCTTGCATTTGTCTTTTGAGTGTTTTACTGCTGGGTCAAGGAGGGGGTCAATGCAGTACTTGATGTGCTTGAAGATGGCTTTGTTCCTTCATGTTCCTTCTGGGAAAGTAGAGTTGGTGTGGGTGGTTTCATAGAGTATTATCTGCTATCTAAGACTTTTTAATTATATTAGATTGTCAGGGAATAAACCGATGTACCAGGTGTGGATGGCTTAGTGTTAATAGTTAATAATTTCTTTGCAGCCTGGATGTCAACATGTACTTCAAATTTCTAATGCAGAGAGTCAAACTATACTTTTATGTTTCTTTGAGTGGAACAGTGGGCAGTGGGCGAGTAAGCCTTGCTTCAGTGAGGCAGTAAATGAAGGCTAATTATAATGTGCACTGCTACCTTAAAGGGCTTCCCGATGCTAAAGGATTGAAACATGCCTTGGAGGACAAGATTTACCTTTGCCGAATGGCGAGGTCTCAAGCTGCTTCCAGTTTTAGACTGAGGATCACATGGATGGTAGGAGGAAGGGAGTTCCAAGTTTTGGCAGCTAGATGGGAAAAAGAACAGCTGCCTAAACAGATCCTTCTGAAATGATGTATTTGTAATAGATGAGTAGAGTCTGACCTAAATCAATGGGACAGGGTGTAGCACTGGTATTGGTGACAAAGGTACAGAGAACTGTAATGTTATAGGCCCTATGAACCAGTAAAAGTCCTTTGAAACCACCATGGGGCATACGTACAAGTCCCTATCGCCATCACAACGTCACTTACAGTGACATTGTGATCGACGATAGGGGCCTCGCCTTTTTTACAAGGCAGAGTTAGACCACTTAACATGGCTTAACACTGCCTTGTAAATAAGGCCCCTTTCACGCTATGCTTAGCATGAAAGGGGTGGGCAGTGGGTGTTGCGGTGGGTGTTTTTTCTCCTTTTTTTTTCTTTTTCATGTGTGCTGCCTTGTGTAGCACACATGGAAAAAGCAAAATGCCTTTTATTGTTTATGTACAGGAAGTTCCCCCTTCCTGCACATAAACAATCCTTAAAAAAAAAAATATTTTATGACTTCCGTGTGTGCTGCATTAAGCAGCACACACAGAAGTGACAAAATGGCATTTTCAGATTGTTTATGTACAGGAAGGGGTACCTTCCTGTACATAAACAATCTTTCCCCTTCATGCAGACACCCTTGCACTATGGTGCAAGGGTGCCTGCGTTGGAGCTACACTGCCAAGTGTAGTGCCAGCGCAGGGGGAAACACAAGGCTGCACCATATTGTTGTTTAATATGGTGCAGCCTTGAGTTTCTGAAGTGGCGGAGTGAGGCGTTAAGCCATGACAGCTAACGCCTTACTCCGCCACTTCTGTTGTACTTATCCCCCCATGTCTGCAAATGAGGAGCCAATAAAGACATTTCACGAAGGGGGGCCAGACTGACATGGAGATATGTACTCAATTGGATGACCTGCTGAATTTGGACCACTTGTAGATGGTAAAGGAGGAAGTCGGGCAAACCTAAGTTTATTCTATGACTGTTTTATGGGATGACTAACATAGAATTAAGAAGATTTTCTAAGCATTCTTACAATCAAAAAGCAGGATGCAGCAACATGATTGACCTGTGGCTTAAATGTTAAATCTGAGTCAAAGTAGAAGCCGGGTTTTTTTGTTTGATCCTAACTCAGAGGTCACCAGGAAGAGGACCAATGGAACATTGTCACAATTCAGTTTTAAACAATTGTTTCTCATCCAGATGACCACTGCTGAGAGAGATCAAAAAGGATCAGCAGAGCTCTTTGTTAAGAATGGTCCTAATTTCATCTGTTGCAACCAGCAGTGCAATTTCTCTGCTGAAATGAGACTGTAATCCCCAACTGCATGATGTCCAATCGATTATTGGCTTTAAAATATATAGAGAGGAGTCTGTTTACTTCATTCTCTGAAGTCTTAGAAGGTTGGAGAAGAGAGAATAGGCCAATAATTACTTAGTAGTTTTGGTTTAGATGACACCTTCTTCAGTGTCGGAAACACCATGACATGTTTCCAACTGGATGGCGCTTGAGAGGAAGAGAAAGAAGATTATATAATTTAGTGATAGCCGGGGGGGAGGGGGCATGTCTATGGCTACCAGTAAAAGATGAGGTAGACATGGGTAAAATGTTGAGCCTAATTTTATGAATTCAAGGGATGCTTTCATTATTTATATGGACAGCTGGGAGAAATAAGGAAGAAATTAGCCCAATTTCGAGATGCAAGTCTGGGCAATAAATTCCAATGATTCCGTGGAAGGGTGACCTTAATATCCGACCTGGTTGTTTAGAATTCTTTCAAGAAAAAAGGATTTCACACAGCTCTTGTGAAGGTATTAAATGTGTCTGTATTTAAAAGGTCTTCCAAAATGGAGAACATTTAACTGGCTTGGTTTTTAGCTGTTTCAAATCATGAATATTAATAATCTCCACCCAAGGACTTTATAATTCGAGGTGATCCTCAGTGTTTGGTGAAAGGTGACTGGGATGACAGAAGGTCATTCAAGTTCAGTTGCATTGAGTGGATGCAGTTGAGATTAAAAGGAAGCGATGATGAAGTTGAGAGAGTTTTCTATGATTTGTGTAGGTGCAATGACATGTTATTTCATGCTAAAATGTTTATGATTTCCTCAAGCGCAGATTGCATGTTCATTGTTCCAGGGTTATTTTGGGAGAATGACATAATGGGATCCCAGATGTGAGGTTAATGCATGCATTTCTGAAAAGGTCAGCATTTTCCTTACTGCAGGTGTTGCTATGGTCAAATGGTCTCTAGATCAGGTAAAAGGTACCTGTGGAAATGGGGAATTTGCAGGTGATGATATCGGTTCCTAGAGAAATTAGAGCTACAAGTTTGAAGGTGACGACAAAAGTTCAAAGAAAGGAGGTCTATATATTTTACAGATGACTCTAAGGGCCAGATTTGATTTTGTTTCACCGAACACAACATAATGGAGCAAGGCAACCTGCTGCGCTGCATTGCGTGAGAGAACAGAAATACACTATATCTACTAAAATATGGTGCAACTCTTCTCTCTCCCAGCACTGTTGCACTGAGTGCTGCCTAGTGCCAACGCAGGCACCCTAGCACCATGTTGCAAGGAATCCTGTGTTACGGTCAGGATTGTTTTTGTTTTATTCCTCTTCCTCTTTAAATGTTTGTTGAATTACGCAGGACACATTGAAAGAGTAAGTAACAAGGAGAACTAAAGATATTTCTCCTCATTACACCTCTGTCGAGGAAGTGCACCATCTTGGTGCAAACTCAGGATAAAAAATCTTCGGAAATCTGTATTTGCGTCAATATACATGGGTGGGTGGTGGGAATGCCTGGGCTCCACCCATGTAATGCCTACCCAATGGAAAAACACAGGCAGTGCTATGTGCTGCATTTTGTTACTTTGTATTTACTAGACTATGGAAAGTGTCTTTGTGGGACTTAGAAAATGCCAAAAACGATTTTGCGTAGGGGCAGCGCTACAGAAGTGACACAACCCTGATGCAAAATCTTAGTAAAACTGGGCCTAAGTCTTTTTGTGTTTTGTGTGCATATTTTTTAATCAAAGTGTTGAATTCTGCAGCGAATAGGGACAAGGGTATGCAGACTGTGTATGTGCGAGTGAGTCATGTTTTAGTTATGAAGAGTGCATCGAGGTTGTGTGTGATGATAATGGAACATAGAATAAGCACTTAGAAGGAAAAGGGGTTATGTTGTTTCTGTTGGTAGTTAGGTGTGTTCAATATGATGTGAAGGAGGATGGGGTTGCTTTACTTAGGGTCAGGTGAATAATTGGGATGTGTGGTGCATTGAATTTGAGAGGTTATTGGGGGGCATTAACCCTATAGGAGTTTTCATTGTCACCACACCTTAAAGTTTGCTTGATGGGGAACCACTTACTGCCCTGGCACATGAGAGAGAACAAAACTACTGATGAAATGCGTGGCAGCAAATAGCTTTCCACCAAAGACATACTAATCTAGCAATCAGAAATAAGACCTGGATTCTTTTTAATAAGGATTTGTACAAAGCCATCCCTAGCATTCTTGCTTGTTATGTGTAAGATTTTTCTCATGAATCTCACATTTACTTAACTGTATTAGGCAACTTCATTGTACTTTTGTGTTTTTTAATATATTTAAATGATGTGTTTTTTTGTGTAGCATGGAACAGATCCTATGGCGAAAGGGCACTAAACGGGTAGTCATTCTTATTAAAATTTACATTATGGTATGTAATGTTTACATAGCTACAATTGGATACAGAATTCAAAATTCTTTCTGAGGGTCAACACCTCTGCGGAAGTATTTCCTTTCTGAAGATTTTTAACATATCAAAAGACGTTGGACAAACAATATAAGCTTTTGCTTGGTAAATGAGAAGTGATTACAGATGATTATGTTTTTAAAGACAAGAGAAGATTAATACATAGCGATATCCTTGAGGATATCTAAATCTCATGGTCTGTTTCTGTTATGTGCTAACCGGTGCTTCCAACACAATAACATTACATTGTTGTAGATATGTTCATCTATTTTGTACAATTTTACCTCAATAGCTAAATAGAAGGGGTAATTTCTTTAAAAAAAACAGTTTACCGTGTCAATGACTATTTTTGCAAAACTTAATGTAAGCTATACAAATAAAATAAATGCTAATAATGATACATTTATAGAGAGGTCACAGGAAAGTATAGAGATGTCTGATATAATCTGTAGTGGTTCGGTAGAGGTGTGCTTACATAGAAGTTTGGAGTGCCTTGAGACCAAAGTATATACAAAGAGAGCTGTTGAATACTCAGTGGAAAAGAGTCACTCAATTTGAAAGGAGTGAACACTTCCTTTAGGAAGTCTTACAATAAGAATAATTTAAGATCTTCCACAAACGTTTGTCTGACCTTCTTCAGATCATCTTCAAAGAGTATGAAAGCAATATAGCAGTACAATCTGCTGCCAAGGGCTACAATAATAGTTAAAAGCCCTGAATCCACAGAACAAGGGAGAGAGCCTCGAGCAACCAGTTTAGCCTGAGGAAGAAGGGCTATAATGGTATTAAAACATTCCACCCAGGGAACATGAAATGTTACAAATTAAACCAGAAGAAACAAAACGACAAACACTGGGCTAATATTGTTCATTATTAGCCCTGAGCCTACGCCCTTGTTTTCAGTTGAGCTCCTATCATTCCAATGTTCTAAAGCAAAATTAATGTCTGCGAAATTACAGTCACGCTCATCAAGATAAATTCCATTCTCTATCTTTGATTTTTTTAAATTGTAAATGAAGACTTGTATCGAATTATATGTTTGTCTTGTGTGAAAATATAAAAGCATGAACCATAGCTACATACCGATTCCTTTAATAAAATGACAGCTTGATGGCTCCAGTAGTTCATACTCTCGGGTGATATTGAATGCTTGTCTGTCGAAAGAAAATGAAATGCAATGAAGTGAATTCTATGCACAAAAGGCAGAGGCAATGCAATGGCCGACGGTATAAGCACGAAAGAGCTTTATCTCCAAGCTGTAAGGATGTATGACTCCTCATTTATCAACCACATATTTAGCTTTTTTTATAAAACAATCTGTGCCTTTTGAACTCACTGGTGCCCTCATTAGCTCTTGTCAAGACTTCCCCCAAAGACCGAGTTTTACAGATTACCTCACGTGATCAGTGACAAGGGGGAGGTGGGGGTGGGGATGGTTCTAGTCTGAGCTTCAATTACCGACCCTTTGTGTTACAAGAGTTGGAATAACGGTTCACAGCCTAGGAACAGTATAAGTAAAGTTCTAGATTAAAATGGTTTCTAGAAGGAAAAACAGCACTCAGGGCTGTAGCCGTCATTATTTCAGCAAATTGAGAGTAGGAAGGTCTTTTTAAAACCATGAGAAGGGCAGGCGCCTAATTTACCTTGTTTGCATTGGGGCCTATAGAACCCTTGCTACACACTGGCTGGACTGGAATGCGATCATCTGGTAAACAGTAGAGCTTCTCAGGGCCATGCATGTGTAGCCCCGTCTAGTCCAGGTGTTTGCTTTGCGTTCTGCAACTGGTAGTAATGTTTATCCCATTATGAAATCAGGACCGCATGTCCTAAAATGCAAAGAATGCAAAGCAAAAAAAAAAAAAACTATACACAATATGCTATTACCCAGTGGACGTGGGAATTTTGAGAGGTCTAGCCCTACCAAATACATTCTTCTTTTTCACATCTACCACTTGTTTCCCATAACAAGCTACATCTATATGAACCAAAGCTCTAATTCTCTTGCCACCCTCCTCAAATGACTCCATGCAGATGAGGCACACCCTAATGTTCTGAACATACAAATCAGTGAGAAATATTACAAAGTAAATTATTCAAGATGTATAGAAAAACACAGAGAAAGACACATAGGTCATAATAAAAATAAAGAGTTATCAGAAATGTGTCTGAATGTTGTTTCTGATGTTTCCAGGTTGTCCACCTCCTATGCCAACCTGTTTATGGGTTGGTATGAGAGGATGTAAACCTTTTATGGTGGTGGACTGCACACCGATGTACTCAATTTATTCCAAACTTTAATGCTCAACTAATACGGAGCTGTAACGGCGTGCAAGCTTGATCGCGCTCCGCCCAGTGCGCTAGAAAGTTAATACAAATGAACGGGGACCAGACCAGGTTCCCTTTCGTTGGTATGAGAGGAGACATGCCTCGTCCCATGCTGCCGAAGACTAGACATAATACATACACATCTGGAGAAGATATTTTGATGCTGTCATAATAATCTGGAACATAGTATGATTACCGCCAATTTCAAGACCAGAACCCTTTAATTAGTGAAAATGACCCGCAATAAGCACAAGAATAGAATCAAATATTTAGATGTGGAATTCTCTGTGTTAGGAGAGAAAAAACATAGTACACTCTATCGAAGAACAATAAGTAGTACTAATATTAATGTGACCAGTGCCCACCCTCCCCAGTGATCAGCGATGTACCATACGCGGAGATAATAGGGATCTGCAGAAACTGAACTGAACCAGCGATGTTCATCAAATATATAGTGGTATAGTTCAACTATCCTGAATAAAGCAGAAACACCTATAAAACGGCTGTGTAGGTCCAGCACCTCATCTACATCTAAAGTAAACACTGACTGGAGTAAAATTGCTTTTATCACCTCATGCACTGAATCTCCAGTCATGAGATTTAAAAAATATTGAAAAAACATTGGGGCCAGTTACAAACTGTTCCTGGGCTGACTAATCAGATCACTACGAGGCCAAAGATCACATATTGTAAGGTCCTACCATCAGGTGTTTAATCAGCCCCAGTTATACACCCTTCCTTCTGTTATGAGACAAATGACTAGTGGGCTTCCGAAGCATTCTAAAGGCTTTTATGTTTGTAATATGTGCAATAATTGTCAACTGGGACTCAAGAAGGTTGTGGAATTTAAAGACAACACAACACATGATAGCAAATGTGACCATTTTATTAACTGTCAGAGTACCTATGTTGTTTATGTTATTGTCTGTAAATGTATGTGGGCAGCACTAGTAGGAAACTGAAGGTGAGCATGTAGTAGCCATCAGTAATAATGACTGCACTTACCCATTAGTCAACCCCATATGGCGTAGGTCTTTCGACCAGACCAGCAAGGAGGCGTATTGTTCTGCCCTAAAAATCTATCATGGTCACATCAGGCAGGTGCAGTGGAAATTCTACGCAAATTAAATTGAGATGGCCCAAAACTCCTCAAGCGAGAGCTTCTCTATTGTTAAAGCATTAACATCGCTGGATCGAGTGTCTGCAGTAACGTCAACATCGGAGCAGAGCTGCGACATACTGGCAGTTTTTTCAAACAAATTCTCCACCATTTATTCCTCCTTCCCAGAGGCTGCTAGGAATGTTCGCTACTGGGACACTTGGTTTGAGCCATCTGATGAAGGCAACCGCCTTCTCTAGTTCAAACCTACTGATGAGGCTGAGCTGAAGGGGTGCATATCTTCTATCAAGTTGGGTTCTCCTTTTGACCCGGACGCCCCTAGTATCCTGGAGCAAGATAATATGGAACGTCTTCCTGTATTCAAGGAATTTCTTAACAGTTCCTTGGAAGCAGCCCAGGTACCTCTTAACTGGAAACCTGCCTCTGGTGTTTCTCTACTAAAAAAAGCCCTCTCTTGATCCTGCTAAGCCAGAGAATTATAGGCCCATCTCCCTCCTTCCCTTCTTATCTAAAGTAGCTGAAAAATACATCAACCAGCAAGTGCCAGGTTTCATTGAGGAAAGGGATCTTCTAAATAGTACACAATCTGGTTTCCGCCCTGTTACAGCACCGAGTCAGCACTTTTGTTAGCCTCAGAGTCCATGCGTCAGGCTATGGACAATGGGGACACTGCAGCTTTACTGCTACTGGACCTAAGTGCGGCTTTTGACACCGTGTCCCATGGCCATCTTGTGGAGCGGTTATGGAGTTAAGGTGTCGGCCATAAAGCCCTAAAGTGGTTGGCATCTTTCCTGGAAAACCGCACTTTCCAAGTCCTCCAGAAGCCTTTCTTCTCCAAGGTGGTTGCTTTGCCTCAAGGAGTTCCACAGGGCTCCTCGCTGAGCCCTACCCTTTTTAATTTGTACATCCGCCCCTTGCCAGACATCATTGTGCGATATGGCTTTGAAACAATATTCTACGCCGGCAACACACAGCTGATCTTCACCTTGTCCGATAACTCAGCTGCTGCTGCCGTGGCTTTGAGGGCCTGCTTGTCTGAGGTATCCCACTGGATGGACTTTAAATGCCTGAAGTTAAAGGCAGGTAAGACGGAGGTCCTGATCTTTGGCAAGCAGCCCTCGATCTGGTCCTCAGCCTGGTGGCCAGAATCCCTGGGTCCCTCTCTTCAGCCTAACCCCAAGGTTAAAAACTTGGGTGTTTGGCTTGGCGATAAACTCACTTTTGATAGTCAAATTACATCCTTAGCATGCAAGTGTTTTGGCATTATTAGATCTCTCAAACGCTATATCCATCTCCTACCATTCTTGGCCCAGAAAACCTCGGGTGGACTATTGTAACGTCTGATACCTGGGAGCCTCTCAGGCTATGATCAAGAATCTCCAGCGAGTACAGAATTCGGCGGCTCGCCTGCTGCTTAAACTCCCCAAGCATGCAGCTATCAGTAGGGCACTTCAGAAACAGCACTGGCTCCCGGTGGAAAATCGCCTTTCTTTTAAGGCCCTTTGCCTCTGTTATAGGATCCATAGGAAGACTGGGCCGACATATCTACACACTCTTCTCACTCCATACTCTCCTAGAAGGTTCCTCAGGTCCTCAGAGGCACTACTTTTGCAAGTGCCCAAAATCAAGAAATCTCACTCTGGCGGTAGATCTTTTTGCTTTCATGCTTTTTAACTCTGGAATTCCCTTCCGCTGTGGCTGAGGCAATCCCATCAGAGCCTCAGTTTCGCAAAAAACCTCAAGACTTGGCTTTTTTAGGCCCCCCCCCACCTCTCCTGTTTGTCTTCTCAGCGCTGGGACACTCCTCACAGGAGTAGCTATGCGCTCTATAAAACGTGAATTATTGTTATTATTAGTATGTATACCAAATTACAACATGAGAGAGATCACTTTCCATGGAATCGATTATGTTCTGATCAATAAGAGAGGGTAAATAGGGACCTATTATTGTTCCAGGCAGAGGCAAGATGGATCATTCGCCTTAGGGGGTTAGATAGTGGACTAAATAAGGATCACAAGTTTCATTATTTTCTGCAAACTGTCTGTTGATCTGTGTCCATGTCTCATCTGTTCTATATAGACTATTATTGATTTCAGAGATGTTGTTATCATCGTGAACCAGTGCAACCTTAGATATATATCTCCAGCTATTATATTTATTATTACTGTTCAGGTGAATATTGTATATTTTGGATGTCTGGTCTATTTAAATATTTGAAATAACACACAAATTGACATTTGGAAAATATTTAATCTATTTGCCAGATACAAAATATATGGATGATCAATCATTATTTAAGTAAACCAAAGTTGCCAATATATGTAGATTTTGAATTATGATGTTACCAGATAACTGATACTTCTTGAATAATTACTCTTATGTACTTTTTCAATATTTGTTGTTTTGTGTTGTCAAAGATGTATGATCTTAATGCTTCTCTTAGAACTTTAGTATCTAAATTGTGATGACGTTAACCATGAACAAAACTTTTGCGTTTCTGATACCATCTTTTTATCAATAATTCATGATGAAGAATGTTCCAAATAATTCCAGAGAACTTACTTTTTTTACGAACAGTATGTCTCTACGTTTTTCTATATATCTCAAATAATTTGCTAAATAATATTTCTCATTGATTTGTCAGGTATGGTCAGAACATTGTGGTGCTCCTCATCAGCATGAGATCACGATTCGTATGATATTTGGCACTTACTTCATAGTAATATTACTCTATTCATAATTCTATTTTAAGTATACTTTTATCCCTGCCACTTGTATGCAATAAAATACTTTAAAATATGGCACATTTGATTGAGTTTTCCAGTTCACTAGCAATGTGGTAAGCATTGAGTTTTTGAATGAGGCACCGCATGCTACATCTTGCACTGTGGGCTCAATCGGTTGATGTTCTAGTTTACACATTTTTGGTGCATCACCGCTAACGTCCGGTTCTACAAACATAAATACATCATACAAAATGGCACTCACACAAGACGTGTAAGTTGCCTAGTGGAGGACTTCCATTACATTGGTTGAGCTCCCCTTTTAGAACACTATACTCTTCGTTGGAGCTGGTTTTAAATATACTATGTGTAATGGTAATTGTTGCTCTTCTGGACTATTATCATTTCAGATGAAGCAAGTTTCCTGGCATGGTCCTACATATAATACCAGTGGCGGCTCGCATAGGGTGTGCTGCTGGGTGGTGAGGCGGGGGAGGGGCAGGGTGGGGGGTAGTAAACTCGGACATACGACGGAACGGAGGAACGTAATAATTACTTTCCTCCGTTCCGTCGTATGTCCGAGTTTACTACCCCCCCCCACCCTGCCCCTCCCCCGCCCCACCCACTGCCCTGCAGCATGCCCTATGCGAGCCGCCACTGTATAATACACCTTTTACTACATTGCCCAGGCTTCGATAATATAACAAGTAGTATGTTGTAACTGAACTACCAAGAATTTGCACATGTGTAAAGTGCGGATGGAAGAGGTGGAAAATTGGGAGCACGAGAGAAAAGAGAGCTCAAATGAGGAATAAGGAAGGTATATTGTGGATGCTATTTCCTGGGAGGCAGGGAAGGCAGGATCAATGGAGCAATACTATTTTGTGTGTAGAAAAGCAGGGACATGTCAATGTTTTATTATTTTTTTGATAGGGAAGGAACATGGGGAATTTAACTACCACATTTCACTAAGATTACTACAAACCAGGGGCCTCCAACCTTTTCTGTAGTGAGAGCTACTTCTTGCTAAGCAACTTGCAGATTGTAGCTAGAGGCCCCCACACCTAGCTTAACTGGCTTCAAGCCTATTGTTCATAGAGGCAGATGCTATGGTGTGAACAAAATATTTTGACTAGGGGCACTATTACAGGTCTGCCATGTGTGTCAGTGAGAGCGTGGTCTTTGGGGATAAATTAAAATGTGTGCGCATGAATGGGAGAAATGTGTATGGGTGACTGGGAGCCTGTGTCATTTGTTCTTGTGACGCAGGACATACCTTTCACCATATGTGGCACCGTTTCATGTATAAAACAACTGGGAGAAATTTAATGTGCAGAAAAATGTTCAGCAAAAATGTTCAGAGTATGGAACATTTTTTTGCACTTTAAATTTCTCCAACTTAAAAATAATGGCTGTATATTTGACTTATAAATATGGCACTGCATCGAGAAAATTAAACTGAAGAGTTAACTTTGTTTAGGTGGATTCCATAAAACTCATTTACATTTTCTCCCATTTCCAAGTGTCACATTTACAAACACCAAGCATCTTGCTCCGAGAGGCCTGTAGACAAGGTATCATGTTTATAACAGAAAAATACATTTGTTTAACTGGGAGGAACGTAAGTGCCATTTGGCTTAATTGAAAGTGGAGAGACACATTAATACTTAGGGGCCGATTCCGATCTCGGTCGGAGGCGCACCCAATACCATTCGGTCGGGAAAAAAGCCATGCGAAAGCCTGTTTCCCGACCGATCCGTACAGCACACCGAACGAGCAAGTACGATGCGCACAACAGCAAAGAATCCGGCCGAGCCGTACTCACCCAAACCAGGTCCTGTTCTCCGACCGAGGCGAATCCGGAAACGCCGAATCGAGTCGCACGGAAGGAAAAATGCAGCCCCGTCCGGCCGGACAAGTACGATGCGCTTTCCGTACGCGCCGAACCCGTCGCTACGCACGGCACGTCAAAGCATCCGGGAGAGGCGCACATAAGCTCCGATTCGCGCCACAACACGATCCACGGCTCCGAGACGAACACGGCAGCGGCGAGGACGACGCGGCGAGCGGCGAGGGACGGGCGAAGCGACGAGGACGACGCGAAGCAACGAGAAGGACGAACGACACGAACCAACCATGAATCCCTTCGTCCCGATCATACCAATATTCTACATTTACTACCGGAACAGGCACGGACGCGTACGGCGCAGAAGGTAAGCCAGACACCAACCACAAAACACATACAACACGTACACGACACATCACACACACACACAGGGATGCAGAATATACTTACACCAGCAACAGCAGCACCATAGGGGCGGGATGCCCATCACCAATGCCACATATGCACACAGGGGCCTGAATGCGCACCACCACCCCTACCCAGGGGTGGCATGATGCCTACCACCACTACCACCCTTACCCAGGGGGGCAGGATGCTTACCACTAGTACCACCCTCACCCAGGGGGGGCAGGATGCCTACCACTACTACCACCCTCAGCCAGGGGGGGCAGGATGCCCACCACTACCACCACCCTCACCCAGGGGGGCAGGATGCCCACCACTACTACCACCCTCACCCAGGGGGGCAGGATGCCTACCACTAGTACCACCCTCACCCAGGGGGCAGGATGCCTACCACTACAACCACCCTCACCCAGGGGGCAGGATGCCCACCACTACTACCACCCTCACCCAGGGGGGCAGGATGCCTACCACTACTACCACCCTTAGCCAGGGTGGCAGGATGCTTACCACTACTACCACCCTCACCCAGGGGGGCAGGATGCCTACCACTACTACCACCCTTAGCCAGGGGGCAGGATGCTTACCACTACTACCACCCTCACCCAGGGGGGCAGGATGCCTACCACTACTACCACCCTTAGCCAGGGGGCAGGATGCCTACCACTAGTACCACCCTCACCCAGGGGGGCAGGATGCCTACCACTACTACCACCCTTAGCCAGGGGGCAGGATGCCTACCACTACTACCACCCTCACCCAGGGGGCAGGATGCCCACCACTACTACCACCCTCACCCAGGGGGGCAGGATGCCTACCACTACTACCACCCTTAGCCAGGGGGCAGGATGCTTACCACTACTACCACCCTCACCCAGGGGGGCAGGATGCCTACCACTACTACCACCCTTAGCCAGGGGGGCAGGATGCTTACCACTACTACCACCCTCACCCAGGGGGGCAGGATGCCTACCACTACTACCACCCTTAGCCAGGGGGGGCAGGATGCCTACCACTAGTACCACCCTCACCCAGGGGGGGCAGGATGCCTACCACTACTACCACCCTTAGCCAGGGGGGCAGGATGCCTACCACTACTACCACCCTCACCCAGGGGGGGCAGGATGCCCACCACTACTACCACCCTCACCCAGGGGGGCAGGATGCCTACCACTACTACCACCCTTAGCCAGGGGGCAGGATGCCTACCACTACTACCACCCTTACCCAGGGGGGGCAGGATGCCTACCACTAGTACCACCCTCACCCAGGGGGGGCAGGATGCCTACCACTACTACCACCCTTAGCCAGGGGGGCAGGATGCCTACCACTACTACCACCCTCACCCAGGGGGGCAGGATGCCCACCACTACTACCACCCTCACCCAGGGGGGGCAGGATGCCTACCACTACTACCACCCTTAGCCAGGGGGGCAGGATGCTTACCACTACTACCACCCTCACCCAGGGGGGGCAGGATGCCTACCACTACTACCACCCTTAGCCAGGGGGGCAGGATGCTTACCACTACTACCACCCTCACCCGGGGGGGCAGGATGCCTACCACTACTGCCACCCTTAGCCAGGGGGGCAGGATGCCTACCACTAGTACCACCCTCACCCAGGGGGGCAGGATGCCTACCACTACTACCACCCTTAGCCAGGGGGCAGGATGCCTACCACTACTACCACCCTCACCCAGGGGGGCAGGATGCCCACCACTACTACCACCCTCACCCAGGGGGGCAGGATGCCTACCACTACTACCACCCTTAGCCAGGGGGCAGGATGCTTACCACTACTACCACCCTCACCCAGGGGGGCAGGATGCCTACCACTACTACCACCCTTAGCCAGGGGGGCAGGATGCCTACCACTAGTACCACCCTCACCCAGGGGGGCAGGATGCCTACCACTACTACCACCCTTAGCCAGGGGGGCAGGATGCCTACCACTACTACCACCCTCACCCAGGGGGGCAGGATGCCCACCACTACTACCACCCTCACCCAGGGGGCAGGATGCCCACCACTACTACCACCCTCACCCAGGGGGGCAGGATGCCTACCACTACTACCACCCTTAGCCAGGGGGCAGGATGCTTACCACTACTACCACCCTCACCCAGGGGGGCAGGATGCCTACCACTACTACCACCCTTAGCCAGGGGGGCAGGATGCCTACCACTAGTACCACCCTCACCCAGGGGGCAGGATGCCTACCACTACTACCACCCTTAGCCAGGGGGGCAGGATGCCTACCACTACTACCACCCTCACCCAGGGGGCAGGATGCCCACCACTACTACCACCCTCACCCAGGGGGCAGGATGCCCACCACTACTACCACCCTCACCCAGGGGGGCAGGATGCCTACCACTACTACCACCCTTAGCCAGGGGGCAGGATGCTTACCACTACTACCACCCTCACCCAGGGGGCAGGATGCCCACCACTACTACCATCCTCACCCAGGGGGGCAGGATGCCTACCACTAGTACCACCCTCACCCAGGGGGGCAGGATGCCTACCACTACTACCACCCTTAGCCAGGGGGCAGGATGCCTGCCACTACTACCACCCTCACCCAGGGGGCAGGATGCCCACCACTACTACCACCCTCACCCAGGGGGGCAGGATGCCTACCACTACTACCACCCTTAGCCAGGGGGCAGGATGCTTACCACTACTACCACCCTCACCCAGGGGGGCAGGATGCCTACCACCACTACCACCCCCACCCATAGGATGGACAATGCATGACACAACCAGCACACCACAACCTAGGGAATGCAAGAAGAAGACATCCCCCAACACCATGACAAGCGTGTGTAGACTGTGTCAAATGCCTACAACACCGAACATGACTTCTAACATACAATGTGACCCCTAGCACATGTGCCACACAAATATGTGTGTGGCACACACAACGCAAGCAGGCCATGACCATTGTGGCAATGGGGTCCAAACCCCCATCATCACAGTGACCAAAAGGCAAGTGTGGGGTCCATAGCTGCAGCACATTTTGAACATTGTGGCAATGGGGTCCAAACCCCCATCATCACAGTGACCAAAAGGCAAGTGTGGGGTCCATAGCTGCAGCACATTTTGAACATTGTGGCAATGGGGTCCAAACCCCCATCATCACAGTGACCAAAAGGCAAGTGTGGGGTCCATAGCTGCAGCACATCTTGAACATTGTGGCAATGGGGTCCAAACCCCCATCATCACAGTGACCAAAAGGCAAGTGTGGGGTCCATAGCTGCAGCACATTTTGAACATTGTGGCAATGGGGTCCAAACCCCCATCATCACAGTGACCAAAAGGCAAGTGTTGACAAAGTAAGAGGTGCAACTGCCAAACTGCATGGATGATTCCTGGTCACAGAACAACAAACACATCAGTGGCAAAGTAGTGTATGTGTCCCATTGCAACATAAATTGGGGGAGCCAAATCCTGCAGTGCAAATAAGACATAACTTTGGCCATGTGCAGACAAACAACACCCATGGGGGCTGACACCGTCAACAATCATCAATGACACAATGACAGAAGTGACCATCCGAATGCAGACCCACATATTTGCACCAATGGGCACACACATGCAGATACCCTGTGGAGACTGCAGATGTGAGGCGAAGAGATACCATACCATGGCAGCAATGGGACACACAATCAACAATTAGCAACAAATGAGGGCTCCCGTCCCATCAGCCTGGTCATGGAAGTGCCAACGGAATCATCAGCACAGATCCAACACACTTGTATAGCAATGTTGCACTGACAACACAGATGAGTCCTTCCCCATTGATGCCCAAACCTGCATGTTCACTGGAGATGGCCACACGGTCAGGGAAGTAGACGAATAGAACAATGGCAGGCACAACAGATGTGCAGGGGTGGAAGCCACAGATGTGAAGTTGCCAATCTAAGTAGGAAATCTCATTGCCAAATACTGAACACATGACACCCTCAGATGCTGCTATGGATGACATGGATACACCACAGGATAGGACACATAACCCCTGGACCACATGGGTTCCTGCACAGTAACACTTCATTATCATGAGACCAAATATCACCATCACTGCAGCAAGGGCATTGTTAGCATCATCAACATCATGTACATCAGAAGCAAAAGCACTAGAGAACAGAAAGTTGCTTTATTCAGCATATGTGGCATTAAAAGTAGAAGTCCGGTAGAACATAAACAAAGGCCAATGGCCAGTCCATCAACAAAGTCACAAGTGGGTGACAGTGGCAGATGCCACCCTACACATGCCTGCACAAAACCAGGGACAATCCACTAGGAGGGGCAACCGGGGGGTAGGCCAGGCACCGCAGGGACAGGATCAGGGTTCACCAGGAGGAAGCAGGGAAGGGGTGGTGGGTGCTGGAGAGCCACTGACAACTGCAGTGGAGGTGTCTGACATGGTGTGTGCCGGCACAACTGGGGGGCATGGCTCAGATGTTGTGGGTGCCGGCACGACTGCAGTGGACCCTGCAGATGAAGTGGACAGGTCCGCCACTGCAGTGCCCAAGTCAGACAGGGTGGTAGTGGACTCCACTGCAGTGCCTACCACCAGGGGAGGAGAATGGGGAACAGGCAAGGTGGGCTGGACAGAGGGGGAGGACACCCTCACCACATCAGTGGCACAGACAAGCGCAGCGGGGGGTGTGGTGCCGGGAGAGCAAGTGGCAGGGGAGAAGGCCGGAGCCTCTTGGGGATGGTATATCTGTGGGTGGGGGAACCTGGGGCAGGGTGTGGCGGGGGCACCTGTGGAGTGGGGGCCTGAGGGATGGAGGAAGGTGACCTGGTGCTTGAGCTGCAGGGCGGCGGCGGGGTCTTGCTCTTACCACTCCGGGGGACTTGCGGGTGGGGGCCTCAGTCTGTCTGCGCCTGGGGGAGGGTGTCCAGGGGCGAGGGGCACTCTGCTCCGTGTGGGGGGCTTCCTCTTCCCCCTGGATGCTGGGGCAGCTGGATCGGAGGGGAAGAGGCCGAGGTCACTGAGGAAGAGGCGCTGGGTCTTTGGGGTTGCAGGTGAGGCAAGGGAGGGTGCTTTGGAGGGAGAGGCAACTGAGGACTGTGCAGTGCCCGTGGATGCGTGTGTGTGTACCAGGGCCCCATCCCCTGTGAGTCTGGTTTCAGTCCCCTGACTGTGCGTGCATGTGCGTTTAGTTTGTGGCGTGTGTGTCTGTGTGCTGGATGTGTGTGTGCTGGTGTGTGCCTGTGCCGGTGTGTGTGTGCTTGGGACGGGCAAGGTGCTGGGGAGTGTGGATGGAGCAGAGGCAGGAGGGGTGAGGGACTGTCTGAGGAGGGACACTGCTGCCGTCAGGGAGGAGTCCATGGACCTGTTGCCCCTCTGTAGGTCAGACATGCCCGATGAGATGCCCTCCATGAACGACACCAGCTGAGTCAACAGTGCGGTGTGCGCATGGAGGACACTCAGCATGGCTGTCTGCCCTACATGGAGCTGGCGAAGGAGGTACACAGACTCCTCACTCAGGGCAGCAGGGGACACAGGGGCAGGGGGTGCGGTGCCTGGGCCAAAGGAGACACGCTCCCGAACATGGGAGCCTCCACGGACCTTGGGAATGGGAGCCGATGGGAGGGCGGTGGTGGTGCTGGTGGTGGCGGGGACAGCAACACTAGCTGGGGTGTGGTGGCTGCTGACACCCGCCTCCACAAGGGAGTCATCCTCCGAGTTGCTCTGGTCCTCAGCTGAGGTGGATGGTGCTGAGGATTCCTCGGTGTGGCTCCCTCGCCCTCCGTGCCACTGGGTCCCTCCGACCACTCCTCGGCTGTTGACCCAGTCTGGCTCTCTGGCTCCTCCTGGTCCGTGGAGCTGTCCCCTTCCGTGGCCGTGGATGTATCTGCAAACAATGGGGAAACAGACAGACATCAGTCACCTGCACCAAACGCACACACCACTGTGAGCACAGCACATCACAGAGCAAGCCCTGGCATCATTAGTTGTACATTGCTAAAAGTGCCCTAACTGAACAGGAGAAGCCAATTGTCAGTCTGATGCCAAGCATGGCACTCACATCCCACATGGCCTTGCACCCATCTGTCTGGTGTCTGTTGGATTGCAACACCCCAGTGTGGACACATGCACCAAGTACACAGTAGTTGGACAGTGCAGAGGACACGGTGTGGACACATCACAGCTCTTGCCACTGAGTGAGTACAGGTTTCCGGATGAAAGGGATGCCCAGAGTCAAATAGGAAATGCATGTGATGCATACCAGCGACAGACACCATGATGCACCCATGTCCTGATAGCCAGCGCCACTATGGTGTGCATGTAGCACATGTCACTCCCCTGCAGGACCACAAATAAGTTGACACATGCCATGGCAGAGGCATGACTGTTAAGTCATACATCACTGTCTCAGTGATGTATGACTTGGCAGCCAGACAACAACACTATGCACTGTGTCACAATAGTAGGTCATGGGGAATGCAAGTCCTGGAGCTGCACAAGTGCACATGTACATCCCCCACACAACACATCATCTCAACCCTCATCTGTCCAGGTCACACCTATTGGACATATGGGAGACCTGTGACACTACCCTCTGAACCTGAGCCCCTCACAATTTGCTGTGAATGGGGAACAGCTGCCTGAACATCACATTCGCATACCCCAGTCTGCACGGGCAGCTGATCAAACACCTATGTGACACACAAGTATCGTCTCCTATGGTCACATCTCCAGGGGCATGCTGAGCCCCTACCAAGAAACACCCCAGCAGTCCTGGCAACTAATCCACAGCACACTGACACAGAGGCAGACACTGGAGGGGTCAAATCACTGTGCACAATGTGTCAGCTGATACACGGGAGTGGGAGTACAGAGTGCATTGCATGGCCTGGAGTAGGCATGACTGTCCTGCTCCACATGAATGAGGGATGTGCCCTGGACAGTGGATAGCTGGCTATGTATGTGTGACACACGTAATCTGCACACTCCTGGGGCACAAACATTGTTCCCACCCGCTGCATGGGCGTGTGCCACATACCCCAGGCACATGTGGTGGCTCAGCTCAGCAAGTGGACCGCATATCAAAGCAACACGCAGATCACATGTCCAAACCCAGGCGTTGTGTGAACAATGGACCCACCCATGATGCCCACAACAGAGTTAGGGAAACAGATGCTGTCCCCCACCTTTAGTGAAGCAAACTGCAAGGACACAGTCCCAAGTGACACAATTCCCTGACTGTAAGGGCCACACCAGGGTATCAGATGAGCAGTGGGCAGTGCACAATAGAGGGACATGGCTCCTGGACAACATGACTGCTGCACTGTGGCAGTTGAACCAGGCCAGAGGAGGGCACAAAGCATGTAATACAGAGTTCACAGTGCAGTCTTTGACTCACCCCCTCCTTGCTGCTGTCTGGCCTTCAGCTGCCCATCCAGGTCTGGAAAGACCACCGCCAGGATCTGGAGCATGTGGGGGTCAGGGTCCGTGTTCCGCCCCTCCTGCGAGGAGGCGACAGCTTCAGCTGGACCCGTGCAATCCTCCGGGTCCAGCCCCGAAGGTCCTGCCACCTCTTCTGGCAGTTGCGGATCCGGCGCTTGTAGACCCCCACGGACCGGACAGCCCGGACGATGTCCTTCCAGATTTCCTGCTTCCGATGGGCATTAACCTGTCAGGATGACAAAGTGAAAAGGCCATTACCACACATGCAACATATCCGTGCATGACACAGTTGTATATACATGTCTCAATCACAGGGGCACATGATGTACACAGGCAGTGCAAAGCTGACCATGGACAGTTTGCCAGACGTCACTACATGGTATCATTGCATGGGAAGTAAAACCATGTTCAAATGCACTGTCACTGCACCATACCTGTCCAGTGCAAGTCACTACACACTATGGGGGGTGACAACTACTCAGTGAGCCTGCTAGCCAGTGGCGTGCAGACTCTCAGCCTTGCTAGTCAGACAAAATGCACATTCAGAAAGGCAGTGCACAGAACACTCACCTGCTCCCCTGGTGTCCCATACAGCTTGCTGTTCTGTGGAAGTAGGCTGTCCAGCAGGGCCTGGTTCTCTTCAAGGCTGAAGGCTGGGGCTCTCTCCACAGTACGTGCCATTGCAGGGTCCAGAGGGGCAGAGACAGCAGCAGTGCAGTGGCAGATGTCGTCTTGGAGCATGTAGTGCAGGCAAGTGGGCTCTCAGGGGAACAGCCAGCAATATATATGTGCTGGAGAGGCAGATACTGTCCCTTGTGTCCAAAGTGATAGGTCCAAGTCGTTTGCATCTTCTGAATCTGGCCAATCCATGGAATAGCAGCACCGAAACACGCCCACAGCAATCTTCAACTTCATGACATACATGATTTTGCAACATTGTTGTGGGTGACCAACTGATTTTCCAGCAACCGACTCGTTCGAAATTCGAAAACGCGTCCGTTGCCAGGCAAGCCCATTGTCAATGGGTGCGCACCGATCGGTCCATTGCGGTACAACGCGCACAGGGGTACAACGCGTACCCGCACACATTGAATGCAATGGGCTGGCTGGAGGCACCGATCGGTCCATTGCAGTTCAACGCGCACAGGGGTACAACGCGTACCCGCACACATTGAAAGCAATGGGCCGGCCGGAGGCACCGATCGGTCCATTGCAGTTCAACGCGCACAGGGGTACAACGCATACCCGCACACATTGAAAGCAATGGGCCGGCCGGAGGCACCGATCGGTCCATTGCAGTTCAACGCGCACAGGGGTACAACGCGTACCCGCACACATTGAAAGCAATGGGCCGGCCGGAGGCACCGATCGGTCCATTGCAGTTCAACGCGCACAGGGGTACTAACGCGTACCCGACACATTGAAAGCAATGGGCCGGCCGGAGGCACCGATCGGTCCATTGCAGTTCAACGCGCACAGGGGTACAATGCGTACCCGCACACATTGAAAGCAATGGGCCGGCCGGAGGCACCGATCGGTCCATTGCAGTTCAACGCGCACAGGGGTACAACGCGTACCCGCACACATTGAAAGCAATGGGCCGGCCGGAGGCACCGATCGGTCCATTGCAGTTCAACGCGCACAGGGGTATAACGCGTGCACCGCACACATTGAAAGCAATGGGCCGGCCGGAGGCACCGATCGGTCCATTGCAGTTCAATGCGCACAGAGGTACAACGCGTACCCGCACACATTGAAAGCAATGGGCCGGCCGGAGGCACCGATCGGTCCATTGCAGTTCAACGCGTACAGGGGTACAACGCGTACCCGCACACATTGAATGCAATGGGCCGGCCAGGGGCACCGACCGGTCCATTGCTGTTCAACGCATCACTGTACATGTGACTGGCATATGTCAGCATGCCTGTCTCAGATGGACATATGCCAGCCACAGATAGCTCCCAGGGAGTGAGGGGCACACCTACATCACGACAGCCTGTCCAAACTTTATCATAAGGCATGTAAGGCTGCATTTCCTATTGTGTGTATGTTGGTGTACATGTTGTCCTGTGGGTGTCACCTGTGGGCAGCCCCCCAGGCTGTGCACGTGTTCATGGGGACAGGATCCTGGGTGTTACGTGTACGTGACCACTGTGATGTGCAACTGTTCATATCTGTGCATGTGCCATGGTCACATTTCACAGTGGTGTATGTGTATGTCATGTCACATACCCCGTGAGTCCCATGTGGGATGGTATGTTTGAGCCAGGGTGTCCCAGTGGCACAATAGTGATGGTCCTCCACAGTCTTTGTGCATGTGGTGTTTACAATGTCTCTGATTTCATGTGCACAATGGGAGACAGTCTCCACATCCACGTTGTGTGTGCATGGACTCTGATGTTGTGCGTGTGTGTCACAGACGTCCATGTCTGTCCTGCCGTGGCAAGTGGGGCCACTACCTGTGGGGGTCATGGTTGTTTTGCTGTGGTGTATACATGATACTCCATGTAATGCCAGTGTCCATGTGGCATTACAGGGTCCCTGGGAATGTACCTGTCGTTGAGCTGTGGTGCCTGGGGCACATCTGTCCTCACATGTCACTGTGGGGGTTATTGTGACACGGCAGCAGGAGATGGGAACTGTGACACGGCCTCATGATATCCAATGGGCCAACCTGGGACTAATTGATGCCACCTGTTGGACCGTGTTGACAGATGTTGGCCATGTATGTACCATACATGTCCTTCCGGTACTGCACACTTCATGTAGTTGTGCCTCATAATGATGTATGTTGGGATCTTGAGTGTGTTCAATGCCGCATATGTGGGGTGACTGACAATCTTGCTTACTTCTCCTCTGCACTGCAGGGCTCCTGCTGTCCATCGGCCATTCCCAGACCTGGCAACGATGGTGGAACGGGACAGCATCCGACGGTACCGCTTCACCAGGCAGCTGATTGAGGATTTGGCAGTGCAGTTGTCCCCACATTTGCAGCCTGGCCGGCCGTATCCTACAGCGCTGACCCCCAAGGTGAAGGTGATGGCAGCCCTACACTTCTTTGCCACTGGTACCTTCCAACATACTGTGGCGACTGCTGGTGGGATGTCACAGACCATGTTCAGCCGTGTGCTCCGCGATGTTTTGGCGGCAATGTTGCTCTTCCTGAACCGGTACATCTATTTCCCTAGATCTGCGACGACTCACTGACGTGAAGAGTGACTTTTATGCCCTGGGGAGGATGCCGCATGTAATTGGCTCCATTGATGGGACACATGTGGCTTTGGTACCACCACAGGCCCAGGAGCAGGCCTACAGGAACCGCAAGCACTACCACTCGGTCAATGCACTGGTGGTGTGTCTTGCAGACATGACCATCACACATGTGTGTGCCCGTTTCCCTGGTTCAGCACACGATGCCTTTGTGATGAGGAGTAGTCGCATCCCCAGGATGATGGCACAGATGCAGAACCAGCGTGCCTGGCTTGTCGGTGTGTACTGACTTTGTGCCATTGTGTGTGATCTGATCTGTAGTATTCCGCCCACTTTTCCAAGTCAGCTAATGTGCACTTGTCTGTCCGTAGGTGACTCGGGATACCCCAACATGCCGTGGTTGCTGACACCCCTCAGGAACCCTGTGACACCTGCCCAGATGCGCTACAATGAGGCACATGGTCGGACCAGGAGAGTAATTGAGCGGACCTTTGGTCTCCTGAAGAGCCGCTTCCGCTGCCTGGACAAGACCGGAGGGTCCCTCCCATATGCCCCTGCGAAAGTGTGCAAGATTATCATCGTCTGCTGCATGCTCCACAACCTGGCAGTCGGAAGGAGTTACCTCTCATCCAGGATGACAATGACCAACATCCGCCACCTGTGGAGGATCCTGGCCTGGACCACGATGCCAGTGACGATGATGATGATGATGATGATGGTGATGTCCGCACACAGCTCATCACCAACTTCTTTAGCTGAATGTGAGTATCCTGAGGTGTCATGTCAATGATGTGAGTTGGCATGATGTGTGGGTGGTGCTCTGGTGCTGTTGGAGTGTGTCCATGGGCCACTTGACTGGATGTGTGTTGCGATGTGTGGTGACAGGTGGGCTGTACTCCCCAACAGTGTTGACATGCTAACTTGGTTCTGGGTGGGTATCTTGTAACATGTATTGTGCATGTGTTTTGCTGTTCTGTCCTGTACTCCATTGCTTTTGACTGTGTGTCATTTCTGTCCTTCACAGGGTACTTTCAGATTCGTTTGGTCAACTGTGTCCACCAACGACGTGATTGCACATCCAGGCTGGTAGCTGTTGTGTCCCTACAGGTGATGTGCGCCACACCCATGGACTTCCTTCCGTCTACAGTTGTTGACTGTGTGCCCGCTGCCAGGTGGGGTTACCTTGCATCTGTAGTGGTTACGGCATGTTGCAACTGTGTAATAAACCTGTGCTTCACTTTGTGATGTGCGTTGTATGTGGTCACACATTTGACTGCCATTTGCTTACTGCACCTGTGGGCTACTTGACTACAACTGGGAATGGGTGTGGTGTCTGTGCATTGCACCGTCTTCCCTGGCAACATCAGTGTAGGCAATGAGTCAGATGGCCTAGGTGTGTATGTGTCGTGTAGCCCTGGTGGTGTGTCTCCCTCATGTGTGTCACGTTGCCTGTACTCACATGCCTGTGTTTTCCTTGCTGTTGCAGTTCGCATACACAGTGTAATTTTGCAGTTCATCATCCCCATAACAGCACCCACGTTGGAATCACGACAGAGGCAAGTATGGTGTATTAGTGTGTTTATTGTGATACATTTGTGTTAATAGTGCATAGGATGGGTTGTGCTGTACATGAATCTTGCAATCCCAAGTTCCTAGGTGAATTGAAAGTCTGGGTAGACAGGATCCCCAGTATCGGGGACACAGTTGTCTGACACATTGGTCCAACTTGTACTCCCCATGCAATGTGTGGGAGTAGTGTTGCCGTCAACAGGGTGAACAGTCTGTGCACAAAGGCGAACATCCAGAACAGGTTCAGGCTTCCTGGGAGTTGCGCTTGGCCATCGGCCTCTCACTTTTCCCTCCTCGGACGACCCCTCTTCTTGGGGGGGGCCCTCAAGTGCAGGCTGCTGCGGTGCAGGGGACTCTCCGCCAGAGTCCTCCTCCCTCCCTGTGGCAGTTGCAGTTTGTTCGGCACCAGATGTTGTTGGCACACAGGGAGGTGTGGACTGGTTGCTGTTCATCTGGCGGAGGCATTGTAAAATGTCCCTGTGCACCGCCGTCATCTCATGCAGTGCATCCCACTTGGACTCCACGCGGGACATGTGTGAGTCCACACGGGACATGTGTGACTCCACGTGGGACATGTGGGAGTCCAAGCGGGCATGATGGGCAGCCTGCTGCTGTTTAATGTCTCTGAGGAGCCCCACTACCTGGCTCTCCGGTGCTGGACTGGTACGCATCAGCTATGCGTACCAGTTGTGGGTCATCATGCACACCAGCAACGTCTGCAAGCAGCGACCTCTGTCTCCCACCCCTCCCACCACCCCTGCTGACATGTGCAGTGTGTGCAGTGGCACGCACAGATAACCCTGGTCCACCTTGGGGGTTGGTGGTGGTGGTGGTGTCCATGGCCCCAGGTTGGTCCAGGGTCACTGTGCTGGTGTTGCTCCTTATTCTGTCCATGTCGGCAGGGATGGTATTCGTGGTGACAGTCGTTGTAGGGGTGGGTACAGGGGTGCAGCTGGTGGTCCTGCTGGTGCTGCAGCTGGTGGTCCTGCTGGTGCTGCATGTTGACTTGCACCGGATGTGCCAGGTTGTTCTTCATCGTCCGAGGAGGACAGAGGCTGTACGACGCCAGTGAGCTCGGCATCCTCTTGAGCCTGGGACTGGGACTCCTCAGCGTCTGCTGCTGTGTCCCCATCATCACCTGTTTTTGGGAGACACAAACAATGTATGTCATGTTTCTGCAGGCATCAATGGTTGACACACATGACAGTTGTGACTGTGCCTCTGGGTGCGGGCCTGTACATTGCATTGTCCTGAGTCGTCACAGTCAGGGGTTGATATTGGTGTGGCACATTGTCCTGCATTATTTGGGCATTTCTATGTATTTTCTGGGGTGTGAACATGGTCTGCATTGGTTGTGTTTGGTTGACAGTTGGACCTCCTTCCCACCCACCCAGCCAGTCAGTTATCCCACCATGGAACGTGCTTGCGTTGCAGGGAGTGTAAGTTGTCTCTCAGGATGTCAGTCAGTGGTGTCCTGCTGTTTGTTGGTGCACAGTTGCCAGCAGGGCCTTGTGCTCCCCACAGCAGTAGCCAGTGTCAGCCATCTTGTGAGTCCTTCTCCACTCCCTGTGATGTGAGCATGGTTCAGGGTGGTGTTGATGGGACAGTTGTGGGGGTGACCAATATCAGTGACTACGACTCCCATCATGCTTTTGCCTCCACCCCCCTTCCCAGCATGCCCATGCTTCCTTCCTTTTGATTCTGCTTCCCTGTGGGGTGGGGTGGCTGTGCTGACAGGATGGCTGGGAGTGTTGTCCTGGCAGTTGTTTGGCTAAGAGTCCCAAGAGTGGCCCTGTGCTTCACACAACATAACCCAGGGTGGTGGTTCTTTGTGGGATCTTGTGTTAGGATGGGGGCATTGCATTCTACCAGGTGGGTTCTGTGGAGTTTGTGTTGGGGGTGTGTGAGGGGAGGTGCTTGTGACTATGGTCAGTGCTGCAAGTCCCCCTTCCCACCCAGCTAGCCAGATATCCCACCATGGAACGTGCTTGCATTGCAGGGAGTGTAAGTTGTCTCTCAGGATGTCAGTCAGTGGTGTCCTGCTGTTTGTTGGTGCACAGTTGCCAGCAGGGCCTTGTGCTCCCCACATCAGTAGCCAGTGTCAGCCATCTTGTGAGTCCTTCTCCACTCCCTGTGATGTGCGCATGGTTCATGGTGGTGTTGATGGGACAGTTGTGGGGGGCAATATGTGTGACTGCGACTCCCATGATGCTATTGGCTACACTGACTTGGCCAGCATACACAGAATTCCTTCCTTTGAGTGGTCTTCACTGTGTGTTGGTGTTGTTGTGGTGGCTACATGTGTGGATGTGTTTGTTAGTTCTATTTGTGCCACTGCCTAGCTGTAGTTGTGGTTGTGTTTGTACATGTGTTGGCACAGTTGGATGTGACTTTTTTGATGGCATGTGTTGTGTTTATCTGACTGACATACACATTTTGGGATGATTCTGTTCTGGTTGCTGTGTAATTGCTATGAGTGCATGGTTTGACTCTCCCCTTGACAGTGATGTGTGTGTGTTTTGTGGCAGTATATTGTGTACATTTGTTGTGTACTCACCAGGCTCTGGGATGTCCTCTAGTCCATATACGCTCACTGGCGGAAGGATGGCCCGCACCTTCTCCTCCCAGGGCCTGAGGTATATTGGCTTGGCAGGAGGGCCACTGCCGGTGTGTTGGCTGTTGATGTAGTCTTTCGTCAGCATTTTCCGTACCCTCCTGCGCACGTCATACCACCTGTTCTGGATGTCGGTCTTTGTGCGCCGACATGGTGATTGGGCGTTCACCCTGTTGATGATCCTCTCCCACATCTTGGTTTTCTGCGACATGGGGGTCTGTTGGACCAGTGTGCCAAACAGCTGTGGCTCCACCCTGAGGATCTCGTCTACCATGACTTCCAATTCACTATCTAGGAACTTGGGATTCTTCTTGGGGGGCATGGTGATGGGTGGTGATGGTGGGTGATGTGTGTGTTGGTGTGCAGGTGAGGGTGTGTGAGTGTGTGTTTTGCTGGGTGTATGTGAGGTAGGTATTTGTTGGTGTGCTGATGGTGTGTGGCTTGTGTGAGGGATGAGCTGTGGGTGTGTGGTTGCTTTCTCTTGGCTGCTGGCAGTGGAATGGCATTTGCAAAGGCTCATGGTAGTGATTTGTGTCCTTTTTATATAGGTGGAGTTGTGGGTGTGTCTTTGTTCTCTGTCCCCACCCCCCCCCCAGTATTTATAGGCTTGGTAATTGCTTGTTTGGCCTTTTTTTGGGTGATTTTTCCTTTGTGCTGTTTGTGTATGTTGGAAACGTTCTTGTGACCGAGTCGGACCCTGCATTGGTCTCGTACGGTGTTCTCCGTTTCGTTCACGCTGTGTTTGTGCAGTTTTCTATGCTGCGTACGCGTCGGTCGCGGTGTATTGTGTTGCTTCGGCTCGGTTTTGCATGCGTGTCGGTCGTACGGCTTGTCCTCCGTCCGACTCGGTCGTGGTTTTCGCGCCTTGCATCGTACTTTGCGGTTTGCAGTTCGCGTGTACGTTTCGGTCGGATTTGTTCCGGGTGCGTGTCGGTCGGTTGGATTCGCGTGTTTTTCCGGCCGGATTGCTGCTATCCGTGCGGCTCGGTCGGTCGACTTTGTTTCGGTACGTGTCGGTCGGATTTTTTGCGCCTTGCATCGTACTTGGCGTGTCGTGCGCCACGGGTACGTGTCGGTCGGTATTTTTTCCGGATCCGAGTCGGTCGGTGCTTTTTCCGGCCCGAATCGGAATTGACCCCTTAGTGTTTTATAGAAAAGGTTTTCTTCACTTTAAATTTCTCCCATTTGAAATAAATGACTATTTTCAGTTATAAATATGGCACAGTGTCTACTCTTCACTGGGGGCAAAAGGCCTGCTGCTTGTAAATGTGACAATTTGAAGTGGGATAAAATTAAAATGAAGAGTTAATCATTAATGTAACTTTTCATTTTCTCCCCTTTAAAAGCATTCAGAAACATAATTTTGTTCTCACACTAGACACATACTATTATTTAAGAGTTAAATAATTCAGTACTTTAGTTCTTCAACTCTTTGACCCAGCCTGGCCCATAAATCTGACTGAGCACTGCTCATTATCATGCTCTGCTACCTGCAACTTGATGATGATATCTTGGAGCTACGGGAAGCTCCCTATCGACTGGCTTGAGACACCTGCTACAAACCCGCACAAATTCCTGCAGTTCCCCACCCTTGAGAAACCACAGAGACAGCATGTCTTAAAAAGTGTAGAGTTACTCGATTTACAAATGTGGGCTGCTTTTCTTTACTATACACTTCGCAAACAGGGCCTACTTTTGTTTCGGTGCCCGGGAGAATTTTCAGGCAAAGGCAGCTCTATAATCAGGAAAAGGAGGGAAGAGTCAAAAGGAAAATGAGTAACATTCGGATAATATGTGTCTACAATGGAGCAAATTATGTAGCACAGAGGTTCTTAAGCTATGGTCTGAGATCCCATGGGGCTCCATGAGGCATACTCAGGGATTTGTGACTATTTTACAAAATCAAATAATATTAAAATTAATCAGTTTAAAAGTAATGAATTACATACAAATAAAGAAAAAAAATTAAAATGTGAAAACCTTTTTCTAGATTTGATAGAGAATTACACAAAATATTTCAATATTTAAGCATTTGTTTGGTTTATACTTATTTTATATTTTTGGGTATTTTTTTGAGGACCAAATCACAGAAATTGCTTAGAGTGGAGGTACCCGGCTTCTGACTCTTATGGGAGGGGGGCTATGGATTCCAGTAATGAACCAGGGGGAGTCCACAGATATCAAAAGGTTAAGAACAACTCATGTAGCAAATAAAGTAACCTTTCTTACAGAAGTACAACCACATAGGTTGACAGGATGAGATATCCTCTTGTGTAACTGTTGTGTGGCGAATTCACCCCAGAAATAGTGGACATACATCTAGTTCCTGGGTAATGGAAGTGTCAAAATGTAATGGGGTGTGGAAATAATGTGGGAGAGTTCTATTGCCTAATGAGTTTATAGGGGGAGTCTGTGAGTGGGGAAGTCCAGTGTAAAAACTGAAGCAGTGTTGCTAGCTATGGTTAATCATGTGTCAGATGTCTGACTTGTTTGATTATCATGCACTACAGACTGGTATGGATGACCACTCTAGTTTCAGTGAGATTAAGACAGAGATTCGTACCTGCTGCTATTGTAAAATAAGTCTTGTTAGAGGGGCCTATAAATGTAGATGAGGCACGAGGCACATTAGGGCTATGTCATTAATTAATATATGCTCCCTTAATACAATGCCTTTTCAGGATATTTCCATCTCTGAGGTATTCCTTGAATTAAGGTGTCTGATATCTCTGGGAAAAACACAATGTCAGGATTTCAAACGTAACGTAGAGTTTGGGTTTGTCTTTAATAATAAGACTTTATCACTACCCAAAGAAACCCTTTTTTAGCAGCCTTATAATAACAACAGAATGAGAAAAAACAATAAAATTCTAAACACATGCCTTGCATTTTGCATGCAGGCCGTTGATGCTGGTTCGTAGCTCAATGTGCTATATTAGAAGGATTGCTATTTTTGAATTGCAGTCTCTGTGTCAAAAACAGTAACCGACTTACCTATTTACATAAAATAAAAATCTGTCATCTGCATGTTACACATGTGCTTGGCAGAAGACACACATACCGTCCATGCTACTTCATATGTTTATAAATGTGGCTAGGCAAAACACAGATCTCTCCAGCAAGTGCATTAATCACCAGGGTTATCTTACCATTATTATTATTCCCTAAGGCAGTGGTTCTTAACCTGGGTCAGGGGGCCCCTAGGGATGTGCAACACCGATTCAGGGGGTCTGTGACTGCTTAGAAAATTAAATAATAATAACAGATTAATAAGGTGTATATAAATAAGGAAGCAAAATGTAAATTTGAACATTTCAAAACATTTAGTAATGTGAAAGAATTTAAAATTGGAGGCAAAAAATAGAGGAGCATCTTTATGAGTAGTATCTTTCCGAGTGTGCACATTTTTTTTTTATGTGTGGAGACTCCTCCCTCATAAAGATACTACCCAAAAATCCCTTTGTGAATGGCAAACAATCATAAACTTACATTAAAGTGTAAGTATACCTTTGTGAATCAGGCCCTAAGTTGGTATTCTCATATTGATCCATGGGAGCAGAACATAGTATGGATAATGGGTAGCCTCACTTGAATTTACAAAAGCTACACCCTTCCTATTAAAATTAAAATGTAGATTTTTAAAAAATAATGTGAATAAAAGAAAACATTTTATCATTGCTGTTTTTAATTGATTTCCATATTTTTGTGTCCTGTTTGTGATTCAAATCATAAAAATTGCATAGACCAAGGTCCCAAGATTCTAATAATGACTCAGTGAGGGTCCCCAGATTCCAATGAAATTTCAGTGGGGGTCCCCAGATTCCAGTAATGATTAAGTGGGGGCCCACAGAAGTCAAAGTGTTAAGAACCACCACCCTAATATTTACTGGGCGCACAAAGCCCTCTGCAGTAGGTACCTTAACGCCATAGAATATTTTTAAATCTATCTATATATCTATTGGTGAATTCGTAAACTGCATGGCTACCCCCTGGGGTTCCTTAGCGCTGCTGAAAGGTAAAACAGTCACCTTACAACAACCAAGATTTTAACAACTTCTGTAAGACCAGAAAAGCGTACAGGCATGGATTTTTAAAGGGAGAGAATTTCAAAAGACCTGCTACCCTGATGCGCTAATTTAAAATGAGGTATGTTAGTCAGAAGTTGACTCCCAGAGCGAAGGGTGGCTTAGGAGTGTAGAATTTAACCAGTGACCTGAGATAAGTGGGGCCACAACCATTCAAGGCCTTGTGCATTTAGCACAATGTTTTAAATTGAAACCGCTTATCTATTAGTAACCTATGAAGAGTGCATATATGGGAATAAACCAAAGAGAACCTTGGCACATGACAAAGCAAATGAGCTGCCACATTTTGTATAATCTGAAGCCTTTTTAGCAATCGTTTGACGTGCATAGGTATAGCGCATTACCATAGTCTAGCCTAGAGATTATCAGAGACTGTACAATGGTTCTTTGAGTTGAGAGAGGAAGAAGACAAATAATTTTCCTCAGACATTTAAGTAGCCCAAAACAACAGGCCATGATCTTAGATATTTGATGATCCATCGAGAGCCTCTAATCAAGCCAAATGCCCAAGTTCTTAACCACCACACTGGGAGTAGGCAGCAGCCCTCGGTTGTTTGCCCACCATTGTCGGCCCCAGAACTGAGGCTGATTACCCACCCCTAGCACCTCTGTCTAGTCACCATTCAGTTTAAGGTAATTTGATCTCATCAACACCGCCACCTCAGTGTGGCAGAGGCTGAAACTGGGTGCACTTATGTCATGTTCTACACTAAGCTCTACAATGATCTGAGTATCATCAGCATACAAAAAGAAGGACAGACCATGGGCCTCAACTAAGTTGATCAAAGGCCGAACTTAGATATTGAATAATGTAGAGCTCAGGAAGGAGTCCTGAGGCACACCGCAGAGAAGATGCAGTACTGGGGACTTGTGCGGCTTGGTGAACACTTGGAATGAGCAATCTTGTAGAAAGGAAGTAATTCATAATAGGGCAGAGTTCTGGATGCCAATTTCAGCTAATCTATGACACAGGACTGAGTAGGATACTGGGTCAAAAGCTGTGCTAAGGTCTAGTAAAAAGAGAGCCACAGTACTGCCACAACTAAATCCTCACAGTTCTGCTGTGAAGGAGATAGAGGTGAAGATGCTTACACTGGATCTAAAAGTGATTTGACAATAACGAAAGGCTAATTAGATGAATTATAAGTATTTGTAATTTTATCAGCATAATAAGCTGCCTCCGCTGTGCGACTATTCCTTAGAGGCACTTTTAAGTTTAGCTTTAGCCAGGAATTTGTCTTGTTGTGACACCTCATTTTTTACTAGTATGTCTCTAAGCAATCTGTTTCTGCGGTAGGTGACTCTCGGAGTATCTTATATGGTATTCCCTATTATTGGGTCACATTTCAACAGCCCCCAGTTCTTTGCTAGGATCCCAGTGCTGCACCAGATTCTATATTGAAAGTCGTGCTCAGCCTAATGGAGTTCTCATCACTGCCTGTCCTCTCATTATTAGCAGTACCAAAAAGTATCTCATTCCTAGACCATGTGTTGATTCTCTGTACTGCTTTGTCTAGAACCCACTTGGGATTACCTCGTCCAGTGAACCACTGTAACATGATGTTTTGCTTGAAAAGGTGTCACAGCAAGACAATGCATAGGGCTATAGGATCCAAGCTCACAGGTTTCCATACATGCGGGAAATGTAAAGCATGCCAATACTCTACTAATGTCAGCATGGTAGAAATCCATCAGACTACCAAATATAAAAAGATACCACAGTTTATTACTTGCAGCACCACCTTTGTGATTTATGTTCTACAATGTCCCTGTAACTTGTGGTACGTACCATACACCCAGTACGCAAAAGAATCCTTGAACACACTAAAGCCATCACTAATAGGGACAAGCACTACTCAGTAGCGCGCCACTTTGAGTCACATGACTATAGCAACAGGAAACATCTCAATTTCTTTAGCATAGAACATGTCACCATTGACGCCAGAGGGATTAATAGGGTAGCTAAATTGTGTAAAATTGAATCCAGGATGATTATTGAGGTAAATACCAAAACCCCGAATGGAACTCAGATGAGGAGCTCTATGTTCACTTACATTGAATTATTGTATATATGACACAGGTGTAGTTCTCTGCTTTGTTTGATGCATTTCTTTCTTTTGTTAATATTACAGGGAGAATAGGAAGGGACTCTCACCTAGCTTTTCTGGGGCATTAGAGGCGGCCCAGGCCGGGGCGCCCTATCCTAGTCTTCGGAGGCACCATGGATGGTGACACTGACTGATATGGTTTTGTTGTTTAGTTTGCTTTATGTTTTGTTTAAAATTGAAGTCGGTTGCAGCGTTTGACTTTTATTAAGAGCAAGACCTGCAGTGTGTGTGTGTGTGTCTCACACACCTTGAATATGTTGCCCACTGGGGCATTATGTTTATTTTATGAGTGTTGATGCTTTGTTCTAGGCAGAACAGTTTTATGGTGGGTGGCAATGCTTATCGATTCTTACATGTGGTTTTGGGGCTAATGTTTTGATGACATTTACAAGATCAATCAATCAATCACAGAATTTGTAAAGCGCACTACTTACCCGCGAGGGTCTCAATGCGCTGGGGGAAAAAAAAGGGGGGGGGTGCTGCTACTGGTCGAACAACCAGGTCTTGAGTATCCTCCTGAAGGTCAGCAGGTCTTGGGTCTGTCGTAGGCTTAGTGGAAGGGTGTTCCAGGTCTTGGCGGCGAGGTGGGAGAAGGATCTGCCGCCGGTGGTGGTTCTTCGAATGCGAGGGACGGTGGCGAGGGAGAGGTCGGCGGAGCGGAGTTGGAGGTTGGGGACGTAGATGTAGCCCACTGGGGCTTGATTGGCATATCTTGCACACTGATGCCCTAACCCTACCTCCCCCTCCCCTCTTTAAATGTCACCTGTCTGCTTGGCCAGCCCACTTAGGCTTTGTTTTTCCTCATAGGATTTATGTACTCTCATTCATGAGTAGTTACTATCCCGAATGCATTATTTGTCTCACACTGCCAACTCTTTGAAATGTATGATGCCTTAATATGTTGGTTTGGGCACTTACTATGTTGTATTTGTGTTATGAGTATACTGTTTGGACTACACTCCAAAATGGCTGAAACCTTGCTGTATTATTCATGCTCTCTACCTGCTCTTCTTCTATGTTTACATTTGCAGTATGACGCGTTGTATAAGTGTGGTTGATATCATTTGACCCTTATGCGTGAGCAAGGCAGTAGGCCGAAACGTGTTGCAGGGACAGGGGCACCTTTGATTAAATTATTTTCATTCTTTACTCTCCTGTGTACGCATGACTCTTTTTTAAAGAGTTCTGAAATATTAGCAAGCCAGTTGTCACGCCCGGCACCACATGACACCCCTGAACGGCAACCACTATCAATAAGGGGACCCCTGGATTTGGATGTAGGTAGAGATGCAGGGGGAAATTACAGACAAAAAACACAAAAGGAATACTCTACCTATTCAATTTAAAACATGCTATACGTCCTAATTTATTAAGTAGACCACTCTGGCTAGACCACCCATTCAAATATTCACATCAATTCAGATTTTTTTTTTTTTTTTTTTTAAACATTACTAGATTTATTATTTTTTTTGTTTTTTAATTTCGATTCAGTACAAATATATTGATGTATTTATAACAATTCTCATGACAAATAAACAATAAGAACATCAGATCCCATTACAACCTTCCACTCACAACAGTCAAACAAATTCAAACTCATACATCCTCACGCAAAACACCAATACATACATCGCATTTATAATACAAAAGCTTAATGTGCACCAAGCCCCCTCACTGTGTGTATCAGTACATGTACAACGATTCATTTAATTTAGAGATACAAAAGTCAAACGTACTTTTTGTACAGTAAATGTGATTGATGTAACCTATTAACACTAAAAACTTCAAAGTAAATATAATAAGACAACTATTTACACATCAAGAAAACACAATATTCCCAAATTTTTTTTTTTTTAAATTGACTCAGATGTATTCATTGAGGGAACTTATTCTCAGCGCCGACGCGCGTTTCGGTGAGACACCCTTTCTTAGGGTATCACCTTCATCAGGGCGCATATGCTGTATGTTCAAACAGGGAAGGTAATGGGACCTGTCAAAAGGCAAAATATGCATTATACTGTTACAATGCTATACATATAGATAATTATAATCGATATAAGGTCCATGACTTGTAGCTTTAGTTTAATTAATACAAAGACATTTGTGAAAATCGACAATCAATTGAAAAATAATGGTCAATAGCACAGAGGGTCAAATACATGATAAGTTACATTCAAATTGTCTTAAGAATCTATAGAGAAAGACAAATGCACACAAAAAAATACAAGCTAAATAATAGAGATGTACAAGAAAATGGAAAAAGTAAACAAGGAATGAAAAAATGAAGTTGTAGATATAAAAGCCAAAGGCAAACTGAAAAGCCCAGATGTCTGACTCTGCATCGTGAATCAATCGAAACCCAAGTTCCTAATCGCAGCAAATAGCTGCCAACGTATGAATAACTACCACCCACCAAGGCCGAATTCTTGTGCTAAAAGTAAACGTGGATATGGAGAATACGTACCTGCCTAGCTGAAGATGTAAACTGCTAATGAAAGGAATTTTCTCTAGCGCCGAAAGACAAGGGCCACTGTTAGTTTTAGAAATTTTCTCAGGCGCAGAAACAACAAGACTCGCTGCTTGTTACAGAGTGTGTCACCTGTAATAAAGACGAAAAATGTGCTATACAAAGGAATATTTTTTTGGTTTTTAATATGAGGCCCTTATAGCAAATTGATGAAATACGATGGCTTCAATCCTTACCGTTCACGGTTTATGCTGCTCTAAATGCTGAAATCCATCAGGTGGCAGCAGAGATGTGAAGACACGGAATGCGTTAATAATAGAAGCCGTCAGATATAAAGGGGCGCAATGCGGAGGCTAGTTTGCTGATTTACTGAAAAACAAACAGTGTCGAAACAAAGTGGCGTTAGAGGAAGGATTGTGACATAGGGTACCTGCAATAAGGTGCTCACAATGCTCGGAAGCACATTCTCACCTCTATTCTATCGCGAAAGTGGTGGAAATATTTGTCGTGTTCATTCAGAAAGCGTTTTGATGTATCAAGTTTTCTGAAAGCATAGACAGAAACATACTAACACGTGATGGCATTGAGACAAGAACAATAATGCGCTAAAAATGCTCAGAGGTACATTCTCACCTCTATGCTATCGCGACAGAGGCGAAAATATTTGTCATGTTCATTACGAAAGCATTTAGATGTATAAGGTTGCTGATGTTTAAAAGACAAAAGAGTACCGAAAAAAAGACATAGCAAATGCTAAAATATTGCGTGCGCTAAGTATAGATGTTAAAACAAAAGACGCTAAATAATTCATAGAATGGTACCTCCGTGTCAAAGATATCCCGCTCCAAGAGTATTTAAATTTAGGAACGTAGTCAGGATAGATTTCCTGTTTCTGTATATCCAGGTACCAAAGAAAAGGAGAAAGTAAAAATAAAAACAACAGTTACGAAGGTAACATCCAAGAGATCAAATGTCTCGTTCTAAGGTCAAGGAGCCCTAATAGTCCCGAACTAGCTTACCTAGATTCAAAGGAGTATATTCCATGCGGCGACGACGGAGCAAAGCTTCCCGCTGGCATCAAAGGAAACGGCCCAGGAGGTGGGCCTATTGGTTTGAGCATTTAAATAGCCCAATAGCTGCGTACGCAAGCGTCAAATGTTAATACTAGACGTGTAGCTGAGGGAGTTGGACGGCATGCCCGCTATCATCTGGGTTTCTTAAAGGGATATAACTCCCGACGGTGCAAGAGATCCTCACGAATTCATACATGCATGCATGGATGGCAGTAAGAGAAACACGTGTACATCAGCTATCACTTAATTCTCAAAAGTGACCAGGCCACTCGGATCTATAAGATAAAAAGTGATCAACATAACGGAGTTGGACATACAGTGGCGGTCAAAGGACTTACATGGCGGTGTTAACGCAATATTAAAAAACATTGGATAGACTCGCTGTTTGCGTTCAAGAATCCGTATGCGCAATAATGACGCATGATACTGCCATTAGGATGAAATGATATGCAAATATTGAGACCTCATCGGCTGTTTTACTGTTTGGTATACTAACAAGGGCTTACAAATGGCTCATAAAGCCAGATCGCAGTCCCCCTCGCTGATGTAAAAATAAGCGGTCAATAGGGCAAATGTGCCTCCCATGTATCAACTAAATAACTGAAACAAACTAATTAAAAAGAGGAATGAAATAGAAAAAAGAAAACAAGATAACTCCGCAATTGCTACTGCTCAAGTTCTAGAATATTGCATTTTCCCATGGTAGGGACTCGTTTAAACCCTTGTCCTTCGAGTCCAGCAAAAATATCCAGAATACTTCACGCTTTCTACGTATATTGCTACTGTCCAAACCCTTCTGTGGACGTATTTTCTCCAAAATAGTCCAACGGAGGTCCTCTTCCGTATGATTTGCTTCCGTCCAATGGCTAACTAGGGGCGCTGTAGGTTTGCTTCTCCTGATATTGGACTTGTGTTCTCCCAACCTGATTCTGCATTCTCTAGCCGTTTCCCCTACATACGTTAAGTTGCAAGGGCACAGGATTACATAAATACAGTTAGATGTCCTGCAGTTCGTCATTTCTTTAAGATGTATTGTGCGGTTGTTTATGCAGATCTGGTCGCTCACAATGGCATTGGCACATGCATGGCATGTCCCGCATCTGTGGTTGCCTTTAATAGGGCAATCTCCTGAAATCGATTTTTGGGCAAATACTTTCTGATCAGAAATCTTTGCCTTGACTAGTAAATTCCTCAAGTTTTTATTCCTACGGAATGCGAAAAGTGGTTTAGGCATCCGTGGTGTTTGGTTGTCCAAATTCAATAAATGCCACTGTGAATTTACAATTTGACGGATTTTATTGTCGATTGATGAATGTTTTGTCACACAGACTAGTTTATCTGTCTGTTCTTGTTGTTTGGGTAGAAACATTGAGTCACGGTTGTAAAATCGTGCTCTCTTTAGGGCGTCTCTGATCATTCTATGGGGATATCCCCTTTGTAGGAATTTTTCTTTCATTGACTCCGCATTTTGTAGATAATCCTTGATTGACGTACAGTTTCTACGCAGACGTAGAAACTGGCTGACGGGGATTCCATCTTTTTGGCTTCTCGGATGGAAGCTACCAAAATGGAGGAGCGTGTTCCTGGAAGTTGGTTTAGTGTATAAAGACACCGTCAGTTTGGAATCCAGGTGACCCCCCCATACATCCAGGAACTCCAGTCTGTGGGTCCTCCAGTGTGCGGTAAATTTTAGATTTACGTCTGCTGCATTGATCCATTGGATAAATTCATCCAAAGCCTCCTGGCGAAAAAAATGTCATCTATGAACCGCGACCAGTAGCGGACGTTTTCATAGAACGGAGCAAGCTCGTTGTAAATGTTGAGCTGTTCAAAGTTGCCCATGTAAAGACAGGCAACGCTAGGAGCACAGGCTGCCCCCATGCTTACTCCTTGCACCTGCTGATAGAAATTGCCGTCAAATTCACAGAAATTTTCTTTGAGGACAATCTCCAGGCATTGATTCAAGAAAATACCATTCTGCAGTGTTATTTCATTGTCAATAATGTTACTGACCACCCTTAAGGCTTCTTTTTGAGGGATGTTGGAGTATAGAGACTCCACATCCAAAGTTACCAAAACCTCTGAATCTTGATTGTATTGAAGTCCCTCTATTTTGGAAATGAAGTGCCCAGTATCTTTTACATATGATGGCAGCGCTGTCACCAATGGCTGTAAAAATTGGTCAATGTACTTCGAAAGTGGTTCGGTGGCGGATCCTATTGTTGAGACAATCGGTCTCATCGGAGGGTCCAATTGATCTTTATGAGTTTTTGGTATCCCGTAAATTATTGGTATCCGTGTGTGTGTAGGGGTGAGGTATTCAGCCTCTGTGAGGCAAATCTCTCCTCTCTCTACTGCTCCCTCTACAGCGCGAAGAATCCTACGCTTAAGCCTGGGTTCAGGATTGGCAGTAATCTTAAGATAGTGTCTTGGTGATCCAAGCAGGTCACCCATTTTCTCTTTGTATTTGTTGGTATCGAAAATCACAATGCCACCCCCCTTATCGCAAGGTTTTATAGTGAGATCGCTATTTTTCTTGAGAGTATTAAGGGCGGCATTTTCCTCCTTAGATATGTTGTGGAAGGGATTGGGCACAAATTTAATAGCTTTCTGGATTTTATTAAGAACTGCCTTTTCGAATATGTTCACCTCCATTCCCACAAGATCAATGCCCGGAGTAAAACTAGGCGGTGGTTTCAACCCAGATAGGTTATCGTTGTCGTTGACAGTGTTATTGTTTTGAAAGTATTTTCTAAGTCTTACTCTACGAAAGAAGGCATGCAGATCTTTCATAAGTTCGAATTTGTTTATGTTGGTAGATGGAACAAAGGAAAGTCCTTTGGTAAGAAGTGTTTCAGTGGGCGTATCCATTTGATGCCTTGATAAGTTGAACACTGGTAGCATTTATCTTGCCAATACTGATGTTGGCGTGTCTGTTTGTATCTTTGTGGTTGTGCTTGTTCCAGGTATTGGCTTCTCTGCTGTTGATTCTGGTGTTGGTTCTGATATCGATTCTGGTATCGGGGGCGATAATTGCCCCTTCGATTCCCTAAAAAACGATTTTCAGATGTAGGTCTCTCAGAGTCCGATCTATGTTGAGGGTTACGATAGGAGGAGCCCTCGCTATCAGAATCGGTGGTATCGGAGAAGGTGGTAATGCGTCTATTGCCCCAGTTTGAATTAGTGTTACTGGTAGTGTTCTCGCCGTTTGATGTATAAAAGTTTTCAGTGAGGAACGGGTAGACACGTTCTTGAGAAAAGAGTCTAATATCTTTTCTAAGTTTCTCAGTTTTTCTTTTGAGCAAATACTCACAGAAGGAATCTAGTTCAATTGTGATTTCTTCCAACTTCTTTTTGCCCTCTTCTACACTATGGGACTGCTTAAGCTTCTCCTCTAATTCCTGAATTTCTTTGTTGAGTAACTGGATAACCTCTCTGGCTGTCTCAATAATAAGAATCATCCAGTCCCTGGAGCATCTATTAGAGATGAGTGCCCATTTCTCCAGCAACTGTCTGATTTCCACAAATAAACCAGGAATATTTTTCACTCTGAGTCCGATGGGGATAGTGCCAGCTTTTAAGTACTCGAGCATGAAGTTGGCATGTGACTTGGTACACTTTGTTTTTTTCTTTAAATTAAACAACTTAGTCCATTCCTCATTGAGGCCTTTGGACAAAGTGAATGGTCTCTCTCCCTCGGAAGTCTGGCCTAATAGGCGGGCAAAATCTTCATCAGTAAAGCCGAAGGTCTTTATGCTGTCCATAGGAGGCTGTGGATCAAAGATTTTTAAGAGTAAAGAGAGAGGAACAAAGAAAATAGAAGAAGATTTAAGACAACAATCACACGAGGATAGAAGAATAAAGAGAGAAGAACAATGAAAAAAAGAAATTTAAGACAACAATCACACGTGTGCAGATGTCCCCTCACGATGACCCAATAGGTCAAACGAATAAACCCCCCTGCACAAGGGCTGCGAAGAGACAACAACTATCAATAAGGGGACCCCTGGATTTGGATGTAGGTAGAGATGCAGGGGGAAATTACAGACAAAAAACACAAAAGGAATACTCTACCTATTCAATTTAAAACATGCTATACGTCCTAATTTATTAAGTAGACCACTCTGGCTAGACCACCCATTCAAATATTCACATCAATCCAGATATTCAGAACGGCAGCAAGCAGAATTGTTAGTTTTATAATTTTATATATATATATATATATATATATTATCTATTGCTTTTCCACAAGGGGAGCTGCATGTCAGCAGCTCCCCATGTGGAAAGCAATGCCGGCTCCCGCAGGACGCGGGAGCCGAGCGGGACCGTGGGGGCATTGGGGCTCCCCCCACGGTCCCCAACGGATAGGGCCTGCCCCGGGGGATGGGGTCCCCGGGGCTAGAAGTGGCCCGGGAGGGGGGCCACGCGGCCCCCCTCCCCTGTGTATTACAAAAAAAAAAAGAGAGGCCAGGCCCCGGGGAATGGGGTCCCCGGGGCCATATTTGGCCTGAGGAGGGGGGGCAACGCGGCCCCCTCACAAAAAAAAATACAAAAGGATGGCCAGGCCACCAGGTACCTCCAGTATGCGCCAGGGAGCTGCGTTGCAGAGAGGTGTTCAGAGGCCACGCCCCTTTTTACACCTCTCTGCAACGCAGCTCTGTGGTGCTTACTGGAGGTATCTGGTGGGCTAGTTGGACCCCAGGGACCCTCAGGATTCATGGGGACTTAATCCCCCAACTTAAAACGTGCCACGGGGCGCGTTTGTACAGTGGTGAAGGGAGGGGGCGGGCCTGAGGTGACATGTGTGCAAACACGCCCTGTGGCGCGTTTTAAGTTGGGGAATTAATTCCTCTTCAATCCTGAGGGTCCCTGGGGTCCAACTAGCCCACCACTTACCTCCAGTAAGCGCCACAGAGCTGCATTGCAGAGTGGTGTAAAAAGGGGCGTGGCCTGGGCCACCTCTCTGCAACGCAGCGCAGTGACGCTTACTGGAGGTACCTGGTGGGCTAGTTGGCCCCCAGGGACCCTCAGGATTGAAGAGGAATTAATTCCCCAACTTAAAACGCGCCACAGGGTGTGTTTGCACACGTCACCTCATGCCCGCCCCGTCCCTTCACCACTGTGCAAAACGCGCCCCCTGGTGCGTTGTAAGTTGGGGAATTAATTCCCCTTGAATACTGAGGGCCCCTGGGGGCCAACTAGCCCACCAGGTACCTCCAGTATGCGCCAGGGAGCTGTCTTGCACAGAGGTGTTCAGAGGCCACGCCCCTTTTTACACCTCTCTGCAACGCAGCTCTGTGGCGCTTATTGGAGGTACCTCGTGGGCTAGTTGGACCCCAGGGACCCTCAGGATTCAAGGGGACTTTATCCCCCAACTTAAAACGCGCCACGTGGCGCGTTTGCACAGTGGTGAAAGGAGGGGGCGGGGCCTGAGGTGACATGTGTGGAAACACGCCCTGTGGCGCGTTTTAAGTTGGGGAATTAATTCCTCTTCAATCCTGAGGGCCCCTGGGAGCCAACTAGGCCACCAGGTACCTCCAGTAAGCGCCACAGGCCTGCGTTGCAGAGAGGTGGTCCAGGCCACGCCCCTTTTTACACCTCTGTGCAACGCAGCTCTGTGGCGCTTACTGGAGTTACCTAGTGGGCTAGTTGGACCCAGGGACCCTCAGGATTCAAGGGGACTTAATCTCCCAACTTAAAACGGCCACAGGGCTTGTTTGCACACGTCACCTCAGGCCCCCCCTCCCTTCACCATTGTGCAAACGCGCCCCATGGCGCGTTTTAAGAGGAAGTTTTAATCCCCCTGCCCTATTATGTACTAGGGCCTTACAGAGGAGGTCATGCTAATCACAGGGGTACCCCAACGCATAGTGTTCCCTAGTGTATGTAGGTGTTTTCACTGTATTCTAAGTGTCTTTTAGCATAGCACTGGCTCTAGGCCTGGTTAGTCCGAGTCAGTTACCACCAGTACCCGTCTGAAAAAGTTGTGGGCACAGGATGATTTTGCAACAAGGCCTCTTTTTGCTCCTCTGTTGGTTCTTTCTGCACATGTCTTGCTTCTTCCTGCACTTTTCTTCGTCTTTGTGGACTTCTGTTGCTTCTTTCTGCATTTCTTTTGCTTCTTTCTGTGCGTTTTTCTTCTTTCTTCACATGTCCTACCTCTGTAGGCATAGTTAGAAACTAGCATTTAAAAAACCTTTGAAATTCACTTAAAAAACCATAGGTTTCAGGCACGTTATAGTTAGAAATTAGCATTTAAAAAGCCTTTGAAATTCACTGAAAAAACAATAGGTTTCAGCCACGTTATAGTTAGAAATTAGCATTTAAAAAACCTTAGAAATTCACTGAAAAAACCATAGGTTTCAGGGGCGTTATAGTTAGTTGGACATTTCACTCGTACAAAACCAGTGAAATTCCCCCGTTATAGTTAGTTCAGCTAACTATAACTCGCGCCCCCGCAATGCACTGCTGATGACGTCACATATTACATCACTCATGACATGGTCAGTGACATCACTGATGACATCACTGATGACATCTCAAATGACATCACTGATGACATCTCAAATGACATCATCCAGTGACTTTGTGTTTCTGTAAAGTTTAAATATGTTTAATATATATAGGGAAAGGCGTATTGAAGAATGAGTGGGTGTATAAGTGTATGAATGGATGATTTAGTAGGTGCGTGACTGAGTCTATAAGTGAGTGATTAAACGTATCTTACTGAATGCATGGGTTAGTGACTAAACTGTGTGAATGTCTGTATCCGTCTGTCTGTTGGTGTGTAAGCGGCTGCATGGGTTTGTGAATAGCTACATGAGTGTCTATATGAGTTATTGATTGGTTGTGTGAGTATCTGTATGGGTGCCTGAGTGTTTGTGTGGGTGGGGTGTGTGTGACTCTGTGCATAGATGTGTGAGTGGGTGATTCACTGGGTGCATGGTTTCAAGAGTGCATCTGTAATGGACTGTATGGGTGGGTGAGTATGGGTGTGTTAGTGAGTGAATGTATATCTCAGTGGTACATGTGTGAGTAACTACATATGTGAAAGGCAGTATATATGTGTGTGTTAGAGTATTTAAATGGCTATAAGTGAGAGTGTGTGATTGTGAGAGTGGCTGTATGGATGAGTGTGTGCTTGTATCAGTGATTGTATAAGAGCGTAAGAATGTGCTAGTATTTGTATGAGTAAGTGAGCTGGTGCGTGTATAACTGTATAGGTGAGTAAATGGGAGTGTGATTAATTATTTGCATGACTGACTAGGTGTGTGAGTACCTCTATGGATGAGTGGCGGTGTGTGAGTGTCTATATAGGTGTATGAGTGCATATGATAGTCCTGTACTGAGTGACCGTAAGTATGAGTGACTGTACGGGTGAGTGAGTGGATGTGTGTGTAGACCTAAGAATCAGTGAGTGGGTATGTAGTTATTGGTGTTGGAGTGTCTATGGTTTTGAGAATGGCAGTCTGTAATTTAGAGTGGGTGTATCAAAGGTTATATTAGGGTGTGAGAAGATGCATCAAATTATCACATGGATGATGTCATCAGTGATGTCACTGACCATGTCATGGGTGATGTAATATGTGACGTCATCAGCAGTGCATTGCGGGGGCGCGAGTTATAGTTAGCTGAACTAACTATAACGGGGGAATTTCACTGGTTTTGTACGAGTGAAATGTCCAACTAACTATAACGCCCCTGAAACCTATGGTTTTTTCAGTGAATTTCTAAGGTTTTTTAAATGCTAATTTCTAACTATAACGTGGCTGAAACCTATGGTTTTTTCAGTGAATATATATATATATATATATGAAAGAAGTGACTCAAACAGATAGATTCAACAAAGAACAAAAATATATTTCCACTACAACGTTTCAGCTTCCGCCTTCCTTGGGTAGTACAAGATGGTTTGCTCAGTGGCTGCACAGGTGACACAGCTGAATTTTCAAAAAGCATCAATGCAGTCCTGGGAGCTCTTGAGATATGCAGTAATCAGGTTGTATTGTCAGTAATGTTCAGTCCATCTGGATGCAGTGATTTTAAATGGTACATCCAGAAGTTTTTCTCTGGAGTCCAGTAGTTCTTCCTTTGAGACATGTTCCACTGGGAAAATCTTCAAATCTGATAGTAAATGATCCACAAGGTTAAAATGATTGGCTACAGGCTGGTCAATTTTCTTATTAATTATTGCCGATTTGTGGTTCCTGAATCGTGTACGGAGGTCATTCACTGTTTGGCCTACATATTGTTTTTTACAGCTTTGCCCAAAATGCAACGTGGACACACCACATTTTCACAGTGAAAACTGACCCTTTTTTTGCAAAGTGCCTAGCTGTAGATTTTGAACCCTAGCTCTGTTACCCAGAATCCCTTGCAAACCTCACACTTTGTCAAAAAAAACATATTTTTCTCACATTTCTGTGGTGGAAAGTTCTAGAATCTGTGTGGATCCACAAAATTCCACCCACCCCGCATTCCCCAAAGTCTTCCGAGAACAATGATACCTCACTTGTGTGGGTAGGCCTAGTGCCCGTGACAGGAAATGGCCCAAAACACAACGTGGACACACCACATTTTCACAGTGAAAACTGACCCATTTTTTGCAAAGTGCCTAGCTGTAGATTTTGAACCCTAGCTCTGCCGGCATCTAGGGAAACCTATCAAACCTATATATTTTTGAAAACTAGACACCCAGGGGAATCCAGGATGGGGTGACTTGTCTGGCTCTCACCAGGTTCTGTTACCCAGAATCCCTTTCAAACCTTGTAAAAAAAAACACACATTTTCCTCACATTTCTGTGGTGGAAAGTTCTGGAATCTGCGTGGATCCACAAAATTCCACTCACCCCGCATTCCCCAAAGTCTTCCGAGAAAAATGGTACCTCACTCGCGTGGATGGGTAAAGTACCTGCGACAGGCAAGGGCCCAAAACATATCGAGAATACATCAAAATTACCTATCACAAAACAACCTGGTTTTGCAAGGGAAGTCACCTGGGTTTTTGGCCCCGGGCTCTGCGGTCATCTTGGGAAACGTAACAAACCCACACATTTCTGAGAACTAGACACCCGGGGGAGTCCAGTGAGGTATAGCTTGCGTGGACCCCACAACATTTTCTTACCCAGAATCCCCTGCAAACCTCAAATTTAGCTGGAAAAAACCCCATCCTAGATTCCCCTGGGTGTCTAGTTTTCAAAAATGTACAGGTGTGCTAGGTTTCCCTATGTGCCGGCTGCGCTAGGGCCCAAAATCCACAGGTAGGCACATTGCTAAAACAAGTCCGTGCCTAGTGGACTTTCTGCCGCACTGGAGGGGTATCGGGGGGGGGTTGCCTCGATATGCCCCCAAGGGGGGCAGAAAGACTGTGGCTATTTGTTTGTGGGGGGGGCATTGGTATGCCCATTCTGGGCAGCCCCCACCCCACGCATAAAAAAAGCTAGCGTAATCGCTGGCACCTGGTGGGCTCTCTGACGCCCCCTTGGGGACAGATCAGGGGCTCAAAAATGTATAGGCTTCCTAGGTTTCGCTAGGTGCTGACAGAGCTAGGGTTCAAAACCTACAGCTAGGCACTTTGCAAAAAAAGGGTCAGTTTTCACTGTGAAAATGTGGTGTGTCCACGTTGCGTTTTGGGCCGTTTCCTGTCGTGGGCACTAGGCCTACCCTCACAAGTGAGGTACCATTTAATCGGAAGACTTTGGGGAATGCGCGGTGGGTGGAATTTTGTGGATCCACGCAGATCCCAGAACTTTCCATCACAGAAATGTGAGGAAAATGTGTTTTTTTAACACTAAGTTTGAGTTTTGCAAGGGATTCTGGGTAACAGAACCTGGTGAGAGGCACACAAGTCACCCCATCCTGGATTCCCCTTGGTGTCTAGTTTTTAAAAATATACAGGTGTGCTAGGTTTCCCTATGTGCCGGCTGCGCTAGGGCCCAAAATCCACAGGTAGGCACATTGCTAAAACAAGTCCGTGCCTAGTTGACTTTCTGCCGCCCTGGAGGGGGATCGGGGGGGTTGCCCCAATTTGCCCAGAAAGACTGTGGCTATTTGTTTGTGGGGTGGGGGCATTGGTATGCCCATTCTGGGCAGCCCCCACCCCCATGCATAAAAAAAGCCAGCGTAATCGCTGGCGCCTAGTGGGCTCTCTGACGCCCCCTGGGGGGCAGATCAGGGGCTACTTCCCCATCTGCCTCCTGGGGGGGCAGGAAGACTGTGGCATTTTTGGGGGCTTAGTGGGGGCATTGGCATGCCATTCTGGGCAGCCCACACCCCTGAATTGAAAAAAAAAATATTCCTTGCCTGTTGGCCTTTCTGCCTCTCCCCGGGAGGCAGATAAGGGCTTTTGCCCCCATCTGCCTCCCGGGGGGCAGAAAGACTATGGCAATTTTTATTGGGGTGGGGCATTGGCATACCCATTCTGGGCAGCCCCCACCACTACATATATTTTAAAAAAATCGACTGCCCCATTTGCCTCCTGGGGGGGGCAGAAAGACTGTGGCATTTTTTGGGGTAGGGTTGGGGCATTGGCATGCCCATTCTGGGCAGCCCCCACCCCGAACTTTAGAGAAAAAAAAATCCCTGGTGCCTAGTGGGCTTTCTGCCCCCCCGGGGGGGCAGATAAGGAGCTATTGCCCCATCTGCCTCCCAAGGGGGGCAGAAAGACTGTACCATTTTTTTTGGGTGGGGGCATTGGCATGCCAATTCTGGGCAGCCCCCACCCCTAAGTATAAAAAAAAAGAAAAACCCTGGTGTCTAGTGGGCTTTCTGCCCCCCCCCCGCCCCGGGGGGCAGATCAGGGGCTATTGCCCCATCTGCCTCCTGGGGGGGGGCAGAAAGTCTTTTGCCTTCTTTGAGGGGTAGGGTGGGGGCATTGGGATGCCCATTCTGGGCAGCCCCCACCCCATGCCTATAGAAAAATAATCCCTGGCATCTGCCCTCGGGGGGGCACATTGGGGGCTACTGCCCCCATCTGCTCCCCAGGAGGGGCAGAAAGACTGTCTGTGCCAAAAGTATATGGGGGGAGCAAAGGCCCTTGCCCAAAGGGCCGCTCCCCCCTCCCTGGTGCTAGTGGGTGGATCCATGCTTAGGGATCGCCCTCCTAGGGTGATGCCCAAGCAGGGATCCACTAGGGAAGGGTACCATTGGAAAGGGGAGATTCTCCCCTTTCCAACGATACCTCTGCCATGTGTTTCGGTGCTAGGGGGGCTGAGATAGCTGCCCCAAAACTCATGTGACCCCCCTTGCAAAACCAGGTCATTTTCGGATACTTAGGGGGCATCTGCGTTTTTGGTCCCAGGGTCGGCAGCCATCTAGGGAATCCTACCAAACCCACACATTTCTGAAACCTAGAGACCCGGGGGAGTCCAGGGAGGTATGGCTTGCGTGGATCCCCCAATGTTTCCCTACACAGAATCCCCTGCAAACCTTATATTTTGATGAAAAAATCAAATTTTTCTCAAACTTTTGTATGGGAAAGTTGTAGGATCACCGGGCTGACACAAATTTCCTACCACCCAGCATTCCCCCCAGGCCTCCCGATAAAAATGGTACCTCACTCTTGTGGGTGGCTCAAGTACCCGCGACAGGCAAGGGCCCAAAACGTATTGTGGAGACATCAAACTTACCTATCACAAAACGATCTGCTTTTGCCAGGGTGGTCACATGAGTTTTTGGTCCAGGGCTTGGCGGCCATCTAGGGAAACCTACCAAACCCACACATTTCGGAAAATTAGAGACCCGGGGGCGTCCAGGGAGGTATGGCTTTCATGGATCCCCCAACGTGTCCCTTCCCAGAATCCCCTGCAAACCTCAAATTTGGATGAAAAAATCAAATTTCTCTCACATTTCTGTGTGGGAAAGTACTGGAATCTGCATGGATGCACAAATTTCCTACCACCCAGCATTCCCCCAGGTCTCCCGATAAAAATGGTACCTCACTCGCGTGGGTGGGTCAAGTACCCACAACAGGCAAAGGCCCAAAACGTATTGAGGAGACATCAAAATTACCTATCACAAACCAACCTGGTTTTGCAAGGGGGGGGTCACCTGGGTTTTTGGCCCCGGGCTTGGCGGCCATCTTGGGAAACTACCAAACCCACACATTTCTGAAAACTAGACACCCGGGGGAGTCCAGGGAGGTATGGCTTGCGTGGATCCCCCAACGTTTTCCTACCCAGAATCCCTTGCAAACCTCAAATTTAGCTGAAAAAAAATCACATTTTTCTCAAATCTCTGTGTGGGACAGTTCTGGAATGTGCATGGATCCACAAATTTCCTACCACCCAGCGTTCCCCCAGGTCTCCCGATAAAAATGGTACCTCACTCGCGTGGGTGGGTCAAGTACCCGCGACAGGCAAGGGCCCAAAACATATTGAGGCGACTTCAAAATTACGTATCACAAAACAACCTGGTTTTGCAAGGGGGGTCACCTGGGTTTTGGCCCCGGGCTCGGCGGCCATCTTCGGAAACTACCAAACCCACACATTTCAGAAAACTAGATACCCGGGGGAGTCTAGCGAGGTATGGATTGCGTATATCCCCCAATGTTTTCCTACCCAGAATCCCTTGCAAACCTCAAATTTAGCTGAAATAAACACATTTTCCACATATTTATGTGTGGAATCACCGTGCCGGCACAAATATCCTACCCCACAGCGTTCCCCTCAGTCTCCCGAGTAAAATGATACCTCACTTGTGTGGGTGGGGCAAGGGCCTGTGACTGGGAAGAGCCAAAAACATAGGGATTAAGGGTATAGCACCGAGAATTCTAAGCACTACATTTTTTTAAAAATAAGTTTTTAGCCAATTCTGCATTGGACACCCACACAAGTGAGGTATCATTTTACTCGGGAGACTAAGGGTTGCCCCAATATGCCCCTAAGGGGGCAGAAAGACTGGCTATTTGCATTGCTATGCCCATTCTGGGCAGCCCCCACGCATACAAAAAGCCAGCGTAATCGCTGGCGCTTAGTGGGCTCTCTGATGCCCCCTGGGGGGCAGATCAGGGGCTACTGCCCCCATCTGTCTCCTGGGGGGGGCAGAAAGACTGTGGCATTTTTGGGGGTGTGGTGGGGGCATTGGCATGCCCATTCTGGGCAGCCCACACCCCTGAATTAAAAAAAAGAATTCCCTGATGCCTATTGGTCTTTCTGCCACCCCACACGGGAGGCAGATAATGGGCTGTCTGCAGCAGAGGGATTTTCTGAGCCTGTACTTATGACGGAATGGTTCCGTCATGAGCACAGGAGCACTGGTGCTCATGACGGAAGCATTCCGTCATGAGCACCCAAAGGGTTAAATGGATTTTTTGCAGACAGAAAAATATTTTTCCTTTGTCTGTATATATAAATAGAAACGGGAAAATGCCAATAAATATGTTTAACGTTGCTGTTGTCTGCGAGTAGAGGACGAGCCTGTCCGAGCGCAGGCGGGGAGAGGGATTATCAGATTTCAGCTGAGCCCATAACAAAGGTTGACTTTAAGGGGCCATCAGGCCTCTTTCTGTTTAAGTATACTGGCTGGGAGCTATGAGGGGGCGGGGGAGAGATGCACACCTAAAAGCAATTGAGGGAAAACAAATGCACACAGCTTTTCACTTCATAGGTACTTAAGAGAGACATGCATTGGCTTTTGTTCAGTTCCTGGATCCAAGAGATATGCATGCACTGTAGGAATGTTAGATGTGTTGATATGTCCCAGTATTTACACAAATAATTTAAATACAACTTGCAGGAAGTCAGAGCGCTTTGTAGGATGTGTTACATAACACAGTGAGGGCTACAAGGTCCTTTATAGCTCACTGTGCAATTTATTAACCGCAAGTAACCAAAGGATCTCTTTGTTAAAAGCAGTAAACCATTTACCCATCTAGATAAATCTATCTAAACCTATAACAACCAAGCGCACATTGCCTGTTTAAATAACTGTGAAAAAATACTAGCTGCAGTGTCTTTTTTTGGCTTGAGGCAAAATAAAATGTGAGTAAATACAGATAAAATGACAAAAAAATAAATATAGATAAATACCGACTGAAATGTTAAAAAATGAATACCATAAAATTGGGAGCGCTAGGTATAAGCCAATTGTACCATGTTTTAAGGAGAGAGCACAATCACTTTAACACTGGTTAGCAGTGGTAAAATGTGCAGAGTCCTGAAGCCAGCAAAAAGGAAGTTAGCAAAACAGAAGGTCTGAAGGCCAAACATTAGGGGAAAAACCATGCCACGGATGCCAGGTCTAGCAGTGCTGCTCAAAAGACTCTCTAGTGCTTGATTTATTAAACTGTAATATTCCTTTGTGGATAATGAGAATCTAAACCACCTATGATGTACACATGGCAATTGACTTGCCTCTTAGCCACAATTAACATTGTCATCAGGGTGTAGGAATGTTTCTAAGTTCCTTTTGAAAATTGAACACTTTCACATGCTAAAGAAATATGCTTTTTTGAATTTTGAAGACATCTTGCCATAGTCTAACATGATGTTTTTTGCTTGATTTACATGCCAAATGTTTTCAGGGCTCGGCTCCTGCAGGGGTTTTTAGAGCCAGAACTCTGGCTCCACTCTCCCTGGTAATTTGTTGCCTTACACCTCTAAACTTGGAGGACAACCTCTCTTCGCGCCTTTCTTGACCGCATCATGTAAACAAAGCTACCTCGGAGACGTCCCCCTCTTACCTCAGGCCCACGTTCCTTTCCACTACCAACAGCAGGCCCAACGCGGCGAGAACCAGTGACTTCCCCATGACAGCCGGGCTCGGCAGAGGTGGGTATACAGCAGTCTTCTTCGGAGCAGCGGGTGAATGTGAGCAACTACAAATGAGAAGCCAAGGGGGGCGTCCGTCGTGGGAGGCGGTGCTTTGAAGGGACAGTGTTTGCTGCTGTCGGCCAGTGGCATATGGCGACCCCAGATGAACTCGGCAAGACGCCAACAAGCTCGGAGGATTCTCTCTGTTTGTTACCCAGATTGACAAAGAGGCCAGAGTGAACTGACCCAGCAGAGTAACCTTGCCTGCCAAACGTTCTCTGCTTGCTTCGCCGGTCAATGTACTTAGTCCCATTATTGGCAACACACCCCACCCACACCACAACAGAGTATGCATGCATAAATAAATACACAACACAACTTTTGTTTGGGAAAAATAGTGCTGCAGGTTTATTCCATACAAAAGTATGCAATATGGTGGGTTATCTTACGGGCGATCCAAGGGCAGGCAGCTGTACCAACCTATGCTGCCCTGCCCGCCTGATGAGCCAAGCACTGTGGAGTAACCAATCAGCGCTACCCTTATGGGGGTGATCCCCTTACTGGATCACGTGACACATTGGTCCCTTATTACTCACGCCCCTTTCAGGGCGGAGCGTAGCAAGGCAAGCCCCCGGTTGTTCAGGCCTACAACCGCCCGAAGGACTAACGGGGCGCCGACGTAATTGTTCCAGGACCCTCCCATGAGGCTCCTGGGATTTGGCTCTGGCACCCCTATTGTGCTCTTGCAGAGGTACTCTTCTGTACCCATTTGCTTCCAGATCGCCCTGTAACTCCTCCTGCAACGAGAAAGAAAACATTACAACGTTCTATGTATTTCGCCTGCCAACCCCACGCCGGGTAAGCGGTAGGGTGGGAGACGGCGTGTCCGGCGCAAAGAGGACGCCAAGATGGCCGGGGGAGGCATAAGTACCTCCCCACCTCCTCTGCGTGCCGGAAGTGACGCGTCTGGTAGGGGGACTCCTCCTTGAGTCCCACACATCATTGGGGGTGGGGAAGTGCCCAAATGGCACTAAAGGGGCCGCCCGTTTAGGGTGGCCCCCTGCGGGGCCGCGGGCAGCCGCATAGTCCCATTATTGGCAACACACCCCACCCACACCACAACAGAGTATGCATGCATAAATAAATACACAACACAACTTTTGTTTGGGAAAAATAGTGCTGCAGGTTTATTCCATACAAAAGTATGCAATATGGTGGGTTATCTTACGGGCGATCCAAGGGCAGGCAGCTGTACCAACCTATGCTGCCCTGCCCGCCTGATGAGCCAAGCACTGTGGAGTAACCAATCAGCGCTACCCTTATGGGGGTGATCCCCTTACTGGATCACGTGACACATTGGTCCCTTATTACTCACGCCCCTTTCAGGGCGGAGCGTAGCAAGGCAAGCCCCCGGTTGTTCAGGCCTACAACCGCCCGAAGGACTAACGGGGCGCCGACGTAATTGTTCCAGGACCCTCCCATGAGGCTCCTGGGATTTGGCTCTGGCACCCCTATTGTGCTCTTGCAGAGGTACTCTTCTGTACCCATTTGCTTCCAGATCGCCCTGTAACTCCTCCACAGCTCTGGAGGCGGCCCCCGTCGCCTAAAGAGCCCCCCACCAAAACAGCTCCTTTCTCACTGCAACCTGCAATTTCCCGGGCCTCATTCATGTCCAGCAGGAACAGATCCAAGCCCACCTGTGCCAAGTGCACTCCAACATTGTCAAATTAACCTTTGGTGTTCGCCCGGCATAGCTCATGCCTGATGAAGCCAAAGCCCCTTGTTCTGCAAACTAGCGCATGGAGCGGATAATCCTTCTCTGGGAATGTACCAGTGCCTCACATGCGCTGCACGAATGTGATGGCCTCCCAGGAGGGAGCGCTACTCTTAAACATCGCTGTAATACCCTTCAAGCTGATGTGGCTCCCACCTCCTGCAACCTGAAGTTGCAGGCCTTCTAGCAGTTCGTGCTCCCCAACTCCTGTTTCCCCAATACCTGGAACAGCAGCACACATGCTTGAAGACCGCTTCCACAACCAGGCTATATACTCTGGCTATGCGGGCGGGGCATTTCATGCTTAACTGAAGCAACCCGTAACCTGCCCAGGGAGCAGAGTGCACCTCTTTGTTGAGGTTGACCAGACAAGTGCACCGACCTCTGTGTTAATAAACCATGGCGAACAGGGCTGATCGCCTAGCGCACACTATTGCAGTCATCGCAACCATTTGGAGTGACAACTGACGCCACCTGCCAGGCTTGCTTAACTAAAGCTCGATGACAGATACACACATACTTGCTAACCAGCTGTGACCCTTGATGTTCAACCCAGCTAATGACCTAGTACCTTGTTAATCCAGGGAATATTGCCCTCCACAAGATCAAGCCCACATGAGCCTATGGCCTTCACCTACTGGGCCGAGGTGCATAGTGTGCTCTGGAATTGTCAGTGATGGAGCTCCAAACACATTTCAAACCGCTATTGGAATCACAGCAGACATTCTGGCCTAACCAGCCGGCTCATGCCTCCTGGCTACCTTGCCGCTGCGAGATTTTGCTCTAACGCCAACCTCTTGCGCCTACTGGTGCACATAGTCTGTAGGTCTGCCTCCACTCTATTTATGCCGATACCTGCAATGTACCCCTCTGCCCCTGTATGGGCGGGAAAATACCCGTAACATTGCAAATCCCCCTGCACTCACAGTGTCGGGCAGTCAGGAGGGGGAGAGAGGTCCATAGAATTCGTTCTGCTTTCTTGCTTGGCCACCTAGCCCGCAAGCACCCTCGTCTGACAGCACCCTATCTGTTGTGTCGCCCGTGCAATGTCCGCACCCTGGCGCAGGACGTCCCGATCGACACCTCTTCTAACAGACTGCCTTCAGGAAGCTGGAGTGAATGGTTGTATGTGGTGCACTGACCATACAACCTAGGTTTGCTTTGAGAGGGATCCATTTGTTGCACTCAAAATAGTGGCAACGTGCAGTTCTATAGCATTCTACCCTGCACGGTGTGCCTGGACGATCCTAGACACCCCCTGTGAGCCAACCCGCTTTGACCCAAGATGCAAGGCACTACACCCGGTACACTTGGTTATCCCGGACTTAATTGCCCTCCCCGGAATCGTGTGTAAAGGCACCCGGTCCCTGATTTACTTCCTAATAGTCTGTGTCACGCCATGCTCCTTTTTATTCTTTGTTCAAAGCAGTGAACTCGCTCACCCACGAGACCTGCTAGAAGCAAGTTTAGTATAGGCTGTACATGGAATTAAATTCCCCCGCCAACTGCACAGAGGGCAAGCCACACTTACTGCTACTGGTGTCTGACTGATTGGCCCTTGGAGGCCGTGGCAGTACTGCCCGGTCAGCAAGTACGCCCACGGTACAGTTGTAATTTAATAACTCCTGGCGCTGACAACTGCAGGTGCCTAATACCGTGCTATGTGTATGCGGCCCAGGGAGCCTAAGGATAGGCTTGGTGTGGATGGGTAGTTAGCAATGCCTGGCAATAAGTGTAATGCCTTTGACAAACCTCTCCTGACTGGCATCTATGTCATTCTTAAACATATTCACAGTTTTGCCACATGTCACCCTTCTGGTTGGTAATATGGAACCTCCTACCCAGCATAAGCGGACAGTCTCGCGTTGCCTTTCACACCACCTGTGTATCTTGAATCACCCTCCTGTGTCACCTACCTCGGTTCTAGAGTGCACTTAATCCGCGCCGTTGACCAGAATTTCACAGGCCTCTTTGATTGCTAGACCCTGGTGAACACATTGATGGAGTCAATTCTGGTTTGAAACAATATATGCATTGAGCCCTCTATTGGAGACAACTCACCCCTCATGTGTAGTTGTGGAGTGACAACTACACCAGTGCCTACCCAAGTCACCCAACAGACAAGTAGGCCCTGACTACTTTGTGTTCTGGTGCCAGATATGGGAAGAGTCTTGCCTTCACTTGCTGCTCCCTGGGAAACGCACAATGCCCGTGCTCTGGCTGTAACTCAGCGATGCCCTCGTGTGGCAATGAACCCCTGGTCAAATGAGAGTGCCACTCCAACTAATTAAACTTACACCTTGACCATGGGTGGGTGGAGTCGAGCTCTCCCCAAACTTCTGCTGTTGGAACCCACGGACACGCCTCCTGTCAGTTCAAATTAGTAATTCCTGGCACTGACCACCACAAGGGGCTCCTGCTGGGCTGTGTAAGTGCGGCCCAGGGTGACCTTGACGATCGGCTAGGTGTGGATGGGTGCTAACATTACCTGGCTGAAGTGCAATCCCTTTGACAAACACTACTGCCAAGATGTGCCACTCAGGTAGAAGAAAGAGTTATCCAGCCCACCTTTCTTCCTGTCCCAGTTATCTGGGTAAATTGTGAAAGATGCACATTTGAAATGGTAACGGATACTGTAACTTACGCCTGCCAATGCTCTGCTCAGAGCAGCCCGCTAGACAATGGCTTCCATTGAAAGGTGGTGCCAACAGACCTCCTAGCACTAAAGGCGGTACCTCTTAGTAGGGCTCTACTCTAACAAGTGCCCCATGCATCGGATACCGCCTCCGGCTGCAAGCCGCTCAGTGCTACTGATGCCTTGGCGCTTCATGCCCCACAGCCAGCTTACCCTGCTACAATGCGCTCGTGACTGGGCCTCAACAGTGCGGCGAAGGCGCGAGACTTCCTAGCCTGACCTTGGCTCTTCACCAGGCTCCCATGCAAGAGCCATCCACAACCTCGTGGCCTAAAACATTCGCCCTGTAGGGCGGATGCGAATTGACTGCAGGCCACTCCTAGGCATTCTCTACCCATGTTGTAAATGGAGTTTCAGGTAGGCTAGGGTATGCACCTAAGCCTGGCCGAAGCCACCCTTCTAGTCGGAGAAGGGAGTGCACACTATGCTGACTCCTGCCCACCCCTTAGGTGGCTAGGCAGAGACTGGCTATCCCAGAGGCAGTTTAAATTTAATGTGCCATGCGCACTCCCACAGTGGCACCTGCAGCAGAGATTCCATACCAGGCAATTCTAAATACCCTGCGTATCGTCCACCCAAGAGAGACTTAGTACCATCTGCCCCTATTACCCTGTGCTACCAAACCTTATCATGACATCACCGGTATTATATAACTCACTAGGTCAATCAGGCCACCGTCCTACAGCTCAGATAGCACAACCCCGTAGTTGTTGGCAGCAACTGTACTTCGCATAACAGCACAGAGTAAATAAAAATTGTGCTTCCCCCCTTGGGCCGGTAACTAACATCCAACAAGTCAGAACCTGGTCATGAGATCCCAGTTTCCTAGGGTAAAACAATGATTGTCCTGCACCATTAACAAATGTGCTACATGCCCGCATGACCTAGCCCCTTGGTGCTACAGTGGGCAGACACCCCCTGGAGGCAGTGGTCTTACCAACTCTCCTCCGAAATAAGCAGCTATAGGGGCTCCAGATCTAGGGTGTGAGAAAGGTCTTTCTGACGTAGCCCACCCACAGTTTATACGTGTAAGTGACTGGCCCCCAATATGGTGTGACCAAAACAAGGCTGAAACAAAGGAGCATGAGGCCTTAAGCAATGGGGTCTTTGTGTACTGGAAACATTACTTAGCCCCACCAAGAACCATGGACATCTCCTGAATGCGGGTCACCAGATCGTCAAAGAAATATTGATGGATTAGAGACCTATGCCCCATCCAAACTGCCGAATTAAAATTGGCGAGAATAGTTCTATGCAAGAAAAGCATTGAATGACCCGCTCAAAGCCAAAGGACATATCAAACCACTTATGTCTACTTAGCTGAGAAGGATGTAGCGATGCCCCTTATCGGTATTAGTGAATGGAGGCATTATTCATTCCCGCACATACTCAAGCTGAAGTTATCGAGGCGCCTTGCATGAGCACCCGTCACGTGATACCATGACCTACGCCATATTACAGGCAGTTAGCTCTACATGGCAGTGGCCCCCGCCAATTATTACACAAATTAAGCCCCTGCTCTCAAACTGGGAGAGGGAAAGTGCAGTGGGCACAACTATCTCTGGGGTGGCACCCAATTAATTGCCCGTGCGACAAGCTAACCAAAATATATCCCAGGCACAAGGCAGCAGGCGCGCACCACCCGCCACCAGAAACTTGGCCCCCTCGGGGCACACGGCAGCCCCACCAGGAGAGTACGTCGCCAGCATAACCAGACGACCTCAGAACCGGAGCGGCGCCCTTATACAACTGCAAGCATGGTACTAAAAGCGAGGCATGAGGTGCGCCTTAAATATTTTCAGGAGAAACCCATTGAATGAGGCGTTCATAGTACTCTCAGGGCAATGCCTTTGACCGTCCCATAGCCCTCCAAAATTCGAAATCACTGCCGCAAAGCGTAAACCCTGGCCCGTGGCGCAGTTCCCAGGCCGCGACTCTCGCCTTGTCCCCCCAGCCATGTGGTGGCCTATTTAGAACCAACTAATTAGTATACAGTGATGGTAATTTGGCAGTATACTCCCTGCTGAGCCGTCTCCCTGTACACTATGCCACATTTGGCCCAAGAGCCTACACCACATTTTCCATACGGAATACCTATTCTTATAAAGCCAGGTTCAAGCATCCAAAAATGAGGGCCTTTGTCCATCTGATGGCGACATGTGCTCCAGCACGCAGCTCGCCCCAGGGGATCAGCATGAATATCAGTGCAGCCCAACAACCCAAACATCGATCAGAAACTACGATAGACTCATCAAAATCGAGCTGTACTGCATAAAATGTCTTAGTGGGGGTAGGGGCCCCCTAGTTTAGAAGGGGCTGTAGACAATCAACCAGCGCAAGATCCTTGCACAGGTTTGGCACCACACTCCTTTACACTGTTGAGCAATGAAGCTACGCCAAGGTATAAAACGCTATGCTTGAGCGCCAGTTACATACATATTCAGCACAACTATCCTTGTGCCCACAGCGAATGAAAAGCAAGGCCTTAGTGGAAATGTGCTACGCTCACCAGTCCAGGTGCGTCCCTCCTAATTGCAATGTTTTGCAGCATGTACGGAATCATGGGCTGAGTGGAAACAGCACCCTATCTGGCTCATGGCTTAATAATGACCAGACTTCCCCCGTGTCTGGTTGCTGCCACACAGTTCTACCCCGAACCACTGTCCGGAAATTATCAGGGAGAGCAACCCCCAGGGGAATTGTGGTTTCCCACTATCTTGATGGAACGGAAGGAAAACCTGGTACTCCGTCCCTACCCCAGCCACATTCACCAAACTGAACTCAGCCTACCTCATTCTTAACTGAATCAAAACTGTAACCTTGTGTCTGGCATTCCTTTCTAGCACAGCGAAGCCAGCGAGGACAAACTGCCGCGCCCGACGCCGCAACACAACCTATGCTGCAACAAACCAACGCATGCATCAACAGGGCCCAAGGCCAGACTGACTTTGGGCGAAAGGAACCTGCATTTGTGTGCCCTAAAAGTGGCTAACCAGCGCCGGGACTCGACATGGTCCCCACCCATCATTACAGCTCGATCCGCAGGCCACTTACACCCTCCAGAGAGGTCCCATTCTTGACGATGGCACACCATCAACCTCAAAGGAGCAACCAGCTTGACGGGCTGTACTTTAAATAAACAATGTCAGTCTAGAATAAGTGTTGCTCCCCAAGAATGCACCACTTTCAAAACACGTATCAAAACCAGTGCTTGGCTGATGTCGGGGAGGGCGCTGAGGACAGGGCAGCTAACATCGTGCCTTGCCGCCAAGACCCCTCCCACTGCAAGCTCCAGGGCGTGGGCACCATGCAAGGTTAACTCGCACCGAGGAGGCGTGTTGGAGAACTCCTGCCTATGGCAACGAATGAAGCAGCTAGTTCTGATGCCAAATCCGCCACTAGCAGTGAGGCTACCCCACCACAAGGCCCGCTCCCTATATAGGCTCCCAACTCAGCAACACGACGCACCGCCCGCAGTACTGAACACGGATATGTTCGTAGACAATGCACGGAAGCCACAAGCACCCGCCCACACCGGGCATGGTGGTGGTTAGGGAGACGGTGCAATAATGCGCAGGTCGCCAGCCCCAGGCGGCCGCAGTCCCAAGCCCGGACATCGAGAGTACGCAACACCAGTGTGGGCACCCGCTCAAACCTGGCCAACTCCGGGGTGGGCGTGATTATACATATATAGATCCGGGCAGCAACTCCGCACCCTCATACATGCACTGCAGGCTGCGTGGGAATCCGGGCCCAAATACATGTAGAGGACAAACAGCAGAAATGCTGCCGACCACATAAATATAGGCCTTCGTCCTCGGACAGGGCAGCGGCACGCCTCCTCCTATTAAGGTGTGAAGTGTGGGGGCGCCCCGCACCATGCACTCTTGCCGCCAACTGCTTTTATTTATTTTATTAAATTAGGACAAGCCTCAGTGGCGACGCACGAGGGTGACCTTTCAGTATGACATGGGGATTCACCCCCCCCCGGCCCACCAGGGGCTGGGGATCCCAAATTGCTGGGCCCCCTTCGCCCGGAGGAACCGAAATAATAAGGACCTCGCCCCTTATTTTTACTCAAAATGTAGCCCCTCAGCACCACCCCCACTGCGTGGTGGGGTTGGAGAGGGAGTGTCCCGGTAAAGATGCTGCTCCTGCGCAAGCTATAAAAAGCCATGAGCCAAAATTTACCAATGCAACTTCCGTTGCACTTTGGTGGCGGCCGGCGGAAGTACGCGCCAGCTACCAGCAAGACGTCAGCAGATCCAACCCCGGGAAAGCAAGCACAAGACCAGTCAAAGGCATGTCAGAAGTGGGGTCCGAACCCACGCCTCCAGGAGAGACTGCGGTATTAACGCAGCGCCTTAGACCACTCAGCCCTCCTGACCACAAAATACTTTAGCAACCGGAAAAGTAACATTAAACAATTTTCGGTTACAGCCTGCTGGCCACAGCTACGATACCTGCCCGATCTTTCAAGCGTGGGGAGGTTAAGATCCGGACGGAAAGTGCCCCCGTGACAGCACAGCAGGTTGCAATGCAATTCCTCAATACATGTTGCTGTGTCCCTCGGAGAGGAATATGTACCGCGGCGACGAATCGTGCGGTGCGGCTGGAGCTCGCCGTGCCCTGGGGGGGGTCAGAATCCCCCCACTGGCGTGCCATGAGACCTTCGTACCGTGAGGCCTGAAAGGTGCAACCGGCCCAGCCGTCTAGAGAATAGCGGGTGACAAAGGGGGTGTCGCACGCAGCGCTGTGCCACCCAGCCCACCATGACGTGCATGCACGAACACCTGGCAAGCGTCGGAAGTCCCTGCACCCCAGGATGCGCGCCCACCCGGCTCCCGCTTGCCCATGGCAGCCCGCCGTGAAAACACCCCCCCGAACCAGCATCGGCCGCGCCCCTGGCGGTGTCTGCACACCCGGAGGCGCGCCCACCTACGGGCCGTCAATCCACCAATTCCTGAAGGGGGGATCGAGGCCTTTACGAACCACCCGGCTGGCTCCCGCCTGCACAATCGCAGTCCCAATGGTGCCTCAATCGCCACTGGAGCCCTGCTCGACCCCCCAGTCATGCTCGGCCTGCCGGCCGCAGCCCTGGGGCCCACCCAGCCTGCAACATAACCGCAGTGGAAACCCTGCGAACACCTACACCCCCCACGCAGCACAGGCCTGTATGCCCGCACCGGGAGGCAAGCACCGCTCCTGGCTAGTGGACCGGCCCTCGTGGGAGCAGGCAGCAAGGGCCCTGCTGGCCAAGCTACCAGGGAGGGGGGTACACAGCGCCCGTTGCGCTCCAACCCCCGCCCCGCAATAAACGCTCATACATCCCACGCCGCTCTGAAACGGGAGCCTGGCCAGACTCCTGGCCCGTTTCGCCCCGGCGCACGACATGTCCGAGTGAGGACTAGGCCATAGCTACTGGCCTATGCATGCCGGGAGCAGCCCAAACCCCCACCTCGCCCTCAGGCATGCAGGAGCCTCGGCGATGGCCGGACAAGGCCACCCAGCCTGAGGGACTGCCCCACTGGTGGGGATAGGAGGGGGGGGGGGACAACTCACCGCGCACACTGTTCCTGGCGATCTCGGCAGACGTTGTGTCCGGCGGGAGGAGCTGAAACCCTCCCTGGTTCAGGACGAGCGCTACGCCCCCCCCCCCCCCTTCGGGTCCCACCACGCTGATGACCCGTGTGGGACCCTGTCCCAGTAACAATCCCTCAGGCCCAACCCCGCGGGGCCCGCTGGGTTGTGCCCGCGGTCGGGGCTGAGGTGAGGGCTGGGACGGGGGCAGGTTGGGGGATGATAGCACTCACCTCACTAGCCAAAGCACGGCCTCGGGGCATCGGACAGCAGCAACCCGCAGCATGACCGACCAGACGGCATGTCCGGCGCAAAGAGGACGCCAAGATGGCCGGGGGAGGCATAAGTACCTCCCCACCTCCTCTGCGTGCCGGAAGTGACGCGTCTGGTAGGGGACTCCTCCTTGAGTCCCACACATCATTGGGGGTGGGGAAGTGCCCAAATGGCACTAAAGGGGCCGCCCGTTTAGGGTGGCCCCCTGCGGGGCCGCGGGCAGCCGCATTTCCCCAGCAGGGCTGGGGAAATGTATGCGGTAAAACCTGCAAACAACACGAGTATGATGTTGTAGCAACTTCGGCTACCTAGGTGGACGTCAAGGGCCTCACTTGTTCTTTTCTTTGTGTTTTGTTCTGTGGTACCACAGGCAGCAGCGAACTTCACGGTTCCCCGAGTCTGGTTGCATCTGTATCCCTTGGACCGTGATGTTATCGTTTGACAGAGGAGCCGAGGAGACCCCATTCACACTTGTCAGGTTCATGATTCAGGTCTTGAACAGAATACGGAAGAGCATGAAAGGATGTGTGTGTATAAAACACCTGATAGGGGCGATTCTTTGCTCCTTTCCCATTCGTGGGCTCTTATAGTGACCGATGTCTCTGGTTGGGCTCTTGAGCGGTGGGGGTGGGGGGAGGGGGCGTAGCTTGGACAGTATGTTTGGGGGGGTGCAAGCCTCAGATTTCCCAACAAACACGCTGGCATATCTTGTTAAAATACATTATGAGAAGCAGTACAGGAGTGGGGCTGAGAGGCAGTGGAAAGAGAGGAGTGTCTATTGTTAGGGGGACTTAAAACACAGTAGTTTTCAAACTGACCAGGTTTTTAAGGCAGAGACAAGCGAGAGTGAGTGTGTGCTGTATGTGTGTGTTTTAGTCAGTGTGCATGTAAAAATCCAGGGTGAAATCCGACAGATACCCCACCATACCCGACTGAAAGCACATGTACCCAACTATTAATTAAACAATACATTTTTTTAGTTGGGTGTAACACCCCAAACACCCCCCTGAAGCTACGCCCCTCCTCTTGAGCCCATCTCCACCTGGACCGACCATGTAGGGGGCGAGGCCAAGGCCAATGAGACTAGGAGGAGCTCAGAGCCTGGCACAGTCTGAGAAAACCCTCCTGTAAAAAAAAATTAACAAAGGCTTCTAAGGCTGCCACAGACTTCCTTGCAAAGTTGCAAAAGCACTGGTAGGCGTCAGTTATCAGCGCCCCAGCATCCAAATTGGAAACCCACTCTCTGTAGGTGGTTCCAACTGACCTTGAGCACATCACATAGTATTAACTCTTCGCCGACACTGTGTAAAATGAGCCGATATGTGGCACAAAGCGGCACCATGTAAATTGGCATGTTAGCATAGCAGAAATAGGTGTGAGGGAGGAGGCTTATATATTCTCAATGTCAGCAACTCACATCAAGAGTGTGAAGAGCTTAATCGTCAGCTGGTCGAGCAATGTCCTTTGCCTGCCAAGGAAGTCTTCATAGACATTTTTTGTTGCTTCAGCACTACTATGGTCAACTAATTTTCTTCCAATGAACACTCACTCCCTTTCCATGTTATGCTCTGATTTTTAAGGATGATTTTAGTGGGGTGGGGGGGTCTGTCATTCACCTACGACCTTGGCCATAGGTCATCCTTTGAGCCTTATCCCCTCATCATTGGGTATTGCCTCTGATTTGAGTACGAGCTGCTGAAGCAATTAATGGTCCCTGTTTGGAGGAAGTAACTTATTGCCTCTTTGGATTGGGAAAGGCAAGAAGTAGATGCCCAGTATGTCCAAATCTTTTCATTTTCTCTTGTCCTCCTCCCAAGGTGTTGCCAATATGAGTGTGAAACTTTGTTTACTTTTGGAATTCTTGTTTACCTTATGGTTGGAAGTTTCCATTCTACTAGAACAGTGACCTGTGAGCTATGACTTAATAGTACCCTTGGTTGTAAGGGGCTGTTAAAGGTTTGCCTCCTGCCTCATCAGAGGGTTTGCCTTGGCTAACTATGGGGCCAGTATAGAGGACCACACAAAGATGTGAAAATATCTCTGGCAGGCCTCCAGTTCCTTCCAGGTAGTACGCAGGAAGGACTCAGACCGCGTATCAAGGCGGCATATCGCATTACTTGAAGCATTTCTCTACCAACAGGAATATATCTTCCTAGAACTTATCTTTCGACGGTTGGGTTGTATAATTCCCATTAAGGTGGGACATTTTGGTTCAATTGGAGCGCCACTACGCGGCAACGGATCATTTTATTTCCGATTCTGGACCATATACTTGCATTCTATCTTTAAAGCCCTGATGAAGTTCCAAAGGCTTGTGCTCTTGAGGAACGAAACGCGTTGGCTTTTTTTTTTTAACATATGTTATTACCAAAAATAAAGCAGGAAAATAAAAGAAAATGTAATGGACTGAATGTACTCTGTTCGGTGCACCTCCTTTTGTTAAGTCTCCAGTTCATTCCTTTCGCCTCTAGAAGCATCTATGTTTTTTTGCATTTCAAAACTTTTTCAGTTGTGTGTAAGAAAACGGAAGTCAGAAATACAGTCTGACATAAATATCTGTTTTCCTACCTATTCTTGTGTTTGTCCCACTCAGAAGGATTTTGGTCTCATAGTTCTTTGATGGGATTGTATTGTATTCTACTGCAGTATTTATATAGTGCTTACCAACCCTATGTGGGGTGCTGAAGTGCTTGGCTACATGTGGAGCAGGCTACACCATGTAGGGTGAGTGGTTGGAAGAATGTTATTTTTGTTTTGAACCTATGTGTGAAGTGTTTCCTGGTTATGCATGATGACAACTGAGATGATATTATTGTGTTATGGGACGCTGCGTGTAGCAATGTGCTGGATGGTGAAAAGTAAAAGATAGACACACAATTGTATAGTTTTCAGTATGCTGGTAGCTTTGAACTGCTCTGCAAGTCGCTTTATGGTATTTCATATGATATAGTTTGCTTAGCTGGTTACTGCACTGGGTTGCCAGTCTCAGATTCTGTGGACAGTTGTGGTCCTGACCTGGCATGGTTGGTGGGAGAGCTGAGTGGAGACAACTATTGGGATGAGCATTTTTAGGTCGAGCCTATAGCGGCAGCGCGCATGCGCTGCTCGCTTTGCGAGGCATGCAGTATACACTACGGAGTGAAGCTTCGTGGAAGTTCCGCCCACTCTCCGCCCATTGGCTTGTGTCTTTGTCCTCCTGTAAATGCGGTCTTCTGATTAATTTTGAGGCTTGTTAGTCCCTCCTTATGACGGCTATGTCGTCATTTGTCACCTCCCATAGCTATTGGCCCCTTTACTTCTCTTGTTACACGCTACGTGTTCTTAAGTAGCACTATTTATATTATGGAGCTCTTCACCTGGAAACGCAGTCTGCCCTTGTCGGGGGAGGTGGTGTTTCTTGCTGCCCGGGCTCTGCGGCTACGTCCCCTTCAGCTTTCTGGTCTCTGCGCGGCTTCCCTCCTTGGGGCTACCCTTCTCCTCTGCGGGCGGCTCCCCAGAACTCTCCCCGCTCTTGGGTTTCCCCTCTCCGCTGCCCTTGGCCTCCGCATCCTCTTTCTTCCTCCACACATCTGGGGGTTTTCCGTCGCCGCCGCCCAGCCCTAGGTCGAATCCATAATCTTGAATCCGGCAGCGTTTACCAGATGAACGCCAGTCTGGCTTCGGTGGCCCTGCTACCTTGGGCCTACATCATTTGTATGCCGTCCATGCCATTAACTAAAGCCGCTCCCAGGGGAAGTCTGTGTTTAAAGGGACCGGGGGGGTTTTAAAGGGCCTGGGGCACCTCTTCTGCTGGAAGCGGCGTCTAAACCTTCCCTTGCACTCAAGCAGCAAGGCGGGCAGCTGCAACCAGGCTGTGGCGTTAGAAACAAGGTGGCTCCTGGCCCCATCAGGTGCTGCTCCGCATTTTATGCAGAGCTTAATCTGTTAAAACTATAAATGCAGGGGCCGGAGCCATTCTTAGGAGCCAGGCGCTGGTTCTGATGAATGTCCGCATTCACTAATACTGAGACAGCCTCGTCTTAATTCCATCTCAGGGCTCTTTCTTCCACCTGCCCTTCCCGTCTCTCTATCTTACTCACTGCTGCTTCTTTTTCACCCTGCTTTTTCTCCGTTTTCCTATCTTTTTCTTCCTCGTTCTTTCACCCTTTGCTACCTTTCTCTTTCTTGTTCTAGGTCAAAGTCTGAGGATTAAAGTAAGTGCTGGTCACCAAACATCAGTGCCTGCACCTAAAAACCGGCACAAATTAAGCAGTGTTTCTATGAACGGAGAGCCCACTTCATGCATTTTCGCTCTAGTTGCGCTTCTGCAGGCTTGCATACACCAAGCGTGCTGTCCTCCCCCAAATCTACCACAAAAATAAAAATAATAATAATAGGAACGACAAAGGTAATAATAATGACAAAGATAATGATGATGGCAATCATAACTGCGATTTAGATAGAGTTCATCTCCAAATGAATTTTCTTTTCGGTATGGCATCGGTTGTTATTTTCTCGATCTCAGAAGCATGAAACAGTGAGGCGGCCCGAGCGGGATTAGAACGCGCGAACAGTAGTAGGGACATTACCCACTAAGCTACCTTGTAGTGAAATGATGCCGTTATCTTGCTAACTTGGGTGTGGTGTCTGGAAGCATTGTTCTGTCAGACTCTCAAGAGGGTGGAAGGATGAGAGGGGGTTCTGAAGAGAGGGGGGCGAAGTGTGAGTAATGGCACCCATTCCTTTACAAGCCTAAAAGAGCCTCACGTGGGGCGATGGGTGGGTGGGAGGAGGATGTGTGCCCTACTCTGACTGGCTGCCAAGCACCACATGGGATGAATCCTCGCCACAATCCCCTTTCGGAGACGACGGGTCACCATGGCAACGGGTTTGAAATTTCTCTACTAAGAAACCATAAACGCAGCGTGTTTGTTGTTTAGCTGCGCGGTGGGGTCCACACTGAGGGGTGCGTGTGTCTATGGGCACGCACCCGTCTGTGGATTCTACCTTTATTGATGCGTTTGTCTGCATGTTTCCATTTGTTATTAACCTCTCCACTGGACCAGTTACAAATGGTTTCTCCTGAGTCAATTGCGCCATTAGTTTTTTTTTTACACTGCACTTTGTCCAGCTGAAAAGGCAAAAGAACTACTGGTGGGACACAAACGTCAACAGAAACCGCCAGACACCCCAACACATCAATGAGCAGCCCCCGGATGTAGGGGAATTAAAGGGAACGCCCTCCTGAGCAGCTCAGTGGGTGCCAAACAGCCCACAGAGCAGCAGGTGAACCTGAGAAAAGAGATCTGTAACTTGTCAACTGAAATGTCCCCCAGGAGATGCCTGTGTCTATATCTGTGTGTGTTGTGATGATTGTGTACCTGCGTGCCGTGTACCTGCGTGCTGAGAATGCCCTTGTGAGGCTGCATGTGTGTGCTCTAAACTGTATAAATGTCTATTTTCTGTGTGTGTGTCTGTGTATGTTAGTGTGGTTCAAGTAAAAGCTGAGGAGAGATGGGAAGAATGGGGGTAGGACAGATAGGAGAGCAACAGAGCAGTTGGGTACGGTGAAAAGAAATAACAAGAAAAGAAGGCCTGTGTGCGCAGAAAACAAATTCGGTAGACATTTGCTGTAATATGCTATATGCTTCAGTACTAAAAAAGTAATTTTGAGGCTGCATAGTGGAAGTTACATATCATGTTTCATTGCAAAGATTCCACTGACTGCAGGCAAATGTAAACATGGGCCACAGAAAAGATTTCAAACACACAAAATGTGATAGGAGGTCTCCTTCAATAAATCTAACCAATGCCAATTGCTCGGGATAGTATTTCAACCTCTTGCTCTTTTTCCCACTATGCTACCTCACTTTGGGCACGCCACATAGTTTCAGTCAGCATAATTTAACTGAACGCTACACACTTCCAAGGCACAGAATTCAACTCTATACATTTCCGTTCCACACCACATAGTTCGACTACAAACCACATATTTTAACTCAACAACACAATTACACAACACACCACATACATTCAATCCACACTACAGAATTCAACATCATGCCACAAAATTCAACAGCACACCACATAACTAAACTCCACAACACAAAATGCAATTCCACTCTATAACACACAATCCCACTCCACATACTTCCAGTACACTCATTACCGCATAATTACTATCCAAATATTTCCACTACACTTCATGCCACATCATTTCACTACAGAATTCCACTCCACACAATTCCACAACTAACAATTCCAATCCAACCCATGTAATTCCACTCCACACACATCCACTACACTCCAATCCAAATCACATAGGTAAAAGACATTGTCATTTACATCGCCAATACCTCTAACTCTCTCAAATGCGAGACCAATTTGCATTGCAAATGCTTGTTATTATCATACCACATCTTAGTGTCTTTGTGAGAAGTAAAGAAGCAGTTAGTTTGTATAGATAGTTGGGACCTGCAGTTGAGGACTATATTAAAGTCCTCCAAATTGTCCAGGAGTGTGTGACAAATCTCTTCAGTAATTCCATGCCTGTTCATTTGATGATGGCTGTTTTTTTTTAGCTGTACAGTGCTGTTAATGGACAACACTCATAGCAGGCATGTCTTATTTGAATTTAAGAATTTAAGAGGTATAAATTATAATTTGTTGCTGACTGTTATATATGCAAGTACATAACTATATAATGCCACAGTGAACTATAGGTTAGCCATCTTAGCTTACCTGCATATCGAAAGCAGTCATTGCATGAACTTGGCTTGCAGACCCTGCACAATTCTATCCTGGCTTTTCCACGGGTTAAAATCACTGTAATTTAAGCCCCATTTCTGAGTTGATGGTGGGTATTTGTTAGCCCAGGCACATCCCCGGGCAGCTGTGGGTCCAAGGAGTATCAAGCCTGCATCATGGTGGGTGTGGAGGGGCAGTTTAGCCATCAGGAGCCTGTGTGGAGCAAAATATTGGCCCACCCTCGCAAAGCAGTGGGTGGGAATGAAGGCACTATCAAGTTCTGAGGAATGGAGGGTGCGGCGTGCAAGACACTCCCTTTTGGCATGATTTATCCTTGCTTTGCAGTGCTTTGGAGAGACTACTTTCTCTTCCTGCCTCCCTCTGCTTCCCTTCTCTCGTCCCACATGGCCCTTCTAGCACCCTCCTGCACCCCCAGCTCCTTTGTTTTTGGCTTTTTGACGCCTGCTGTGCTATTCATGGGCCTTTGTGAAATGTTTATTTTATCCTTTCAAAATGTCAACACAAAAGTGTGTATCTGTAAGCAGACGTGGCAGGCAAACATGAATGATTTTATTTTAACAAAATTAATTCAAAGACAACCACCGCAGATGCACACACATTTGAGCTGTCCATATTTGAACGGTGTTTGTTAAAAGTAACCAAAATGCATTAAAAGATAGCTGATGTGCTTTCATCCACAGGCGCTACCTTAGAACTGCATTTGTTAAAAGATTACAAATTCTTTCAAAGATGGCTACTGCAGATGCAAGCGCTTATGCGGTGGTCATCTTTGAATGCATTTGGTTTATTTTAATAAATTCCATTTAAAGATGGCTTACACAGACACAAATGCATTTGAGGCAGCTATTAGGTCAAAAAAGCATTTGAAAAACCAGTATGTTTCACTGCTGAGACCTCTTGGCTTTGCCAATGCCTATTTCTATTGCCATTACCTCAGCAGTGCGACTGCCGTACCTGTTATCCTATGCTCCATAAGTGCAAGTGCCCCTTATTTTCAAATAAAGATTAAGGCTTGACGCCAAGGTACAAGGTCATTCATTATGCCTGTCTTTTCACCAGTTTCTTTGACTAATGAAGTCATACCCCATACCTTAGCTATGTGCACTGCAGTGTTGCTGTACAAGAGCGGACCAGCAGAAGGACCTTGTTGTGAGACACTTTTTGTGAACTATAGGTTTGCTCAGAGGGACCTTCAGTCATGAACAGCATCCCTGGAAGGCATGGGACCATTCCTTTGCCTACACTGGTGAAAAGCCCCCTTATCCAATGGCGGAGGAGCGTCACCCCACTGCCTGGCGCAGAGCCAGCAAACGAAAAATAAAACGATGCTCTAGCATCGTTTTATGGTTTGTTTGGCATCTCTGAGACTGCTTGTGCAGGAAGGAGCGGGGGATGGGAGGGTGGAGGAGGAGTGCGTGTGCACTCCCTGAGTGCTCATGTATGTTTGGCCGGCCGTCTGAGGCCGACCAAAACACACATGCGCACTTAGGTTTCTCCAGCCCGGCTGCTTTCAGCTTTCCTGCCCACTCAGGCCAATCCCTGTGCTGGCTAGGAGTCTGTCCCAGGGGCTGCTGGGACCCAGGAAGAGGCCAGCAAGAGCGATGCGGGAGGTGGCGCCAGGCACAGTTTTTTATTTATTATTATTAACTTGCCCCCCCGTTCTCCCCCGCCCCCCGCGCTCCCCCACCCGCCCCATCACACTTTGTTAATGCTGGCCGCCGATGCCCTTATCCGGTGGGAATCCCTGGGCTCTGAACTGTGGAAATGACTGCCTCTTTAGTTGAAATTCAGATGATGCCAATGTCGGTTAGCTGCAATGCCAGAATTGTGAGAGGATGGGTTTGCAGAGCGGGGCGCATGAGTGTTAAAGAGTTAGGTATAGAGGAAGGGGGACAGTACATTATAGTTGAGTAGCATATACAAGAGCAAACCTGTCCATTAAACTTTTACTGAGTTTGTAGTCATGTGAAGGAGTGAAATGACGCTTCCCTTCGAAGCAGAATAGAAGTAATGACATAGATATATTCATCTTGGCTCTACAGCACTAACAGATAAGGAAGAGAAAGTTGTGTAGAGCTAGGAATAGAAATAACAAATTTAGCCTTTTTTACATTTATTTCTGCGTAAAAGGAAAACATATGGAATAGACATCAAAAGTGTACAAATAGTTAAACTTTTTAATGTTTCTGTCTACAGGTGGAGTGAATATGTTTGAAAAACAAATAAAAATGACCCATTTCAAAAATAAATAAAAATCATGGAATTAAAGCAGAAATGTAATTAGGGATTGGCATACCAGCATCACAGCCATGCCACTGAAGTGAATTTATTTATAGGGATATTTGTACTTGTGCAAGACAAGAATGCTGCCCCTTACAGTAAAGAGAAGCGGGCTGACCGATTGGTCCATGCTGTAGACTGGGGAGAAGGACATTTGAACAGACCAATGAATGTAGAGGCCAGACCAAAAACCCCTTCATGCATATACATTTGTATGTTTTTTATTATGATTACTTGGGAAAATATGCCTAGCAAGACAGCTTTACCTGACTCTAGGATGAACTGACTTAAAGCACAGTAAGTTTTTTTAATTTTTTTATTTATTTTTTTATTTCAAATAATCTTTATTCATTTATATGAAAGGAAGGAGAAGATCTTCAAATAGAAACTGATGACTTGGCGAGATTAGAACAATAAGTACATATCAATGAACATATGAATGTACCACATATCAATGAACAACAAAGGAGCCTCCTTACAATTGCAGGCAATACATATGTGTCTCAACAATGGGCTAGAAAGAACTAACCTCCTATACTTCGAAAATAGGAAAAGTAGAAAAAGGATAAGATAGAAAAAAGAAAGAGATAGAGACCCAGAAGAGAGGGGAGAAAGAGACAGTCCAGAGCCCCATACATAACATAATGTAAAGAGTTACATGGCATATGAGTATCCAACAAATGACTTACAACACCTGTGCTAGAGAATGACGCTCAACCTAATGAAGCTCACGGTGGTTTATAAGAGTCAAAATACTTGTCCGAAGTAAACCACATTTTCCTCGTTGAAGGTTTCCAAGGTGAATTTTGAAGAGTAAGATTATCTGCCCCCCTGAGGTGAATGACCCAGTTCATCCAACCTGCATAGGAAGACTTGCTGGTATCTTTCCAGTTGGTGAGTATCATTTTTACCGCAGAGATTAACAGAAGATCGAGGAGAGCTCTATCATCCTCCGACGGCAGATCTACCTGTAAAAAAGCAGCTACCAAGGTTGGCAAATCTCTATCCAGTGTACATTTAAACAATTTATACAAAAATAAGTATACCTTGTCCCAGAAAGGTTTCACTGCTGGGCAATGCAAAATAAGATGGGCTAAGTCGCCTTTGTCTTGTTTACAGTTCCAGCACAAATCATCTTCCCGAATCCCCATGGAGAACAACCTAGACGGTGTCCAGAACGCTTTGTGCATTAACCAATATTTAGTTTGGGAAAGAACCGGGGAAATCTTGTTGCGAGAAACTGAGTTCCATAGTGAGGACCACGAATGTTCAGTTAACGGGGCAGGAGAAAGCAGAGTCCAATAATCAACTACCTTAACATTAAGCTTTGAAGATTTGGGACGCAAGAGTTTATAGATCTGGGAAGCCTGATGGCCAAGTTTGTTAATTTTTGTTACAAATAAAGGCAATGACGGTGAGATGGGAGACAGTTTGGATTTCGCAATGGCAGTCCTTACTTTCAGAAAATTGTAAAATTCAATATCAGCTAGCTTATATCTAGCTTGAAGTTCAGAGAACGTAAATGGGTACGAGGCGTTTTCCAACTGATGGGGAAAGAACACCCCCTTAGAGCACCAGGATTCAAAGTAGAGAGTTTTACCATTGTAAAGTAGTTTGTTATTAAACCATAGCGATTCCATGTTGGAGCCCCTAATACTGACCTCCATGGTCTTATCGACTTTCAAGAGAGATATTTTAGTGTTCTTAAAAATAGACTTAGAGTGGATGGGGCAGAGACGATTGGCTGTAAGAGTCGAAAGATGATTTATATTGTTGAGGAGAGCCCTTTCTACTTCTAGCCAGACAGGTGAGTAATCGCTAGTGGGGGAAACCCAAAGAGAGCCTTGTTTCGCCAAAAAGGCATACTGGTAAAGTCGGAAATCCGCTAAATTCACACCCCCTAAAGCTTTGTCAAGCCTCAGTTTTTTAATGCTAATTCGAGCTTTTTCCCCCGCCAGAGAAAGGATGTTAAAAGATTGTCTAGTTTATGATGAAAGGTGTCTGTCAGTATAAGCGGGAGCATACTTATAAGGTAATTGACTAGAGGGGTGACCATCATCTTCACAGTCTCGATTCTCCCCACCACGTAATAAATTTCGGGACCAAGATTCCAAAAGCTTCTTAATTTTATCCAGTAGCACCTTCTCATTTTGGTGCAAAGTGTCTATAATATTATTGCCAAATACAATCCCCAAATATTTGATGTAACCAGGTTGCCACGTTAAACCAGAGTCTCCTAACACATCGCTAGTGCAAAACACATTTAGTGGTTTAACTTCGGATTTATCTCTATTGAGTTTATACCCCGAGTGAATAGAGTATAATGCTATAGTATCCATCAGGGCTAAAATTGAAGAGTCTGGGCGTTCCGTTACTATTAAAATGTCATCCGCGTATGCGGCCAGTTTGACTTGAACGCCATTAATATCGAGTCCCTTAATATCCGGATTGAGTTTAATTGCCTGAATAAGGGGTTCCAATGCCAACAGGAAAAGAGATGGAGACAAAGGACAGCCCTGTCTGGTACCCTGGTAAAGAGAGAAGGCCTCAGAAAGTGAGCCATTTACGGCAACGCGGGCAGTCGGTTTTAAATAGAGAGACATAACCATCTTGGCAAAGTCCTTACCCAAATTAAAGAAATGTAGGCAGCGATCTAAAAAGCCCAAGAAACCCTGTCGAAAGCCTTCTCGGCATCCAATGTGATGGCGACCGAAGGATCGTTTTTAGTTGCAGCATTTTCTAAAACATGGCAGAATAAACGCGTATTGTCATTAGACAGACGATTGCGTAAGAACCCTACCTGAGAGCTGCTTATTAATTTATAAAGGACCGAATTAAGTCTAACCGCAAGAATTTTAGCGTAGATTTTGCAATCCACATTAATGAGTGAAATAGGTCTATAGTTTTTCGGCTGAGTAGGGTCTTTTCCTTCCTTTGGAATAACAACTATATTAGCTTCCGACATAGAGTCAGGCGTGCCTCCTTCGGTAGCAATATGATTAAAAACCTGTTTCATAGTAGGACCTAATTGAACTAAGAAAGACTTGTAAAAGGATGCAGTGAAACCATCAGGCCCAGGAGCCTTATTATCCTTCAGAGACTTGACCGCCTTCTCTAATTCCGAGCTATTGATTTCCATTCCTAACATGGCTGCGTCGACTTCTGAAAGTCGTGGTAAGTTGAGGCTACGGAGAAATCTGGTGCACCCCTCCTTGTCAAAGGCCTGGTCGTTCTTATATAAGTCCTGATAAAAAGTTTTAAATGTGTTAAGGATGTCTTTATGTTTCGTGTGAGTTTGGTTATTGGAGCCTTTGATCGAAGATATAACGTGCTGGTTTTGTTTATGTTTGAGATATGAAGCGAGAAGTTTGCCTGCCCTATTGGCCTCACATAAATTCAATGCTTTAAATTTATTAACCCACACTCCCGCACGCTCACTTAATATTTTATTATATTCATACTTTTTTTGCGTCAGTGACAGCAATATATTAGAATCATGCAAGGAGGCGACATGGGCGGCTTCCAGGCGCCTAATTTCTTGTTCAAGTTGAAGTAGCCCTAGGTTCATGCATTTATTTATTTTTGTTTTGATTGCAATAATTAGACTCCTTATGGTCGCCTTTAAGGCATCCCAATGGTTATTTATATTGGTATCAGTTACCTTGTTGAAACTAAGATAATCCGTAATAGCCTCCGCAATGTTCCCTCTATCCTCAGGATCTGACAATACATCAGTGTTAAACCGCCATCTTTTGGGGATTTGTTCTTTATGACATCCTGTTAATTTAAGGGCAATACATGAGTGGTCGGAAACCAACCTAGGGGCTATGTCTGTAGACTCAATTAAGCGGGTATAAGACCCAGGAATAAGAATATAGTCAATCCTAGTATAGGAATTATGAGGGGCCGAATAAAAGGTAAAGTCCTTTGTGTCTGGATGCTGGAGCCTCCAGGGATCTTTAAGATTAAATTTAGAGCAAATAGTTTTGAGTATGGCGTGCGAGCTCGTAGGTTGATAATGACAGTTAGAATGCCTATCAATAATCGGGTCCAACGGTAGGTTAAAGTCACCTGCCATTACCAGGAGATCATCCTGGGGAATGCTGTCCAACTGGTCCGAAATACCAGACCAAAAAGAAGGGTCATCCGAGTTAGGGCCATATATATTAACCACATGTATTAGATCCTCGCCTTTCCTCAAGTGTGTAATCAAAAGTCTACCATCATCATCATGTGTATAGGATTCTAGTGATATGTTAGCAGACCTTGAGATCAGGGTAATAACGCCACGCTTCTTTTTGTCTGCCGGAGAACATGCCAATTGCGAAACCCAGTTACATTTAATAAGCTTATTGTCATCTTCAGAGAGCTTCGTCTCCTGTAGCAAAATAATATCACTTTTTGTCCTGGCCAAGTAATCAAATATTTTGCGTCTTTTCACAGGATGGTTTAGTCCTTTAACATTTAGGGACACTAGCTTCAAGTCACTTGATAATACTCCATGTCTATTAGTAGCCATCAGAGATAAGTTTATGTAGCAAACTCAGAAAAAACAGCCATCGACCTATAAATGTGTGCAGTTGGTAAAAAGACCACGTAACAGACCTCAAAAGACAATCATCAATGTTGTATGTCATCAGTAGCATATTAGCATGAAAAGCCATGAACTCACGCCCTAAAAGCTGTGGTAGAGATTCCGGACAACAGACTCTTAGAGAGAAGAAAAAAAGTAAGAATAGAAAAAAGATAAAGAGTAGAAAAAAGATAAAGAGAAGGAGAGTAGCCAAGGAATCACAGATGAAATAATTCAGAACATTTTGTATACCCTGGTCGCTCTCAACCCAAACCCCCACACCCCCTCCCTCCCCACCCCAACCTGAATATGTAGCATGTGGGAGGTGCGACGACAGGAGTGACCACCCGGTCTCCAGAGGGAACAACATAAATCAGATCATATACAGACCTCCCCAATATTGAAAGGAGAATGACCAACCTCCGGCTTAATGGACAAACCTAAACAGGGCCATTTTCAATTTTCAATCTCGTTCGAAACAACCTAGAGATAAGGAGACTCATTCTGAGTAGTACAATGCAAAATAACTAGTGGGAAAATACTATGTTAAAAGTACAATGGAACCAAGACTAGCGTTAGGCCGGACCAGGAGAGGACTTTCTCTTAGTGACAGGAAGCTGTGATGAGTCCATGTCCTGAGTAGGCGGACCTTCTAGATAGTTCGCAAGCTCCCTGGGATCATTGAAGAAGAGATGTTTTCCACCGTCCATGATCTTGAATTTGGTAGGGCCCACAAAGGAGAACTGGATATTTTTGCTCCTTAGTTTGTCTCGTATGGCCAGAAATCCCCTCCGAGTACCTACGGTTGGCTTTGAGAAGTCTTGGGTAAAAATAATCTTGTGACCATTCCAAATGAGTTGGTGGTTCTTCCGGGCATAACTAAGAATAGATTCTACATGCTGGAACCTCAGAGGTTTACATATAATTGGACGAACGTGCGATCTTGATGAGGATTTAAATGACGGAATTCTGTGTGCTCGGTCTAATTCAAAATGTTTGCCAAATGTGATGCCAGTAAACTTAGGAATCCAGTCCTCTAAAAAAGCTAGACAGGAGCCCAAGGCGTCCTCCGAGCCTTCTGGAACACCAAGAATGCGGATATTACCTCTGCGGTTGCGATCTTCAAGTTCGGCCGTCTGTCTCAGAAGCATAGATGTCGTATTCTTCAGGGATTTTACTTCATTACAGGATTTAGTTACAATGTCTTCCACATCACTGATCCTCTGTTCAGCCATTGAAAGTCTATTATTGACCGCGTTCATATCCGCTCTAATGGCCGTTATCTCCAGCTGTATAGTATCCGTAGTTTGTTTGGTTGACTTGGCTAAATCATGGACATCGGCCAGTTTTTTGAGGATCAGATCTAGTGTACTGTTTATGTCTGATTTCGGCTTGATGGGTGAATCTGATTGAGAGGGTTCACCTTTGTTTCGTTTGTGCAACAGCTTGGAGTCCCGGTCAGCCATTCTATGAGCTTCGTGGGTCCCTACACTGGGTTGTAGCACACCCTTCACGATCTGCACAATGACTTAACAGCAGTGGGAAAGGGAGAACATAAGCGTTGAGGCAAATCTGTTAAGTCGTGAGTTATAAGTTGTGAGATTGAAGGGGCCAGTATACCAGCTAGGGTATCCGTGAAAACTGGTAGTCGCTGTACTCACTTCGGCTCCTAGGTACGTTGGACCAAGCTGACAGGTGATCCCTAAACGAGAGTACTGTATATGGTGGTTATTCCTAAACTCAGATAACCAATTTAGTGGCAGTACAGATGTGGAGATATATCAGTATACATCAGAATCACATCAGTATACATCAGAATCGCAAGCGGCATACCCAGTAGTGTAGGTCTTCAAGCCTTGGGCACCAACCAGCAGCCGGAGATCTAATAAACTTGAGATGTTAGGCGAGGTACCCTCACGAGTTGAAGTGAAAGAAAAACCTCCAAGGACATATCAGAGACAGAGCCATCCGTACTGCGTGGAGACACAAAGATGATGCAACCGGATCTCTATCCCCAAGAGACCTAGAGCCAAGGCAGGGCACAGCAGGCAGAGCACAACGTTGGGAGGGGAAACACTGTGAAAGCTACCTCTAATACACCATGACAAGACGTACCTCCGCCATCTTGAAGTCAGGCACGGAGGCGCGCTAATCCCAAGGTGGCAATCATAGTAGGTGACAAACTGGGGAACCACAAGATTGGCAGTTGCAAGATCAGCTTCAGACTGTGGTAGAACTAGGCTAGAAAGGAGCACCGCGCTGGATTCCGGGTCAGATCCCCTGGACTATCCTACCAGGCAGGCGCCATTTTGTGCAAATCACCGCTGCGCATCTCCGGGGGTATAAGTGCTGCAATTCCGCTATTGCCAACAGAAAAGGAGCAGCGGGTGTATCTTAAACCAATTGCCGGCCTCTGACAACACATCCCCGCTCCACAGGCGCACCATACCTGGGGGAAGTCGCGTCAGGCACGCATCAGGCACGAGACTCGCTAGGCAGGCGCAGCTCCGATGGCAATCAGGTCAGTAAGCGTGCGGGTTGCGAGGGTGACTTTGCCACGCGTTGGGGTCGGTGTCTGGGTTACCGCCAACAGAGGGCTGCTATGTAGATCGCGAGGGGCACCATACCTCCTGTCCTGATGAGGTCCGCAGGTCCGCTGTTTAGTTTGCCGCCATTTTGGTCGTCACTTTGCGTCGGTTGACAGCCAGGAGGAAAAAGACTAAAGTCGCTTCCACTACGGCCACTTAGAGCACAGCGGAGAAATCCTCGTCATCAGGGCAGCTTCCGACACCATTACCGAAGGTTTTTGGCGAAATTTGGCTTATGGGAAGGTCATATTTCAGCTCCGGATCAGCGGAGAGTCGGAGTCAGGCAGCCATCCACACTGGCGTCCAAGCCACGCCCCCACAGTAAGTTTTAATGTTAGGCAATTCCCAGCGTAAGAAGTCAGTAAAATCGCTAAAAGTCAAGCATGAGCAATTCACACGTTTACAACATAACGTGCGTTTGTAAACGTTTGTAAACCATACGTTCACCCAAGCGTATCTTGGCACTGAATAACAGATCTTTTTTGTACTTGTTTTATTGACCTCAGAAGGATGAAAGGCTGAGTGAACCTGCCAAGATTTGAACCTGTGACCATGAGGTCAAAGGTAGGCCCTTGCAGTGGATGTATTAATCCACTAAGCCACCAGACCCAGCAATGAAGGATGTTAACTAGTCTGTACATAGGGCTTTGTGGGAACAGGAGTATGTCACACATCATTACCTATTGTAGTCTCACACAGTGCTTGAAATGGAAATATAAAAGTGTAGTTGCTCGCTATTCTAGAGTACCTGTTTGCTATCCATTAGCGCTAGTACTTTCGCATTTAAAGCACTGCAGTCCTGCTGAGAAGTGCTGCACTCTCCAATTCAAATTAAAGAACTGTAGGTACTCAGTACTTGACAGTACCTGCCCCTTTTAGGCACTAGTCGGATATGATAATGATAATACGACCCATGAAACTGGCTTGGAGTTGTTATCAGGGGTTATAGAAAAGACAGTTTGCTCACCTTTCACTGAGGAATAACGGCCATACAGATAAGTGCAAGCGTTTTACCCATAGTGATTTAGGAAAACTGGCCAAAGATGACAGTAACAGACCCAATCATGCATGAACCAGGATCTCCGTGGTGTAACAAAAGCTTCCGTAGCCCCCGCCGTTTCGGGGGGCCGAGCTCCAGGGGGCTCCCTTTGGCACTATGCACGGGCGGCAGGCCCCTGGTCTGAGAGCTCTTGACAGGGTCTGGGGCGTGGGGGGCCCCCTCGAGTTTTGTTATGCCACTGCAGCACCTGCATAAGAGCAGAGACAGCGCAGTTCACATGCTGCAGGTTATAGAAAACATTCTCTGCAAAGAGTTTGACCTCACAAGCCCAATATGGCATTTTACTTGCCCAGTGCAGCACCTAGTAAACATAGCTCGGCATCCACTAAACATAGCATCCACTGATAAGTCTGTTATATGCTGTTAGACCTGTCAGCCTTAGGGTGGTCTTCCTCCAAACTTTTTGCCTTCACCCAAGCTAAATGCCATCACTCAAGTTGAGGTCAGGAAAAGTCTGAAATGGGCTGACCCAGTGTTTCATGATGTATATTGTGGTGGGCAGAAGCAAAATGTTAATGACACTACAGCAGGCCAATGAAAAAGGAGGATTAACAGAAAGCCCCTGTAGGTAAGTATTGTTATATATATATGAATTAACCACACTTGGAATGAACGTAGAATTTTAATAAGGAAGTGGCTTTGCGAGGTCTGCTGTAAATCTAATCTGTAATTTTCAAAAGATTAGTGTTGACATTTTTTGGTTGTGATTGAAAAAATCTGGACGTTTAATTCATGGATCCTTCATTGATTCACAAATTCAAGGAGGATTTGTGAATCCAATTTAAACAAGCATTTGCAATGCAATAGGTCTCGCATTTGCGAGAGTTTGAGCTATTGGCATTGTAAATGACAATGCCTTTTATTTATGTGTTGTTTTTAAAACAGATAAATAAAATGCATTGTCATTTACAATGCCAATAGCTTAAACTCTCGCAAATGCAAGACCTATTGCATTGCAAATGCTTGTTTTTCTTGGAGGCAATTGAGGGTTAGAAAGTTAAGAGATGAGATGGCCGTAATTAGCTCTCATTAACATTTTTTGAAAACAAAGGCGCAGACTGAAAGACTTTATTGCCCACAGCTATAAGAGCCCATGTGGGAACATTAACTTGGGCAGAAGTTGAAGGTGTCTGAAAAGAAAAACAGTTTGTTGCCCCCCTCTGCCGGGCGCAGATATTCTAAGGTTCTATAGCTCACCTCAGTGAAGTGCCCTGGCTGGCACAGGTGCAACATGTGCTGCTTGTGATGGCCTGGGAGGGCCTCCAGTTGGCTTCTGTGCTGCGCTGCAGTGTCTTTCCTACACTAGTACAGTGAGATCCACTCATTGCAGACAGTGCTTTAGTGAGAGACAGTCTGCACACTGCTTTAGTGAAGGACGCTGTGTAGTGCTTTAGTGAGGGACACTGTGCAGTGCTTTAGTGAGGGACACAGTGCAGTGCTGTATTGAGGGATGCTGGGCAGTGCTTTACTAAAGGATGCTGTATAGTGCTTTAGTGAGCGACACTGTGCAGTGCTTTAGTGAGGGACACTGCGCAGTGCTTTCGTGAGGGACACAGTACGGTGCTTTAGTGAGGGACACAGTCTAGTGCTTTCGTGAGGTAAACAGTGTGGTGCTCTGGTGAGGGACGCTGTAGCAGGGCTCTAGTGAGGGATGCTGGGTAGTGCTTTAGTGAGGAACAACCTGCAGTGCTTTTGTGAGGGGACGCTATGTAGTGGTTTCCAAAAAGTTACAATTTAGGATTCTGCAGCAAGTTTATGTATCAAGAGAGATGTGCGTGCATTTGTTAGAATCACCACCTCCTTAGCAGCATCCTGCATAGGTTTAAAAACAAAAACATTGAAACGCGGAGCAGGATTGTAGATTTAATAAAATGTACTTTGTGTAATTGCTAAAAAGGAGCCCGACCATGAAGGGACTCGAGCCCTCAATCTTCTGACCTGAAGTCAGACACATTACCCATTAGGGCACGCGGTCACATGTATTATAAACCGTGTCTTATTCACTCTGACTCAAAGCATCCTTGTCCACTGCTGACAGCCCATGTAGAAAGGACTCGACGGGTGCTACACTGGACAGAACCTGCGCCTTCCACTCAGAAGTACTTGCTTGCAGGCGCTATATGTGTTCGCTCCACACCATCGCTTACTTTCCTGCGCCTCCTAGAGGACTGAAAGATTACATTTTGGAAAGGTGTTTTTTAAATGCCCTCCTACTCGCATGAACAAGATCACAAGTGCAGTTTAGAGACTTCCACCCACCTCTGTTTACCCATTTTGTTTCTATGCTTTCATACTGTGCTTGTGCATTTCTCAACATTTTCTCAGCCAGTCTTATTCTTCTTTTCAGGCTCAGTGATTTATGCTCTTGCCTGTGTATATATTTCTCCCTCGCTAACCCTCTCTGTTGTGTCTTTGCTGCGCTGTTTACTTCCTACAAGGTGCATGTCACTGTAGCAGTGTGTCTGTGTTATCACGGTACAAAGCGGTAATTACCAACCTGATCCCAAACAGCACGATTCATGTAAGAGTTGAGTTTTTATCTTTATTTCTTGCTCTTCTCTTTATCTAGTAACTTATTGTTTACTCAACACTGAAGAACACACTACCCCATTGGTATGGACACCATCAGCTCTCAAATATACTGAGCCCAGCTCCTGAACACATGCCTCCCATATGGTTTAGTGCATGGTCAGGAAAAAAAGATGGTGACAAACGGAAATGGGTGGCTCTTCAAAACTGCTGTTTCCTCGGGGTGAAAGAAAAAACCTGAACACTCACGTCTGGGAGAAGAGCAACAGAGGAAAAGGAGTTCTCCCGGACAACAGATTTAAAATGCCAGCGCAAGAAAACTGTACTTGGCCGGTGCTCCTCAGCCATAAACGGAAGTGAGCTATTGGCTGCACAAAGAGTACGAAGGCAGCAAAGCTGAGCGACGCTGGATTGAACCTATCATAAGCTGCAGGCGGGACTACAGTCATTTTATTAAATGCAACAGGTCTTGCAGACAGCGTACGCGCGCTGTAGCTTGACCTAGAAATAAAGTCAAACCATTGGATGAGGCAGTTTTTTCCTCGATCATCCATTGGATAGTTGTAAATCCGGCCGCAGAGTCACATTTCCACTGCACTCTGAAATTTTCAATTGTAGTTAGGACCACAACTCATGACGCACACAACAAATATGAAAACAATAACTTGCACTTCAAGTTTAATTTTTATGATATCACAATATTTACACATAAATAAAAGTACATACTTAAACCAATAAACAATGCTACCATCATAGGCATTTTTCCTTAGTGTTAGGAGTAGTGTCATATGAAATTATGTATGACATTTGTAACTGCATCTGTCACATCAAATATCGATTTGCTGATAACTTTAGTCTATTTAGCAAATGTGCACAACATGTGGCGGACACTTGGCATGTTCAGCTCACTCTTATTTATTTCAATTTGTGCTGCTTTATCAAGGGAGGGCATACATAAATGGGGTGAGGTCGATACCTGTAATACTGTTTCATAAATCTACATGACATTTGGCAAACTTTTAGCTTGCTTAGTTTTCTCTTTGTGTGTCAAGTTGTACGCAGAGGTACCAAGGAGGGAGCAAATGTAAACAAGATGTGATTTCTACTAACTTTGGAGCTTTATCATAAGTCTGTATGACATTTCTCAGACGCTTGTCATGTTTAGCTTACAATTGATATATTGAGTTTCAGGTAGATCCATCAAGGGGGAGAACAGTTAAATGGGAGGGGGTCAAATAGTGCTTATTTGCTGATAGGTTTGGCTCTGGTTAATGAATCTGCATGATATTTGACAAGCTGTTAATGAGGAAAGCTCAGTGCAGGAATCTCAGGTTTTGGGCAGAACATACAAGGGAGGCAAAGTCAGAGAGAGTGGGTAAAAAATATTTGATTTTCTGATGCCTTTGGTATGATATAAAAGGTCTCTTCAAAATGCAGCAGCTCTTTAGCATTTTAGCTTACTCATATATATATATTGTGTTTCATGCAAATCTATCAACTGGGGCCACAGTTAAATAATAGGGGATCAAAACGCTTTCACTTGCAAGTAACATTCGTTCTGGTTATGGATTCTGCATGATATTTGACAAGCTGTTAGCAAGTTAAGACAGTGCAGAGATCTCAGAATTCCCCAGATCTGACAAGTGGGGCAAAGGTAAAGGGAACATGTGCAGCAGGAGCTGGTCATGTGCAGTGTCAGCCAGGCCCTACTGGTAACCCTCTATGGGCAGCCCCTTTCTGGTGCTCATAATCTTTGGCTCTACACAGCGGAGGTTTAGCCACAGATATGATGGGTTGTGTGATATTTCTGTTCTGCCACACAAGCACATTATAGGGCAGATTTACAAAATCATGCAATGCACTGCAGCAACCAAAGTTGCTGCGCTGGGTGAGAGACACGACAGTGCCATATCTACTAAGATATGGGCTTCTGCTTTCCCCTCTAGTGCTGGCGCACAATCAGGCTGCCTAGCACAACACACACATCTTTGCACCATAGTGAAAAGGTGTCAGCATGATGTCTAGCATATGTTTTGTACTGGATGGGTACCCTTCTAATATAAAATGATATGCTTAGACAAAATGTTAATATTTTCTCACTTTGGATGTGTGCTGTACAGTAGTGCACACATAGAAAAAGCCAGAAAATTTGGGAGAAATAAAAACATTTCTTCTTTTCCTTTTTAATGGCAGCCCCAAAGAGGCATTACCATTTGGCATAACATCCTTTATACAAATGTTAGTAGATAGGGCTTTGCGTCAAATCTATTGGTAGTTGCATGGGAATACTGATGTACCACCATGGTACACCCCTTGACTTAAAGCAAGCGAAGCAGCACTACTGCTACATTGCATTACTTTAGGGCTAAATTCAAGCAAAATAATGTTTTGCACGGGGAAGTAAATTCTAAATGAATGTTTTGTGCCAGGTTGCCTCATTTTTGTGATACAAACCTGGCACAGAATATAAGTAAATCTGCCCCTGTGATTTCTTATCCTTCAGAAGGGGGTGCATAATTTTTAGTTAAGAAGACAACATTTTTTTTAATAAAGAATAGCCTAAAATATGTACTGTACAATATTGTATTACTCATGCAAACATTTTTATCTGGTGTAAACTGTTAGAAAGAATAGCAGTGAGAATTAACAAGTATTGGCTATGGACAGTAGGCATTTGCAATCTGGTGAACTGTTTATTTAAAATATATATATATTGCACACATATGTAACAAAAAATGAGAAGAAGAAAAAATGCTAAACATGATGGCCATATGCATGCAATAAAACTTTGCACATCGTTCTTGTTGGACAATACAGCTGGTTGCTAGCAGGCAGGTATATTTTAAACACGTCAAATAACAAGCTCACCCTCTCTGGTGGTTCTTGGCACACCCGAAACAGGACACAAGGAAGGAAGGAAGGAAGGAAAGCTTTATTCGATTGTTATTGTACCAATCATAAAAGCAACATACAAAAATACATATAAAATTTCATTGTGAAAGACTAAAAGTACACAACAATATTTTCGAGGTAACATAAAACCATATAGATACAAAATTTAAAACCAGCATTCACAGGGGAGGAAGTGCCCAGAGATTACAGAGCGCCAAATAACATACATTTCCTCTGCTGGAGCGCTTTCTTTAGAAAGTTAGCTACTCTCCACGCAATGTGTTCATCTTCCAGTAACTGCAACCAGATAAAAGCTGGGCAACATTGCCATACACCTTGACGTCTTAAAAGTGGAAGTATCCACACTTTCCTCAACTCTACATAAAATTTACAAAAGAAAATTAGGTGAATCGTGGACTGCTCAGAATGATTGTCACAAAGGCAAAATGTCATGTTTCGGGACCAGTCGTTCATGATTGGTGTTGTCAATAATCTATGAACGTTACCCAATCTAAATCTTGTCATAAGCATCCTATCGAAGGCTCCTGGTACGAATAGTAAGTAAGGCTCAGTTCGCATACAGGAAAGCGTTAACTGGTGGTGCATAACGCTGGGTTTTGCCATTTCCCCTGCCATTCTCAGCGAACCCAATAGTTGAAGACCCTCTATTCTCAGGGCCTTTCTCGACACAGATAACATAGTCGCGGGATTCGTAAAATATTCTGGGTGACCAAGGTCCTTCATGAAGCTACGTATATACCTAATCCAGGGGATCTTTACGGCCCCATCCAAACTCAAACTATCTTGCAGGATATCTCTATTTAACTTCGTCTGCTCCTTGGTCCAAATCCTATGCCATAGGAGTACTGGTTCCAGTTTGATGAGATCGGAGATGAATGAGAGACCCAGCTCCTCATGGCAAACAAAGGAGGACGTACTAGGAGGAGCGGACAAAATATACCGCAGGAAAGAGTTTTCCACCTGCTGCAATGGGAGGGTATTAACGAAGCCCCACACTCCTGCCCCATACATAGCGGCTGTGATGCACTTTGCTTTAAATATTTGCAAAAGCTCCCCTGGAGGCTTCCTCCCCAATTTCTTAGCGAAGGATGCTAGGGCTGTGGTTGATCTAGTGAACGCGAGCTTTTTAGTAGTTAACATCTGGGACCAGGTGTCATTCTGGTTGAATAAGATGCCGAGATACGAAAAATTCCTGGTTGTGGCTATCTTATTGCCATCCAGGAACATTTCCCTTACTCTCTGGAACCCTTTGCCGCATCTCATGACGAAAGTTTTAGAGACATTAATGCTAAGGCCTAGGTCTTTCATGAAGTCATTGAAACTATCAAGGACCCTCTGCAAGCCATTTTGTGTCCGCGCCATTAAAATCGCATCGTCTGCGTAAAGAAGGGCTGGAATAGGTCGCCCTCCAGCTTGTGGGAAATCTTGTCCCTGCCTAATCAGTGCTTCGCCTAGGCCATTTATATACAGGTTAAAAGGGAAGGGGGCCAGGACGCAACCCTGCCTGACCCCTCTCCTTATGGGGAATGAATCAGTACGCTCCCCGCCTAGGCCGAACCGAACACTGGCAGAGGCTTCATTGTACAGACGCTGCAGGAAAGCTATAATGTTTGGGTCCACCCCCACAGCTACGAGAACCTCCCACAGTCTCCCATGCCTTACGGAATAGAAGGCAGCAGTGAGGTCCACGAAGACCAGGTACAGACAGCCCTTTTTTGCTCTTGTATATTTGCCAATCAGAATAGACAGGTTTAGGCTTTGTTCTGTAGTACCTAGCCCTTCTCGAAAGCAATACTGTAAATCGGACAGTACCTGATTGTCTTCCCCCCAGTCTTGCAAACGCTCCAGGACAATGCGACCCACCACTTTTACCATTGAGTCGAGCATAAAAATCGGCCTGTAACACCCCGGGTCATGACGATCACCCTTTTTAAATATTGGGATGATTATTGATTCCACCCAGGTCTTTGGTGTTGATGTTCTAAAACTGGCGTTTATGACTTGGGTTATTATAGGGCCCCAAAGGGATATATTGGATTTAAATAAATCAACCGGCACTCCGTCTGGTCCTGGGGCTTTGCCCCCCCAGGCTATGAGAGAGCGCTCTATTCACTTCATCCAGTGTAACTTGCAACTCTACCCTATCAGACTGGGCTGGGAGGGTAGAAGGCAGTTGTGGGTCAGCATTTCCTTGCCCGTTATAAACCTTGGTGAAGTGGTTAACCCATGCCTCCTCCGATATTGCGATCTCAATTGTGGGACCGTCGCCATCTAATAGAAAGGGGGCCCTTACTGCTCTCCAGAATGCCACACTATCTTTCTGTAGAGCCGCTGTGTGGAGGGTTTCCCATGCTTCCTGCCTCAAAATGCATTTTCTGTCCGCGATGGCCCGCTTGTACTCTGCTCTAGCCTGCCTCACCCTGTTGGGGGATCTGGGTTGCCTGTGTAGCTCATGTTTCAGGTTAGTGTGCGCTTGTGTACATTTTTTATCAAGCCACCCTTGTTCTTTATGTTTGTTACGGTGTTTCACAGATAATAAGCTCCTAACCTCATTACACATAACTAAAAAAGAATGTACAATGCTGTCACTGGAGGATGTCTCATTCAAACAGATGTCAAAGGCCGGTTTACATTTCTTAATTAGTTTCGTAATCACCACATCGGGGTCCACTTTAGACCATCGTAAGGAGTATCCATTAATTCTGCTCAATTCAAGGTTGACTGATATTGGGCGATTTTGTTTGACCTTCTTGGTTTTGAGTGGATGCAATTTAACATCCAAACAAAGCGGGAAGTGGTCACTCATTGGGTTGTCCCCAACCTTGAAAGAAGACACCCTAGGTGCAAAAGAGCATGAAACTAGCATAAAATCGATTGTAGACGCTAGTCCTCTTCCGTTAAAAGTGCGTGGCATGGGTACAGGGGGGGTTAATAAATCATTCACAAAACCCAACTCATTAGTATACATGAGCTCATTGAACAAATCGCCCACAGGCGTGTGGCAAAAGTGGGTATTACGCACCCCAACATCATTCTCAAGTCCACATATTCTTATATCAACAGAATTACACATTGCGCAATTAAAATCCCCCATCAAAATTATCATACAGTCTGAAGTGTCCGCATTGCAGATATCTAACAAAGTCCCATTTAAATTCCCAACCACGGTACTAATTTCCCCAGGTGGCACATTGTTATAAAAGTTAGCCAAAACTATGCGGTGGGTTGCACCCAAAGAAAATCCTACTATATGATAATAGCAATCCCCCGCACGAAGGGCTATATTTTCAATCACCAAACTATTTGAGATATATGTACAGAGTCCACCCTTAGGTCTGCCTCCTAAACCCTTTATCGCTTGGGTGTTAAACGTCTTGAAGCCATTGATGTGAATTGGATCCAGGGACCATGTTTCCTGCAGTCCCAATATATCGACGTTTGCTATGACCTCACACCAGGCGGGGTCTTGGATTTTAGAGCGCAGCCACGCGATATTCCATGAGGTAATCCTCCAGATGGAGTCCGTGGGGATAGGCAAAGGACTAGCTGGCAACACACCTAAGGGGATGATCTGATCGAGACATCTTATCTCCCTTGGGCTAATACAATGCACACATGGCTCTGGTCGCTGATCCAGAAATACTGGGTCACCTTCACTCGGTATTGGGTCAGATTTCGACTGCATGTAGGGTACTCTTTTCGCTTCGTTGCTGCAAACTAAGCTTTCTGCCTGTTCTGAGGGGCCCTCTTCTTGACCCAATGCTAGCCCACCACCCGGTTCTGACTGCTGGGAAATACGAGTCAGTCAGTCGATATCTTCCAGGTCATTGAGGGGCTCAAAATAGTTGTTAATCGGGGCAGCATAGCTGTACAGTGGTGGCCCTCAATAAAACCCTGCTCTAAGGGAAACCGAAGGGTTCTAGGGGTTGGTAAAAGAAACCTAGAGGGACAACACTTATCCCTTTACTCCTGACTGGCCAATTGCCCACCCTATCTAAAATTATTCGAACTAAGGCTGGGGACCTAAAGGATAGCACAACACAGTCACCGGGCAGGGTTATATTGGATAATCCAACCCACCCAATCCGTCGTGCCTTCTTGAATTCTGTGAAAAGTTTAGAGTTCAGTCCTGTTTTTCCACTTAAGAAATGCAAGGCTTTGTTTCGCAGGGTAGACCAGTGCTCGACCTCTCCTAATGGCAATGGGGGAACATTTACCAACACTACAGAATACGGTGTAGCTTCTGGCGGAAGATGCAATTTTCCTAAACCCTGTGAACTACCTTGGACGGACAATTGGGTACCCTGCCTGGCTCGATTATGAGCCCCTTCACCCAGCAATAGACCCTCCCTGCCTACTGTCACCCATTCAGAATCAGATGTAATATTGTCATACCCCTGGGGTCTGCCCCGCCCAGGATAGGGAACCTCCTGTTGTGTTACCTTCGCGGGTGCTGGTTCTGTGCCCCGGGGTATAGGTTGTACAGGGTTGCCTGATGTAACTTGGTGGATCAGCTCATGTTGGGATGATGGGTCGCTGAGTAAAGTGTTACCCTGAGAATGATTTATCCTGTGATCACCTCTATTAGTAAGAGAAGGGGCTATAGCGCTACCTGAAAGACCATCAGTCCTCACTACTGGAAGGCAATTAATATGTCTTTCCATACTAACCAGCCTCCCCTCAATGTTAGCTAATAAGGTATATAGAGGCTTTAAGAGGGTTGAGAATGTTTCCTCCAACTTTTCCCAGAACACCCCTTGATCGTAGGCTATAGATCTACTAATTGCTACACTAGCATTAGGGGAAAGAGCATAGTCCTGATTTAACCCACTCACACCAGCCGTGGCTTCACGTCCACATGTGTTTTGCCTGTTGGAACCCTGCCCCTTTCTCTTCTTCGCAGGAGGAGTGACGCCCCTCGCTTGACTATTTCTCTTTTTTTGGACCCCTGGTAATGACGATAGGTCTAATTAAATCGGCATGAGACACCTGGGCCTCAAGGGGGGATAGAATTTTCTCTATCAATTTCTGAAGAATGGAGCAGAGTAGTTACTTCAGGATTGGACACTTGGGAGATGTTAGTTTCCTGTGTAAGCGGTAATGAGTGAGACGGGGCTGCTAATGGCTCAAGCGAGAGTCTACGTTCAGTTAAAACAATTTCATGCATTAAGGCAGACTCAGCCCTTGTCAAAAATGCATCCAGCGTTCCCACAACCCCCTTCCCTGCTAACAACTTGCGTTTACTCATGACGTGGCCAGAAAGTAACAAAATAGATTAGAGACTATTCCCTAAACACACATAGACCAAAAAACAATGTGTTACAAGTGTGCTCAGGGCGCCAGAATAAGTGTTAATAACCTGGCCCGGGCCGGGCTCCTTCGGTCTCTCACGGGCTTTGATGGGCCCGTCTTGGCCCGGTCTTCGCCCCAGTCTGCGTCCCGCACCGCGGGGAACCTCGGGCGTTTTTATGGCGCTCCTGCCCCTGTCGGATCTCGTAGCTCCTCCTCTTGGACCGGGACCAGCAAGGGATGAAGGACAAAGTGCAATGTGCAGTCAGTAAAGCAAAGGCTCCCGCACCGCGGGGTACCTCGGGCGTTTTTATGGTGCTCCTGCGCCCGTCGGATCTCGTAGCTCCTCCTCTTGGACCGGGACCGGCAAGGGATGAAGGACAAAGTGCAATGTGCTGTCAGTAAAGCAAAGGCTCCACAATCAGACTGCAGACTAAGAAGTGTAAAAAAGACAAAACAAGACAGCACGCTTTTTCCCTCTACGCAACTGGGATCTGGAACAACTTTCCTGATTCCATCAGGACTGTCCCAAAGCTGCTCCTATTTAGGAAAGATTTGAAGGTTCACCTCTTTAAAGAACACGTTATCACAATGCATTAACTGTCCACAATTCAGCTTTCTTTCCTAGTTGGCTTTATGCATACCATTGACCATGTACAGTGCTCCCTAGCCTTTTGGCTAGGTTTGCACCATGGAAATACTATATACATACGTACATACATACACATACACCCTTTTTAGTTTTACTGCACAGCAATGGAAAATATGGTTCCTGTTGGCGCAAAGAAAAGGTATCATTGGATTTGAAGTAGTGTGACTTGAGCACATAATTTAAATATAAAAGGATGGCTATAAAACAAAATGATGATTAATGGAAAGAAGAACACTCTTTGGCAAAGTAACGTATTGGCCCACCACTTCTGGCACCAAATCACTTCTTTTTAGACAAATGTACACATGTGATCAGTCAAACTCCGGTCAGTCACAGGAACAGGAAGCCAATGACTGAAGTGGGCTACATCACTGTCCCATGCTGTATGGTGTGGTGGGTGGAACAAAATCCAAATGACAGTTTAACAGACCAATGAATGAAGAAGTCTGGCCCAAAGCTTGCCTGTATATGTATATATGTATGTATTCTTTATCTAGAAACGGTTTTGGTAATATGGGGTTATTGAGACAGTTAAAGCTGTTTGTAGGCCAGGTCAAAAAAATGGGCAACTTGCATAATGAAGTCTGTCTTTTCCTAATCAATTATATGCAAAAATTCTTACTTCGCTCAATAATTGATCTTTTTACTTCACTCAATAATTGACCCTTTTAGTGGAATAGAGCTTAGACATTGTGCCATAGCCGCCTTAGTACTATTGATGTCTTTGGGACAAAACCCTTCAGCCATTGCTTCTTTGAAGACTCCTTCACTTTCTACGTCATCACATTTTATAGAAGTTTACATTTGACTGTATAGATTTTACATTAGTAATTGGTCAACAAAATAGTCCATTGGCAGCCAGGCTTCCCAAAGAAGATGTCTGTCTGCTAGCTACTGATTCCCTTAATTGCCTGACCAGCACAATCAGAAGCTGCCATCATTGGATCGCACCTAATAACTTCTGCTATTACACATTCTCCGTGGAGGTGTTGATTCGTGTATGATTCCATAACATAGGTCACAGCCTACACAGTAGATTTATTTTTGGGCATGATTGAGAGACAGATTTAGCCATATGCTAGCTTCATGCTTTCTAAAAAGAAATATATACTAATTCATAATAATACACAGAAAAAGTGGTCCTTATGTTAACCTGACGTAAAGTCCAGAAGGTCTTGCTCCATTCTGGTCCGACCCTCAGATCCATCTCGGATTACACTCCTTCCAGATTCCATCATATCTGTTATAAACAATAATACCCTGAATGTTGTCGGCCCTTATCACTCTTTGAACTGATAAAGAGACAGAACATTGTCAAGGCATTCTGATAATGAACCAGATATAACACCTGATGAGACACTAAGGGGCCGATTCCGATTCGGGCCGGAAATCTCTCTGACCGAGCCGGATCCGGAGAGATTTCCGACCGAGCCGGACTCCTGCAGTCCGACCGAGCGAGTGCGATGCGGCCGTATGCTGCCCGACTCGATTCAGTCGGACTCCCATTGAAGTCAATGGGAGCCAGTCGTACAACGCGTACACGGGCTCCCATTGACTGAATGGGTACGTCGCGAACAGGGAGGCCCCCTACAGTGGGTACGCGTTGGTGCGACTCGCACCGTACATGCATGTTTAGGGGGGACCCTTGGGTCCCCCCTGTGTTTGACTCGTGCGGCTACATGTGCAGGGGGGTCCTAAACGGACCCCCCAGGTCTGGCTCAGACTGCTCTTTGGAACCGGACGCTACGAGTCGGTCGGGCTGTTCGAAGCGCGCATCGTACTTGCTCGGTCGGGAAACGTCTCCATTGCGTAGTGCGAGCCGTGCCCGTACGAGTCGGTCGGAGCGGTTGGGACCCGGGAACGAGTCGGTCGGCGATTTCGTGTGCGCTCGCATCGTACTTGCTCGCTGGGACGACTGTACGAATCGGTCGGAAAAAAGGCCTCCGAATCGGATCCGGTTAAGCCGAATCCGATTCGGTGCCCTACCGGCAGAGATCGGAATCGGCCCCTTAGTCTGGAACAAGTGTTCCCTTTTCAATATTTACATCCCCTAGTCTCATATTTTTCTTAAAGACATCTCTAGGACCCCTTCTCTGGCACCTATAATCTATACTCCAAATTCCTAAAAATAAGTCAAGGGTCTTTACCCCTGATAATGTTTAGTATTCAAGCACCACCACTCGATTCTTTAGGTAGAGAGGTCCTTCATCCCAGATTATTCTACAAGATACCGTCCAAAGACGATCTGGATTAATGTCGGCACTTAGAGAACTGGGTTATTGTAGGCACTAAGAGAAGCTAATGCATCCTGCCTGAAGCTGATTTGAGCCCAGTACCCAAGGAGAACCTCTACTGCAACACGTTTGCTTTTTTCAGGGAACACTTCCTCCCCAGCTCTTCTGATAATGACAGCTCGAACTGTCAACAAGGTACGCACTGTGCTGCTTCCTCCCAATAAATTCTAGGGTGCAAGTTGCTCTACTACATCCTCTCCTAGGTTAGCGCATAGAAGTAGGTTTAGGGTGTTAGGCTTTTCAATGACATTTTAACCATGTTAGAAATCATCATTTTATTCTCGTTTGCAACATTCCTGTTTGCTTTTTTTATGATATGTTGTGTGATAATTGTTGATTTACCAAGAAACATATTCACCTTGTTGTAATAAATATTTTTAGTTAAAAGTGTCTAATATTGGGGGGGGGGGTGGAGGTCTGTGTGTGTGGAGGTGTGTGTGTGTGAGGTGTGTGTGGAGGCGTGTGTGTGTGTAGGCATGTGTGTGTAGGTGTGTGTGCGTTTGTGTGCATGCGTGTGCATGCATGTGGAAAAAGGTTTTCTGTTAGCACGATGCCCCTGATCCCCTTCCAGAGATCATTAGTAATCCAAGAGCAATGATTTCTTTTCAACCATGTATTGAGTGGAGTTTTGCAGGAGTACAATAACCTGACTTTCACATTCAGCATTGGTGCAATGAACTAAGTTTTCCTAGGTCACTCGTGGGTGGGAAAGTAAACCTTGCACAGCTACGCCAGAGTTGTAAGTTATGCACAAGACCTTTTTTGCCATTTTTAATTTGCATGACAATTAAAAGTTGGGACTGTCACCGGTATACTAGAGGTAGAATGTGGGAATGGCTCTTCGTTAATCAGCCATTAGCTTTCTTGACACTGTCAGCTTCATTTATCTGTTACTGTCTTCGTTTTAGATCTATTCCTTTCTAGCTGTCTCTATTTCCATCTATATAGCTGTAGCTCTCTCTGTCTCTGTCTGTATATCTCTGTTGCTACTTATTGGTCACTCTCTTTCTCTATCGCTTTCTATGTACCTTAACCTGGCTCTGGCTCTATCTCTGTATGTCTCTAGCTCCAGCTTCTCTGCCTCAATCTCTCTGTATCTCCACATGCCTGTGTCTATATTTCTCTATCTGTTTCTATTTGTCTTCATTTCTATCTGACTCTATCTCTAATAGTCTCCATCTCTGTCTTCCCATGTCTGTCTCTATCCTTAATATTTTCTCTATCTTTAATACCTCTATCTGTCTCAATTTTTACCTATTTGTTTGTGCAACTCTGTCTTTATCTGCCACTATTTGGCTCCCTTTGTCTCTGTCTTTCTCTGTCTTTAGCTATATATCCTCGTCTCTATCTTGTTATATTTGTCCGTTTGTCTCTAGCCTATCTATCTCTGTTTTTTTCTGTCCACCTCCTCCTATCTCTATCTATATAACTCTAGGCATGTCTGTGTCTATCTGTCTCTATCTATTTCATCTACCCCATCTGTGTCTGTGTTTCTTTCTCGACCTCTACCTCTCCCTCCTTCTCTATCTGTATCTTTATCTGTATCTTGCTGTCTGTATCCATCTACGGCTATTACACATTTTGGGGAATAACAAGTGGGAATGAGTGTTTTTGTGTTGATTATGACTTTTTTTCCCATTGCGTCATAAGGAGATTTCAGCTGCTTTCATCAGCAAATTTCTCCATATGAAACATTGGGCAAAACACTAACTAGTTACTGAGGGCACTCATAATAAGGTCCTATGTCTCTATGTGTATCTATATGTATCTGACCGTGTCTGTCTCCATTTGTCTCTCTCTTAGTGTTTCTATCCATCTTTACCTTACTAACTAAATCAGCTTCAGTTTCTCTTTATTGTTCTCTCTGTGTCTATTTACATCAGTCTGTCTGACCACATCTCTCTCTTTCTAACTCTGTCTATATCTATCTTTAGCTACCTATCTATTCCCTGTGCATCTATCAGTCTCACCTGTCGCTGTATATTTCTTGTTTGTCTACATCTGTCTGTCTCATCCATAAGCCTCTTCAGATTATCTGTCTGTCTCTCTGTCTTCTATCTCACCTTCTCACTTAATCACCCAATAACACCAGTAGTCTATGTTAACAAAATTAATTAGAACAGCGAACACGTTTGCTTTTTGAATAATCAAATGTTAAACATCTATATTTTAGTTAAATTTCTAATGTTCACCAGATGTTAGAATCATATGTAAAAGTCAAATTCTATTTTTACTCTTTCAAACAAAAATACTTTACATTTTTTAGAAACAAATTATAGATACGTCCTTCTTTACCTTTTCAATGTTTAAAAAACCAACCAAAATTCAACCTTTAAAAACACAGAATATTTTAACCAATATTCTCTTTATTTGAATGCGTTTACAAATCAAAACACAAAAACATACTAAACAAACTCTCAATGCTAGACCTATTGGCTTCACTTATGCCTTTTAGGTCTCGCGCCTAGCGTTGCAGTGCGCAGCCCCCAGCGCGAGACCTCTTGTATGGGCTTCAGAAAGCTAACCACACGCTCGTGCGTGTGCTTTTGCAAGCCCACATTGGCTGTTGCGTGCTTTTTTTTTTAAACGGCACGCAATTGGGCAAAGGCGGGCGCATGTCCCGCCTTTGCTCCGCCCATTCCCGTCCGTGTCTAGGACACGCATCAGCGCACGGCACAGACGACAGGCTCCCTCGCCCCCCGCTCCTCTGTGGTGCGCGTGCACCACTGGTTTCGATTCCGCGTTCGGCTCCTCTGTGGTGCGCGCCAGCCACGGTTTCGATTCCGTGCTTGTTGTGCTTTCTTTCAGTCTAATTTCCTGTAGTGTAGTAACTTTTGAGAATCACAATTACTGCATTATCTGCGTGTGCCTTGTACTGCGACGTGGAGAACCGGTTAAGAATGAGGCGCACCGCCGCTTCTGCTCGTTTTAAAGCACTTGTGTAGGGGTGATGGAAACAGCATCGCTCTCTCTGGCCTGTGTTAATAAACCTCCGCTTCAGGAAGCTGCCCTGCAATCCCCATCACCTCGCGGCTTTTTATGTATCAACAGCTTTCATTTACACGTACCCCACACCCCTGATCAGGAACTACGAAACGCCAACAGTGCCTGGACATCCTGCTTGTGAAATCCCCAATGTCTCGCAACATTGGCATAGCGTCAAGTTTTCAGACCCCTTATGTGGGACATTTCTGAGTTTTCAGCGTGCTTATCCCTTGCCTAATGCATGACACTTTGAGTGACACTATAGCGAGTAGAAAGAACCAAGCAGTTACATTTTTGTAAATGAGACAGGACACGTTTAGATTTGTTTTAAAAGGGGAGGGGGTGCCCCGGTACTGTACTTAAGTTTTCTAAGTGCACCTTGGTACCCCTGCCCTCGGATATCCTTCTATGTATGTATTTATTGTATTTATTATGTGTTATAAAGCGCTAACATGCCCATCACGGTATCAGAGCGCTTTACGGTGGAAGAGCTGGTGAGGGTTGCAGTGCAGTAAAAACCCCGTTACTCGAAAGTATTACATGTACAACACTCTTTTTGACACGAACACACGTTGCGTCCGTCTGTGACACATGTGTGTTGTGGGTCCCCAGCAAACAGACACACGGTGCGTACTTACTGTGTACTTCCCTCACACGTACATGTTACCAAGACACTCTGGGCTCCCAGCGCCCCTGTGGTGATAAATCTGTTTTATTCTCTCAGAAACAGCCCTTGCAAACACTTCGAAAACCCGAGCCTCCGTTTGAACATGAAACACACAGTACTTGGTTTTATGCCATGCACCCGAGTTTAAGGTGTCCATGAAGAAGGCGTGCATGTTCCAAAGGGCCACGCATGTTTTTATAAGTACATGCTTAGTATCCTAATAATTACAGTTTGTAAGTAGAGTATTTCACTCCGAGATATAATATGCAAATGCAGTGAAAACACGGTGTACGCTTCTGCGTACACCCAGGTCCTCTATTTATGATATATACACAACAAATCTGTGCACTTTCGCCACTTCAGATATACTGCACGCGCTTGTGCACACGCCAGGCCCTCTTCTGCATGCGGTATTGGTGCACGACGACTTCACAGATAAAATGTGTGTTCACCCTAGGTTGGCTTCTTCAGACACACTGCAAACTTGTGCACACGTCAGGCCCTCTGCCGGACGTTGTATCGGTGCACGATGAGTTCACAGATACGTATGATCACACTCGTCGCACCCTCACTTCTTCAGACACACTGCACACGCTTGTGCAGGTGCCAGGGCCTCTGCTGCACGTGGTATCGGTGCACGGCGAGTTCACAAATACGTGTGATCACACTCGGCGCACCCTCACTTCTTTTATTTTTTTTCACTTTTTTTTAAATGCAGATTTTTTCGTTTTGGGGCCTAATTCTCGCGTGCTTTCTTGACCTCCCCTTTTGTGGTTTAAAAGATGGGTCGATATTCGCTACATCTTTTTTAGTAAATATAGGGTACCAGGGAGCAGTCATCATTACGGCTGATACATTGCCTTCTTAAGGAGTGGATGTCTTGCTGTAGATCTCCGACTTGAGATCATCATTGCGTGCTTGTTCCTTGAACATCTTCCTTAATGAGTACATTATGTCTATTGAAGTTAGTTGCATTTTCCTTGCTTTGTCAAATTTTACCTTTTGGTTTCGTTTATTGATATTATGATGACACAAGGTGTTCATTGCATCTAGCTATGTAGTTAATGTTGGGGCTTCAGATTATGATCAGCCAATTCATTGTTGTTGCTGGTGCTTGTTTGGTGAGAAAGATCTGAGCAAGTGTGTGATGAAATTGAGGTTGTTGGCACTATTTCAGTCATATTATAGGGGCATTGTTGAAGCTTGCTGGGAGTCCATATGTGGTTAGAATTAGCAGTTTGTGTTGCCTTATGCAGACTCATAGGATCCTTAGGTGGTGTTGTATTATCTGAGTTTTTGCTCAGTTACTATTGAGGAAAGATGGTCGTTCCCAGTGATCAGTTTCTCCAGCAAGGGCAAGATGCGGTTTAAGATTCTGCATACATGGGCTCACCTCAATTTGAAATAGTGGCTAGATCATGCAATATTGGAGTAATGGTGAGAGAGCTCGATGTCTGGGCAGGCCATGAGAGTACATACCTGTTACAAATGTGGGAAGTTCCTTCATGATGCAGGAGTCAACACACTAACTTGACTCTTGGGAGAGTAGTATCTGGGGTTTTTGTGGGACTGGTTGGGAGCCAGTAGAGCTGCAAGAAACCGAAAATAAAGGGACTACATCAGGAAGTGTATTACGCAGTATCTGTGGGGAACTGGACACTGATAAACTAGATGCATGCACCTTTTTTGAAGGGTTAGATTCCCCAGCAACAAGCTTGATAACTTTAGCAATGATGTTTCAGTTTTCTTGTCAAATTTAGGAGTAGCTTCTGGAATGACCTCTACTACTTTTCCTTCCTTCCTTCCCTCTTCTTCCTTCTCTCTTCTTCCTTCTTCTTTCCTTCTCCTCCTCCTCCTTTTCTTTCTTCTCCTCCTCCTGCACCACCACCATATGATTTTCTCTGTTATTGATGTGTATATCCCCATGAAGAGAGCTGTGGGAGAATTTCTTCTTTTCAGTCTTCAAGGATAATGTCCTACAAGGAAGGCTGTTATTTAGAGTATGGATCTCAACCACTAGTGTTCCCTGGTTGCCTTTTGTGCCATGGATTTGATGATATTTTAATTGGACTATGTATGATGCGTCTGCGTTTTAACAGTTACTTCCGGATTTGAAGTAAAAATTCCCAAACTTTCCATGTTTTCTGTTGCACTCTTAGCTTCAAGATACTCTGCCAAGATGGAAAAATAGGCAGTAATCTGAGTGGGATACCATGACCTAGAATGATAAGTGGCATTAACTGTGGTATGGGGGTCCTGTGTTTTTACTTTAGTTCTTGGTCTGCAGTAAGGGCCATTATCTTATTAAATACTCTTGCTGAGCTTTTTAGGTCGATCCTGCGCTGCTCTGCGAGGGATGCTGTATTCAGGTAGGGACTTGAAGCTCCGCCTACTCTCCACCCATATTTTTCATTGGCTTGTGTCATTGTCCAGTGTAAACTGTGGCTGTTCATTGGTCAATAGCCTTAGTAGTCCCTCCTTAGAACCGCCTTGTCTCATTTTATAACCTCACATGAATATATCCCCTGTTTCGTCTGTTGTTACTTGGTAGGCTTTAATTACAGCCTCCAAGCACTATTTTCTCAAATTGCTTTGTCCTGCCTGCTCTCCTAACGCTTTAAAAAAAAATTGATAGCACGAACGCATTTGCAATGCAATAGGTCTTGCATTTGCCAGAGTTTAATCTATTGGCATTGTAAATGACAACGCCTTTTATTTATCTGTTTTAAAAACAACACCTAAATAAAAGGCATAGTCATTTACAATGCCAATAGCTCAAACTCTCATAAATGCGAGACCTATTGCATTGCAAATGCTTGTTTCATTTTGTGAACACCTAGTTCAACCGACACCACATCATTACACTAATTACTGGTGGCTCAAAAATGATTACAGTAGCAAGTAGAGACGAGGGGCTAAATGTAGGAAACTATTTTGTGGTTTCAAACCTAACGATTCACAAAATCACAGCATTCAGATCCCAAATTGGTGTTTGACAATGTGCTTAGCCTGAATCGCAGAAGGTGTTTTGCAATGGTGTGTATAAATGGCTTCTGCCTGCAATATCTATTGCAAGTCATTGAAATATTTCTGACACATATCAAAGGAGGTGGGAACTGATTCACAAACGGGAAGCTGTTGCCGTTGGACAGCTTCCACTTTAGGAACTGTGTCGTGGAGAGTCTGCGTGCAAAGAGGGGTGGGAACTTTTGCCTGCTCTCCTGATGTCTTCCCAAACATGAAATAATTTTTGGCCTTTAAGGCACACAGGCTGCTTACAAAATATGTTTCCCATTTGGGAATGCAAACCCAGGGAAGGTGGTCTGCTGTCTCTTGCAAACAACTATCCCTGTTTTCATAGCTGTAAGAAATTGGAGTATTAGTTGAGGGGCGTGAGAATCCACCTGAAATTATAACCACAATCCTTGTTAGTGTGAACCACAAAAGCCACTAAATATACCTGTGCTTAGCCCTCTCGTAGCTTGACACAAAAAGAGTCAGGCTTAACTTAGAGGAAATGTGTAAAGTAGTCATGCAGAAAACAAACAGTAATAAACTAAAAACATAGCAAAGGAAAATCCCACACCACTTTAAAAAAACATAGAATATTTTATTGAATAAATTGACACCAAAACGGCAAAAATCAAGTCAGCAGAAACAGAGCTATGATTTTTTTAAAGTTTGATTTTAAAAACAGTGCTGGAAAAGCTCAAAGTGCTAACCCCAGTTATCTGGTCACGCTAGACTAAGTCAAGGTCAAAAGTTACGGCCAACCGTGATGGAGCGTGGGTCAGATACAGGCCCTAGGTTCATCCCATTAGAAATTTTACCTTTGGACTTAGAGACATTTTTCTGGAGAAAAGTGATCACCGATGAGTCATCAACGGTGTAAGCTGTAAGCTGGATCTGAAGCAGGGCTCGACGACAATAGTGCAAGGGTGTGTGCATGATGTCTATCATAGGTTTTGCATTGGAAGGGTACTCTTCAAGTACAAAATACATAGTTTAAAACGTTTCCAGGTTTGTATATGTATTGTACATTACAGCATACATGCAATGTTGGAAAGGTTTGTAGAAAATAAAACTTTTCTCCAATGTTATACCTGCCTCAGTAAGGCTTATATATTTGGCGCAAAGCCCCGTCTACCAATTTTAGTAAATAGGGCTTTGTGTCAAAAACCATGGTTAGAAGAATGGTCTTCAAAACTGGCCAATTTACGCCAGACAATTTCCCTACTTTAATGGAGAGATTTATGTCTAAATATTTGATGGAGCACAGAGCCTACAAAAAGGGGCAGATTGCGATAGATAACTAGTCACATCTCCTCCCTCAAAAAGTTTCAATTTCAACATTTTTTATTTTTTTTGATTAATCCTGAATCCCGAAATCTTATTAATTGTTTTCAGGGTTTCTGCAACGGCTGGCAGGAAGGTCATAGAATTAAATAAAGTCAGGGAAATGTCAATGGCAAAGACAGAATTTACATTGGTCTCAGCTGAATACCATTCTCTGGATTTCTATCTGGTTTTATATCATGATGGCTAATTATTCAACTCTCAAATCAAAGAAAAGGGGTGATGAGGGGTAACCCTATCTTGACCCTCTTTCAAGGGTGAATTTATTGGAGGGTATCGCATTAACTTGGTTAGGGTGTCATTGATGAGAGGCTTTTTTCGACTAACTACTCTCTTTACATTATCACTGCCTTGCCTGTCGCTGATAATTCCCACTTGGTCAGAGAGGATGAATCAAGGCATAGGCCTGCAAGCCCAGTAGCTAGAATTTTTGTGTGTATTTTAACATCTACATTTAACAGTGCTATAGACCGGTAGGCACACATCTCAGATCTTTTCCGGATTTGTGCAGAAAGGTGATGTCACATTCCCTCATTGAGGGTGTTTACCCCAACTTTCCAGTCAATGAAATCAAAGAGGGCAGCCATGTGCTTTAGAAAGGACAGAAAACCAATCCCAGCACGGAGTTTTGCCCGTATTCTTTAACCGTTTTCTGAATTTCAGAGGTTTCTATGGGATGGTCTAATTCCTTTACCCAATGCTGAGAGAGTTTCTGGATCCTACAACTTTTAACTAAAGTGTCAATGTCCCCTTCTTCCTTTGTAACTTATGAGTAAAGTTTCTGAAAGAACATTTCAAAATATTCCCTCTTTTCTTACTCCCTATGGGCTGCTAAGCCTGTGGGTAATTTAACACTGCTTATGTGTCTTTTGGCTCTTTAAGTTGGTAGCAGCTGAGCCAATAGTGTTCTCACATTGTTACTCTTTTCATATAGGATTTGACCTAGCCTAAGCATCCTCATTTCTGCTCCATTCATCCATGTTCAGCTGCCCTCTAAACATTGCCAGTTGGCATCAATTGCTTAGGGAGAGTTTTTTGTATCGAAGTTTTCTAGGGTTTTCAATTCAAGTGGGAATTTGTTTGCTTTCTCCTCTCTTGGGAGTCATCAGTGGTATGCTTCCCTCCTCCCCGTGTCACCTAAAGTGTCCTATTGGGTCGCTAATGATGAGTCAACCTGTGAGTTAAGTTAGAAGAAATCTTTTATCTTTTGGGCCAATTCCTTTTGTAGAAAAGGGTCTCTAAATAGTTTGGGACAGATGCACTAATGCATTTAGTGATTCCCTAGTTGTCTATGCTCCCAAACAGTTTCTACATGCCCATGGTCTGAAACTGAAATATCGTATGTGGTTGGAAAGTATGATTTTCTCTTCTTGGGTTGGCACATGAAGATATACTCTATCCAAGAAAATGGTTTGTGTATGTGATTGACAGAAGAATGAGAAGTCTTTTATCTGTGAGTGTAGAACCCACCTGGAATCTTTCAATCCTCAATCTGCAAGTAAGGTTCTTACACCTTTTGATGCCCCTCCAGTGGCTGAACTACTTGTCTTTGTCTTATCAAGGGAAGTCTCCCCTATGATTACTTTATCTAAAGTGTCCTCCATACGTTTATGGAGTGTGGATTTTCAGCAATGGTTTTGAGCGATACTGGGGACATGGATGTTAATGTAAGTGATTGAAGATCTTCCCATTCAAATCTAGACTATTATATAGGCTCCTTCTTGGTTATACCTTCTCGCAAGTTATGTTTGCCCAACATTGCTACTTCAGCTGATCTCAAAGAGACTGAAACCTAAAACTAAATGGAGTTTGTTCTATGTTTCATCCTAAATTCGGCTCTGCATTGAAAGTGGATTTCTTGTAGGAATAAAATATCAGCATTGTGGTTATGAATAATTTTTATTGAGCATGAACAGATACCCAGTGGGTGTCCAGGCAATAAATTAGTGTACTAATTCCTGGGCTGGAGCACTATAATTCCCTATTATTTAGGAAAAGGATAGTTTTTTTAAGTTCCTACAGAACTTCAGAGAATTTTCTTCACTTTCAAAACCAATTGGAGATCATCCCAGAGCCTGGGCCCTAAGAATGAAAATGACCTGTATTCTTGTAATTCCAGAACTTTCCTCTCTTTTTAAGGGTGTTGAGATATGTGATATTAGGGGCTATTAAGTTGAACAGTGATAGTTCTTAGAATGACCCTTGATATGTCACTAGAGGTACACCCTGTGTTTTCTTTGGGTTGTCATTTTGTGGGAAGACATCCTAACTAAGTTATGTGAAGGAAATAAATGTAAAAAATAATTGTAAATGGTTGTGATCTACTCATATTGGGTATCTAATACCCTTATAGATATCTGACTCATATCTGTTAAAACCTCATCCAAACAACACAAAGTGGATGTGTCCCTGATTTCACAACTGCTTAGTTCTCCCTGCAACTAGCTTGATAATTAGTATAGTCTTCTCGTCCCCAGGGACGCAGAGCTAGCATGTCATCTTTCATGCGCCTCTTCCACCCCACATCCTAAACAAGCCCCTCATTTCTTTCTTATCTCCTCCCACCTCTCCCTCCTCTGTTCACCCTAAAATAGTCAACAATCTCATTATGGTTTCATTGCCATTATAGGTGCCTTCCTCTTGTAGATTGTTCTCTTTGCTTCTGTGATTTGTTTGCACCTCTCTTTCAAAGGTTTCCTGATTTCCTTAGGTTCCCTGTAGCATGTGGGGATCATAATTTATTTGTGAAATCTCCGGACTCAAACTCAGAGCCCCGATTCCTGCTCATAGATCGTTTTCTCTGAGCCTTTCCAGGTGAACTCTAAAGCAGTTGGGAAGGTCCATTGGCATTTGATGTGTTTGTCATTAAGAAGTTGCCTATTGATTCTAAATCTCTCCTCGACTGCAGTGTGGAGTATGCCAGATCTGTACCACAGGAATATCTTAGAGGCTTCAAATTGAAGTTGGTTGGTTGTCTGACTTTTCTCATGTTTGCCTCTTTAATGCTGTAATCAGACAAATTTGTAACTCTGTCCCTAGGCCGGGACGTGGCATCAATGGATTTCCTGGCCACCTTCTGAGTTTTGATGATGGCAATTTCAGTCTCCTGAGAGTTTTCCAATATTTCCTTAAAGATCTTCTCTATGCATGTGGGAAGATTGTCTCCTTCTGACTCTTCTTTTAGACAACAAACCTGAATGTTATCCCTCCGAAGCCTATTCTCAAGGTCTTCATATTTGTCTTGGAATGGCTTCTTCTGCACTTCCAGGTGTGCAGTGGAGCTATGGAAAACCTGCTCTTTTGCCATATTGGACTCTAGTCGACTCTCCACTGAGTCAAGTTACTGGTACATTGAGTGAATGTCTCATCTCATGTGCACCTTGTCATTCCCAAGTTCACCTCTCAATGTGATGAGGGCATCTGCTATAGTTTTCACTAGGTCTGTTTTTAGGTCAGACAGGCAAGCTTTCAGCTTGTCTGTGTCAGTTTGCTTTTGAGGGGCCATGTAGATGGTTCCATTAGCCACTTTGTCACGCGTTTTGGGTATCAAACACTTGGCATTGTCTCACTTTACTGATTTTGGCACCTTGGGTATGAGCAGGTCCCAGGAGTTGCAGGTTTGGGTTGCGAAGCTGTAGACTTCATGAGTTCTCCTCTCAGTTTATTTGACTTGTGTGGTTATATTGCCCTCAAGAGACCACACTAAAGGGGACTCCTGCAGATGGCACGGGTGCATATCGCTACAATATAGGCCAACCACCAGAGCCTATGGGACTCCACTATTTTGCCCTCAACATCTATCCTGCAATACGTCACCAACAGAGGCATTGCAGGGGCTTGCAGACTTTCGCAAGGATCTGTTAGTTTAATAAGCTCTCTGTTTTATTGCGTATGGTTTTGGATCAATCTCACTGCAGTCGCATTTTCAATTAACTATTGCTTGCACAAGAGTATTTTATGTGCCCAAGCGATGGAAGCGGTAGGGCTCAAACAAGATATTGTAGTGCTGAGGCCCCTCCACATTTATCCCAGTCTCTCCATGATCTTATCTGCAAATAAAGGTGGGTACGTCCTCTGCCTACTTGAGTAGTCTAGTAGAGGTTGTTGGGCCTCAGCCTTCATGTTGTCTGGTTGGGAGATGGAGGAGCGCCTTCTCCCTCTAGGTGTTTTCGCCTACCCGACTCCTCCAAATTCACCAATCTCTCTCTTGGGTGGGGGCACCCTGCCTAATGCCCTAGTGTATCGCAGCCCAGGGAACAGAGGTTGCTGTGGGTTTAATCACCAGCTCTGCCTGAGGATCTTCTCCTTAAACCCCTGCCGCCCATCCCTTCACTGCACTAGGGCCTCCCAAGTCCAAAGCTATGGAGCTTTTTTTCTGCGCCACCTGCCATTTCTCCTGCACCTTCCCCAAAACCTCCTCCATTGAAACACAACACTCTTCACACACCTGAGGCCCACCGCGGACATCACTGACCCCAAAGAACACCACTGACTCAAATGCCTCCTGCTCAACACCTACTCGCTATTAATGTCTGGGACCTCGTGGACGACTTTTCCCCCCGACCTGCTCTTCCTCGTGGAATCCTTGCTCTACCCAGCTACCGCCGAAGAAATAGCCATTGCCACACTGTTGTTTAATAAATAACCAAGCATGACAGAGCCAACAAACCTGGAGACTATATAGGTATCATTCACCGAGAAAACACCAAGTGCACCACCACCTCAGCTGAAACCAACAACTGGCTAAAACATTTAACCTTCTAGATTTACATTCTCAGCACCTCCACCATTACAGACACCCCCTTTTACCAACCACATGAACAAATAACCAACTTCAGAACAGCCCTCTCCAACCTTATTGTCCCCTGGATGCTAGAATCTAACGCTTTCATCCTGCTTGGCAACCTAGAATTTCACCTAGAGGACCAGTCGAGCACCAATTACAGCAGCCTCCTACATGACCTCAGGATGCTGCCCCTCACCCAACAATGTCAATGGCCCCAAGTGCATGCAGAAAACCGCCTTGGTCCTATCTTCATCAACTCCCCCAACATTGAGGTGGACACCCTGACTTGAATTGATGCTAAGCATCCTCTTCTTAGTTACCAATTCCCTGCCGCTCAGCCAGTGTGAGTGTGATGTAATGGAATGCTGATCATTGCCTGGTGCGGATGAATGTCAGTTGGGGAGAGTGGGCTGAGCAGCAAGGATGCTGCTCCTGGTGGGGCATTTACAATCTTACCTATTACCTATAATTAAGACTTATCTAAAACAATAAACCTTCTTCTTACAACCTACATTACTGGCTACCTGAATACTTGCCCACAAGTGGCTATTTTTATTTACTGCACTGACGATGATTCAGAAACGGAACCACACATAAGGAACAAGGTTTAAGGATATGGAAATAAAGAAACTACTTAAGAAACTGAGAGGAAATCTATGAGGAAGAGAAATTGAAGCCTGAAGGAAAGAGAAATGCCCTGGAAGCCCCACCAGTGTCTTATACATTGGACAGTCCACAGACAACAGAAGTGCTGGGCGTATAATCTGTTTAAGTGAACTGGCAGCATTTATGTGAACTGGCAGCATTTCATAGGAATGAACTTGCAGCCTTTAATTGATATGAACCAGCAATGGTGAAACAAAGCCTTGTGGAGATTGAAATGGACCATTGTGGAGAGTGAAATTGACCCTTGTGGAGATCTGCATGAAGAGTGGCGAACGGGTGCATTGTGGCCTTAGTTACCCGGAATTTAGCAGTGATAACTGTGGGGCACAAGACTGGTAAGCTGCAGCATTATTTGAGTTATTAGGGCCCACGCGATGCGCTGTCATGTTAAAGCTTCAACGTGGCTCTGAAGGGTGGGGAGCGCTTGTTCCTATTCTTTGCAATATACCATTGCAATGTATTTGATTCGATGCAGCATTTGAATTTGCTGCAAAGCCACCATGCGTGGCTGCTGGGAATACTGACATGGTTGTAGTCTAGCACGTGTGAGGAATGCTGTGCAGGCTATGAGATGTCCTCACAGGGGGGGAAGACAAGAACGCAGACTGCATTACACTGTTGTGGTGGCTGTGTAAAGATCATGTGTTCTGTCTAGGAAGTGCGTCCGTAGCTGCACGCATGTTGGAGCGCACACCCAGGGACTTTGTGGAAAATCACACAGAACCACATTTTAAGAGGAATTGGCATCTCACAGTGAACCAATTAGGGGGCGCATTCACCCTGTTTGTTGGAGTTTTCTCTTCGCACGTCACTACTATTAAGGATGTACAGAGAGCTGTAGATCATCTCGGCGGGAGGCTTGACTGTGAAGAAGTTATTTTTCAAGAACCTGACTTTCTTTACATTGAACTCATGCTGCACAAGGATTGTAACTATAGGACTGGACTTTCCACTGTGCTTTGAGAAATAGTGTGAAGTGTCTCCAGGTATCTGGGATTTGAGAGGAGTTTCGGATGAGAGGTCACTCACAGGGACCTTGAGTGTTATTGGTAGCTACTGTCCTATGCCATGCCAGTATATGTCTGAGTGCTATTATTAAATTGCTGCCGCACATAATTTTTTTTATTTAGGCCATGCTGAATTTAAGGCTTAAATGTATTTTCATGTATGCCATTCTTAATTTCCTGCCTAAGAGTATGTTCAAAGCTGGTCTGGATTTGTTGCTTGCAGATGCTATTCATGTTTTGCTGCTTGTGTAGGTGTATTATGCCATGCTAGATTTGGGTTCAATGGTCTTTTACCCCTGGTCATGTAAGCTGTGTGGCATGTGTGATACAGAATTGTGTTGTGTGTTAAGGGTTGTGTACCCTAGTGTTGAGTTGTGGGGTTGTGTACCTTAGTGTTGTGCTATAGGGTTGTGTACTCTCTCATGGGGTCGTGTACCCTGGTGTTGCATTGTAGAGTCGTGGACTCTAGAGTTGGGTTATGAACCCTGGTGTTAAGTTGTAGAGTTGTGTACTCTAGCAAGAGGTCATGTACCCTGGTGTTACACTGCAGAGTTGTGTTCTAGCGTGGGGTTGTGTACCTTGGTGTTACTTTGTAGAGTCGGGTACACTGAAGATGTTTGGTTAAAAAAACAGCCCGGCAAGCACCTGTAATGACAATTGCACCTCTACTATGAAGCCAAACATGCAGCCCTCTCATATAGCATACAGAGCAGCGTGAACTCCGCCAAAGAGATCTTCGCAATTGTCAAGGAATTCATATGTCTGCATGCCTGCCCCTTGGTGGTCAGCCCCTGCCACGACCTATGTAACAAACTCTCCATCCACTTCTTGGAGAAAATCAGGATCATCTATTATTACTTTGCCCCCCCAACCAGATACCACATTGCTAAACCCCCACAACTAATGTACAAACACCATACCAGGCCCACAGCTTTTGTGTTGTGCGGAGATCTCCTCCATGAAAACAGCCAACATCATGCAATCCATCAAATCCAGAACTCCCTCGGATCCCTGCCGGTAAAATGACTGGACCCCATCTGCTTGATGCTCACTTCAATACCCAACCTCTTGCTCTCAATCGCCCCCTGCCTGGACACCAGGAACCATGTCACCATACTACCCCTCCTCAAGAAACCTTCATCCAACCTGACGACCACAGCCAACTACAGACCCATTACTCTTCTATCATACTCTGCCAAAGTCCCTGAAAAACTGGTCAACACTCAAATTGCTCGCTACCTTGAGACCAGCTCCCTCCTCAACCCCTCTCAATTGGGATTCAGAGCCAACCACTACTGCAAGATAACCCTCATTGCAATCAAAAATGACATGCCTCATCATCGACAGCAGCCCTCATCCTCCCAGACCTTTTGGAAGCCTTAGACACTGTCTCCAACTCTATCCCAATCCAGAGAATCCAGAGGCTAGAATCTGGGCCCTGCTATACAATGGATCCACTCCATCACTGGATGCTCTCAAATTGTCAGCCTCTCCCCTTCCAGTCATATGCCACCAAACTGATCTGCAAAGTTCCAAAGGGCTCCTGCTTGAGCCCCACCCTCTTCTATGTCTATTCTTGGCTTCATCGTACAGTCACACGGCCTCAGCATCATCTCATAGGTAGATGAGCCACAACTCATGCTCTCCCTCTCAGAAGATGCACCAACCACACAATCCAACTTCTGAACATTCATGTCCGGCATAGCAGACTTGATAAAATGAAGCTGCCTCCAGCTAAACAGAAACAAAACAGATGTGGTACTGTTGAGCAGGAACACCTCTCTATGGACTGTGGCCAGGTTTCCAGACACCCTAGGACCCGCAATCAGCCCAACTAAAGCCGCCAGGAAGCTGGTAATCATAATAGACCCCCAAATCTCCATGGACAGCCAAGTCAACGCAGAAACAGCAATCTGCTTCCATGCCTTCAAAATGCTCAGAAAAATCTTCAAATGGCTCCCACTGGACACCAGCAAGACAGTCACACAAGCACTCATCACCAGCAGACTAGACTACGGCAACTTCCTCTATGTAGCTATTGACTCCAAGCTCAATAGCAGACTTCAAGTCGTTCAAAACACACCTGCCAGGCTCACACACAACCTCTCTCCTCAAGCACACATCTCCAAACACCTCAGAGATCTCCACTGGCTCCACATCCAGAAATGTGCCGTTCTCAAACTCCATTAGCATTCCTCAACAACTGCATCCACTTCCACACCCCTAAAAGAACCTCAGGTTGGCAGGAGGATTCCTCGCCCACAAGACCTGGAACAAGCTCACCCTCTCCATCAGAACTGCAAGCTCCTATGCAGGTAGCTTTTATTTATGGTTTAACTCTTTTTATTGATAATTGCCAAAAAAAAAAGTAAACACAGCATTAGAGCCACGCAGGGCCCAGTGATAGGGTAAGCAAAGCATGTGATGCTGCTGAACTCGAACACCCCCCACCCGCCACCCCGACAGCATAGGAGGAAAGGAAAAAGAAAGAAAGACCTCCCCCCACCCTCTCCCGGTCCAGGCTAGTGTCAATGCATAGGCGTGAGTGGCATATCGGGGTAAGAGCTCTATACTGCTACTGGTTAGGGTCCAGTGTGTGAAGGCGTAGGAGGCGTAAATACCTCGGGCAAGTGAGCTCCCGAAACTCTTGTGCGAGGAGTGTAAGAAAGGGTTGCCATAGTTCTGTAAAGGAAGCACCTTTCCCGCCAATGTGAGGGAAATCTTCTCCATCCCCAAAACATGCCACAGTCGGGTGATACCAGCCTGTATGTGTAGGAAGCTGAGGGGACCTCCAGTGGATTAGGATGTTCTGGGTTGCGGAGCCTAATGCAATAGCCATTTGTTTCCCTCTCCTAGCCTTAAGAGGATATGTGAGCGGGTTAGGCACCCCCAGCAGAATGTATGCGGGAAATCGGGGGATCTTCGTATCTAGATGTTTGTCTATTTCGTCCAGGACATGTGTCCAGTATGGCCGAAGTTGTGGACAGTCCCACAATAGATGAACCAGTGTGCCCCTCCCACCGCAACCCTTCCAGCAATCCGGGCTCAGTGTCTTGTCGGTCTGGTGAAGCCGCTCCGGAGTATAGTACCAATGATATACTAATTTGGTAAATGTTTCTGTGAGCCCAACATGCGTTGCCGTGTGTCATGCCCTGTAGCATGCGCCGTCCCATTCCTCCGGGGTGAGGTCGCGTCCTAGGTCCTTTTCCCACTGAGCCCGACACGCATGATACATGTGTGTGTATCTAGATTGTAAGAGCTTATAAAGGTCTGAGATCAGTTTTTTATCCGATGTTCTCGTTACGAGCCATCGTTCGTATGTGGTAAGGCGTCTGGACGCCTGTGTGCGATTGGAGGGGTGAAGAGCCCAGTGGCGTACCTGGAAGTAACGCATTCATTCTGTTTCCGGCAAGTCATATCCCTCCCAGAGTTGCTCAAATGTAATGAACTCGCCATTGGCAAATAAAGGGCCTAGCGCCCAGCAGCCAGACTCCCGTCATCGGCGAAAAGATGGTTGATCTAGCCCCGGACTAAACTCCGGATTGTCCAAGATGGATGTGAGAGGAGAGGGAAAGGACGTTAAGTCATGTCGTAAGTTTGTCTGGTCCCACGCTGTGAGTATCGTGCGGGTCACCTGTGAGGCATATAAATTAGGGGGCCGGTGGGCCTTCTTAAGGAATGGTATCTTCCGGAGTGAGGTACCTGCGACCGCTCGGTCTTGGAGGAGCCAATTCTTTTCAGATTCAGCCCGACTCCATTCAACCAGGTAGCGGAGCTGTGTTGCTTTATAGTATAGGGTCAGATCGGGGATCCCGAGGCCCCCCTCATGTGGAGGAAGGAAGCTAACTGCTCGTTTCATTCTAGGCTTACGGCCCTGCCATATAAAAGCAGAGAGATCCGATTGTACCTTTTGAAGCCAACCCCTAGGGGGGGGTATAGGCAGGGCTTGGAATACATAAAGGAGTTGGGGAAGGATGGTCATTTTTATAGCGGCAACACGCCCCAGCCAGGAGATCTGCTGGTGTTTCCATCGCCTGAGTTCTACCTGGACTTGATCATGGAGACGCGAAAAATTGGCCTCTCTCATACCCTGTAGGGTGGGGGTAAGGTGTATGCCCAAATACGGTACTGGGTCGTCGGACCAGGCTATGGGATAACGAGCTTGTTAATCCGCCTGTTTGCTAGGTGGCAGGGACAGATTTAGAGCTGTCGACTTGGATAGGTTAACCTTAAACCCAGAAGCCTCCGCAAAGCCATCTAGCTCTCCCAATATGGCTCCTAGGGCTCTGTCCGGGTTCCTCAGGGTGACAAGGACATCGTGCGCATAGAGGCTAACAGTATGGGTCCCCCCCCCCCAAAGCGTATGCCCGTGATTTGTGCATGTCGTCGGACCCTCTGTGCCATGGGCTCCATGTAGAGAGCAAAGAGCAAGGGCGATAGGGGACATCCCTGTCGTGTGCCTCTATGGATGGGAAAAGGTGCCGAGGTATGCCCATTAACCCTTACTGTCGCCGTGGGGGAGCGGTAGCAGTTGAAAATGTGAGTCTGCATCTTGTCCCCGAGGCCCACATGGCATATCACTTGTTCGAGAAACGGCCAGTGAACCCGGTCAAAGGCCTTTTCGGCGTCAATTGTGAGCAACATGTATTTCCCGGGAATGCGGGACGACTTTTCAATGAGGTGTACCACTCGTTTCGTGTTGTCACTTGTCTGCCGCTGGGGAATGAACCCGGCCTGATCGGGATCCACCAGTCCCTGCATATAAGGGCCCATACGACTCGCCAGTATGGAGGTGTAGAGCTTCAAATCTAGATTCAGAAGTGAGATGGGTCGGTAGGACCCGCACACTGTCCTGTCTTTCCCTGGTTTGGGGAGGACGACTATCGCCGCCTCTAGCATGGATGGGGGTATCGCCCCTCCTTCGCAAAATGAATTAAAAGCCGCGTTAGTAAGGGTGCGAGAGTAGCCCCAAATTGCTTATAAAAGCCGCGGTGTAGCCATCAGGGCCCGGAGATTTGCCGAGTTTCAGCCGTGCTATGGCAGAGATCACTTCCTCCGGCCTGATTTCCCTCTCGATGTGTGCTGCCTGTTCCGGTGTCAACATCGGGAGATCCGCCCCGGAAAGATATGAGGCAATGTCGGCTTCTGCCAGGGGTTGGCTATCGTAAAGGTGAGCGTAGAATGTGCGAAAGGTGTCCGCGATTTCCGCGTCCTCGGAGGTTAACTCGCCGGCACCGTCTATGATCTCCCGGACGCCCTCACGTAGTCGGACCTCGCAGAGTTTGTGCGCCAGGAGATGGCCACATCTATCCCCTCCAGTGTAAAAAGCATGCTGTAGGCGCAGGGCAGCGTATTCAGCCCTGTCTTGGTCCAGAGCCAGCAGTTGCTTCCGTGCGAGGGACAGCTGACACCACACCCGAGGCAATCCGGTCCGCTGGTGCATCTGCTCTAATTCCCTTACTCGTCGCGACAGGTCCCCCCTTTTGGCCTTCCGATCCGCATTTTCTGCGGCGGAGATGGCAATAATCTCCCCCCTGACGACTGCTTTCAGAGCCTCCCAACGTGTTGCAAGGGACGTGTCCGGGGTATCGTTATATGCAAGGTAGTCCGTTATGGCGCGTCGCAGTTGGGCGACCGTATCTGGTCTATGTAGCAGTGTGTCGCGAAATCGCCACCGTCCGGAACGGTTGCAAGCTTGGGGAAGATCCAATGAGATCTCCACCGGGTTGTGGTCTGAGAGGGATGCAGCCAGAATGTCCGTGTCAAGGGTGGCAGCACGAACAGCCTTCGTGCCCAAGAAATAGTCTAGCCGCGCGTAAGTCTTGTGTGCGTGGGAGTAATAGGAAAAGGCTCGGGAGTGTGGGTGATATTGTCTCCAAATATCGGCAAGGTCGAGGTCGTGGAGCCACTGTGCCCCAGTGCGGGAAAGTGCACCTACCTGACTGGTACGTTGGGAACACCTGTCCATATCATTATTGAATACCAGATTAAGATCACCCCCAATCAGAATGTGGCGTTCTTGTGTTGCAGTGGCTGCCGTAAGTGCAGTCTGTAAAAAGTGTTCCTGTCCCTCATTAGGAGCGTATACCGACACTGTGTGACCCCCGATTAAAAAATGATAAGTGAGTAATCTGCCCTTGATCTCAACCCCCTTCTGGAGCACCCTCCCCCTAAAAGCCCTGGAAACGAGGATAGCCACCCCGGCTGTTTTAGTAGCCATGGAGGAGAAGAATTGACTCGGGAAGGCTCGGGATTTGAGGCGGTGACAATCTCTGGAGAGGAGGTGCGTCTCCTGGAGGAGGCAGATGTCAGCTTGTGTGCTCTCTAAAAAGGACAGCAGAGCCCGTCTTTTAATTGGATTATTGAGCCCCCTAACATTGAAGGTAAGTATCTTAATCGGAAATGTCATCGACATGACGAATCAGTAGTTACCTAGCTAAGCCCTGCTGCAGCTCGCCGAAGTTGCATCACAGCCATGTTGAGGGGTGCAGGCGCTCGGGGCCTGGACCGGAACCCCGCAAAGTCTGGGAAAGCCCAACGAGAGACAGAGAAGGAAAAGGAAAGAAACCCCGATAGAAAAGGGAAAAGAACAGAAAGAGAACCGCCTGTAGGCGCAACTGGCATCAGAAAATAAAAAAATAAAAAAAGGGGGGGAAGAAATGTACCCAGTCTATCAATAGTCCGTCATCCCAAGATGAGTTGGAAATAGGAAAATATCGTTGGGGTGAAATGGTGGCCAACCAAAGATGCCCCCCACCCGCCTCCCCGCCCACCAGGCTTCTGTTAAGAGCAACAACCTCATCGGCCCGGACATATTTCTAGGAGGGTGTGTTAGTCTGGGCCCCTGGTACCGCCACTATAGCTGCCAATTGTTCTCTCTTGATCTCTTGCGGATCGGGTCTTCGAATGCGGCGTCGGCTGTGTTGCCGCCGCCACCTTAGGCGGTCGTCGTGAGCCTCCCGATCCGTGCGTTCCTCGATGTCCTGCTCCGCCGGTGGCGTGACGCCCAAGAGCCTGCACGCTTCAGTGAACGAGCGGAGTTGATGGAGGGACCCCTCATACTTAAACACCAGGCGAAACGGGTGGCCCCATGAGTAGGAGATTTGCTTTTGGCGCAGAGCCGACGTGATAGGTCGAAATATCAGGCGTTTTTGGAGTGTGATGGCAGCGAGATCCTGAAAGAGGGCCACCGGCTGGTCTCGAAATGTAATTGGTTGTTTCAGCCGTGCCTGGCTTAGTATCTCCTCCTTAGTGCGGTAGTCCTGCACGCAGACCAGGATGTCCGCCGGGGGTGCCGAGGATGCTCTCGGAGGACCAGCTCTGTGGGCCCTGTCCAACGTGAGTTCAGCATCCGGCACCCTGCCCAGTACAAAATTAAACAGTTCTCGTGCATAGGCAAAGACATCCCCCGCTTCGACATCAGTGCGAGCCCCTCTGATGTGGATATTGTGGCGTCGCGATCTGTTCTCCAAGTCTTCTAGGTGGGACTGCACGTCTACTTGCTGCTCATGCAGTCTCACCACCTCTTGTTGCAAGGCCTCCAGTTCCTCATCACGGGTGTCGCTTGGCCTCAAGGGATGCCACCCTGTCCCCGATTTCGCCCACATCTTTGCGGACATCCTTGATCTCCGCCGTGAGGTCGCGTTTCACCGCTTGAAGATCTTCCCGGAGGGAGGCGAACAAGGTTTCCAGAAAGGCTCGGGTCACGGGCATATCTGCCTCCTCCGCCATCTGTCCCGTTGAACTATCCCGCCGTGTCTCGACCGGCCCCGCACTCCTGGCCCGCGCAAAAAGGTCCGTGAGGGGCTTCCCCTTCGGGAGTGGTTTTTCTTTCTTGCCCCGGGTAGAAGACATACTCCACCGGCCCCGGCGGGGGGCCCCCTCTGCGAGGAGAGCCGTCCGCTGTGCCACCACCTAGGTCGCCGGTCTCCGCTCCTGTATTAGCTCACCCTCTCTAATGTCCGGTGTGTAGCTGCTCCAGGCGGAGCACGGGTCCCCCCGATGACAGGCTCTTTGGTGCAACAAGGGTAGGACCAAAGGCGAGGCACGTCGTATGGGCTCTCAGCAGAACTAGTGCAAGGGTGTCAGCAACTGCCCCGGCAGCCTCCGAGCGCTAGATCAACAGTGTACTTGTGAGGTCTCCAGGAAATCCAGGGCAGCGTGAGTCGGTACCTTGCTCGACGCGCTCCTAGCGTCAACGCGGCTGCTGTAGTGTGAGGGCCCCCAATCCTCCTCCGCCGTGCTAGCGCCGCCCCGTGGCCAGGGGCATCCCGGGGTCTACTCCGGCCGGGGGGCAGTGCGGAAGCTACAATGTCCTGTCAGCGGATTCCTCCAAGGGCTACTTCAGCGTGTGAGCCCGCCGCTGGGAGAGGGCACGGGGGTGACCCACCGCCTCCTCCGCCCCTGCGTTCCTCCAGATCTCCAGGCCCCAGCAGCCAATGCCGAAGAGGGTAGCCCCTCCCTGCTAGGCGAAGGCCCCAGCCGCGTGGCAGGATTCTGCAAAGTCCCCGATGGTACCTCTTGATGCCGAAGGCAGATGTTGAAGTCCGCGCCCTCCGTCCCCAGCAGTGTCTTGTGCCCCCTGCCTCAACTGTATCTCTATCCCCGTCGCTCCACCAGGCAGTGCCGGGGTTCGTAGTCGGGGTTCCGGAAGGCGCCGGCCCCCACCGTGACCTCTAGGCCGCCCGGGCCGTCGCATGCAGGGGGTCCGCTTCAAGTCGGAGGCCGATCCGCCTCCCGGCGGCCAGGGCGGTCCGGGAGCGTGTTCCTACTGCCCGGATCCAGGCGCCCGCAGCTGCGTCCTCCGCCCCAGGGAATGCCCCCCTGTCTCGAGGCCCAGGTCCGGCCTGCCACCGAGAGCCGAAGTGCTCCCCGAGCTTGCGTTGCTACATCAGCCGGCCGCCCCTGCAACCACTGTTGGCGCTTTGCTCGGCGCGCCCCAGGCGACGCAGCCGCAGGCCAGTGGCGGTCCCCGATCTCTCGCTGCCGCTCCAACGCTGGTGCTAGAAGTCAGTATCGGCCCGGGCCCACCGTTGTCGACTCACCCGCTGTCCCCGTCCAAGGCAGCTGCTGGTGTTGGTCTCCCGGGAACCATCAGCGGGGGTCGCGTCGTATCTCCTTATGCGGCCCGGTCCGCCATCGGGCACACCGCCATCTGAGCCCTCCAGACCCCGTCGGCCCCCGGGAACAGGTCCGTTGGATGCTACGGGGCACAGGGGACCCGGGGCAGTGCCTCAACACTGCGCGGAAGGCCCGGGCCAGTGCGAAAAGATGGTGGGCAGAGGAGCGGTAGAGAAGCACGTCTCAACCCTCCGCCATCTTGGCGACGCCCCCCCAGGTAGCTTTTATTTAAAAGATATATACCATAAAAAAACCTTTCTATCTTTTGAAGAGCTGCAACAAAAGTTTCTCCTATCCCCTTTGGATGTTTCTAAATACAAATTTTTATGTAATTCTATTCTTGATTCGTTTCCTAGCAGATTTCCAATGGAAACTGTATCTGATTTAGAAACGTATGTTCAAGCAATTGCTTCTCCATCTCATGCTGTGTCAATGTATTATAAAAAACTGAATAATTTTGATAAGAATAACATTCATTTTATTTCTTCTTTTTGGGATAATGAACTTAATATTTCCCTTTCTCAAGACTTATGGAAGAAAATTTGGATGAATAGTGTTTCTGGATAGTTACCAGTGTACGTATATCAAACTAATTCTTTCATAGTATTTAATTGTTTGTGGCCTCCATTAAAAATGTTTAAGGCAAAACTAATGAATTTTCCTAATTATTGGCACTGTAATTTGGCTCCAGGTTTACTTAAACATATGCTTTTTGAATATGATATCATTTTCAAATTTTGGAACGAGGTTTGGGATGTTATTACAAAAATTCTTCTTTTATCAGATACACCTTCGTATAATATGTTGATTTGTAAATCGGTTTTACTCTCAACAAAACTGTCAGATTTAGATAACAAGCTCTTTCATGTCCTAATATCTGCTGTTTTAAAATCAATCACTACCAATTGGAAAGAATCTTCATTATTAATCAGTACATGCAAGGTGGACATGGATAATGTTTACCAGAAAGGGAGCTGATTAAACTATGTTGGATGTTGTTCACAACTCGTCTACTTACCAATTGTTTTGGAAACCAATTGATAATTCTATAGCATTATACTATTAATTATTTTATATTATATATTAAATACAGCTTGTTTAGTTTTTAATATGTGGCTCTGTTATGTAATACTAGTTACCAATAGTTATTGATCCCCCATTTTTTATTTTTTTATTTTAATTTATACTACACTGCAATTGTCATTGTATAGCTACTATTTTTTCAAAATGTGTTATTGCCAGTTTAATGTACTTAATTAGTACTCTTTTGTGTTTGGTCTATTGCCTTATTAAAAACTCAATAAACTATTTTAACACAAGAACTGCAAGCTCCTTCCTTGAATTCAGAAGGAAATCGAAAACCTAGATTTTCAACCAGGCTTCTTTCAGAAAGCAAAGCTCTCTCCTTTTAGAGTGCCTAGATACCCTGCTAGAATGTCATGCAAACTGTGTCGTCTTAAAGATTTTTGGGAGTCCCGGGCCTGAAATCTTTTAGAGCCGCTGTTCATAAAAACGTTGAATTTTATTGCCCTCTTTTGTGCTAAATGTAGCCTGCATGAGGCCAAACAAAATGGGTTTCATGCAAAAACAATTGAAATATATCTTTTTGAGCACCCCAAAAATACTTAAGATAACACAGGGCAAAGAGCGGTAGAGGTAGGCAGAGAGAAAAAGAAAAGTTCAGATATAGAAATAGACAGGGATGAGCTAGAGAAAGAGAGAAAACATACTTTCCCAGGGGGGCCGTTGGAAGGAGGGGGCCTTGGTAGTTGCCCACTTTGTTCATGATTCAAACCTCTGTATACAGATTCCGATAACATAACAGGCCATTGTAGGAAGCTGGCTCTGTATATACTATACCAAAGTGAGGTATAGTTGCACAGGGTCCAGTGGATCCCCAAAGGTAGGCAGAGGTAAAGTTAGATAGCACCTCACTCTCTATTTGTGGTAGTGTGGTCGAGCAGTAAGGCAGTATCAGAGGACAGTGTTAAGCATTTGTTGTACACACTCAGTCAGCAAATGAATTCACACACTCAAAGACTGAACTTCAGACCAATTGTTTTTGTATAAAAATATTCTTTTAGTTATTTTATTTTCTAGAACCAAGCAAGCCTGGCACAGGTAAGCAATAATTACTTTACAATAGTAATGCAATTGAAATACAGTTGGAATGATAATTGTATATGCACTTTGGTTTGATTTACAGTATGGATGCAGAGAAATGCAATACTTAGTAAATGCAGTACATAGACTTGAATAGGCTTTTTAGTAAAATAGCAGGTAAGTAACTTTTGAGATTACTAGGCTTACAAGAGAGTAGTATACCTAGATACTACTCTGGGACATTTCCTGAAAACAGGTAAGTAAAATCGTTTTTGTTAGATTATACAATCTTAAAGAATTTCTTTAGTTTCTCAAACTCCACACTTAGAAACTTTTCACAGAAAAACAGTCAATGTTATCCTATGGAGGAAAATAGTGTTATCGGTTTTGAGGTAAGTATTTGGTAGTGGGAGTTGAAGCTCTGGGGGTAGACTCAGGGGTTCCCCAGGGTCAAGGATGCACTCTAGTTACACCCTCAGCTGCACTAGGGCGGCCGGGTGCAGAGTGCTGAGGCCCAATGTTATCCAATGGGGGATAGGGGGCCTCCGGTTGGTGGCTGCTGGCAAGCAGGCCACTAGATTGTGGGAGCAAAGCTCCTGGATTTTAGCTCAGGGCAAATGGGGAAACAAAGTAGCATCAAAGGTGCACCCTCAGCGGCACTAGGGCGGCCGAGTGCAGGGTGCTGTTTCAACGTCGGGCGCCCTGTTGTTTTCAATGAGGAACCTCCGATTTGCAAAGGCACTGCAGGCTCGGGGACGAAGGTCTTCTGGGTGCGACCACCACTTCGAGAGGTAAGTTAGGAAGTTAGGGGTTGGTTAGGCACCGTCGGTTTGGGCACACAAGGCCATGGGGCGTCGGATGCAGGGGTGCCTTTTGGGGTCGGATCTTCTTACCAGCTCCTGGTCGCGGTTAGGGGGGCCTTCTTGATTTAGGCTGCAGGGGTCGGCTGGAGGCAGGTCAGGGGCCGACGGATCTCGGGTCAGGATCACCGGGGGGACCTCCTCGGGGTGTTTGCCCACTCGAGCTTGGGCCGTGGACGGTGGGTGCAGAGTGGGGCGGATTCGCGGTGTCCGGCCGGAGCCAGGGGTTGCAGGTTAACAAATCCGGTGTTCATGGGAGACAAAGTCTTTGTGCTTGAAGGCAGGCAGGTCCTCCGGGGTTTTCGAGGTTGCTGGCTGCAGGACACACCGGGGTTTCGCAGGAGCAGATTCGAGCTGGAGACAGACGGGTAGGGCTGGGGCCAAGTCAGTGGGCGTCTTCCTCTTGTTAGCTTCGGCACGGCTGTTCAGTCCTTCTTCTTTTCTTGTTGCAGGTTCTTGTCTGAGGAAGCAAGGTTCAGGGGTGCCCCTAAATACTAGATTTAGGGGCGTTACAGGTAGGTAAAAGGCAGGGACCAATGGGTCCCTTCCCTGGGGTGGGTACTACCCCTATTATGCCACCATCAAGTGGAAGGGGTGCATGAGCGTGTCCCTGGTTGGCTGAGTCCCTCCATCTTCAAGATGGCTTGGACTGAGAGTTGTGCTTCACCTCGCCTCCCCCACCTGAGGGGTGGAGTTGGCAGAGGTGGGCACACCTCTCTTCCTCACTTGTTTTTCCCGCCGGTTCTCCCATCCAAAGTGGGGGTCAGAACCAGTGGGGACCAGTTGCTGAGAGCAGCAAGTGGCCTGGGCAAGCTCACAAAGGCGGCAAGCCTTTGAAGCTTCCCTTCGTGAACCCTGCCCATCCTGGGGAGGAGGCTTGGCACCTCGTCCCAGGATGTGCATTGTTTCAGGCCCCAGAGAGCAGCAGGCTCTCGACCCAGGGGTCCAGAAACATGTCTGGTGGTGGCAGCTGAAAGCAGCCACTCAGCCTGGACACTAGAAGTGGGTTAGTTTTCAGGGGGCATCTCTAAGATGCCCTCTGTGTGCATTTTTCATTAAATCCCACACTGCCATCAGTGTGGGTTTAATGTGCTGAGAAGTTTGATACCAAACTTCTCAGTTTTCAGTGTAGCCATTATGGTGCTGTGGAGTTCGTAATGACAAACTCCCAGCAACATATACTCTTAATGGCAGCACTGCACCTACAATGTCTAAGAATGGACATAGACACTGTAGGGGTACAGGGCTCATGCACCTATTCCCTAACTACTGGTATAGTGCACCCAGGTAGAGGGGTGACTGATCTATGCCAGGGCAGTGGGTTGTAGGCATGGCACACAGGGATGTGTGCCATGTCGACTCTTCACTTTGTTCTGCACCAAGACACACAGCCTGCAAAAGCAGTGTGTGAGTGTCAGGGTACAGGAACTCTAAGGGTGGCACAATAAGTGCTGCAGCCCTTAGAGGCCTTCTCTGGTCACAGTGCCCTGGGTACCTGTGGTACCATTTACCACGGGCTGACCTGTGGCCAGAGATGCCAATTGGGTTTAGGCTTCAATGCAGTTTTAGGGAAAGAACATAGGCCCTGGGTACCTGATTAGCAGGAGCCCAGTGCACACTCAGTCAAAGCACATCAGCAATTCAGCAAAAAGTGGGGGCAACCATGCAGAAAGAGGGCACTTTCTCACAGCCACATGGTAGACTGCTCCACTTCTCTGTTCAATGTGGCAAGTGCCAGGGCTGGGATTCTCACAATCCCTGGTCATCAGTCTCTTTCAACTAGGAACAGCGGCTTTCTAATCTGTAGTGCAGCTGCCGTGAGTTTTGCCTACATCCGTCAGGGTTCTTTTGGGGATAAGTTGACTTAATTTCTGGACAGGCCTGGCGACTCGTAGTTGTGTGGTAGTGCTGCTGTCTTGCCACCATCTTAGGTGGAATTCAACATTTTTAAGTCGAGCCTACAGCGCTTGCTCTAAAGGATCATCTGTTGTATGTACTTTGTGAGCTCTGGAGTATTGCCACAGGACTTGTCTGCTTCTGCTTTTTTTGCTTTCTGCTTAGGGACTTTTTTTTTTTTTTACACAGCATCCCTCCCAGGCTCTTCTTCAGGTGCATGTTCAGCTTCAGCGCCGTATTTTAGTTAGTCTTAGCACCTCCCTTCCCTGTCATCCTTTGCGCACTCCCCTCCCGTTTGTTTCACCCCCACCTCTTTCCTACCCCGCTTTCATGTCCTCCCAGCCCCCGCAAATCTTTGCTCCTTCGGCACTGCCACCAGCGTTCTTTTAAATTGCTTATTCTTGTTTCCCGTGACCCTTCCTTGTTATTGTGGCTTTGTTCCATGGATTTTGAATAAAGACCCATTTTAAAGAATAAAAAAAATTATTCATTCAGATGTGTCATATGACCTAGAAATAGATGCACATAGATCGTAAATTGTGCTTATGCTAGAACGAACCAGACACAACAAAACAGAGGAGCGGACAGGACCATAGCCTCCAGCACAGAGTGGTAGGGGCGGCGCTGCGGGGTCTCCGGGAGGTGCTGCAGGGGCACGAGAGGCTCGTAGGAACGAGAGAGGTAACATAGCGACTGCAATGTTTTCTGTTCATTAAATGAGAAGCAGGCTTTAAAGGGTTTAGCCTGCGCGTGGCTAACTATTTTTTAAACAGGACAGGGTGAACTGAGTCAAAAGACATGGCAGACACATATATGCTGTGTACATTTATTCAGAAATACACAGACTCCTCCGAGAATTCTGACTTCCGTTTTATGATATGGATATTTGGTTGGTATTTTGTGTGGCTTGTAATATGCTCACTTTCGCACAAATAAACAGGGCCCATCCACTTCAATGAGACTCATTTGCCTTTCTGAGCAAATTCTGATTCAGAAGCAAATTCCTGTCTGCAAACGGATTAAAACAAGTCCACCTATTGCGCATCCTTCTAGTTATTGCCTGCGTAATTTGCACCTAGAGGTGGGCGAGCCGCTGAACACTCGAACCTAAAGCCTGGCTCCACTCGAGGTTCTGTTGGAACCTTGAGCCCAGCTTTTAATATGGCTTCTGCCTACACCATCGCTCATCTACTTTCATGCACAAAGAGGTCAAACAAAGCACTAATATTTGAGTTACAAAGGAGACACAAATAGATATCTAATGCCGTGCTGCGGTGAATTAGAACTAGGATCTCCTTGGCGCTCAAGAATTTGCGTCTTGCTATTAAGCATCCAACTCAAATAACACGCGGTGCTCTAGGGGAGGGGAATCACCCTGGACCCTCCAAAACGCGACCCTGGGGTCGCTTCCCAAACTAACTCACAATCCTATGCACACACTTAAAATTACATTACATTCATATTTCAGTTATTGCACAAACAAAACAAAAAGAAGAGTAGATCGTGATATTCAGTTCTTTACGCCCAGCCAACACGTGTTTCGTCGAAAGGGGGTTACCCCGCGACTTCTTCAGGGCTACAGAAACATGATAATATCGAAATCAACAACAGACTGTGCTCATATTGTTCAAAACATGGTGAAGACACATTTCACCACTGTGTTGCCCCCTACTTAGAGGATATATACTGTTTGTGGAGAATACAATAGCTCCATATTTTGGAAACCCATGCATTGTGTGCACTCCTGCGACTCTTGCCATATGATGTGTTATGCTCTACAGATCGTCTGGTGCTCGTGATGTCTAAATTATAAAATAATCCAATATATGTGGGGCCTATGGTCTGAAAATCTTACAACACCCATCATGCTTATACACTGTACTACACTATAGCCAGTCGCGAGCACGTGGTTAGGAGGTGATCTCTCCCTATTTTGTCAAATCTTCAAACATACCTGTCTGGCTTGCCGAGTGCATTGGTTCTTATCTCCTAGAATAGATGGTAAAGCAACATGCAAACAGAAATCACCAAATGATCAGTGATGTGCTTTCTGAATCCTATCTAATGTTGGAGAAACCCAACAACCCTGTCCTAGAACCCTCAATGGTATCTCGCTCCTCTTACCTCTCCGCCGGTTCTACTTCCGACCCAGCTGGTCAAATAATGGTATATCCACCTTTATGTTGGCCTGTCACTTCCAATGTCGCTATTCCCTGTTGATGTAGAGCCACAATCCTTATTTTTAGCTCAGTCATGCCCCCAATTGTGCCACTATATACCCATTACAGACAAAGTTATGTTATCTCAATCCTAATGGTGCCAATACTATCCTACCTTTATTCAAAATGAATGTTGTAAGTATCCCATATTCTACGTCTATTTCTGCAAATTAAGCAAACCCACGATTGCATATGAATGTGTCTGTGCTAATCCAATCACATCCCCTAGCCTCTAACTGGATCCCGTGGACGTCATTAGACACCTACCTTGCAAGCGAGTACGCTTTCCCATTCAGTTTCTCCCGCGACCGTGTGGTGATCTGCAAGATCCGGAAGCAGAAGAGAGGCATTCAGTCCCAGTACTTGTCTTCTATGTTTCCTAAACCTCTAGAGCGCTCACCCACATTCTCGCGTATCAAGATCCCTACGTAGGCGCGCTGATTACATTTCTTCTATGCCCGTCAATTTTTTATGAAATGTCACTTCAACTCGAAAGAAGACTTGCAACCCGCGTGTCTCAGATTACCCCACGTGGGTGCGTTCCTTGTGTTAGATCTACATTTGATCCACACTAGATCCGGCACCTCTGAGAACCTAATGGACTAGAGCGCTCACCTGTATGTCGCGTGTCACAGAATATCACGCAGGCGCGCTCACAATGTTTCTTCTATGTCTGTCGTCTTATTGTTTACCTACCCTAGTATGCATCTCCTAATGATAGTAGTATGCGTCGATGTGAATTATTGGTAATCTTCCTTTACCAACTCCAATATCTAGACCTATCTCCTTCCCCATAGACGTGATTCCCTCAGTGAAACTGTTAATATTCATGTTGTGATTCGTACACCCGTGAGACCAACCGCATGCTTATGTGTTCACTCTCAGTCAAGCCATAATAAGCATCATGCACAACCTGGCAAGAAGCAATCCAGCTCGGCCAACTGGTATATGTAATGCAATACATTTCCTGGTGAACATAATACATTTCAGTTTTTCTTAAGACTGTACATAATGACTTCCAATCTTTGTACAATACATTTCGGAATACATAAGCTGTCAGATTAATTTACATACTCCTCAAACCCACTTGACCCCCAGTATGAAACCACCAGTTTCCTATGTAAGTCCAACCCTTAGTCTCCTAGGAAATATTGCAGTTCATGGTCTGTATTGAGACCATGCTCCACAGATTTCAAGCGCATTATCCACAGTCCCTCTGTGTGTCTAAGTTTGGGTTCCCTATTGCCACCTCTGGGGTTTTGCGCTTGTATATCAATCCCAAAAAAGGCAAATTGTTTGTGTTGCCCCTGTGCCACACATTCCATGGCATGTATTGCCATGGGATATCTAGCGTCTTGTTGTTTTAACGCTCTTATGTGTTCACCGATTCTATCCTTCAAGGATCTGATGGTACTCCCTACATACAAACGACTGCATCTGCATTTGATGACGTAGCCAACATACTTCGAGTTGCAAATCAAGACACTTTGCTTGGTGACTGGAAATGATATTAACTGAAGCCCGAATACTACATATTATTGTTTGTTAGCTGTACAGTTTTATCAGCAATACTGCATGTCAGTGTGAATTTTGTGACCATTTCAAGGGAAAATCTGCTCTCTGTAAATGATCGTGGGCTACCACACCATCCTTTATTAAAATATTTGCGACAGTGTGCTCCAGCTTCATACCACCTCCTTAGCACTCTCCTGCTGAACTGGGGCGAGGCTCATTTGCCCTACTTCTTGTTTGTGCAACTCCTGGTTTTTTCACAGTCCCTATGTGTTCAGTGATGTATTTGATGGCAGCACCTTCGCTCTTAACAGTTGTTCCAGCACCACTATACGTATGTGTACCTGTTTTACTGTTTTACTGATGGGCTTAGGAATATGGCTTAATCAGAAAAGCAGGATTTCCATTGTATGCACAGAAAAATCAATACCCCGAGAAGACAACGCCAATCCAACCAGAGAGTGTTTCTTTTGCACATTGTTAAAAGAATAAAACAGGAAAAGGGAAGGTTAGGGACAAGTTTTTCATTAAAAACATACAAACAAACCTGACTTCACATCGTAATACAACTTATTTGTATTTCACATAGAATGCACAACGTTTCTTTAATTGCACGTATTCATGTCACATGGCATTTGAGAGCACATGTCTGGCATACCTGGAGTTACACGCAATCTGATGGTGAATGTTGAGTGCAAGAGACAGATGGTTGGTAGAGAAGTGAGCGAAAGCCAGGGTGGGATGGAGGAGGGTAAGAGATAGCGGAGGGAATGAAGGATGAGGAGGGAAGTGAGTGAGTGAAAGAGCAAAAAAGTATGAGCCAAAAGAAAGAGGGAGTGGTAGTCAAGAAGAGACAATGGGAGGAAAGGAGAGAGTACGCAAACAACCAACACTTAGAGAGAAGTGGGAGGTTGGGAGAGAAGAAAAAGAGGGAAGGTGGGACAAACAGGAGGGCGAGGGAGATAAGGAGAAGGGAGAGAGAAAGATGATGAGAAGGAGAGAAAGAGAGAAAGAAAGATAATGGAAGGGAGAAAGTGTGAGGATGAAGGAAAAATAGGATGGAGAGTAAAAGCTGCACAGACTTAGATATATACCTGTGACATTTATTACATGTGGCCTAATTTTTTAGGTCAAGCATTCGAGACCTCTTGTATATACTTTAGTATATACTTATTATATACTTCTATGTGTATGTACTTAGTGGGCTCTGGAGATCAGCCCTAGGACTTGTCTGCTTCCGCTTAGGACTTTTTTTCTGTTCAACTGCCTCTATTTAACTGTCTTGATAGAAAACAACCAGCAGAGGTCAGTAAAATACCAGAATTGCTTTCTGCTGAGGGACTTTCTTTTTTTTAAAACTTTTTCTGGCAACTTCCTCTATTTAACATTCTTGATAGAAAACGACCAGCAGAGGTCAGTAAAATACCAGAATCACTTTATCATTCTCTAGATTCCAGTCCATAGAAATTGTCTTCCAAGAGCACCCGTAGACAATAATATTTTTTTTAAATTTTGTATTTTCAGTGATATGACCACCGAAGGCCCTGATTTCATATTAAAAACAGAGCTTTGGACTATACCATTTCCCGCTGAAAGGCAATATTTCTCTCCATGTGTTCCCATACCTGGCGTGTCACGCAGTTTGGTGCTTACTTTCCCTCCATGTTAAAGAACAGTAGATGTTTCAGCACCCAGGCTAATGTGCTGCATAGCTAAATACATATAAGGTCCCAAAGGCGAGACCGATTGCATTGCAAATGTTTGTTGTAGAAGGCAGGTAATTTAAAGTTGTAGTTTCACTTTGTTTTGCAGTTTCTGTTGTCATGTTAAATTCGAGCGCTGTGGGATGTGCTTGACCGCTTGCCGCTGGCCTTGTGAATTCTGTGTGACTATTCAGCTTCTGGTTTCAAACCGTCAGTGTAAAACTACTTGTATATCAATCACCTTCGGAGAAGGGTTCACCTTAACTTGGCAGTGGCGACAATAAGCCAATGCATTACAAAGAGTAGCCAGCAGATGGAGGCAGAGGGCACGTTTAATAATTCCGAGCATGAGAAATCAATGATTAAGTCATTAAAGGTCCTCCGGTCCTCCGGTCCTCCTGATCTCCATACTTCTGATCGCATTTAAGGATGTTGATCAATCTCCCTTGATGCACGGAGGTTCATAGTGCACTGCTAACAGAAAAATTAATACACTCGCAAAACATGTAAAATAAAAGGACCTCTTTGAGAACAGCAAAAATCCACCCGGTTCCCTTTCTGTATATTGCATGATGTACTGTATGTAGCGTAGTGTCTGCTGTGTTGTTGTTTGCAGTTGCATGCTGTGTGTAGTGGTGACATCAGGGCATTGCCACCCAGCTAAACTGCCTGTAGCCAGACCCTGCAAAAATTAACAAAGGAAGTGTAGTGTTGGGACAGACGGTTCACTAGATTTCAGTCCATAACACGTTGGTTCACTAGATTCCAGTCAATAACACGTTCTGTTTTTTTTTGTTTTTTTTGTTGAAAAGGAAGTTTATTGATATAATATAAAACATCTTAATATTTCCATAAATAGGTAATACAATCTTAACTGTATAATCTGTTAGGTAATATGGGAAGGGAGGGAAGGAGAAAAAGAGGGGAAGAGAGGAGGGAGGAAAATGACATTCATAAGATATTAATTTTAGCATAACCACTTATATAAATATTAATAACTACAGAATTGCATATTAAAAATGGAAAATTGTGCAAAAAAGTGCATAACATGGATATAAAAAACATAGATAAATAAACAACAAAAATGAATTCATGGAGGTTTAGGAACTTCTTCAACTCGGGGATTATGGGTTTGTGTTATATTTGCAGATATATCTAGAAAATTAGTAATAGGTGACCATAGGTATTCTCGTTTTTTAGCAAGCGAGATGGGATGAAAATATGCTCTGTCTAACCTGTGATTATAACAAACCCCATACCACCAGGCTTGATAAGAGATATTGGCAGTATTCTTCCATCCCCTAGTGATTTGTTGAAAAGCAACCGCAAGGAGTAGGTCTATAATATGAAAATTGTTTGGGTATGATTCCCAATCGGAAGATACACTACCTAGAAATATGTTAACAAAAGTGAAGGTGTATGAAAGATATTGATTTGTCTCCAAACTAGTTTCCAGATGTTATGAACATGGGAGCAAGTAAATAACATGTGTTGCAAATCAGCTGGGGATGTATTACAGGACCAGCAAGAGGGAGAGAGAGTAGGATTTATTTTATGTAATGAAACAGGAGTCAGTAAAAGTCTGTTATAAATATAAAATAAAGTTTGGGTAGTATTAGCAGCCCTAGAGGATTTCCTCATTTTAATCCAGACCTTATTCTAGGTAGGGATAGAGAGGGACAATTGGAGATCAGTCTTCCATAGGCGTTCCACCTCTGTTTTATCTCGAGTAACTGGAGAAGAGGATAAATGTTTATACACTTGAGACGCGGATGGAGAAAGAGATAAGACAGAGAGGATAGTAGGAGGCGAATATGACAAAGAAGTATTGAGTGCTAAAATCCATAACACGTGCTAACAGCCTTAATTTTTCAGCCAAAGTTCCTGCTTTTTTTGCAATTTTATTGAAACTTTGTTGTGTAGCATTATCCTCAAATTTCTGCATATGGTGTATATTTTCGCATTTCCTTGTAGATCCAGTTTGCTAAAAAAAAGTTCAAAGGTAATAAATGTCAACTGATATAGAGTTAGAGGGTAGGTCTGTTTTTGCAGAAAGGCCGATAAATCTTTTAGACATCATTTTAGGATTAAAACTCAAAGTTTCATTTCAGCTGCATGTATAGTTAACTCACAGGCGCAAAATTCACCAATATGTTCAAAGAGTACAGAGTGGGCGAACATTTGACTTGCCCAGTCACTGTATTGTGCCTTTCTGGAATGTTTCTGACAAGAAATAACGCAGAAAGAAATTTAACATGTTTAATATTTAATTTAATGTGGTTAATTTACCAAATATGTACTTTTTGTGCTTAAAGTCTTACACCTGCATACATAACTACAAATAATTCTTTGGAATCCTAAGGACTGTAAAGACAAAATAAAATGCACAAATTAATTTCTTTCTTTTAGACTTCCACAATTATTATTATAACACACACTCAAATTCCTTTATTTACTACCAGGACGAGCAGGGACCAGCAGACATGCTCTAGTCTACACAGACCCACTTGGCTGGGCAAATGATTCTCACTGCAGCGCTTGCTCTCTCTCCAATGCCGAATGTCTTAAGCTCAAGCTGCACAGGTAAATGTGGCTGCATCATGGATTGTCATGGCCTTATATGGACCTTCGTCTATAATCTTTCCTTTGTAGGACTGCATTGAACTCAATCTTAACCGCTTAGCTGCTTCGAACGTTCCGCGCCAGTGCGGAACGTTCTATTAAGCGGGCGGGGCCGCATCGGCCGACGGACGTGCGCAGCACTACCGAGGTAGTGCTCGCGACGGCCGTTGGCCGACGCACGCAGCGAAAGGGTTAAGACTTTCTTTAGGCTGCAGGGATGCAAAACACACAAGATGATGGACGGAATGCTGCACATTGGCAAACATTCACCCCCAGTCACAGATCTGGGTTTAATCTCCACCATGTGAACCGTGCTGTGTATTGATGCAGCCAGTGTGTTCCTACTTCCAGTACAAACAAGTTCTAAACCCTGTTCAGCCAAGAGGAAAACAGTCATCGACTAAGCAATAGATCTGGCTATAATGAGCTAATGCATGCAAAACCAAGCATGCACAAATGCGATTTGCATGCATTATAGCCAGTGCTTTAAATGGGCCGGTACTCACCGGTACTGAGTACCGGCACTTCTTTTTTTACCCCCCAAGAGTACCGGCACTTCTCTGTTACGAAATAGAGTACCGGTACTCACTGTCACACATAATCATGTGAGCATGCATCGCATTTCTACACTGCGGGGCATGCTCACATATTGGTGATTTCACAAGGAGGGCAGGGACGCCAAGTCAGAGCAACGTGTGACCCAGGCGCGCAACGCCCATTGGACTCAAAGGGCTTCAGCCCCCCCACCCCCCTGTTGTGTGCGTCAGCCCGGGATGAGACAGCTTCCCGGGCACACACACAGCCGCACCCGAGCACTTCACAGGTCTTTAGAAGACCTTTTGCTTGTTAATGAGGCTTGATGTGTTTCACCCTTCTTAGAGCCCCTGCAGCTCCACTCTGCCTTTTGGTTGAAAAATCAGCCCCCCCCGAAATTTTTCTTAGCCTCCTCCCGAAATTTGACTCTAGTTGTGCCTCTGGTGTGACCTCACCCGCCAGGAAGCAATTGATTCAGGCAGGCTGGACGGAGTTGGAACAGACGTCAAGACTGGCACCACTGAAATTGAGACTGTACTTCGAAGAGGAGACAGACACCAACAACCTATCAAACACCACAGCTGAAACTAATTGGAGTGTGGTTCTGTAGAAGTCTTAGAAGCTGAGAAAGATAGCTTTGTACCAAAACCGACTAGTGCCATTGGTAACAGATACATCATGGAAGCTCCTGCAAGTGCTTTGGATCCATGCCTGTACTGGTGTGGAAACAACAGCGGTATAGGGGCGCCTTATATGATCAGATGTAAAATCATAATGGAAGTCACTGCCTGTGCTGGTGAGCAGGAGTGGGACGTGTCTCTGGCAGCCAAGGCGCCGCTTCTGCAGCCCCTGATCTGAGCCCCAGCTGAGCTATGCAGCAGGGCTCATTTGAATAATGTCGGGCGCTCACAATCAGGCTGTGCTTGACAGAGCTGTGTCCGTTCAGGCCCTGTGCTGTCAATCACATTCACACTATCTCCTGCAAGCACAGGAATCATGTCAGTCCCCTGGCAGTGACAATCAGGCCACGGCCAGTCCGGCCCTGGTGGCAATTAAAAAGCCATGGTAGGTGAAGAGAAAAGATGGCTTTCATCTACCTTAGTCTTTTGTGTGTCTGCTATGTTTGTGTGTATGCCTGTTTTTGTAAGAAAAAAGTGAGAGAAAGAGAGAGAATCCAGACACTCTCAGTAGGTATTTTAAAGAAAATAGGTGGCACTTTGTTTGTACATATCTGCTCGGCGACAAAGATTCATAAATATTGTAAAAGGGAGGGTGGGTGAGTGAGTGGATAGATGAGTGAGCAAGGGGTGGATGTATGGATGGATGGATGAATAGATGGATGGATGAGTAAAAGCATGGATGGATGAGCAAAAGCATGTATGGGTGAAAGAGGGTGGATGATTGGATAAAAGGGCGGATGATGGTTGGATAAGTGAAAGATTGGATGGATGAATGAAAGGTAGGAGGATGGATGAAAGGGTGGATGATGGATGAGTGAAAGGAGGGATTGAGTGAAAGGGTGGATGGAATAAAGGAGTGAAAGGGTTGATGGATGGATGAGCAAAAGGATTGATGGATGAGGGAAAGGGTGGATAAAGAGATGGATGAGTGAAAGGATGAATGGATAGGTTTGGAGATGGATGGATGGATAAGTTTGGATATGAAGGGTGGATAGACGGAATGGTGAAAAACTGAATGATGGATGAAAGACTGAATAGCCAAGAGAATGTAAAGGTTAAATGGTGGACATCAGCAGGTAAATGGTAGGATGAAAGGATGAATGGATAGATCGATGGAAGAGACAAGAGATATCTTCTGGGGAGGGTCATGATGAGTTGCTTCATTTGCTTGGTGCCATAAGAGCTTTGATTCGACGTGGGGGTATTTTCAGTTTCTTTCTACTGCGTGCTCAAAAATATATAGTATTGTGCCAAACAGCAATTAACAGTATGACATTAAGAAGGTGCCACTATTGCAGAAAAAGGAACTGTTAACATATTATTCCATTTCTCTTTCATTTTGTGTAATGAGTTAACCTGCTTTGTTTATATAAACACATTTCTCATGTGTTTTGGTATGTGCTGCAACTAATATAGAAGTTGTTAAGTATCATCGTGTCTTGCCCTTAGCCCCGCCCCCTCACTACACCTCTAGCGCATTTTAATGAGTACCTGCACTTATTTTTTCCCATTTAAAGCACTGATTATAGCCCATTACAGCCAGACCTATTGACTTTGCCAGTGCTTGTTTATCACATGCACTGTTGTGCCTAGTTTGGGTCGATAAAAGATCGTGATGTCCTTAAAACCACACCCACAAGTTAAGGACTTCCCTCCAAATGTTACCTTAAATTGCACGTTTCCTCGTGTATATTTCTGCCAATGTGTTAACTTTTAACCTTAAATCTTTTGTTATGAGTGTTCCTCGAGAACGAAATGCTGATCCACATGGAACTTTCCATTAGGAGACACAGGATGTAAGTAGAGTTATAGGAAGAACAATGCCTTTTTGAAATTCATGGGAGTGTCAATTCCAATATCACCCTCAATTGATTGTAGTTTGAGATGTGCAATATGCAGCATGTGGGGCAACGTATCTGGCGTAAAGTGATATTTTTGTATACATTAAATCTCAGACTAGCTTGGCTTGTTTAAAGAACGTTCTTACATACAAGCAATCTGAAACGAGTGAGCTTGCCAAGCTCCCAACCTTCATGCTTCGGAACACCAGACAGGGCACAGCTGCTGAGGTGATGCCCACCACTCTCTCGCATTCTAAAGTATACGTGCAAAACGAGCGTTTAAAAACAAAACAAAATCACAGAGCAGTGTTGTTTCTAAGTGAGATTGCCATTCAGCTGTCTGGGCATCGTCTTCATTGGCACTGACACAGAAATAGGAAAAGCAGGGACAAGTTGTTAGACTTGCATAGACATAAAAGAAGGGCTACCTTTGTACCCGCAGAGGTTTTAGTAGCTGGGAGCACGAGAGGCTGGAAAAGAAGGGGAGAGGACAGCAAGGGAGCAATGGGAGAAGAATACATGCGTATTTAATGGACTCTGACATCACTCACTGAAAGGAGACACAAGTTGATGCTCCATTGGAATAAACTGGCAGTCTGCCAGTGTCACAGACTGGCGTCATTGGATTGTGAGGGATATCTCAACATGTAATATGCAGCTGCCCGCAATGCTCCCACATAAGAGGGTGACCCCTTAGAGCCGCATTCCAAACACATTCACCTCATTCCAGTAATGGGTACCCCCCACAGGAGTCCCTCTATTCCAGCACTCCTCCAGCGTCATTACCGGCACCTGGGGGGCCGGGCCAGGTACTTATATCTGCCCCACCCAGGTGCCGGCCTCTTTGTTCCCCCGCTGCATATGCTGGGAGTTGTGTCATGCTGCGTCGTGTCGGTTACGGAGGCAGTGTTTTGGCATTTTTAGCAGTGAGTTTTGGGGCCCTTTAGGGGCTTTTGCTCTTGCCTCCTTGGTGGCTCCCTTTCGGCCAGTTGGTCCGTCCTCCTGGCTGAGCGTGAAACAACTATTGCGGCGCCATCACCCAAGGCTGGGAGGGGAGGGAACATTTTTGAGCAGGGGGTTGGTGATTCCAGCCCCGTTCGGGGGTCTGGCAATAATGAGGTACATGTGTAGGTGCTGCTAACATACGCTCCTCAGGGCTTAATGTGATTTATTGAGTTAAGAACCCGAGCCGAGATGTGTGTAGGTCGTGGGTTCGGTCATGTGAGTAAATAACGCATTTTCATGCATGCACAGCCTGCCAGTTCTGCCGCTAGAGAGTATGTTATTACCGCAATGGTCGCGGGATTCACCCATACGGGCTATGTCCGAGATCCAGGCGCCCGCCCGCATGGCATCATTCATCGTCAGTGGAGAGCAAATACAACCAAGGTCGCATTTCCCACTTGTACGGCCCAAATTTCTACAGGCAATACAGATGGTTTCAGCAGGACAAGTACATTGACATTGCCCGGCTCACATCCTCTCTATTCTTGATTAACTGGTGCACTGCCATAGAGGGGTGGAGGGGAGGATTAGACTTACAAATGGGAGGCCGTGGGCTGGCAAATTTTCTTTCACCTTCAGCCAAGAGTTATGGCTCAAGGGAGTAGGAAGCATGCCAATGCCTGGTAGATTCCGGTGAAGCAGCGAAAAAGCTGATTATTCTTTACATGACACAATAACTGATTAAGACACAGAAACTCTTATGTGCATTTAGCACGTCTCGAAATACAACACTGAGAAAAGTTGAAGTACCAGCACCATAAAAGCGTGCTTGCATTAGTAGAAATAGAAGAATTTAAAAGCAATAAGTTTAACATGACTTTTGAGTATTACAACAAAACAGTTATGAACATTATTGATGAAAATACATTTACTGACAACAATAGTGCAATTCCTAATGATGAGACTTAGCATCTCTATTGCTTTCATTGTAATGCATCAAGAGAAAAAGAAATGTTGTGCAAAATTCATAGGCAATATGTTACACAAATTATATTTTCCATATATAATGCTTGATATTATTAAAATCCTGAAAACACAAACAATTTTATTCTAATGTTTTTTAAAGATAATTTACACGTATGTACTTTGAAAATTGTGGTGGTAGGCCATATTCAGTTTTATACATTTCTATGCAATAATCACTGACAATGTTTCAACTATTACTCTATATTGATGCTTGATTTATTTGATTATGTTTGAAATTAATTATGAGTTTATTTTACTAAATAAGAAATGCTAACTTTAAATGCATCTGAATTGCCTTTTTCCCTTAGGCTGCATTATTTCATAACATAGTGTAATGGACCTTTGCTACGTTTCCTCAAATGTTGCTTTATCTGTTCTGTTTATGCAGCATTCTATAATCAATACGACACTTTTCCAGTATTCATTGTGAGTGAATTGGTTAGAACCTGAACTTTCCCCTAAACCCATAAAGAGCAACAAAGTATATAGCTCTTTATCAACTAGCCTCCGAGGACAGAAATGGACAGTCGTTTCTCATGAGCAACATGGGAAAATATGCTGGAGTATCAAATTTGTACTTGGTGAACGGACTAATGGTAACATGACAATCAGACCATTGTAAGGTGACTACTGATGTCACTAATGAACGTTTTTGAAGTATAAAAAGTGACTCTTCAAAGGAGGAGGGTTCCTTCCTTCCCCTCCCTACCACTTCTGCTGATGTTCCTAGCAAATCGATTGGAATCCTTCTTTGCTGACAGACTAATTGATTATCTTTTAATGCCCAATGCCTTTTTCCCTTTGCTAATGAACTTGCCTGCTGGACTATTTGGAGCCTTCTGGTGACATACTAGACCTGAACTTTCCTGATTTTTGCTCCATTACCCCTTGCCCATGCCCATGAACTTTTCCCTAATGGACTTTCTTAACTTGATCCCATTGCCCCTTATGAGAGAACTCTTGTGAATCATCTTCCTGCCTTTGTAGATGGTAGGATTCTGTAACCTTAACCATCCTCTTTATGAATTATTTATTTGAATACTTTGACTAAATGTATGGTTTTATATTAAATGCTTTAAAACATATGACCAAACTGCTTAAAAGGTTACTTATAAGTATTGATTTTGGATCTTTAATACAATAACCAAATTAGCTAAATTGTCTGGGTTTCGTCATTGTGTCTTAATGTTCTTTCCATAGAAACTGTGTTTACGAGATATTGATTTCTAATTGCATGACAGCTAGTTGTAGATCAATTTCAGAACATCAGGTTCTGCTGCTTTTATTCTGTGTCGCAACTGCAGCACATTTTTGGTTTGTATAATCCTTGTTTGACTAAACTTCTTTAGGAGGCTACCAATTAGCGGTCCTCATTATGTGGCCAACGAGTTTGGACATCCTGATTTCTCACCTCTCACTACGACAAAGAAAGGTCCATCAGAGGACCATCCAACCAACCAAAAGTTTTTGATTGATGAAGTAGTCAGAGTCAAAATGACTTTATTTTACCAGTACATAAAAAGGCATAAAAAGTATTCCATACTCAGTATAAAGCATACTATATATTAAAACAATAGTACTAAAACATCATAATAAAAACAATAGTACTAAAACATCATAATAAAAACAATGGTACAGTTTGAAAGTAAAGCAACGGGGACAATTAAAAACTTGATTACAATGACTCGCATTAAGGGTTCTGTTTTCGCCTTTTATAGCACATCGAAAGAACGAGGCCAGGCAAAGGCAAGTAAAGGGATCGGATAATTGTTTAAGGCAGTACAGGGCAGGGCGGCATTGCCTAAACCTAAACTTACGCAGGATTGGGCAAATTTACCTTTTTTCTCTCTCACTATACAATCTACAAAAAATTGCAAGATTGATGGAGTACTGATGGAGTGTCGTATTGATTTCAACGACATGTAGCAGCAAAGGAGTGTGAGTATTAATAGGGATGTGTGTTGCAATTGCTTTGGCTTTAGATTGCAGTGTTTTAAAATGGTTGTTTGATGAAATGTGAAGTTGAGAAAGTTGTGTGTCATATCGCTTAATGCAAAGAAGTTGAAGTTGTTATCGGGTCCGTCATGGCCTAAGATCTTGAGATTTATACCTACGGGGTGGTCTCAGTGTAGAAGACACTGAGTAAGGTGTCTGCTGTGTTGTGATGCTTTTTGTGAGACGTCGTTGACAATATCATATCAGAAGGGTCTTTCTTTTGTGTGTTAGTGGTAACAGTTGATATAGTTGATCTCAGGTGCACATGGGAATAACTGCATCAATTAGGGTGAAATCCTGCTGGTCAAAATTTAATTTGATGTGAATGATCATAGAAAAATAGTTTTAGTCTCCTTGAGAGAGTGAGTTTCCTTTAGTGGAGCAGACAGAGTTAATTGTTGCTTGCATTTTTTTGTGTACTTGCTTCGAAAACGCGCCAAAGAAAATTGTAAAGGCGGATGAGCTGCTGCAAGGAGCGAGATTGACATCACAGTGTGTTGCGCTGTGATTGGTCGGTTGGTGTAAAGTCACACTGTTGTAGGCTGTGGTTGCCGAACTAGAGGACTGTGGGAGAATTTCATTTCCTGGGTTTTACGGAAAACATTTGTGAATTACAAAATTGAATAAAAATGAAAATTTTCAAAGCTTTACAAAAATGTATACAATGAGATGTGCCGATACCTGTTAGAGTTAGAGTAGATGTACCATCTGAGGTTACACCAGGACACACCATAAGGATGGATAAAGGAATACATCCATCTATTTGGCTTGAGCAATGGCACAAAATTACAGAGAAAGACGAGGTTATACAGTTTCCTCGTTATGGGACATTTAATTTGAGAATCATTGAAAACTTAAGGAGGAAATTATACAAAATCAGAGCTCCTCCTAGACCTGCCCAATTTGAGACATTAAATACTTGTGAACACACAGCTCATCAGAAAGAGAAAGAAATATCATGGAAGGTAAAGGAGAACCATAGATCAGTATGCAGAAGCTAGATGGGATCCACAACAGAAAATGTGGAGAGCAGATATTATTAACGAAACAAGAATATATCCTTTGATAACAGACAAAGGAGACCTTAAGAGAAAATGAAATGATAAATGGAAACATATTGAGAAAGAAAAGAGTGATGCTGCAATAGAAGGAGAAAGTAGTGAAATAGATGACAATCTTTTGAATGACTTGTTGATGAATCGTCAACCATCATACAGTGAATCTCAGAGTGAGGGTTTGACATATGGAAAAACAGTTGAGATTCCAGATGCCCTTGTAATGCTTGAAATACCGAAATATCTTTACTTCAGATGCCTATGGTTCCGACTGGAAGCACTATTATAGGTACTTAGAGTACAGGTTCCATTTCAAATCAGACACAATTTGACCATACAAGCAGAAAGGTTCAGCGATTGCCACCTTTTTATCTCCCGAAAACAGGTGGACCTCCTGAAATGAGTTACAATGCTTCTGAAATGACTATGCGAATGGGAATTTCAGTTCCCGATACATCCGCCTTAAATATGCAACCTGGAATGAGTAGAAATTTGACCAATGAAGATATGAATTTAAATGCTCCAAGAGAACAATCAGGTTCACCCCTCAAGAATTTGAGGAGTGGCTCAAAGAATTTAGTACCCCAATTAATAATTAAAGTTCTGAAACAGTTCAAGTTCTGCGACAGGGAAAGGGAAAAACATTAGATGTGAGCAAGCTAAAGGTAGAGTTGGAAAAAATTATTTTGGGAACTCTTAGTCCATCACGATTGGATACCTATTGGGAGGAGAAATCATTGCTTTTCTGTAAAGACATTACCTGACGTGCTAAGTTGACACATGATAAATTAACTGAATTGTCTCAAAAATATTAAATTAATATTCAGAGATCAAAGGTTTTGCCAAGGACATACAGATTAGACTTTAAAACAGGGGTGGCTGGTGTTAAATGGCGAAAAGGGCATTGCCCTACTACCCTGGGGGGGGGAGGGGGGGGAGAAGAGGATGAAAAGGAGACCGAGCAGCTGGGAACAAACTGCACTTGCTGCTCGGTCACAAACCAGTTTTAATCTATGCCCTTTTGGGGGATGGGGAGGGGCTAGGGGAATGACCTGCGGCTGCTTTCTGTGTAATGCACGTGTCATGGCCGATCGAGGTCTTCCTCAGCCTGGAGGCATAAGCCTGGCCAGTGACGACAAGCTGTGGGCTTATTCACAAAGGCCCAGGGCAGGATTGGAACACATCCTTTGAAGTAAATGGCTGTGGGCGGGGCTGGTTAATGGGACGATAAAAGTGTGGGTGTGTCATGGATCTGTGCCTCCTACATTGCCACCCAGCAACTGCTTTTGTTTGTTCACCCTCGTAATTGTGATAGGTGGGCTGGGGCAGAGGGAGGAGTCCACCATAGCTTTGTTCGAGGTAAATTACCTGGGACAGTGTAGAGACTCCAAGGGGTTGTTTTTTTACAGGTACAGGTTTCACTGTTGAACCTCTTGATTTTAAAGGCCTTTGTGAGTGGTATACTTGAGTCCAATTCCCTGTCTGACTCAGACTTTCATCCGTACCTCTGTGCCAGTTTTTTAGGTTGAGCATAACAGCACTTGCGCTGTCGCTTTGCGACCTGTTGTAGATGGTTTGTGAAGTTGAACTCCCCCAGTGCTTGCCATTGCTTTTTATTTGTCTATGCCACTGTTCTTTAGAAATCCATGCTTGCTACTGGGCAATCATTCCTCTTTTCCCTCCTTTGTGTTTCAGCTTTACTGCCATGGAGCACCGACCAAGTACTCTCTCCTTATGCTTTCACTGTTTAAGTATTCCTCTGAGGACTACTTTGTTTTTTCATGGGCCAAGTTCTGCATGTAGACAACGCGCCGCGCTTCACGCTTTCACTTTAAACATGGCAGCTGCCCGCTTTTGTTTGCTTCTGCATATCAACCCGGCACACCATGCTTTATCTTTACATATGGTGGCAGCCAGCTTTTGTTTTTTTAAACAGTAGTCTGCACAGCCCCGGAGGGCTCCGGACAAGCTGCAACACCGGGCTCATTATCGCCCCACCCACTACCCCATCCTTGCATGAATATGGCAGCTGCCCGCTTTTGTTGGGTTCTGCAGATCAGCGTGGCATGCCACGCTTTATCTTTGCATGTATCAGCATCAAATTCTTGCACTGCCAACCCACAACAATTAAGACATGTTCTCCCCCTCCACACTGGTGGAGAGTGGGAGGTTAGAACCACACAATGGGAGCAGTGTTTCATTCCTCTGATCAGGTTATTTTGTTAACTCCTTGAGCAGTCAGATTTACTGCCTCCGGCAGTGGGCGTTGGAGGCAGGAAATGTGCCGTGCGGAGGGGAAATGTGACTCGTGCATTATATTTTTATCAACCAAAATACAGAGCTTCCTTTGCAGAATTACGGACTGTAGAAGCAAATTTTGTTGTGGGTCCGAGTTCCTCGTCCGGTGTTGTTTGCAAGAAACTAAAATAGGTTTCTAAAGTTATCGTTCCTCTGTAGTTGTGTAAACCGAGCACGCACCATCATTCGTCCTCTTTAACAGTCCAGTTCTGTGTATTGTTTCAACATTGTTGCAGCAGCAATGTTTAGGCCAAGTTTAGTTCACCCGCCAGTACCACACTGCTGCACCCGTAGGAGAGGCGGGGTGATGTCACATAACTCCCTGATTTTACAAAGTTTGACTTCGCTCAGTTGATTTGTTGGGGGTCCGAGTTCCTTGTCCGCTGTTGTTTTCCAGAGACTAAAATATGTTTCTGAAGTTATCATTCCTCGGTAGTTGTGAACGCAAGCACGCACCATCATTTGTCCACTTTAACAGCCCAATTCTGCACTGTTTCTCTATTCCAAAATTTAGTGTGCAGGTAAATCAGAATGCTGCATTGCTTTAATGTAATTGCTTCTCAGCTTTGGCCTTGTTGTGTTATCATGTTTGCGTGTGTTTGTTTATGTGCTTACGTATGAGTGTTACTTCTATGTGCACACGTCTTATGCCATGTGCCTTTATGTTTGCTTGCATGATTAATTAGCTGCACCTTTATATGATCATGTGTATTAAAGTGTATTAATCATTGTCTTGTTATGTTATTTATGTATTCCTCTATGAATGCGCACGTGTGCCCGAGCGTCCCACCCTAGTGCCGAAGTATGCCTGCGTGCACATCTTTAGGGTGAGCAGGAAGTGCACCAAGGCACTAAGTGATTTACATCTCAGGGCCCTAGTCTCCAGTCCCAGGACGGTTTCCCTTATCTGTTCTGTGTGAAATGTTTTAAAGTGCAAATGCACCCTGCCCAGGGGGAGGTGTGAACCAATGGCTCTTTGCACATGGACTCTTAACACCCAGGATCACAGGAACACCTATTTGTTCACAGAACCTGGCAACCTCCTTTTAAATGGAAATCTCACACCCTCGCACCTACAATTACACCACCAAGGTTTTTTTAATTAACTCTTCAGGATTCACATCCTAGCCACCCACTTACCTCCACTCCCCTCCCTCGCCTCCCTTCTCCCATCACTGGAAGTACGGATACATTCCAGCAATTCAAATGCTCTGGAGTGACACCTGGTTGAGAAACTCACTCCAGATCTCATCCTCATGTCAGCCACGGCTGCTCTCCACATCATCAAAGGCTAAGGTAAGCTTAAAAACGCTATTTAGTTTATGTTCTTTTCAGTACTTCGATCTGTAAATACTTGACCACCTTGTTCAAATACGGTCCTCTCATTGGCTGATTGAGAGAGTGGACCAGAGAGGGAACTCCTGGTGTGAGAAGACTTGGAGAATGGGTCCAGGTTTTAGACATGGTTTTTCAAGGATATCTTAGGGGTTGACACAGTGAGGGGACCAGAGAGGGACCTCCCTTAATGAAATGGCTTACTGGGTTATGTTTTTTTCAGCCACATACAAAAGTGATGCAATATAGAGAGAATGCCGACGATGATGGAGCGTAAAAGTTAAATAACAGTTGCCTCTATCAATTCTCACCTTTAAAAGAGATTTACGATAATACATTCTTGATCAAATTGTGTAAAATGGCTTGAAACGAAAAACGTGAAGTTCCCTACTGCATCGTAAAAGCATGCAGGAGTGTTTTGATATATGGAAATGTTAAAATGTAAATAAATAAAGAAAACAATGATTATTTACCTATGCATGTAATCACGTGGTTTGAGAATGTAAACTAATTAACATAGAAAATGTGGTGATGATAACTTTGAAATATTTATCGAAAATGAATTGTCTGTATATTGAAGCACATGAAAAGATTAAAAGGGTTTAATTCAGAAATTGTTAGTATGAAAACTTACAGCTTATTCTAATGTTGTGAGACAAAAATCTGTACTTCAGAATGACACGTAAACATTTTGTTTTGAAAATGATAAACATGCAAATGATTTTTTTAGTAGTGCCTAATATTGACATGTAACTTCTAAAAGAAAAATAATGATTGAACTAACTAAGAAAATTTAAATACTCATATTAGTGTGCGTTTTAAATTAATCATAACGTGGTAATAATTCAGCAAATTTTCATGTAGGCCTCAGATGCTTTCCTTTCCTTGTTCAAAAGGCAGAATCTAGCTAAAGTAGTCACTTTAGATGCTGTGAGAACTTTTCATAAAGTTTCTTTCCTGTGCTCTAGGACAAAGAACTCTCTTTTGATTCAGCAACACTTTTGACAGAAATGTATCGATAAATTTGCAAACCCAGACAGAGCGTCTGGGAACGGACAGACAGTGAACAAAGTGAATTTTCTTACTTCCGAGGCAAGGATGGAAATATTAAATAATTGAATTTGATGATTTTGCAAAAGGATTACTTAATGCTTCTGGATTTTTAGTGAGGTATTGATCACACCATGAACAGCCCACTGTGAATAACCAATGGAAATCATATGAGATGGCAAAAAAGGATACTTTGTGGGTGTAAACTAAAACGTTTGGAAGTATAATTGCCCCATGGAGGAGGAGTCGGGGCTGGCTGTCATTTTTCTATTTCCCTGCCTGGTATGCTGTCGGACTGAACTCGGATTTCCCTTTAACGCCAAACCACTGAACTGAACTTTCCTGTACTTACTCGAACATGCACTTTGCTGGCTGGTAAAGTGTGCAGGAGGTAATGTTTCAGCTGAAGTGTTTACTGACTCTTTTCTGTGGCACGTTGTGCTTCAACTCTGCATATTTGGTTTGTTTGATCTAAACGCTGAATCTTGATTTTTCCCATGTATCTCTCTCATTCTTTCCCTAGGCAACCAGCAAATGTTTTCTTTTCTTGAATTTTTATGGCGTTGTGTGGCTAATTTTACTAATTGACAGTTATTAAATCTGATTATGTAATGCTAATTCAGGTTTCCTGACCATTCTAAATTAGGCTTCAGATAAAATGACTTACATGAGCAAACATTATTGTATTTGAGTCATTCTTCGAGTGAACTTTCTTGTCTTAAGTCTTATGAATGTTGGTGACAATTGTGAATTGGTGATGGTCATTAGCATGTATTTGGCATTTCTTATTCCAGGTCCTCATAAGGAATTGCCTCACGTTCTCCAAATATCCAAGTCCCTGTTAGCTCACATAAAAGATTCATTGGAGGACCAATGAAAGAAAAAAGGTTATGTTATGGGCCCAGTGAATGAAATATTCAGATTGGAAAATTTGTATTGTGATAAAAATGTTGCCCAGTCTGCTGCTGCATCAGTTTTCTGGTAGCCTGTCGGATGGTTAGTTTGACTAATTAAACTGGGATAAGAGGAGACGTGATTAAAGGGTGTTGCTTTTTTTATAGTAGTTTAAAAGAATAGTAGGGTTCTGACTATGGTGAAGTTTTGACATCGACGAAGATTGAAATGGACTTTTGATCACGGAAATATTATTGTATTGTGATAATTGTATGTTTATGTTGTATTGAAGAAGGTCCATCGAGGCCTAAGTAAGCACTGGTCCGTCGAGGCCTAAGATCCTGGAATACGCCTACGGGAGGCTTAGTGTGGCATACACTAAGTGTGTTTATCTGCTGTTTTGTGAGTACTGTGCATGAGACGTCGTTGCGGGTACTGGGAAAGGGAACTTGAAGCGTAACAAGTTGAAATTGTTGAGATTTCTTCAGGAAGTGCACCAGGAGAGATCTTAAGGATTTTTACTTAAAGAGAGTGAAATCGCGCTGGTTGGGGTTTTCACTGGAAGCAAATGAAATTTTCTGAATGAGTAGGTATCTATAATTCTTTTAGTGGAGCAGACAAAGTTGTTTTATGTTGTATTTGTGTTTTCGTGATTTTGTTTTTAAAAGGACGAAAGAGAAAAGATGACGAACAGTTTGTGAAGGGAGGGTCAGTTGCAGTGAGGAGTTAGGCTGAAGTCATTAAAGTGCTGCGCTGGTATTGGTGGACGAGAACGAACAGTGATTGGAGGTAGAAACAATAATACAGAAGAGAGTTTGGAAGTTTAAAACAGATTGAGTTAGAGTAATGAAATCATGACATTCTTTAAACTGTTAAAAGCATTAATACGCAAGGATGCGCCTATACCAACTAGGGGAGGAGTTCCTGTGGCATCGAAAGGTACACCTGCGTTGCAGATGACATTAGAGAGAGGATATCACACTTGTACATGGTTAGAAAATTGGGGAAAATATACGGAGAAAGATGGTCCCTGAGCTTTTCCACAGTACGGGACATTTAATGTAAGAATTCTAGAAAATTTGAGAAGACAGATGAATGATCTGAAACCTAGTCCTAGACCCATACAATATGAAGCCCTTGAAGAGTGGGAACGTGAAGCACATCGGAGAGAAAAAGAGAAATGTCAGGGGAGATATAGAAATACACTGAATCGATATGCAGAGGCAAAATGGGATTCCTAGAAAAAGTAATGGAGACAAGATGTTGCTTTGGGAGCCCAAATGTATCCAGTAATGGTAGTCAAACATAAGGAAGGAGAAAAATGTAAGGAGAAAAGGAAATATACAGAGGAGCCAAAGGTTCAAATACTCCCTGTGACATATGAGAATCTAGAAGATATAGATGATGAATTAAAGAACTTTTATTGAATAGACCACCTTAGAACGAAGAACAGAAGAATTCAGGGACAAATTCGTTTGTAGGTTTAAGACCAGAAGCCCCACCTGTGGATTTAGATCCAGCATATAAAATAATTTAGTTAGATGAAAACCAGACCCCTGGGAGAGCAGGATTTTCAAACGTAGTTATGACAAATAGCCCTGATGCATTATCAGTTTCTGTAACGTTTGGTCCAGTTGTTCCTCTTCATCAGACAGGGCGAGGAATTTCGCAAACTCAAAGAAAAACAAGAGAGTTTGCGAAAGATCAGATAATATTTTCCACAACAGAAAAAACTGGATCCCATGAAAATAGTGTGGAGATGTGTAATAGAGTGAATTCCACTATGGAAGGGGGAACGGAGCCATTAATAAGCATTGCAGAAAAGAGTCTAGAAACACCAAGTAGAGGTCAGCGAATGATTACTGGGAGAGTTTTGCAGATGGGAAATCATAAAGCAGATACACAAATATTGCTGAAGACAGGAGAGATAAATGGAGAATCTCAGAGATACTACCGTGGTTCTGCCTTTATACCCAATGATGGAAAAGGGTGAGGCAAATTCAATGGCATATCCTTTGAGAGAAGTACCAGGAGGAGGGTATGTACATGTCCCCTGGAGTAGACAAGACAAGACATATTGTCCTTTACAAATGATTTCCCAAGGTTGAGGGAGAAACCAGTAGAGTGGTATAAACAAGTGGAAAGATTTGTGAAGGTTTCAAAGGTTTTGTTAAAAGATTTTGATGCTTTGTTTGATATTGTGGTTCCTACAGTTTTATGGATGGAATGTAAGATTGCTGTTGATTGGCCAGAGACAGAATATGCTAGAGATCCAAAAACAGGCGTGCCATCAGCGGAGGTGATGAAAAAATACAATCGGGTCATTCCGTATTTAAAAGGAAATATTTCGCCAAAAGAAAAGATTGGGTCAAAATAGATAGGACTACCCAACAATTAAAAGAATCAGTACATGCATATTATGAGAGACTTTTGCAAGCATTCAAACAGTATAGTGGGATTGGAAATGTGTCGGAGAAAGATATGGAAATTTTGTGTATTGATTTGTCTATGGTTTGAGGCCTGAGATTAGTGCCATGATTCAACAGCATTTGATTTGCTGGCAGAGCAAGTCAATAGATGAAATACTTTGTTATGCAAAGTCTTGTGGAGACGATATTGAGATGCAACACAAAAAGTTGAAGGAGAAATTGATGTTGGCACAGATGAGGGAAGCCAAGAAAGGATTTGTGGGTTTTGATTCAGATTTTACAGGCATGATACAGGGAAATGGTCAGGCTACCACTGGAATGAAAGGTGTAATGGTAAATCCCATGCCAAATCTGATGCCTCAAGGAAGGGGACGTGGATCAAATATAGAGACATTGAAAAAGATATACCCATGTCACAGTTGCGGCAAGTACGGGCATTGGAAGTGCGGGTGTAAGTCTAATTTGGCTAATCAAGTGAATGGACAGACAATTGCAGATTAAAAGGTACAGACACAGGTAACTAATGATATGTTAAATCAGTCGACGTTGAACGTAAGGGGTCAGAATCAGAATATGCCTCAAGCTCCTGTGCAAAATGTGAATGGACAGGTACAGAAATACAATGTGAATATGGGTTTCCATACCAATGATCAAGTACATATGAACGTACAGGTGGCTTTACAATATTTGTTACAGATAGATGACTGTGACTCAGATACTTCCCGGTGATGGTGCCTGAGAGGGGAGGAGGAATGTGTGCTTGGCGCATCCTTAGAGGTAGATCAGAATGGTCCGAATGTGGATGGCAAGGTAAATGGAACACCTATTTCATTCCTTGTAGATACTGGTGCTACCCGATCTACTGTGGAGATTCCCAACCTACCCCTCTCTGGAGAAACAATTCAAGTAGTAGGAGTATTGAATCAATTAATCCCAACCCCAGTGAGAGAACCTGTGCAAGTACAGATTGGAACATTTGAGGATATACTTAAATTTTTGGTGTGTGACTCTAGTCCGGAAAATCTGTTTGGACGAGGTTTGTTGTGCAAAATGAATTGTTCCATTTATTGTATTGCAGAAGGAATAGAATTTCATACCAAAGATGAGGACGTAGTGTTTAAAATGGCTAGACAAAAGACAGAAGTAAAGTGTATGTATCCCTTACTTACTGAAAATTACTTACCTCCTGTGTTAAGAGATACAGTTTTACCTGAAGTGTGGGATTTTTCAGGGAAAGACATTGGATTGATGAAAGGTGTAGCTCCAATTCGAATCACAGTAAAACCAAATGCAGAATTCCCAAGAACTCATCATATAATCTAAGTCCCGAAACTATTGCTGGAATAACTCCATTGATCGAGACTCTGATTGAACAAGGAATTTTGAGAGAGAGATTTTGGGCAGTCCATGTAATTCACCTATTATGGGCATACGAAAACTGAATGGGAAATATAGAATTGTTCAGGATTTGAGGAAAATTAATCAGATTGTGATACTATGTTGTCCAACAGTACCAAATCCTGCTGTAATTCTATACCAGATTCAATGTGAAGCTGAATGGTTTTCGGTGATTGACTTGTGTCAAGCGTTTTTTCTCCATTCCCTTGCATCCAGATAGCCAATATTTGTTTGCATTCCGGTTCGGAAACCGTGTTTGGGCATGGCGACGAGATACACAAGGGTATACGGAAAGCCCCTCAATTTTTAATCAAATATTGAAAAGAAATTTAGATTCTTTGGAAATGCAGAATCACTCTGTACTGTACAGTACCTTGATGATTTATTAGTTGCATCTGGAACTAAAGAAGCTTGTGTTTCAGATACTGTTGCTTTACTGAATCATTTAGCAGTGAGTGGGCATAAGGTGTCACCAACAAAACTCCAGTTTTGCAAGAGAGAGGTTCTCTATTTGGGACACCATATTGAAAAAGGAGTCAGAAAAGTGTCACAAGATCGAATCACTGCTATTTTGCAGATGAATCAACGAGTACACAAAAGGAAATTCGTATGTTTTTGGGAATGGTTGGCTATTGCAGGCAGTGGATACCAAATTTTTCTCTGATAGCCAAGCTACTTCAGAGATTGACACACAAAGACGTGTCAGATCCTGTTCCATGGGATGAAGAATGCATGCCCTCTTTCCTTGAACTGTGAGACAGTTTGTGTCGAGCTTCAGCAATGGGAATGCCAGACTTTAACAAGAGTTTTACTCTGTTTTGCAGTGAGTGCGAAAGTTGTGCACTATCAGTTCTAACGCAAATGCATGGAACTGTACGCAGACCTGTTATATGCATATTTTTCAGCTACATTGGATCCTGTAGCTGCTGATCTACCTGGATGTTTGAAAGCTGTTGCTGCAACATGTGTGAGTTTGGAACAATGTGAAAACATTGTGATGAATCATCCTTTGAAAGTGTATGCGCCACATTCCGTTGAAATTCTGTTTACTCGAACTTGAACACAGCATCTCACGAGTAGTCGGTTAACAAAATATGAGCAGGTGATTTTGGGTGCAGAGAATGTAACTGTAACGAGATGCACGAGTTTGAATCCAGCCACCTTGATGCCATTGCCAGGACATGAATTTGTGATGGAAGAAGCTGATTATGATTGTCTTGATATGACTGAATTGTGTACCAAACTGTGACCTGACATCCAAGATACTCCGTTGCCTGAGTCAGATCATGTTGTTTGTGGATGGATCGTGTTTGAGAGATTCAGGAGGTACCTTGCGAGCTGCGTATGCGATGTGCACTGTGGTGGGTGTAGTTGAAGCATTATGGTTGAAAGGAGTGTTTTCAGCACAGGTGGCTGAATTGATTGCACTTATCAGGGCTTGCAGCATCACAGAACAAATTAGAGTAACCATATTCACAGACAGTCAATATGGTTCCGGGGTGGTGCACGACTTCGGGTAGTTGTGGTCTCAACGTGTGTTTATGACCTCTTCGGTTTCACCTATACGAAACGGAGAGTGTGTGAGAAAACTTTTGATGGCACTACAACTGCCGGCTCAGATTGCAGTGGTGAAATGTTCCACCCACCAAACTGGACATAATTATGTGACGGTTGGCAATCGTTACGCGGATGAGACTGCGTGTTACTTCACCCTAAATTGTTATGCGTTCAATGGAGAATCTTTGAAGGAACAGTCTGATGCCACAGAATGCAGGTTGATGTGTTCAGTTGTTGAAACTTGGGAAGAAATCTGAGAATTACAAGATTCAGTACCGCAAGCAGAGGGAGAAGGGTGAATTAAAACAGGATGTAATCGTAGACAGGCAGATGAGGTGTGGGTGTACACGGATGGGAGGCCTGTGTTGCCAGATAGCCTATTGTCTCCGATGGCAAGGATTTGCCATGGACCTGCACATGTAGGTAGAGATGCTATGCTACGTCTCTTTCGCCAGACTTGGTACAATCCACGATTTAGAGCCATTGCAGAGAGTGTGTCAAAGATGTGTGATTTGTCAGCAACAAAATGCAGGAAGAGAAACAGTGATCAGTATGTGTCACATTGGGAAATCGGAAGGTCCTTTCACCCGCATGCAGCTAGATTTTATTGAAATGCCCCCTTGCAATTGATTGAAATATGTCCTTGTGATTGTGTGCTTGTTCTCTCGTTGAGTAGAGGCTTACCCCACAAAGCACAATGATAGCTTAACAGTAGCTAAACTGCTTCTTAGAGAGTTAATACCGAGATTCGGTTTTCCAGTCTCGTTGGAATCGGATAGAGGTACTCACTTCAACAATCAAGTGATACGAATGCTTTGTGCTTCACTGCAAATTGAGCAAAGGCTACACTGTGCTTATCGACCACAGGCATCCGGTGTCGTTGAGCAAGTGAATGGAACAATTAAGTCCAAACTAGCAAAGGTGTGTGCGTCCACATCACTGAAATGGCCTGATGCATTACCTCTGGTGTTGATGAGTTTGCGATGCATCCCAGACAGAAGAACTGGACTGTGCCCTCATGAGATAATAATGTGGAGGGCTATGAGGCAGCCTAAAGTCCCAGCAAATCAGCTTGTGAATATTTCTGATGACTTGGTACTCAATTATTGTAAAGGACTGGCTGATGTGGTACGTTCTGTCTCTCACCAAGTTGGAGAAGTCGCAACTACCATTCAACAGGAGCAGTGCCCCAACCTGTGTCCAGGTGATTGGGGTCTCGTAAAGAAGCATCTGCAAAAATCCTGTTTGGAACCTCGTTGGCATGGGCCTTATCAAGTGATTCTTGTAACCACAACTGCTGTTCAATGTGGTGGTCTACCTAATTGGGTGCATGCAGCTCACACTTGTCAAGTCCGATGACCTCTTGAAAGTGCGGGGTCTGTGGTGGATGAACCGGTGGTAACAGAGAGACGTCCCGTTCAGACTGAGAACAGAGTAGAGAGGGTGCCAGCTACTGGGTCTCGAGACACTGTTATAAATGAAAGTCAAAGAAAGTTGATCCAAGTTGGTATTGAGGGTCAAAGGGAAGAGGCTCCAACTAACAGAAGTGTCGACTCAAATGATGTGAACAGTGTACCACAGAAACGAGTGCGAAAAGGAGACCGTTGGCCCAGAAAATCTGAAAGATTGAGACACATATTGACCGCAGGAAGAATACTTTCCACTGTGATTGAAGTCTCCAGTCAATCTGAGCAGAGTGACACAGACAGAGAAGAGTCTACAGTTCGCAGAACAAAAAGGGCATGAACACCAAGTCAAAGATGTGCAGCTCCAGAATGGACCTATTTAGCTGCTGCAAACGACTAGGAGAAAGAGTTCTACGCGTTTTGCTCTAAAAATTACAGTTCATACAAACCGCCACAAAAGAACTGTTGTGAAAAAGGAAACGAAGGAATAAAGGCCAAAGAAAAAATGAATACCTCTAAACCGGAGATGGAAAATAAGCCGTACGTGTATATGTGCTTGCTTTCTAACTGGTTTTGTTCTAATTTTTGTCTTGCTGATAATACTATATCTACCTCATCATGTTTATTCAAGTAAAAATACTAACTTACATGTGGCCAAAACTAATGAAGTGACTAATGTGCAAGAAGGAGTGGTAATAACTAAAGATTTAACAAGTGATGATTTACATCATTATCTTTCAATTAACGATTTTTCACTAAATGTGCTTAATAAATTGTTGTATGAGTATGTTAATGCTATGGAACCAAGAGATTGTCATGTGTGCATGAAATTACCTACTTCTGTGTCTGAAGGGGTGACTTACCATCACCTTCCTTTAACGTCTGGTATATCTTGTAGTTTACTAACAAGTTTGTTTTATGGTAAAGGGCAATTTCAATATTATTATTTGAATTATGATCAGATTTTCTCAGAAGTTCCAGTAAAGAACAATCTGAATATAGTACCAGATGCACGAGATACAGAGATAATGGGAGAATTTTTCCATCCTACATCACCTATAGATACTGTATATTGATACCAACATAATTTAACTTGTGCTTTGCATAGTGTAGAAAAAATGTATTAATTTGGTAGAAGATCGTAGGGAGGAAATAAAGAAGAAATCTGAAAAACAAATGAGAACACCTTTATGGGCATATAAGGAGGGTGATTATATAAAGGGAGAGATATACGCTACAATGACTAGATTGGCAACACAAAGGTAAGCTTTGCATATTAAAAAAGACAGAACATAATAAATTAATTGGTTCCAGTGAATGTGAACATACTTTCCTACTTAAGGGAGGTTGGGGACTATATTTGGCAGGATTGGATGCACTATTTCCAGGAGTGTATTTTGTGTGGGAAAAATGCTCATTATAAATTGCACAAACATTGGTAAGGGAGTTGCTACATGGGAATAGTATTTTAAAAAATGTATCATGTAAATGAAAACAATGGAATCAATTAAAGAAAACCTGCACACTTTAGAAGAGGAATAAGTGCTGCTGAAATTATTGGGGATATGTTTGGAGCAATAATACCCTCAGTTGGGGTAATATTGAATTCACACAAAATTTGAAAACTTTCAACAGTAGTAGATCGATTATCGACAGATACTGCTGGTGGATTTTTAGTAATTGACACGGAAATGGTTGCTATTAGATCTATGGTTTTACAAAACCAACTTGCTTTAGATGTACTCTTAGCAAAAGAAGGCGGAGTCTGTCGCATGCTGAAGGTTCAACAATGTTGCACTTATATCCCAGACAAAAGTAAAGATTTGAAGGATATATAAGCAATATTACTAATTTAGGAAAATAACTAACAACTAAAAGTAGATGATGCTTGGGAAAACATTGGGAAGGGATTTTCTTCTGTGGGAAACTGGTTTGCAGCACTGGGAAAAAGCTTAGCGGGAAAAATACTAACACCATTAATAGCAATTGCTATTGGCTTATTAATAATAATACTAATGTATCGATATTGTAAACAAAGGAAGTTCTAAAGAAACTAGAGACTGAAAAAGAAATAGAGCAGAAATTGAATTAGAAGATAAAAAATTTGGCTTTTATGACGATATGAAAACTTTGGAACATGTGAGACTGAAACCAATGAAGTCAACTGCATTTTAATGTGGCAACAGAATAAGATCAAATAATAAGATAAGATTGTATGATGGCTTGATTCACCATCAAAGGGAGAATTGATGAAGCGTAAAAGATAAATACCGGTTGCCTCTATCAATTCTCAACGTTAAAAAAGATTTACGAATATAAATTCTTGATGAAATTGTGTAAAGTACCTGAAACGAAAAACGGGAGGTTTCCTACTGCATCGTAAAAGCATGCAGGAGTGTTTTCAAATATGGAAATGTGAAAACATAAATAAAGAAAGAAAACAATGATTATTTACATAAGCATGTAATCACGTGGTTTGAGAATGTAAACTAATTAACATGGAAAATGTGGTGATAACTTTAAAATATGTGTCGAAAATGAATTAATGTCTGGATATTGTAGCACATGAAAAGACTAAAAGGGTTTAATTCAGAAATAAATCGTTAGTAGGAAAACTTACAGCTTATTCTTATGTCGTGAGATAAATATGTGTACTTCAGAATGACACGTAAATATTTTGTTTTAAAAAATGATAAACATGCAAATGATTGTTTAGTAGTGCCTAATATTGACATGTAACTTCTAAAAGAAAAATAATGATTGAACTAAGAAAATTGAAATACTTATAGTAATGTGTGTTTTAAATTATTCTTAATGTGGTAATGATTCAACAAATGTTCATGTAGGCCTCAGATGCTGTCCTTTCCTTGTTTGAAAGGCAGAATCCAGCTAAAGTATTCACTTTAGACGCTGTGAGAACTTTTTGTGAAGTTTCTTTCCTGTGCTCTAGGACAAAGAACTTTCTTTTGATTCAGCAACACTTTTGACAGAAAAGTATCGATAAAATTGCAAACCCAGAGAGAGCGTCTGGGAATGGACAGACAGTGAACAAAGTGAATTTTCTTACTTCAGAGGAAAGGATGGAAATATTAAATAATTGAATTTGATGATTTTGCAAAAGGATTACTTAATGTTTCCCGATTTTTAGTGAGGTATTGATCACACCATGAACAGCTCACTGTGGATGACCAATGGAAATCAGATGAGATGACAAAAAAGGATACTTTGTGGGCATAAACTAAAACATTTGTAAATATAATTGCCCCTTGGAGGAGTCGGGGCTGGCTGTCATTTTTCTATTTCCCTGCCTGGCATGCTGTCGGACTGAACTCTGATTTCCCTTTAATGCCAAACCATTGAACTGTACTTTCCTGAACTGACTTGAACCTGCACTTTGCCGGTTGGTAAAGGGTGCAGGAGGTAACCTTTCGGCTGAAGGGTTTACTGACTCTTTTCTGTGGCACGTTGTGCTTTGACTCTGCATATTTGATTTGTATGATCCAAACGCTGAATCTCGATTTTTCCCATGTATTTCGCTCATTCTTTCCCTAGGCAACCAGCAAAAGTTTTCTTTTATTGAATCTGTATGGCATTGTGTGGCTAACTTTACTAATTGACTGTTATTAAATCTGATTATGTAATGCGATTTCAGGTTTCTTGACCATTCAAATTGACTTACATGAGCAAACTATCGTAATTGAGTCATTCTTGGAGTGAACTTTCTGGTCTTAAGTTTTATGAATGTTGGTGACAATTGTGAATTGGTGATGGTCATTAGCATGTATTTGGCATTTCTTATTCCAGGTCCTCATAAGGAATTGCCTCACGTTCTCTAAATATCCAAGGCCCTTTTAGCTCACATAAAAAATTCATTGGAGGACCAATGAAAGAAAAAAGGTTATGTTATGGGCCCAGTGAATGAAATAATCCTATTGAAAAATGTTGCCCAGTTTTCCGCTGCATCAACGACAAGGTACTTGTCAAGTCACTCTATTTATCGCCCACACTTGGGGATGATATTATATTTGAACGGTCACAGATGGCGGACCGGCGGGTGGATGTGAGTTCTGTGTCCTTCCTTACGGGGATGAGCGATGATTGGTGGTGTACAACTAGTGTTTCCACAACGAGGACGTATGTTGATGGGTTGGTAGCTGAAAGGGGTATCTGAATTAGTCTCTGTAAGACCTATCATGATTGGCTGGTCACATGCATAAAAACTATGAGCCAGACAAGATACAAGTTGCAGGCCGATTGACTGTGATTTGGGGCTGAGATAGAGATTAAGGAGGATAGTACAAAGCAGGTTCTGTTGAACCTTGACGAATGATATGGAATGATTGCTAATGAATACATTTGGGCCAGTAGTAGGAATATTTATAGTAATATTACTTCTTGCTTAATAAGGAAACTGTTGATCAGTTTGAATAAGGCACACTAGAGGTGTAAATTGCTTTTTATAAAAAAATATTGTTTGAAGCATCATATATGAGATTTGGAGGAACATACGAGTCTATTACATTAAGGAATAGCGAGGACTCATAATGAAGGGTTTTGGAAGAGAACTCACAATATTATGTAAATGGGTCTTTGCATGATGATCTTTAAAGTTGGGATAGTATACAGGCATTTCACATGATACTGGGGTATGTCTGTGTTACATAAATAGTAGTGGGACCGGAGGTATTTAGGGAATCTTATTGATATATTTTTATACACTTAGAGTGCACATGACTCAAAATGACCTTTTCTGACTGTAGATGAAATAGGAGGTACTATACCACCCAACATTCAGTTTTGAACCCATCAGGACACCTGGTCTTTGATAATACTGTACACAACGTGGAATAGGGGATTCATGAATTATCCAAGATAGTGATTTTCTAATTTTTATCTGAGGTACGTAGGTATGTGCTGAGTACTGGGCAATTAAGAGGCCGAATTATTTACAATGAACTTGACGAGATGGACATTAAACCACTTGAAATGAGTAAACATAGCAATAGTGTGTAAAAAAATCTTTTTTTTCAAAAATGGTATATAGGGAGTCTTGTGTAGTCTGGTTTTTAGAATGATGTGATATGTAAAAATATTGTGTACATATTTTGATACATTGTAAACAATAACTTGTACATGTCACATACCGTTTTATGTATGTTTTTAATTTGCAGCACTGATGAAGTCCTAAGGGACGAAATGCGTTGGCTGGGCTGTTGTGCAATTTGTTTGATCAAAAACGTCAATAAAGGTGGATTTGAACACACGTACAACACTCCAGAGGAATTTAATTTTAACTTTCATTTTGGACATACATAAATACTGCATTTTATGGAACTTTTCCTAATGCTCCAAACAGAGCTATATTCATGATACATTGTACGCTACTTTTCAGTTGTTTTGGTTGTTATTGGATTGTCTGTGGCTTCTAAGCAGTGGAGTTACTAAAAAGGTGAGCGTAGTGAGGACATACAATAATAGTACGATACAATAGTACAACATCTAATGGACCACACTGCTGTTGCATAGTTTCTGTTAAGCTGATGAACACAATGATGAATTTTATGGTAGACGTCAAATCCCTGGTCACCCGTTCAGGGATGCAGCAACAACCAGGGATCCCAACCACTTTGGAGGGGGGCGTGCCAGCAATAGAAAGGGTGTGGGCGAAACGAAAAGGGCAACAAGCAGATACCCTGAGATAGGTACTTTCTCAGTACATCTGCTCTGGTTATTCCTTTGTATTTTCCTGGTCGGTCCAGCAGCCCACAGGACAATCCCCCTCCTTACCTATAGCCGCATTCCAGGTAGTCCTGTATTTTAGGTGCACATAGTCACTCAGTGCATTACTCCCCAGTCCAGTCTGTGGATACCGGAGACTGAACTGCACATATCTGCTGGGTTTACCAGTTCACATCCTTGGCTCCAATTTACAGCCAGCATATTTTCAATATTTTATATATTTATTTCAGGGTTAGTCTCTTGGTTTAACAATTCTTTGGCATTTGTTGAACTGGATTGACTTAATAGCAAGGTTCGTTCAGGCAAGGAACTGTTCTTGTGAATGATCAAGAGGAGTTCGGGGGCACTCACAAACTGGCATATTTTGACACCACAATTTAATGCTAAGGGCAGTGACGCAGCCATGCAGGCACACTGATGCAGACTCATACCTGCCTTTTCTTACGGACACCCACCTAGGTTACCTCTGGCCCGGGGCCATCAATGGTGCGGCCTAGGTTCCATTTTAAATGGACAGGCATCATATTGATATTATTATGCATTAATGATTTCATGTAGTGCAGGTCCCATGGCCTCAATATTTGCTTCACATTCAAGATATTCATTTTCATGCTAGATGGTATCCAGTGGTAACCGTTATAGAACTGGAACACCTCGACACAGAGAGGAGTTCATGTGGTTGTATTACTGGGGCGTGTGTTTTATGGGATGGATAACCTGAACACAGCCCTTCAACAAACACAAGGTAGTCGTGATAGCCAAATGGTTCAATGCCCAGTCCTGTAGCTTTTACTTGGCAGCCAGCCCATTGACAATAATTAAATCTATGTTAAGTCCGCTTTAATTTTTTTTTTTTTTTTACTTTTGAAGGATAGTCTATGGAAGTAAAAATGCTGATTCCCATCAGATTATCTCTGAGGTAGGGATACCATGCTGCACCCTTTACAGCGGGGGCAAAAGTTTGGAAACACTCCTGCATTCCAACACCACAGGCAATACAGAATTCTGCCCATTAGTTTTCGGTCTACTTGTCAAAGGTTACAGGCCCAGGCATGATTGCTAACATTTTGGGTAACAACGAGCATCCATCGTTATTTTTTAGAAAGTAGACAACTTGTGTAGGATAAATCCTCAACTGAACAATTAAAGCACTTAGTAGCGCAATAAAAAGTCATTCAACTCAAAGGCCGGGACTTTTGCATTGGGAAGCTAAACAGCGGGCACTGTGTGGTCCAACCAGTGGTTAGACAGACCGAAATTGATGTGGTGCCATAAGCGGCCCAATAGAGACCAGCAATTCACATACAGCAGAAGAACCATCAGGTTAAAGATGTCAAATGTCATACACTATTGCAGCCATTGGAAATGATGAGGACATGCAGGGAAACCCATCCAATTTTCTCTGCGTCATTCATTACTTACCCACACGGGATAGTTGTCAAATTATACATGTGCTGGAATAATTCTCTGATGGAGGCTAACAATGCCCCCATTTACATAGGTTGTATCACAACATCTCCATCTTCTTTTATACCCGGGTCCACTGGCATTATGTGACGCAGCAGCAATTTTCACAGAACTATGGGCCTGCATCAGTAGACATTCAAATACCTCTTCCATTCTGGCCCACACTAAGACGACTCCGCTTTGACTCCAACTCATGGTCTGACTGATAGAGTAAAGCCTTTAACCTGTTTAATCTCGTGGATACATATGGTCACGTGACTGGCCATGTAATGTTTGTGTCTTCGCATGAGGGCCTGCCATTGGTTCGGCTGGTTTCTACTTTAAGGGTCCTGATGTGAACAGTGCTGTCTTCTTAATGTGCATAATCCCTCTGAATGATACACAGGGTGAGATTCAATTTGGAGAGCCACTTCAAGGGTGTTCAGAACCTACCAATAGCTCACGCATTACCCGTTTGAGAGCAGTGATCTAAAACAATGTGCACTTCACACAAAGTGAAGACCATATGGAAGCAAATGTAGATGCAAGGGAAGTTTCAAACAACTGGTGTAGTACCTTGCTGCTGGTTAACTGAAGGCATGTTGAATGCAGGTTGCCTTTCCATGAGTTAAATTGGATTTAAAACAATAATAATGAAAGCTATGATACGTAGGTTAATAAAAAGGTTATTAAACAAATAATCATGAATTGGCATCTGAATTTCAGAAACTGACAGGGTATTCGTAACCAGTTCCAAGGGACACAAATACAGTACTGACAGCGAATAACTTTGTCTGGGCATAATTTGCGGGAGGGAACTGAGAAACATCTTGGGCCTCACATGTTACAATGCATGTTTCTGTGCACAACATAAGTTTACTGGCTGTGGGATGCATCACATCCTTCCAGGTAATAGGACAAATTAAAGTATAGGACAGTTGCAGTATCACTGTCACATAACAGCCGTTAGAAATAGGGGTCTCTGCTTGGCAGGTTTGTACCCTGTCCAAGTAGGGACTCTTCCTTCTAGTCAGGGTAAGGGGGATTACACTCTTAAAATAAACCCCTGCTCATCCCTTTGGTTGTTTGGCACAAGCAGTCAGGCTTATCTCAGATGTGTAAAGCATGTGTAAGCAATGTGTAAAGCATTTGCACATAACACACATTAATACAGTGAAAACACTACAAAAGGACACCAAACCAAGTTTATAAAAATACCCAATATTTATTTGTGTAAAACAAGACCAAAATAATAAAAATCCAACATACAGTAATCAAAATACAAATATTGCAAAAATAGACTTAAAATATAGTTCCTTGAAGTCGATAGCTACGTCTGGGGCTATCACGGCATCGTGAACAAACAGATCCAACAGTTCAAGCTGACGCAGTGTCATGGGCCAGCTATGGTGTCGGGAAGCTCACAAACAGTACCTTGGAAATGCAGTGTGTTGGGGACCTTGCAATGAGATCCGAAGATGCAGCTTCAGCAGGAGTTTGCTTCTGAGGTCAGTGTAGGAGTCGTCGGGCCCTTGAAGTCACACCCGCTGCAGATTGAACTCCATGAGGTTGAAGTCAAGAGCGCCAGCATTGGCAGGTGTTGCAGCTGCGATGTGAAGTGGAGCGGTGCGGCGTGCAGTACCCTCAGGTCGCATGCATGCAACGGCTTGGTGACGGCATCCAGCAGCGTCAGTGGGACCAGCGCTGAGGTGCAAAGTGGGGCAGTGCGGGTCGCATTGCTGGCAGGTTATGGTGCAAGCAGTGGTGGCGTCGTTGCTGAAGCTTTGTCGTTGGAAAATAATCTGGAGTCGATGTTTCCGACATCGGTGGCCCAAGGCGGCGGTCTGGGACAGGGCGGTGTGTCGAGTAACTTACGAGCGATGCCTCTAGGCCACTGTGCAGGCAGCGGTTTTGGCACAGAGTGGCGGCGTCTGGGATACCAGGGCGGCAATGTGAAGCCAGGCAGTGCAAAGTGTGGTGCCCTCAGGTCACGGTGCAAGCAGCAGCTCTGTGGCATTGCTGAGACCAGGGTTGCAGTGCGAAGCCGGCAGTGCTCTCTGCGGTGCCAACAGGTCATGGAGCCGGCAGCGGCGTCATTGAGGGCGTTGGGTTGCTTTTTCCTCTGTTGCAGCACAAAACACACAGTTCCCAGTATTGGGAGCAGATGATCCTGAAGTCTTTGTTGTTCCTGAGACTTCTTGAACAGGGGGCAAGCTCTACCTCAAGCCATTGGAGAAACTCAGAAAAATTAGTTGCAGAAAGCCCAGTCCTTTCACTACCCAAGACAAAAGCAGCCACTGCATGCCAACACAGCAAAGCACACAGCAAAGTGGTAGTTCCTCCTGACAGCTTCTCCAGCTCTTCTTCTTGGCGGGTTCCTTAGTCCAAAAGAGTTCTAAAGTTCTGGGGTCAGGGCCCCAATATTTATACTACTTTTCCCTTTGAAGTTTTAGGCATAAAGTCTCTGAGCTCAGTAAAAACCAGTTCTGTCCTCCCTGGTCCAGCTTCACTACAGGAGATGGAGACAGCATTGTGCAGAGCAGACACAGCCTATTCAGGTGTTAGTGAAAACTCCTCCTATAACTCTAAGTGCAGAAAGGTCTATTCAGCTTGGCTATGAGTCACCCAGGAAAGGCAGGACACATCTAAACCCCCCTTCTGACTGTCTAGTGTGAAGGCACATCCCCAGCTCTGTCACTCCAACACCTGATTGTAAATACACAAACAGGCAGAAGTACACAGGATGGTTAAACAAGAAAATGCCCACTTTCTAAACGTGGCATTTTCAAACACAACTTAAAAACCACCTTTACTAAAGGATGTGTTGTTGAATTCTGAGCTCAGAGAGCCCAAACTCCATTCCTCTATCTTTTCCTAATTGAAATTTACGCTTGTAAAATGTTAAAAGGCAACTCCAATGATCACCTATGAGAAAGACAGCCTTTCATTAGTGAAAAAAAGAAATGCACAGTATTTGACAGTTGCAACATGTAAAGCACACTACTACATATCCTACTTTTCACATACACTGCACCCTGCCCATGGGGCTACCTTAAGTCTACCTTAGGGGTGACTTACATGTAGGGCAAGGGAAGGTTAGGGCCTGGCAAGTGGATGCACTTGCCAGGTCGACATGGCCGTAGACTGCACGCAGACACTGCAGTGACAGGTCTGAGACAACTTTGAAAAGCTACTTGAGTGGGTGGCACGACCAGTGCTGCAGGCCCACTAGTAGCATTTGATTTACAGGCCCTGCGCACACAGTGCACTGTACTAGGATCTTACTAGTAAATCAAATACACCAATCATTGAAAACCAATCATAACACAATTTACAGTAAGAGCACTTGCACTTTAGCACTGAATAGCAGTGAAAAATTGAGCAGATACACTAAACCAGCAAAAAGGAAGTCCAGCATACCATCAAAACAGGAGGTCAGAAAGCAAAAAGAGAGGGGAAACACAACATAAGATGCCAGGTCTAACACATGTCCCACCAGCTGAAAATAGGGAGAACTACCCACCCACCTGGGAGTTCTCTTCACTAAGGTGGAAGAACCTGGACAGACCATCAGCATTGGCGTGTTCTGTGCCAGCGCGGTGTTCCACCATAAAGTCTATTCCCTGTAAGGAGATGGCCCTCCTCAAAAGTTTTGGGTTCTCACCCCTCTTCTGCATCAACCATCTGAGGGGCCTGTGGCCTGTCTGAACTCGGAAGTGAGTCCTAAACAGGTAGGGTCTTAGCTTCTTCAGCGCTCAGACCACAGCAAAAGCTTCTCGCTCAATTGTACTCCGCCTCTGTTCACTGGGGAGTAGTCTCCTGCTAAGGAAGACTACATGCTGGTCTAGGCCCTCTTCGTTCAGTTGTGAGAGCACCTCTCCCACACCATGCTCTCAAGCATCTGTCTGCACAACATATTCTTTGGCGAAGTCGGGTGCCTTGAGCACGGGCACCGTGCACATGGCTGCCTTCAGGGCATCAAAAGCGGTCTGACAGACATCAGTCCAGATCACTTTACTTGGCAGCTTCCTGGAAGTCATCTCACTCATGGTGGCAACAATGGTGCCATAGCCCATGACAAATCTACTTGTCATAAGCCACCTACCTGGATCCCAGATGATTCCATTGGGGCGGCAACGCTAGTTCCTGAATCCTCCTGAGACTTGCCTTCAGTTTACAGAGACACTGCTCCGGTGGGAAATCCCAGGGGAAAGTGGTTTGGATGGAGAGAGCATGTAGAGTCAAAGATGCTGTGGCTCGTCTACTCAACAGCAACACTGCAGCAGGCATCCACACCAGTCTGATGAATGGTACCGGCAGATATGGTACCTATAAACAACAAATAATAAGGCTTTAGTAGGTATTAACTCTATCTCTTAAGGTATCACCTCACAAAGGCTTTTCAAATCTCAACCAACCTTTTTGTTGTTGTTTTGTTTTCATTTAGATTGTCAATAGAGGCGCCTTCATCAAAGTTCTCAAAACTGTAGTGAGTATGATTTCAGCATCAAACCCACAAGCAAATTTGGATGGGGTTAGCTTCACCCAAGTCCTCTCTGGCAGAGCCCTGCCAACAGTATGTACAAGTTGAACAAAAGCACTAGTTACTTTTGTTTGCCGCACGATGTTGCGACTGAGCTCAGTGCGTTGTAAAATCAAGTCTGTTAATGCATCTCTCCTTTACTTCTTGTTCTTTTTTTAACCAGGTGCAAGACTAATGTGGGTTGTTCTTTCCTGTAAGGTCGAAGCTGGAGGATCAAGGGAGCTGGGAAAACAGTCTTGGAAGCCGGAAAACAGGTAAGTGGCAGGCGAACAGGCTAAGCGAAGGGGAGGAGTGTGTACGGTCTTTAAATAAGACTGCTTTAGAACGTTCATAAAGGTCACATTCTAATTGTTTGTAACAAGGAACAGGTGTAGATAATTAACTTGATGAGGCTACCTTCTAGAAAGTGCTTTAAAATGTTCACAAATATTGCGTTCTAATTGCTTATAGCAAGTAACAGGTGCAGATGATTAATTTGATTAGGCTTTCTTCCAGGAGGTGTTTTAGAATGTTCACAAAGGTTGTGTTCTAATTGCTTGTAGCATGGACATGTGCAGATGATTAATTTAATGAGGATGTCTTCCTGAAGGTGTTTTATAATGTTTACAAAGGCGGCGTTCAAATTATTTATAGCAAGGAACAGGTGCAGGGGATTAATTTGATGAGGGCTGTCTTCCGGAACGTTCGCGTCGAGGTCATCTTTGCCGGTTGTTTGATGCTCATTCTGGTGGATTTTCTGGATGTTTCCATGGCGCCTGAAACCTAACCTTGCATATACATGGTAAAACATTTGTAAAAGCTATTAAGCCTTTTCAAATAAACCGGGAACACCAGCTGCAGCTAGCTATTACCATCAGCATGTAATATGGTCAAAAGTCAGGGTATAAGATATTTGTTCATTCATAAGTGTTGGGAGGAATGTTATGAGTCTTGCCGGTATATTGTGATAGTCAAGAGAGGTGAGCTGTGGCAAGAGTCCTGAAACTCCTATAGTAACCAGTGAGACCTCGAAAGGCTCTCACCTCTGTCTGGGTCATGGGAGGCCCCAGGCCAGAAGGTGTTAATCTTAGGTTGTAGGGGTGCTTCCTACTTGGTGCCCTAAGTACACCACAGACCCATGCCCGATCTGGCCCTTACTGGCCTTGATCATGAGGCCTGCCTTCTGCAGAGCCTTCCACACTTCCCAGAGGTGGTGCAAGTGATCTTCCCAGCTGGAACTGAACACTGCAATGTCATCCAGGTCGGCTGGACTGAAATCCTCCTGTCCAGCCCACACCTGGTTGACCAACCTCTGAAAGGTTGCAGGGGCATTCTTCAACCCAAAGGGCATCACCCAGAACTGGTAGTGCCCCTCTGGTGTGGAGAATGCAGACTTCTCCTTGGCCCCATCGGTCAAGGCAATCTGCCAGTACCCAGACGTTAAATAAAACGTACTGAGGAACTTGGAAGCTCCCAGCCGATCTATGAGCTCATCACGTCTGGAGATGGGGTGCGCTTCAGTCCTGGTGATGGCATTGAGCCCACGGTAGTCCACACAGAAACCTAAGCTCAGGAGAGGCCCCGGGTACAGCAGCTTTTGGGACAAAGACCACTGGGATGGCTCAAGGACTGTTGGGGGTCTCTATCACCCCTAACGCCAACATTTTAGAAACTTCTTCTTTGATGCTGGCTTTGACTCTGTCAGTCAGCCTGTACATTTTGTGCTTCACAGGAGGACTATCCCCAGTGTCCACATCATGGATACACCAGTGGGTGACACCTGTGGTCAGGGAGAACTGCTTGGAAAACAGTTCCAACAGCTGGCAACAGTTACTCTGCTGTTCTGGGGTCAGTGCAGGGGGGGGGGGAGGTTCACACCTTTATCTGACCCATCGTGCTCCTTGGCAGACAGGAGGTCAAGGAGATATTCACTCTCCTCTTCCATCCCATCATTTGTCACCAAGGGCATGCTTACTTCAAACCTCTCAAAGTGAGGGTTGAGGCGGTTCATGTGTAGGACCCTCAAAGGGTTCCTAGGAGTCTGCAAGCTCACCAGTTAGGTGAGGTCACTCTTGCGCTCCACCACCTCAAAAGGCCCAGTCCATGTGTCCTGAAGAGTGCAAGGCTCTACTGGGCCCATAACCCACATTTTTTGGCCAGGTTGAAACTCTGCCAGAGTGGCATTCTGGTCATACCAGCGTTTCATTTCTTCCTGGCTGGCTTCTAGGTTTGCCTGAGCGAGTCTCCTGAAGCGCACAGTCTGGTTTCTAAAGGCCAGCATGTAGCTAAATACATCCTGGGGGAGTTTTCCTGGGAGCTGTCTTCCAGCCTTCTTTCACCAGACCAACAGATCCTCTCACAGGGTGCACATACAGTAGCTCAAAGGGACTTCACCCTAATGACTTCTATGGTACCTCCCTGTCAGCAAAGAAAGGGCATGGCAAGAGGAAATCCCACTTACGCCTCATGGGATCGGTCAGACCCTTGATCATGCCCTTCAGAGTTTGGATGAATCTCCCCACCAAACCATGCCCTTGGGGTGGTAAGGAGTAGAAAAGGAGTAGAACTTGTAGGATACACTTCACTCTTCCCACAGGGATGTCATATACTTGGATATTAAATTGGTACCCGGTGAAATACCACCTCCCTGGGGGGCAGGAATCTTTACCTTGGGTACTAGTTTGGGGCCCTTTTGAGAACTCCTTTGCTTTACCCTTGCCACCCCACTCTTCTGCTGGGAACCCTGCCCACCTTTGGCAGAGTCTCCCCCACACACCTTCTTGTGGACCCTGGTACTCACCCAGTGGTCAGCCTCCATTGCAAGCTTCCTGGGGTCAGTCAGCTTACTATCCGTCAAGTGCTGGTGCAGCTCTGCAAAACAGACTAGACAAGTGCTCCCACATAATCAAATTGTACAGACCCTGAAAATCTGTCACATTGCTGCCCTTCACCCAACCATCCAGTGACCTGCAAAAAGAATCCACACATTCTAACCATGTCTAGGAATCAGTTTTCTTACTTCCTCTAAACTGATCCCTATATGTGTCAGGAGTGAGACCGTACTGAGAGAGAAGGGCCTCCTTCATGTCAGTGTAGGCAAGGTTGCAACCCTTACCCAAAACCAACAATGTGTCCCTCCCCTCCTCTGTGAAGTGGTTCCACAACCCTGCTCCCTAATCTTTCTCAGGGCCCTCATTCATGTGGATAGATGCCACATAGCCCTGAAACCACCTCTGTGTGTCATCTCCCTCCTTGTACTCTTTTCCTACACTCTTGGGAATGTGTACTATTCTATCTGAGTGCACTGAGGAATTGCTGCCACCATCTGTTCTGGACCTACTCCTCTGATCCAGCTCTGTTACTCCAAGCTCATGGTCTAACATCATCCTTTTCTCTTCCACTGCCAGCTTGAGCCTCTCCAGCTCTACTGCATCCCTCCTTGCTTCCTGCCTGTCCTCCAGCTCCTCTGGGGCAAAACCACTGCTTCCTGACTTGTAGGATCCTTCCCCTCATAACAGTACACCAACCCTAGAAATAGGCTCCTCAGTCACTAAGATCTCCAGACTGCCCACTGGCATTTCTGGCTGCTACCCAGGCCCTCAGCACCTTTTGTAGCTCTTCTTTTTTGGTGAGGCCTCTGACTTGGACTCTGAGGATTTTGGAAATTGCCTTCAGTTCCTTCATGATGTAGGATTCCAACCTCTCCTCCTCAAAAGCCACTTCTAGTGATGCAACTGATAATGCTTTTGACTCAGGCATGATGCAGTAGAAAGTTCAAGCTCAAAACAAATGGAAAGATAAAAAATATATCAAATGAAAAACAGTATGCTGTACGTAGTGGTCTGCAATATGGTTGTAGTGTACACCAATCACTGTAGGTCAAGTGCAAATACAAGTCTTATCCTCACCGCTGACAACCAATGTTAGAAATGGGGGTCTCTGGTTGGCAGGTTTATACCCTGTCCAAGTAGGGACCCTTCCTTCTAGTCAGGGTGAGGGGATTACACTCCTAAAATAACCCCTGCTCACTCCCTTGGTAGCTTGGCACGAGCAGTCAGGCTTATCTCAGAGGCAATGTGTAAAGCATTTGCACATAACACACAGTAATACAGTGAAAACACTACAAAAGAACACCACACCAGCTTTAGAAAAATTGGCAATATTAATCTGCGTAAAACAAGACAAAAAATATAAAAATCCAACATACAGTATTCAAAATACGAATATTGCAAAAATAGACTTAAAATATAGTTCCTTGAAGTCGTTAGCTCTGTCCGGGGTGATCACGGTGTCGTGAACAAACAAATCCAACATTACAGGCTGACCGCGGCGTTGCGGGCAAGCTACAGTGTCTGAACGACCTGCAAACAGTACATTGGAAATGCAGGGTGTCGAGGACCTTGCGATGAGATACGAAGAAGCAGTGTCGGCAGGCGTTGGCTTCAGAAGTCGGTGCAGGAGTCATCGGGCCCTTGAAGCCGCACGTGTTGCAGATCAAACTCCATGAGCTTGAAGTCAGGAGCACCAGTGTCGGCAGGCGTCGGGGCTGCAGTACGAAGTGGAGCGGTGTGGCGTGCGGTGCCCTCAGGTCGCGGTGCAGGCAGCGACTCGGGGATGGCGTCTAGTGGCGTTGGTGAGACCAGGTCTGCAGTGCGAAGTGGGGCGGTGCTCGTACCGGTGCTGGCAGGTCACGGTGCATACGTCATCAGTGCTGAAGCGCGGTCATCGGTAGACAATCTAGTCGATGGCGCCGGCATCAGTGGGCCAAGGCTATGCAGTGGGGCAGGGAAGTGCGTTGAGTAGCTTATGAGCGGTTCCCCCAGGCCACGGTGCAGGCAGTGGCATTGTGTTGGCATGGAGCGGCAGCGTCGGGGATACCAGGGCGGCGATGTGAAGCGAGGCGGTCTGAAGTGCAGTGCCCTATGGTCACACTGCTAGCAGCGGCTTGATAGTGGCGTCAAGCGACGTCAGTGACTGCACCCGGGCCATGGGGCTACCTTGGGTCTACCTTAGGGGTGACTTACATGTAGGTCAAGGGAAGGTTAGGGCCTGGCAAGTGGGTGCACTTGCCAGGTTGACATGGCAGTAAACTGTGCGCAGACACTGCAATGGCAGGTCTGAGACACCTTTTAAAGGCTACTTGTGTGGGTGGCACAACTAGTGCTGCAGGCCCACTAGTAGCATTTTATTTACAGGTCCTGGGCACACACAGTGCACTGTACTAGGGTCTTACTAGTAAATCAAATATACTAATCATGGAAAAACAATCATAGCACAATTTACAGTAGGAACACTTGCACTTTAGCACGGAATAGCAGTGAAAAAGTATGCAGAGACACTAAACCAGCAAAAACGAAGTCCAGCATACCATCAAAACAGGAGGTCAGAAAGCAAAAACACAGGGGAAACAGATGCCAGGTCTAACAGAAGCTATTTTGGCTCAAGGGACTCCCAAGGCCCAATGTGATTAGCTGGTTGGGCCTCTTCTACAATCAGTGCACCATTTTTTTTAATGTGCATCACTATTGTATAGCCTGTTGTGCATTCAAACCAATCAATCAAAGGGGCTTGTAGAGCACGACCTGTCACCCTAGGGGAGGGGTCTCCAGGCTCTGGGTGGAAGTGTGGGCCTCGTTCGGAGAGGTGGTGGCCGAAGAGCCAAGTCCTGAGCTGTTTTCTGAAGTCCTTCAGGGATGGGGAGGTGCGAAGGTGGAGGACATTCCAGGACTTTGCGGTGAGGTAAGAGAAGGAGCGACCCCCGCAGCTGCTGCGACGTATACGGGGGACATGGGCCAAGGCGAGGGTGGAGGAGCAGGTCTCTCTGGTCGGTCGGTGGAAAGTCAAGCGGCTGTTGATGTAGCATGGTCCAGTTATGTGGAGGGTTTTGTAGGCGTGGGTGAGGAGCTTGAAGAGACATCTCATCTGGACTGGAAGCCAGTGGAGGGCTCTGAGGTAAAGGGTGATGCTGGATCTTCACGGGAGGTTGAGGATGAGTCCGGCCACCGAGTTCTGAATGGTTTGGAAGTGGTTCAGGAGCTGTTTGGAGGTTCTGGCATAGAGTGAATTGCCGTAGTCGAGTCGGCTGGAGATAAGGGCCTGGGTGACCGTCTTCCTGGTAGAGACGGCGATCCATTCGAAGATCTTGCGGAGATTATGGACGCACGTAGAGGAGATGGGGTTGATCTGTTGCTTCATGGTGAGGTGGGAGTCTAGGATGATTCAGAGGTTGAGAGCGTGGTCATTATGGGTAGGTGCGGGCCGAGTACTGCGGGTCACCAGGTGTCGTCCCACGGGGAGGGTTTGTTTCTGAAGATGATGATCTCAGTCTTGTCCACGTTGAGTTTCAGGCAGTTTGTCATCATCCATGTGGTGATGTCGGTTATGGTGGTTTGGAAGTTGAATTTTGTGGTGTCAGCATCTTCTGAGAGGGATAGGACAAGCTGGGTGTCGCCCGCGTAGGAGACAATGTTGAGTCTGAGTGTGGGCGATGGTTGCGAGAAGCATCATGTAGGTGTTGAAGAAGGTGGAGCTGAGGGAGGAGCCCTGGGGGATGTTGCAGATGATGTCCTTGGGTGCGGAAGATAACGGTGGAAGGTGGATCCTCTGTGTTCGGCCAGAGAGAAAGGAGGAGATCCAGTTGAAACCCTTGCCCTGGATGCCTATGTGGTGGAGTCTGGTGATGAGGGTGTGGTGGGAAACTATGTTGAATGCTGCCAAAAGGAGGAGGAGGAGGAGGGTGGCCGATCCACCTAGGTCGAGCAGGCGTCTGAGGTCATCAGTTGCTGCGATTAGGGAGGACTCTGTGATGTGGTTGGGCCAGAAGACCGATTGGGAAGGGGTCGAACAGGTGATTTCCTTCGAGGTAGTCTGTGAGCTGGCCGTTGATGGCTATGTCTAGGACTTTAGGGTGGAAAGGGAGGAGCGAGATGGGTCAGTAGTTTTTGAGTTCGTTGGGGTTGGCTGAGGGTTTCTTCAGGAGAGGTTTGAACTCGGCGTGCTTCCAGGTGTCAAGGACGGTGGCTGTGGTGATGGAGGTGTTGAGGATAGCTGTGAGGGGGCCTCCTATAAGGCTTCTCTTTCTAGGTTGCAGATGTGGTCGGGGCAGGGGTCTGATGGGGAACCAGAGGGAATGGAGCTCTTGATGGTGGCAGTGTCTTCTGTCGAGAGCTGCTTCCAGTCAGTGATTCGGTGGGGGTGGGAGGCGCTGGCTAGGGTGCGGAGGTGGTTGAGGGTGGTAGGTTTGGGGTTGAAGTTATTGTAGATGTCGCAGATCTTGCGGGGAAATTAGACTGGGCTTGGGAAGGGTGGATCGTCTTCTCAGTGGCAGGAGGGCAGGAGAATTCTCAGACAATGCTGAAGTGTTTCTTGGTATGCTTGAAACTTGCTTCGATGCGGGTATTGAGGGCTTCTTTCTTGTTTTTTTTCTGAGCCGGTGGTAGTAGCTGTTGAGAGCGGCCCTGAAGAAGTTCAAAGTGTAGCATTTTAGCAGACTGACATGTGGGGTGGCGGCAGAGAGGCTTGGCAAATACCCAGCTTCTTGGGGAGCAGGGAACTGTGCAGGCAGATTAACACACTGGAATACTCCTCTTTCTGGATCCAAGATGCAAATGACACTTTCTTCAAGCAATGGCTAAAGGACGATGACACAAACAAGACAATGGCTGAAGGTGTCTAATCTCAATAAATATTGATGACCTATGCTCTTGCAGACAGCTAATGCTGTCAGAAGCTAGACCTAAAAAGGGGCAATTGTTGGTAGATCTTAACCATACAAGGAGGAAGCTCCAGAATTAAATGACTGAAATGTAAAGACCTGAGAAGAAATGGCCTTCGGACTGCAACTTCCGAATGGTGAAAATGTACAAAAACCACCCTAGGTAAGTGGTTCTTAACCTGTGGTCTGGGGACCCCTAGGGTCTGCGAAGCCTTTTGACAGGTTCCCCAATTGCTTAAAAAGGTAAATAATATTAACAGATTAACAAAGGGTATATAAATGAGAAACCAAAATTTAAAGTTGAAAATTTGGAAAAAACGAAATATGTGAAGGTATTTGAAATTGGAGGCTAAAAATTAAGTAAGTATCCTCAGATTGATTCGTGGGAGCAGTGCAAGTGCATCTAGCAGAATATAGTATATTATATAGTATATATAGTAAATACTAAATAGTATATAATATCGTATAGAAGATGACTGGCCTTAATTGAATTTTAAAAAGCTCCTATTCTCTCATTAAAATTGAAAATCAGATTTTTTCTTATATTTACAAATTAAATAAACTATTTAATCATTTATGTATATGCTTGATGAATGTTTGTTACTGTATTTTTTGTGTATTGTTTTGTTGCTCAGATTATCAGAAATGCTTATGATGTGGTCCCTGGCTTCTAGTAATGACACAGTGGGGATCTTCAGATTCCAAGAAAGATTCAGTGGGGGTCCCTTGGTTCCAGTAATGATGGGGCAGTCTACAGAAGTCAAAAGGTTAAGCACCACTGCCGTAGATGATTTGAATGAAAGAGGTGGAATAAAGGCATTATCATTGCAGGACTGACCTGATGAACAATTTTGTGCACTATATGGAATGTCGTAAACAGAATATGGCAGTTACAACCAGCAAGTAGAGATTGTAAGGAAGATAAAATGTGCCATTTGTTCCTCAGGCTGTGAAGGAGCCTAACTTTAGGCTATAGCTAAAGAGCAGGGCAGGCATTCCAAAATACATGCTATGTTAAACAAGTTACACAAGTTTGTTTTTGGCTCCATGTCACCCCTTAGGCAGGTTTTGGGTGCATCAATAAGCAGACTTCTGTCTACTAGTTAACAACAGTTTGAGTGATGGGTGTTCTGTGGAGGTGTGTTGTGTCTTGCGACTATTCAAAAAATCTGCCTGAGGGTTAACAGTGGGTGTTTTGTTTGAGCTTTGGTGTGGGTACTAGTATATTTCCTGTCCCTCTTTCGCATTGTTAGATTGAATGTATCCATGACCCAGTATCTGAGACTTCCATGTTTGTTTCAGAATGTTCACACGTTGGTGCTCCCCTGTGTTATGTGCTCCCTGTGTCACTGTACTTTCCTCTTGTCCCTGAGTGGGAGCACTCCCTGTTTTCAATTGTAGTGTATGTTGCTGTATGCCACAAATGCATTTGACTCTCTCTCCTGATGTCACTGTATTCCCTGTCGAGTACTGAGGAGGTTATTTACAGTTTGCAGAGCCGAGGTGCCACCTTAAATTGCCAGTGCTCTTACCCCAGCAAATCTGCACTTCCCCTTGTAGTCGGTGAGAAGTGCAATGTTTACTCCAGGAGAGCATCATCTGGTTCCGCTGGATAAACCTTTCATCTGGTGGCACATTTAGCACAGACCTGCAAAGTCAGTGTCACTCACCAGCCATATTTAAAGCAAGGCAACCAGCTCTCATTTTCCCTGCTTGGGATTGCCATAAGAGGCATGGTGGTCACAGGAAGGGCCTACACGCCATGGCCATGACACTCAAGTAGAAAACTCCCAGTGCATCAAAGCCATTGTTTTTTTTTGTTTTGTTTTTAAACTCCTGCTTTGAGAGGTTGTTGTCAGAAAACCAAAAGCATTGCAGAGTGGGTGCATCAAACATTGTGCTTGTTCAGCAAAGGATCAGCTGAACAGATATCTACGCCTACATGGAGGGGATCTCTACATAAGAAGGGCAGATGACTTCTGCTGACATGGTGGGTCACTCTCTAGACTCTAAAGGAGCCCACAATAGGATGCCCCGTCCTTTAGACAGTGTATGGACTATCAGAGCGCATGTTTCAATGTTCCAGAAAATGTGCTTTTCCGTCACAATATGCATGTCCTGATGTCCCAATCGACATGTTTCACTGTCCCGTGTCACAGTCTCCATAGACACAGGCTTAGTCCTCCTAACACAATGTCAGCACATTCTCTGGTCTAGTGTTACTGTATTCTCTCCATGTGTCATGGTGCTCTTTCCTTATGTGGATGTATTCCCTGTCAAAATATAGGTCTCCGTGTACCAATCTGAACATATTGACTGCTCCAGTGCGGATGTAACAATTGTGTTTGCGCCTATATCAAACCTGTCCCTGTGGCAGTGTATTGCCTGGCCTGGTGTTTTATGTCTCACGTCCCTGTGTGCTTGTATTCCTGTCCAAGATATATATCTCCATATGTCAAACTCTATACCTCCCCATTTCATTGTCCTTGCCTAGGTGACCCAGTTTCAGCTTGTACCCTATACAGGTGTGCAATTCTCCCTGTCTCAGTGCTTGTGTCACCCTGTTTCAAAGCAGGTGTCTACCCGCCCCAGTGTTAGTGTTTCCTGCTTGTAGTATGTCTCTCTCCATCCGAAAGTATCGGATCCCATGCTCAGTGCCAATGCCTCCTTGTCCCAGTTACCCTGCCATCATAATTCACAACTGTGAAGCACTGATTCCATTCCAGGATATGCATCCCTGTGCTCGAGTGTACCCCACACCTTCTTCTGGCGCCAGTCAGGGACATCTTAAGGATTTTGGGGGCCCTGGGCCAAACATATTTTGGGGGCCCCTGTTCAGAACAGCTTTGAATTTATGATCCAATTTGAGCCCCTGTTTCCCACGCAGTTTCCGCTTCCTCAGCTGCTTTAGCGATCCAGTTTGCATCATAGGCATTAGCCTATATATTCCCGATGCAAACGGACGCACGCAGCTGACAGCGGTAGGATTTAGTGTTTCCTGCCCTGCTACTAGGTTTTTAATACTTTTTAAATTGTATATGTGTGGCTGAATTACTCTGTGCTTTTTAACAATTTCTCCTACCTACGCGCACTTGCACTTTACTTGATTCTGCTTGCCTACACCTCCTTAGCTGCTCCGATTCGCATCTTGCTTTTCCTCCAGTCCTGGTCCGTCGTGGCTGATACGCCGATTGTGCAGAGGGCTGGGGCTCCTCACTTCCGCCCACGCAGTTTCCGCTTCCTCAGGTGCATTAGCGATCCAGTTTGCATCATAGGCATTAGCCTATATATTCCCGATGCAAACGGACGCGCGCAGCTGACAGCGGTAGGATTTAGTGTTTCCTGCCCTGCTACTAGGTTTTTAATACTTTTTAAATTGTATATGTGTGGCTGAATTACTCTGTGCTTTTTAACAATTTCTCCTACCTACGCGCACTTGCACTTTACTTGATTCTGCTTGCCTACACCTCCTTAGCTGCTCCGATTCGCATCTCGCTTTTCCTCCAGTCCAGGTCCGCAACGGCTGATACGCCGATTGTGCGGAGGGCTGGGGCTACTATCGGGCTCCTCACTTCCGCCCATGCAGTTTCTGATTCCTCAGCTGCGTTAGCGATCCAGTTTACATCATAGGCATTAGCCTATATATTCCCGATGCAAACAGATGCGTGCAGCGGGCTTGCCGCTGGCGCGCCAAAATCAAGCCTGTCTGCGCCCGTCAGCGTCCCGGAGGCGTCCGGCGCCGGCCATGCTGCCCAGTTCCCCTCCGGTGAGTTTCTTCCACTATATTACAATAGGGAAAAACTGCTTAGCCTTAGGCGGCTACCATTATGTCAGTGTACAGCGGTTGATCCGAGCCTGGAGGTAGACTTTCGATGCAATAAGTGCAACTGGTCTCTCCTCCAGCCCAGGAAACTCGCACCCAAGATCCTCCCACGCAACAATAAGTGTAAAAACAATAAGAAAACAGAGGACTTAAAGGCCACCCTTTTGAATTGTCGCTCTATGCAAAAGCATGAACCACACATTTATGACCTACTTTTAGATGAACAGCCTGATCTTTTATTTCTCACTGAGACCTGGCTGTCTGAAGCCTCCAACCCTACTATCACCTCGGCCATCCCTACGGGTTATAAAATCCTTAGGAGGGACCGACCGAGTGGGAAGGGGGGCGGTGTCGCCATAATTTACAATCAAAAACTAGACTGCTCTCCCATCCCGATGGAAAACATTGAGGGCGCAGAGTCCTTAGGCTTCCGCTGTACCTTGTCCCCCCATCATAGCATAGCTGGTTTTCTGATTTACAGACCTCCCGGTGCAATTGGAAATTTTATTACTATGCTTAATACAGCCACCACGTCCCTGGCCTTAAAATACAACAACTGCCTTATTCTAGGAGATTTCAATATACATATGGACAATGGAAAGGACCCTCAAACAATTTCCTTGTTGGAGACGCTGCAGGCTTGCAACATGTTTCCATCTATTTCTTCGGCCACCCATGAGAAGGGCCATACCCTAGACCCATATCTTTCACAACTTTGACATATCAGTAAGCCTACCTCTTCCCATTACCTGGTCTGACCACCTCCAATAAAATTCCCAACTCTGCCACAGCCCCTCGGGCTAACGCAGGGCATAGGGTCCCTAATTACAGGACGTTCCATAAAATATCCATCCCGATGTTAGCAGATGTTAGCAGATGCCCTCACCGGAGCTGTCTGGCTGCCCCGACTCGGACGCCCTCTCCGAACCAACATTGGTGCAGCGGTACCGGTTGTTTCCCGCTTCTCAAAGAGATCGGCCCCAAGAGCTCCATGGTTTAACGATTCCCTCAGATCTAACAAAAGAAATTGTAGAAAAATGGAACGGAAATGGCGTAAATCCGATCTACCTGAGAACAGAAAGGTGTATAAAGACACCTTAAAAGCTTATTACATTCTCGTGAAGGCAGCCAAGAAAAACTTCTTTCAAACCAAGATAGAAAATGCCCAAAATAAGAGTAAGGAAATCTTAAGCATAGTTGCATCCTTTACCGCCCCCAAAGCCGGCACAAAGGAAGGGCCATGCACGGAAGAACGGTCTAAGCAAATAGCTCAATTCTTCCACAAAAAGATCTCTGTGATCTAACAAGCCTTCACTGACATCTCAGAGGAAGAACTGACCTTCTACCTTAGTTCTAATAGCAAATTTCACCTCTTGGATCCTCCATCTTTACTAGCTTTCCTGAGTTTCAGCTTGAAGAGTCACTGACCCTTCTCCAAAGCATTAAGTCTGGCTCTCCTACCGACCCATGTCCAGCGAATATCCTGAACCTATTAGCTTCCACCATAAACCCCACGGTAAACCAGCTCATTAACCCCTTCGATGCTTATGACGAGCTGGACTCGTCATGGCACACAGTGGTCGTGTGCTCATGACGAGTCCAGCTCGTCATAAGAACCACCCACGGGGGAAGCGCTGGCGCTCCCCCCGTGGGAATCCGATCGTTGTTTTTTTTGGGGGGAAGGCAGGGGAAGGGCTTCCCCTGCCTCCCCCGCACCCCCCTCAATGACGTCATTGGGGGTTTCCCTTTGTTCCCCGACGTGCTGGAAGCCATTTGCTTCCAGCGCGTCGGGGAATAAGGTGAGTTTTGGCTCCGGGGGGGGGGTGTGAAACAAAAGCGGCCTGGAGGGAAAGGAAAGGGTTTTCCTTTCCCCCGATGCCTCTTTTGTGCATTCCTGCTGCACGATCATGCGATCGTGCAGCAGGAATGCCCACTAGACACCAGGGAATTTCTTTTTTTTTTTTTTTTTTAAATGTCTAAATACTGTTTTGGGGAGCGGCCCCTTGGGCAAGGGTCGCTCCCCTTTTGGGGGCCATATGTTTTTGGTGCTCTGCCCCCCCCTTGAATCGGGTTACCCATGGAGCGCAATATGGCAGGGTGATGGCAAGTGTTGTGCACTGGCCTGGCAGGTTCCTGGCAGTGCATACACCACCCCCCCGTGTGTGGCAGCCTGGGCTGAAACAGCTTCCGGGCACACACATGTGCATGATATAGAGGTATACTGCAATAAGTGGCACTCAGAACACAATGAAGAGCGAACTAGAGGGGGCTGAGAGTGAAAGTATAGTGTCTTTGGAAGAGAAGAGATTTGAGGTCAGCTTTGAAGATCCGGGTAGAGGAGGTGGCACGGAGCAATGGGGGAAGCGATTCTCACCGGATTGCGCCATCGATCTTTCCCTTTTGAAGACGGGGGTGCGCAAGCAGAAGCTTTTCCGCATTGCGAGCCACCGGACAATTTCAATTTATTCGCCAGGTAACGAGGGGAGGACGTGTGTAAGGCTTTGTGTGTGATGCAGGCAGTTTTGTAAATAGATCTTGCCTCGATCGGAAGCCATCGAAGAGAGGACAGGATAGGAGTGACGTGGTCGCTTCGTTTAGACCCTGAAATGAAGCGAGCTGCTGAATGGAGGATGGATTTGAGAGGGGAGAGGTGGAATTTGGGTAGGCTCGTCAGAAGAGAATTGCAATAATCCAGTCTTGAGAGAACCAGAGATTGTACTAAGGTTTTTAAGTCTTTCTCCGGGAAGAACCGACGGATCCCCCATAGAAGGTGCAACTGGTAACGTGCGTTCTTAGCAATAGAGTTGATGTGGGAGATTAGCTTGAGTCTTTTGTCAAGAATGACACCTAGGGATTTAGCGCTGTCGACAATGATGGGTTTGTTGTTGAGTAGGTTCAGCTGATCCATCCAAGATTGAACAGGAGGAGGTGAGAGAGAGGTAGAGAGGAGGAGGAATTCAGTTTTGGCGGGATTCAGCATGAGTTGGTGAGCTAACATCCAGTTGTAAATAGAGTTGAGAGTAGAGTTGAGTAGTGAGAGATCGTGTGCGGAAGATAAAGGTATCTTCCCACTAGTCCACCAGGCATTTATTTGTGGAGAGTGACCCCTTGGGTGGCAGAATAGCAGTATGTTTTAGGCCCATCTGCCCCCAAGGAGGGCAGAAGCCACTAGACACCAGGGTTTTTTTAATTTTTGTGTTGGGGAGTGGCCAAAAGGGCAAGGGTTGCTCTTTACGGGAGTGAATATTTTATTTATACTCTTTGGCCCACCTACCCCTTAGCTTGGCTGGTGGATTGTGTGTGGACTGATGCATTATTTGCATATGTGATTGTAATGTTTTTTTCTCCTTTTATTCTAGTGTAAAGCTTTTGATTCCTGTTTGCGGTTTCGGCAGTGGTTGTTCTGCAGTTTTGCGTAATTGCATTTATTTGGTAAGAAAATATTTTTGTTGTGTGTACTCCAAATGAGTATTATTGTCATGCATGAATGAATTTTTTGTAAGTGTGTCATAATGGCAGCATATTTGTTAGTGTTCAGAGCATGAAATTCTTTGCGATGTTTTGCATTGTCTTATGTGTAATTTTTTTCTTCTTTTTTAGTGGGATATTGTTGATCCTTACTGTGTCTGTGCAGAGTAGGTGTGGTGAGTCTAGCTGCTTCTGTCACGTGAGTGGTATAGTGTTGGAGTATATAGGTCTTTGTGATAAAGCTACATTTTGTTTATTTCTTTTTTACAAAGGGTTTGTTGTTGTTGACTTGTTTGACAAGTAACCTTTATTAGTAAGCATTATGGCTAGCCGTAGAATTACTGCTCAGCAGGTGGTTGGTTTGCTTCTTGAATCTTCCTCTGAGCAGGATTATGAGACTGACAGTGCGTCTGAGGGAGAGGAGGGAGGGGAAGATTCAGGCAGTGAGTTTTCTCTCCACATGGAATCATCGGATGATGAAGGTACTCTCAGTGCAGATGAAGTGCCTGATTTAGAGGAGGATACTACTGTGCCGATGGTGCAAGAGGCATCTGGATTGCAGCCTGGGGCTGCTAGGCTTCCTACTGGAAGTGCTGGACTCTGGGTTGATCCAAACATGGTGCAGCCGGTGTTGCCTGCCTTTAGTGGTTATGCAGGGTGTAGAGTGGATTGTGAACATTATTTGCCTATACAGTATTTTCAGTTGTTTATGGATGATGTATTTTTGGGTGAGATTGTTGAGCAGACTAATTTGTATGCTGAACAGTTTTTGAGGGACAACAGTGCCAGACTTAGGCCCCATTCTAGAGCTACCCGGTGGAGTCCCACAAATCTGGAAGAGATGAAGAAGTTTTTGGGTTTGACTTTTTGATGGGTTTGATAAGGAAGCCGTCCATGGGCTCATATTGGTCTACCAGTCCCTTGATGGCAACGGCCATATTTCCTGCAGTTATGACTCGTGATCGGTATTTACTTTGCTTCGGATGCTGCATTTTGTTGATAATGGTTTGGCGTTGCCACGAGATCACCCTGAATGTTACCGTCTTTTTAAGATTCGGCCTGTTCTTGATCACTTTGTAGATCGATTTTCAGAGATCTATACTCCAGGGAAAGAAATATCTATTGATGAGTCTTTGGTCCTGTTCAAGGGCCGTTTGTTTTTAGGCAGTACATTCCTAGCAAGAGGGCACGCTATGGAATTAAGCTGTATATGTTGTCTGAGAGTAGGACAGGATATGTTTTTAATTTGCGTGTGTACACTGGTAGGGATTCCACTATTACCACCCCTGGTTGTCCGTCCACTTTTGGAGTTTCAGAGAAAATTGTGTGGGATCTTGCTAGAGGACTGTTTAACAGAGGGCACCATTTGTACCTTGATAACTTCTACACTGCTGTGCAATTGTTTAAGGAATTGTTCAAAGTGGACACTTTGCTTATGGCACAATCCGCTCTAACCGTAAAGGTTATCCAAAGAGCTTGTTTGCAAAAACTTCAGAGGGGACAGTGCAGTGCCTTGCCTAGTGAGGAACTGCTAGCTGTGAAATTTGTGGACAGGAGGGATGTGTACATGCTGACTACCATCCATGATGAGAGTACTTCACCTGTGGCTGTTTGGGGTCAGATTGCTGAAGTGCGCAAACCTGTGTGCATTTTAGACTACAATAAGCACATGGGTGGTGTTGATAGAGTAGATCAGAGGTTGGAACCTTACACTGCTATTCGTAAGGCTTACATTTGGTATAAGAAGTTGGCCATCCATCTCTTCAATTTAGCAACTTTCAATGCTTTTGTTGTGTGCAAGGAGTGTTCTCCTGCGTCAAAGTTGACTTTTGTTCAGTTTCAGCAGTCTGTCATAGGCAGCCTTGTTGTTGTGGAACAGGCAAGTGTTCCTAGAGTTGGAGTGGTGGAGGATGTGGCTCGATTGAAAGATCGCCACTTTCCTGATCACATTCCTCCTACACCCTCAAAAGACTTTCCCACTAGGAGATGTAGAGTCTGTTGGCGAAGAGGTACGCGGAAGGAGACTCGTATGTACTGCCCTGAGTGTCCTTCTAACCCTGGGCTGTGTGCCCCTGCTTGTTATAGAGCGTACCACAAGCAAAGAATTATTGGGAGCAACCATGAGTGGTAAAGTGAACTGCCTGGTCTGTAATGTTTAAGAATTGTTGTTCTGTTTCAAGGTTGGCATTAGTGCAATGTATTTAGTTTCTGATTTTGTGTTAGTAGATTTGTATCTATTTGCAATTTGTTTGTGTTTTCTTTTTTGTATAAAAAAATCCTAAATGTGATGTTGGTGTGTGTAGGCTGGTGCTTGGCTGGCGGTGTGCGTGGAGTGGCGCTTGGCTGGCGGTGTGCGTGGAGTGGCGTCAGCTGGCGGTGTGCGTGAGTGGCTCTTGGCTGGCGGTGTGCGTGAGTGGCACTTGGCTGGCGGTGTGCGTGAGTGGCGCTTGGCTGGCGGTGTGCGTGGAGTGGCGCTTGGCTGGCGGTGTGCGTGGAGTGGCGCTTGGCTGGCGGTGTGCGTGGAGTGGCGCTTGGCTGGCGGTGTGCGTGGAGTGGCGCTTGGCTGACGGTGTGCGTGGACTGGCGCTCGGCTGGCAGTGTGTGAGTAGTGACTTGCTGCTGGTCACTACACACACTGCTAGCCGAGCGACACTCCACGCAATCCATCAGCTTGTGTGGTTGCTGTGTTAGGAATGTGGGCGTGTGAAAGTGATGGGCCCTTGAATGGCGCTGTCTGCTGGTGTGAGTGTTGTAATGTGATGGGCCCGCGGCTGGTGGTGTGAATGGTTTTGTATTTGTCACACGTATGAAAGGTGTATGAATGGCCTGTAAAGAGGTTGGTGCCTTGTCGTGGCTTTACAGCTCACGAGCTGTGAGTCAATGGCTCAGTTTCTCGTCCTTTCAATTATTAACAGTGCATTTCATTTTTGTGAAATCACTTGTTAATACAATTGTATATACTGAACCATCACTCACCCTCGTGCCAAATCCAACCAGTATGTGTGTGTGCTTGAGGATTAGATGGCTGTGCAGTAATATTTTTTTTTGTCTTTCTCAAGCAGGGTGTACCTTGTCCCTTTTTGTGAATGTTGTAATGTGTTTGTTTCTGGTGCTCTGGTGGTGTGAATGGTCTTGTGTGTATCACGTATGAAAGGTGTGTGAATGGCCTGTAAAGCGGTTGGGGCCTTGACGTGGCTTTACAGCTCACGAGCTGCGAGTCACTGGTTCAGTTTTTTGTCCTTTCAATTATTGACAGTGCAATTCATTTTTGTGAAACCTCTTGTTAATAAAATTGTATATACTGAACCATCACTTGCCCTCGTGCCAAATCCAACCAGTATGTGTGTGTGCTTGAGGAATAGATGGCTGTGCAGTAATCTTTGTCTTTTTAGTCTGTCTGCCAAGGTGTACATTCCGTCTAAGAATAACCTAACAACTGTAGATATTGTCGTAAACGAAACACCCATGGGAGTACATGGTGATATCTCTCTTGTGGATCCCAACAAGTTATGGTACCCACAATGTCCTGCAAACCTCAAAATGTCTGTCAGATTTTCCTGCAATATTGTGCCAAAATTTTCACGCTGCAGAAATAAACACATTATCTCAAAATGACCTGGTTTTGCAAGGGGTCACCTGGGTTTTGGCCCAGGCTCGCGGCCACATAGGCCAAACCACACATTTCTGAAACGTAGCACGGATTCAGGGAGGTATGGCTTGCATGGATCCCCCAACGTTTCTTACCCAAAATCCCTGCAAACCTGACATTTTGCTGAAAAATCCCTTTTACACACATTTGTGTGGTAAAGCTGTAGCATCACCGGGCTGACACAAATTTCTACCACCCAGCGTCCCCCAGGTCTCCCGATAAAATGGTGCCTCACTCGGGTGGGAGGCCCAGGTACCGCGACAGGCAAGGGCCCAAACCGTAGTGAGGCGACATCAAGTTGCCTATCTCAAACCACCTGGTTTGCAAGGGGGTCACCTGGGTTTTGGCCCTGTGCTCGGCGGCCATCTAGGAAACCACCAAACCCACATTTCTGAAAAGTAGACACCCGAGAGCTTCCAGGAGGTATGGCTTGCGTGGATCCCCAACGTTTCCTTACCCAGAATCCCTGCAAACCTCAATTTTAGCTGAAAAACACTTTTTCACACATTTTTGTGTGGAAAGTGTGGCATCACTGGCCTCACACAAATTTCCTACCACCCAGCGTTCCCCCAGGTCTCCCGATAAAAATGGTGCCTCACTTGTGTGGGAGGCCCAAGTACTCAGCGACAGGCAAGGGCCCAAAACATTTTGATAGGCAATGTTGATGTTGCCTCAAAACGTTTTGTGTCCTTGCATGTCACGGGTACTTGGGCCTCCCACACAAGTGAGGTACCATTTTATCGGGAGACCTGGGGGAACGCTGGGTGGTAGGAAATTTGTGTGAGGCCAGTGATGCCACACTTTCCACACAAAAATGTGTGAAAAATTGATTGTTTCAGCTAAAATTGAGGTTTGCAGGGGATTCTGGGTAAGGAAACGTTGGGGGATCCACGCAAGCCATACCTCCCTGGAAGCCCCGGGTGTCTACTTTTCAGAAATGTGTGGGTTTGGTAGGTTTCCCTAGATGGCCGCCGAGCACGGGGCCAAAGACCCAGGTGACCTTGCAAAACCAGGTGGTTTTGAGATAGGCAATTTTGATGTCGCCTCACTACGCTTTGGGCCCTTGCCTGTCGCGGGTACTTGGGCCTCCACACAAGTGAGGCACCATTTTTATCGGGAGACCTGGGGGAACGCTGGGTGGTGGGAAATTTGTGTGAGGCCAGTGATGCCACACTTTCCCACACAAAATGTGTGAAAAAGTGATTTTTTTCAGCTAAAAGTGAGGTTTGCAGGGGATTCTGGTAAGGAAACGTTGGGGGATCCACGCAAGCCATACCTCCCTGGAAGCCCCCGGGTGTCTACTTTTCAGAAATGTGTGGGTTTGGTAGGTTTCCTAGATGGCCGCCGAGCACGGGGCCAAAGACCCAGGTGACTCCCGCTTGCAAAACCAGGTGGTTTTGAGATAGGCAATTTTGATGTCGCCTCACTACGTTTTGGGCCCTTGCCTGTCGCGGGTACTTGGGTCTCCCACACAAGTGAGGCACCATTTTTATCGTGAGACCTGGGGGAACGCTGGGTGGTGGGAAATTTGTGTGAGGCCAGTGATGCCACACTTTCCCACACAAAAATGTGTGAAAAAAGTGATTTTTTTCAGCTAAAAGTGAGGTTTGCAGGGGATTCTGGGTAAGGAAACGTTGGGGGATCCACGCAAAGCCATACCTCCCTGGAAGCCCCCGGGTGTCTACTTTTCAGAAATGTGTGGGTTTGTAGGTTTCCCTAGATGGCCGCCGAGCACGGGGCCAAAGACCCAGGTGACTCCGCTTGCAAAACCAGGTGGTTTTGAGATAGGCAATTTTGATGTCGCCTCACTACGCTTTGGGCCCTTGCCTGTCGCGGGTACTTGGGCCTCCCACACAAGTGAGGCACCATTTTATCGGGAGACCTGGGGGAACGCTGGGTGGTGGGAAATTTGTGTGAGGCCAGTGATGCCACACTTTCCCACACAAAAATGTGTGAAAAAGTGATTTCTTTCAGCTAAAAGTGAGGTTTGCAGGGATTCTGGGTAAGGAAACGTTGGGGGATCCACGCAAGCCATACCTCCCTGGAAGCCCCCGGGTGTCTACTTTTGCAGAAATGTGTGGGTTTGGTAGGTTTCCCTAGATGGCCGCCGAGCACGGGGCCAAAAACCCAGGTGACCCCCCTTGCAAAACAAGGTGGTTTTGAGATAGGCAATTTTGATGTCCCTTCACTACGTTTTGGGCCCTTGCCTGTCGCGGGTACTTGGGCCTCCCACACAAGTGAGGCACCATTTTTATCGGGAGACCTGGGGAACGCTGGGTGGTAGGAAATTTGTGTGAGGCCAGTGATGCCACACTTTCCCACACAAAATGTGTGAAAAAAGTGATTTTTTCAGCTAAAATTGAGGTTTGCAGGGATTCTGCAAGGAAAGGTTGGGGGATCCATGCAAGCCATACCTCCCTGGAAGCCCCCGGGTGTCTACTTTTCAGAAATGTGTGTGTTTGGTAGGTTTCCCTAGGTGCCGGCAGAGCTAGGGTTCACAAACTACATCTAGGCACTTTGCCAAAATAGGGTCATTTTTCACTGCGAAATTGAGGTGTGACCACGTTGCGTTTTGCGCCGTTTCCTGTCGCAGGCACTAGGCCGACCCACACAAGTGAGGTACCATTTTTCTCAGAAGACTTTGGGGAACGCGGGGTGGGCGGAAATTTGTGGATCCACGCAGATTCCAGAACTTTCCACCACAGAAATGTGGGGAAAATGTGGTTTTTTTGACAATTGTTTAGGTTTGCAAGGGATTCTGGGTAACAGAACCTGGTGGGAGGCAGTCCAGTCACCCCATCCTGGATTCCCCTGGGTGTCTAGTTTTCAAAAATGTATAGGTTTGCTAGGTTTCCTAGGTGCCGGCAGAGCTAGGGTTCAAAAACTACAGCTAGGCACTTTGCCAAAAAAGGGTCATTTTTCACTGCGAAATTGAGGTGTGACCACGCTTGCGCTTTGCGCCGTTTCCTGTCGCAGGCACTAGGCCGACCCACACAAGTGAGGTACCATTTTTCTAGTAAGACTTTGGGGAACGCGGGTGGGTGGAAATTTGTGCATCCACGCAGATTCCAGAACTTTCCACCACAGAAATGTGGGGACAATTTGGTTTTTTGACACTTTTTTATGTTTGCAAGGGATTCTGGGTAACAGAACCTGGTGGGAGGCAGTCAAGTCACCCCATCCTGGATTCCCCTGGGTGTCTAGTTTTCAAAAATGTATAGGTTTGCTAGGTTTCCTAGGTGCCGGCAGAGCTAGGGTTCAAAACTACACCTAGGCACTTTGCCAAAAAGGGTCATTTTTCACTGCGAAATTGAAGTGTGACCACGTTGCGTTTTGCGTCGTTTCCTGTCGCAGGCACTAGGCCGACCCACACAAGTGAGGTACCATTTTTCTCATAAGACTTTGGGGAACACGGGGTGGGTGGAAATTTGTGGATCCACGCAGATTCCAGAACTTTCCACCACAGAAATGTGGGGAAAATGTGTTTTTTTGACAATTGTTTAGGTTTGCAAGGGATTCTGGGTAACAGAACCTGGTGGGAGGCAGTCAAGTCACCCCATCCTGGATTCCCTGGGTGTCTAGTTCTCAAAAATGTATAGGTTTGCTAGGTTTCCCTAGGTGCCGGCAGAGCTAGGGTTCAAAACTACAGCTAGGCACTTTGCTAAAAAGGGTCATTTTTCACAGCGAAATTGAGGTGTGACCACGTTGCGCTTTGCGCCGTTTCCTGTCGCAGGCACTAGGCCGACTCCACACAAGTGAGGTACCATTTTCTCGTAAGACTTTGGGAACGCGGGGTGGGTGGAAATTTGTGGATCCACGCAGATTCCAGAACTTTCCACCACAGAAATGTGGGGAAAATGTGGTTTTTGGACAATTTTTAGGTTTGCAAGGGATTCTGGGTAACAGAACCTGGTGGGAGGCAGTCAAGTCACCCCATCCTGGATTCCCTGGGTGTCTAGTTTTCAAAAATGTATAGGTTTGCTAGGTTTCCCTAGGTGCCGGCAGAGGTAGGGTTCAAAACTACAGCTAGGCACTTTGCCAAAAGGGTCATTTTTCACTGCGAAATTGAGGTGTGACCACGCTGCGTTTTGCGCCGTTTCCTGTCATAGGCACTAGGCCGACTCACACAAGGGGGGTACCATTTTTCTCGTAAGACTTTGGGGAACGCGGGGTGGGTGGAAATTTGTGGATCCACACAGATTCCAGAACTTTCCACCACAGAAATGTGGGGAAAATGTGGTTTTTTGGACAATTTTTTAGGTTTGCAAGGGATTCTGGGTAACAGAACCTGGAGGGAGGAAGTCAAGTCACCCCATCCTGGATTGCCCTGGGTGTCTAGTTTTCAAAAATGTATAGGTTTGCTAGGTTTCCCTAGGTGCCGGCAGAGCTAGGGTTCAAAACTACACCTAGGCACTTTGCCAAAAAGGGTCATTTTTCACTGCGAAATTGAAGTGTGACCACGTTGCGCTTTGCGTCGTTTCCTGTCGCAGGCACTAGGCCGACCCACACAAGTGAGGTACCATTTTTCTCATAAGACTTTGGGGAACACGGGGTGGGTGGAAATTTGTGGATCCACGCAGATTCCAGAACTTTCCACCACAGAAATGTGGGGAAAATGTGTTTTTTGGGATAATTTTTTAGGTTTGCAAGGGATTCTGGGTAACAGAACCTGGTGGGAGGCAGTCAAGTCACCCCATCCTGGATTCCCCTGGGTGTCTAGTTTTCAAAAATGTATAGGTTTGCTACGTTTCCCAGGTTTCCCTAGGTGACGGCAGAGGTAGGGTTCAAAAACTACAGCCAGGCACTTTGCCAAAAAAGGGTCATTTTTCACTGCGAAATTGAGGTGTGACCACGTTGCGTTTTGCGCCGTTTCCTGTCGCAGTCACTAGGCCGAGCCACACAAGTGAGGTACCATTTTTCTCGTAAGACTTTGGGGAACACGGGGTGGGTGGAAATTTGTGGATCCACGCAGATTCCAGAACTTTCCACCACAGAAATGAGGGGAAAATGTTTTTTTTTTTTACAATTATTGAGGTTTGCAAGGGATTCTGGGTAACAGAACCTGATGGGAGGCAGTCAAGTCACCCCATCCTGGATTCCCCTGGGTGTCTAGTTTTCAAATATGTATAGGTTTGCTAGGTTTCCCTAGGTGCCGGCAGAGCTAGGGTTCAAAAACTACACCTACGCACTTTGCAAAAAAAGGGTAATTTTTCATTGTGAAAATGTGTTCTACGTCCACGTTGCATTTTGAGCCATTTCCTGTTGTGGGCACAAGGGCTACCCACACAAGTGAGGTACCATTTTTATCGGGAGACTTAGGGTAACACAGAATTGTAGAGCAACTGTTATTACCTATTGACTTTCGATGCATTTCTGCCTTCCAAATGAAAAACAATGTGTAAAAATAAGTCATTTTGAAAAATGACCTATAATTCTCATGCTAGTATGGGTACTCCCAATTTCGGAAATGTGCAAATATCTACTGTTTCTAAAATCTACATTTTGTTCCCATTTCAGAAATACATAGGTGTCTTTCATAACAATTTTTCCATGTATACATTTTCCCAAAATAATTGCTATATACCCGGTACATAATAAAAACCATTCCAAGATGCTGCTCAGTTATTGGCTCTGGGTTCGTCGGGTTCTTGGTGAACCTACAAGTCCTATATATCCCCACAACCAGAAAGGTCCAGCGGATATAACGGTATATTGCTTTCAAATAGCTGTCATAATTAGAAGAAGTTACAGGTGAAAACGTTGACACAAATGGCTGTTTTTTTCAACTAATTTTCAATTTTTCCTTCATTTAACTGTTAGTTTCTATAAGAAAACTTTAAGGATCTACACAAATGACCCCTTGCTGAATTCAGAATTTTGTCTACTTTTCAGAAATGTATGGCTTTTCAGGATCCATTATTGGTTTCATACCCATTTCTACCATTAACTGGAAGGAGGTTGAAAGCACAAAAATAGCAAAAATAGGCTATGTCCCAGAAAAATGCAAAACTGTGTAAAAAAGTTGGTTTTCTGACAAAAGTCTGCTTGTCCCTGAAATCTGAGAAGATGGTGATTTCAGCACCACAACCCTTTTTTGATGCCATTTGCAGGAAAAACAAGACGCTTTCATCTGTAGCCCTTTTTCGCATTTTTCCCCAAAAAAACAAAATGTTGCTGTATTTTGGCTAATTTCTGGGTCCCTCCAAGGGAATCCACAAACCCTGGGTACCTTTACAATCCCCATGATGTTAGAAAAAAGGACGCAAATTTGGCGTGGATACCTTATGTGGTCAAAAGTTACAGGGGCCTAAGCCCGCACTATCCCAAATAGCCAAAAAAAGGCTTAGCACAGGGGGGGAAAAGGCCTAGCAGCGAAGGGGTTAATGTTTCCCTCTCCTCAGGCAACATGCCGAAATTATGGAAGAATGCTAATATTCTTCCACTGATAAAAAAGGCTAACGCCAAACCGACGGACCCTGTCAACTACAGGCCAATCTCCCTTCTTCCGGCCCTCTCTAAAGTATTAGAGAAGCATGTAAACAATGCCCTCCAAAAACACATTGAAGATGGGAAGCTCCTTCATGAGTCCCAATCCGGTTTTAGGGCTAACTACAGTACGGAGTCAACTCTGCAGGAAGTGACTGAATTTCTCAAGGGTAAGCTGGACCAGGGAGGCAAGGCTGTTCTGATACTGCTCGATCTGTCGGCGGCCTTCGATACGGTCCCACATGAGAGGCTCCTGGAGAGACTTGCTAACATCGGCTTGGGGGGGACCGCCTTAATGTGGATGTCATCCTTCTTGGCAAATAGATCTCAGGACATCTGGCTCCCCCCTTTCTCGTCCCCGGTTCCGGCCATGAATGTAGGTGTCCCTCAGGGCTCCATTCTCAGTCCTACCCTTTTTAATATATATCTATCCCCCCTTGCATTTCTGGTAGAGGAAGAGGGCGCCAAAATAGTTTCCTATGCTGATGACACTCAGCTGATTTTTACATGTGAAAAAGGAACAGACTTTGACGGGGCAATGATTAGGTCTTGCCTCACAAAGGTTTTTAACTGGCTTAAGACCAATCAGCTGAAGTGCAATCCTGACAAAACTGAAGTTGTTTTCTTTGGGAATCCAGAAACGCCTGACTGGAGCTCTTGGTGGCCAAAAGATCTGCCACCCCCGCCCGCGGAAAAGGAGAAAGTAAAAAACATAGGAATTGTCAGACAAAACACTCTCCATGCACTTTCAAATCCAAAATCTAACTGGCGCTTGCTTGGACATACTCCGGATGCTAAAAAAATTCCTGCCACTGTTACCGCTTGAGAGCAGAAAGATCGTGGTGCAGGCTCTGGTGACATCAAAGCTTGACTATGTCAACAGCTTGTACCTCGGTCTTCCCAAATCCCTTATCCAGCACCTACAAGTGGTACAAAACGCGGTGGCCAGAGCCATCCTGCGACCTAAACCCAGATCTAGTATGACCCCTATTCTTAAGTCTCTACACTGGCTCTGCATAAAAGAACGGATCGACTTCAAAGCGATGACCATCTTCTTTAAAGCTTTCCACGGCTTAGGAGCCGGCTACCTAAATAAGTGCGTTAATCACTACACAACATCTAGACGCCTAAGATCTTCCAATGCCGACCTGGCCATCGTGCCTAAAATATGCTGTGCCCGCACTGGATTAAACCCAGATCAGTTGACTGGGGGTGAGTGCTTGCAATGTTCAACACTCCGTCCATCATCCCTTTGGTTTTGCATTGTTCGCCCTAAGTTGGCAGGGTATGCCCAGACGTGGGTCCCTTGCTCACTTTGCCCCTGGATTCAAGATAGCCTGGCTGATGAGGGCTGTGAGCCCGAAACCGGTACCAGGATGCTTGTTTCCGGTCCAGGGAAGACATGGCTTGGCAGTTCGGGCTGGACTGTTCCCATGAGCCACAGGGTCAGACTGATTTGCATATGGCCATGTCTGAACTGGGGTGGTGGAGTGAGCTAAAGAATGATGATGGATTAAACCCAGATCAGTTGACTGGGGGTGAGTGCTTGCAATGTTCAACACTCCGTCCATCATCCCTTTGGTTTTGCATTGTTCGCCCTAAGTTGGCAGGGTATGCCCAGACGTCGGTCCCTTGCTCACTTTGCCACTGGATTCAAGATAGCCTGGCTGATGAGGGCTGTGAGCCCGAAACCGGTACCAGGATGCTTGTTTCCGGTCCAGGGAAGACATGGCTTGGCAGTTCAGGCTGGACTGTTCCCATGAGGAACAGGGTCAGACTGATTTGTATATGGCCATGTCTGAACTGGGGTGGCGGAGTGAGCTAAAGAATGATGATGGATTAAACCCAGATCAGTTGACTGGGGGTGAGTGCTTGCAATGTTCAACACTCCGTCCATCATCCCTTTGGTTTTGCATTGTTCGCCCTAAGTTGGCAGGGTATGCCCAGACGTGGGTCCCTTGCTCACTTTGCCACTGGATTCAAGATAGCCTGGCTGATGAGGGCTGTAAGCCCGAAACCGGTACCAGGATGCTTATTTCCGGTCCAGGGAAGACATGGCTTGGCAGTTCGGGCTGGACTGTTCCCATGAGGCACAGGGTCAGGCTGATTTGCATATGGCCATGTCTGAACTGGGGTGGCGGAGTGAGCTAAAGAATGATGATGGATTAAACCCAGATCAGTTGACTGGGGGTGAGTGCTTGCAATGTTCAACACTCCGTCCATCATCCCTTTGGTTTTGCATTGTTCGCCCTAAGTTGGCAGGGTATGCCCAGACGTGGGTCCCTTGCTCACTTTGCCACTGGATTCAAGATAGCCTGGCTGATGAGGGCTGTGAGCCCGAAACCGGTACCAGGATGCTTGTTTCCGGTCCAGGGAAGACATGGCTTGGCAGTTCGGGCTGGACTGTTCCCATGAGGCACAGTGTCAGACTGATTTGCATTTGGCCATGTCTGAACTGGGGTGGCGGAGTGAGCTAAAGAATGATGATGGATTAAACCCAGATCAGTTGACTGGGGGTGAGTGCTTGCAATGTTCAACACTCCGTCCATCATCCCTTTGGTTTTGCAGTGCCCGCACTGGAGGCAGATCCCTCAGCTTTCTAGGCGCAAAATTGTGGAATAGACTCCCTGAGTCTCTGAGACTAACCACAGACCTACTCTCTTTCAGGAAGAACTTAAAAACCTGGCTTTTTAATAACTGATGGGTTTTTTACGCACGTTTTCCTCCCCCTGTCATGCGCCAGGACACTCTAGTCTGAGTAGCTGCACGCTTTATTAAATACACTATTTCATTTCATTAGGTCCCTGACAGTGCAAAGGAACACTCGTCCAAATTCCAAGGGCCTTATTTATGAGGCCTTGCTTCACTTTTATGCCGCCGGTGCGTCACTTTTTGTGACGCACTGGCAGCGTAAAAAATGTGCCATGTTGAGCCCTATTTACAAAGTGATGCATCTCGGCAGATGCGTCCCTTTGTAAACTCCTGCACCACATTATACCTGCGCCAGGTATAATGTATGCAGGGTGGGTGTTCCCCCGCAAAAATCCTCGTAGAAGTGGCGCATTGAAATCTATGAGAACTCAGTGCACCACTTCTAGGACGCCATTGCGTCAATATCTTACACCTGCCTCACAGTAGGCGTAAGACTGATGCAGGCCCTTTCACATGGGGCTTGCCCCATGTGAAAGGACACATTGCTGGAGTTGCGTCTATTTTAAGACACACCCCAGCAATGCATCACTTTATGCCTACAGATACGTCAGAAATACTGACGTATCTGTAACTCCTCTGCGACATGATGCGTCATACAGTAAATATGACGCATCCATGATGTCGCAAGGAGGGCGCACTAGAAGTGACGCATCCCTGTTTTCACACAGCGATGCATCACTTCTCATAAATAAGGCCCTAAATGTGTCTACATCTAATATTCAGGGATAGTTATGTGTGTTTTCAATATTATAACACAGCAGCAGCTCACCAATATTACTGCAGACAATCTCTGTGACGCCCTCCCATTTCTTATATGTTAGGCCTTGTTTTGATCTAAAAGAATCTTTTTTATGTATATTGCATGAAACAAACAACATTTTCTCTGCAAAGTGGCTGTACTAGACTCTCACACATCAGGTACATAAAAAATAAATTAAAGGAAAACAGTATTTAAAACAATCTGTTTAAGAAATATTCAAGGTCATTAGGGCAAAACTCTAGAGAACGGAGCCGACTCTGTCAGGGGGCCCCCTGAAAGGCTGGGGCCCTGGGCCAGAGCCCACTTTGCCCATGTATTAAAACGTCTCTGGCGCCAGTGTGTTCCCCTGACTCTGTGTTGGCTTCTTTTCTTTCAGTTTTATATTTCTCCATTCCCCAGATGTTTAACACCCCCTGCCTGAGTGTTGCCCTAATTGTGTCAGTGAATCACCTGCCTAAGTGCCAGTATTATGCCTGTCGTACGTCATCATATTTCTTGTATCATTATGTCTTCATGTTTGCAGGGATATGTGTTTCTGTCCTAATATACATCTCTTCAAAAGTGTCCCATTTACTGTAAAATGGCTAGGTTTGTTTTAGAATAGATACATGTTGTAGTTTGCCAGTGTATGCTCCCCCACGTCCCAGCACACCAGTCACCTTCTCCCACCGTCTGCATCTCCCTGTCTCGGGTTATGTTTCTTCTTGCCCTGAAAGCATACCAATCCTTGCCTCAGTGTTCGTCTATTCTTCATTCCAGTGTAGGTGCATTTACTGCCTTGTGCGGCGTATTCGCGATTGCAGCAGATGTGTTCCATTGTCCCCGCTCAAGCGTCATTGTATTTCCTGTTCCATTGTCCCCACTCAAGCGTCATTGTATTTCCTGTTCCATTGTCCCCACTCAAGTGTCATTGTATTTCCTGTTCCATTGTCCCCACTCAAGCGTCATTGTACTTCCTGTTCCATTGTCCCAGCTCAAGCGTCATTGTACTTCCTGTTCCATTGTCCCCGCTCAAGCGTCATTGTACTTCCTGTTCCATTGTCCCAACTCAAGCGTCCTTGTATTTCATGGTCCATTGTCCCCGCTCAAACGTCATTGCATTGTCCCCGCTGAGGCATTTCATGGTCCATTGTCCCCACTCAAGCGTCCTTGTATTTCCTGTCTCAGTGTCCTTGTAATACCAGATAAAGTAAACCAGTCTTTAATCTCTGTTTATGCGTCTCCCTGCCCCCCTGTGAGCCCTGCCCTACTGTCAGTGTCAGTATAAGCCCTAGCCAAGAGCACCTGCCCCTCGTGTCTCCGTTTATCTGCCCCTTTGCCTGTCAGTGTATCACTGTTCCAATATAGATGTCCTAGTGAGTGTCTCACTGCCCCAGTTAGTCATGTCAGAATTCATTTCAGAATGTTATTCTATCTTAATGTTGCTCTTGCATTTTTGTTGAATCCCCAGCCTACCTGTCGTCCAATCCCAATGCATGCTGTTAGATCCTAGGGACAGTGCAGTCCCTATCCCAGGGACAGAGCACTCTTGACTCCCTTGTCAGTGTATTACCTGCCCTGGAGTAGGCGTCTCCCTGTTCCGTAGTCCAAGCCTCTCCTGTCACATGTAGGTGCTGCCCTATCCAAGTGTCAGAGTATTCCCTCGATTAGTCAATGTGTCTGGTTCCTTCCTCAGTGCAAATGCTTACCCGTGACCATTCCAAAGTTGCCCATGTTTGTTTCTTAAGGGTTGATACGCTTATGTTCCTGTGTATGCGTCACCCTGTCATTAACCAGGAACGTCCACGTGCCAGTGTGAGTGTATTCTGTGCCCCTGGATAGGTGCATCCTCTGCCACACTGTACAGTTTACTCATGAAATGACTGGCTCGGTGTTAGACTTGGCATCTTTTGGCGTGTTTCCCCTGACTTTTTGCTTTCTGACCTCCCGGTTTTGACTCTGTTTTTGCTGGTGTGATGATTCTGCGCACTTTCCTCACTGCGGTCCAGTGGGAAAGTGCAAGTGCTCCTGTATAAAATGTGTTATGGATTGGTGTTTCCATGATTGGCCTATTTGGTTTATGTGTCAGTCCCTTGTAAAGTGCACTGCGAGTGCCAGGGCCTATAGACCAAATGCTGTTGGTGGGCTGCAGCACTGGATTGTGCCACCCACGCAAACAGCCCGTAAAGTGTAACTCGGGCCTGCCATCGCAGAGCCTGTGCGCAGCCTGGGGCTGCCATGTCGACTTGGCAAGTGCACACACTTGCAAGTCCCCAAACCTTCCCTTTGCTACATGTTAGTCACCCCTAAGGTAGGCCCACGGTACCCCTGTGGGCAGGGTGCGGTGTCATGCGAAAGGTAGGACATGCCCGGGTGTGTGCGGCATGTCCTGATAGTGAATTACAGCCTAGTTCGTTTTTCACTATTGCAAGGCTACCTGTTCCCCTAGGCCAGAACGGGCAGTTTTGATTATTACAGTTTATAATCCTAACTGACCCCGGGAACATGGTAGAAATTCGAGTTTAGTATGCCTGGACTCAGAATGATAAAATGCATCTTTTAGTGAAGTTGGTTTTAACATTCTGTGTTTGAAAATACCACTTTTAGAAAGTGGGTATTTTCTTGTCTAACCATCCAAGCCTGCCTCTGCGAGGTTGTGTATTCCTTGTCTGGAATGTGAGTGACAGGGGCTGGGGGATGCCAGGAGACAGGGTGAGTCAGCGCAGGGCTGAATAGCCAGATCGACCTGTAGATGGGTGGGAGGGGTCGCACCTGGGCCCTGAATAGGACAGTGCCTTCCCTCCACAATGCTGGCTCCACCTCCTGTGGTGCGTCTGATGTCCCTGGCCTACTCACTGAAAGAAGGGACGGAGACTTGTCAACAAAGTGCTCCAGAACTGGTTTGGACTAGGCGAAGGCCTCTCTGCCTTCAGAGAACAAAGGAATTTGGGATATAAATATTGGGGCCCTGACCCCATGAATTTAGATCTCGCTGGAATCAAGGAACCTGCCAAGACGAAGAGCTGGAAGAGCTGCCAGGAGGAGTACTGCCCCTTTGCTGTGTTGTTGCTTTGTTGGGTTGGCCTGCAGTTGCTGCTTCTGTCTTGGGCAGTGAAAGGACTGGACTGAACTTTCTACAAACTTGTGCTGAGTATCTCCAAGGGCCAGGAACCGAGCTGGCCTCCTGTTAAGAAGTCTCAGGGACTACAAAGACTTCACACGCCTCTGGGTACCGCTTCTGGAACGCTGTTTCAGTCGCCACAGAGGAAGGGAACTGCAACCGACTCCGTCAACCGAATCCATCCCTGGCCGGTGACCTGTTTGCACCGCAGACCGCATCGCCCCGCTTCGCATCGCAACCCTGGTCTCACCGTGAGCGACGTCCAACGCCGCCAACATCGAGCCGCTGCTTGCACCGTGACCTGTGGGCACCGCAGTTCGCATCGCATCGCTTCGCTGGGCCAGCCGGACCAGACCGACGCTGTCGCTGCAACTGGCTCAAGAGTTGTGACCGCACCGCATTTGGGGCACCGCTCGCACGTCTGCGACGCACCGCTCCGACTCGCACCGCTGTCCGACGCCAGCTCCCGCACTCCGGCTAGGTCGCCTGCAACGCAACCTGTCAGCACCGCATCGAGCATCGTCTCACCCTGCATCGCACGCCTTGGACTCACCGACTCCGTCTGCACGACGCTCATCGAGCCGCTGCCTGCACCGCATCGAGGGACACCGCACCTTGCATCGCTCCGTCTTGCACCGCAACCGCGACGAACGCCGACCGGCTCGTACACTCCGTACCAGCCACAACGAGAAAGGTACTGTAACCGAGTCTGTTCATGACTCTGCTGGCCCGTATCGACGCGGTCGGCTGGAACTGTTAGACTCTGTGGTTTTCAGCATCACGGTAGGCTCGGACGGAGCTACCGACTCGTACGAACTTTGCTTTTGTGCTATTCCTGCAAAGAAGAAGTTAACGTATCAAGTATTCATTCGTAAAGTATAGTATTGTGGATTTTTGTCGTAATTGGTCTTGTCTTGAGTATATAAAATATTGGTTATTTTTCTAAACTGGTGTGGTGTCCGTTTGTAGTGCTTACACTGTATTACTGTTGGTTATGTGCAAATGCTTTACACACTGCCTCTGAATTAAGCCTGACTGCTCGTGCCAAGCTACCACGAGGGTGAGCAGGGGTTACTTCACGAGTGTAACAACCCTTACCCTGACTAGGAAGAAGGGTCCCTACTTGGACAAAGGTGCAAGCCCTTGCCAACTAGAGATCCCATTTCTAACATTGGTTGTCAGCGGTGAGGATAGGACTTGTGTTTGCACTTGACTTACAGTGATTGGTGTGCACTACTACCATATCGCAGACCATTACGTACCACATACTGGTTCTTTTTCTTTTGGCCTATTTTTGATCTTGCCAGTTTTCAACTCACGACTTTTGTCATGCCTGAATCAATTGCATCATCCGTTGCATCTCTGGAAGTTATCTTTGAGGAGGACAGGTTGGAATCCTACGCCGTAAAGGAGTTACGAGCGATTTGTAAAAACTTGAAAGTCCAAATTAAAGGCCTCACAAGGAAGGAGGAGCTACAGAAGGCGCTGAGGGCCTGGGTAGCGGCCAGACATGCCAATGGGCAGCCTGGGGATCTCAGTGAGGAGGCGGAGGAGCCTATTTCCAGGGTGGATGTGCTTTTGGGTAGGGGGAACCCGCCAGGTCAGGCAGCAGCAGTCTGTCCCCAGAGGAGCTGGAGGACAGGTGGGAGGCAAGGCAGTTTGAGCTGCAGAAGCTCAGGCTGGAGAGTGAGCGGGAGGAGAAGAGATTGGCCATAGAGGAGAGGAAGATGCTCTTAGAGCATGAGAGAGAACTAAAGGAGCTAGAACTTAGGAGTAAGTCAGGCTCAGATGGTGGCAGCAATTCGTCCAGAAAGGCAGACAGGATTGTGCACATTCCCAAGAACGTAGGCAAGGAGTTCAAGAAGGGGGATGACATACAAAGGTGGTTTCAGGGTTATGAGGCAGCCATACACATGAATGGGGTCCCTGAGGAGAATTGGGGAGCAGGATTGTGGCCACTTTTCCCGGAAGAAGCAAGGGATGCTCTGATAGCTTTGGGTAAGGGGTATCACCTCACCTATGCTGACATGAAGGATGCCCTTCTCACGAAGTATGGTCTTACTCCTGAAAAGTACAGGGATCAGTTCAGGTCCAGTAAGAAGTCTGATGCCAACACTTGGTTGGAATGTGTGGATGTGTTCTGCAGGTCTCTGGATGGTTGGGTGAAGGGCAGTAGTGTAACAGATTTTCAGGGGCTCTACAACTTGATTGCATGGGAGCACTTGTCTAGTCTATGTTTTGCAGATCTGCGCCAGCACCTAGTAGATAGTAAGCTAACTGACCCCAGGAAGCTTGCTATGGAAGCGGACCGCTGGGTGAGTACCAGGGTCCACAAGAAAGCGTTTGGGGGAGACTCAGCCAAAGGTGGGCAGGGTCCCCAGCAGAAAGGTGGGGGGGACAAGGGTAAAGCACAGGAGTTCTCTAAAGGGCCCCAAACTAGTACCCAGGGTAAAGGTTCCCAGCCCCCGGTGATAAGAAGAAAGGGGTCTCTACAGGGAAGCCTGTTGAGACCGGCCCCCGCAAGTGTTATGCATGTGACCAGGTAGGTCACTTTAAGGGGGACCCCAAGTGCCCGAAGGGGACACAGCCACCCACCGGTGGACAGTCCAAAGTGTTGGCTAGTGTAGCGCTTGGGGAGGAGGGGTGCCCACAGGAGGGTGGGGATCCCGCAGAAATGACCCTTGTCTCACTCGGGGACAGTGAGATGGTCCCAGGAAACCAGGTGCCCCCTAACACAAAGAAATATAGCACCTGGGTGACCATTAATGGGAACAGGGTAGAGGCTCTCAGAGATACTGGAGCCAGTGTGACCTCAGTCCGGTGTCACCTGGTGTCTGAGAAGCAAGTAGTCCCAGGAGCATTCCACCAAGTAGTTGCTGTCGACAACTCAGAGCGCCAGTGTATGGTGGCGCAGGTTCCCTTTGAATGGGGGGTCTCAGGTCCCTTGAGGGTGGTTGTGAGCCCTACCATGCCTGTAGATTGTCTGCTAGGAAACGACCTGGAGCAGTCCTCGTGGAAGGAGGTTGAGCTCAGGTCGCACTTGGAGATGCTTGGGTTGCCAGAGTGGGCATGCGTGTCTACTCGGTCAATGGCAGCCAGAAAGGGTGATCAAAAGGACTTGGAGCCTGAAACAGTGGCCCAAGTCCCTGCCAAGAGAAAGGGCAGGGGCGCGGGAAACCGGCCCCCGAAGTTCCCACGGACCGGGAGGAGGCGGACCTCGAGGGGGACGCCCCGGTGCCTACAGGGGAGCAGGTAGCCGAACTGGGAGACATCTGTGAGCTGACCCATTGGCAGCAAGAAGGGGGTCCCACCAGGGAGGAGTTCTGCAGGGAGCAGAACGAGTGCCCTACTCTGGAGGGTCTGCGGCGGCAGGCTGCAGACCAGGCAGCTGGTAATCAGTCCGGGTCACATCTGATCTACTGGGAGAGCGGTCTCCTATACAGTGAGCCTAAGGTTGCTGAGCCTGGGTCAGCCCGTGTGCTGGTGGTACCCCAGCGCTTCAGGACCTTCCTACTGGGTCTGGCTCATGACGTGCCTTTGGCAGGACATTTGGGGCAGGACAAGACCTTTGACAGGCTTGTCACCCACTTCTTTGGCCCCAAATGCGAAGGCAGTCAGATGCACACTGCAGGTCTTGCCAAACTTGCCAGGCAAGTGGTAAGAGTGGGAGGAAGGTCAAAGCTCCTCTCCAACCTTTTCCTGTTGTTGGAACACCCTTTGAAAGGGTAGGGATGGATATTGTGGGGCCACTGGATCCCAAGACAGCCATGGGCAACAGGTACATCCTGGTCTTGGTGGACCATGCCACCCGGTACCCGGAGGCAATCCCTCTCAGGACAACGACGGCGCCAGTGGTGGGCCGGGCGTTAATGGGGATCTTTTCCCGTGTGGGATTCCCCAGAGAGGTGGTTTCCGATAGGGGGACCAATTTCATATCGAAGTATATGACATCCCTGTGGAAGGAGTGTGGTGTAACCTACAAGTTCACCACTCCTTACCACCCACAAGGAAACGGTCTGGTGGAGAGATTCAACCAGACCTTGAAAGGCATGATCAAGGGTCTAACAGAACCCATGAGGCGTAAGTGGGACGTCCTCTTGCCATGCCTACTCTTTGCGTACAGGGAGGTGCCTCAGAAGTCTCTTGGGTACAGCCCCTTTGAGCTCCTGTATGGCCACCCTGTCAGAGGACCTCTGAGTTTGGTTAAGGAAGGCTGGGAGGCAGCTCCCAGGAAAACTCCCCAGGATGTATTTAGCTACATGCTGGCCTTTAGAAACCAAACTGCCCGCTTCAGGAAACTCGCTCAGGCGAACCTAGAAGCAAGCCAGGAAGAAATGAAGAGATGGTATGACCAGAACGCCACTCTGGTCGAATTTCAACCTGGGCAAAAGTGTGGGTCATGGCCCCAGTAGCACCTTGTGCCTTGCAGGACAAGTGGACTGGGCCATATGAGGTAAAGGAGCGCAAAAGTGACGTCACCTACCTGGTGGATTTGCAGGCTCCAAGGAACCCTTTGAGGGTCCTTCACGTGAACCGCCTCAAGCCCCACTTCGAGAGGTCCGAAGTGAGTATGCTCTTGGCGACAGATGATGGGGTGGAAGAGGAGAGCGAGCCTCTCCCTGACCTCCTGTCTACCAAGGAGCATGATGGGTCAGTAGAGGGTGTGATCCTCTCCCCTACTCTGACTCAGGAGCAGCAGGGGGCTGTCGCCAGTTGTTGGGACAGTTCGCCCCGCTGTTCTCTCTGACCCCCGGTGTTACTCACTGGTGTACCCATGACGTGGACACCGGTGACAGCCATCCTGTGAAGCACAAGATTTACAGGTTGACTGACCGGGTCAGAGCCAGCATCAAGGAGGAGGTCTCTAAGATGTTGGCGTTAGGGGTGATTGAGCCCTCCCACAGTCCTTGGGCCAGCCCAGTGGTCTTGGTCCCAAAGGCTGCGGCGCCCGGTGCCACTCCAGAACTCCGGTTTTGTGTGGACTACCGTGGGCTCAATGCCGTCACCAGGACTGACGCGCACCCCATCCCCAGAGCTGATGAGCTCATTGATCGGTTGGGAGCTGCCCGGTTCCTCAGCACGTTTGATTTAACGTCTGGGTACTGGCAGATTGCCTTAACCGATGGGGCCAAGGAGAGATCAGCATTCTCAACCCCAGAAGGTCATTACCAATTCCGGGTGATGCCCTTTGGGTTGAAGAATGCCCCTGCCACCTTTCAGAGGTTGGTCAATCAGGTGTTGGCTGGGCTGGAGGATTTCAGTGCCGCCTACCTGGATGACATTGCTGTGTTCAGTTCCAGCTGGGAAGAACATTTACAGCACCTTGAGAAAGTGTTGAGGGCTCTGCAAGGTGCAGGCCTCACGATCAAGGCCAGTAAGTGCCAGATCGGGCAGGGTTCTGTGGTGTACTTGGGACACCAGGTAGGAAGCGGCCAGGTGGCGCCCTACAACCCAAGATTGACACCATTCTGGCTTGGGAACCCCCAAGACCCAGACAGAGGTGAGAGCCTTCTTAGGTCTCACCGGCTATTATAGGAGATTTGTTAAGGGCTATGGCACCATCGTTGCCCCCTTAACAGAGCTGACCTCTAAGAGGCAGCCCAGGAAAGTGATCTGGACTGAGTCCTGCCAGAAAGCTTTTGATGCCCTGAAGGCAGCCATGTGCACGGCGCCCGTGCTCAAGGCACCTGACTTCTCCAAGGAATTCGTCGTGCAGACTGACGCTTCAGAGCATGGTGTGGGAGCGGTGCTCTCACAACTGAACGAAGAGGGCCTGGATCAGCCTGTAGTCTTCCTTAGCAGGAGACTACTTCCCAGGGAACAGAGGTGGAGTGCCATAGAAAGGGAAGCTTTTGCTGTGGTCTGGGCGCTGAAGAAGTTGAGACCATACCTGTTTGGGACTCACTTCCGGGTTCAGACAGACCACAGGCCCCTCAGATGGTTGATGCAAATGAGGGGCGAGAATCCAAAACTGCTGAGGTGGTCCATCTCCCTACAGGGAATGGACTTTACGGTGGAACACCGTCCTGGTACAGAACACGCCAACGCAGATGGTCTGTCCAGGTTCTTCCGCCTTAGTGAAGAGAACTCCCATGGGGTTGGGTAGTTCTCCCTACTTTCAGCTGGAGGGGACATGTGTTAGACTTGGCATCTTTTGGCGTGTTTCCCCTGACTTTTTGCTTTCTGACCTCCCGGTTTTGACTCTGTTTTTGCTGGTGTGATGATTCTGCGCACTTTCCTCACTGCGGTCCAGTGGGAAAGTGCAAGTGCTCCTGTATAAAATGTGTTATGGATTGGTGTTTCCATGATTGGCCTATTTGGTTTATGTGTCAGTCCCTTGTAAAGTGCACTGCGAGTGCCAGGGCCTATAGACCAAATGCTGTTGGTGGGCTGCAGCACTGGATTGTGCCACCCACGCAAACAGCCCATAAAATGTAACTCGGGCCTGCCATCGCAGAGCCTGTGCGCAGCCTGGGGCTGCCATGTCGACTTGGCAAGTGCACACACTTGCAAGTCCCCAAACCTTCCCTTTGCTACATGTTAGTCACCCCTAAGGTAGGCCCACGGTACCCCTGTGGGCAGGGTGCGGTGTCATGCGAAAGGTAGGACATGCCCGGGTGTGTGCGGCATGTCCTGATAGTGAATTACAGCCTAGTTCGTTTTTCACTATTGCAAGGCTACCTGTTCCCCCTAGGCCAGAACGGGCAGTTTTGATTATTACAGTTTATAATCCTAACTGACCCGGGAACATGGTAGAAATTCGAGTTTAGTATGCCTGGACTCAGAATGATAAAATGCATCTTTTAGTGAAGTTGGTTTTAACATTCTGTGTTTGAAAATACCACTTTTAGAAAGTGGGTATTTTCTTGTCTAACCAGCCAAGCCTGCCTCTGCGAGGTTGTGAATTCCTTGTCTGGAATGTGAGTGACAGGGGCTGGGGGACGCCAGGAGACAGGGTGAGTCAGCGCAGGGCTGAATAGCCAGATCGACCTGTAGATGGGTGGGAGGGGTCGCCTCTGGGCCCTGAATAGGACAGTGCCTTCCCTCCACAATGCTGGCTCCACCTCCTGTGGTGCGTCTGATGTCCCTGGCCTACTCACTGAAAGAAGGGACGGAGACTTGTCAACAAAGTGCTCCAGAACTGGTTTGGACTAGGCGAAGGCCTCTCTGCCTTCAGAGAACAAAGGAATTTGGGATATAAATATTGGGGCCCTGACCCCATGAATTTAGATCTCGCTGGAATCAAGGAACCTGCCAAGACGAAGAGCTGGAAGAGCTGCCAGGAGGAGTACTGCCCCTTTGCTGTGTTGTTGCTTTGTTGGGTTGGCCTGCAGTTGCTGCTTCTGTCTTGGGCAGTGAAAGGACTGGACTGAACTTTCTACACACTTGTGCTGAGTATCTCCAAGGGCCAGGAACCGAGCTGGCCTCCTGTTAAGAAGTCTCAGGGACTACAAAGACTTCACACGCCTCTGGGTACCGCTTCTGGAACGCTGTTTCAGTCGCCACAGAGGAAGGGAACTGCAACCGACTCCGTCAACCGAATCCATCCCTGGCCGGTGACCTGTTTGCACCGCAGACCGCATCGCCCCGCTCGCATCGCAACCCTGGTCTCACCGTGAGCGACGTCCAACGCCGCCAACATCGAGCCGCTGCTTGCACCGTGACCTGTGGGCACCGCAGTTCGCATCGCATCGCTTCGCTGTGCCAGCCGGACCAGACCGACGCTGTCGCTGCAACTGGCTCAAGAGTCGTGACCGCATCGCATTTGGGGCACCGCTCGCACGTCTGCGACGCACCGCTCCGACTCGCACCGACTCGCACCGCTGTCCGACGCCAGCTCCCGCACTCCGGCTAGGTCGCCTGCATCGCAACCTGTCAGCACCGCATCGAGCATCGTCTCACCCTGCATCGCACGCCTTGGACTCACCGACTCCGTCTGCACGACGCTCATCGAGCCGCTGCCTGCAACGCATCGAGGGACACCGCACCTTGCATCGCTCCGTCTTGCACCGCAACCGCGACGAACGCCGACCGGCTCGTACACTCCGTACCAGCCACAACGAGAAAGGTACTGTAACCGAGTCTGTTCATGACTCTGCTGGCCCGTATCGACGCGGTCGGCTGGAACTGTTAGACTCTGTGGTTTTCAGCATCACGGTAGGCTCGGACGGAGCTACCGACTCGTACGAACTTTGCTTTTGTGCTATTCCTGCAAAGAAGAAGTTAACGTATCAAGTATTCATTCGTAAAGTATAGTATTGTGGATTTTTGTCGTAATTGGTCTTGTCTTGAGTATATAAAATATTGGTTATTTTTCTAAACTGGTGTGGTGTCCGTTTGTAGTGCTTACACTGTATTACTGTTGGTTATGTGCAAATGCTTTACACACTGCCTCTGAATTAAGCCTGACTGCTCGTGCCAAGCTACCACGAGGGTGAGCAGGGGTTACTTCACGAGTGTAACAACCCTTACCCTGACTAGGAAGAAGGGTCCCTACTTGGACAAAGGTGCAAGCCCTTGCCAACTAGAGATCCCATTTCTAACACTCGGGCTTCACTGGCAACAACTGCTGGTGTCGTTAACGGAGCCATTAGCGAGGTTGTCCAAGTGACGTAACATGGTCTCACTCTCTGGAAGTAGAGGAGTGCCTTCTCACCCTGATGCAATGGATGAATCCCATGCTGCTGTTTCCTTGGGAAGAGTGGTTAGCCATTCTGCCCGTCTGCCACTGGGTGGTATGGGGAAGGATCATGAGTGGACAGGCAGGAATGTTGTCCACTCCTCAATTTCCAGACACCATGCTGGAAGGGATAAAGTGAGTTGGGGCCATTGAAAGAAAAGTGTTTGCGGGCAAGCCTGATGTCTTTTGTGGAAGAGCAGGATATGATAAAAAGGCGACATGCTGGGGGGTCGGGAGTGGGTTAGTATATATTGTTTTGGGAGTGTTATGTGCAAGAGACTCGGAATGGTTTTTGCAGGAAACTCTAGGAGGAGAAAAGAGCACAGCATCTGACCCTATCCCATTTCAGGGTCAGCCAAGGGCATCAAGATCTATCCTCCTTAGCTTGTTTAGCCATTTAATTCCAGGCCAGAACAGGGGCCCCTCAAAGTCCTGCTGAAAACAGGGGACTATCAATAATCCAACCAGAAACTGGCAAGTGTGTGTGGGACTGTGGGAACGGGGAGGAAAAGCAAAGTGCATGCCGTCCCCAGCAAGAGAGGAAGTGACACCCTCTGACAAGGCTGTCTACAAGGCATTGCTCTCTCACACTTATTACGCCTGGCCATCTGAGGCACATGCTCTGTTACACTGAAAAACAGAGCCCCTGTCCCAGTGTTATGTTTTCTGTACCACAGTCAGAGTCACGTCAACCCAGTCTCCTGTCAGTGTAAATGAGTGGGTGCCCAATTGTTAATGTGTGCCTGTCCCGAAGTCAGTGTGTTCAGGTATATTTATCAGTGTGCACCTGTTCCAGTGACAGAATGTCACCATTTTAGTGTCAGTGTACCCCTGGCCTACCTTCACTGTTGCTCTGTCATAATGTGAGCATCAGTGATTCCTCATCACTCCCAGTAAAAGCATTCCCATCCCTCCCACCCCAGTGTCAGCGCCCCTGTCCTCATTCCTGCACGAGTGTGTCCATTTCACAGTTAGTTGTCCTATCTGAATACCAGTATCTACACGCCACGTTTTAAGTGTCGGTGGCAATGCTAACAGATGTTTCTTATAACTCACTGGAATTAAACATGTCTTCTGCAGAAAACAGAAGATGTATTGTAAGTTGTAATCTATGGGTGCCAAACTAAAAGTGGTGCTACTGGTACCCATAGGAAAGGTGACGCCTATACGTACCTGTCATACATCCTTGGAAGTGTCCCCCAAGGTGTTAGGGCTGTGTCGCCTACACGGTAGTAGCTGTTCTTATCTGGACCGCTGTCTCGGGAATACTGTTGGCTGTCTACTTATCCCACTCCCTCTGTGACCATGTAGTCAGGGAGAAGGGTAGAGAAGATACAACGGAGGGCGCTAGCACTAGAATAATGTGTATATATTAAGGAGAAGCTGGGGTTAGTAAGAGTGTGAGGGTTGACCAACATGATGGTGTGGTACAGGTGAGATAACCTCGTATGAGGGGGGGGCTAGAGTTTTGAGGAATAGGGTTGCTTGAGGAGATTTTGTGTTAGAAAGTGCATGTGGCAAGGAAGAGGTGGGCTTCTGGGCATGTAGACATTTATCTGCGGGTAGATGGGCAGGGTCTGGGCCAGTGGTCCTTCCAGAGTCAAATATGGATCGGTCCGGCAGTCACCCTAAACATTCTTGTCTCTTTGCTTGACCACCAAGGAAGAGGCCTACGTGATGAGGGTCCAGGAGCAATCAAATGATGAAGTAAATCAAAAGGTATGCAGTTCCTAAGGAGGTGATTGGGACGGTCAAAAAAGAACAAAAAACCAGGTAGGAGAAGGAAGAAAGGGAAGGAAGAGCTCCAGCAAGGAGCAAGGGCCCTCACACACCCCGAGAGGTGTCAAGCTTCATCACAGGACAGCTCGTCGTTGGGCCGGTGCTGCAATGCCCAACGGGCCCTGCAGGGGGGATCTTTGCTGGAGATCTTCTATGTTGTAAGCCAGGAGGCCCTATGTGACGAGGTGTAGGGGCAAGCGTGTAGTGAGTAGAGTTGGTACAGTGAGTGCGTAAAAAATAGCTATGAGTGTCCTAAGGACCTTTAATCGCTGGGCACTGATGCTATGGCTAAAAACAGACTACGAGAGTCGTGGCTGGCAAGGAAAATTAAACCTGCTGCAGCCCAGTGTGCGAGGTGAGATGTGAAGGTGGTTTAAAAGGTCGACATGTTTCACACCTTAAGTCTCCTAACGGATAAGCAGTGTTTCATCAGGACCAGGGGAAACAAAAACCTAATCTACTCTAAAGTGTCAAGGATGGTCGGATGGGTGTCCTAAGGAGTACCGTTCCTGCGACATGGATTCAACAGTAATCCAGAAAGGGGGAAGGGAAATACAGAAAATCTCTTCCTTCTTGCGAAACCTAGAAGGGGATGGTGTGGAGCCTCAGCCGTGACGTCTGGATAAACGGCAACACTGGCGGGAGTGAGTCACCACTGACTCAGTGCTCCTACGCGTGGGACATACCCACGTCCGGACGCCTAGGATCAAATTAAATGATGAGCCACCATCCAATTCCAAGGGCACCCTCATCAAAGATGGGGGACAGAGGCCTGCTGAAGAGTCAGGCAACACCAATTCCCTTTTCTAACCTAAAAATACAACGCCGGCAGCAAAAATACAACTCATTAATGCCACATTTAAATCGATTTTTTTTTACAACAGAAACACCCCATTTGCTTCTACACAGAAAATCCACAGGTCTGCAACAGCATCTTAATTGGCACCCGCAGACTATGGAGGGAAGGGATATTCTTTCAATGAATGACTCCGCACTACATTGCACACAGAAGTTAGTTAGAAGAAGTCATTCACTTTGTATGTGTGTCAGTTTTATTGATATAGCCACCATTTCTTTCACTTAAAATACAATCGCTGTATTAGAAAGAAACACCACTACAAAGAAGGCATTTAAAAAGCCTTGAAACATTTCAAAATCACACTCAAATCTCAATTTCTAGTTCATCAATAATGTGTTACAATCAAATGAGTTTAACAGATGTGTTCCTTTTACACAAAGTATCATCGTAAGAGCTGCAACATGCAATTAAGAAAAATTACAACAAAAACTTTTTTTGACTGAGCAAGTATTTTTGAAAAAGCAGTGCAATATGCCACGTTTGCTACGGTTTTAAACTGAAGCAGGAATTGTGGTTGACACCCCACCCACATCAACCAGATGTGCAGCGCACTCACTGGTCTCTCATAGAAGATTCTATAAGAGGGCAGGCTCACTGGCTTGGTGAAAATGTGCTTTATAAGCGGACCTTCATCCGTCTGCTGGAGTAGTTTAGCTCACCTAAACCTCCTTGATGCAGGGGTGTACCATAGGCCCCTGCCGCCCCTCCAGCGCACCGCAGGGGCTGTGGTCCGCCCCTGCATCAAGGCGCTTCATCACATTCCGCAGGTTCATAGTTTTGCGTTACACCACTGCTCTGATGAAGTGAAAGAGGTAGGATACTGCACTGCTCCGTTTTACTGTGGTGAGAAAAGAATGCACATCTGGAGACCAAGCCCAGGAGCCAACAGTTGTCTGTCCAGGTACCATAGAAGCCTGCTCTGGGTCAGAGCAGAACCATAGAACAGCTCACAGTACAGGTAAAGTATGGTTCACCACAGAGGTCTGGATCAGTTTACAGTCGGGGGTTTGATCCACGTTCCTGCATCGTTCTGGTCATCTTCACAGCAGGGGCCAGGCTCTCTTCGAAGCAGGGGCCTCAGTCCACTTTGCAGCAAGGGTCAGGTTCACTTCACATCAGCAGTTTGGTCAATCCACAGAAATGGTCTGGTTTAATTCACAGCAGGGGTTGGGGTCAAAAGCACTGCATGGGTCTGCTGCTGTTCTCTTCAATGACCCAACACAGTTTATAGCAGAGTTCAAATCACAGTTCAGGCTTAATCCAGGTCGCAGCAAAGGTATCATTCCGTTCACAGTAGAGGTCTAGTGTACATCACATACGTCATCTAGTCCAGGTCACAGTAAACTGCTTTGTGAAACACTGTGCCCACAAGGAACCTGCCATAATGGACACAGGCCACTGAGGATGCTTGCAGCACAGAACCATTGTTGATATACACACGAGTTACAACCGGATTTTCAGAAAGAATGTTCTGCACACGAATAACCTAAAAAATAACCAAACATTGCAAGTTAGCAGCTTGTTGTGTCCTGTAATAATTACTTATTTTTCCACTTGAACAATAAATCTTTTATTGCAGCTAAGATACCCACCCACCTTTAGTGACTCAACTAATCGTAGTGCATTAGGTTCTATTCAGTTGCTAAATCTTTACGATACTTCTCCCAACATGTAGCAGATCAGATATTACGTTTCAGAAGGAACTTTGTGAAGCCGAATACAATGGATCTCTCTGGATCTCCACTCTCCCCTCATTTCTCGCATCCCTTTCATGCCTCACCCCAAATAAAGCACTTAGCCAATTATAGAATTCTAAATGTCCATATGTGAGTAAGGATGCATTATGGTAATTTTTAATTGAGAGTGTCATAGACTTCAATCATCAACCGTAAAAACTTTGGAAAGATTAAGCCACATAATTTATGGTGCAGTTGAGGCGAATGTCAACGTTATGCTAGAGCATTACTTCTGGCTATTAAATATGAACATTATTGTTTAGGGCACGTTTGTCCAGCTTGGATCCACCAGTTTCCAGGATATCCCATACGTGTACGCACAGCAAACCAAAATAGAACATATTTAAATATTCAGACGTTACCTGCAAAATCTGGCATAGGGGAGGGTTACCAACACAGATTACTTCTGGGCCTAGTTTGCACAATCCCGTAGGAGGATTTTTTTTTTTTATAGTGGCTTGCACATCTAACACTGGATAGTGTATAATGACCACAGATACAAGACACAGTTTAAAACTCTTTAGAGTTGAAGGTTATAGAAGTAGAGTTGGGGTTATCATGACAGAGTGAGAACTGTAGAACAGGGGGCACATGGAGCTGCACAATAGATAATGAAACCAGCAAGCAGCCCAAGGGCATGAAGTGAGGGTGAGGGCCAGGGTTTGCAAAGGAAGCAGGTACAAGAGCATAAAGATTAAAGGATGTATAAGGGAGATTCTCCCTTGTGCCAAAAGTGTTCAGAAAAAGGACAAGAAGAATTGCCTTGAATATTTCTTACGATAAGCAAAGTATACAGTTTGAAAATGAAATCATTCATAAATGCAGAATTATTACTACAAAATAATTTCTACAAACATGAAACTGAAGCTAAAAATCAGTATACTCCGTTTCTACACACATTTAACAATATGTGTGTCAGTGGCTTATAAGAGATTCTCCTTGGTGTTACAGAACTTTCAGTTGAAAGAAACGTCAAATGGGACAGGGGAGCATTGCCAGCAGCCAGCCCAAACTGGCTGACGTTTAGCTCAGGGGTTCCCGGACCTGAGCCCTGTAATCCTACATGCTTGATGGCCTAAAAAAGGCATAAGGACCTGAAGACGTGCCGGAGACGATTACTTTCAGCGTGTTGGTGCATTCTAAGCTCCTGTGTATGGCTGGGAGCGCGAAGTAGCCAATTGCAAGGTCGTGCGGCATGTGGAGTGGCTACGGGATAGGCGTCCTGGGGCGAGCCGCGATGGCCGCGCCCTATCGCAAACACAGATCAGCCCTTCTGAGGACCCAGTGAACTACAGATGATAGCGCAGTCACAAACGACCTGCTGGCTCCTGATGGGACGGCCTGTCACCTTGATGCTGTGAAGTGGCTGCGTCCAGAATCGACGGCGGGACACAACGGCCAGAGTAGAGCCTAGGCCTGGCTGCGGGGCCTGAGCCGGGACGTGAGGTGAGTCGGGGACTCCAGGGGAGTGTCTGGGGATCTCCCTAGAGACTCCTGCTCGTGCTGGTGGCCGGGGGGCAGAGCGTGTAGTGTTGTGGGCCCTGGGCCCACATGCTACACAAGTAAGTGACACAGACATCTAGTTGTGGTACTGAAAACTGGCCCAGGGCACGTGCGCCCATCCCCTTTTATTAACAGGGTCACCTGACGGTGACGCCTGTGATGAGTGGGTGTTCAGTGTGGGTGCAACACAAGGTGGAACACTAGAACGTGTCTAGCAGGACACTATATCCCTCCCAAACTTTAATGGAAAAGAAACAAACAAAAGTCCAACCTATGGAAAAAAGCAAACAACAATACACAGCACTAATGAGTCTCTTCAGGCCATCTGCCAGGCAGTGCTGGAGCTCTGGACTGCACGTTCAGGAGGCTTTTGTCCACTTCGGCGATGTAGTTCAGACCGGCCTGGTCCCGCGGTATGGGTCTATTTACACAGTTCAAATAGCGGTGCATCTGGAGCGGTGAAGGAGTCCACTTTGAAGATCTTCTTGAGGGCGCTCAGGCTCCGGTGGATGGCATGCCAGCAATGACTGAGGATGACCTTGGTGGATGAGGGCCTTGCTCAGATAGCCGTTGGGTGACAAATCTCCATCTGCGACCTCCATGATTCTCGGTGCCTGTCGTGGAGCTGCTGCTGACGCATCCCTCCGGTTGGGATTCCCTTCTCACAGGAACTCCGTCGAGGCCCTTGCACCCGGATTGCCATGTGACTGCGTGGGCTGTGAGGGCCTCTCATAGGCTGCACTGAGGGGTCGCTGCAGAACTCCCAACAGGGCCACGACCAAGCCTCGTGTAACCCCAAGGGTGGATAGTCCAGTGGTCGGGTATGCTCTTCTTTGGCAGGCCTCAGGTTTACGGGGGCACACAAAAAGTTCCTGGGTGGCTAACCTCCCACGGCGCCAGGAGTGTCTCGTTGAACTCTGGATGTCTTGAGTGTTTGGATACACTCTGGTGGCGCGATGCTCCTTAGATGTTCTTGGTGATGATGCACCTGGTTCATGAATACGATAATTTACTTACACTTGGGCAATAGGCGGTGATCTCTTGCTTTAGGTGCCTTCATAGAGTGAGGAGGACTGGAGGGACTTCCTGGCCACTTACGGTTATCTTCTAGCTGGTGCACTTGCTAGACGTGATGCCAGGCAGCTGTTGACAGGTGAGTGGACGGTCGCACTGTGAAGCGCGGGGCCTGGATGCAGATCATGCTTGCTAGCGGTTTACGGTTGGTCCTCCAGCGGAGCTGTCTCCATTGACGTCTCTGCACCCCAGTGGCTGGCTTGTGTTGATGAACACCTTCTCCAGTGCTGGCACGAGTCCTCTGTCCTATCACTCTTCTCCTTTTCCCTCTTGCGCACCTGTGGTGGTTGTTCGCCCTGTGGCACAGTGCCACTCTCCTCTCCTCCTTCGCGAAGTGGAGTCCTGCGATGCTCTTCTCCTTCGCTATGCGGCGTCCTGCCACGCTCTTTTTTACTTCCGACCAGTTTCTTCACTCTGACACGGCGTCAGGCCACATGTCTCATGTTCGCGCCACATGGACATCTCGCTGGTCGCGTCCGGTTTTTGGGACCTTCTTTTCTTTGCTGCGGACCTGTCGCAGGTCTGTCCTGTCAATAGGACATGCTTCTTCTCCTTGTGGACCTCTTGCAGGTCTTCATCCCCTCCTCAGGGACACAACTCGGTTCTCCACGATCTGGATAGAGGGTCACCTTGGCTCAAGGGAGTAGTGCTTGCGCCTCAAGCCTGCACCGTTGTGGAGCTTACTCCTGCCACCATTCAGGCATGCATGGCCGGGTCAGTCACTTTGTGTGACGTGCTCCTTCTTGCTTGCAGAGCAATGTGGCGTTGGCCAAGTGTCGCATGTCTTCAGGGTACATGCGGTGGTGGAAGCTTGCCACTTAGAGTGTGCGACTCTCCTCTTGCCTGTCTTGGGCCACTGGCGACTCCGCCTTGAGGCAGTGTGAGGGATGACACTCTGTGCTGTCTTTGGCCCACTGCGGAGCTTCGCTGGTGCAGTGGAGATGTGGAGGCTCTTCTTGCTGCCTTCAGCATTGCTTCTGCTCAGTGCAGATGTCTCTATCTCCCGGGCGCCTGCCCGTGCTGTCAGGTTCGCTGGTGCGTCCTTCTGCGCACCTCTGACTTCGCGCTCTTCATTCTCCTTCTTGGGCGCCCTCTTCTGGCACTTGGTGTGCTCGTCTTTTAGCTTGCTGTGGTTTCCATTCACCACTAGGGGCAAGTGATGTAGTTTCCTCACTTGTGGTGGCGTCAACAGCCACTGGGAGTTGCGCATGCACAGCGCACGTTTTCCTTGCGCCCTTCGTGGGCTGGCTACCTTTAGCTTTCCTGCTTGGGTTTATCCTTGCTCTTGGCAGCTCTTAATCCTTAGTGCTTCATTTCCCTCGTGCCGCACTTGCGTGATGCCCATCCGTCCCCTCCATCTTACTGAGGAATAGGGTTTTTGGTGTCACTGAATTTGGCAGTCCTTTCCCCGGCTGGGGCAGCTTTAGGCCTTTTGTGGCTTTCTGAAGGGTTCCTGGTCCTTCTCCCCTTCGACGCAAACAGACAGACAACAGGGGGTGGGTGGCACTCTGTTGGTCAGTCTCTACTTTCCCTTGTGATAGGGTAGCCACCTTCCCAGTGCTGCTGGCCGTTTCCTTGTGCGGTGTTCCCTTTAAGCTGGTGCAGTAACCACCAGTGGTCACTAGGTGGCAGTGCGACCCTATTCATAGGCCCCGGTAGCTTTCCTGGCACTGCGGGCCCTAGCAGTGTGAGGGCACTGAGCAGGAAGGTGCTGAGGCTGGAGATGCAGGTGGATCTGGGCAGGTGCAGTCCTTTCCCTCCCAGGCTGCGGCACCCCTTCTCCTTTCTTCTGGACTTGTGGTGATGGCACCTCACCACCTGGGTGCGCATGGCATCTGACAGCCGGTTTGGTTGCTGGTGTGCATAGTGGCGAGCTTCACGGCTGGCCACTGCGCAGCAGGATAACGTAAGCTGGGGGCACTGCAGGCTAATTCTTGGTGCGTGGGGCAGACTTTGTAGAGGTGGTGGTTTACGCCGGCCGCCTTACTTTCCTTCTCATCCGGGGCCCAGTGCGGTGCAGCAAGATGCTGGAGACACAGATGCAGGGGCACACTGCGCCGGTGTGGTAAGGCGGTTCCGGTCATGCACGCTTTTGGGCTAGGCAGCTTTGCTTTTGTGTGACTGCGAGCGTCGTAGAGGCCGCATCATTCCCGAGTAGGTCACTCGGCAGGGTGCTGTGTACTAGGCTGCAGCTAGGTGGCGCTGTGCACTTTCTCAGATCACGGGAGTCTTCATGAAGCCGCAGACCTCGCGGCGTGCAGAACATTCCGATTCCTCGCTGCAAGTGCTGTGTAGAAAAGGTGCTACGGGGGCAATGCCGCGAGCTGTGGCCAGGCGGTGCTGCAGCCACCGTTTTCCCTGGCCTCTGCAGGTCTCTTCTACCGTGGCAGTCTTCTTCCTGCTAGTAGTGGTTGTGCCGACCTGCAGGCGTTGTTGAGAAAGACATGGAGCCCTTTTGCGCAAGATGAGCTGATGGAGGCAAGGCAAGTGCTCCTCTCCCCTCTACACTGACACCGACCGCGACAGGCAGGAAGGTTGCGCGTCATGCTGGCTTGTATTGCGGCTTATTCATGGAGTAACTTGCAGGGGGTGAGGTTTTGCATGCACCTCGTTGCGCGTGCCCTGCTCCCTTGCCTCTTCAGCGGGACCACTGAGATGCCCCTGCAGGAAACAGTTCTACTGCAGCAAGGCACGACGCGAGCTCACCCTTGCAGAAGCTGCACCAGCGCGCTTTACCAGCATGAGCACTTTATGCTTGTTGCGGCTCTTCCTCACCACTGCTGGCCAGCTCTAATACGGGCAAGACAGGGGATTCTTTATGCGGTGCACAGTCTTGTTTCTTGCGGGGTTTCTGGCACTCACCGTGCGGCTCCCGGTTTCGCGGCACCTGTGAGGACTGAGCAGGGTCATCGTGCCAAAGCCACTTGATGCTGGTGGTGCTTTCAAGGTAGTGGCCGCAGTGCTCAGACAAGCTCCTCGATGCAGGCACTGGTGCGTAGACTCCTCGCCACATGCGGGCAATGTAGGCGCCGAGGAGGTCACCTGGTTTTGGGGCTGCACTTTACCCCCGCTTCTCTCCCAGGTCAAACGTGTGCAGGCTGGCGGGCGCAGGGTCATGCCTTACAGGCATACAGGTGCAGGGTGCCTCGGGCTACATTCCCCTCTGGGCACGACAGTGATGTAGCCGGTGTGCACGCAGGGTTGGACCTGCTCATCACCATTGTAGTGTTGTGGGCCCTGGGCCCACATGCTACACAAGTAAGTGGCACAGACACCTAGTTGTGGTACTGATAACTGGCCCAGGGCACGTGCGCCTGGCCCCCTTTTATTAGCAGGCTCACCTGACCGGTGATGCCTGTGATGGGTGGGTGTACAGAGTGAGTGCAACACAAGGCGGAACACTAGAACGTGTCCAGCGGAACACTAGAACATGTCCAGCAGGACACTACAGAGCGGAGGGAGACAGAACCTCAGAGCATGAGTTGGCCAATACAGAAGGCATGAGGACGCCCGGAGCTGCAGCGAGGCAAGGAGGGATTCCCACCTGGTGGTGATAAAAGAAGCCCCCGGGCCTCCCCCACAGCCTTCGTCTACCCAGCATGGAAGATATCGGATATTTGAGCCGCAGGGATGAGGCCCCCGCCCCCTCTGTTTAACACCCTCCAGAGTTGGGCCTACTGACAAAGGTCAGAGGTGCTTGGACGGGCCCCAGGAGGTGACTGGTTGTGCTGCGAGGCCCGGAGAGACCGTGTGACACTACAAAGTGCCGGAGAGCACCCAAATCCATACTGGGGTACAGGATAGGAGGCAGGCAGCAAAAGCCCCATTACTGATACCGATATCGCTTGAGTGCCACCAAAAAGACTGGACAGTAGCCAACTGTGGTCTAACTGGCAGGAAAACGCAGGCAAGGCACTGAACACTGCCTGAAATTTAGTGGACAGCTGGGAAGCGTGAAAGGCTTCTGGGCACCTCTGGTTCCCTGCCTGGCCCTGCTGTCGCCGTAAAACCATTGTGCCTTGAGGCTAGTCTTCGACCCTGTACCTGGGATTGCACACTATTACCGGTAAATGCCCCAGTGACGGCCCTGCCAGAAATGCCATAACTTCACGTCCTTACACATATACCAGGGAACCGCATTGCAAGGAACAACAAAGAGACTGAGTGTTCCCTGGGCTGAGGGACACAGACACGATTGGCGACCCACATGGGGAGTACTAGGGCCATGAGTGACAAAACTGCACTCCACTTGCGCTCCCGCTCCACTCCCTCTGAATGCTCACCAGCCAAGTCCACCAGTGATGGTGTACTTTCCACTATGGCGACTCCCCCTATGGATAAGCTGGACATAATCCTTCAAGAAATATGTGATTCACGAGTGGCCCTTAAACAGAGGATGGAGGTCATAACAATGGACATAAACTTGTTGAAAGATGATCAACGCAAACTATCACACAGAGTCAAATCTAATGAAATGGAGCTATCTACTTTGTCCCCAAGCCACAAAGACCACTCCTTGAAACTCACACAGCTGCAGTGACAAGTGAATCAGCTACTAGAATGGGCAGAAGATGCACAGGGCAGAGCCTGTCGTAATAATGTGAGGAGCATTGGGGTCCCTGAAGGGAAGGAAGGCCCTCAGGTCACACAGTACGTGGAGGATTAGCTTCGGACAGCGGTGGCCCCTGATGGACTGTCAGACTGGTTCACAGTGGAGATGGCCCATAGAGTCCCTACTAGGAAACCGATCCCTAGGGCCCGCTGCGACCTATAGTGGCCAGAATCCTAAGCTTGAAAGACAGAGATGTACTGTTGCAAGTCACAAGGGAAAGAGCACCTATTCTTATGGATAATGCAAGAATCTCCCTGTTCCCCGTCTATACCATCATAGTGCAGCGCAAACGTGCATCTTTCCAAGAAGTTAGGCGGCACCTGTGCACAAATGGCCTTATATATTCTCTGCTCTTCCCGGCAAAATTAGAGGTGATTCATGACCAAAACAGTAATTTTTTCAACACCCCAATACAGGCCTGGGAATGGATCGAACAGCATTTCCTGGGCTCTCGTACTAGGGACAGCGCGAGAGCGCACCACGCTACAAGTCAGAGCTGCCGGGGAGGGAGCAACCGAGTGGACAACAGGGGGACTTCTTTCCCGCAACAGGCGTTAGAGGGACAAATAGCAGTGATCCGTTCTGTGACAATGCTGATGGCATCCAAACCACCCATCAGTTCCAACACATCGAATGGCAGTGTCTCGGATACCGAATCCAATGGCAGCCTGGCACTCTTCCCCTCGATCACACCACAGACTGTCAATGACTTGGGTAAATAACGTGAGTAACATGGGGTTTCAACTGTATGATTGTACAGGTAAAATTCCGGTGGCTAAGGTGCTGCCAAACACGTGCGTACACATGCTCCGGTAAGTCTCACATAGGCCTTATGATTAACCGTGGGCAATGAACTCCGCTCCGCTAGCGGAGGTTGCGGAGATTAGTTAACTACGCATTACATTGAAAACACGGAATTCATGCAATAATTCCAACTCCGTCACGTAGCAGAGTTAGCTACTGCACCCACAACTCTTTGATAAGACAACTTAACCTTTACATGCTAAAAAAGCATATAACCAATTCACAAAAGTGAACTTTGAAAAATATTAGGCAATGAGAGAGGTGATGATTTTGGGGTCACCCCTAACCTAGGGAAGAACCAAGCATATGCCTTGAACACAAAGAGCATATCATGCTGAACGATTCGGTGGTGGTCCCATCCTCCTAGGACCACCCCAAGCAAAGTTATGGGCAAAAATACAATGCCAACCAAAGGCCCAGCAAAGCATTATGGGGAGAGATTCTAGAGTGCAGTGAATATTATAGTATTAGCTCTCAGCTGAGCCGGGAGAGTCTGCCCCTTGAGGAATGTTTTGATATTGGATACTATAATATTCACTGCACTCTAGAATCTCGTTCCATAATGCTTTGCAGGGCCTTTGGTTGGGATTGTATTTTTGCCTATAACTGACTGTGCTTGGGGTGGTCCTAGGAGGATGGGACCACCACCGAATTGTTCAGCATGATGTGCTCTTGATGTTCAAGGCATCTGCTTGGTTCTCTCCCTAGGTTAGGGAGGACCCCAAAATCATTACCTCTCTAACTGCTTGCTTTATTTTCATTTTCACTTTTGTGAGATGACTATATGCATTTTAGCATGTAAAGATAGTTATTTATTGGTTTACTAAAGGTATGTGTGACTTCTGGTTTATTAGTTGAGATGAGGGGAGTTTCACGAACACGAAATTCATGCAAAAACAGTGGAGTAAGCTACTGCACCCACAACACTATGATAAAACAATTTTACCTTTACATGCTAAAAAGCATATACCAATTCACAAAAGTGAGCTTTGAAAAACATCAGGCAATGACAGAGGTGATGATTTTGGGGTCCCCCCTAACCTAGGGGGAGGACCAAGCAGATGCCTTGAACACAAAGAGCACATCATGCTCAACGATTGTGGTGGTCCCATCCTCCTAGGACCACCCCGAGCAAAGTTATGGGCAAAAATACAATGCCAACCAAAGGCCCAGCAAAGCATTATGGGGCGAGATTCTAGAGTGCAGTGAATATTATAGTATTAGCTCTCAGCTGAGCCGGGAGAGAGTGCCCCTTGAGGAATGTTTTGATTTTGGATACTATAATATTCACTGCACTCTAGAATCTCGTCCCATAATGCTTTGCAGGGCCTTTGGTTTGGATTGTACTTTTGCCCATAACTGTACTTGAGGTGGTCCTAGGAGGATGGGACCACCACCGAATCGTTCAGCATGATGTGCTCTTTGTGTTTAAGGCATCTTCTTGGTTCTCTCCCTAGGTTACGGAGGACCCTAAAATCATCACCTCTCTCTCACTGCTTGCTGTATTTTCATTGTCACTTTTGTGAAATGACTATATTTTCAAAGGTATGTGAGGTTTCTGTTTTATTAATTGGCATGAGACGGAACGGAGTTGCGGAGCGGAGTTCACAGAGTTTTTGTTCACCTCCGCAGAATTCCGTGTAGTGGTACTCCGCCAACTACGCCCACCCTTACTTATGATACTATGATATTGTTATCTTTGAGATGTCGTTACACAGCCTGTTTCCTTAGACTAGATGTGGTTGGGCCTTTCTTTCTTAGATGTGCACTATACATAGAGGTTTTGGGTCCGGGCGCCCCACTTCGACCGTAATGTACATGCTATGCAATAGCGGTGCTCCTCTTGGGTCTGAGAGGGCCTCCCCCAATAGTGAAGGCACAAAGTTGATATTGTTCATATTGTTGCTGTTTGCTTTCAAGTTTGGTCGAACGACGAAGAATCGACGTACTCTGTATTGGAGAAATGTTTTATACAGTTTGCTGAAGTCAAATATAAGAATGGTGGAAGGTACTGCAAAATGTGCTCGAGATGTCACAAGTGAATAATGGTGTTAAATGTGATAACGTGGAATGTGAGGGGCATGGGGTATGTACATAAAAGGCACAGAATACTGGCCCAATTGCATAGGCGTCGAACATAGATCGCTTACATTCAAGAGACCCACTTGGTGACTACAGAGGTGCAAAAGCTGCATAGGCGATGGAAAGGCCAATTTTTTCACACATCCTATTCTGCATACTCAAGAGGTGCCGCGATATGGCTACGCGAGGGGGGTCTCATTTGTGGTACTGGACTCTAGGATTGACTCTCAAGGTCGTTATGGAATATTAAAAGGCACATTAGATGGAGAACCATTAGTGCTAGGATGTATTTATGCACCCAATACTGATCAGGACACCTTCACCCACCTGTCTGTGACATTATCAGACGAGACACAATATCAGTGGGTATGTGGGGGGGCTTTAACGTAGTATTGTATAGAATTGTTATATAGAACCCTCCCCTCCCCTTCCGGGCACAGGCCCTATGCACTAGGCTCAAAAGTTGCGACAATGGGTGGATGGTTGGGCGCTCCTGGATGTATGGGTCTGCAGTAATGAGGGCCTGAAGGAATACTCCTTCGATTCTTACCCACATATGCTTAATTCCCGACTTAATAGAATCCTCTGCCCTGCACACCTACAGTCTAAAATACCACATACTATGTTTCTAGGAAAAACAATCTCCGACAACTGCGCTCTAGAGAGAACACTTGCATGGGGTCATATATCCACCCCCATTCCTACATGGAAAATGCAGCCGCGCCTACTCAAAGATGGGTCTTCAGAGACACCTTGGCTGCGATCATTGACAACTACTTCTCGGAAAACTCCGGGACAGCCTCCTCTCCCTGGGTGGAGTAGGAGGCCTTCAAAGTGATGGTACGGGGGACGGCGATTAACACCGTGGTAGGTGCCAGGAGGAAGGTTCTCCAGGAGCTTGGGAGCCTTGAGAAATCCCTGGGATCCTTGGAAAGGAAGGCAACGGAGGACACTGACAATGCAGCCCAACTCCAGGAGGCCAGGATAACACATGCAGAGTTGTTAGAACGACTCAGGGTGATAGATTATAGGACATATACCCAAAGGTTACATACTGAAATGGAAAAATCAGGCACATTGCTAGCGCAAAGAATACACCCTGATACATCCCCCATACTGATCCTAAAGATCACTACAAGTGATGGTGGAATCGAAGTGTCACAAAGAGGGATTAACAAGGCTCTTCGGGACTTTTATTCAAATCTATATTCGGCCCCGCCTCACCCCGACCCGGTGGAAATTGCGGCATTCTTGCAAAAAGCAATCCTGCCAAGAGTGGAGGCGGCTGACCGTGAGGTACTAGCTGCGCCCATTACGGTGAATAAAAACCGGGGTGCCATCAAAGAGTTAGTCCGAAATAAAACACCGGGCTCTGAAGGAATTCCGGTGGAATCTTTTTCACATATGCTGCCCGACTGGTCCCACACCTAGGGAAGCTCTATAATGCCTCTCTCTCCGCTGGCTTACTCCCCAGATGCACTATAGAGGCACTGGTAACGTCTTTACTGAAACCCAATAAACCTCACTAAACATACGGCAGCTGCTTAAAATAATGGATGTGGCCCGGGACCCTTATCCATATGCTGGCTGCTCGCCCCTGGATGTCTGCCAGGCCTTTGATACTCGGGTGGGATTTTATACTGGCGGCTCTGGCACAATAGAATATACTTCCCGCCTATATTAAATGGGTTAAATTACTTTATTCATCCCCCACAGCCAGAGCAAGAACAGGTCCACACATCTCAGATTCATACTCCGTCTGGTGAGGTACACGCCAGGGGTGCCATCTGTCCCCGCTCCTCTTCATACTAGCGAGTGAACCCCTATCACAACAGATTCACCAGGAAGTTAGACAACAGGGAATCCCGACAGGCACTACAGTTCATACTATATCGCTCTGTGCAGAGGATATGATACTGTATTTTAAGGATCTCTGGGAGAATCAGACAATTGTGGCCAAATTGCTCTTCACTTTTCGCAAATTGTCTGGTTTACGTATCAACGCAGATAAATCTAGTGTCTACTCCTTTATTGTCACAAACATAGCGCCAGTGTTTCCTCTGGGAGAATTACAGGCACCAATGGCCACACGATTCTTCCGGTAGCTTGGAATTGAGGTCTATAAAGAAGGTCCAGATCTGTTGGAGGGTACCCTGATTCACATGATGCCTTCTGGATTACCTTGCCCCTTTCCGCGGCTGATTGCCTAGCCCTGGCATAAATGCTGATGTTGCCACGACTACTGTACCATTTTGTGAACCTACCTATTATCATACCATTGTGGGTATTCAAGTTACAAAATACTATCCTTATAGACCTGGGCTGGGGACATGGACGCCACAGAGCCTGGTGAAATATCAGCTGCCTTCGGATAAGGGCGGGATAGAAGTCAGTCGATTTTAAAGCCAATTGCACAGCTGGTCAACTGCAGTGGTTGTCCTATTGGTTAGTAGGGCCCATTTTGACCGAAATAGATTACACAGCAGCCCAAATCAGCCAAGCTCAGTTACACAGATTAATATGTCCTGCCGTCACATCAGTACATGTAGATTCATCACTGTTGCACACAGCCTTAACATACTGGAAGATGACAAAGAAGTATAAAGCCACGAAAGCGCCCTATGCGTCACATATACCATACCATACCAAGACATTTATAAAGCGCTCGGCTACCACCAACGGCGGTGTCCCGGCGCTGCAAAGGGACAGAGAAAAAAGGAGAAAGAAAAAAAGACAAACTAAGGTAAATCAAAAAGCCAAGTTTTCAAGGCACTTCTAAAAGTGGATTCAGATTCTGCTTTGCGTAAGTAGAGAGGCATAGCATTCCATAGGGCGGCTGTTCTTACTGCAAAGGCGCGCCCTCCAATCCTAGCTTTACGGTAGGAAGGAGAGCAGAGAAGAAGCTGAGAGTTCGAGCGCAAGGTCCTGTTCTGGTGGTATTTCCGAAGTCTTAGCCTCAGATAACCCGGTCCACTTTCTCTAGTAGCTCTAAAGGCAAGGGACAGGCCCTTGAATTCGATTCTCCTTTTCACCGGAAGCCAGTGAAGACTACGCAGGTGGGGGGAAATGTGATGCCGGAGAGGCACGTTTCTAAGAAACCTAGCAGCAGCATTTTGGACTGTCTGGAGCCTTTGAATGAGATAGGCAGGAAGGCCAAGATACAAGCTATTAGCATAGTCCAGCTGGGATGTAATCCCATATACCACTTTGTGGACTACCTATGTCCTCCGGCACATTGACTGCACGTAGGCTCAGCACCTGGGAACAGGCGGGAGTAACTGCGGTTGGGGCACTGATGGCATATTTTAATTTTGTTCATGCCCATCGGTTGCCTAAAACCCTGTTCTCCTCACGCATGCTAGTATAGTCTGATATGTTCGAAAATATTGGGTAGCGGATGGGCAAGAGACTATGGTTCTCAAATTTCTGTGAGCACTCCACCCTATGGGTCATGGGCGCCAACTCGTACGCTGGCTATATCGCGGGCTCCGGGAGCATCTTATGGTACTGCTTACAGCACTAAAAGCCAAATGGGAGGTGGACCTTGCCAGAGAAATCTTGGAATGGGCTGGTGCGACAGAATACCCAAAGAAAATCTCACGCAATGCCAGATTAAAATTCATTAAATTTTCAAAATTATATTGAGCATACTTAACGCCCCATAGACTCCATTGAATGTTTATGATGGCATCCTCAGGGTGACCCCATTGCCATGCCGAAGAGGTCGATTTGCTGAACATGTTAAGGGATTGCCACAGAGTGTCCAATTACTGGGAGGGAATCATGGCAACTCTGGTGGAACTGACGGGGCTGCACCAATGGGATAGTCCTGCGCAATGTATACTGGGATTGCCCCCAAGACCCAAGGGCTCTAAGTTATTGACCCGGTTCCCGATCATGGCACTGTTATCAGTTAAAAGGTTAATAACAAAACAGTGGAAATCCCCAATGGCCTCTAGGCTGGAGGACTGGCGTGAGGAGGTTCAAAGATGGGGCCTTGCTGAAAACGAAGCCCTGAGAAGGGAGGAATATAGAGGCCTGTGTAAGATACCGATTTCAATGTAATGGGATGCGTTACTTGTAGGGTAGGAATCCCATGGGCAAGAAGGGACTGAACCATGGATGGCTCATATCTGTTGGTCCCGATTATGGACAGCTTTGCACACCCTTTGTAATGAACTCCCCATGGCCGTGCGCATTAGTAGCACAGTTGTATGTCCCTGGTCTATACAGCAGAACACATTCATGCTGCTAAGACCTGATATGATGGGCATTATATACCAATCAACGCGCAACAAACTACCCCCTGAACACACCTAGTTAACATATTAGGTGACTTCGCTTAGTTCACAAGTTGTGGGTGGGAGAGGGTGGGGGAATTTGATCACATTCTGTATGCTAACTATGTAACCTTGTAATGTCACAAGAAAGATGTAAAATATATCCCTGGCCAACTTACCATTACTGAAGACTGAAACAATGACTGAAAAATGTGTACCAGATGTATTACGTTGGAAAATGTAATAACATTTGTGTTAAAAAAAAAAAAAAAACATCAAATAGGACACAGTGGCTTAAAACTTAATGCCACAACAATCAAACAAATACTGTTAAGATCTCATTATCTATTGAACTGCACAACTTAAACATGGTTTTACCTTCTCACGTTGCGCATCACACCTACAAATAAAATTGTTAAGAATCATCTTCTTGAGAATGGCTACACTTTGTCAATGGCCTTATTACATTCAATGCTTCCAGAAATAGGAATTAAGTTACAAACTACAGAATTGAATAATAAAGTGAAAAGCAAAAGTAAATCATCTGATTTGAAATACTAGTTTGCTCGTTAACATATTAGGAACTATGAACTAAATAAGAGATATATATATACACACACACACACATACAGACAGCATAGCTGTCCCCATTATTCCATTATGTAGTAAGTAAAACGTCTAGGTAGGTAGCTGACGAGAGTACCAGGAGGCCGGATACTCCTTTGCCAAAAGACCGCTGACCAGGATTTGCTGCTGCGGAGAAGAATGTTATGGGAGCAGCCGCAAAGTAAGGCTGACCGGTGATGCACCTTGGGTAGATCGATGAGGTCAGCCTGGGTCTTCCCTGGGGTCTTAGAGCAGTTGTTACCAAAAAACAAATGTTAAAGTCCAAAGTTTTGAATTTCGGCTATATGGGTACTTTTAGTACCACAACCAAGGGTCCAAGTCTGGAGGTACACCATTTGGGGGGTCAGGACTCACTCAGGCTGGGTCCAGCTGTGGGATCAAGATGGTGGGAGCTTGTTATGTCCCTGTGGTTCTGAACAGGAGGCCAGCACATGAGCCCTTGAATTCACTCTGGTAGTCCTGGGTTCATGTGGAGAAGCATGGCTCAAATAGCAGGGCTGGCCTCTAAGGATTCAAGACAGGCTGCAGACTGTAAAGCAGTTCTCCCAGTTCTCCCACAGCAGTTTTGTAGAGTATACAAGAGACCACTGCAGCAGGTAGTCCTCAGAGAGCCCCTCTGCAGGTCCAGAAAGTGAACTGAAGAGTGATTCTGAGGGCACTATTTTTATACATGGTGCCTTCTTTGAAGCTGGGAGACGTTTATAGAGGTTTTTCTTTGCAGTGCTGGGAATTTCCTGACTTCCCTGTCCTGGCTCCAAGCTGGCTGCAAAGACAATGTGGAGATGACAAGACATTTGAGAAAAGGCAGACCACAGCCTATTCAGTTGCAAGTGGGTCTGTGCCCAGCTCCACACCCCCCCCCCCATCCTGCCAGAAGATGGTCCATTCAGGCACACCTAATTCCTTCATTGTGTGACTGTGAGGATTCATAAAGTCTAGCTGTCAACTACACACAGTCATGTGACCCAAGGGAGGCTGCAGGCACCAAGTGGCTAAGGGTAGGAAAATATCAACTTTTTTAAAGTGGCATTTTCAAAATTGTCATTTAAAATCCGACTTTACCATTAAAGAGGATTTTAAATTACAATTTCATAGATACCAAATATAAAATGCTATCTGTTCCTAATCAAAAGTTAGCACTTATTAATGTAATAAAGCAACCCACTGTCCTCCTATTGGGACATATAGGCCTCACAGTAGTGAAAAATGAATTTAATAGTTTTTCACTACCCAGACACATAAAACATAAGAGCACATGTCCACACTTTTAATTACAATGCACCCTGCCCTATGGGCTAACTAGGGCCTATTTTAAGGGTGATTTATATGCAATAAAAGGGGAGTTTAATGCTTGGCAAGTGAGTTCTATTATCAAGTAAAACTGTCGGCTTAAAACTGCATTTAGGCTGCAGAGGCAGACCGGAGATGTTTTAAAGGACTACTTAAGTGGGTGGCACAATAAGTGCTGCTGGACCAATAGTAGTATTTAATTTACAGGCCCTGGGTATATGGCATACCACTCTACAAAGGACTTATAAGTAAATTAAATATGCCAACCAGGTGTAAATCAATGTAACCATGTTTAGGGGAATGAGCACAAGTACTTTAGCACTGGTTAGCAGTGGTAAAGTTCATAGAGTCCTAAAGCCAACATAAACGAATTTCAGCAAAAAGAAATAGAGGGAAACAAGCAAAAGGTTTGGGATAGACCACCCTGAGGCTCACAGGTCTAACACCGGATGATTTCAACCCATCTGGTTGAATCAATATTCATGTAGTGGGATAGTGCTTAGGAGGTATGGCAATATGACGGTTAATAATTCTGTGCTCTGATTTTTTTAAATTGTATTCTTTTTGCTCACACCATGATGAATCTGTGCTTTCAATGTTAGTCAATGAAAAGGGTTTCTATATAAACCCTCAAATTTAGGAGTGAGCCTTGAGATCTTTCCAATGCTCCTAGGGATGTTGTCCAATTTTTTACTGATTTTGCTGCTCAGTGGGACTTAAACTTTTTCTGTATTTGCCCCAAATTCCGTATTGCCCTGTTGCTGACAGCCTTAATGGCAATGACTTGGGCATCTGCACTTTACAATTTCTGTATTGTAGCTTTTTACTTTTTGTAATACATTTTTGTAAATGTTCTAATTCTGCCATAGAATTCACTTATTGAGTATGTCCTTAATTGATTGTATTTTGATATTTTGTGTTGTGCCTTATCTTGAGACATACTGCCTCATGAAATGGAGGTTTAACACCTTCCTCGACCTATCCACCCGTCGGCATGCTATTGAGGTGTTTTTTCGGTGTCCAAGAACCTAGGGGTTTCCTGTGCCCACACTCTCAACTTTCCAATGTTTGACCATCTCTTATTCCTTACATTAATACAATATCTAAACAAGCCAACTTTCATCTACATTCCCTAAAAAAATAACACTTCTTTCTCTCTCTCTTTCACAGTTGAAAATTGTTGCAAATGCACCAGTCATCTCTTGACTAGATTTTTGCAATGCAATTCTCGCTGGGTTACCTCAGTCCTCAATTGGCCCCAGTAAGGTATTTCTTCATTCAATGACCAAACTATTAACGTCATTGAAAATGACTGACCACATTTCACCGATGCTTATGGAAATACACAAGCTGTTATCAAACCAATAATTAAATTGAAGATCTGCTGTTTCGCATACTCACCAAATTTGGGTGGTCTAAGAGGTCTCAGGAGCAAAATCTCTTCTTAACTGGAAACACCCAAATTTACAACTTCAAGCATTGCTCCATATTTTCTCTGGAGCCACAACTACCTTCTTACCCATGCTACTTTTGTTCTAAAAAGGTCTAAAAACTCACATCTTTCGTCTTCAACTGAATCAAAAAGCTCTCTATATATGCCATAAGTGCACTATTATCTCATGGAACAAGAGTGTTATTAGAACACTACAAAATAGATGCATAAATAAACAATTGCTTAAAATGTCACTGCTGACCATGATGACCTGAGCATCTCTTCACCCCACCCCCTAGCTTGGTTTACCAGCCAATTCTGCTTAAATCCGCTATTCCGCACTGCTCACTAAATACATCACAAACACCAATCTACTGGGTAGTTTATCAATTAAATTACCATCTTAAATGCAGTAAAGAAATTATTTAACAAGTGACATATCTTGTATAAAGTGGAGGCATATTTTCTCTTCCTAAATGTCTCAGACATTTTCAGTTCTATCATCTAGTCAAAACTCCTAACACTCTTGTTTTTCTTTTACTTTGCCTATTTAGTTATTTTAACGTTTTGATTATATATTCCAAACATTAAACACAAGTTCCACATAAATGTGCAGATAACACACACTAAGCTTAAATCTAATTAAAAATTCAAGAACACTACACAAGTTTACTTTTAGACTCAATCAAGCTCTGGAATACCTTCATCAACCCTCAACTAATTGGAGATATTTATTCCAGGAACCGCCAATATTTAAATAATACCAGATTGTAAGACACAGTTCAGCAACACATCACCTTCCTATCGAAAAAAACATGTTGTAGTTGCCCAACACTCCTTAAAAAAAACCTCCTATAAAACAACTGATTCTCCAGGTAAAATCTTGCGAGCAGGCATCACTTTCCTATAAACCTTATAATGTTTAGGAGGTATTGTGATATTGGCCTCCAATGAACGTGCAGGTGTTGGTTTCTTTAACACAATATGAAGACATCACTGAAAATGAGATGCGATGAGCATGTGAGAGGTAGTGACTGTGCCTGGGAAGTTGGAAGTAAGTATGACTAAGATAAAATATATGGATCTATACAGAACGAAGAATGTGCTTAGCAGCACCTAACAAGTGTACCACACACAATTAGTAAAGCACAACATATCCTGCAAAATTCCTGTTTTAAATGCTGAATTCGAGGCAAGCCTACATTAATTAAAGTAACATACTTTGTAAACACAGGAAAAAACAGTTGCTGCGTTATTTTGCAAGACAGGTTATTTTAACAAAGGTTTCTGAAGGTTAACTACCATTAAATCAACAAACAAAAAAACCCAGGAAACCCTAAATAAAATTAGAAGGAGTCTTGTAACCAAATAGTAAAACCACAGTTTTTGAATCATTATGTGCAACTCGAATGGCTTGCATACAATAAAGGATGTACAGTATGCATCAACTGGATTTCAAGGCACTGAACTCAACACCACACATTCAAATGAATACATCTTAGACCATTGTAAACATCCTGGAACATGCTGTAACTACAACCGCTTTGTAAGTGTATGTAATTTTTTACCTCTCCAAATGTGGGGACAGCAGAGTGTTATTCTTCTATACCTGAAAGTCAAACTCCAGCTGCTGGAGGCCTCAATGTTAATGGAGGAATGGAGTATATTACGTCCTCGTCCGTCTTCCTCGTCTAGTCCTTACTGAATGAGTAAGTGTACTGGACCTTCAGAGATTGTTACCTAGCCCAACCAAAATTCCTACTTCCAAGATGGCCAGCAAACTCCCACAAAACTTTTTTAAAAATGCATTTAAAAACACCAATACATTAAATAAGTAAGACGACACACAATAAAAATCCAACAACAATTTATAATAGTGGGTTATATTTTAATGAACAAATAGACATCAAAACAACAAAAATCCAATGTAGGGAACCAGAGAGATGAATATTTAAAGATGAAACACTTTCTAGCGCTTAAAAACCAAAAGGGCCAACTTGGGACATCTGGTCGGGTTTGACCAGCACAAAGTAAAAGATTGAGGATGACTGCGATGGAGCACGAGTTGTATACACTAAGCGGTCAAAATTTTACCTTCACACATAGAAACTTTTTCAGAGCTTTTTCCCTCGAAGTCGAGCGAGGCACTTCATCAGGCCGGATTCATGTAGACGACGTCGGCTTGGTCCAGTGTGAGCACTCTATCAACTCCTGGAAGCCTTGAGCTCTCAGAGGGATGAACTTGAAATCCAGGTCGGGTTGTGGTTTGACGTTGGCAGTTTCACTCTCGATGACCGGTCGTCACCTTATAGAGCTTTTTTCCAAAGTTGCTCCAAACTTATCCAAACCTCTGGAACTTCTTCCTGAAGTTCCTCTTGTGGGTTCAAAGTGCCCAAAACACTAATCCAAGGGTCTAGAAACTCTTAGATGGACATTGGGATGTTGGGACTACGTTTTCTACAATGCACCTGGCAAAATCCTTAAAAGTCCACTTGACTCACTCTAGATAGGTCCTTCTTGGTGGAGATGATGCAGGTGGAGCTCTGTTAACATGTTGCCTTAAGGGAGTCCACTCCTTAATCCTTGTGAAGCCAGTCAAAGTCCTTAGGGCTGTAGTTCCAGATTGTGCAGCCGGTATAGTCCTTCTCCTTATTGTTTCAGGCAGAGATCGGAGTTGCTTGGCAGCTTTCCGATATTTATTCAGAGTTCCTGGGCGTCAAGCAGGGGGCATCCCTGACCAATGGGATGCAGGGTGCCACCCAGGTGTATGGCCACTCCCTCCAAAGTGTGTCATATTCTTGACCCAGAAAGCACTATCCTTCCAAAATCCAAAATGGAGAAACTCTCTCGTGGAGGGTTAGATCTGGCTAAGCCATCCCACTGGTGTGGCTAAGATTTGATATTTATTGATTTATAGAGCGCCTGAATCACCCTGCCCGGGGTATCTCCGCGCTATAGAGTTGCTACAGCCAGCCGCAGAAAAGGAGCGAATTAGAACAATGAGGTTTTTAGAAGCCTTCTGAACTGTAAATGATCTGGACATTGTCACAAGTGGATGGGAAGTTGGTTCCAATAAGAAGGGGCCAGGTGGGAGAACGCTTTACCACCTAGGTGAGATGTTTTATATCATGCAGTAAGAAGTAAAGATTTGGTCCCTGATCGAAGGGACCTAAGTGGCAGATACTTGATAAATTTATCTGCTAGGTAATCAGGACCTTGGCCATTCCAAGATTTGTGGATCATGCAGCAGATCTTAAATCTGATCCGCTTCTGCACCGGAAGCCAATGAAATTGTTGCAGAAGAGGGAGGGAGGGCATTGGAGACCAAACGAGCCGTGGTGTTCTAGACTACTTGCAATCTATTTAAGGAGGCTTCCTTAGCTGAAATCAGCAAAGCATTGCAGTAGTCCAGGCGGCTTAGCACCAGTGCCTGGATAAGAGTTTTCGAGTGGTTAGAGGTAAAAAGGGGAATACTCTTCGGAGAAGACTTAACACATGGAAGCATGCGCCCACAGTAGTTGTGGCATGCTCCTTCATTATCAATTTCTGATCCAGGCGGACTCCCAGATTTTTAACCACCAGTTTGGGAGTTGGCGCGGTGCCCAATTACTCTGGCCACCATCTTGAGGACCACCTCACCGATGCATCTCCAAACAACATGATCTCAGTTTTCCCCGAATTAAGTTGGAGGAAGTTGTCCCTCATCCAGCCAGCGATGGCCGTCATGCCCTCCGAAAAAGTAGACTGGACATTGGGATTGTTTTTATCAAAGGAAAGTAGGAGCCGAGTATTGTCAGCATAAGATATTGGAACAAATCCTAAATTCCTCAGTAATCCAGCTAAGGGAGTAACATATATGTTAAATAAGGTGGGGCTAAGACAGGAGCCCTGAGGTATTCCCTTAGTCAGTCTTGTAGTCTTAGAGCGGAAAGGGCCTAGGTTAATGGTCTGAGTTCTATCAGACAGAAAACTCAACATCCATTGTACAGCGTTCCCTTGGAGGCCAATTTCCCTAAGTCTCCTGAGCAGAGTCTGATGGGAAATCATGTCGAAGGCTGCTGATAAATCAAGCAGCACAAGAAGCACTGCTTGTCTGTTGTCCAGGGACATTCTGATGTTGTCGGTGACAGCAACCAAAGCCGACTCCGTGCTGTATCTGGGCCGAAAGGCCAACTGAGATGGATCAAGGCAGCTCGAGGCTTCGACAAAGTCAAACAGATGTTTATTGATATGTTTTTCTAATATCTTGCTCAGGAGAGGTAGCACTGAAATGGGGCGATAATTGGATAAATCCTCCATGGGGGCCTTAAGGTTTTTACGGATGGGAATTATTTGTGCCGCCTTCCATTCATGGGGGAGACGACCCTCTTTCATAGAGCAACTGAGGATTGAACAAATAGGAGCAGCAAGTTGTTTGGAGAACAGTGAGGTGGTCTTAGCAGGAATAATGCCTGATTTTACTATATTTAGTAGCGACTCTACATCCTCGGGCTTAAGTACAGGAAAGTTATCTAACGTCTGTGCATTAGATGTGGCCGTTGGGTAATCTGCCATAGTGTCTATCTGGGTGCTACCAGCTAAGGTGATTTATTGTAGATCAGTTCAGTTTTCTGAGTGAAATGAATTGCTAGCTTGTCACATAGGGCTTGGGATGGAGCTTCTTCATTGTCGCATGCCTTAGGATTAGTGAAAGATTTTAAAATCTGGTAGAGAGTTCTAGGGGCGTTCCCTGCCTGTTCGAGTTGCAGCGCCATAACACTCCCCTTCCAGCCACTCTGCTAATCTAATTACTGGGGCTTCTGTCTGGCTGGGGGTGCAGGATGTGGATGTGAACCTGTGCTGCCCCAAACTGTCATTCTCCCTTTGAAGACCAGTTTGGCTACTCCACCCCCATCCTGCCTTGTGCTCTGCAGCTTGCAGTTCTCCTCCCACAGGAAATCCTTTGTCCCTAGTCAGGCCACTTCACACCTCATTAAGACCGCTTGGCTCAGCCTGGCCAATCAGAGAAGGGCTGCTGGAAGGCTGGAGTTTGGCTCACAAGAAATAAAGGTCTAAAATGTATTTTCTGCAATAGTTATAACAAATCCAACAATGGCAAGTTGTTGGATTTATTCTATTATTTTAAGTCTTAGAATGATATTTTTAGCTTGCTTCTATCAATAGGTATACTTTATTAAAGTAGTCCCAAGTTAGCCTATGGAGCCCATGTCAAGTCAAGTCAAATAGCTTTATTTCGATATCAAGTATCATAAAAGCATCAGACAATCCTTTAGTACAAAAAGGAGAAAATACAATGTATTAAAATTAATAAAATATAACAATACATGAGATTAAAAACAATCAGAATATAAAACTGTTTCGTCTTGAATTGAACATTTCATTTTCTAATTAATAGAATAAAAACGATGAAAGCATGATTAGAAATAAGGGTATTTGATTTTCCATATAGGGGACAGTGTATAAAAATTTAGATTACATTGGTCCTCCACTTTGGCTCAGCTGTACATACTCGTGAGTGTTCTGGATCAAGATCAGGTCGCCCTTCGTATAGCTCTGTGCCTGATTATCCAGGCACAGCCTAGGAACTTGGCGACTCCGCAAACAAAGAGGGTTCTCGGATCAAATTTTAATATACGTAAAGCAACTCGATGATCGAGAGTGCCTAGTTGTTTGCAGATTGGCTCAAGCCACCTAGACCTAGCATTTGCGTACCCTGGGCAAGCGAACATAAAATGAGCGACACTCTCTTTAGAAGCCCCACAAGAAGGGCATTCTTCAGTGGTCTGATGTGGGGGGCGCCACTTCGCGGTAAATTCATGAACTGGAAGTGAGCCGAATCTGAATTGGGTATATAGTGCCCTGTCTCTTGGGATCTGAATTATATCCAAGCATGGTTCAAGGCTTCTAGATTGTTTGTGTTGGAAGAATTCCTCTGTAAGCCTTTCCATGCTTGGATTATTAAGATCTCTGGCATCTATCCAGTCCCAATAGGTACGTTTGAGTTCTGCCTTGCTCGGGGGATTTTGAGTGTCCCAGGATTCATTAAGACCAAGAGTTGTCATTAGTGCCTTAACATTGGAAATCCATTTAACCCCCATGTTGGTATCTAAACTCAATACTTCTGCATATGCTTTTGCATAATTAGCGAGTTCGGGGGTACGCCTAAGGCGAGCCCAAAAAAGCAATGGGCGAAGTTTCGCCATGTCTTTGAAATGACGCCTGCCCATATCGTATATCAAAGGAATTAGAGGGACACCCTGGGGTAGCATGATCAGATCCCTAAGAAACTTGTGTTCTGACCTGCTGATCTCTTCTAGATTATCGAAGCCCCAAAGCTCGGCTCCATAAAGAGCCGAGCTAACTGTCTTAGCACCATATACAGCGAGTGCCGGGGCAACAGGTCTACTGAATGATGAGCGGTGTTCTTTGCTCAGTGCCCCTGCAGCGCGCTTGTGGTTCAGAAGCATTTTGTCAAGATGGGGTCTCCACTGCATTTTTCGGAGAGTCGTATCCCAAGATAATCAAAGGTGGTGACTCTCTCTAGGTATATCCCATCTAGGGTGATGTTATTTCTGAACGATTTGTGGGGATTGAATGTCATAAATTTTGTCTTAGATGTGTTTATGACCAGCCCCCGGGTGTTGCAAAAGAGGTGAAATCTATTCAGTAGTTTTTGCAGGCCAGCTGGGGTCTTAGAGATCAGTAATGTGTCATCCGCAAACAGGAGAGTTGGTACCTTGTTTCCTGCCAGGGCCGGGGCATCAGCTGATGTTTCTTGCAAAAACCTGACCACCCTGTTCACGTATAAGGAGAACAGGGTGGGTGCCATCACACAGCCCTGTCGTACTCCCCTGTTTACTGGGATCGTTTCCGTTAACTGTCATTGGGACCCCCATCTCACCTGCGCATAGTTACCCTCGTGAAGCCTTATTAACAAGCTAAGGATTAATGAAGGGATGCCCATGTCTCACAATATTTCCCATAACCTTTTCCTAGGGACCAGATCAAAGGCAGTCTTTAAATCGATAAATGCGAGATAAAGACTGCCCTTGCCAATCACTACCACTTTCCAATAGATCAAGAGGAGCCTGAAGACCTGGTCCACTGTTCCCGTATAGGCCCGGAATCCCGCCTGGTATTGAGAGAGGATGTCCTCCTCCTCAGCCCATGATTGGATTCTCTGCAATATGACCCTGCCAACTATCTTCTGCATTGCATCGATCAAGCTAATTGGCCTATAGTTGGCAGGGTCCTCTCTAGCTCCCTTCTTAAAAACTGGGACTACCTCCGCACCCTTCCAAGATTCCGGAACTGGACATCCACTAGAGATGGAATTAATAAGAAGGAGGACATACTCAGCCCATTTTTTGCGATCTGCCAGGAACAAGTCTCCAGGGTGGCCATCTGGTCCCGGAGCTTTAGCGGGGACTATCCAGCTTATAGCAGACTCAACTTCGTTCAGAGTGTTTGGGTCACTGTCGCCATCCCCAAGATAGGTCGGGGGATGGTCACATTGCCCATCCACACTTACATCATTGGACCCAGAATAGAGTTCCCCAAAATGGTCATACCAAGCCTGGGATGGGATATGGTTGGAGATTTGATCTGCTTCCTCCTTGCTTGCCCGTCTAACGAGCGTCCAAAAGAGATTGGTGTCCCTTGCTAAACTGGCATTTTTTAAATCTTGCCAGTGGATTTCGTCCCAATCCAGCCTTGCTTGGTGCAGGGCCACTCTATAATCTTTCCTTGTGGCCTTAATAGCAGGGCCATTCTTAACTCTAATGGCTGCTACTAAGGCCTTCCTCTTGAGTCTGCAGTCCTTGGTATACCATGATTGCCCACTCCTCGGTTGTGCAGGAGGCTTAATAGGCCTATTAGGTGCTTGGAAGTGAGCGCTAATCTGTTAAATTGTGCGTGTATGGATGATGAGAGCATTAGTGGGCCCTAATGTTATTCCTTCCCGTAACTCAGTGGTGTTTTTCTACAATACTTGCCTAATGGCCTCTAGCTTTGCATCTTGTAGAGCAACCTTGTGTCATTTTAGGGCTCTTCTAGAGTTTGAGGGAATCACCTCTTTAGTCACAGAATGCATGTGGGTGTTCAATGGAAAGCAAGAGAGTGCCCATGGAAACTTCATGGACAGACAGAGAGGGTTGTGATCGCTGTCAGTTGTGCTCCCCACCACCATATCTGGAACATGCCCCCAAAGCCTAACGTCTAGTAAGATGTAATCAATACGAGACGGGCAGCTTGCTCTATTATAGGTGTAAACCCCCTGGGCATCTGATTTGGTCCTGCCATTAGCTGCCCTCAAACCATATTCCATGGTGAGTGCGTTGAGTTGAATAGCTATCTGTGACCATCTTTTTACCGGGGGTATGGTTAGCGGGGGAGCACCCCATTTTCTGTCGTCTTCCTCTATCCCTAATATGTCCTCTGTACTAAGAGGCTCGAAAGTGCTCTTAAAGTCTCCTACGACCAGAACTCTAGAATGGGACAAACAGCTAGACAAGCCTTGTTCAAGTAATGTAATAATGGGTGAGGGTTTGCCCCCTACTGTCCCCCTTATATAAACATTAAATAAATCCATTGTTACGCCCCCCCCTTGGGCCCATATTTGTAAGCCTCATGATATCTGGGCTCAAGCTTTGATGTTCGGAGATTCTGCAGTTCAGGGCAATATTAACCCATATAATCAGCCCTCCCGAAGGACGACCCTTCCATATGGTGGTAGCTGGTATGTGATAGCAGCTATAGCCCGATTTGTATAAAGGAACCAAGCTCCACGTTTCCTGGAAAGCACAGATGCCGTAGCCCTCTACTAAATCATTCCAATGGGGTAATGATAATTTGCTACTAAGGCCAGCAACATTCCAAGAAATGATTTTTAGCTGATGGGGAAGGGCTAGGTCTTGAGTTGTGTCTATAATGGGAATATGGGCTGGGGCTGATGACAAAGCAAAAGAAGCAGAAGAATCAGGTGCTGCTGAGGAAGTAGCCACCTGAGCCCTAATAGTGGCTGTTTGACTAGGGGTTTGAACAGCAAAATCCGAACTAGCTAGCAATGGTTCAAAATCAAGATAAAGGATTGGGTCGTTTATAGAGCTGTGGTCAATAACTGAGGGAGTGACTTGTGGCAACTGCACTAACCGGGTCTCATTTTCTAGTCAATCAATAGACTCCAGTGAAGACGAGCCTCTTGGGGTCCCTGACGAGTGCTTATCGTTTGATTTTTCTGAAGGTGGTGCAGTTGGAAATCGCCTAAACTGTATTGATGAAGGATCAGGGGAGCAAGTGTGAAACTCAAGTAAGAGAAGATTCTCTGCCAGGTCTGCATTAGTCAGGGTAAGCTCAATGCAGTCCAGTGATTGTGTACGTGACGTGCATCTCCTAGCCCTGACAATGTCCTCTCGAATGAGTGAGCGGCAACCCCTGACATGACGAATCCAGTGTACTGACATTAATTAGTGAGTCCTCGGTTTCATAACCACCCACAGCGGCTAATTTGGGGACATTAACCATAAAAACTATTTTTGCCTGTGGAGAAGGGGTGAACGGTGGAAAATTCCTCTTTTGAGGATTTGCCACCATGGGACACAACTGTTGGTGCGCTTAGTTGGGTGGTGTAATGTGCAGGGGTTTGTGAAGAAACTGGATTCTGGGGATAGGGTTTTTGGTTAACGGTCTGTCCTGTGATGGAAGTTGGTGATACTTGTTTGTGCGTTATATGGGGGAGCGCAAGGGATCTATCACCTATTTGGTTTCTTTCTTCCTGAGTGGAGGGGGAAGTTCGCTGGGCCTGTGGCCGCTGTTTGATCGAGGGGCATATGGGCTGCTTGTACTCGTGCGGTGTATTCCTCAAGGTTAGGAGTTTGACCGTGGTAATGAGCTCCTCGATCTTCTCTCTCATGACTCCAATATCCAACCTGAGAGAACTAACAAGCTGGTGGAGGTCTTGCAATGATGGGATCACCTCTTTGCTACTCTCAATTTGAATTGGCGGCAATGGAAGCGTGAACTGGGCCGCCGAGGCGTCAGGAATGTCCGCCAAAATTGCAAATCTATTCGTGCAGGGGACGGGAAGGCCAGGTTGACCTTCACTAATTGTAATTGGAAGGGTTAGAGCTTGGGGAAGTGTAACGTGAGGAGAGGGTTCTATCGTCTGTACCTCGGTGATTTCCAATGGTGTCTCATTACTGTTTGACGATACTCCCTTCCTGGAGTGCTTACGAAACATTGTAGGGATGGTGGGTGTGTGTAATGTGCTGGCACTTTGGGGTGATGGTTGGATGTTAGAATTAGGTGTTAGTGATTCTGTATCTAGGATATCTTCGCACTCATAAATGAGGGTGTCTATCCTATCCATCACACAGTTATTGGCGGCGCGTTTGTGTGTCCTTTTTGCTTTTTTGCCCTTCCCTGCCCCCATTCGGGCCATTGCTCACCCCCACTCCATCCATCGATTTCTTTTTGCCCATTCTATAGCCCCCGTTGAATTAATGCGTCACCAAAATACAATACAATAGGCCCCTAGACTGTTTCTACCCACAATGTCCAAGGATGAGTGTTCGATTAAGACCAGCTTTTCCTGCTAGGTCCCAAAGCCCTGAGCAAAGATTACAATATTAGATTCCTGATATGGCCCTGCTTCGGTAAAGGTGAACCCAGATGGGAACAATGTCACATAGCACGATACCTTGTTAGATTGTAGACGGTGTGCTGCCCAGTCCAGCGGTTGGATGAAAGGGGGGTGGCCCTGCCCTGCCTCTTCCTGGCAATGACGGGCAAGGACGGGCCCGCCCTTGGCCCGGGTGCGTCCCGCGCTGCGGGAGCCCAGCAAGGTTCTTATCGCGCCTCCGTGCGCTTTAGATGATGTCGTCAGCAGGCGTCTACCCACGCCTGCTGGGAGATGTAGTGCCTGGTGCCGCCCCCCTCACGGCTGCTGCGAAAAGGAGAAAGGAGGCCGTTCCCCTCACGGCTGCTGCGGAAAGGAGGAAGGAGGCCGTTCCCCTCACGGCACTGTCCGCTGCCAAGTAAGAGCGTCCCGCGCTGCAGGAGCCCAGCAAGGTTCTTATCGCGCCTCCGGGCGCTTTAGATGACGTCGTCAGCAGGCGTCTGCCCACGCCTGCTGGGAGATGTAGTGCCTGGTGCCGCCCCCTTCACGGCGGGGTGTTTATGCGAGTAAGCCGTTCCCCTCACGGCTGCTGCGAAAAGGAGAAAGGAGGCCGTTCCCCTCACTGCTGCTGCGGAAAGGAGGCCGTTCCCCCTCACGGCACTGTCCGCTGCCAAGTAAGCGCGTCCCGCACTGCGGGAGCCCGGAAAGGTTCTTATCGCGCCTCCGGGCGCTTTAGATGACGTCGTCAGCAGGCGTCTGCCCACGCCTGCTGGGAGATGTAGTGCCTGGTGCCGCCCCCCTCACAGCGGGGTGTTTATGCGAGTAAGCCGTTCCCCTCACGGCTGCTACGAAAAGGAGAAAGGAGGCCGTTCCCCTAACAGCTGCTGCGGAAAGGAGGAAGGAGGCCGTTCCCCTCACGGCACTGTCCGGTGCCAAGTAAGCGCGTCCCGCGCTGCGGGAGCCCATGTGCTATCATGGGGCAAAAACAAAATTGGCAATTTTTCCCTCACCAGGGGCATATAAAACGTTTTTATAACCTTGCTGCTTATAGTCACAAGGTACCCTACCACTGGGGGACCTTAGGGGTGACATATGTAAAAGTAAGGTAGTTTGAGACTTTGGAAGTACCTTTAATTCCAAAGTCTCATCTGCATATAATTTTAATATAAAGGCAGCCTGAAAAGCAGGGCTGCCTTTAAAATGACAGCAGGCAACAAAGTAGTGCGCACTTAAGTGCATTAAGTCTACTGGGCCTCTAGACCTGCATGCCCCATTATATACTAGGGACTTACAGGTAGGGTGTCAGTACCAATTGTAATTAAACCTAATTACCATATACCTTATCATCAGACCACTGGCCCTGGGTCTGGGACGCAGATCCCAGGGCACAATCAGAGTCAGTTACCACCAGTATCAAACAATCATTGGCAATGCCAATAGGTCTCACATTTGTGAGAGTTAGAGCTATTGGCGTTGCAAATTACAATGTCTTTTACCTATGTGTTTTGGTTTGGAGTGGATGTATGTGGTGTGGAGTGGAATTATAATGGTTTGATTGGAATTGTTAGTTGTGGAATTGTGTTTTGTGGAGTGGATTTGTGTGGTGGAAATATATGGACTGGTGGATAGACAGGGGTAAGAGATGCACTGAATAGATAGACAGGAAGACAGAGAGGGAGAGGTAGTTTGTGCACAAAGTGCTGAATTAACTTCTGACAGAGGGGCAGAAAAAATGCGCATGCAGAAGACACCTTAAGAAGAGGAGGAGAGCGTGGGATTGAGGAACGGACACCTTGAAAATGCATAGGAAAGAAACTGTGCTCCAAGTCCTAAAGTCAACCATATGAGAGAGGTGGGAAGAGTGTGTGAGAGAGAGGGGTGAGAGAGAGTACGAGAGAGAGAGAGGGAAAAGAAAGCTTTAGGAATTGACAATTTGATGGCAGGCATGCTGCTATGAACCCAGGGTTTAATAACTATGAGTTATGCCAGTAGGAGTTCTCCAGGTAGTACTTGCCCACCCTCTGGCCTTTAGTTCAGCTTTCTCTTCAGCACTGTCAGCACCACCTATGAGAAACATACTGACATCCTATTTTAGAAGGTGGGTGGGAGGTTAATCATTGAAGAGGATAAAAAAAATGAAAGGCAAAAAGGAAATGTGACATGTAAGGAAATGAAACAAAAAATGCATGGCAGAATGAAAGGAAAAACTGAAAGGCAGGTGAGAAAGAAAATGTAAAGCAGAATGTTAGTAAAAATAATAGGTAGCATGAAAGAACAAGTTATGGGAAAACAGACCTGCTACCTAGGATGGGGCCTTTATCGAGACATTTCATGGCCACACAAAAGGGCATATGAATTCAGTTTTGTTAATAATCTAATTGCTGCATGCACTGATGATAGATTTCTTTGTAAATGAGTGACAATGTTATTATTTTGTATAGCTTTATTGCATATTACCAGTTTCTTCTACATGTGTTATAGTATTCAGTAACTTTCGCTGTCCTTTTTGTTTTTTCTAATACATTTTACATGCGCACACTAACACTCTAACATTTATCACTAATATGTTTTTGGGGTTTGACACGTTTCATAAAGCATGCATGCGTGTAACAAAAATAAATGGTTTAAAAAGAAAAAACTTTTTCAAAAGTGTGATTTAAAATTGTTGATTTTAAGTAACAATATACAGTGGGTGTCCGTTTAAAAAGTTTCTTTTGCAATATAGGAGGTGCAGGGTGATTACCGGGCATAGGCAACAGTGAGATAACTTAGCAAGTTACACCAATATAGAAGTAACCAAAAGGTTTTAAGAAGCGATGCACCTGATCAATCCAATGGTTTTTACTACTTAAGCTCTGAAGGATGAGAGTCCGAATCATCAGTGCTGACAACAAAGATTTACAAATTAACAGTGGGATAACATAGAATGTAAGGGCCCACCGCCTTTACTGGTGCACCTCTTCCCCAGGCGCAAAGGACAAAATAAAGTATAATGTGGAAGGAGGATACAGATTACTTGAATGCTTGTTTTACAAATGCAAGTATATTGTTATTTGCAGAGCGTCAGAGTCTTCATCCATAAATCTCGGAATAGTAAGCCGACCAATAACACTGAAACAAAATGTTAAACTGCCCACAGAGACAGGAGACTGTTTTCAAGCACATTTGTTGTGGCATTACAAGGTGTGGAAACATTGGCAACAAGTGGTCAACGAGCACTATGAAGTCAAGTGATGCCTTAAGGGTGGCGCTAGCATCTGATCAGCTTTACAAGCACTTGCTTTTTAGGTCTCGCCTAGCCGCAGCGCATGGGCTGCTCTGGGAGAGGGCCTCTTGGAATCACTTCATACTTCCAAGAGACTTCTCCGTGTGGGTCTGCCCCCTCCCACACATCCCATTGGCCTTTGCGTGTAATGAAAGAATGGCCAAAGACAGGTGCATGTCCCGCCTTTTGTGTAAACGTTCACTCCCATGGCCTCGGGGTCTCGGGAGTGAGCAGTGGAGGCGCGCAGGGTGGCAGCTGTTTTCGATTATGTATGCTTCTGGGAGGGTCAGGGGGCGAGGGCTGGGACTTTGAAGGTGTCTGTTTACAGCTCCGGGCTCTTGTTTTAGTTTGTATTCGTGCTCAGCGGAGCGTCTGCTTCACGTCCCCGCGCTTTATCACACACCATGGCAGCCAGCGTCTGCTTCACGTCCCCGCGCTTTATCACACACCATGGCAGCCATACGCCTTTAATTTTTTTGGCACGGCGCCCGCAGCTGCTTGTAGAAAAATGACACAATGATACAGCAATACAGCTCCTCAGGTGTATAGCGCTGTAAGTGTAGACATTCCTCTAGGAGCTAGGGCACTCACAGTGTGGACACTTGTTCTCCACAGAGCTATGACACCTTGGGCTGCTGCAGTCGGCAGATCTGCCCCATCACAGCGGTGGTGTCAGAGTACATATCCACAGGGCTGCAACCCTGACTGTGTGGATACCCATGACAGCTTCACGATACCCCTGTACCTCTAGGAGCTTCTAGACTCATCAGATTGCTGCGTTCATCCTGTTTTGAAGCACTCCTAATTTGTAGCAGATGAGGACATTGAGACACGGGAACATTAAATGCTCTGCCCAAGGTCACATGGTTTTGGTCAAAGGCATATGTGAGAATAAAAAAACACGGCTTGTTCCAAAGTTCGAATTTCATGTCTAGCGCCGAACGTTTTAATGAGTGAGATAGTGCCCCTCAGTAACGAGGGACACTTTCACCACGTGCTCCTGCACAAGCGCCTGTATGGCACTGCACACTTCTAAGCGGTGTTTACAACTCTTATCACCTCTCATCGACCCCTGTTTGGCCTCTTCCCTTCACCTGCCGGTAAGAAAGGGCAGCGGAGTGAACGTCAGCTGCGAGGCTCAGCGCTTTAACCGACAGGTTACAGGATGACAGGAGTGCCTTTCATCTTTTGGTATCTTGTACCTATGGCACCGAAGGTCCCTCCCCGCAGCCCAGGCTTTTGAATCGCCACTGAGAAACCCCCGGCAGGTTTGGCGTCAATAGAGCAGGCCGCCTTAAATGGCTTCTGCTCGCTGCTGGCAACAGAACAAGCACTTTCACAAGCGCTTTTAAATTTATAGCACGGCACCTGCAGCCTTTTACACTGAAGGTCTCTCCCCGAGGCTCAGGCTTTAGAGTCACTGCCGCGAAAGGCAGGGCGCAATCAGAGCAAGCAGGCTAAAGTGGTTTCCGCCTGCTGCCAGTAACAAAACAAAGCGATACCAAAGGGGATGATGGACGGAGCGCTAGAGCAAATCAAACACTCACCCCCAGTCAACTGATCTGGGTTTAATCCATCATCATTTTTAGCTCACTCCACCACCCCAGTTCAGACATGGCCATATGCAAATCAGTCTGACCCTGTGCCTCATGGGAACAGTCCAGCCCGAACTGCCAAGCCATGTCTTCCCTGGACCGGAAACAAGCATCCTGGGACCGGTTTCGGGTTCAAAACCCTCATCAGCCAGGCTATCTTGAATCCAGTGGCAAAGTGAGCAAGGGACCCACGTCTGGGCATACCCTGCCAACTTAGGGCGAACAAAGCGATACCAAAGGGGATGATGGACGGAGCACTAGAGCAAATCAAACACTCACCCCAAGTCAACTGATCTGGGTTTAATCCATCATCATTCTTTAGCTCACTCCACCACCCCAGTTCAGACATGGCCATATGCAAATCAGTCTGACCCTGTGCCTCATGGGAACAGTCCAGCCCGAACTGCCAAGCCATGTCTTCCCTGGACCGGAAACAAGCATCCTGGGACCGGTTTCGGGTTCAAAACCCTCATCAGCCAGGCTATCTTGAATCCAGTGGCAAAGTGAGCAAGGGACCCACGTCTGGGCATACCCTGCCAACTTAGGGCGAACAAAGCGATACCAAAGGGGATGATGGACGGAGCGCTAGAGCAAATCAAACACTCACCCCCTGTCAACTGATCTGGGTTTAATCCATCATCATTCTTTAGCTCACTCCACCACCCCAGTTCAGACATGGCCATATGCAAATCAGTCTGACCCTGTGCCTCATGGGAACACTCAAGCCCGAACTGCCAAGCCATGTCTTCCCTGGACCGGAAACAAGCATCCTGGGACCGGTTTCGGGTTCAAAACCCTCATCAGCCAGGCTATCTTGAATCCAGTGGCAAAGTGAGCAAGGGACCCACGTCTGGGCATACCCTGCCAACTTAGGGCGAACAAAGCGATACCAAAGGGGATGATGGACGGAGCACTAGAGCAAATCAAACACTCACCCCCAGTCAACTGATCTGGGTTTAATCCATCATCATTCTTTAGCTCACTCCACCACCCCAGTTCAGACATGGCCATATGCAAATCAGTCTGACCCTGTGCCTCATGGGAACAGTCCAGCCCGAACTGCCAAGCCATGTCTTCCCTGGACCGGAAACAAGCATCCTGGGACCGGTTTCGGGTTCAAAACCCTCATCAGCCAGGCTATCTTGAATCCAGTGGCAAAGTGAGCAAGGGACCCACGTCTGGGCATACCCTGCCAACTTAGGGCGAACAAAGCGATACCAAAGGGGATGATGGACGGAGCGCTAGAGCAAATCAAACACTCACCCCTGTCAACTGATCTGGGTTTAATCCATCATCATTCTTTAGCTCACTCCACCACCCCAGTTCAGACATGGCCATATGCAAATCAGTCTGACCCTGTGCCTCATGGGAACACTCAAGCCCGAACTGCCAAGCCATGTCTTCCCTGGACCGGAAACAAGCATCCTGGGACCGGTTTCGGGTTCAAAACCCTCATCAGCCAGGCTATCTTGAATCCAGTGGCAAAGTGAGCAAGGGACCCACGTCTGGGCATACCCTGCCAACTTAGGGCGAACAAAGCGATACCAAAGGGGATGATGGACGGAGCACTAGAGCAAATCAAACACTCGCCCCCAGTCAACTGATCTGGGTTTAATCCATCATCATTCTTTAGCTCACTCCACCACCCCAGTTCAGACATGGCCATATGCAAATCAGTCTGACCCTGTGCCTCATGGGAACAGTCCAGCCCGAACTGCCAAGCCATGTCTTCCCTGGACCGGAAACAAGCATCCTGGGACCGGTTTCGGGTTCAAAACCCTCACCAGCCAGGCTATCTTGAATCCAGTGGCAAAGTGAGCAAGGAACCCACGTCTGGGCATACCCTGCCAACTTAGGGCGAACAAAGAGATACCAAAGGGGATGATGGACGGAGCGCTAGAGCAAATCAAACACTCACCCCCAGTCAACTGATCTGGGTTTAATCCATCATCATTCTTTAGCTCACTCCACCACCCCAGTTTAGACATGGCCATATGCAAATCAGTCTGACCCTGTGCCTCATGGGAACAGTCCAGCCCGAACTGCCAAGCCATGTCTTCCCTGGACCGGAAACAAGCATCCTGGGACCGGTTTCGGGTTCAAAACCCTCATCAGCCATGCTATCTTGAATCCAGTGGCAAAGTGAGCAAGGGACCCATGTCTGGGCATACCCTGCCAACTTAGGGCGAACAAAGCGATACCAAAGGGGATGATGGACGGAGCGCTAGAGCAAATCAAACACTCACCCCCAGTCAACTGATCTGGGTTTAATCCATCATCATTCTTTAGCTCACTCCACCACCCCAGTTCAGACATGGCCATATGCAAATCAGTCTGACCCTGTGCCTCATGGGAACAGTCCAGCCCGAACTGCCAAGCCATGTCTTCCCTGGACCGGAAACAAGCATCCTGGGACCGGTTTCGGGTTCAAAACCCTCATCAGCCAGGCTATCTTGAATCCAGTGGCAAAGTGAGCAAGGGACCCACGTCTGGGCATACCCTGCCAACTTAGGGCGAACAAAGCGATACCAAAGGGGATGATGGACGGAGCGCTAGAGCAAATCAAACACTCACCCCCAGTCAACTGATCTGGGTTTAATCCATCATCATTCTTTAGCTCACTCCACCACCCCAGTTCAGACATGGCCATATGCAAATCAGTCTGACCCTGTGCCTCATGGGAACAGTCCAGCCCGAACTGCCAAGCCATGTCTTCCCTGGACCGGAAACAAGCATCCTGGGACCGGTTTCGGGTTCAAAACCCTCATCAGCCAGGCTATCTTGAATCCAGTGGCAAAGTGAGCAAGGGACCCACGTCTGGGCATACCCTGCCAACTTAAGGTGAACAAAGCGATACCAAAGGGGATGATGGACAGAGCGCTAGAGCAAATCAAACACTCACCCCCAGTCAACTGATCTGGGTTTAATCCATCATCATTCTTTAGCTCACTCCACCACCCCAGTTCAGACATGGCCATATGCAAATCAGTCTGACCCTGTGCCTCATGGGAACAGTCCAGCCCGAACTGCCAAGCCATGTCTTCCCTGGACCGGAAACAAGCATCCTGGGACCGGTTTCGGGTTCAAAACCCTCATCAGCCAGGCTATCTTGAATCCAGTGGCAAAGTGAGCAAGGGACCCACGTCTGGGCATACCCTGCCAACTTAGGGCGAACAAAGCGATACCAAAGGGGATGATGGACGGAGCGCTAGAGCAAATCAAACACTCACCCCCAGTCAACTGATCTGGGTTTAATCCATCATCATTCTTTAGCTCACTCCACCACCCCAGTTCAGACATGGCCATATGCAAATCAGTCTGACCCTGTGCCTCATGGGAACAGTCCAGCCCGAACTGCCAAGCCATGTCTTCCCTGGACCGGAAACAAGCATCCTGGGACCGGTTTCGGGTTCAAAACCCTCATCAGCCAGGCTATCTTGAATCCAGTGGCAAAGTGAGCAAGGGACCCACGTCTGGGCATACCCTGCCAACTTAGGGCGAACAAAGCGATACCAAAGGGGATGATGGACGGAGCGCTAGAGCAAATCAAACACTCACCCCCAGTCAAGTGATCTGGGTTTAATCCATCATCATTCTTTAGCTCACTCCACCACCCCAGTTCAGACATGGCCATATGCAAATCAGTCTGACCCTGTGCCTCATGGGAACAGTCCAGCCCGAACTGCCAAGCCATGTCTTCCCTGGACCGGAAACAAGCATCCTGGGAACGGTTTCGGGTTCAAAACCCTCATCAGCCAGGCTATCTTGAATCCAGTGGCAAAGTGAGCAAGGGACCCACGTCTGGGCATACCTTGCCAACTTAGGGCGAACAAAGCGATACCAAAGGGGATGAATTGTCACCCCGAGTGGGACGGGTATGCCCAGACGTGGGTCCCGTGCTCTCCATGCCACTGGAATCAAGCTATCCTGGCTGAAGAGGGGAGAAACCCCGAAACCGGTCCTAGGATGCTTGTTTCCAGTCCAGGGAGGACCTGGCTTGGCAGTTCGGGCTGGACTGTTCCCATGAGGCACACGGTCAAGACTGATTTGCATATGGCTGGGTTCAAACTGGAATGGCATGGTGAGCAAAAAATGATGGATTTAGGCCCAGATCTCTGTACTGGGGTGAATGTATGACATTGTTCTGCATTCTGTCCATCAACTTTTGTTTTTGCAATTGTCACCCCGAGTGGGACGGGTATGCCCAGACGTGGGTCCTGTGCTCTCCATGCCACTGGAATCAAGCTATCCTGGCTGAAGAGGGTGAAACCCCGAGACCGGTCCTAGGATGCTTGTTTCCAGTCCAGGGAGGACCTGGCTTGGCAGTTCGGGCTGGACTGTTCCCATGAGGCACAGGGTCAAGACTGATTTGCATATGGCTGGGTTCAAACTGGAATGGCATGGTGAGCAAAAAAACGATGGATTTAGGCCCAGATCTCTGTACTGGGGTGAATGTATGACATTGTTCTGCATTCTGTCCATCAACTGTTGTTTTTGCAATTGTCACCCCGAGTGGGACGGGTATGCCCAGACGTGGGTCCCGTGCTCTCCATGCCACTGGAATCAAGCTATCCTGGCTGAAGAGGGGTGAAACCCGAAACCGCTCCTAGGATGCTTGTTTCCAGTCCAGGGAGGACCTGGCTTGGCAGTTCGGGCTGGACTGTTCCCATGAGGCACAGGGTCAAGACTGATTTGCATATGGCTGGGTTCAAACTGGAATGGAATGGTGAGCAAAAACGATGGATTTAGGCCCAGATCTCTGTACTGGGGTGAATGTATGACATTGTTCTGCATTCTGTCCATCAACTGTTGTTTTTGCATTTGTCACCCCGAGTGGGACGGGTATGCCCAGACGTGGGTCCCGTGCTCTCCATGCCACTGCAATCAAGCTATCCTGGCTGAAGAGGGGTGAAACCCAGAAACCGGTCCTAGGATGCTTGTTTCCAGTCCAGGAGGACCTGGCTTGGCAGTTCGGGCTGGACTGTTCCCATGAGGCACAGGGTCAAGACTGATTTGCATATGGCTGGGTTCAAACTGGAATGGCATGGTGAGCAAAAAAACGATGGATTTAGGCCCAGATCTCTGTACTGGGGTGAATGTATGACATTGTTCTGCATTCTGTCCATCAACTGTTGTTTTTGCATTTGTCACCCCGAGTGGGACAGGTATGCCCAGACTTGGGTCCCGTGCTCTCCATGCCACTGGAATCACGCTATCCTGGCTGAAGAGGGGTGAAACCCCGAAACCGGTCCTAGGATGCTTGTTTCCAGTCCAGGGAGGACCTGGCTTGGCAGTTCGGGCTGGACTGTTCCCATGAGGCACAGGGTCAAGACTGATTTGCATATGGCTGGGTTCAAACTTGAATGGCATGGTGAGCAAAAACGATGGATTTAGGCCCAGATCTCTGTACTGGGGTGAATGTATGACATTGTTCTGCATTCTGTCCATCAACTGTTGTTTTTGCATTTGTCACCCCGAGTGGGACGGGTATGCCCAGACGTGGGTCCCGTGCTCTCCATGCCACTGGAATCAAGCTATCCTGGCTGAAGAGGGTGAAACCCGAAACCGGTCCTAGGATGCTTGTTTCCAGTCCAGGGAGGACCTGGCTTGGCAGTTCGGGCTGGACTGTTCCCATGAGGCACAGGGTCAAGACTGAATTGCATATGGCTGGGTTCAAACTGGAATGGCATGGTGAGCAAAAAACGATGGATTTAGGCCCAGATCTCTGTACTGGGGTGAATATATGACAATGTTCTGCATTCTGTCCATCAACTGTTGTTTTTGCAATTGTCACCCCGAGTGGGACGGGTATGCCCAGACGTGGGTCCCGTGCTCTCCATGCCACTGGAATCAAGCTATCATGGCTGAAGAGGGGTGAAACCCCGAAACCGGTCCTAGGATGCTTGTTTCCAGTCCAGGGAGGACCTGGCTTGGCAGTTCGGGCTGGACTGTTCCCATGAGGCACAGGGTCAAGACTGATTTGCATATGGCTGGGTTCAAACTGGAATGGCATGGTGAGCAAAAACGATGGATTTAGGCCCAGATCTCTGTACTGGGGTGAATGTATGACATTGTTCTGCATTCTGTCCATCAACTGTTGTTTTTGCAATTGTCACCCCGAGTGGGACGGGTATGCCCAGACGTGGGTCCCGTGCTCTCCATGCCACTGGAATCAAGCTATCCTGGCTGAAGAGGGGAGAAACCCCGAAACCGGTCCTAGGATGCTTGTTTCCAGTCCAGGGAGGACCTGGCTTGGCAGTTCGGGCTGGACTGTTCCCATGAGGCACAGGGTCAAGACTGATTTGCATATGGCTGGGTTCAAACTGGAATGGAATGGTGAGCAAAAAACGATGGATTTAGGCCCAGATCTCTGTACTGGGGTGAATGTATGACATTGTTCTGCATTCTGTCCATCAACTGTTGTTTTTGCATTTGTCACCCCGAGTGGGACGGGTATGCCCAGACGTGGGTCCCGTGCTCTCCATGCCACTGCAATCAAGCTATCCTGGCTGAAGAGGGGTGAAACCCAGAAACCGGTCCTAGGATGCTTGTTTCCAGTCCAGGGAGGACCTGGCTTGGCAGTTCGGGCTGGACTGTTCCCATGAGGCACAGGGTCAAGACTGATTTGCATATGGCTGGGTTCAAACTGGAATGGCATGGTGAGCAAAAAACGATGGATTTAGGCCCAGATCTCTGTACTGGGGTGAATGTATGACATTGTTCTGCATTCTGTCCATCAACTGTTGTTTTTGCATTTGTCACCCCGAGTGGGACAGGTATGCCCAGACTTGGGTCCCGTGCTCTCCATGCCACTGGAATCACGCTATCCTGGCTGAAGAGGGTGAAACCCCGAAACCGGTCCTAGGATGCTTGTTTCCAGTCCAGGGAGGACCTGGCTTGGCAGTTCGGGCTGGACTGTTCCCATGAGGCACAGGGTCAAGACTGATTTGCATATGGCTGGGTTCAAACTGGAATGGCATGGTGAGCAAAAAACGATGGATTTAGGCCCAGATCTCTGTACTGGGGTGAATGTATGACATTGTTCTGCATTCTGTCCATCAACTGTTGTTTTTGCAATTGTCACCCCGAGTGGGACGGGTATGCCCAGACGTGGGTCCCGTGCTCTCCATGCCACTGGAATCAAGCTATCCTGGCTGAAGAGGGGTGAAACCCCGAAACCGGTCCTAGGATGCTTGTTTCCAGTCCAGGGAGGACCTGGCTTGGCAGTTCGGGCTGGACTGTTCCCATGAGGCACAGGGTCAAGACTGATTTGCATATGGCTGGGTTCAAACTGGAATGGCATGGTGAGCAAGAAAACGATGGATTTAGGCCCAGATCTCTGTACTGGGGTGAATGTATGACATTGTTCTGCATTCGGTCCATCAACTGTTGTTTTTGCATTTGTCACCCCGAGTGGGACAGGTATGCCCAGACTTGGGTCCCGTGCTCTCCATGCCACTGGAATCACGCTATCCTGGCTGAAGAGGGGTGAAACCCCGAAACTGGTCCTAGGATGCTTGTTTCCAGTCCAGGGAGGACCTGGCTTGGCAGTTCGGGCTGGACTGTTCCCATGAGGCACAGGGTCAAGACTGATTTGCATATGGCTGGGTTCAAACTGGAATGGCATGGTGAGCAAAAAAAGGATGGATTTAGCCCCAGATCTCTGTACTGGGGTGAATGTATGACATTGTTCTGCATTCTGTCCTTCAACTGTTGTTTTTGCATTTGTCACCCCGAGTGGGACGGGTATGCCCAGACGTGGGTCCCGTGCTCTCCATGCCACTGGAATCAAGCTATCCTGGCTGAAGAGGGGTGAAACCCCGAAACCGGTCCTAGGATGCTTGTTTCCAGTCCAGGGAGGACCTGGCTTGGCAGTTCGGGCTGGACTGTTCCCATGAGGCACAGGGTCAAGACTGATTTGCATATGGCTGGGTTCAAACTGGAATGGCATGGTGAGCAAAAAACGATGGATTTAGGCCCAGATCTCTGTACTGGGGTGAATGTATGACATTGTTCTGCATTCTGTCCATCAACTGTTGTTTTTGCAATTGTCACCCGAGTGGGACGGGTATGCCCAGACGTGGGTCCCGTGCTCTCCATGCCACTGGAATCAAGCTATCCTGGCTGAAGAGGGGTGAAACCCGAAACCGGTCCTAGGATGCTTGTTTCCAGTCCAGGGAGGACCTGGCTTGGCAGTTCGGGCTGGACTGTTCCCATGAGGCACAGGGTCAAGACTGATTTGCATATGGCTGGGTTCAAACTGGAATGGCATGGTGAGCAAAAAAACGATGGATTTAGGCCCAGATCTCTGTACTGGGGTGAATGTATGACATTGTTCTGCATTCTGTCCATCAACTGTTGTTTTGCATTTGTCACCCCGAGTGGGACGGGTATGCCCAGACGTGGGTCCCGTGCTCTCCATGCCACTGGAATCAAGCTATCCTGGCTGAAGAGGGGTGAAACCCCGAAACCGGTCCTAGGATGCTCGTTTCCAGTCCAGGGAGGACCTGGCTTGGCAGTTCGGGCTGGACTGTTCCCATGAGGCACAGGGTCAAGACTGATTTGCATATGGCTGGGTTCTAACTGGAATGGCATGGTGAGCAAAAAAACGATGGATTTAGGCCCAGATCTCTGTACTGGGGTGAATGTATGACATTGTTCTGCATTCTGTCCATCAACTGTTGTTTTTGCAATTGTCACCCCGAGTGGGACGGGTATGCCCAGACGTGGGTCCCGTGCTCTCCATGCCACTGGAATCAAGCTATCCTGGCTGAAGAGGGGTGAAACCCCGAAACCGCTCCTAGGATGCTTGTTTCCAGTCCAGGGAGGACCTGGCTTGGCAGTTCGGGCTGGACTGTTCCCATGAGGCACAGGGTCAAGACTGATTTGCATATGGCTGGGTTCAAACTGGAATGGAATGGTGAGCAAAAAAACGATGGATTTAGGCCCAGATCTCTGTACTGGGGTGAATGTATGACATTGTTCTGCATTCTGTCCATCAACTGTTGTTTTTGCATTTGTCACCCCGAGTGGGACGGGTATGCCCAGACGTGGGTCCCGTGCTCTCCATGCCACTGCAATCAAGCTATCCTGGCTGAAGAGGGGTGAAACCCAGAAACCGGTCCTAGGATGCTTGTTTCCAGTCCAGGGAGGACCTGGCTTGGCAGTTCGGGCTGGACTGTTCCCATGAGGCACAGGGTCAAGACTGATTTGCATATGGCTGGGTTCAAACTGGAATGGCATGGTGAGCAAAAAACGATGGATTTAGGCCCAGATCTCTGTACTGGGGTGAATGTATGACATTGTTCTGCATTCTGTCCATCAACTGTTGTTTTTGCATTTGTCACCCCGAGTGGGACAGGTATGCCCAGACTTGGGTCCCGTGCTCTCCATGCCACTGGAATCACGCTATCCTGGCTGAAGAGGGTGAAACCCCGAAACCGGTCCTAGGATGCTTGTTTCCAGTCCAGGGAGGACCTGGCTTGGCAGTTCGGGCTGGACTGTTCCCATGAGGCACAGGGTCAAGACTGATTTGCATATGGCTGGGTTCAAACTTGAATGGCATGGTGAGCAAAAAACGATGGATTTAGGCCCAGATCTCTGTACTGGGGTGAATATATGACATTGTTCTGCATTCTGTCCATCAACTGTTGTTTTTGCAATTGTCACCCGAGTGGGACGGGTATGCCCAGACGTGGGTCCCGTGCTCTCCATGCCACTGGAATCAAGCTATCCTGGCTGAAGAGGGATGAAACCCCGAAACCGGTCCTAGGATGCTTGTTTCCAGTCCAGGGAGGACCTGGCTTGGCAGTTCGGGCTGGACTGTTCCCATGAGGCACAGGGTCAAGACTGATTTGCATATGGCTGGGTTCAAACTGGAATGGCATGGTGAGCAAAAAACGATGGATTTAGGCCCAGATCTCTGTACTGGGGTGAATGTATGACATTGTTCTGCATTCTGTCCATCAACTGTTGTTTTTGCATTTGTCACCCCGAGTGGGACGGGTATGCCCAGACGTGGGTCCCGTGCTCTCCATGCCACTGGAATCAAGCTATCCTGGCTGAAGAGGGGTGAAACCCCGAAACCGGTCCTAGGATGCTTGTTTCCAGTCCAGGGAGGACCTGGCTTGGCAGTTCGGGCTGGACTGTTCCCATGAGGCACAGGGTCAAGACTGATTTGCATATGGCTGGGTTCAAACTGGAATGGCATGGTGAGCAAAAAAACGATGGATTTAGGCCCAGATCTCTGTACTGGGGTGAATGTATGACATTGTTCTGCATTCTGTCCATCAACTGTTGTTTTTGCATTTGTCACCCCGAGTGGGACGGGTATGCCCAGACGTGGGTCCCGTGCTCTCCATGCCACTGGAATCAAGCTATCCTGGCTGAAGAGGGGTGAAACCCCGAAACCGGTCCTAGGATGCTTGTTTCCAGTCCAGGGAGGACCTGGCTTGGCAGTTCGGGCTGGACTGTTCCCATGAGGCACAGGGTCAAGACTGATTTGCATATGGCTGGGTTCAAACTGGAATGGCATGGTGAGCAAAAAAACGATGGATTTAGGCCCAGATCTCTGTACTGGGGTGAATGTATGACATTGTTCTGCATTCTGTCCATCAACTGTTGTTTTTGCATTTGCCAGTAACAAAACAAGCGCTTTCACTTTAACGAGTGCTTTCACTTTAACTTTACAGAGCTTGGGAGAGGCAGAGCAGAGCGCCGAGCACAAGAAGCGGGAGCTCGCTTTCCTTTCTGTGGGTCACTTTTCTTTTTTGCAGCAGTGCTCGGTGCATTGGGTCTCTTTTGCAGGCCGTGAATAACGTTATTATGGCTATCACGGTCACTTACCTCTCCCGCCACTCACAGCGATGTGCTGGCTCTCTTCATGATCTTACTGTGATCTCTTCTGGAACAGGCATAGAAATAGAACAGTGTCGGATGCGGGCCTCGTATTCTTGGTTGCAGCAAAGTGACTGCCGCCTAGGTCTCCAGGTGGTTTCACTTGAAAACACCACACTGGGTAGGTAAGGCTTTGGGGCCTTTAACTGCAAAAATATTTTTCGGTAAATAGATTCAAGCCGTGCAACAGGCTTTTTCGGTTATGACCCGTGCTTTGCAATGTGAAGCGGGAGTGATTCACCAACTCTGGCTACTGAATTCAAACGGCCCTCCCTACCTCCCCCACAGCCCCCTCCTCCCACTCTTTGCAGGTCTCCAGTGGTCAGCAGCGCAGGCATGTCTGGAGCCGGCCTCCAAACTGCCTCACTAACCTTTGTGCTCAAGAAGCCCCTTTCCAGCCCACCACCCCCTTCGGATGCTTTAAAAATACTTAGTGAACGCCTTATCACTCAGTGAGTTATTCACACACCTGCATGTTTATTTCTATTCTTCCTGCTAAATGTCTCCCCGGCTTATAATTTCCAATGGCTTGCGGCAAGTACAGCATACGGAGCCCAGCTCTATTTACATGTGTTTAGTTCCATTGGACCGTGTTCAACACCAGTTGAACCCTAAACACCTCTGGCCTTAGCACTTCTGTTTTTGACTCAGAGCTCCACACACCATGTTTGTAAGTAGGCAGCTTGCAGGCGCGCAACGCCCATTGGGTTCAAAGGGCTTCAGCCTCCCCTCCCCCCCACCCCCGTCGTGTGTGTCAGCCCGGGGTGAGACAGCTTCCCGGGCACACACAGCCGCACCCGAGTACTTCACAGGTCTTTAAAAGACCATTTACTTGGTAATGAGGCTTTGTTGTTTTTTCACCCCCTTCTTAGAGCCCCTGCAGCTCCACTGTGCCTATTGCTTGAAGAATTAGCCACCCCCCCGATTTTTTTTCTTAGCCCCCCCCCCTCCAAAATTTGGCTTTAGTTGCCCCTCTGGCAGCTTGCATTCTGCTGTTGTGGGTTGCGTGGAAGGCAGCATAATTCAATAGTGTAAGACACCTGTGTTAAACATATAAACAAATTGGAAACCCACGAACCAATAAGCAATACATCAACATGGAAGGACAGATCTTAACAAAAGACAGTAACAAAGGCAAGGATGACTTTTGGGAGATTCCGGTCTCCTTAGAGAACGATGACCTCTGACTATCTCTCATTCAGAGACCATTGCCCCTTTCAGGATCTTGCCTCGACTAATAACTGTGCTTTACAAAATACCACTCTCGGTGGGCCTCATTCACAATGGTTTTTTTCTGACAGAAAATGTTGTTTACTGCAGACAGATGTTATTTTTTCACCGAACTAATCCTAGGAAAAATATCTTCAAGTAATATTTGGCCGCTATCATAATATTGACCTTAAAGAAGCCACCAGCAGTATAGACGCCTTCTTCAAAAATTATCTCAAGAGCTACTTCCTTATCAGTGTTGTGAGGGGCAGCCCGGCCCATTCACTCACTGTAGCACACGCACCTGGTACATAGCAAGGGGAAGGAAGGCAAATGCTAAAATTGGATGGGGGCATAAACTTTGGGCATAGCAAATAAATTCCCGTAGCAGTAGCCTGACCACTGGCCGTCTCAAATTTGCAAAATTTCCTTGCAATCTCCTCATAAAAATAGGAAAGTTTAGTAACGTGACTGAGGTTTTTAATTGCTGCTCAGGGAGGCAGTTTGAGCAGGGGCCAGCAGGTTTCGCAATTTTACAGTGACAGCAATAGGGCCCGGGTACCTTCCTTCCTACCCCGTGACATGCCCCTGTACTGCAGCATCCTGTGGCAAAGCGGTGATCACTGAGGGAGGCGCAGACAACAGCTCTTCACCAGAAGCCAGTATCGCACTGCAGGAAGTCTTCCAACACCAGATGAGAACAGGTAAGCAAGACTAATTTTATTTTTTATTTTTGTATAGGTTCTCACTACCGCCCAGCTGCCTCTTGTTAGGAAAGGAATAGTCACTTTTGTGGAGAAAATAAATGGCAAAATTGTATTACCCTTTGGTGAAGTTCATCAGTTTTGCCATGTTATTTGTTTCTTGCATAGCGGACTTCTGCCACTGGGGTGGCCTCACATTTTATCCTCACGTTATGTCATTGTCAAGTTGTTTGTGTAGCTCTAAAAATGATAATGGTACTAAGGGAGTAAAAAAAAAAAAAAAAAAAGGGTAAAAGTGCACTGCTTGATATATTACTCAGTTTTTGCATAATGCACTTCTGTGACTGTTATGGCCTCGTAGCGCTAGTAACTGCTGACTCTTGCTTTATACTGATGTTGTTCTTTTTTTCAATAAAGTTGTTCAATTATACATAATTTAATTTTAATTATAGGCAAGGTAACAAAAATGCTTATAACACTTTTTTTATTATAACTTTGCAAGTTGCTGCCCACAAGCTACACTGCTCTACAACATAGCTTAAACACATTAGCAAAGCCAATAGCTCTGGCTAAACACTTAAGGTCCCAAAGGCGAGACCTATTGGCTTTACCCATGCTTTTTTTAGTTGCAAAGTGACAACAGGACGTAGTAACACGTACACTGCAAAAGCCACAAAAGAATCTTCAACACTTTTTTAGCTCTCGCCTACGCAGCGCGCATGCGCTGCATAGGAGGACCTTTAGCCGTCGCTCTGGTCATTTTCAAGCACTGCACTCGTGCTTGTGGCGGCATCCACCTTGCGGGAGCGAGCAGGGGCGCACCACAAGGACGAGTGCAGTGCTTAGAAATGAGCAGACTGCGCGCACACGCACGCACCACTCCCGGGCAAGCACGAGTGCTTCGCCGGGCTTTTTTAAATTCCTTTTAGCGTGCGCGCGCACGCACGCACCACTCCCAGGCTTGTTTTGGTTTTCATGTGCCGGGCTTTTTTAAATTCCTTTTAGCGCCCCTGTAGCAGAATGCAGCCTGTCAGCAACACCTTAAACTTATATCTGGCAGCCGATGCATTTACATACTCAGCTCCACTCCCAGGCTTATTTTGGTTTTCATGTGCCTGGCTTTTTTAATTCCTTTTAGCGCCCCGTGTTGTGTCAATTTGGTCTACATGCTTAATTAATGTAATACTTTTTAAGGGGTAGTTGTCCATAATTCCTCAGCTATTCTGTTAATACCAAGTTAGTTAGCCACGCATCAGCCACCTTTACAGAGCACTTTATTTCTAACTCATTGAAAGTAGATGTGGTCTCTGCTTTTACAAGCTATGCAATTGCAAGAGTTTGGTAATTAAAAAATCGCATAGTAGCTACTTATTTAGCAGAAGTAATCTCCACCAGCCATAGGTTAACAGCACCAGACCATGGAAGAACTGCTCCCGCAATAAACAAGCATTGGCATAGCCAATAGGTCTCGCCTTTGGGGCATTATAAGTGTTTAGCCATGCAACAGTTGATGTTGCACCAAGGATATTGTGCTGCATAATTAAATACTTATAAGGTCCCAAAGGCGAGACCTATTGGCTATGCCAATGCTTGTGTTTTTCGTTTGCGAAGTTGCATGTTCGGGTTAGGGAAAGAGGGGGTTGTGCTACCGCCACAGTTAGTCTGGTTGCCCAGGCGTTTTGTTTCACCAAGATCACAGTTGGTGAGCGTAGTACATTTCTTGGACAGACATGAGGCTATATCCGTGTCTAGCTGAAAACGTAAGACCTTCTTTAAAGTTTGGCTGATGCCCTTCTTCCACTAAACTCAAAATAGGGCCTTAGTTTGCATATACGTGCTCATCATGTAAAGCGCTCCAATATCTTCGGGTCGAGTATAAAACTGCAAAATATAATATATCCGGGGTACTTCAATCATTTTGTATATTTTGGGAGCTCTTCAGAAGCATGATGTAGTAAGAGCGGTCCTAAACATCTCATGACGTTAAGAAGCCTCGCATAAAGTTTTAAATGTCGACTTTGAGAGGCTCCTAAAGCTCGTACCATTGCTGCTGCTCCACTTATGTACTTGCGCCCCCCCCCCCCCGCTGATTTGGAATAGTCTACTGATGCCAAAGGCTGAGAATGACAGGAATGTGCTGTTGCAAGTCCTGATGAAGTTTGCTTTGTTCCCTTAGTGACTTGCTTTATTCAGAAAATGTGGCTCCCTGGAAGGTTTTAATAGATCTAAGGCGGCAGGGAGGGGCTCGAGCACTTATTTCTCTCTTCTTTTTTTCTATATTTTTTCCACCTGCAGCCTGCTCCTTTGAAAATGTGATAGCTTGTGGCCAGTGTGGGCCGGAAAAAATAATCTCTACGTTGTGGCGAAGCAACTTCTTTGCTGCAGTATTTTATGGATTCATTTTTAATAAAATGTTAATAATAGTAGCTAGTTCACACAGACTTGAATGCCACTTATTGGGTTCGCAGTACATATACACATTCGTGTTTGAAGTGATTGCCAGTTCTATTTTTATACCCAATGTATCATGGATAAAGCTCGCTCAGTCTCTAGGAGGCAACGTAGCGTTTACATCGCAGAATATTTTTGAGGATTATTACAGCCTACGCTGATCAGCTGAATTGCAGAGCGCCGTGTTGTTGCAAACTAAAATATAGAGAAAATTCAGAGCCTCCAGATAGTTGTGAGAATTTGGATCTGTTTAATCTTATTTCATTTTTTGTTACATTATCTTAAAATGAGAGCACGTCTATTAGGGTCGTACACATATTCCTGGCTGTTTATTGTTAAAAAAACAAAACGTTTTATCTGTATTAAGAGAGAAAATGACTACTGCGCTCTATTTACTTTCCTCTTGGAGACTGTTAACAGATGTTTCACAAACGTTACATGTGTGGACCAAGAGAAGTTGCCCTTCTGTTACTCTCAGGCTTTCTCTTTGTCCACCGAGGTTAAAGAGGCCATGCATGTGTTCCAGTGCAAAGCCTGACGTACTGCCCCCCCACCCTGAACTCTATTTAATGAAAGTGGAAGAGATTAAAAAAAATACGTTTGAGGAACTGCGGCTGGGTATTGTCATGCAAAATTAGTAGTTTGGAGACATAACTAGTGCCTACGAATATTTCAAATCTTTCCAAACCCATGATCAAGACTTGACGGGCCCTTGTGCTCATGCTGTGGGAAGGTGCCCCATTTTTATTTAACCTTACTAAAGGCATTGTATGTCATTGTCCGTCCTCCATTTTATGAAGTGGAACTATTCCTGCATGCTCTGGAAACAAGCATTTGCAATGCAGTAGGTCTCGCATTTTAGAAACTTTGACTTATTGGTATAGTAAATGGCAATGCCTTTTATTATTGCAGGTTTTTTAAACACATAAATGAAAGGCATTGTTATTTACAATGCCAATATCTCAAAATCTTGCAATTGTGAGACCTATTGCATTGCAAATGCTTGTTTAAGGAAAGAGTCTGCTTTGATAGATAAATGGTTTAATTAGCGTATCTATAAAGACAGTTATCGCAGACAGGCAAGCCAAGCTCCCACAGAGACAGGACCATGTTACCCAAAGATTGAAAGTCAGATACAGAAGGTTTCTAGCTACATCTGCTGTTTTATTGCATTTGTCCTGATTCGTTTTAGTGAAACGTACAAGCACACAGCATTTGGGGCAAAATAAATACCATTTAAGTTCTCAATAATTACACAATGATGATTTATTTTTAAACGCTTTGTGAAGTGTGTGCATGATTTTCCAAAGTAAACAAAACTGTTTGCAAAGCAAAAGGAGAGAGAATGGGGCCTAACGGCTAGGGCGGTCGACCTCGGAGCCGGGGAACTGCCAAGGCTGCCCAGGGGGGCCACGTAGGGGACCCTCCAACAGGGCGGCCGCCTTAGTGCCACAGGAAGGCACAGAAGTCGGCGGACTAGGCTCCCTGGGCTAGGGACCAGGGGGTCTGCTGGCCGCGTCACTTCCGGCCGTGGGAGGGGGACAGGGGTACAAAAGCCTTACCCCGCCCACTGGACGGTCTCTTGACCGCTGCCTGTCTCGCTGTTCGCCGCGTCGTCTGTGTTGCTGCCAGCCCTCAGGAACCACTTGCTGGTGAGTTGACATCCTCCCCCCCAGCCCCCCATAGGCAGGGGCGCCTGCCGGGCCTCGCCTCGGCAGCGGCGCCCACACCGGGGGGGGGGGGGGAGGACAGCTCCTTGAGGGCTAGGGTGACTGCGGGGATTCCAGGGGGTCGTGCTGACTTCGGACGGGGTGGCCCGGGTTCCGCATCCCCAGGCACGCCATGCCCCACTTGCCCTGGGTACGGGTGTCTCGCCCGGGGAGGCCGTTGTCCCGCAGTCCTTCGCCCCCGACCCGCCACCTTCTGCTGCCACCTTATGTCCGCATCTCGGGCTTGTACGGGCTGTGCCCTAATCTTGGTCGGGGTAGGAGCATTGGTGGTGGGTCCTCCCTGTCTCCGCACTAGCTGCTCTCGGAGCACGGTTCAGCGGCGAAGCCTCGTCTCCACCTGTGCGCAGCGCACTGGAACCGATTACCTTCAGCACAGAGAGGGTAGAGAAGCATTTTCACCGCTCTGCTTGCTGCAGCCGGGCTCCGCGACGTCCCCCACCCGGACTTACCAGTGCAGTGGAGGAAGCCTTCCGAGCCTCGGTTGGTTCCCTTCCGCCAGGCACGTCGCCTGCCTAGTCGCTCGCCGGGCCCGTTACTGGTCTCAGCCTGATCTCAGCAGGCGAGAGGCCAGGGACGCCTGGGTCTGGCGGCGAGGGATCTCCGGGCGGGGCGCGCAGAGCGGGGAGGATCTCCTCTTGTGGAGCGGAGCGCCTGGGGGCCCCGCTGTGCCGCTTCCTTCCCCCCCGGCCCACCCGCTCTGGCTCACCTCGCGGACACGCGGGCTGAAGGGGCGGCACCCCCACGAGTTAGGGCATTTCTCCTCCCCCCGAATCAGAACCCGACGTGGGTGGGGGGGCCGCCCGCCCCAGCCTGGCGCACGCGCGTGCCGGGAGCCGCCTCCCGCCTCGTACGGGCGACGCCGTGCTCGAGGGGGGTCGCGTCTGCCGCAGGTCTTCCCCGGTCCCAGTCCGGCTGCCTCGGCCCCAGCAGGATGCTGGTTGGGGTCGGTAGGTATTAGTTGTTTTTAATGTATCTTGAATTAAAAAACAGCTCTGGTTCTGCTCGCTCTCAATTTTACAAGCAGCGCCACCAGGTGGCAGCTGTAACAAGTGCCCCTGTTGACAATTATGTGCCAGTGCCGCGCACTGGTAATCATCAGCTCAAATTAGCACGTCTCCCTAAGTAACCTCGGCAGCTGCCCTAGTGCGACCGTCATAAAAGGTGATTACCTGCAGGTAACTGTGTTCTTATAAAGTGCTTCATACTGTTTGTTTTGCCATCTGCAAGCAGTGTAATGAATAGGTGTTACCATTTCAGTTTAATGACACCCAGGTTATCCACCTGGAAGGATGAGAGGCTCCATTGCCCTTGACAATAATCAGGCTTGTGACTGCCGGTCACAGCCGAGACCAGTAGCGAGCAGCTAATTTATTAAGCCATGCTGCCGGGAGGTCTCAATGTGCACTTCCATCATGCTTATCCTGAAGGAGCACATATCCACGGGTCTTGTTGCTGCAGTCGGGATGCACGGGGGTGAGAACCAATCTGCATGCTGGATGAAGCCAGGTGGTCTATCACGCAGCACGCACGCCCGTGTGTACTTTTCAGTGTGTGGCGTTGGAGATGACAAGTCCTGGCAACGGCACTGGGCCCACCGCTGACGGGGGGGGGGGAAGAGCCTTGGCCTTGCTGGGTGCCGCTCGCAAGCTTCGCAGCGCTGGGGGACTTCGTGTGATGTAGGCTGGGGCTTAACCGGGTCCCGGTTTGCCGCCAGCAGTTATACGCGTGCAGTGGCAATTTTGGCTTCTAGCACCCTCCTTTCACCCGACCCTTTTTGCACGGCATCCTCACGTGGGACTTGGGGAGGCTTACGGTATGTTGGTGTGGCGGGAGCTCCGCATCGGGCAGCGGTCACGCTCAGGCCCTCGACTTTGAAGTTTACAGGTAGTGTGTGGGGTTGGCAGATCGTGCCAATTCTATGCTGCGAGGTCACTTCTCGCCAGGGGAAGGGGGGTTTTCCTTGGGGGAATTCCTACTTTCCAAGGATATCCCCTTTGTGGGTTGTGCAACGCCAGATCCTGGGGCCTAGAGGTAAGTGACGACCTGCTGGGTGTGGACAACTGTAACCTCGGTCCTGGCACAGTAGTGCGACCAGAAAAGACTAATTGTATATTTCTGTCTTTTCTGCAAGAGTTGCTTCAGGCCACGTAGGTGCGTGATGATGGCGGAGCCAACGGTGGGCCAGGTCTTTCAATTCACGCAGTAGTAGGGGCACTCCAGCGCCGCCCGCAGAGGCTCTTACAGTCAGCTGGTCATGGTGGCCTGCTTACCATGCTAGGCACTGCGCTGTGGTGGGGTCAAACTGCCATGAACTTATGTTTTGTTTTGCAGGGTCAATTGGGGATTTCACGCGCGCCAGCGAATCTTCAGGCGACACGCGGTCCGCTTTCGCCAGGGTTGTCGTGGTAAGCATGGACACGAGGGGAGGTGCACCAAGCAACAGAGGTTGTAGTTGGTGCCGCTGCCATCAGGGGAAGGGGAATTTTATCACGGGCTTGGTACCTACCTGGAAGCAGGCAGTGGGTGACCAGCCGGTTGAACGTTCTTTTGATTGTTTTCCCCCAAGCAGGTCAGGACGGAATTGCCACTCGGATTGCCGGTTTTCACCCCACCACCCGCTCTGACGGCGATCAAGTCAGTTTTCGCTGAGGTACGCACTGAGCCGCTTCCTATTGAGCACGATTGCCCACATTCAAGAGAGTAAGTAGAGACGCTGGGTGGGTATGTATAAGGGACTTTAGGAGGAATTGGGGCGTGTGAAGGGACGGGGTGCAAGACCACGGTTGGGGGGTAAACTAACCTAACCTCTGCTTCATCTCCACCACAGTATCCGTGGAGGCACTCTGCGACCGTCACCCCTTTCAGCACGTTGCTCTTAACCAGTTGAGTAAGTACAGGCGCAGCTCTGTGCGTCACAGAAGGGACAATAGGAGTTTCTTGGGAGTGCCTGATCTCTCTGGTCAGGGTTGTAGCTCACAGCTGTCTTTTCTTCCAGGTTGAGTCGGCCACACCAGGATATCATGGATAGCCAGGGATCCCCGTTGCTTTTCACGTTGACGTCCCAAGTGGAGGAAACCCAGCAAGGCAATTCCCAAGATGCACAGCTAGCAGCCATCGTGGAACTGGCCAAGACCAAGGGATTGGCTTGGGCCGCTGAACATTTGAAGGCTAGCAACCCAGTGGATTCCGGTGTCATCTGTGGGGGTTCTATCACAGAGCAGGAGCCTAGCGAAGAGGCAGGCCCCTCCCGGTCCAAGCGGACACGCAGGGCAACAAGCAAAGATTTCCCGGCAGACCCGCCGCCACCTAAGAGTCGTGCTGTGGCTATTACACGAAGTGCCTCGCTGACCGTTCCCCCGCCCGGGACACAGGGACTAGCCTCCCCCCCGGCCAGCGGCACGCCCCAAGGGACCTTCGCAACTATTGAGGACTTGGGTAAGCTCACTGACACTTTAAAGGGCTTCATGGCAGAGGTCAGAGCTGGTCTCGCCGCGGCTAGCGCGACAGTTGGGGCCATCACTGTGAACAATGGGGATGGAGGGGTAGCAGCGGCAGCGAATGTGTGGGCCCTCCAAGGGAGCCCCACCCAAGTGCATCAGTTGTCCCCCCCTTTGGTGGAACTCTGATTAGGAGCTAAATCAGGGCCTAGTTTACAGGGGACTTACAATGGGACGGGAGCCGCCGGGACGGTTGGTGTCCTTGGACTAGGTATCCAGACTCCGACTCTCCTGGGTTCGGCACCTACAGCAGGGACTAGCGGAGTGCAACACGGCGAGGTGGAGGGGCTTCCTATGGCGGGGGCAGCTGCTCTCTCCACTCAGGCCGCACCCAGCGCTCCCCTAGTTGCGCATTCCATAGCAATCCAGCCGGTCGCAGCAGCCACTGCCCTCACAGTGCACCCCCCGGTGGCGCAACCAGGGCACTTGCCGGTCACCCACGCGCCTCTCTTGTCAGGCCGCAGCTCCTTGTCCTGGGAGGTGCCCCTTGCCGTTAAGGAATTCATATGGAGGCGTGAATTTCTAGACATCTTTTCCCTGCTCGGCCAGCATGGCCAGGACGCCCGGAGGGTTGGGGGGAAAGAGGAGGACAAGAAAGTCAGGTTTCAGGCATGGCCGGAGAAGTCCATCGATAACTGGCTATCGGCCTTCTCCATTTTCCAGTCGGTGATCTTAGAAAAATTCCCTGAACAAGGGCAGGCGCTGGTACAATATCAAAGGCTGATCCACACAGACGCACAAAAGTGGGGTGGGTCAGGATGGGTGAACTATGACCGCGAATTTAGGAAAAAGATGGCGGTATGCCCGGAGATGGGGTGGGATCAAAAGGAGGTCCAGTTGTGGATGGACCATATGGGGTCCCGCGGGGCGCAGAGCACAGTGACGCAGCCTAAGGCGCAGGGGGGGGGCTCATCCAGGTTCAGACCAACACCAGGGCTTTCAAGCAGTCCTTTCGAGGGGCGCGTAGGGGGGGCCAAAGAGGGGGGTTTAGGAGGGTGTCTCCTGGAACATGCAACCTCTATAATGCAGGGGCATGCTCATGGGGAATCAAGTGTAGGTTCCAGCATGCTTGCAGCAAATGCGGTGGCCGACATCCCGCGACCTCATGCCAGGCCAAGCAGGTTAAGAAACCGTCTGCTGACAGTAAACAGGACAATTGATGCAGCACTGACGGAGGCAGAAAGATCATTCCCTCCAGCACATGACCCCCCCGCGCAGCGCCTCATTTATACTTGTCATTCCACCCAAGCGTAGTGCGCCCCTGGCATTCCCCTGCTCGCCTTCCCCCCTCGCACAGAAAGGGCCGTCACCTATCATCCTGAACAACATTTTCCCCCTTCTCAGATGGTACCCTAACAAGGGGGACGGGGCTTTATTGTTGGGAGGGTTCTCTGAAGGCTTCGTGATCCCTTATGTGGGCCCCCTGTCTTGCAGGGAGGCGGACAACCTCAGGTCTGCCAGGGACCTTCCTTCAGTAGTGCAGGCCAAAGTCAGGAAGGAACTGGAGCTAGGCAGGGTAGCAGGGCCCTTCAGGGAGCCCCCACTTGACAACTTTGTAGTTTCCCCGCTGGGGGTGGTACCTAAGAAGGAGCCTGGGGCCTACAGACTCATCCATCACCTTTCATACCCGGAAGGGGACTCGGTCAACCATGGACTTCAGGAGGGAACTTGCTCAGTGTCATACTGTACTCTAGATGTGGCCCTGGACCTAGTCAGGAGGGCGGGCAAGGGGGCCTGGTTAGCGAAGGCAGATATTGAATCGGCGTTTCGCTTGCTACCAGTGCACCCGAGCAGCCAACACCTGCTGGGTTTCAGGCTAGATGGCTGGTACTTTTTTGACAAATGCATGCCCATGGGGTGCGCGGTCTCCTGTGCTTTCTTCGAGGCTTTTAGCTCCTTCTTGCAATGGGCGTTACAAGAAACCTTTGGGGTGGAAGGGGTCTCCCATTATCTGGATGACTTCCTTTTCATTGGGCGGGATGGCACGCAGGAATGCAAGGCGGCACTCTCTGACTTTCAGACCCTTGCGAACCACCTGGGGGTCCCCCTAGCACCGGGGAAGACGGAGGGGCCTGCGCAAGTGCTTACGTTCCTAGGGATTGAACTGGACACTGTGCTGGGTGAATCCAGGCTGCCTTCAGATAAGGTTCGGGACCTGGGACAACAGATTCGGCTAGCCGTGGGGAAGGACAAGGCCCCGCTGGCCTTCGTGCAGAGCCTCCTTGGAAAACTCAACTTCGCTGCCAGGGTCATTCCCGCTGGGAGGGTCTTTGTGCGCAGACTGGCCAGAGCTACTGCTTCGGTCAGAAAGAAGCACCACATGGTGAAACTGAGCAGAGGCATGAGAGAGGATCTGCTAATGTGGGCGGACTTTTTGGACAACTTTAATGGGTCTGTCATCTGGCGCGCACCCTGGGCTAACAGCGCAGAATTGTCACTGTTCACAGATGCGTCTGGAAGGGAAGGGTTCGGGGTTATCCTGGACAGGGAGTGGTGTGCTGAGAGGTGGCCCAACTCTTGGCAGAAGAGAAAGATCACTTCCAAGATCACGGTGTTGGAACTCTTCCCCATAGTAGTAGCTCTCCACCTTTGGCCGCGGGTGCTCACAGCGAAGAGGGTCCTGTTCTGGTCCGACAACCTAGCGGTTGTCCAAGCAATCAACTCACAATCAGCAAGCTGCCCCATGGTATTGTGCCCGTTGAGAGAGCTGGTGAGGGCATGCATGAAAAACAATGTTGACTGCAGGGCTCGCCACATTCAAGGGGTGCAGAATGTGGCTGCTGACGCTCTCTCTCGTTTTCAGTGGCGCCGTTTCCGAGAGGCGTGGCCGGGAGCGAGAGAGGAGATGACCCCTTTCCCACAACACCTGTGGCTTCTACTGAAGTGGAACAGCGGATGAGGAGTCTAGGTGAGCCGTCTCTGGCACCAAGGACGGTGAAACGCTACAGGACTTGTGTGGCCAAATTTTGTGCGACTATGGGTGCGTGGGATGATGCGGGGTCTTCTCTGGAGCTCAGAGTGCAAAAGTTTATCTTGTGGGCCAAGGACGGTGGGAAATCCAACCCCTGGATCTCGGGTCATTTGTCAGCCATCAGTCATCACGCCAGGTTGAGAGGACTACCTGACCCGACAAAATCCTTTGTAATCAGGGCTGCACTTAAGGGATGGGCAAGGAGTGAACCTCGATCCCCTGACAACAGGTCTCCCATCAGTTACCCGATCCTACAAGGGATGCTGGACTGCATGCCCACGGCCACCCGCTCGGGGTATGAAGCAATACTATTCTCTGCTAGTTTTGCGCTGGCCTTTTTCGGGGCCTTTAGGATTGGGGAGCTAGTGGCGCGATCCAAGCAGGACACCTCGGGGGTGGCTTTGAATATCAAGGACATCACCATTAGCACCTCTTGCCTCAGGATAGTGGTGAGACAGTCTAAAACGGATCAGGCAGGAAAAGGGAGAGTAGTCATGCTACAGGGCCTGGGGGACGCTAGGTATGCCCTTTGCTCTTGGGCAAGGCTTATTTGGCCCTCCGCCCGGGGATCCCGGGGTACCTCCTGGTACATGAGGACGGGTCTCCGGTTACAAAGTTTCAAGTAGACCACATCATGCAGGCATGCTTGCAATTGTCAGGATAGACAGGGGGAGACAAGAGATTCAGCAGCCACTCCTTTAGGATTGGGGCGGCAACCACAGCCTTCCTATCAGGGATGCCGCCAGAGCGAATTAAGCAGGTAGGGCGCTGGGAGTCGCAATGCTACAAACGATATATAAGGCCTTGAGCGGAAGGATATGGCGAGAGGACTCTTGAGTACTATGTTGCAACCGCCAGTCAGGTGTTTAAAGGGTACGGTTTTGGCCCGGATGGCCAAATGATGTTGCAGTGTTGTGGTTTTGTTGTGCAATTGTAGAGTATTAGAATATATACGTGACAATAAATATGGTTTTCAAACACAACATCTCTTTATTTACCAGGAACCAAGGTCTGGGTAATTGGCCACTCAAGCATCGTTAGTGTGGCACAGTGGGCTGAGATAAGAAAGTGACGACATGGCTTCTCCGCCACAGAGATAACGTGGCTAGGTTACCCGGGGATGCGCTGGAACGAGCTGATGAGGAAGCTGCAGCAGAAACTTGGGGGAGGGATCGGTCCACCTCATATTCTGGTCATACATTTGGGAGGGAATGACCTGACAACTCTGGGGAGGAGAGTACTGCTGCAAGACATGAGGGACATGATGTGTCAGTTGAGTACTCAGCTGGGAGCATGTGAACTGTGGTGGTCTGAAATTTTACCTCGCCCAGTTTGGAAAGGAGCCCGTTCCGGAGACGCCATTGAGATGTCACGTAGGAGAGTGAACAGCGCCATGCGTAAATTCACGGAACAAAGGGGATTTGGCTTCATCAGGCATGGTTTACTTCATGCCAAGTCTACTGGATGCTGGGAAGTGGATGGGGTTCACCTCTCAAGGGTAGGCATGGACTTATTTTTGCTGGACCTTGGGGAGGCCTTGGAAGCAACAGGCTGTAGGTAGGAATATCTGCCTTGGTGGGGGGCCCTGGTGGTGACGGTGGCCACCCCCAGAGCTGTGGCGGAGTTACAGGGCGATCCAGAGTCTGCAAGGTACAGAAGGGTACTTATTGCAGCAGCACAACAAGGGTGCTAAGCCAAGGATACCCAGGGATGTCTTAGCGTGTCCCCTGGAAGAACTACGGCGCCCCGTTAGTCCTATGGGCGGTTGTGGGTCTGAGCAACCGGGGGCTGCCTGGAACGCTCTGCCCACCTGTTGGGGGGCGTGAGTAAGGGAGTGGACTGGCGGTCCACTGATGGGAGAGGTGGCCTCTCCCAATAATTGGTAACCACCGGTTGGCGACGGCCACGGTGCAATTTGGCTCATCAGGCGGGCAGGCGGCTTAGGGGCTGGCCTGCCCTGGGATCGCCCGTAAGATAACCCACCATGTTGGCATATTGGTTATGCAAATAAACCTGCAGCAAATTTCTCCACTAAAAAGGTGTTGTGTGGTTTATTTATGTATGTCACTGTATGAGAAATGAGGAGTGTTGCCGATATTGGCACTAAGGGTTCTAGTCTTGGCAGGGACGCTCAACATTCTGTGATTCTGGGCAAATCACTTAATCTCCCTGTGCCGAACAAAAATGAATGCGTCCGTCTGTAACGTAACTGGTGCTCATGTAAAGCCCTCTGATACCTTCGGGTCTAGTTAGCGCTACACAAAACTCCACAAAAAAAATAAAAGCAAGCGGACACATTTTGAGATGTGTAATTAAATTTGTTTGTTTTCGATTAATATGAAGTAGTAAAAATGATTACGGGGTATAGGTGAGCTGTAAAATGAATCAGTGTGTCACACAATTATAGAAGCAACCAATAACTTTTTCATACACTCTGTCACTTTTCAATTCCAACACTTTTGCTGCTTTTCCTCAGAATAATTAGAGCCAATGTCAGGAGTGCTGTTATCAAACACTTAAGGATTAATAGTGCTATGGCATAGGAATAGGAAATATGCACTTACCACCTCTTGTGGTGCACCATTTTCCCATGTTCTTTTTATTCTGTTGGAGCTCGGCTGGCATGTGGTGTAACAAAGATATTTCTTGCCAGCATAGCATCTCTGACGATTCGGCCAGGTTGGGGCAAGCAGTTACTGACACTCACAAAACTTAAACAAATTAATTCTAAAGGTGTACACACTGTACATTTAATTAACCAACAATTTGGTGTTAAAACGCTTTATAAAGAGCAGACCTGTTTACCGAAGCGTAATTTCAATGCTTGGTTTTCAAGTGATAAGGTAGAGTATGTGAATATTTAAAATGTTTTAGTTGCAATATGGGGGGTGGGGTGCTATTACTGGGCATAGGCAAGAAGCGAGGACTCAATTTACAAACACATAGAATCATCTAATAAGGTTTTCTTAAGCCATGCAACTAATTCATTGAATGATTTTTGCTGCTTAACCTTAGAGGTATTTAAGTGCAAGGTGAAGAGAGCGCTCCCCGCAACGGCACCGGTGAGGAGAAGGAACCAGAATCAGACGCGGTTCACCAGTGCCCGGCCAATCCCCGCATGTGCCGCCTTGTGTAGGCACGCAGCCCCCCATTGACTGCAAGGAGGGGGTGCCGCTCAAGCTTGGCAGTGTCGGCACTGGTGTGCGACTACCGGGAGGGCTGGACTACATGATGCCAAAAGTTCCTCTCGGAATGCCTATTTTACACACTCAGGATTGCACTGCTGCAATACCCCACCTTATAAAGGTTACAGTCGTGAGGAAATGGGCTGTTGCACCGGCACAGGGCCGAAATGAGGTGAGGGCGAGCTGAAGGGTGAGGCGGACGGCGCTTCCCAGTAATACCGGGACAGGTGCTGCCGATGGAACTATGACTATGCCCCCCGGGCTGAAACCATAAATGTTGTACTTACCGCGGAGCACGAGCAACATGGCCGATGCCGGGTGAAGCTGTTTAGGCAGCTATAGAGGAGTTTGGCTCTGGTTCACCCCCTCGGCCGTGCACCTACCCAGCCGGCCATTGGACATAGTTTTTCCTCGTTCTCCCTGTTATGTTTTCCTTCCCTCCTCTGCATCCTCCCTCTGTGATCCTGTAACAACCTCCCCTTCCCATCTCTGCGTCGAGCCGTGGAGTAAGCTACCTTTTTGGTTTTTGGATTGATTTCGTTTATCCCGCCATTTTGTGACATTGCTGTCGGCTCCCGTGGGTCCTTCATCTAGCGGTTTCGGTCTTTGTCCCCTTTAATTACCTTCCTCCTTGCCGGTCTGCCTGACACTATCTACATACCTTACCCCCTTTTTATCTTTCCCCCTCTACCTTCCATTCCCCTTTAGACGTGTGTATTTGCTATGCTAGGCGCCAATAACTCTTGTTATTGTGTAATCACTGTTTCTCTCCTATGTTTATACTTGCTCCTGTAACTGATGTCATTTTGTAAACTTTAACTCGCTGATCCTCATGTAAAGCGCTCTGATACCTCCGGGTCTAGACAGCGCTATATAAAACTCTGCAAATAAAATAAATAAATAAAAGGTATTAGGACTGGTAACAATTAGTTAAGGAATACAGTGGGATAATATAGGAATAGGAAGTTACCGTTAGGCGCTTTTCAACTGTTTCATTTGGATTGCATATAGGTCACTACAGATATTTCCTGCCAGAGAAGCCCTTTTGAGAAGCAGGTAGGGCTTGAGCGAGTAGTTACTTAAGGTTTCAAAAATGAAACCAATATATTTAACATATGTCTACACTTTCGTTTCTAAAATAATTTTTTACATTGCTTCATGAAGCATGGGCACACTTTCGCAAATTAAACAAATAGGATTCCAAAGCGAACAAACACGTTGCTTGAAAAGTAATAATGTTTTGTTTTCTAGTGATAATGTATAGTATGTGCGCATTGGAACTCGCATGTAGTGTACCAGAGATATTTATTGACAGCCTCGCATCTCTGACGAGTCGATACGGCTGGGGGCAAGCAGTTACTGAAGTTCTCTAGATCTAAACAAAGATATTTTGAATGCATTCACACTTTACATTAGCTTTATATTTTTTTATAACATTTGGTAAAGCGTGTGCGCTTTATAAAAGTAAACGTATTGGTGTCCAAAGCCAGCACACACTTTTCCTGCAGCATAATGCTACTGAACCGCAGCAGGTGATAGTTCATGTTAACCCTGCTGGTAACAAATATTTAAAGAATAACAGTGATATAATGTAGCAGTGGGAAGTAAGCGTCCACCGCCTCTACTGGTGCACCTCTTCACTAGTTCCTTTATTAACCCTTTCGGTGCTTGCGTCGGCCAAGATGGACTTGGCTAGCATATAGGACACCAGAGATATTTTTTACTAGCATATCATCTTTGATTAGATGGCTAGGCTGTGGCAAGCAGTAGATCAAGTTACAATAATTGAACAAAATAAACCAAAAGATTGGACGCGCACACATGCACACGCAACATTAAAACTAAGATAACAAACCTTTTTAAACGCGTCATGAAGCGTGTATGCGCTTTAGGACATTAAACATATAGATTTCCAAAGGAAGCAGACAAGTTTACAGAGTGTAATAAAAATGTTTTGTTTTAGAGTAATTATGTACAATATGTGCGCATTACAAATATTTAATTATAATATAGGAAGTGCGGGCATTTCACACACATAGGCGAGCTATACGATGGCTCAGCGAGTTACACAAATATAGAAGCAAGCAAGAAAGTTTTAATTAGTTAGGCAACTTATTAATGTAATGCTTTTTGCTGCTTAACCTTAAAAGGATTGAAGTGCAATATAGCACTTCTAGTAACAAACGTAAAAATAACAGTATTTTCTCGTAGGAGTGAGAAGTAAGCCCCTACCACCTCAACTAGTGAACCTTTTCCCCAGGCACTCCGCTAACATATAAGGCATCAGAGGTTTTTTTTTGCCATCTGAGCATCTCGAACAAGCCAGCATAGCTGGAACAAACAATTGCTCATGTTCCAAAAAATAACACAAAGACAATGTAAAACCGCACTCATTCTACATCATTATGTTAAAAATAAATTTAAAAAAAACATCATAAGGGATATATGAACTTTTTGCGCAAAAAAAAAATGTTTTGAAAAGCAAGCGTTTCCGAAACATATTACAAAAGTTTTGTTTTCACGTAATAAGGTAGAATTTGGGATGGAACATGGGCAATGTGGGGGCAATTACCATGCATAAGCAAACAGTAAGATGCCTCCGTTAATAATACAAATATAGAAGCAAACAATAAGTATTTGAAAACCAATGCGAATGATAAATGTAATGCCTTTTGTTTTTTACCTCCAAAGAGTTCGAGTCCAAGTCTTCAGTGCTGGTAACAAAGATTTAAATAAATAATGAATAATAACAGTGGGGTAACGTGAAAGTAACCACCGACAAAAGTTTTACTACCATAGCATCTCTAACAAGCAGGTAATGGATTGAGCAAGCAGTCGCTCAATTTTTTTATAATTATACAAAAACATTTGCTGGCTGCACACATTCTTTAAAACTTAACAAATAAAACTTTTAATAAACGGTTCTTGAAGCATGTGTGCACTTTCGAAAATTAAATAAATAGTATTTCAAAGCAAACAGGCACGTTTTACAATCTGTACTGCTATGTCTAACACGCAAGGGAAGAAACAGACCACAACAAAACTTCTCAAAGGGGTTTCAAAAAATTTGATTTCCATTAATTAAAAAAAGTGTGTTAATTTCTGTTGAAGTGTTTTAAAGCACAATAGAAAACATTGGCTAGCAACACATTTTAAAACTAACTCTGACTACAACAATGCCACGCAGGGAGACAAAAAGCAAACCGGAATGAAGCTCAAGGCAAAGCAAATACATCGAGAAGTACAGTGTGCTACTTTCCAATGAAGCATTTGTCTAAAGCACAATAGAAAACATCAGTTGGCAACGCATTTTAAAACTAATTCAATTACAAACAATGCCACGTGGGGAGACAAAATGTAAACCAAAACGAAGCTCAAAACAAAGCAACAACTACATCAAGGAGCTCTCGTCAGCAGAAAAACAGCGTACATTTACAACATCATTTTTTTTTTTTAAAACACGTTTAAAATAATACCGTGCAGGGGAAAAATCAACACACCACAACAGGTCTCAAAGCAGAGCGTCTGGAAGAAATAAAAAAAAGTCCCCGAAAATGAACAGAAAAACACAAAGGCCTAATAACACGGGAAGATAGGCGTTGCTCCGTGGGAGGATAGAAATGCCAAGAAGGCGGGAGAAAAAAGAAGAATTGACCAGTCGCAAGGAAGCCTTTTTGAAGGACAATCAAAATAAGGAATCACAATATATGGGTGGGATGCAAGCCCACAGAAGAGATTACAGCATGTCTTGGAAAGACAGCACATGTGCTGCCTAAACTCGACCTAAAAATGGGGGGTGATCAGAGCAAAAAGGATGACTTTCTCACACAGCCCCCCCCACCCGAAACGAAAGGTAATGGGTATCTAACCTACATCCTGGTCGTCCTCGTCAGCTAAGTGGGAAAACCTGGAAAGTCCATCTGCATTGGCATGGGCAGTCCTAGGTCTTTGTTCCACTGTGAAGTCCATCCCCTGTTGAGAAATGGACCACCTCAATAGTTTAGGATTTCCCCCCTCATCTGCAGGAGTCATCTGAAAGTTCTGTAGTCTGTTTAAACACGAAGTGAGTGCAAAACAGGTATTGCCTCAACTTCTTCAGGGACCAAACCACTGCAAAGGCTTCCCTCTCTATGGTACTCCATCTTTGTTCTCTGGGGAAAAGTCGCCTGCTGATGAAGGCAACCGGCTGACCAAGGCCCTCTTCATTCACTTGTGCCAACACTGCCCTAATCCCTTATTCTGAAGCATCTGTCTGAACCACACATTCCTTTGTGTAGTCAGGGGCCAGTAACACTGGTGCTGAACACATAGCATCTTTCAGAGTGTCAAAGACCTTCTGACACTCTGGAGTCCAATTGACTTACTTGGGTCATGCTTTTTAGAAGGGAGTTCTGTCAGGGGAGCCACAATGCCTTGACCTGTGTCTGGGTTGTAGGAACTGCCCAATCCAAAATGGTTTGAATTTTGGGCTGGAGAAGTTGTACATGACCTCCACCTACAAGGTAGCCCAAGTACACCACTGAACTCACCCTAATTGGCACCTGCTGGCCTTACTAGTCAGCTCTGCCTATTTGTAGGGCTTGAAGCACTTCCTTCAGGTAGATCAAATGATCCTCCCAGGTAGAACTGTACACAGCTATATTGTCCAGATACGCTGCATTGAACTGTTCCAACCCAGACAGGACCCAATTAATAAATCTTTGGAAGGTGGCAGGGGCATTCTTTAAACAAAACGGCATTACTTTGAATTGGTAGTGCCCCTTAGGTATGGAGAATGCAGACCTCCCCTTTGCTCCTTCACCGAGGGCAATCTTCCAGTAGTCTGAGGTCAAATCAAATGTACTCGGGTACTTAGCAGCCCCATACCTGTCAATGAGTACATCATATTAGGTATAGGGTGAGCATCAGTCTTAGTGACTGCATTCAGTCCTCTGTAGTCCACACAGAACCTTAACTCATTCTTTCCCCCTGGGGATTAGGTTTGGGCAACAGCACCACTGGGCTGGCCCATGGACTAAAGGAGGGCTCAATTACCCACAATTCTAGCATCTTAGCTACTTCAGCTTTGACGCTGGCTCTGGCCTGGTCAGACAACCTGTACAACTTATTTTGACAGGTAGGCTGTCATCAGTATCCAAATCATGTGTGCACCAATCAGTGATACCTGTGGTCAAAGAGAACAGATCAGCAAAATGCTCCAACAGCTGCTTGCAGTTTCTGTGCTACTGGTCTGTCAATTTGGAAGAGTACAACTCCTTCCACTGACCCATATTGCGCATTGGTAGAGAGGAGATATGGCAATGGCTCAGTCTTCTCCTCCTTCTGTGACCATCAACATGGTCATGTCTGCCTTGTCTAGGTAGGGTTTCAACCTATTGACATGCAGGACCCTTGGGGGGATCCTGGGGGTTTTAAGGTCTACCAGGTAGATAACCTCACCTTTTTTCTCAAGGATTGGCTAGGGCCCAGTCCACTCATCCTCGGGGGCCCTAGGAGCTCCAGGCTCCAAAACCCACACTAATTGTTCCGGAGTGTACTCAGGCATGGTTGCCTTTTGGTCATACCAGTGCTTCATGAGCTCCTGGCTGGGCTCCAGTTTCCTGTTTGCTTTGTACATGTACTCTGCCATGCGAGATCTGAGGCCTAGCACATAATCCAGCACACTGTACTGGGCTTCCTTGAGAGGCTTTTCCCAGGACTCTTTTACCAGGCACAATGGCCCTCTTACAGGGTGCCCAAACAACAATTCAAAGGGGCTAAAGCCAACCCCCTTTTCTGGGACCTCCCTGTAGGCAAACAGTAGGCACGGGATGAGAATATCCCATCTCCTCCTGAGTTTGTCAGACAACCCATTGATCATGCCCTTCAGGGTCTTATTGAACCTTTCCACCAGACCTTTAGTCTGGGGATAATACTGGGAGGAGAACTTGTAGGAAACACCACATTCTTCCCACATCACCTTCAGATAGCTAGACATGAAATTCGTGCCTCTATTGGAAACCCACTCTGGTGAATACACCAAGTAGGGCGCTAGCCACTGAAGGAGCAGTGACTGTCCTGAGGGGTATTGCTTTAGGGTATCTTGTGGCATGGTCCACTACCACCAATATATACTTGTTTCCTTATGCAGTTGGTGGATCTAGGGGACCAACAATGTCCACCCCCACCCTCTCAAAGGGAGTCCCAACCACTGGCAGTAGTATCAAGGGGTCCGTTGGCTTGCCCCCTGTCTTGCCACTGGCCTGACAAGTGACACAGGAGCTACAGAACTCCTTCACTTTGGCAGACAAGTTGGGCCAAAAGAAATGGTTAACCAACCAGTTCCAAGTCTTATTCTGACCTAAACGACCTGCTAAGGGAATGTTATGACTTAGGGTGAGGAGGAATTCTCTGTACTTTTGGGGGACTAACAACCTCCTGGTGGCCCCTTCTTTGAGGTTTCTGGCCTCAGCGTAGATAACTCTCTGCTCCCAGTAGACTCTGTGGAATCCACTAACACCCCCTCCTCTTGCTTTGAGGCAGTCTGCCTCAAGTTCTCAGTTACTCAAATCTGTCCCTGACAAAACTCCTCTCTGGAGGGTCCATCAGCTCATGCCAATTCTGCCAAATCTTACAGATCTTGCAGGGATGGAATTCCTACCTCAGAGGTCAGATCCTCCCCCTCAGGGTCAGATTCCTGCTGTACCTCTGGAGTTCCTTACGTTGGCTCACCAGACCCATTGCCCTTTCTCTTGTCATTGGATGCTTGACCCATTGTTCCAGGTTTCATGTGTCCAGCACTTCCCTTCAGGATAGTCTGTGGCCTGGTCACAGCACATACCCACTCAGGGAGATCCAGCATCCTTGCATGGACCATTTTCTCCACCCCTGACCAGTCAGATGCTTCAAGATCATTGTTCAGTAGACACTCTACTGGGAGTGCAGGAGACACAACTACCTTCTTAGGGCCTGTCACACCTCACCATTCCAAACTCACCATCAGAATGGGATATAGTTTGGCTCTGCTGTCTGCTTAGGTTACCTGGTGATACACACCAGGCATGATCGGCTCTAGAGAAACTAGTTTCTCTGTGACCGTAGTCACACTGACTCCTGTATCTCTCACAGCCTTAACCTCAATTCCATTTATTTTAGGCCTCTGCTGTGCCTCTCCATGCTGGGAGGCAAGGTGGCCAGGGTTGCAGTTTCCAACCCACCCAAGGACACTATAGTTGCATCTGTTAACCCCTTCCCAGTCTCTGGGACAATCTCCACCCCTACACCTACACCGACAATTTCCTGGTCCTGCCCACCAGTGGGGGGCTTCTTTGTGCAGCCAGCATTTCCTCTTTTTTGTCCTGGCTGATTACAGTCAAAACACCTACCCACCTTTGAAGGATCAAAGAACCATCCTGCCTTTGCAGGGTCAAAAGACCTTCCCTGATACCCCTTCCCTTTGAAGCTGGATTGGCACCGGCCCCCCCTCCTTGCGCAGGTTTTTGTGGGTCTTGTGAGAACTATTTAGTTTTTTTTTATCAACTTTACCCTGGGGGTAGGGGGGGCTGTCCTTTCTTCTATTGATCACCCCCCTGGTGTTGACTGGATACCCTGGTTCTCAACCACTTATCAGCTATCTCCCCCAGCTCTCTGGGACTAGACAGCTTAGAGTACACTAGATAATGGTGTAACTCCTCTTGTACACAATGAGTCAGGATATGCTCTTTGAAGGAATAAATTGTACAGCCCCTCATAAATACTCGCCTGGTTACCTTCAATCCAGCCCTCTAATGCCTTCACTGAGATGTCTACAAAGTCCACAGAGGACTGTGTATTTACTTTCTGGGCGTCCCTGAACTTCACTATGTACTGCTCTGAGGTCAGACCAAATTTCTTGACTAGATATCTTTTCATGTGGGAGTCAGATTTTGCCTCATCCTACTGTAGGGTCAGGAGCCTTTCCCTCCCAGCTACCAGGATCAATTCCCACAGGAGTGAAATGCAGTCAGCCATTTATCAATGTCACCTCCCTCCTGGTTACCTAGGGACAAACCCTTTGGGGAGCCAGGGATCAAACCACTGGACATCTCAACATATTCCTCTGCATTGCTGCCACTATTTCTTCTCTCTTCCTTCCTTGCCCACTTCTTCTCTACATCCAGCTTCTCCTTCTCTAAAGCTATGGAGGCCAACTGAGCCTCAAGCTGTCTCTCTGCAAGTGACAGCTCTGGTTCCTGTGTGTGTGTGGGGGAGCCTCCCCTCCCTCCCCTATCTGGAAGTATGAACCTGGTGCTGGAAGAAATGGACATGTTGTTATCATACACCTCCTGGAGGTGGTAGTTGGAGGGGTCACTGTCCCCCTCCCCTTCACTCTCTGGGGCTGACTGTCTCCAGGCCTTAAGGGACCTAATCAGTTCTGCCTTCCTAATCTTATTTCCATTAGATAGCCCCCTGGACCTGCACTGTACCCTAAACTCGGATACTGTGAGTTGGGACAGGTTAGCCAGATCAAGCTCCAGGGTATCCCTAGTATTGGGTCATAAAACGTTTTGCAAATCAGAGATATAACAATTCAGAAAAATACAAAAAAGGATTAAAAACAGTCCAAATAAAAAAATAAAAGATAAATTATTCTAAGTGAATTTACTGGATTTTTAAAGATCTTAATTTACTGTATGGTGTAATTTAAACAAAAGTACGTATCCTCACCGTGGAACACCAAATGTTGGAAAGTGGTTTATTAGTAGTGATGAGTAGTGGTTTATTAGTAGTGATTATTAGTAGTGATAAGTAGTGATTACCACGAGTAATAAGGCCACAAACACAATAAAAGGTTCAGTCAAGGTCTCAAATTATTCCCTTGCTCAACCCTTGGTAGCTGGCAACAAGCATGCAGGCTTAATTTAGGAGGCAGGTTTGTAAAGCATTTAAAAACAACAATACATTCAATAACTAAGACATCACACAACAAAAATCCAACGCCAATTTATAAAAATATGTTATAATTTTATGAGCAAATAGACACCAAAATGACAAAAATCCAATGTAGGGAACCGGAGATATGAATTTTTAAAGAATAAACTCTTTCTAGTGCTTAAAAAACAAAAGTGCCAACTTGGGACATCTGGTCGCGCTTGACAGGGACAAAGTCAAAGTTTGAGGCCGACCGCGATGGATACACTAAACCAGATGCCTCGGTGAAAAATTTAACCTTCGCCCTTTGAAACTTTTTCCCTCGAGCGAGGCTCCTCATCAGGCCGGATTCGCATTGACGTTGTTGGCTCGATCCAGCACGAGCCCTCAGCCAACTGCTGGAAGTCTTGAGCTCCGGAGCTTTCAGCAGGACAAACTTGAAAACCAGGCCGGGTCGTGGTTAGACGTTGGCGGCTTGACTCTCGCCAACAGGTCGGTTTCCTTATGGAGCTTTTTATCAAAGTTGTTCCAAACTTCTCCAGACTTATGTAACTTCTTCCTGAAGTTCCTCTTGTGTGTTCAAAGTTTCCAAAACACCAATCCAAGGGTCTAGAAGCTCTGAGATGGTCCTTGGGATGTTGGGACTACATTTCCCACAATGCACCTGGCAAAATCCTTAAAAGTCCCCTGGACGTGCTCCAGATGGATCCTTCTTGGTGGAGATGATGCAGGTGGAGCTCAGTTAACCTGTTGCTTTCAGGGAGTCCGCATCTTAATTCTTGTGAAGCCAGGCAAAGTCCTTAGGGCTGTAGTTCCAGATTGTGCAGCAGGTGCAGTCCTTCTGGGTGCAATCCTTGGGGTGCAGATCAGGGTTCCAGCAGGGCAGTCCTCCTTATCCTTGTTGTTTCAGGCAGGGATCTAATTTGCTTGACAGCTCTCTCATATTTATTCAGAGTTCCTGGGCGTCAAGCAGGGAACACCCCTGACCAATGGGATGCCGGGTGCCACCCAGGTGTATGACCACTTCCTCCAAAGTGTGGCATATTCCTGACCCAGAAAGCACTATTCTTCCAAAATCCAAATTAGAGAAACTCTCCTGGAGGGTTAGATCTAGCTAAGCCATCCCACTGGTGTGGCTAAGATTCCCTAACACTCCCCTTCCAGCCACTCTGCTAATCTAATTACTGGGGCTCCTGTCTGGCTGGTGGTGCAGGATGTGGGGGTAAGCCTGTGCTGACCTAAACTGTCATTCTCCCTTTGAAGACCAGTTTGGCTATTCTACCCCCATCCTGCCTTGTGCTCTGCAGCTTGCAGTTCTCCTCTCACAGGAAATCCTTTGTCTCTAGTCAGGCCTCTTCACACCTCATTAAGACAGCTTGGCTTAGCCTGGTAGAGCCTGGCCAATCAGAGAAGGGGTGCTGGAAGGCTGGATTTTGACTCACAGGAAAGAAAGTTCTATACATTTATTTTCTGTAATAGTTATAACAAATCTAAAAATGGCAAGTTGTTGGATTTATTCTCTCTATTATTTTATGTCTTTGAATGATATTTGTAGCTCACTCCTATCAATAGTTATACTTTATTAAAGTAGTCCCATGTTAGCCTGTACAGCCCATGTTCTACAATGGGAAAAAACGAAATTGGCAGTTTTTCCCATACCAGGGCATATAAAACATCTTTTATAATGTCCCTGCTTATAGTTACAAGGTACCCTACCACTGGGGCACCTAGGGGAGACCTTAGGGGTGAGATATGTAAAAATAAGGTAGTTTGAGACTTTGGAAGTACCTTTAATTCCAAAGTCGAATTTGCATATAATTTTAAAGTAAAGGCAGCCTGAAAGGCAGGGCTGCCTTTAAAATGACAGCAGGCAACACAGTAGTGCACACTACTACTGGGCCTCTAGACCTACATGCCCTATTTTATATTAAGGACTTACAGCTAGGCTGCCAGTACCAATTGTAATTAAACCGAACTACCATATACCTTATAATCAGAGCACTGACCCTGGGTCTGGTAAGCAGAGCACAGGGCACAATCCGAGTCAGTTACTGTTGGAAAACGAGGCAGCATCTGTGAGGCCTGCACAAATAACATGACTACATTTGTCCTTCACTGGGAACCAAACACCCAATTGTAGCGCCTGACTCTCAGAGGGTAGTGTTGCAGAGCAGTCTGAGGCTTACTCAAGGGAGGTGGTGTGGGCTAGTAATCGCCATTTACAGGTGCGCAGAAATAACACTCAATAATTGATTGTCCAGTCTGTACTTTGCTTTATAAAAGTAAGAGTACATTTATTAAACACACACACTACTCAATACTATGCACCAATTTACAAATATACATAAGCTGTTGGAATTACTTTGTGACAGTGCGTCACATCTCCACCCCTCACAAAAGGGGGGGTGGGGTCTAGTACCACCACTCCCATGTATGCACATCATCTTGCCCCCTAATGCAGTTAGTTGAACATAACCTGGAGCGAGGGCCTTGCGCACTGGCACCATCCCAGTGGCGACCCACCCCATTACCTCAACACGCATTAAAAGTAGGTTCACCTGCCCTAGTGACACATAACCCTGACTGAGCATATTATATTGACCATACAGTATGTACCCCTACATATTCAGGGCTAACAGTCTGGGTTGTTCCTCACTTAAGCGCAGCAGCAAGAATACATGTTGATGCATTACCTTAGAATGACAGTACTCATCACATTTGTTGAACATTAGAATGCATTGCAATTACAGCCCCTAAAGGCATCACAGATGGAATCACAGGATTACGCATATACAGCCAGACACCCTAGCAGGAATGTCTGGCAACATAACCCCACTTTGCTTATGACATCACCTTACACAGGTACTTCACATTACACATGTGACCTTCAGTCCCTCTAAAAAGAAATAACCGTTAGTAAATGCAGTTCTGGTGCAATTACACCTCTTCACCTCCAGGGGATGCCCTTCTCCAGACATCCCCAACTCAGCCCTTCACTCCATGAAGCACTTCTCAATACTCCCTCAGCTGTAGAACAAAAGTTCCAGCCTAGAAGGTGTGATAAAGCAGGCTGAGCCCTTGAGGGGTTATTCTTTTTAAGTCCCCATGAGACTTATGGAGGGACTCCTCTTCGTGCTGGGGGGGGGAGACTGCGCTTCTCCAGCAGCTCCCCCCAGCACCTTTTTACATTTCAGGGTGACCCCCCTCCTCTGGGGGCCACCAGGCACCAAACACAATGTTGTCCCCATGCCTTGCAAGGCATTATGGGGCGCTTCAGCTCCTTTTAAGAATTTGGGATGAGCGGCTCTCCCGCTGTGCCGGGGAGAGCCGCGATCGCGCTGGCGGCCTCCGCCGCATCCTTTCTTCGTGGGGGGGCCCGGTCCCACCCGGACCCCCAGGTGCACTCTTTTCGGCTCGGGGAGCCCACCCCCGGCCGCTCCTTCCACTGGTGGGGGCCCGGTCCCACCCGGGCCCCGTGCAGCTCTCGCTCCCCTCGGGTGGTGGGGGCAGCCCGGGGAGCCCAACCCCGGCTGCTCCGGCTGGCTCCCGCCCGGCCCGCACCTTTGGGTGCGGTCGCGGGAGCCAGCGCAGCTCTTTGGGTCTGCCCGCTCCGGCGGGCAGACGCGGCGGCTGCCGCAGGACCGGCAAGTCTTCGGGGGAGTGCGACGGCACTCCCCCGCCTCCCTCCAGCGTCGGGGCCCGGAGATGGGGTCCCGGGCCCCTCCTCCCTCTTTGCGGGGAGTGCGCCGGCGCTCCCCGTCTTGGGTTTGTTCGGCGGGGCCAGGGTGGGCTCCTGGCTCCCCCGCCTTCCTCCTCTTCACGGGGCGCGACGGCGTCCCGAGCTTGCTCGGGGCCCGGGGATGGGGTCCCGGGCCCCTGAGTCTCATTTTCACGGGGGGCGTGACGGCGCTCCCCCGACTTGACTTCTGCGGGGCCCGGGGATGGGGTCCCGGGCCCCAGGGCACATTTTCACGGGGGCGCGACGGCGCTCCCCTGCCCCCCTCCTTCTCATCACCGGGGGCCAGGGTGGGCTCCTGGACCCCGTCTGGGGCAATTTCACGGGGTGTGCGACGGCGCCCCCGACTTTACTTCTTCCGGGGGCAGCCCCCGGGACCTGACCCACCCTGGGGGCATGATTGCGACCGGCGGCGGAGCCCCACGCGCTTCGTCGTCGGTCCCAGGCGGGGTCAAAGGTCGCCTACCTTCTGGGGGGCATATCTCGGCCCCCTGGAGTCCGATTTCCTCCATTTTCGCGTCCTCTTGCTCCTGGTGGCGCCCCCCAGCCACTGGGAGCACTGTCCCTCGCCCTCTGGGTCTCGGACAGGGGGGATTCAGCAGGGAGCGGTCTTCACTGGCTCCCTGCGCCAGCCTTCCGCCTGGCTCTCCTCCTGGGCCTCTCTTCTCCCTGCGCAGAGGCCCCTGCTTCTGCGCACCGGTCCTGGGCTCTTCTTCTGGCGCTGGTAGGGGCCTGGGGGGCAGTCAGGGGGTTCCTCCTTCCAACTGCCCATGACCAGGCTCCAGCACCTTCCGCCTCAGCAGACCACACCCCAGAGAGAGCTCTGTTCCTCTTCCAGTACTTTTTAAAAGTTGAGTAGGGGGGCTGGCAGGAAGTCTCTGTTTGTCCTATCAACCAGCGACACATCACTTCCCTGCCTCTGCTCCCTCCTTCTTGTCCAGCCTCTGGGTTTGTTCAAAATGGCGTCGTCCAGGGTCTCTGGCCACATGGTCTCTGAAACAAGACCCCTTCCCCCCTCGCCGCCTTCCCTCCTTGGTGCAGCCTGGTGCTTGGCACCCAGTGATAGCTGCTGATGGATGAGCCTGTAGCCCCACCCATCTTCCCTTCCTGGAGAGGAGGCCTTAGCTTGTGGAAGAAAGGTTATCAATCCATCCAGCTGAGGTCAGCCCTCAGCCTGGCCCTGGTTATGACTGACTCAGAGAAATGTGACATTTCTGGATGACCCAAAAGCAGTACAAATATGACTTTGGACTCTGCAGAATACTTCTTCTCACACCCGTTACAGTGGACTTTAGTGCGTGTCTGGAGTCTTTAGGCCTTAGGAAAGTGGCACTAGCCCATGGGCTCCACTTCCCCATAGGGGAATAATGAAGTGAAAAACACAGTCAAACACACTGACTTTCCCTGGCATGTTCCTTCCCAGTGTATAAGGCCTATTCCATGTCACCACCCACTTCTGCATAAGTCCTGCCACACCATTCACTTTGTAGCTGCTCCTGGACTGCGCACGCCAGGAATCTCCCCTGCGCAGCCCCTACACGTGGGCACACGCATGTACACAGGTGTCTGCATGTAACCAGCCCGGTGCCCCGTACTCCAGCTGCTGCGCAGCGGCCTAGTCAAGCTAGGGGGACACCAGTAAAATCCACATGCAGTCTCTTTCATCATGAGTTCACTGTGGGTGAGTCCCAACTTATGAGGCTCTCCCACAGTAAAAGCTCAACAAATAGGTGCTCAAAAAGCGAAAAATCCGGGCAGCCCAGAGTGTCAGAACCACCTTCTAACAGTTACCACCAGTATCAATCAATAAATGGCGGTGATCAGAGCAAAAAGGATGACTTTCTCACACTCGCACATTCGGGTTGAGCTATCCCTGTTACATACATTTAGGAGAGAGTTTCCTTAAGGAAGGAGAATACGGACTGTTTCCTCTCTCTTTTCACAATCTAATATGTCGGACTCGCTAAGTCTAGCGAGTTCTATAGGTTGCTGTATTGTTTCTAAGACAACTGGGCTATTTCAGGAAGCACATGCAATTTCCCTTGTGCCTCATGCTCCTGATGATATTCTTTGCAGCAGAGTGGCGTTACACTTCCACGAAGGCTAGTGAAGCGGGTCCTTCTACCATACCATCTGTGGAGCTTATACAACAGATGATAGAGCGTGCTGTGGAGGCAGCATTAAAAGTATGAGAGGGTCCTCCTCCCCCTAAAGTTCCGCAAACTTAGAGGCTGCATTCTAACGCTTCACTGTGCCCTCCATTTCTTTATTGATAGGCAGTGCTTTGATCAGACGTGGGCCAGGTTTTCTGATGCAGGAGAGGATTTCCAAGCTCATTTCTCCTTTCTCCAGCAGCAGGATTAGGCAAGGACTTAGTTAAGGAGTCAAGGAGATATGGCTTTCACCCTTGCCATTCTTCCATGGGGTCGTCTCCATTTTGATCCTCTTGTGCATCATCTCCTGTCATTTTGGGTGCCATTCTCGAAGGACTACAACTTCAACAATCCAGTGACAGATCAGAGTCAGACAGACCTGCAGTGCTGGCTGGACCTTTCAAACCAGCAGAATGGGTTTTCTCTACTTATTTATTTGAAGAGTTTTATTTAGCATGAACATGATCAGTCAAGGTATCAGAGCGCTATACATATAGCAGTCAAATCATACATACAGGAAAAAATGTAAGAAATAAACAAGCAGCAATGCAGGTACAATATACCAATCGGCCTGGCAGATCCAAGATCCGGAGGTGTCCACAGGAAAATAGTCAAGCCCAGTGACTTCAGAACTACTATTGAAGGAATCAGTTCATCAGAAGCATTTTTACTTCTTTTTTGAAGGAGGTAGTCAAAGGGTTTGTCCTGGTATCAGGAGGCAGTGCGTTCCATTTTCTTGGGGCTAGACCGGAGAAGGAGCGGTAGTAAGTTTTCTTTTTGTTGAACTTCTGTGGTTTCAACAATAGGGAGTTAGCGCTTCTTGAAGAACGACTACCACCAGATAGTTCAAGTTTCTGGGCAAGGTAGACAGAAGTGTTATGGTGAAGGGCCTTGCAAGCTATCTTCAACAGTATTCTTGCTTCAAACAGGAGCTACTTTAGATGTTTTAGGTCTGGTGTAATATGGTCAAATCTTCTGGATCCCCTGATGAGCCTAGCAGCGGAGTTTAATGTAGTCCTTAATGAAGCCAGCTTTACTTTGGGTAAGCCTTCAAGAATAGTACTCCCATAATCTAATCGGGAGATGACTTGGGCTTGATTTTCCTTAGTATGTTCAATTGGTGATTGGCTTCCCTGGTGGTTGCACTGAAATGATCTTGCATATTCAGGTATTTGTCCAACGTTATCCCTACTGATCTAGTAGAGTCAATAATGTGGGGGGGCGCAGTTGAGAGCTGTCAGTTGTTTGAGGCATTCTTCTATGGGGCAGAGTGATTGTGTGTGCAAACAAGAGGAATCCTGTTTTGAGTGTGTTGAGCATGAGGTGGTTGCAGGTTAACCATTGTTGGGTTTTCAGTATGGTGCAGTTGAGAGTTTTGATATCTTCGGGTGAGGAAATTTTCAAATACAATTGTGCATCATCAGCGTACATCTGGTAATGAATGTTTGAGAGCTCCAGAATTTCAGTAAGAGGTTCCATGAAGAAGTTGAATAGCATGGGTAAGAGCGTGGATCCATGAAGAACTCCAATCATGACCGGAGTAATATCAGATAGGGTTTGATTAACTGATTCTTTGAGCACTATTATGAAGGAATGAAGCAAACCAGTTTAAAACGAGACCCGATAGCCCCATCCTTTTCTCAAGAAGGTCAATCATGCTCTCATGTTTGACCGTATTGAATGCAGAGGAGAGATCAAGAAATATAAGCAGGCAGGGTTCGTTCTGATCTAGCAATCTCAGGGCATCATCGACAATATGGGTTCGAGCCGTTTCAGTGCTATGTCCCCTTCTGAAGCCAGATTAGCAATGGTGTAGGAGTTGAAACTGCTCAATATTGTTGCAGAGTTGCAGGTGTATGCAGTTCTCTAGTAGCTTTTCTAGATTCGGGATGATGGTAATTGGATGGAATCTGTTGAGGTTGGAAAGGTCCGCATTTGTTTTTTTTTTAGAATTGGAGAGACCTGTCCTATCTTTAAGCAATCAGGAAACAAGCCTTAAGAGAGAGATACATTGACAATCTTAGTCCATAGAGAGAGTATGGGAGATCTAAGCTCTTTGATGAGCTTGGCAGGCAGAGGATCATTTTAGCGGTTGGAGGGTTTTATTAATATTATTGTTGAGTATATCGGCCTTATCCGGAGTTTGAAGGCATTCCAAGTAGCATTATTTTTTGTGGTATAACCAGTATATGGGGATCTCACCAGGTTCTGCACTCGGGGGAGACTAGGCTGTACCTGGCTTAGCAGAAGCTGAGAGGCGAGTTGCAGTTCTGATTCAATCCTCCTGGTCTTTTCAATGAAATAGGCAGAGAAATCATCGCCGCTTGGCAATGACCTATATCTACAGAATGGTGGTTAGATTGGAAAATTGCTTGTTGTTTGACGATTTCAAATAGTTTTTTGGGTCTGTTTTTGGCATGGTCTAGTTGCGCCCCTAAAGTATTCTACTTTTGAACTTCGTTTGTGTTTGTTGTAGGAGCTTCTTGTCGAACTCAGGTGTTTGAGGTGTGAGATGGAGGGAGAGATTCTCCATGATCTCTCAGCAGGCCTTAATTGCACCTTTCCTCTTTAGGTTGCCATTGAACCAGGTTTGGAGTGTCTACTGGGTATTCTTTTTAGCTTCTTCGGAGCAACCGTATCAAGTATGTCCGACATGAATTGTATGCAATGTTCGGTAAGATCATTCACATTCGTCATGTTTGTGGGAGGAGGTAGGAAATTGTTGCTAATAGAAGTTAGATCAGTTAGATTAATATTTCTCAAGTCTCTAGACCATTGTCCGGTTTGAGAGGTTGGCCCTTTCAAGTCCAAGTCAACACCTTTACCATGATGAGAAAGGAGATTAGGTAGTGATCTGACCAGTCACAGGGGGTTAGGGATTCAAGTTATATGTCATTATCATTAGCAATGATTTGATCGAGGGTGGAGCCTCTATTGTGAATTGGGCCATTAAATGAGCGAGTAAGGTTGAGGCCATAAGGAAGGCCTTGAAGGTGTTCAGTATGGGGTCATTTGAATTGTTCCAGTGAATGTTGAAATCCCCAAGGAATATCTGGTTGGTGTGTTGGTCCGCGTTAGAGGAGATGGTCTCCATTATTTGTTCGATGAAAAGTAGGTTATTTCCGGTTGTGGTAAATTGTGTGGAGCTTGCACACAATTTTGTCATTGTTCCATATTTCGATAACTAGGTATTCACAAGAGGGCATTGGAGCAGATTGTGTATTTTTCAAGGTGAGCATGGAGCAGTAAAAGCATGCTTTGCCACCCCAAACTCTTCCAGTTCCATCCAGTCTGATGATGTCATAGTTAGGAGGAACCAGAATATCCAGAATTGGTGAGGAAGTATCACTGAGCCATGTTTCAGTTAAGATTAGGATGTCAAGGTCTTGTGTGAGAATGAGATCAGCGATGTCAGCTGCATATCTTAACGCTGACCTGCAGTTAAGAAGCATAGATCTGAGATGAGATTTATCAGTTGGCCAGTCAGGGCCTTCCCTTTTCTGTTCAGGGTAGAGCAACTAGGAAAGTCTCTTCTTCTTGAGCAGCATTTAAGGTTTCCAGTCTTAAGGAGATCTGTTGTGCTGCAACCTGGGCCACACCTCATACTTACATGACACATTATCGTCTCCAGCTGGGGGGAAAAGGGGGATTCCAGAGTTTGGTATCCATGTGTTATCTTCAGCTACATCTGTTTAATTTTTGTTTCTATTGTGGATTAAATCTTGAATATTGCACATATGTGTAGTGTTCATCTTTTCACAATTTCAAGATCAATGGTTTCCTGCTTGGGAACGGACTCCTTCAGTAAGGACTGGACGAGGAAGATGGACGAGGAGGTAATGATCCAGGTACTCACTGGTAATCTTCATTACTCCGAGTCCTGGTCTTTCTCGTCGCAGTCCTGTAACCCACCCGCTCTTTCCTGGGTTCATTGATTTTGTTTTTTATTGTTTTAATTTGGTTTGCTGCTTGGTTATTTCAGGAAGTCTCCTTACCTCATTTCCTCCTTTATGGTCTTCTGGGAGATCAGTGGCCATCTTGGAGGTAGGAACTTTGGTTGGGCTAGGTAACAATGTCTGTAGGTCCAGAACACTTACTCATTCATTAAGGACTGTGACGAGGAAGACCAGGACTCGGAGTAATGAAGATTACCGGCAAGTAACCGGGTCATTTACCTCTTTTGCTTTCTTAATGTGCTGCTCTGAAGAAATGCAGATTTTAAATGAAGGGTTTTGATCAAGAAGACATGCAGTTTTACTCAAATGTTGTCTTTCATACATTTAAAAATGCTTGATTCTATTTCAGTGTCTTTGGTACATGCAACAATTATTTTTAATATTATGTTCTTTTTAAACTAACCTCAGATCCAGGGGGGTTCTCAGGATTGTAATTCATTATTTTCTCAGCATCCATATGACATCCTGACCAAATATCACCTGTTTTTGGATCGACGCATAAATTATCCAAGAATGTATCCACTTGCAGCACCTTGTTTAAAAAGATAAAAACGACATTTATGGAAATAGGGCATCATGCTGTATTATTCAACCATTCCAAAATAACTGGTATAATTGTTCAATACCGTTTGATGATGCAAAGTCTTTGCTCTGGGTATGGCATCTGCTAGCCTGGTGAAAAAAATACCTGCTCATTTAGAGATCACTGCATGCCTGGTGGTCATCTTTATAGCCTTCCTTGCAGTCATCAAAGAGGTGGTTTTGCCTTCTTCAAAGGTTTTTTTTTCAAAAATGTAATCCCAAAGAAGGGGTTTGTTTTTCAAAAACAAAATCTCATTGGCCCTGAATTGCAGGGAGTTGTCTCCCTGCACACTGGGGCCAACATTTAATTTCCTTGTTGCTCTCATGGTGGTCCTGGGCAGTGAAATATAGTGACTGATGCCCCATTTGGCATGGCGACCATCCCTAGGACTGATGGCCTAGCAGCAGACAGATCTTCATGTCAAAGGGTTCTGAGGGTACATCAAGCTGCCATTGGAAGCCTCTAAATGGGGTAGAGGAACCATGGGCTTGGATGACAAGTTACCCACCAAACATTAAATGCACCCCTAGGTGTTTATTTCTACAAAATAACTTATTTGTATATGTTCTTCTCCACAAGAGTTACAATATCTCAATTAAAAGGCACTCAAATTAGGGACCTTGGAGGAATGAAAGGCTAAACTGGCCTTGTTAGATTTCAAACTCATTATCTGAAGCTTGTAGCAGGTCCAAGTAGAGAGCATTTAATTCAGTCACACTGCTAGTGTGTAGGGAAAAAGTTATAGTAATTATAAAAATGAAAACAAATCAATGACAAAGAACAAATCAATGGGGTAATTTAGGCACACTGGTACATAGGTCAAAAACACTCCAGCGCAGGTAGCATTTCCTCCAGGTGGTTCCAATGTTTTTCACCTGATTTAAAGATTATTTCTAAAAACTAGGAGTAAGGCATGCAAGCGCTAATTGCCCTGTTATTACTGTTGACCTAGCATGAAGAGGGAGAACCCTGGTTGTAGGTGGAAGCATGAGCATATGAGACAGTGGAAAGATAATAATAGGCCTCCTAATAGGCGCTAGTGTAAAACATGGCACAAATTCTATTTGTCCACGACTTCACACTAGCCATGTTCTAAAGGGATATCATTCCAACAATAATTGATGGTATAACAAATATAACCATAGTCTGCAGTGTGACAGAAAAAAATGAAATGAGGCCAGCCAAGTGAACTTAATAAGGTTTCATTGAATCATATATATTCAAAAGGAAAGGCACGTTGCTTTTTAATGCAAAAAAAATATTGCCCAATAGGTGGAACACAAGATGTATAGACAGTTGAGAGAACAATATGGGAAAAGTGTTAGCCACATAAAGAAAATGGCGACAGAATGTTAAAAAGCTTGTGGAGGGTTTGGGGTGAAATTGTCCATCAAGTGGTTTGTGGAAATAGTAAAATTAAGATTATAAATGTAAAACAATAAGCATAAGCCATAAAAAGATGTAATATGGAACATGGTCACCGAATTAACCATGTTTCCTAGGAACTCTACTATACCTTCTTGAACTTTTACCTAAATGTGCCATTTCACAATAGCTCCCACTGCCATCAGGTCCCAAAGAAACCTCATCACAGGTGTGAAATCCTTGTATGGCACCAGCCTCATCACCACCCTCCGATACAACCCTTTAATTTGGATTGGACTCTAATCTCTAGCAAAGATCACAACATCCATTTCTATCACTGATAACCAATCTTGAGTCAAACAGTCCGAAGCTGAGGACTCCCCTGATAACATACATTCAAGACCATGCATCCGCCATCAACCGGTCACCAGCCACTAGCTGAACAGCAACAAGATCCCATGTAACCTGAACACTCTACTTTTGGTCCACTAGCAACTGTCTAAAACCATACTGATCTTCTACTGGTCTCCATCACTCGAGTAGGTGAGATCAACATTGACCTTCCTTTCAAATTGTACCCAAGACAATGGATGCTAACCAGATCACCAATCTTGAATTCCACCCTTTAAACATTCTTGTCACAATAGGCACAATATATGCACCACAGTAAACACAATGTGCCTTATACGCTGCACCCATATTGTTTATCAGTGCTGGATTGACAACATTCTCGGTTTGTCGTTCTGTAGCTGTACAGCTTCACAGTTCTCCAATAAAAGTCAGACAGCAAATACCAACACTCAAAAGTAGGATCTCCTCCAACTACTGGTAGTCAAGTGTTATTTGGCAAATGAACACAAAATCACTGCTGAAGATTAACAGGGACTTCATTGGTAGATGTCAGTCACATTAACAATGGCAGCCGTGCTGGTGACAAGATTTCGAATGAACGATTGATAGAGATCACTTAATCCTTGCACCGTCACTACAGACATCTAATAGTGCAAATAATTCCCACCTTAAAACACCCTGATATAACAGGAACTTCCCTTATCAAAGGATTTCAGAGATCCCCTGAGCCCCCACAACCTTGACTTGTCTCATTAATACAGCATACATCACAATCTGTCATTCTCCATGACTTGGACTGCACCACTTGTAGTACAGTACCACCTAATGAAGGCTACAGTTTATAAACACCATGGCAAGACAACAGCGTTCTACTACCTGGACTTTAAGGCTCTGGACACAAAGCCAGTTTTCACCAGAATCCAGATTTCCACATTGCATTTGGATATAAAAGATTGTTGTTTAATGAACCCACAGATCTTAATGTGATGTCAGCACAGTTCTCGAAACAGACTGGTGACAAACTCACTCAATTCTGAGAAATGTTTATGCATGCAGTTCCAAGTCTCATGCAGAAAGTGTACCGAGGTGAGCGGGTTTGTGCACGATTAAATATAGCGGAAGGTCCAAAAATACACGATAACAATTTTGACGTCGTAGCATACTGTTTTATTGGTTACAGTTCATCAAATTTTTAGTAATAACTCACAGGCTGTGGGAGCCCAGAGTTCTTATTTTAGTAGGAGGCCACATTTCTTTTTTCGATTCGTTTAAAACATTTCCAAGATTAACTTTTCATTTGATCCTTGAACTGTAAAGGGGGAAGTTCTGTGAGTTTTAAAACATACATAGATCATAGAGCGAAGAATCAAATTCCTACCTTCACTGGAGATAGAGACCAGTTAGCATATTTTTCCAAAACATGGAGCGATTGATCAACAACGTCCGCTACATAAACATACCTAAAAAACAAATATTTTTGTTATGCATGGCAAGACAGCCAAACTTTTCACAAATAAGTACGGCCCAATTCACAAACCTTTTTACACACTTACGTCAGGACATAGCAAAGAATACTACACGTAAATTATGATTCTAAGTCACAAAAGAAATGCTGTGTTCCTATGAGTTGGACACCTACAGTCGTCATTTGACGGTATTCACAAATTACGCTGTGTATTTCCACAATTCTTTACTCTTCTAAACTGTGGATGTGTGTGACACTAAGATCTCTCAAATTTATATATATAAATAGATATATATATTTTAACTGAAAAAAGCAAAGGCTACAGGGATGTTATTGTTAGGAAATAGAATTAAACAAAACCTTAGAAATTCACAAAAAAAACAAAGGTTACAGGGACATTATAGTTAGGCTAACATTTCACCTGTACAAAAACCTTGAAATTCAGCAGTTACAGTTACCTGAGCTAACTATAACTTACGCCCCCACAATGCACTGCTTATGACCTCACATATTACATCACTGATGAGATCTCAAATGACACCACTGAAGACATCTAGTGAGTGAAAGTGTTTCTAAAATGTTTCTGAGACTTAAAGATATATAGTAAGCTATTGCATAAGTTAAATTAATATTCTTTCTAAACTAGTAATGAGTGATACTGTTTCTAACATATGTCGTCTAAGTGGGTGTGTGACTGGATCAGTGTGGGATTGGGTGTCTGAGTGCTGTATGCGTGTGAGTGGGTGTGTGAGTGGATGCATGGGTGAATAAAGGGGCGAGTAGCTATATGGGTGTGTGAATGACTGAGGGATTGTATTGGTGATTGTGGGTGATTGGTTGTATGGGTGAGTGAGTGGCTGCCTTAGTGGCTCTATGGGTAGGGGGAGTGTGTTAGTGGCTGTTTTGGTGACTGAGTGGCTGTATTAGTGGCTCTATGGGTGGGTGAGTGAGTATGTTAGTGGCTGTATGAATGGATATATAAGTGAGTGTGTGTGAGTGGCTGTTTTGCATAGTAAGTGTCTATGCGATTGGCTGTACAGGTGAGTGAGGGGGTGTGTGACTGTATGGATGTGTGAATGGGTATGTAAGTGGTTAACTGGATTAGTGAATGGATGTGCGAGTAGCTGTATGGGTGAGTGGCTGTGTGAGTAGCTGTATGGGGGAGTGCTAGAGTGAGTGGGTGAGTGAGTGACTGTGTGAGTGGCAGTATTAGTGAGTGAGTAGCTTTGTGAGTGGCGGTATCAGTGATTGAATGCTAGTGTGAGTAGCTGTATGGGGGAGTGAGTAGGTGTGGGAATGGGTGTATAGGTGAGTGACTAGGTATAAGTGGCTGTATGGGTAGGTGATTTGGCTGTGTTAGTGGGTGTGAGTGGATTTGTGTGAGCCGATGAATGGGTTTGTTAATGGGTGAGTGGTTGTGTGAGTGGGTCTGTGGATGATGTCCTCAGTGATATCGCAGATGTCATTTGAGATGCCATCAGTGATGTCACTGATCATTTCAGGAGTGATGTAATATGTGAGGTCATAAGCAGTACATTGCAAGGGTGCAAGTTATAGTTAGCTCAGGTAACTATAACTGCTGCATTTCAATGGTTTTGTACAAGTGAAATATTAACCTAACTATACCGTTCCTGTAACCTTTGTTTTTTTCAGTGAATTTCAAAGTTTTTTTTGTTAATAGTTGGTAACTCATCTTTTTTTTTTTTTTTAAATGGTATTTCCTAACTATTACATCCCTGTTATGGGTGTGTTTTTTAAGTGAATTTCTAAAGATTTTTAAGGTGGCTGTGAGGCGTCTGCAGTAATATGTTGATTATATTATTATTATTTTTGGGAGTTGCGGATCCATCGCGAACCGTCGTAGGAAAGTCGCGACTCCGGCGTGATTTTGGCAGTATTGAAAGAGATATATAGACACTTTAAAAGTTTTGTGTAAAGTAAGTGGTTTAGTACTAAAGACGTAAAAGTTTTGTAATTATAGAGGGTAAAGCAAACACTAGGAGATGATGGACGGAGTGCTGAAACATTTCAAACACTCAACCCCTGTCACAGATCTGGGTTGAATCCATCATCGTTCTTTAGCTCACTTCGCCACCCCAGTTCAGACACAGCTATATGCAAATCAGTCTTGACCCTGTGCCTCATGGGAACAGTCCAGCCCGAACAGACAAGCCAAGTCTTCCCTGGACCGGAACAAGCATCCTGGGACCAGCTTCGGGGTAACACCCCTCATCAGCCAGGCAAGCTTGAATCCAGTGGCAAAGTGAGCAAGGGACCCACGTCTGGGCATACCCTGCCAAGGCCCAGATCTCTGTACTGGGGTGAATGTATGACATTGTTCTGCATTTTGTCCATCAACTGTTCTTTTTGCTTTAATTATAGAGGATAACCATTTTAAAGGTGGTTTTAATACATTTTTCGGAGTCATGACGCAGTCGCGACCAGTGCCGTCACATATTTCCGGAGTCTGTGGGGGCGCGACTCCGCAGTAATTGTAGTAGTAGTAAAACACATATATAGACGGTTTAAAATTCTTCTTTAAAATAAGAGGATTCCTCATAAAGTGTTAAAAATAGTAGTAACATACATTAAAGATATTTTTGTTCTTGTCTAAATATATTTTCTGAGATTGCAATGAACGTCGCAACATCATCATGACTCGTATGTGACCGATGAACAAACAGATATGATAGGTTGAAACACTTTTCAATCATTGCAAGAGGAAGCTCACACCCTTTTTGAGCAACTTTTAGCAATTGTAATTCTTTTTGACACCTCTCCTCTGCATTTTCTGCATTAATTTTGTTTTTTGTTTGGTGTTTTACTTTATTTATTATTGGAAGAGAGATGGCATCTGCTGCTGCAAATGACCCCGAAGACAACAATGGTAGTTTATCAGAGGAAGATGTTAGGCCAAAGTAAGAAAGCCTTGCCTGGTAATTTTTTGTAGCATTCCGGAAGGCCAGAAGAAAGTTATGCAAAGAAGGTAGCTTGCAATATTTGCAAGAAAGTATTTTCAAGAGGAACGGACCACAAGTACTCCTGTGGTACTTCCAGCATGCTAAAACACTTGAGGACCATGTACTCAAAGTATTTAATTCGTGCTGAAGATGAGAGACAAAGGAGTGAGGGTGGAACATCGGTTTCAGATGGTGCAGAACCAGGTACATCATCGGTTCTTGAGATAACATCACAGTTGCATATCACCATTTTAGAATTTACAAGAGTCGGGCAATTTTGTCTTAATTGCAAACGCATTCTAAGTGTGGGGGAGCAATCTGTTCCTGCTCTAAAAGTCTAAAGACATTGTGGACACTCACAAGCGTTAGTCAAAAAATTCTTAAGAAATACACGAAAAAGTTAAAAGAAGAAGAAAAAAACTGTTCTTGTTAGGACCAACAATTCTGGTTTAAGAAAGAAAAAGTCTATGTAATATGTACGTTTGTACCAGTATGAGCAAGTTATTATGTCTATCATTGTGTCAGTTAGTGTATATATGAGTGCGTAGGTGTGTGGGTGTCTGTATGGGTGAGCGAATGGTGTGTCATTGGCTATATAGGTGAGTCAGTGAATGTGTGAGTGTCTGCATGAGTGAGTGAGTTTGTGAGAGGCTGTGTAGGTGAGTCAGTGGGTGTGTCAGTGGTGTGTGAGCGCCTCAATGGGTGAGTATGTGAGTGCCTGTATTGATGTGTGAGTGGCTGTGTAGGTGAGTGAATGGGTGTGTGAGTGGCTGTAAAGGTGTGTGAGTGGCTGTAAGGGTGAGTGAGTGGCTATGTGAGTATCTGTATGGGAGACTGGGTGTATTAGTGGTGTATGGGTGCGTGAATGGGTGTGTGAGTAGCTGTATGAGAGGTGTGCATGTGATTTGGAATATGGGTGACTAAGTTGGTGTGTGAGTGGCTGTATAAGTGAGTGAGTGTGTCTCTCAGTGGGTACGTGAGTGGCTGTATGAGAGCGTGAATGGATGTGTGAGTGGCTGAATTGGTGAGTGTGTAATTGTGTGGATAGTTGTATGGCAAACTGAGTGGGTGTGTGATTTAATATATGAGTGAATGGGTGGGTGCAAGAGTGGTTGTATGAGTGAGTTAGTAGCTGTGTGAGTGGATGTATAGGTGAGTGAGTGTTTGTGTGGCTGAGTGGGTGTTTGTGTGGCTGTATGGGTGAGTTAAAGTGTGTGATTTCCTGTATGAGTGAGTGACTTGGCATGTGAGTAGCAATATAGTTAAGTGAGTGAGGGGATGAGTTGGTATATGGGTGAGGTAGGTGGTGTGTGGATATCTGTATGGGTGAGTAACTGAATATGTGAATGGTTGTATGAGTGAGTGAGTGTGACTGTGTGACTCTGTATAGCTATGTGATAGTGGCTGTATGGGTGAATGAGTAGCTGTATGGGTGAGTGAATGTTTATTGATGTACCTGTATGAGTGAGTGAGTGGCTGTGTCAGTGACTGCATTAGTGAGTGACTAGTGTGTGAATAGCTGTATCAGTGTATGAGTGGGTGTGTCACTGGCTATAGAGGTGAGTGACTGAGTGAGTTACTGACTGCGTGAGTGGCTATACAGGTAAGTAACTGGGTGTGTGAGTGTATGAGTGAGTGTCTGAGTTGCTGTATCACTGTGTATCTGTACAGGTAAGTGAAAGGGTGCTTGAGTACTTGTGAGTAAGTGCATTAGTGGTATATGGATGAGTAAGTGTGTGTAAATGCCTGTGTGGGTGTGTGAGTGGATGTGTCTATAGCTGTATGGGTCAGAGATTGGGTGTGCCAGCGCATACATGGGTGAGTGACTGGTTGTGCTAGTGAATATATGGGTGACTGAGTACATAAATGACTGTGCATGAGTGAGTGCGTGCATGACTCTCTGTATGAATGAGTAAATGAGTGTATCAGTGCCTGTATGGATGAATAAGTGCTTGTGTTAGCACCTATATGAGTGTGTGTGGGTGCATCAGTATGTGTTTGGGAAACTAAGAGTATGTACTTGTAGCTTTATAAGTGTCTTGGTCTGTTTCTGACTGTATTGTTGAGTAAATGGATGTAGGTCTGTCAATGGGTGCATGAGTGCCTGGTGGGATTCTGAGTGAGTGTATGAGTGTCTGAGTGGATCTGTGAGTGGGCACCCGGTGTATAACTGGATCTATGAGTGGGTGCATGAGTTTCTCTGTGGGTCTGAGAGTGTGTGCACGAGTCTCTGAGTGAGTCTGAGTGGGTGCATGAGTGTCTCAGTTGGTCTGTAAGCGGATGTGTGAGTCACTAAATGAGTTTGTAAGTGGCTGCGTAGCTCTCAGAGTGGGTCTATAAATGGGTGTGAGAGTCTCTGAGTGGGCCTGTCAGTTGTGCATCAGTGGCTGAGTTGGTCTGTGAGTGGGTACATGAGTGAGTGGGTGCATGAGTGTGAGTTGATCTGTAAGTGGCTGTGTGACTGTCTCAGTGGGTCTGTGAATGAGTACACGAGTCTCTGAGTGGATGTGTGAGTCTCTGAGTGGTACTGTGAGTGGTTGCATGAGTGTCTGATTGGGAGTGAGTGTGTGTGTAAGCAGGTCTCTGAGTGGTTGTGTGAGGTTCTGAGTGGGTCTGTGAGTGGCTGCGTGACTGAGTGGTAATGGGTGTGTGGGATTGAGTGGGTACATGAGTGTTACAGTGGGTCTGCAAGTGCATGTGTGAGTCTCTGAGTAAGTTTGTGAGTGACGGCATGACTCTCGGAGTGGGTCTGTGAATGGGTGTGTGTCTGTGAGTGGGTCTGTCAGTGGATGCATGAGTGGGTCTGTCAGTAGGTGCGTGAGTGTCTGTAAGCGAGTGCTTAACTGTCTGAGTGGATCTGTCAGTGAGTGCTTGAGTATCTTAGTGAGTGTTTTTTGGTATTTCTTCAGGATTTGTGATGCTGTTGCAAAGTTACATGTGTGTCTGCGCCGAGCACTGCGACGGAGTTGCGAATCCCGCACATGGAAAAAAATCATTCTATGGTATTTTGTTGCGCATCAGGGATCCCTCACAGACCCATATATTGCCCTCTGGGGCTCAGGGTACCTCTACCCGGTCCCCTTCTACTCATTTATTGTTTTTGTGCTTGGGACCATTCTACGATGCCTTAAAATGGCAGCCACAGCTTTCTACTAAGGTTGCAGCTAGTTAATCGCTGATGGTGCGTGGATTCGAAAACCATCACGGAGGAGTGGCGGATCTTCTGCTTCCCTATATATACAAATTTGTTTTTTTTTCCATATTCAAAAACTACTGAACGGATTTACACCAAATCACAACAATCACACTTTCTGGACCAAAATCTAGCCTTCTGCCAAGTTTGGTATAATTCCGTTCAACGGTTCTGGCTGTAGTCGTGTCTAAAAACTTGTTGGAATTTAAATGGGGAAAACGTGTTTTGGGGCCCACCCTTTTTCTCGGCCCCAGTTTGTTGAAACACCCCGAAACTTTCAACACAGCAGCTTGACCCACTGTTGTACTAATTTTGAAAATTTTGTGAAGATTTGTCAAATGGCATCAAAGTTATCGGCAAAACAAAAACGCTTTTCCTATGTAAACTACGTCCTAACTATAACTAATATATACACATATATATATATATATATATATATATATATATATATATATATATATTCCAAATGAAGAGCACCCACAATTGGTGACCCACGCACAGCGTATCTTCGAAACTTTATTTCGCCAGGCAGTGCCGCATACATGTCCTGGGCGTGTCAGTGCATTGCTTTCTGGTACTAGTAGTTTGGGGATACAAGTATCCTTACTTCGGTGCTGCTGCCAATTCTCCTCAATAGTTTTAAAATCCACAGTGGGTTGCTGTGTGGCACAAGAATTGCTGCACTGTCTTTTCACTGCCGAAACTACACGTTGTTCCATCCGCGCTGTTTAAGTATCGCGGCCCATCTAGTACCAGAAAGCAATGCACTGACACGCCCAGGAGGCGGGGCTTGGGAACAATTCAAAAAGCTACGTGCGTGCTGCCTCTCCCAATCAGCCATCCCTGTGAACAAGGGCCGAAGAAAGCCACACACATAGATATAATTCAGCCACTATAGATGTATTAATAGTAGTGAATCTATATGTGACAATATTTGACAGACTCTATGATGGGTGACAAATCAATTTGCTAAGTGAGGATTTGAGTGGTGTAATGAATAGGTTCCTCATTAGTTTAATTGTACTCATGGGTGATTTAACCATTTGAAATTGAATCTGCAATCAGAGTATTTAAATCTGAATGAGATATCATTAGCTCATTATATCCCGGAGTGTGTACTGTCCAAGCTCGTCTGTAATAAACAACTAATTCTGGAGAACCAGGGTTTATGTTTAAAGGATTGCTTTTTAACTGGTGCCACAACTTTCTTCAATATTCACTCTGGGAATGCAACGATGTTCAACTAATTATACCTTTATGCCTACTTGGTATTTTAGATTCATCTCTGAATTTCGGGTTCTTAAATTGGGCGATAGAACCATCTTTCATTAAGAACGTTGTTAGAGTTTGAGGTAATTGGGCACAACCAAAATGTACTTTTCATAGATGTAGAATATCCAATATAGCTAACAGCCCATATAGGTGAGAAACAGTTAGGAAGCTTCGAAAAATTTAAAGTGAAAGTAATAGTCGATAAGCTTGAGATGATTCATACCCGTTTAAAAAGATGGTGTAAGAAATTGGTGATGGAGGTGGTAAATGTTTGAAAATTGAGCTTTAGAAGGTTGCTTATCATTTTTTAAAAATACAAAATGGAAACAGATGGTCTGATTCCCATTGGGAATCCTTAAAAAGCCAGTTAAGGAAGTTAAAGAATAGGAAGGGGAAGGGAGGAGAACATTTTATGGAAGATGAAGGGATGTGGTTAAGGTCAGAAAAATCAGTGGTAAAAAGAAGGAAAATAATGCACATTAAAATCAGATGATGTGTGTAATTTCATCGAAAGATTCAATTACATTTTGGAAGTTAGTTCATTTTAGTATGAACAGGAGGTAAACACAGTAAACTGTATGGTCTCAGAAGAGACATTGAATAAATTACTTGGAAGAAACTTATAATAACGGTTAATGTGAATCTACTCCAATGGAATATGAGAAGGATGAAGAACTGCTAAGTGGGATTTCTGAAAAAATGTGTAAAGAAGTCATTATGTCTCTTAATCTCTTAAGAGCAATAGGAACCTTACAGCAATAATAATTAAGACAAATGTTGACCAGTGGTCATGTTTTTTTGTTTTAGTATTCAATATATATAACACCATCAAGGCATTTCCTGGAAAGCTGATAATCCCATATATAAGAAAGGAGGCTCTCCGGATCTGAATAAATATTGACTTATAAATATATGGACGCTGGTGCCAAAGTGTGTGCAAAGTTTATCATTCACCTTTTGAAGGAGTGGATTGAGAAAAAAAAAATCTAATTCCAATTCTTCCAAGCTCACTGTGGCATGTCAATATGTAGCTCTTGACAGCGTGTGGAAGTATCGCCCCCATGAGATTCAGATTCTTTCTGCCTAAAATAAACTTAATTTGTGAATAGGAGCCAGAATGTTCTGGTCAGGTTGCTACCTTTCTTTTGCCCTGATGAAGACACCGTGTGATTTATCTTGAGGGGGATCGAAATGGCAACTGATTAGGGTCCATCCATTTCATTAATTGTCAGACAATTGAAACTGAAATGTTCATACCTTTGGGTTTCTAACAATACATTTTGTGTCGTATGGGCGGGGACCCGTTGCAAATATTGTCAATGTAATATTCGCTTGTTTATGTATGATTTTGAATACTTGGATTACCCTTCAATTTCTTTGTAAAAATTATTTGAATACAGACTTAGAAATCAACAAAAATGATGATTTGTTTTCATTTGTGATCACTTCGGCCATGTTTAAATAATGATTGAATAATTCCATGGGGAACATAGCTTTATTTGTGGTTTATTACCCTTATCTGGAATATTGGGTGCCCCATATATTTTTTGCAGCTGTGCCCCAGGAAAACCGACCCAGCATGATGCATCGCTTCCCAAAACTCCGCCAAGGACCGGCAGTGCAAACCATCGCCTCACAGAAAATCTGCATCGGAATCACTGCATGACGCATACCCGAAGCAGACCTTCGTATCATAAGCCCCTTGACAATGGCATCCTCGATGATGATGCAGTATTCCGCATCATAAGCACCGCAACTTGTTCTGAACCAGTTGGTGCATGACACATTTTCAATGCAGGACTTCCAATCGCAAACTCCTCTTTGACGGTTTCCTCGAAGTCGGCACAGGACCTCACATCGCAGCCCCCACAGCCTCCTGAAAACACTGCTGCATGAAGCATCTCCTCACCAGTACCGCGCATCGCCACAGCTGCCGGACACATCTTCGACACAGAATCTCGCGAAGCTCCGCAACTAGGATTTAAGGTACTCTTGTTCAGCGGGCCTAACTTGGTCCTGAACTTGTAAGTTTGTTCCGGTCTGACGCGACCAGATAACCACAGTTGGCGCGTTGCACTTTTTTGCGCTATTTTCACTTAAATCGTTAGAATTGCATATCTACGGTTCTACTGATTAGTTTTCTGTTGTTCTGGTCTTAAATTATTCATTACATTTTACTCTATTTTTCTAAATTAGTGTGAGATTTTTCTTGTGTTGTGTTTCACTTTATTACTATGTGAATTGAAGCCTGACTGCTCTGTGCGAAGCTATGAGAGGGTTGAGTACAGTCTAATTTGGGTTTTTCTTGTGACTTCACCCTGACAAGGATTGTGGTTGCTGCTTGAGTAGGGTTTCACCCCCCCCAACCAGTAACCCAATTTCTTACACTTATTTAATAGATGTAGTTTAATGGATTATGGTCTTAATAAATTGGATTTGGCTACCTAACTTCTAAAGGTATGCCTAGACAAATCAAGCATAGGTTGTGCAGGGAGTGTTAGAAAGTGCATGGTGCATCCGTATTTTTCAGGGTTCTGAATAAAGGAAAGACATCTCATAGAAAAATCTTTTTCATGTGAAAGAAAAGTCAAGCATTGACAATGCTAATAGAATTTCTTATTTAGGTGTGTGGAGCATTTGTTGTGTTTTCATGTCATATTAACAATAATTTGTTTAGCATTGTTTGCCAATGGTTTGGTCTGGCAGCATTTCTGGAGTGAGGTACTTTCACATCCTGGTATTGAGTATTTAGTCACATACCAAAGTCTGTTTCCTTTTTGAGTGGGACCTCTGGCAAAAACAAAATTGGAATTACTGGTCATCAATTAGATCAGCCAAATCAGCTTTCTACATGAAAAACCTTTTTTTCTATGTTCCTGCTACCATATTTTTGACTCTAGCAAATTTCAGATTCACTACCAACTATGCAGACTTAAAGGTTCGGCTTCAAAATGTAATAAATGTGCACTTTTTTTGTCAGGAGAACATTCAGATGTAAAGAAGATTGTCGGCACTGCCTCACTCCTCCAGCTAATGTGCAGACATCCTGATCTTCTCAGCTTATTCAATTTAAGGACCAATAATTCACCGCTTTAGTGATATAGCGCAGACCATTCAGCTTACCTTGCAATATTATAGTGCCGGCTAAACCTTATTAAAGTTTTATGCCAATTCTGGGCTTTCAAACATGGACTAGAATTCATTTTCCTCTTCATGTTAAGATAAATCCACCTCAACTTAGAACTGCAATGGTTGGCCCTTTTCTGAACAAGCCAACTGTGGATCCTCATGAGCCTTCTCATTATCAGCCTATATCACAACTGCCTTTCTTAGCCAAGCTTATAAAGCTAATAAAACCAACTATTTACAATCAGTTTCAGAAATTTGTGTTCAGTCAAGCAGCATTCTCCAGCCTATGCAGATAGGGGTTTGCTGTTGTAGCACTGAATCATTGAAGGTAGGTGTGCAGGATGAACTTTCTCCAATATTCCAATGAAGGTCTTGCGTTGGCTGTAGCTCTCTTAGATCTATCTTCAGACTGACACAGCGGATCATCGGATCTTAATTTACTCACTGGATGACCAAAGAGCTCTCGATTGGAAGCAGGATTCTCTTCACCACAGGACCCTACTAATGATATTATCCTTTAATCAACCCCACATTACCTAGAATGTGGGGTCTCTCCATGGCTCAATTATTTTGCCTTTATTTTTTAATCTCTATGTTCTACCTCTAAAGCATCATGTTGAGTTATTTAAGTATACTTTTTTCATGTGAGCAGGCAACATACAGATTGTGTCAAAAGCCAATAAAGATCTTGCCACTACTATAACCAATCTTCTATCTTGACAGCTACTGGGAACTGGATTAGTCACAACCACCTGAAAACAAACGCTGAACAAATACAGAATCTTATTCCATTTAAAGATCACCTATTTTTGGCAACACCAATTTTGGCCATTAACCCTTAGCCCACCCTCTTGCCTAGTGGATTGTTTTAAAAGTTGTGGAGACAAAATTACCTTCAGCTTAAAAATGAAGGCACTGATTAGTTCCTTTAGGAGCACTTACTTTTCCCACCTATGGACTTTGAGAAGAATACTTCATTACTTCCCGTAATACCATGTTAAAACAACTATGTGATTATGTCTTCCATCCACATCACATCCTGGTTTCCGCAATGTGTTTTTTTTATTTAAATCAAATAAGCTTACTGACATTTCTTATTTCAAAAGGCACATACAGTAATCTACATTACGCATGGTTACTCATTTGAAGTACGTAATAGAGTCATCAAGTGTACATCACCATAGTTCAACATTGACTTCATCAAGTAGCAATCCTGTACCACATTTTGGATCTTCTCACTCCATATAATAGCACATTTCCATGTTCACCTCCCTTTGCTCTCTCTGTGCTGCTGGCAATCACCCAGATGTTAATGTGCTTTTAGGCGGTACCCTCTGGACTTCTAAATTGGTGTTTCAAGGGCCAAACAAAGTCCATTTAAAATTTAAAAAAACAAAGTCCACAGATAAGGGAATAATTTTAAGATGGAAATTGCCAAGAGCACCCTAAGGTGAAGAATCAATCAATAAAACATGTAATCTGGCAATATGGGGGAAGGAGATGAATATACAAACCTCAGGATAGAGAAAATGTACTTAAGGCTATTTGGTTACATTTGCTCAAGCTATATGGGTAATAAGATACATAACATACTGTTCTTTGGGTTGTTGCTTTAAATATTTGAATTCTGTTGTCATATGGAACTTTGATATTAGCATACCTTGGTGAGAATTCCAGACTGAGTCAGTTACTGGCTGAGCCTGGAACTGTCACCAAGGAACGTTGTGTACTATCCATTATACCAGATTTGGAATAAACTTCTCTACTCTGTGCAGATTCTTCTTGCCTGAGATCTGGCTTCGACATTACATGTTTTAGTTGACAAGCTGACAAACTCAATCTATCTGACAGCACCTTTAATCGCCCTCATCTTGTCAAGCCTTTGGATATCTAATGCTGTTTTTACTGTCATAACCCGGTGAGCCATGCAGTACAGTTTGGGGGCCATTGTCATTCTACTCAGTGCTTTGCTTATAGATTTAATCAGACTGTTTAGTCTGTGTGCTTGCGCCGCACTCCTCACGCTGCTGCCACTTAACTTCCACTTGGGCGCTCGGTGCATTCATGCTTGAGTCTACATTAGCTTGCGCCCTCTCCTTGATCTTACGGTGCTTATAAGCAAGTCTTGTTGAGGACATTGGAGGATGACCACTGTAGTGCTTACATTTTCGCACATTCTTCTGGTGCGGGTTGAGAAATTAAAGCAGCAGCAGTGGCAGCACATTTCCAGATTGATTTTGCGGTGCACGGTTCCTGTTCTCTCAGCTGGATATTTTTCAGTGAAGATTTGGAAACACCCCTGCTCCTAGCCCGTAAGTGGATTGGCCAATTCAAGCTCAATCTGGGTCGGTTCTTAGATTTGTAAAATCTATTGCCATTGACACACAGTTTGACTGGTTTACAAACACTACACAAACACTACATGTTGCATTAAAGTTTTAGCAGCAATCTTGAAGCATACATATTAAGTTCATACTGTTAGATGTTCCACTATTTGCATTTCACAACCATTTTCCTTGGTGCTCCTTTGATTTTAAGGTACTTCAATGTGCAGAATGCAAACATTCCCACAGGGTTTATGGCTGAAGCAGGTGTAATTAGAATAAAATGGAAAAAGTGGGTTAAGTCAATCAATAGTGTATTGCAATTGAAGGTTCTAAGCATGACACTGCAAGGAGACTGCCTCTTCTTTACATTTGCTTGGAGTTGGAAGGCCAAAGGATTTTTGATCATTTGCTAATAGTACCCCAAATTAGGGAGATTAAATGCGACATCTATATTGAAGTTGTTCACAGGTTGCAAAAACATTTTAAGGATGACAAGTAGAACTCCCGAGAGAGACAGATTTTCACTCATCGCCAATTGCAACATGAATCTGTTGACTCCAACTTTTGGCATCCACTTGTGAGTTTGATGGCATACTAGATAACTATTTAAAAGATCAAATAGTTGTCAATTGTCGCATAAAAAAACTCAGCAGAAACTGTTATGTTGTCGCAATCCAAGCCTTGGAGAAACCTTTGGAGATAGCTAGAGGCATGGAAGGATCTGTAATGGCAGCTAGGGAACTGAACAAGTTTAAAAGTTTGTGAGATTTGAAATCTGTCAATGCCATTACTTCTAGGTATGCATTAGTAATTCAAAGGAGAATAAGAAAGTGGAAAAATCTATAATGTATACTAACAATTCATGTTTCAGATGTGGCTCCAACACACATTTTGAAAGTTCAAAAGCATGTCCAGCTCTGGGGAAAATCTGCATGAAGTGTAATTAGGTTGGTCATTTTGCCAGAGTATGCAGAAATGCTCAGAAGATGGTGTTGGTTAATGATTGTGATTTTGTTACAGATATTAAGAATGAATCTACTCAGTGTGTGACTAGGGTAGTGTTATCCAATAAGATGGGGGGAAACGCCGCTTTATCCCAGGAAAGCAGGAGATCCAGTATGTACCATTGGTGTGGGTGATGTTGAAGTCCAAGTCACGATGGATTCTGGCTCATCTATAAGTATTGTGACTAATGAGTTGTATTTAAAAGAGGGAGGCTCAGTGCAACTACTACCTCTTGACATTTGTACGGTGGATTTTGGGGGATTTAACATTGATATGTTGGGTTATTTCCCGGAAACGGTTTCATACAAAGGCAGAACAGTTTATACAAAGGTAGAGGCTGCCAAAAAGGGTTACAACATTTTAGGTTGGAGAGATCAAAGAGCTTTTAGCTAACCTCAGGCGGCGCTGGCGTAGTGCCACTACGCGGAGTTCCACGGAGTTGGGAAAAAACTCCGCTCCCCTCCTCCACCCCCCTAATAAAATATATTTAAAAATGAATTTAAAAAGAAAAAAAACACCTGTACTGTGGTGCGCGCACATGCGCAGTTCTCGCAAGACGTACGTCTAACGTAGGGGGGTTTGCAGCAGAGAGACAGCGAGGAGGAGGAGGGAAGCCCAGAGACGCCACAGTACAGGTAAGTGTGTTTTTTTTCTTTTTAAATTAATTTGTAAATATTTTTTATTAGGGGGGTTTGAGGCGGGGAGCCTATTTTAGCAAGGGGGGACTGGCTAACTCCGCTCCGGAGTCAGAGTTTTGCCTAAACTCCGCGTTCTCAGTGGAGCAGGAATAACTCTGCACACTCCGCTGGCGGAGCAGAGTTCTCTGCCCGCCCTTACTTTTGGCATGGTTTTGAGGCCAGGCACTAAATTTCCAAACCCCTTGGTTAATGTTTCTTTGTCTGCATCAGCTTAATTAGATCAATTGCTGGATGTGTACAAACCTTTCTTTGAGGAGAAATTGGGAATTGTCAGAGGATATGGACATAAAATTATTTTGAAGGACAATGTCATTTCTGTTATCCACAAGGTTTGGAGTGTTCCATTGAGTATTAGAAGTCAATTGAATAAACATTTAGACAAGACGTGTACACAGAGAAAGTCATAGAACAAATTGATTTTTCTCAATGGATATCTCCTATTGTTGTAGCTATAAAAAAAGAAATCAGGGGATATTAGATTGTGTGTGCACCTTAGGTTTTTAGATAAGAACATCTGGGTAGACTGTTTTCCTCTTCCCAAGATTCAGGAGATATTTCTCCAAATGGGTGATGCAACATTATTTCCTCCCTAGACATAAGAGCAGTACATCACCAGGTGGAACTGAACGAGGACTTTCAACCTTTAGCCACCTTTAACACTCCTTTTCGGGCTTTCAGATTCTTATGAATGCTGTTTGCCTTGGCATAAGCGGCATTGTTCCAAAAGATGATGTTTAACATGTATGGGGACATGACGAATGTTATAGTCTACCAAGATTACATTTTTATCCTTACTAGCACAATGAGTCACATGCAAGTATTGAATGTTGTATTGAAGGTTTTGTAGGATCATAGCATCCCAGTCAAGAGAGAAAAGTGTATGTTTTGGATGAAGGAGATTGATATTTAGGTCTTCATATTTCTGGTGAGGACATTAGACCCATAGCAGAATTAGTGGATGTCATTAGAAGTAGTCCTGCACCAAAAGATAAGGAACTTTTGAGATCTTTCATGGGTTTGTGAGTGTTTTGTGGATAATTTTGCTCTACAAACTGAACTGTATGGAAACTACTGTGCAAAGATGTAAAGTTTGAGTGGGGGACTGAACAGAGCAGCGCATTTAAAGGGCGGAAGGATTTAATCATACGTGCCCAGGGTCTTTGTGTGTGTAAAGATGATATGCATTCTGTTGTGACTGTTGATGCTAGGGGTGTGGGCCTTGGAGCTGTTCTCACTCAGATAGTGGAGGAGAAAGAAAACACTGTTGCTTTTGACTCGAGATGTCTCACAAAGACAGGGTGTAACTATAGCACTATAGGAAGGAAGGCACTGGCTTCTGTTTGGACGTCAAAACATTTTTCCACTTATTTTTGGGGAAGAAAGTTTTCACTTGTCAATGGTCATAAACCTTTGGTTTATATGTTGTCTGAGAAAAGCCTCAATAGAGCTAGCACAAGGTTAGTGAGATTGCTATCAAGAATACATGATTTTAATTTTTAAGTATTAACTTTTAAAGATTAAAAGTAAAAATAGCACTTAGAAGCAGTAAGTGCCTATGGGGGGTTATCTGGTCGCGCTGAAACAGAGCAAAGGCAAGAGTTCAGGCTGACTGGGATGGCGGCTGTGGGACAGATACAGGAACCATGCAAGGCCCTCTGAACAAAGTACCTTGATCCTGGTTGCAACAGCGAGATGCAGGGTGCAGCCAAGCGATACGTCGGTGTAGATCCCGCAGTCGAGGTAATGCTTCAATTGTCTCCACACAACAATGGCAACCAATGCATCTCGGCTCCGGCACCTCATCTTCAGAACCGCCGGAGCCGAGATGCATTGGTTCCTCAGCTAATGCACCAGTTTTCTCCATGTAGTTGAAGGGATTTGTGGATTTTCTCTCACTGCAGCGGCGGCGATGCAGCGGTTCCGATGCATCGGTTCTGGAGGCGATGCGCTGGATCCGATGCAATGCACTGGTTCTGTTCACGCAACAGAGGCGATGCGTTGATTTTGCTTCAAGCAGCAGAGGATGCATCGGTTCCACTGGAGCAAGCACCTGGGTCCACTTCCAATGGGCCAGGCACAGGAGCAGAAGGTGAGACTTTGATATCCCAGAGTCTCAAAACAGGAGGCAAGCCAGCATGCCCTTGGAGATCACTCTGGGTTCAAGCAGAGTGGCAGTCCTTGTAGCACAGCAGTTCTTCCTGACATAGTTTCTTTACAGGTTCAGAAGTGTTTGATTTGGTGGGGTCAGAGACCCAGTACTTATATCCAGTTGTGCCTTTGAAGTGGCGGTGACTTCAACGAGGGGCTTTGAAGTGCACAGAGATCCTCCATTTCCAGCCCTGGCTCCAGACTCACTACAGGGGGTATGCAACCCTTTTCTGTCGGGACAGGACACTGCCCATTCAGGTGTGTCAGCTCCTCCCTCCCATCCTGCCCAGAATGACCCATCAGGATGCAGATGGCCACTCAGTCACACCTAACCTTTCTTTGTGTGTGCCTGTCTAGAGGAATACACAAGGTCCAGCTTTAACCCACCCCAGACGTGTATTGGAGACAGGCTGCAGGCACACATAGCTTTAAGAGCAGAGAAATGCCACCCTTCTAAAAGTCGCATTTCTAAAATAGTAAAGTTAAATCTGACTTTGCCAACAAAGAGGATTCATCATTACTATTTCAATGATATTAAACATAACAGAACTACTCCTTCTCAATGAGGAATTACATCTTAAAAGTGTAATAAGGAACTCCCAATGTTAAACTATGAGAGGGGTAGGCCTCACAGTTGTGAAAAACAAATGTAGGTGTTTTTCACTACCAGGACATGTAAAACGTACACGTCCTAACTTTTACTTACACAGCACCCTGCCCTATGGGCTACCAGGGCCTACCTTAGGGGTGGCATATATGTAATAAAATGGGAGTTTAAGGCTTGGCAAGGGGTTTTAATTGCCAAGTCGACATGGCAGTGTAAACTGCCTATACAGGCTCTGGAGTGGCGGGCCAGAGAATTGTTTAAAGGGCTACTTGTGTGGGTGGCACAATCAGTGCTGCAGGCCCACTAGTAGCATTTAATATACATGCCCTGGGCACAGGTAGTGCACTCTACTAGGGTCTTACAGATAAATTAAATATACCAATGGTGGATAAGCCAATTAAACCATATTTAGGGGAGTGAGCACATGCACTTTAGCACTGGATAGCAGTAGTAAAGTGCTCAGAGTCCTAAAGCCAACAAAAAGGAATCCAGCAAAAAAAAGGGAAGAGGAAGGCAAAATTTTGGGGTGACCCTCGGAGAGGACCATTTTCCAACAATGAACTATTAGGTTTAAATGATTATTCAAGGTATATGTGCATTTTTTGCTGTATCTTAGATGAAATATAGAGATTTTTTATTATGTTCCTTGTATAGTATTGGATTACGTTGTTTCTGTTAATTAATGTATTCCAAGGTACAGTTTCAATAAAATTGGAAACTAAATAAATAAACTAAGAAAAATATTTAAAGTATCAGAAGTACTGCTTCTTAATGAAACCTGAGCTGATAAATATGTTTCTGCATAGTTAGCATGAAAGAATTGAAAATATTCCGATCAAGGTGTATTACCAAATTGAACTGCTTTTGCCACAGCCATATGTTGTTTTTATTCTTTCCCTTGCTTGTGCAAGAGAAATTATCTCCATAATCTTAGCCCTACCCCCTTCTCATTTTGATTTTCTTTTATTTACTTCCAACGCATCTAATTATTTTCCAATTACCTCTCTTCACCAGGCACCACACCAAACAATTTGGTTATGCTTTTTCTGTATGGCATGATCATCTGCCATGCATCCACTCTCCTTCACTCGTCCAATGAGTTAAAACAGCCAACCTCCCATCACAGAATTACCTTCAGGCTTTTTTGCTCCTCTCCTCCTAAGGTCGCCTCTCTTTCTTGTTTCTGATACCATGGCGATGATTCTGCAACTTTTCCTTGAATCACCTTAACAAGTTTCTGCTAATGAAGTATTTGCTATTTTTACGGCAAGATTTTGTCAACTCTTTATTCATTAACAATAGCACCCAATATATTGATGCAAAGATTATTGAACACATTTCCCGAACCATCAGTAAAATCTTCTAGTTCCAGATGACACTTCATATGAGAGGAGTGTCTTCAAAAATGTGGTCTTTTACAAAACTGTATATATTTATGGTAGATTTTCTTCATGTACACTGTTAGTTAAAAGTTCGCTTACACTGAAATATTATTATCTGGGGATCTGAAAGAAAAGCCAGCAGAAAGGACACGATTTAACAATGTCCCTTTAAAAAGTCCGAAATTTACTCCAGTAGGCGTATTCACATGACAATCTTATGTGTAACTTTTTGCGCAAACGCAAATGTAGTGAGTGCATTTGGAGGTATTTTTCTTTCTTTTGCCTTCATAGGTAAAATACGTTTTAAGTACTACATTAGCAGAAAAAGATTTATAGCTGCACAAGTAAAACATATGTGAAGTTAAATACGTCCAACTCCATGAACACATGAAACTAACCGTTGTCTTGGGCAAAATATTGCTTGCTATCACAAGAACTACTAAATCAATAGCAGCAGAAGAGTTTTGATATGTTCCTTAACCCTGGGTGATAGTTAAGGCACAGCCCAGTTTATGCAAAGGAGCAGTCCTGCAAAACAAACTGACATCTGGGGTTAGATCAAAGTAAATCCCCAGCGGTGCAGTAAGCATTTGTACCTGTTCGTTGCAGTCCTGAGGGTCATCTGTAGTGCAGAAGATGCTGCAACGCCCAACAGTTCAACTCACACAAAATCAAGGTGGCATTGCTCATGAGTGAATGCATTTCCCTAGCGCACACACAACAACAGGCATGGGCATGGGGCAAAGGCTCTCGGGAGATACATTGCCAGAGTTTCGCCTAGAAAGTAGTACCCAAATGCTGCTTCCCCATACCCGAGTGCACAGATTAGGAGCAGGGCATAGAGGATTTCATGGCCTCTTCGAGAAGTTGGTGCAGTCAAACACTGCACCTGCATGCAAATGATCTACTGGCAGTGAAGAAAATGGACTCCATGTTCTTTAACCGCTGCTCTGACTTTCACCACTGAGCTCTCTCCAGTGCAGGTGCAAAAGAGTTCACACAATCACTGGAAAGTGCATGGTTTCTTGTGATCAGGCACAAGGCTTCAGATTCTACCAGGTGTACCCAAGAAGGGTGAGCACGGCACAGACTGGGAGCAAGCACCAACATGTAAATGGGCACATGCTGTGATCTCTTTGAAAATCATCTGAAAAATAGCTTCTTCAACAAATCATTTTTGAAAAGTTTGAAATATATGTACCTGTTGTCAAGTGACATGGTAATCCCATTGGCCGAATTAAATCCAGCGGCAACTTCTTTCACTTCCTTTGGACTGTAATAAACAACATTTGTCCATGCCAAACCAAGTAAAAACTCTGCAGTTCTACCAATGTCATTCAGAAAATAATGATCATTGGTGGCATAAAAACTATCCGGTCCCACAGCGACTATATCATTCACACTAGAACAAGAAAACATAAAAAATGGTTACAATTATTCAACTTTGTCCGTCGTTACAACTTGATATAGACAGTGCATTTTAATATTTGAATATGCTATTTAAAATTACTCTATAAAGTTTGTAATGAGCTTACATAATAACTCATATGGAAAAGTATGCATTAATCAAGTATTTAATCTAATTAGTAAATATATTATATGTTAACCTAAACCAGTAATTTACCAAAACCATTTGTGTTAATGTTCAAGTATTCTCTCTATTATGATTTTGTGTGAACTAATACAATACAAGGTAAATCAAGTTATGCATATTGTTAGACCTGGCATTCTTGCCATGGTTTCCCCTGACTTTTTTGCCTCCTGACCTCCTGCTTTGCTGACTTGGTTTTGGCTGGCCTTAGGACTCTGGACACCGTAACACTGCTAATCAGTGCTAAAGTGCATGTGCTCTCTGCTTTAAACATGGTAACATAGACTTATCCACAATCGGCATATTAAATTTACTTATAGGTTCCTAGTAAAATGCACCTCATGCGCCCAGGGCCTGTATATTAAATGCTACTTGTGGGCCTGCAGCACTGATTGTGCCACCCACGTCAGTAGCCCTATAAACATATCTCAGGCCTGCCATTGCAGAGCCTGTTTGGGCAGTTTTAAACTGCCATGTCGACTTGGCAAGTTAACCTTCTTGCCAGGCCAAAACCTTCCTTTTCAATACATATAAGTCACCCCCTGGACAGCCCAAGGGCAGGGCGCAGTGTATTTAAAAAGTAGGATGTACTTTTAAGTTTTACATGTCCTACTTCAGGCCTATCTCTCCCATAGGTTAACATTGGGATTACCTTATTACAACTATTCGTTTAATTTCCAATTGGGTAGAGAGGACCCCCAAGTTTGTTGTCTCTGGAATCACACCTTAAACTCCTAACTTATGGCGAAGTTAGATTTTAAATTTTAATTCTAAAAATGCCACTTTTAGAAAGTTTGGTACCTTCGGCCCATCTCAGAATACACGTCTGAGGTGGGTGAGAGATGGGCTTTGTGCATTCCCTCCAGATAGCTACACACAATGGGAGCTTAGGTGTGATTGATGGGCAATCCACATCCTGATGGGACATCCGGGGCAGGATGGGAAGGAGGAACTGACACTTACACCTGAATAGGCTGTGTCCTGTCCCCACACAAAGGGCTGGATACCCCTTGTAGTGAGTCTGGAGTCTGGGCAGGATCGATAGGGACTCTGTGCACTTCAAAGGCCTCTCTTTGAAGTCTCCCCCACATCAAAGTCACAACCCACCGTAAAAAAAAAAACAAGACCACGCAACCGGTCAAAATAAAAAAATGGACACGAGACACCAAAGACCCTAATATTGAGCAACTTGTAGCAAGATGTGAGAAAGATCTAAATCCACCTGACAACGTGCTGAACGTCAACGAACTCACTGATCACTACACCACATCAATGACGAATATAGTCAACTCCACCATGCCACTAAAACTGAAAAGAGTCTCAGAGAAAGATAAAAATCCATGGTTTAATGGGACACTGAATGAAGACAGGCGGAAGCTGAGACTGGCAGAAAGAAAATGGAGACAGCACCCATCATCCCCCAGCTAAAAACTCTCAGAAAAATCAGGAATGAATACAACAAAAGTGTTCTCAACTCCAAAAAGGAATTTTTAGATTCGAACTGGATAAAGGCAAAAACAGACCACGGAAACTTTGAGATGTTAAAACAACAATCCAATAAATTGGCCAAATCTGCCCAAGAAGCAACTAAAACTCAACTGAGCTGCGAGGAATTCTCAACATTCTTCACAGACAAGGCCAACACGCTTGAAAGAGATCTCAGGATGGCAGCTGACAACCTCGCTAGCCAACTACCTCTACAGAACGATGCTACCGTGAAAAACGATCATGATAGGACGAAAAACAAAGCACAATGGTCGACCTTCAAGCTTTATGACCAGAATACCATTGCCAAAACTCTCTCGGATATCAAACCAAATAACCACTACAATGACCCCCTCCCCTCTAAATGCCTAAAAAGAATCAACCATATCGTCGTCCCAATATGGACAAAAATAATCAATGCCTCACTATCTCAAGGGGTCCTACCAGAATGCCTAAAAACAGGTCAAGTCCTACCCATCATCAAAAAACCTACAGCGGACCCGGCAGACCCAAATAACTTTCGTCCAGTAACCAATATTCCTTTACTTGCCAAACTAATTGAAAAATGTGTGCAAAATCAGCTGCGCAACCACATCAATAATTTTAATCTGCTGGACGACTGCCAATCTGGATTCAGACCAGGCCACAGTACGGAAACAGCAATCTTACATATAGTGGATGATGCGCTACAGGCTCTAGATCACAAAAAAGCATGTCTACTAGTTCTTCTTGACCTGTCGTCTGCATTCGACACGGTAAATCATGAAAAATTGCTAGCCCGGTTTGAAGACAGGATGGGACTATCTGGAAATGTTCTGAAATGGTTTGAATCCTTCCTCCAGAATAGAACACAAAGATTCCTGGTCAACCAGACACTATCCCCATCATGCCCAAACTCGATTGGAGTCCCACAGGGATCAACATTATCCCCATCACTATTCAATCTATATGTCGAACCCCTTACAGAAATCCTCCGAGATGCAAACATATCCTATCACATGTACGCAGATGACACTCAGATCTATATCAAGATATCATCACTGGAAGAGATCAAGACAATGAATGAGGCCTTACAAATGTCATTATAATGGTTAACCAACAATCATCTGAAATTAAATGCACAAAAAACAGAATTCCTATTAATATCACCGCCGAAGAACCCCACAAATGTGAAGGAATGGACCAAGCTGATCACAGCGCTAAACTGCACCCCTACCCTAGTTGACTCAACCAAATCCCTGGGAATCACGCTTGATAAGAACCTAGACATGAAAGCCCACATCAAATCAATGGCTAATAGTGCCCGGTTTCACCTGAACTATATTAGAAAAGTGAAACCACTCATTACTACGGCGGACTTCAAATTGGCAGTTCAGTCCCTGGTTATCTCAAGGATTGAATATGGATGTACAACACTAACAGGTCTATCAAAAATCTCCACAGCACCACTAAAAGCTTGTCTCAATGCGGCCGCAAGACTCATTACAGGTTCTAGAAAATACGACCATATCTCCCCACATCTGAAAGCACTAAACTGGCTTCCATACGAAGCCAGAATTCAACTTAAACTGGCTTGTATTACCCACAAAGCACTCCACTACAAAACACCAATGTACTTAGCCCAGAAAATTGAGCTATCAGGGGGCAGCAAGCCGGCCAGGAGTGCCAAAGAGCTGTTGCTGAAACCGCCCATCTTTCGGAAGAAGAAAACGTATGACAGAGCATTCTCCGGAGCGGCACCCAGAATCTGGAATTCACTCCCTCCAAACATTAGAAAAATTCCAAATCTGGCAACATTCAAGAGGGAAGCGAAGATCTTCCTAATGAGCAAGTTCCTTCCCTAGACAAGACTGTTCATCATCTGCACCGTGGTTAATAACCAGAAGTAGCATAGCCCTGTCTTGTATGGATACATCCTGCACAAAATGACCTCAAAGACATTTACGAATGTAAAGATAAAATTACCAGGTAGCTGCGAAAACCTCTTTAACTGTTCAGTACCACAATTAATAGATCGTTGTAGTACTGATGTAAAACATTCAAAAGGGACACATCGGAACTATGTTGGATGATACCACTGCGTACACCTTTGTATTCTAAACAGTTCTTAAACTTGTTTTTGTTGAAACTGGTATGAAAGACATGTACCGGATTCATATATATATATATATTACTGCTGCTATACCAGTGTAATCTAAACTGTACCTATTGTAAATGTAAAGCGCTCGGATACCCTTGGGTCACGTTCGCGCTATATAAAACTCTATAAATACATAAATAAACTGGGCAAAAGTACTGGACCCCTGACACCATCAACCCAGTACACTTTTGGACCTGTGGATACTCTGCCTCGCAACGATATGTAGTGAACTCTGAATGCAAGAGTTAAAGTTTCTTTGCTTAAGATTTCACTATTATGAAAAATTTGATCTTTGTGGACTGGAATTCTCCGTCATCCAGTTCTAGTTGCTGGCTATGTAGAGGCACCGCAGAATGCTTTATTCATTTGCTATGTCCCTGCTTGCCAAGTATTAATGCAACATTTTATGTAAAACCTGTGATTAGGATATATGTAATTTGTAATGTGCAAGCAGCATATAGGCACTGCTTAAATGGAATAATAATTATTGACTGTGCAAGAGCTGTAAAATATAGGACTGTTTTAAGGAATATTTTAAAGGGCGATGGTGATCAACTGAAATTTGCAGGTTATCTACTGATGGGTTCCATTCACCTCTGAAGCGGTTTGTGTTATTTTAATGTTTTGTTTATGCATAATTGTATTATATACTGGATACAGAATAAAGATTTTACTTTCTATTAGTTGGAGGTGTTTCGTTTTGAGAATTGACCTCCTTCCCTGCTGACCTATGTTTTCGAAGGGGCATCAGTGTATTGCCTTGCCCTCCCGATTGCTTTCCTTCATTTTACAATAGCCACAACCATTTCTGTGGATGTATCCCCCATTTTCTGGCCCATCCCCTTTTAGACACCCACCTTTACACCTTAGTAGTCATTGTACATAATGGAATATTCAGCTGACGTGGTGGACTATCACAGCGACTGAAGTTATGCTACTACTGCACATATATGTGAATTGTACTTTGTGAATAGCAAACATTTCCCACTTGACAACTCAATGTATGTCCACTTATTAAACAATTACGTCTTGTCACGTAACATTGTGAATGGGGAGAAATGACTTCCAACATGGACTACCAAAATATCAACCTTGCATAATTACCTCCTGACAACAATTTTGGCCTGCAACCCATGTGAAACACTAATGTGAAGCACCTGCCCTTACATATTCCAGAACTGAAGTTGGAATAATACATTAACTTAATCTTGATATAAGTGGGAAATGAGTTTGACTGAATTTAGGAATTAAATAAAGGTTTGGTACACTGAATCAACATCTTGGTGTGCAGGGAGTGTGAACTGCTCAGGTGATGTTTTTTAAGCATGAGGAACTACCTAGAGCAGAAATTGTACCAAATTGGCTTTTTACTAATGACAGTTGCTTTCTGTCACCAATGGCAATAAAGACAACAATATATTCCCATCCCTTGACCACCAACCTGCCGGTTGTTAACGGTTTTGTAAACCAAACGTTTAATGGTGCACTAACATCGCCTTAAATTTGCGGATAGAGTTATGGATAAAGTGAAGGTCAAAGTGCTATGGTGACATCTCGATACATCGCAATGAAAGCTATTTTTCAAACACAAACAAAATAAACAAAAATGTTAACAGAGGATTTGCTAAAGAGACAGGGCCAGGACAAAGAATTGAGGGAGGAACAGTACAATCCTGTGTACCTTTGTTGATATTGATAAAATCTATGCCAATGCTTATAATGATACACTCGCATATATACACGAAAGCACACCACTATTATCAAATTCAGCCGTCATGAACTCTCCATCAATCCAGGCTCAGAAATACATTGTCAGGAAGGCTCTGCAAACTAAGCCTGCGGCAACTGATTGACAGGTCACAGGTGGGGGGGGATGGGGGGCACGTAGCTGGCAGGCGAACAAGTGAACAGGAAACTGAGGTCCATCCCCTGAGTAAACGCAGCGCCACCACAATAGTCCAGGGAAATTGGGCCCAATAAAGCACACAAGGCCAATGTGTCCACGCAAGGTTGAGGACCACCTGCATTTTTTTAATCAGGGGCCTTATTTACGACTCCACAGACAAGGACCGCCTTCTTTTACCAAACAAGGATCACAGGAAGCATTTTTATGATACCCAAAACTGTATAAAAACTTGATTGTACTTTGAGACAGTCCTCGGACCCGCTTCTGTCACTGTACTCCTGGTCTTCAGTGTTTAATTCAACAAACAGTTCCTGTCTTTCCAAACGCCTCTTGTCTTTTGTTTTGTCAAGGTAAATTCATATTCAAGCAACACCTTCGTCTGAAACATTGAGTCTCGCCTCCACTTGGGCTTTATAGATGGTTCCTGGACTCTTAAGGTCATTCTTTGTTTAGATGCTATTGATAAAGCATGGTGTTGATACTCATGATATTGTTGGTTTGTGGGCATCAGAGAACAAATTTGAGTACACGTTCTGACAGCAATGAAGTATTTTGAAGATCAGCAGTATATTGGTACTACGTGGACTAACTCGCTATAGATTGACAAATGCTGCAGCACAGGAAGGTCTGTATTGTCAGGTTCTGGAGTACTGAGTTCTTGGAGCACTGCTGCTCCATCGGTCAAATGCAGGAGTGGTATAATGTTTGTCAGGTGTTGAAGAGCTTGCCCCTGATGCCAGCTGTTATTGGTGGTGAGATGTAAAGATCAAATCAACTCCACTAACAGTCTGGGTCCGTGTTGAAATGAGCAATTTATTGGTGCTAGAAGAGGTAGTGATGGATAGTAGAAATCTCAGGTGAAGAGATCGTGTGATGTGAGGGGAGGATGTACAGGGATATAGGTGGATTAGCACTCCGACAGCCCTAGGGAAACATATTTTAAACATTTATAAGATGTATGAGAGCATGGCATTGAGTAACCTCTTGTGCAGTAGTGGGCATTAGACCATTCTGCGAGTAGAGATAATATTTGGCTATTTTCATCTCTGGCTGGGAGAGCCACTGTACTGCTCAGGCAACCAAAGGACCCTAGATCAGGCTTGATAACAAATGTTGGAGTTGTTAAATCCTAATGATGTGTGGTGTTGATGGTTCTTTCTATACATGTTCTGCATTAGTATATATATTCGAATGAAAATAAATGGATGCTGCAGCTAAAACCTGTCAGTAATATGAGGGGACAGTACTATGGGTCGCATGCTCTCTAGAACACCAACAGACAATAAAAGCAATTATTCAGAATATCTTCAAATCAGAGAGGAATCCCTAGTCACACTATCTCCAAAGACCAATTGCCACCCTCCAAATAGATCAACACTTAATGCCTAAAGCTTTTTTGTTTATAAAAGAGACTTTATATAACATGTTTGGAGATCCTGAAGGGAACTTTGCCTTTTTGACTAAGTAGTTAATAATTGTTCTAAATAATGATCCTCCAGTGGTGTTTAGAAGGGTGCCCCTAAGGATACCATGAAAGCAAAGGTCAAAAGGAAAGCTGATCTCAGTGGAATTTTAGAGAATTGAACTTTCGAGAGCTATGAGGAGGAGTAGAATGCGACACCATTATTGAGCGTACCTGTTAGTAGCTCAGGAGATTCATATGAAAGTAGAAATGGTAATTTGAATCCTAGAAATGTGCCCAGTCTCCTTGCTCTATTCAAGCAGTGTGATGTCGGTGAATCACAAAGCTACTAAGAAGGTCATATGTTGACAACAATAGCTCAGGAATTCTGAGATGATATTGAACATTATTATGTTATATGATATACATTTATACAGTGCACAGCTACGCCCAAGAGTGTTCCCAGAGCTATGTCCTGGAAAGACAGGGACCGCAGTAATGCAAGTAGATAGCAGCTCAGTTTTGATTATTTCAGGGAAGCCCTTAAAATCCTTAGGTGTTGCAAGTAACATAATATGTTAGTCATTTGATCCCTTCCCCTATTGGTGCTACAAGGCTCTGTTAGTCATTTTGAGAATGGCTAAATCTTTGGTGTAACAAGTAGGTGTTCTAGTTCTCCTGGTGGTGTGTTTTTTCTTGAGTGTTATAAACATGTTAAAGACCTCTAAATTCTATGCAAGTGAAAGCAGGTCCTGGTCAAGCAAAGAGTCAGGTGATGAGGTGCTAGCAATTAGCTCTGCATGTAGGGCAGGGAAGGACAGTTTCTTCTGTATTCGACTGCAAGTATTTATTATTTTCTTATAAGGTGGTTTTTCATTAGTTGGGAGATGAGTGGCAAACAGGATTGAGTAGTAGCCATGGTGAGAAAGCCAATATCACTCTCAGATTAGAAAAGGCCCATAGAATTTAAAGATTGCAGGCAAAGTAGGTCCAGCTATATGTGATGGCAAGGAAACAATTTGATGTAAGTGTAAAGGCTCAAGGTTAGAGATGACATATTTAGTGGTGATTAAATCAAAAAGTTCAAATCAAGGATCCTCTGTACAAACTAGTTTTGTGATTGCAAACCCTGCAATTCACAACAACCGAGGGCTTGTGACTGCAAACGAGTGTTTTGAGATGTACTAAACCCCTTTTGGAGTGTCTTTCCAAATTCCCAGTGGGGTTCAGTGACTCATTACAAATTGCAATTATAAGACGTGAAAGGAGCATCCTCTTCTTGTTGCAAGTTGCAACAACATATTGATTGTTTTTGAAGCAACTGCGATCACCTGAGTTGGGGTGGAATCCGATTCACAAAGGGAAATCTGTCCCCTGGGGACAGCTTCCCATTGGGAAATTGTCTCATGTGGACCACTGTATGTTCCCCCTATATCTTCTATGTGATCTATCAGCCTTAGGATGGTCTTCCCCCAAAGTTTTAGCCTACTTACCTCCAATTTGCTGAATAGGTTTTTGTTGGCCTTAGGACTCTGCACTTTACCACTGCTAACAAGTGCTAATGTGCTTACTCCCCTAAACATGGTTTGATTGACATATACCCAATTGGCATCTACCATATACCCAGGGCCTGTAAATTAAATGCTACCAGTGGACCTGCAGCACTTATTGTGCAACCCACCTACAGAACACCCTGAAACTTGTCCCAGGCCGGCCATTGCAGCCTGAATGCAGTGCTACACTGCCATGTCAACTTGGCATTTAAAACCCCCTGCCACGCCTTTCACTCCCATTCTATTACATACAAGTCACTCTATAAGGTATGCCTCAGGTAGCCTAAAGGGCAGGGTGCTGTGTAAGTAAAAGGTAGGACATTTACTTTTATGTTTTGCATGTCCTGGTAGTGACAAACTCCTAAATTAGTTTTTCACTCCCTCTCATAGGATAACATCGGGAATTCCTTCTTACATTTAATTGGCTGTAATTCTGAATTTAAAGGAGGTAGATCGGTCATGTTCTATACCTAAGGAATTGTAATGATAAATCCTCTTTAAAGGCAAAGTCAAATTTATCATTACGATTTTGAAAATGCTACTTTTAGAACGTTGGCATTTTCCTGCTCTTGGCGTTGTGTGCCTGCAGCCTGTCTCAGATTGCATGTCTGGGTTGGGTGACAGCTGGGCTTTGTGTATTCTCTCTAGACAGCCACACAAAGGGAGCTTAGGTGTGACTTGATGGGCCATCCTGGGAAATAGGAGGGAGGAGCTGGGCACAGTCTCACACTTACACCTGAATAGGCTGCTCTCTCTTATCAGTGAGAAGAACAGGACCTGCATCACTTAAACGCAGAGTGACTCCAAGGGCTAGCTGGCTAGCCTCCTGATCTAAAGTCTAAGGACATAAAACACTTCCAACCATCCTGCTCCTGCACCTGGACCATTGGAAGTGAGCCCAATGTGTTTGCTTCAGTAGAACCAATGCATCCTGTGCTCCGGGAGCAAAATTGATGCATCGCTGCTGTTGCAGGAACAGAATCGCGCATCGTCCTCAGAACTGGCGCATCGCCTTTGAAATCGACGCATCCTCTGCTGCAGGAGCAGAATCGGCGTGTTGCCTTCAGAACTGGTGCATTGCACTCGGAATTGACCCTTCGCCACTGCTGCGTGGAGAAAAATCGATGCATCATTGCTATTCTGTGGAGAAAATTGACGATCCTGCAGCCGAGAGAATGCGGGATCAACACCAAAGCATCGCTTCGGCTGCACCAAGCATTCTCGTCGATGCAACCAGGATTACAATATTTTTGTTCAGTAGGCCTCATTGGGTCCCTGTATCCGGTTATCCGGTCTGGGCTACATCGTGGTCAGCCTGAACTTTTGACTTTGTCCCGGTCTGGCGAACAGATATCCCATGTAAGCGCTTATTGGCGTTATTTTACAGTTTATTCTTTAAAAATTCAAATCTCACGTTCTACTTATTGGATATTTTTCGTTTTGTTCTTGTTTTATTTATTAAATTAAGAGCTATTTTTCTAACCTGGTGTGGAATCATCTTTGTGTGGTGTTTTCACTGTTTTACTGTGTTGCACAAATACTTTACACATTGCCTTCAAGTTAAGCCTGACTGCTCTATGCCAAGCTACCAGAGGGTACGCACAGGCTAATTTAGGGTGTGTTTGTGACTTACCCTGACTAGGATTCTGGTTACTGCTTGACAAGGGTTTGTACCTGACTCAACCAGGAACCCAATTTTTAAAATTGGTGATCAGTTGTGAGGATATGACTTGTGTTTGTGCAGTGCCATATAGTGATTTGGTGTACACTACAATTTCACATCTAAGACCAATGCAAGTTTAAATTCTTTCTTAGTCTTTTAATTGTTTTCCCCCTTTCCCCCCTTTTCTAAATTTAGGTTTCCTAAGCTCTTTGCTGTACCATGGAGTTGGATGCCTGCAACTTTGACACCCTCTGCAGGCCTGAGCTGCTGAAACTCTGCAAGCAAAAGGAATTGAAAGCAGGCAAAATGGCTACCAAGCTAGATCTCTAGGTAGCCTTGAGGGCTTTTGAGGAAGTGTAGAGATGGCAGGCCACCTTAGAGGATGATGAGATGGATGACAAGGAACAGGAGGGAGAACTATCAGAGAATGAAGAGGGGGGGGGGGGGCCAGATTAGGGACCTGAGCTCCCAGGAGAGCATCACTCAAACTAAATGTCAAATTATGTTAACCCTTTAAGCCCCATTAACAAAGCCCAGTTATTCCTAAAAAATGTTTGGCCAGTAAGTTTTCAAGGACCGGTAGAAGAAGGGTCCATTCTGCCTGTCATTATCAATCTAACTACAGGCTCCAATCCTCCAATTACAGAGGTCAGTGAGGGTATTTTTACCAGAGACCCACATTATATCCACAGAGGTGAAGGGGGCAAAGGCCATTTTGGAGGGCAAACCAGTTATGCCAAAGGCAACGGTAAGTGTACAACCAACATCACCTTCCTGGGGGGGGGGGGGAAGGGGGGGGGGTAGAATTGCTATGCTTGGTTGCTAGCACATTCCAGCCTCAAAGATCAAGAGGTAAAAGACTTCCTTCTAAAACAGGAAATTTCATTGACAGACTACAATCAGTCAGGGTTTCTAAGCAATATATTCCCGGTCAGAAAAAAGTACAAAAACTTCAGTTACAGTAATAAATCTCAAGTACTTGAATCAGTTTGTCCTTTACAGACATTTGAAGATGGAGACTATTCTCCATCTTCAAAACTGTCTACAACCTTTCAATTGCATGGTTTTTCTTTGGACATGAAAGATGGTATCTTTCGGTTCCAAATTTCCCTCCTCATCAAGAGTATCTCCAATTCCAGTTGAAGGGGAACTTTTAAAAGTTCTCAGCACCACTTTTGGTCTTTCCTCTGCTCCTTGGCATTTCACCAAGTTGTTAAAGTTGGTAATTACACATCTCAGGGTACACAGGGTTCACCTTCTAATTTACCTAGACAATATTTTGATCATGCCTCAAGTCAAAACATTGCTAATATGCCAATTACAAACAATGATCTTGCTTTTTGGAAAGTGAGGGTTCTGTTAGCAATCAAGAGAAATCACTACTTTCTCCAGTGCAAACAAAAGAATTTGTAGGGTTTCTAGTGAACTCAACATCGTCTACACTTCAACTTCCAGACGAGAAGCTGAAAATTATCAGGAAAGATTTAACACTGTTCAATTCCCCTACACCATTTAGAGCGAATAATGGGCATACTAGTCTCTTCTATTCAGGCCATATTCCCAGGTCCTCTTCACTATTGTGCTCTTCAGAGCCTCAAAATCGGCTATCTCAAAAGAGGCTTATGTTACTCAGACCTCATCTCTCTAGAGCAAAGAGGAAGTAAGAAGCGACCTGGTGCCAACAAAACAGAGCTCATCCAAAAATTCAGGGAGCAACAGCAAAAAGTTTGGGGCGTACCACAACACGGCTGTCAGATATAACAATCTGTGTATTTATACTTTTAGAATTTTTAATTCATGATATCACTGTACATGCATGTGTCTTTTTGGAAGCTGAACAACATAAGTTTGTGGCTGTGATTATGCCCCTTAGACTTTGTACCGATGCATACAAGATGTCTGAAAAAAAAACAAGAATGGGCTGCATGCTGGTTCCCTTAAAACCTTCAAGCTGCTGTAGGCATGGTCAGCAAGGTAAATGGAATTTTGTCCAGCCCACGTGTACTCCATCATGTACAGACCTACCTATCCCTATCCCTCTCTGTAATCTTTCTCCAAGGCCTTCGAGTACTGCAATTATTTGTGGATTCGAGGAAGTCTGAGCAAGAGTTTGGCGTTGGTTGGCATCAACTGTCAATAACATGTGTCAACCACTGGAAAATGGAGCATACCTGTCTTTGACTCTCTGCGAAGAAAGTCTCCCATCTAATTTAATAAAACAGGCATTTTTAAAGCCAACAGTTCTGGTATTTGCTGCCAGCCTTTTAGCATTGTAAATGCATGTTTTGTTTTGTCATGGCTTTTGCAAAACATTATTGTTGGGGGAGTTGCCAGGTCCTCACCAATATGAAAAAAGCATTGGCTAAAAGCGAAAATATACTTATCTCAAAAAACATACATTGTAATAGTAATGAGTCATCCCCTTGTGCCACTGCTTGTTGGATGCTTCATTCACATTTTGAAGCTACTCACCTACAGCCATTTAGTGCTGCAACTATCAGTGATGACATAAGCTATGTAGCCTCTTTACAGCATCCAAACATTTCACTAACCAGAGCAGTTGTATGAGTCTGCAAATGCAACACAAAAAAGATGATGGACGTAATGTTGAACTTTGTCAAACATTCACCTCCAGTCACAGATCTGGGTTTAATCCATCGTTATTTTGCTTGCCACACCATTCCAGTTTGGACCCAGCCATATGCAAATCAGCCTTGACCTTGTTCCCCATGGGAACAGTCCAGCTTGAACTGCCAGGCCAGGTCCTCCCGGAACTGAAAAACAAGCATCCTGGAACCGGTTTTGGGGCATCACCCCTCATCAGCCAGGCTAGCTTAAAACTGGTGGTGTAGCGAGCACGGGACCCACGTCTGGGCACACCCTTCCCACTTAGGGTGAAAATGCAACACACAAAAAAGAGGAACAGGGTCAAGACTGATTTGCATATGGCTGGGTCCAAACTGAGGTGGCATAGTGAGCAAAAGAACAATGGATTAAACCCAGATCTGTGACTGGGGTGAGTGGTTGAAAAGTTTCAGCACTCCGTCCATCATCTTGTCGTGTTTGCTATGTTCGCTCTCAGTGGCCATGGGTATACACAGACGTGGATCTCTTGCTCGCTGTGCCACTAGATTCAAGCTAGCCTGGCTGATGAGAAGTAATACCCCAAAACCAGTCCCAGGTTGCTTGTTTCTGGTCCAGCGTGGACCTGGCCTTGCAGTTCAGGCTGGACTGTTCCTATGAGGAACAGGGTCAAGACTGATTTGCATATGTTTGGGTCCAAACTGGGGAGGCATAGTGAGCAAAAGAACGATGAATCAAACCCAGATCGGTGAGTGGTTGAAAAGTTTCAGCACTCCGTCCATCATCTTGTTGTGTTTGCTGAGTCTGCAAATGAGTCTGCCTACAGTTTTAGTTGTCTATGAGCAGCCCAAAGGCAGGTGTACCATGGCCCTCATGCAGAGCAGCTATTATCTAGGCATAGGAGACAGTCCTGACCCTTGGATAAAGGCTTGCTTACTTTAATCACTTGAATGAGAACAGCAGCCATCAGTGTTAGTACCAGGGTAAAACCTTCCACTCCTGTGAAGATCACTGTATTCCACTTGCGCACTTTGTGTGAAGAGCACACACATGCAGAGTTGTACTTGTACGGCTGTGATGTAGAATCCCATAGCAGAAAATGAATTTAAGGAATGGGAGAGGAGAGAATCTGGGCCACATTTAACACTAGAACATTGATGCACTGTTCCCCCACAGTGCAGTTGCTTTGGGGTAGGAGGCTGGGCCTGAATTTGCTTCTCTGTTGGACGCACCAGGCTGGTGACAGACAGGGAGGGCTGCTGCTAGAACGCTGAATAAAGCTGTTTATGTGAGGCCAGGTGGCACAGCCCCCAGAGCAGACGGTGAGCATCTGAATGTACTAGCTAAGAACAGACACAAATGCAGGCAATGCCTCTTGATACCAGCAGTGCCATGCACATGGTTTGCTTCACTGACGAAAAACTCTGTTCTCAGTATAGTACTTCCACTTTAATGGTTTGTCCTACGGATCAAGCACATTTGCTTGGAGCATAAAATGGCCACTTCCTGCGAATGTTTCTTTGTGTACCTCTTTTATACAAGCTATACCAAGGGTCTTCTGTGAAGAGCTGGATAAGTCTCTCTTCAAGACTCAAAAAGCCTCTCTGTTGGGCTTTATCAATGTTGGGAAGCAAAGGAGTCATGCTGTTAGAGCCAAAAGGCTCTGAAAATAAAAGGACAGGGTCACAATGCCACAGACAGTGGCACATCTTGAAATGCTCATTGGCAAGTGCATGCAGGATCCTTGGGCCCACTTCTTGCTCCTCCTATTGCCTGTCTGCCGTATACATAAAGACACTGGAAGACATCAATTATGGACAGTTTACACTTTATGAATGATCATCACATGCCCATAGCAGGCACTAACCATTCTATGCTTTGCAACAGCAAAACTCGTCTCATGTATTTATGCGTACCATTGCAAGTTGCAAGGCACCACAATGTGTTATTTGACATTTGTACATTTTTTGTACATTGTGAAATGGGACTTTACAATCACATAGTTCATTATGCGGCCCGAGGAATTTTGTAAGAACACTTCTTTACTCATAAATTATATACAAACATGAAAATCTGCAGAGTTCAATAATATAGAGCGAGTTGCTGTAGCAGTGCATGCCCATAGTGCATCTACCCTTTGCTGTCTCTGAGAAGTGCTGTTCTGGCCCCACTTAAACTTCCAGCTTATATGTTACCTGAATGTGCACACCGGAAAATGTCAGCACTCACATGTCAAGAGGCAATCATGTAAGGGACCAGGGCCATACTGGGCATCCAAAGCAGCCCTGGCAATTGTGTCAGACCAGACCCCCCCCACCCCGGGAGGAGGGAAGGTGCAAGTGTGAAGCACTGCTGATTTTGTTACTGGGGGGCGATATTGCATCATCACTGCAAATCCAGCCCACAGTACCAAAACCAGCCCCCACCCTTCCAGCATCCTGGGGAAACACCCAATGCTCGAGTTGGCCAGTCCGGCCCTGAAAGGGACAACACTGTGGACCTCATAGGTGGCAACACTGTGGCCTTCACAGTAAGATGCCTGGCATTATGGGATGAAGAAAACGGGGTGGGAGATACAGATTCTGAATGATATCTCCACACCTAATTCTGGATTTCATGAGTTAAAGTCCTTGAAATGGTGAATAATTTGTTAGACATATGACAAATTGCCTCTTTTGTGGGTTCGCTGCTAATGAATTTCTCTGCGTAGATAATCTTTGTAATGAAATAGATCCATTCCAATGCATGGAAGAAACGTGGAGTAAGGCATAAAGGATATACTAAATTACCCAAGAGCTCACTCTGGGGCCTATTTACAAAGGTAAATCTACACATGTAGATTTACTAGTAGTAAATTTACTTTTACACTTTTGAGTAACTTTACTATTTTAGGCAATTCACAAAATCTGACTGAAAGGTTACTCAAAGGTTTAGACTTGTACATCTCCTCCAACTGGAAAAGGGGTAGAGACAAATTTAAGAGTGTAAAGGTACTACTGCTAAAGAGAAGCAGTCTAGCACCACACATGGCTATTGCAACAAACTCCCATAGAAAATAATGGAGGAAGGTACTTAAAATAGAACCCCACAGGAAATAATGTTAAATTACATTAAATGATGTAAAATATTAAAAATATAATTTAATGATGAAGAAATCAGGTACCCGAAGAAATCAGGTATCCGTAAAGAGTATTTCTTTTGTTTAAAAAACTATCACCTTTTTTAATGTAAAAATTAAGGTAACATTATGTTTTATTACCATAAATAAATTCCTTTTAATTAATTCTAAACATCATTTTTAATAATTAATACATAGAAGAAAATAAAATGTATTTACTTAAGGTGGAATTTATTTTAATGAAAATAATAAATAATTTTAATTTAATATATTTAAATTAATTAAATCTTTAATTCAAAATTAAGTTAATAGTCCTGTAGCATTTTTTTAATTTGTTCTACATTTACAATATGTACAGTTAAAACGCAAAAATTTCTAAAATACAAATATTTTTGCACTTTTTTCTAAAGTTTAATATACATTTCAACTTTCCCCTATACCTTACCATACAGAGAGCTCTGCCCAAACTATGGAGTCTTCCCATGGTAAAATATAGGGATAAGTAAAATTATTGATAGTGATGTATAGAATTAATTAAAAGTAATTTAAATACATTTCAATAAACATTAATGTTAATTTGATTTTAAAATTGAAAAAAAATTATTAAAATGTGTTGAAATAACATAAAGTATGCTTTATTTTAAAGATAATTATTTTACATTAAATTAAAATAACATTTTAACCATTTAAAATAATTGAATTTCATTTAGGATATTTCCTCTGGGGTTTTATTTTAAGTTCTTTCCTCCATTATTTTCTATGGAAGGGTGTTGTATGGGTCATGCTGGACTTACTCCAGCTCTGAGCTGGAGTATGTTTAGTTCTGTTTTGGGTCGTTTATGGCAGTGGAAACTATAGAAGCACAGCTTGCGAACAGGAGTGGGCTTACCCTTTAATGGGTGAGTGCATGTCTTCCTTATCTCCTCCTTAATCCTCCCTAAAACCCCCCCCTTTAGACAGTAAAATTCCCCATTTCCAGCCTCTTCCTAATCCCTTGCCTATTTACTACTAAAACGCATACCTACATCTGTCGGGACTCATCAGTCTGGGCGGAGATCTCCACACAAAAAAAGATGGGACAGGTGGAGGCATAGGCCTCCACACATAGTTTGTGAATAGCATTTTGTAATAGGTTTGTAGTACTACAAAATGCAGTTTGGGAATAGTCCCCAACATGTTGAAGCATAGAACTTGGTTTGAAGCAGTGTCTCCTCATTTCACAATAATATTTTAGCACCAGTCCCTTTGAAAGGTAAATCAGTGTGGGTTTTGTGCATTTTTAGGTCTTGCCTAGGCAGCGCTTGTGTTGTCTCTTCGAGACAGGCTGTATTCAGACGCTCCGCCCACTTTCTGCACATCTTTTTAATTGCCTCCTGTCACTGTCTTTTGAAAATGGTGACTTTTCATTGGTGAATAGGCTAAGCAGTCCTTCTTTAGTACCGTCTTTTCTCTTCTTGTAACCTCCCAAGAGGACACCCCCCCTGTTACATGTGTTGTTACTCCTTACCTTTTAAATACAGCCTCAGAGCACTATTTCCTTAAATAGCTTTGTCCTGCCTGCAGGACATGCTCTCCCGCAAAGCTTTTTTTAATTTTTTATTTATCCAGCGCGGCATGCCTTGGCTAGAATAATAAACAAAAAAAGTGACCTGACCTGCTATTTGATAAGTGCTGTTTTAGAAAATAAAACAGTCTAAGACCTATTCGAATGGTCTGATGCAATTTAATTACTTTATACAGAAAAACCATTCTAATAATAACACATTGTGTAACCATGTCTTGTCAAAAGATACGATGTTTCACCAATAACAAAATACATTTTTGAAACATAAAACAAACATTGTTGACGTTAGACAAACTAATAACTACATTATAACCAGTCAAAAACAATTCAAAACATAACAGCCGATTGTGTCCATAAATTCATCATTTTTGACAATTAACTACAAAGGCTGTAAACCTACTGGGAATACATTTAAACGTCTAGCTGGCATGGAAACATTTGAAACAATATGCTCATCATAGACATGTGTCACTTGAAGAACCCAGTAGGGGTTAAACGCCAACAATTCAAAACATAGCCGATTGTGTCCATAAATTCATCATTTTTTGACAATTAACTACAACGGCTGTAAACCTACTGGGAATACATTTAAACGTCTAGCTGGCATGGAAACATTTGACACAACATGCTCATCATAGACATGTGTCACTTGAAGAACCCAGTAGGGGTTAAACGCCAACAATTCAAAACATAACAGCCGATTGTGTCCATAAATTCATCATTTTTTGACAATTAACTACAAAGGCTGTAAACCTACTGGGAATACATTTAAACGTCTAGCTGGCATGGAAACATTTCAAACAACATGCTCATCATAGACATGTGTCACTTGAAGAACCCAGTAGGGGTTAAACGCCGACGCGTTTCAAGTCCCTATCACAATTTTGAGGACTCTCTTCAGGGCTTGTGACTGGAATATTGTGACTGGGAAATCTGAGTTTTGTGTTCGAGTTTTCTTTCCAACCGGAAATGTTTATTCATATACTTTCAAGGAGAGGGTGTGAAATGAAATTTGTACTTGTAAAGCGCACTTATACCCCCAAAGGGGTGTCCTGGCGCTGTACGCATACCGCTGTGGAACCCTTCCTGGCTTTTCCCTGTGAAATGTCCACTCCTGGGCACCCCCAGGGTGAAGCCAGGCATCCCAGCGCTGTTGGGGCCGTTGTGGAGATTAAGCAAGCTATTGCCCAGAGTTGCAGAGTGGGACCCATGATTAGAATAGGCACCGAGGCGAGAATTATCAGGTCCGAGGAAATTGAGCCCAAGACCCGCCGAGGCGGGAATTGAACCCTGGTCCCGGGCCAGATCTCTGCATCAGGGTCTGCCGCTCTAACCATTGAGCCACACTTCTCCACAAGTGTGCGATGGCAGTAATCCATGCTGATTTACTGGGGGCCTCGTGAATTCAATAATTGTCACGTTTTTGTTGCAGAGTTGGAAGTTTTCAACTATGTGAATGAGTCCGGTATAGTGGCAATTTACTTTGCTTGAAACAAAGTTGCTGTTTATCGTACTGGAAGAGGATTCTCAGATGCACTGGTGAATAGCCGCTTCAGTGTAACGATTCAAGATACTCGTCCCTCACGAAAGGTTCTTCAAGTGACACATGTCTATGATGAGCATGATGTTTCATATGTTTCCATGCCAGCTAGACGTTTAAATGTATTCCCAGTAGGTTTACAGCCTTTGTAGTGAATTGTCAAAAAATGATGAATTTATGGACACAATCAGCTGTTATGTTTTGAATTGTTTTTGACTGGTTATAATGTAGTTATTAGTTTGTCTAACGTCAACAATGTTTGTTTTATGTTTCAAAAATTAATTTTGTTATTGGTGAAACATCGTATCTTTTGACAAGACATGGTTACACAATGTGTTCTTATTAGAATGGTTTTTCTGTATAAAGTAATTAAATTGCATCAGACCATTCGAATAAGATAAAGGTCTTAGACTGTTTTATTTTCTAAAACAGCACTTATCAAATAGCAGGTCAGGTCACTTTTTTTGTTTATTGTTAGTAGGTCCTTCTTGACTGCAGTGGACCAAGCCCCCCTTTTCAGACAGTCTTGGCTAGAATAATGGCGGCCGCGACTTTCGTTTTGTTGCGATTACCAAAAGGCCACATGCCTCTTTTTTCCTCTTTATTTACTTTGCTTACAATGGCGGCACCTGCACTTTAGCTGTAAACATCTTAAGCTAAGGCGCGGATTACCCGATTGTTTTCAAAAGTAAAGACAAAGATAAAACATTTATTTTCTATTTCTTTACTTTTGAAGCAATCGCAGCACCTGCGCTTTAGCTTCAGATGTTCACAGCTAAGCGTGGGTGCCGCCATTGTAACAAAAGTAAATAAATAGAAAAAAAAGCGTGTAGCTGCAATTTTTTTCTATTTGTTTACTTGCGTTACAATCGCGGTACCAGCGCTTTAGCTTAAGATGTTTACAGCTAAAGCGCGAGTGCCGTGATTGCATTGTGTAATACAAATTGGATGTTTCCCATTATAACATGGCCAATATTTCATGTCACCGCCTGGTTTGTTTAGTTGTGGGACACAACCATGGCCAGAGTTACTGATTTCATTCCCTTTACACCTTAAATACCACATAAAACACGGAACTAGAGACAAGAAATAGAAAACAAGCCTGCCTCTACTTAGACCAATGTGGGCAACCGTTTTGCAAGACAGTCTCTCCTTATTGCCACTACAAAGCACACACCTTTATATCTTTCACATACATGAAGTGCTAACCTGTGGCATGCAGCAGATAGCTTGTGTGCCACTTCTGAGCTGAACTGTGTTGCTGAAGGATAAAAAATGTTTAGACCTAACAGCTCAGGGTGTATATTTTATTTTCTCACTGACAGGACACCAAGCAACCTCCTAATATAAAGTTATTTGCTTGGCATCCACCTCCCTCTACCAAGAGTACCCAGACTGTTGCATAAAGACTGTTGCATAATAATTGAGAATTTTGCTTGCATCTTGTGAGTGAGTGTCTTTTGTAATTCGCTAGAAAAAGCTAGGCAAGGTATCAACCCGCATTCAAAATGCAGGCAACTGACTGTCTCAGGGTAGTCACTAAAAAAAGCTAAGCAAGGATTGCACTCGCGTGGGTGACAATATTACAAAACTCGCAAAAAAGACTGTGCAAAGAGATGCAATAGGTCTTGCGTTTGTTATTGGCATATAAATATTAATGTTTTTTTTAACCTAGCCATGTTGCAGGGTGCAGTACCATATGTGGCCAAAAGAGGTCGCATGGGACCACTTTTGGCCACATATGGTTCTGCACCCTGCAAAGTTGGAGTTATTGGCATTATAAATGCCAATATTGTTTACCTAGCTATGTTGCGGGGTGCAGTACCATATGAGACCAAAAGAGGTCCCATTTATAATGCCAATAACTCCAACTAATGCGAGACGTATTGCACTTGTAATGCTTGTTACTAGAGTGTCCAGACAAGGTGGCAGGGATTGATGAGAAATAAAATAACCTGGCACCAACTCTGCTAACAGCTCCCAATTATGACTTGGGTCCATTGCTGTAAAAGGAATGCCTAAAAGAGTGATGCCCTTATGCATGGCACACTTGAGCCCACTGTAAGCCTATATCTTCTCTAGTCTTGCGAATGCCTGGAAATTAAACTAAAAGTGCAGCAATATGGTAGGCCCCACTTCCTTACTGCATAAGGTACAATATATTACCAATAGCAAACCAGAAGAGAAACCAGATGCATGTCAGGACCCCTTGGTCTGATGACTTGAGCTTTAACCTTTGTGTGATAACTTATTTTTGCACTTGTACTTGCTTTTTATGGTGTCACCACCTCTTTCAGAGACGTTTTAAGGCATGGGGAAAAGTGGGCTCTGGCCCAGGCCCGTACCTTTGAAGGGGTTCCCACAGTAATTCGTCAGGACAGAGTCCCTCATTCATTTTATCGCAACAGTCAAGCTGTAATAACCACTTTAAAAAACAGTTACTTCCTTCTTTCATTTTTTTTATTGCTTAGCAAGTCAGCTAAACCCCGCTCACTTAAAGCCAAGAGTATAGCTATTTGCTATTTTTGCCTGCATATTAAATGTGCCTGGGGTCCGGCTAGTCGAGGCCAGTGGGGTGCTCTCTGTGCCACATGTTATGTTGAAGAAATCTTTCTTTCGTCAGCGGCTGCTAAGCATGTTTCCCTGAATGTATGTGTTCTTACTGAGAGCACCTAGAGGTGAAGCAAGGGTTTTCTTGGCCTGGGTAACATTTATTTTAAGCAGCATAATTTTGGGAATTTAACATTATGCTTGTTATATAAAAACCCGAAATTAAGCCTCATCGCAAAAATCTGTAGCAAAATTATAGCGCGGGAACTGCACCACTGACCTATACGCAAGGGGCTGTCATTCGCAGTACTTTTGTTTTTGGTGCTATTTTTTAGCCTTAAATGCATCCTTGAGTTCAAAATGGATGCAAGATGGATTTTTGCAAAAACAGCGTACTTAGGGCCTGATTAAGACTTTGGTGCTATTGCGCTGGCTCTCTGCCAGTGCAGCAGCACCAAAACCGTGCAAAGACTGCCCGCCTGATCACGAGTTCAACTCGTGGAGACGGATGGTACTTTTGCCTTTCGCACGGCGGTGCCTGAAAAAGAGGCACCGCAATGGGAACGGCTAAAATGTTCCAGTAAGGCATGGACTGTGAAGTCCATGCCGTGCTGGAACTGGGAGTGCAAGCAGATGGAGGGTACATGTTGTGCCCCCCTGAATGCATCCCCATGGCGGGGGCATGGGGGCCCTGTAAGGCCCCCTTTGATTCCCCACCACCAGCCTTTTCATAGCTGACTCATACCCATGAAAAGGCTGGCGGTAGGGAAACTCGTAATATGCTGGGCGGGACTGCACCAGTCTCGCTCAGCATATTGCATTGCCCCTCTGCCGTGCCACTGCCAGGGAACGGTTGTTCCCTGGCATAGCCGACGGTCCACCGCCGGAACGACTCAGAGTCATAATCCAGCCAACGGTGGACCGGCAGTGGTGCACCACCGCGAGTGCGGCAGTTGTAAGACCGCTTCATACTCTTAATCAGGCCCTAAATGCCTTATTTGTATTTTGTATGATGACCCATAATTTCAAGTACTTTTACCATAATATTACTGAATAACTCAAAACCAAATTGCAAAACCTTTACAAACCGTTAGTGCTTTCACACAAACTAGTCTTTCTGAACTCCCCCTGGTGCTCAAGGGTTCTGTGCAAGAGCTCATCTGGCCTCTGGTCTTCAGAAATATTCATATCAATCTGTGCACTACAGAGCGGAGCTAAAATGAAGGGTGTAAGGAAACATGGTCACCTCAGAGGCAAGTGATTGAAATGGAAATAACTGCAGGTAATCACTATTGCACATATCATGCTTTAATGAGAAGTCTTGGTTGTTAGACCTGTCAGCCCTAGGGTGGTCTTACCCTGTTTTTTTTTCCTTTCTGCGCCTCATTTTTGCCACCATATTTTTACTGGACCTAGGTCTCCGGGTGCCTTGCCACTGCTGGTCAGTGCTGAGGTGCAGGTGCTCTCTCACCAAAGATGGCTGCCATAGGCCCCTGCTACTGCAGAGGGCCTTCCACACATACACGCTAGTAGCCAGAGTCAGGCTGGGACGAGGGATACAGTAGCCATCCCGTCCCCGCCTCTGGGCCCCATAGCTAGGTAGGTGGAAGGTTCCAGAACCTTCCGGGCTGTGGGAGGAGTTACACTTTGCCGCCTTTGGGAGGGTCACCTGACCTAGGGGTATAAGAGGCTTGGAGGGAAAACCTGGAGTTAGTTAGGTTGAGGCACCGCTGAACCTGGGAGAACCTGCGCTGGAGTACAGACTTTAGGGCCTAGGGGAGACCTACACTACTGCCGCTGACAGGGTCAAGGCCCTGCTGCCGTAAGATAGATGAGGAACGCCCACCACCCACTGATCTTGCCCAGTGTGAGGGGACCCAGGGAACCATCTCCAGCGTGCCAGGAGGCACATCAACCCCTCCAAGAATCACCAACTCACAACCCCCTGTTCATAAAGAGACTTTGCTGCATCCAAGAATTTCAGGACTAGAAAGTGAAACCCAGTAAGAGGGGATCAGGAGGCGAAGCGCTGCGTCCTAAGCGCTAGGCCTCCACCCCTATCCACCTATACAGACAGCTGGACTGTCCCCCAAGAACCATCCTTACACAGCCTGTGAATAAGGCTGTCAGCGCACCTGCGCTGCAACCCCCAAGTGTGGGGAGAACTTGACCCCCCTTTTGGTCACTGACCTGGTGACCGGATCACCGCCGCGGCCGCCGCCGCTGGAAGAAGGAACTGAGGCCGGGGGATCTCTCCCTATTCATAGCTGTGGTGAGGGCGCCGTCCGCGCCCTCACCGAAATCCCCAAAAGTCACCGCCGGGCCGAGACCCCTGCCGCTGCCAGCGCGGCCAAGAAGAACACCGCCGCAGCCCGAGGGCCGCGTGAATTCAACTGAGGCCTGCTGCGGCCTTTCGGCCCGTGGACGCTGTCGTCGAGGAGCCGGGGACGCTGACCGCGTCACAGGTCGCGCCCCGAAAGGCCGCGACGGGATTGGCCTGCCAAAGCCAATCGCCGGAGAAGAGGGCGTTGCCAGGCAACCACCGAAGGCCGCGACGTGATTGGCCCAGCGGGCCGAGCTCAACGACGTCAGAGGGCTCCACTACCAGCGGGAGCCCCGGAAGCAGAGAAGGCCGCGGCGCGATTGGCTCAGCCGGAGCCAATCGGGAGGGCGTCCCGGGGCTCCACTGCCAACGGGAGCCCCGTGAAGAATCGCCGCCGCGCCAGGATTGGGCGCCGCCGAGAGCAACGCCCCCAGCACGTCCGGAGGTGAGGAGGACTTGCGGGTGTCTGCGCGGGAGGCCGGAGCCGTCTAAAGGGACTGCCGGCTCCCGCTCCGAGTCCCCACTCACTCCCCTGACTCCACGGGGGCCGGAGGAGGGGCATACCGGCCCCCAACAAAGGGAACCACCACGCGAGAGGCACAAGAGCCTCGAGAGATTGATCAGCACCGGCCGGAGGGCCGCGAGACTCGCGCCGGGCCCCGCCCCACCACAGAGGGCCGGGCCAGAGAAGAAGCGCCGTGAGGCCCCACAGCCAGCCACAACACCGCAGGTGAGCCCAGGAGGCCCCTAGGGCTCTAGGTTAAGCCCCTGGGGCCGGGGGCCACCCTTGAAGAGGGATTACAGAGGGAGGGGGCCTATATTGACATAATATCAAAGGCCAAGCACCTACTATACAGTAGCCTCCCGGGGAGATAAAGGAGTCCCCCTTTTGGTAGCCCCCAGCTGCTGGACATGTTGAGGGGTTCCCTGTAGGATTCCCTCCTGCCTAGGGTACCATAGGCTGTACAGAGTACCGAGGCCTGATGCATAGTTGTTAACACCTGAAAAGTGTTGTGCATGTTATAGGCCCTCATTTGTAGTGCACCTGAATCATTAGGGGTGCTGTGTTTTTAAAAGGAACTGTTGAGTGTCTTTTTAAAAGAGTGTGGAATAGTTAAGAGCATGTAATGTATAATTTGCATAATTGAATGCCATCTTGGTCAAGATAAAGGAACCTGATTTTTACTTATACAAGCCTGGTGTGGTGTCCGGTTATTGCGTCGCATTTCTGAGTTAATGTGAGAGTGTGCTGCACAACTGCCTTACACATTGCCTTCGCGTGCCTTTCCCCGCTTTGCGCCATGCTACCATAACGGTCTCGGTAACCCCGTTTCCAACATTGGTGTTCAGCGGTGGGATAAGGACTGGTATTTGTGCAGCACCCTACAGTGACTCAGTGTGCGCCGCAATTGGACACCTAGGAAAATAATAAGTAGGAGGAATTCTATTGTAAATTGCCGGTTGTATTAGTCCTGTGTTAGACCTGCTGCCTTCCATTTAGGACCCCTTCCTTAAGTTGTCTGGGACCCCACCTAGGAGGATGGAGTTTGAGCTAGCCGACCTAGAGAGGTACACGGTGAGCCAGCTCAAGGAGTTCTGCCTAGAGAGGGGGTGGCCGTCAAGCGAGGTGCCAAGAAGGAGGTACTTCAGAAGGCTTTGAGGGCATGGGTCATGGCCCACCCGGAGGGAAGAGGGGAGGAGGAGCAGAGGGAGACAGACGACCCAGGAGAACTGAGCCTACTGAACATTGACGTCAGCGAGAATGTGTTGCCAGGAAGACGTTCCAGGGCAGGCAGTAGTGCGTCAGGGGGAGTGTGTCAGCAGAGGAATTCGAGGACAGAAGGCAGCAAAGGCAATTGACATTAGAATTGGCTAAGATGGAGAGGGAAAGAGAACAGGCAAGGCTAGCCATGGAGGAAAGAAGGCTTGTACATGAGCTTAGCCTGAAAGAACTGGAGCTCCGAGCCTTGCAAATGGAAATGGAAGGCAAAGGAAATGGTGGCAGCGTACCTACTGGGGTTCCACAGGAGCCCAAATTTTACCTACCCAGGAGGTGATGGCCAGCTTTAGTGTGGGTGATGACATAGACAAGTGGTTGACGGCGTACGAGGTAGCTTTGGTGGCCCATAGAGTTCCTGAGAGCTACTGGGGAGGAGGACTTTATAGATACATACCTCCACTAGTCAGGGACACACTGCTAACCTTAGAAAAGGGGATCGAACCAACTACCCTATCATGAGGGAGGCCCTGCTCAGGAAGTTTGGCCTCACCCCTGAGAAGTACCGCCAAAAGTTTCGCAACAGCCACAAGCTCACCACACAAAACTGGGTAGATTTTTATGATTATGCCCGGAAGGCATTAGAGGGTTGGGTGCGTGGCAGCGAGGTTGACAATTACACTGGGCTGTACGACCTGTTTTTAAGAGAGCACCTCCTCGAGAAATGTTTTCCGGAACTGCGCCAGTACTTGGTGGACCGCAAGCTGACCAACCCAAGGGAGCTTGCAGAGGAGGCAGACACGTGGGTCAGCACTCGGGTGTCCCACAAGGGAGCCGGGGCGGATCCCCGAAGGGTGGACAGGTGTTCCCCCAGAAGAAAGAGGGGGAGATAAAAGAGGGAGTTCTTTAAAGGTCCCCAAAATAGACCGCCTGGGAGAGGGGTAGGTTTCCCATCCCAATCTGGATACCAGAAACCCACTTACCCTGACAGGAGTCAGCAGCCCAGAACTGTCCGGTGCTACGAGTGCGGGGAGGTTGGACACTACAAGGGGGATGCCCAGTGTCGCAAGAGAGCCCCAGCCCCCACAGGAGGTAAGACCCCGGGGTGGCCAGTGTAGCGCTTGGGGAGGAGTTGTCCCTAGGTAGGGGAGGTGAGTGGACAGGCTTGACCTTAGTTTCCCTGGGGGATAGGGAGATCATCCCAAGGGTGCAGGTACCCGAGAACACTGCCAAGTATCGGCAAAGGGTCCTGGTGAACGGGGAGGAGGTGGAGGCTCTGAGGGACACAGGTGCCAGTATGACAATGGTGAAACGTCAGCTGGTGTCCCCAGAGCAGGTGATTCCTGAGGAGTTCCACCCGGTTGTGATGGCAGATAATAGCCTGGGTCATTACCCCGTGGCCCAAGTTCCCTTTGAGTGGGGAGGAGTGTCAGGTCTGATGAAGGTTGCGGTGAGCCCTGCCATGCCAGTTGACTGTCTGCTGGGCAACGATTTAGAACATACTGCCTGGAGAGAGGTAGAGTTCAATGCCCATGCTGAGATGTTGGGGTTACCAGGATGGACTTGCGTTATCACGCGGTCCATGGCTGCCCGACAAGGAACTCAGCCCGGGTTGGAGCCTGAAAGAAGGGCCCAGCCCACTGCTGGACGAGGAGATGTCCGGGAGGAAACACCCGGTGAGATGGATGGGGAGCCCGCGGAGGTGACCCCGGAGTCCGCTGAGGTGGTTGGTTTTCCCGTGGGGGACCTGCCGACCCCTGCAGAGTGGCAGGTGGAAGGAGGGCCTACCCGGGAAGAATTTTGCCGGGCACAGAGGGAGTGCCCTACGCTTGTTGGCATACGGCAACAGGCCGACGCCCAAGCAGCTGGAACAGAGACTGGTAATTACCATGTCTACTGGGAGGATGGTCTCCTCTACAGTGAGCCTAAGGCTCCGGTGCATGGGTCCTCAAGGGCCGTGGTGGTCCCCCAATGCCACCGAGCCTTTCTGCTAGAGTTGGCGCATGAGATACCACTAGCAGGACACCTGGGCCAGGACAAGACGTTTGCGCGCTTGGTCCCACATTTTTACTGGCCCAGGATGCGCGTCACTTCTGACACTTATTGCAAGACCTGCACCACTTGCCAAGCAAGCGGCAAGACAGGGACTAAGGTGAAGGTCCCGCTAGAACCTCTCCCAGTGGTCGATACCCCTTTTGAGCGAGTGGGGATTGACATTGTCGGGCCGTTGGATCCGCCGACTTCAGCTGGGCATAGGTTCATTTTGGTGCTAGTAGACCACGCCACCCGGTACCCAGAGGCAATCCCTCTGAGGACCATCACAGCACCGGTGGTGGCGCGGGCCCTCATGGGGATTTTTACCCGAGTGGGATTCCCCAATGTCGTGGTGTCAGATAGGGGCACGAATTTCATGTCGGCCTACATGCAGGCCATGTGGAAGGAGTGTGGAGTGACCTACCGGTTCTCCACTCCTTACCACCCCTAGACGAACGGGCTCGTGGAGCGCTTCAACAAAACCTTGAAGGGGATGATCAGGAGCCTACCCGAGGACTTGAGAAGAAAGTGGGACGTCCTCTTACCCTGTCTGCTCTTCTCCTACCGAGAGGTGCCGCAGAAGGGGTCGGTTTCAGCCCCTTTGAGCTGCTCTATGGCCACCCCGTTCGGGGGCCCCTCAGTCTTGTCAAGAGGGGTGGGAGAAGTCTTCCTCGAAGCTTCCCGTGATGTGGTCAGCTATATGCTGGCGTTCCGCAGCCAAGTGGCCAAGCTGTGGAAGGAGGCCTCGGACAACTTAGAGGCAAGTCAGGCCGTCATGAAGCAATGGTATGACCGGAACGCGCGGACGGTAGAGTTAGACGCTGGACAGAAGGTGTGGGTCATGGAGCCAGGAGAGCTTAGCGCCCTCCAGGACCGATGGACTGGGCCGTTTGAGATCTTAGAACGAAAAGGCCAGACCACGTATGTCGTCGACATGAAGACCCCCGTCAACCCCACAGGGTGCTCCACGTCAACCGCCTGAAGCCACACCAGGAGCGTTCCGAGCTCACTCTCTTGATGATAACGGATGGAAGTGAGGAGGAGGAGAGTGAGCCTCTGCCAGACCTTCTGGCGGTCCACGAGAAGGATGGTTCGGTAGAGGGAGTAGTCCTCGCCCCATCCTTGACCCCAGAGCAACAGAGGGACTGCCGCCAGGTCTTGGGGCAGTACGCCTCGTTGTTTTCCCTCACGCCTGGAATCACGCACCTGTGTACCCATGATGTGGACACAGGGGACAGTCCGCCAGTGAAGAACAAGTCTTACCGGCTGTCCGATAAGGTCAAGGCTAGTATCCAGAGTGAGGTGGTAAAGATGCTAGAACTGGGGGTGATTGAGCCTTCCAGTAGCCCTTGGGCTAGTCCGGTAGTGTTGGTGCCGAAGCGGCCCCCGGGCACCACACCAGAACTTCGGTTCTGTGTGGATTATCGTGGACTCAACTCGGTCACCAAGACCGACGCTCACCCGATCCCTCGGGCGGATGAGCTCATTGACCGGCTGGGAGCAGCCCGGTATTTGAGTACCATTGATTTAACATCAGGATATTGGCAGATCGCCATGGCGGAAGGAGCAAGGGAGAAGACTGCGTTCTCCACCCCGAGGGCCACTTTCAATTCCAGGTGATGCCCTTCGGGTTGAAAAATGCTCCCGCCACTTTCCAGCGGTTGGTGAACCAGGTGCTGTCTGGCCTAGAGGCCTTCTCTGCTGCCTACCTGGATGACATAGCTGTCTTCAGTAGCAGCTGGGAGGACCATCTGCAGCATCTCCAGGAGGTGCTGCAGGCTTTGCAAAGGGCTGGTCTAACCATCAAGGCCAGCAAGTGCCAGATTGGACAGGGATCTGTCGTGTACCTGGGACATCTGGTGGGCGGAGGTAAGGTGCAACCCCTCCAAGCCAAGATTGAGACCATCATGGCCTGGGAGCCCCCAAGACCCAAACAGAGGTCCGAGCTTTTCTCGGCCTCACGGGATACTACCGCCGGTTCGTCAAGGGATATGGAACCATCGTGGGCCCATTGACGGAATTGACTTCCAAGAAACAGCCACGCAGAGTAATCTGGACGGCTGCCTGCCAAGATGCCTTTGAGACTCTTAAACGTGCCATGTGCACCGCACCGGTGCTCCGGACCCCCGACTTCGGCCGGGAATTTATCGTGCAGACAGACGCTTCTGAGCATGGCATAGGAGCGGTGCTCTCGCAGCTGAATGACGATGGCCAAGACCAGCCAGTGGCCTTTATCTCCCGGCGACTACTCCCCGGGAACAGCGGTGGAGTACCATCGAGCGGGAAGCCTTTGCTGTGGTTTGGGCGGTGAAGAAGTTGAGGCCATACCTTTTTGGTTGTCACTTCTTGGTCCAGACCGACCACAGACCCCTTCGCTGGCTCATGCAGATGAGAGGCGAAAATCCCAAATTGTTGAGGTGGTCCATTTCCCTCCAGGGGATGGACTTTCGGGTGGAACATCGACCCGGTGTAGACCACGCCAACGCTGACGGTCTCTCCCGGTTTTCCGCCTTAGTGAAGAGAACTCCCTAGAGGTTGGGAAGCTCTCCCCTCTTTCGGCTGGGGGACGTGTGTTAGACCTGTCAGCCCTAGGGTGGTCTTACCCTGTTTTTTTCCTTTCTGCGCCTCATTTTTGCCACCATATTTTTACTGGACCTAGGTCTCCGGGCGCCTTGCCACTGCTGGTCAGTGCTGAGGTGCAGGTGCTCTCTCACCAAAGATGGCTGCCATAGGCCCCTGCTACTGCAGAGGGCCTTCCACACATACACGCTAGTAGCCAGAGTCAGGCTGGGACAAGGGATACAGTAGCCATCCCGTCCCCGCCTCTGGGCCCCATAGCTAGGTAGGTGGAAGGTTCCAGAACCTTCCGGGCTGTGGGAGGAGTTACACTTTGCCGCCTTTGGGAGGGTCACCTGACCTAGGGGTATAAGAGGCTTGGAGGGAAAACCTGGAGTTAGTTAGGTTGAGGCACCGCTGAACCTGGGAGAACCTGCGCTGGAGTACAGACTTTAGGGCCTAGGGGAGACCTACACTACTGCCGCTGACAGGGTCAAGGCCCTGCTGCCGTAAGATAGATGAGGAACGCCCACCACCCACTGATCTTGCCCAGTGTGAGGGGACCCAGGGAACCATCTCCAGCGTGCCAGGAGGCACATCAACCCCTCCAAGAATCACCAACTCACAACCCCCCTGTTCATAAAGAGACTTTGCTGCATCCAAGAATTTCAGGACTAGAAAGTGAAACCCAGTAAGAGGGGATCAGGAGGCGAGCGCTGCGTCCTAAGCGCTAGGCCTCCACCCCTATCCACCTATACAGACAGCTGGACTGTCCCCCAAGAACCATCCTTACACAGCCTGTGAATAAGGCTGTCAGCGCGCCTGCGCTGCAACCCCCAAGTGTGGGGAGAACTTGACCCCCCTTTTGGTCACTGACCTGGTGACCGGATCACCGCCGCGGCCGCCGCCGCTGGAAGAAGGGAACTGAGGCCGGGGATCTCTCCCTATTCATAGCTGTGGTGAGGGCGCCGTCCGCGCCCTCACCGAAATCCCCCAAAGTCACCGCCGGGCCCGAGACCCCTGCCGCTGCCAGCGCGGCTAAGAAGAACACCGCCGCAGCCCGAGGGCCGCGTGAATTCAACTGAGGCCTGCTGCGGCCTTTCGGCCCGTGGACGCTGTCGTCGAGGAGCCGGGGACGCTGACCGCGTCACAGGTCGCGCCCCGAAAAGGCCGCGGCGGGATTGGCCTGCCAAAGCCAATCGCCGGAGAAGAGGGCGTTGCCAGGCAACCACCGAAGGCCGCGGCGTGATTGGCCCAGCGGAGCCGAGCTCAACGACGTCAGAGGGCTCCACTACCAGCGGGAGCCCCGGAAGCAGAGAAGGCCGCGGCGCGATTGGCTCAGCCGGAGCCAATCGGGAGGGCGTCCCGGGGCTCCACTGCCAGCGGGAGCCCCGTGAAGAATCGCCGCCGCGCCAGGATTGGGCGCCGCCGAGAGCAACGCCCCCAGCACGTCCGGAGGTGAGGAGGACTTGCGGGTGTCTGCGCGGGAGGCCGGAGCCATCTAAAGGGACTGCCGGCTCCCGCTCCGAGTCCCCACTCACTCCCCTGACTCCACGGGGGCCGGAGGAGGGGCATACCGGCCCCCAACAAGGGAACCACCACGCGAGAGGCACAAGAGCCTCGAGAGATTGATCAGCACCGGCCGGAGGGCCGCGAGGACTCGCGCCGGGCCCCGCCCCCACCACAGAGGGCCGGGCCAGAGAAGAAGCGCCGTAAGGCCCCACAGCCAGCCACAACACCGCAGGTGAGCCCAGGAGGCCCCTAGGGCTCTAGGTTAAGCCCCTGGGGGCCGGGGGCCACCCTTGAAGAGGGATTACAGAGGAGGGGGCCTATATTGACATAATATCAAAGGCCAAGCACCTACTATACAGTAGCCTCCCGGGGAGATAAAGGAGTCCCCCCTTTTTGGTAGCCCCCAGCTGCTGGACATGTTGAGGGTTCCCTGTAGGATTCCCTCCTGCCTAGGGTACCATAGGCTGTACAGAGTACCGAGGCCTGATGCATAGTTGTTAACACCTGAAAAGTGTTGTGCATGTTATAGGCCCTCATTTGTAGTGCACCTGAATCATTAGGGGTGCTGTGTTTTTAAAAGGAACTGTTGAGTGTCTTTTTAAAAGAGTGTGGAATAGTTAAGAGCATGTAATGTATAATTTGCATAATTGAATGCCATCTTGGTCAAGATAAAGGAACCTGATTTTTACTTATACAAGCCTGGTGTGGTGTCCGGTTATTGCGTCGCATTTCTGAGTTAATGTGAGAGTGTGCTGCACAACTGCCTTACACATTGCCTTCGCGTGCCTTTCCCCGCTTTGCGCCATGCTACCATAACGGTCTCGGTAACCCCGTTTCCAACATTGGTGTTCTCCTATTAAAAGTATTGAGCCCTTGATGAGAAATGCTTGTACTCTCCCTTTCAAATTGCAGAAGTGCAGCTATTAAGTGGCTCACAGTACCTTCCCATCTGAAGTACTTTCAGCAGCAGGTAAAGTCTTATTGCTCCACTCCTGTTACCACGCAGCAGTAGCAAAGTCGGTGGAGACCCAGCACACTTTGGTGGCTGGATCTGAACTACCATTTAAACATTTCATAAGTGAGAGGGAGCGGAGATAAGAGTGAGCTCAGGAACACCTGTTGCGAAGGCAGTGTTGCACATTGGCCTGGCCTTGACACCTTGACAGCATAGGAAAGAGAGGAGGGAGCAAATCATGCTGGTCACCTTGCATGTAAAATCAGTGACTGGTGCTGAAAGCAGGGGAGCCCGCTTTCCAGCCCCAAAACAGTACATCATGTTTAGGCTTTCCTGTTTTCAGTTTCTATTTTTGGTAAATTCTGGTGGCTTTTTTTCAGTGTTTTCAAATGATTTCAATACCTTAAAAAACAGTGGTTATCAATGGTTACACATTTTTGCCCCATTTAAAACAACAGAAACTGTGTTTTTTCAGAGTTTATGGAACGTTTTTCTTTTATTATTGCTTGCATTCTGCACTGATAGTGCATGGTATATAGACAGTGTACGTACAGTGTATATGAGGTCCAAATACATTTTTGCAAATCAAACTTATTGTAGTACTCCATACAATACTTCTTCAGTGAGTCTTTGGTCATGTGCGCTCGCCCTTTCCTTCCATGCAAACCTTTTTCTGTGAAAAGGCCCTCTCAACATTGGGGCTTGAGATGGGCAACGCCAAAACAACCAGTACACAATTTACTAACTTTGGCCACTGACACAGCTTTCCATACCAATACTGGTGCACTTAAAGTTTGCGATTCTCTGGGCAGGCTCTGCAACATTTGCGTTGAACTGGGCATTTATGCCCTCAGAGTTATTGAAGCGGTCAAAAATGAAGCAGCACTTTTGAAAGTACAGAGAAAATTACCCTTTACCGAAGGGATCTAAAACTTGTACAGAGTACCACAGTGAGGTTTCATTGACTTCAAATGGGATGGTTGGTGAAGGGACATTTCTATGCATCATTGCAAGCCATTTCTCATACATTGTAAAATAAAAGTTCCTGAATTGCTCTCCAACATTACTTTGCTTACGAAGTGGCAGGCACTCTAACATGGAACATGAAACCAGCCATTTTACCTATCAGTGAAAGAATCAAACACAGCCAAAATATCTAATATGATTTTGATATTTCCTGATTCTCTACAGTTTATAAAATAATTAAACAAGACCTAAAACATGGTTCTAAACCCTGCATCTTTAGACCAAAGACCACAAAGCTGTAAAAAGGAAGAAGAAACAATATTTTAGTGGCATCCCTAAACAACAAAACTCAAGCAGAATAATGTTAGCCCAGTCTTTCTTGCTGCTAACTTGTATAACAAAGTTACATTGTATTGGCCCCTTCAGGAATAAAAAAAATTGACTCTTTCACTCTCCTTTTCCTTTCTTTGAATGGCATTTAGTTTGTGGTTGTGCAGGTGTTTTTTCAGTGTTTATGTGTTTACACTGGTGAGGGCTATTTCCCTTTCGGTTGGGTTTTATCAGTTATTATAGGTTTAAACCTAAAACCAGACAGCCTAATCATGTTGTTAGGTTACGTTAATTGTATTAGTAGAGTGCACATTCACCTGCAGGGTTCTTCGTGCTAACTGGTGAGTAAAACAATATTTGTTGAACCGTTAAGTGCAGAATGCTAAATGATCTGTGCTTTAAAAGAGAATCTAAAAGGTAGAAGATCAGATTCCGTATGAAGGAAGTGGGACAGATGATTAAAAAGCTTCAAGGCACCATACGAAAAGAAGCAACCTCAACTTCTGGCTCACCTGATCTTAGGGACAATCAACCGAAAGTCAGATGAAGAGTGCAGAGTGTGCCTCAAGATTGGCCTAGTGATGTGATCAGGGGTAAAGTTAGGAGCTGCACCATGAACAGCTTTACATGTAATGTAAATAGATGCAAAATGAATCATCTGCTGCACTGTGAACAGCTTTAAATGTGAAGCAGATACACTTTAAATGGATACTCTAAATAATGGGGAGGCAATGTAGTCATTGAAGAGGGAGAGCTGGAGAAAATCTGGGGGCCTTAAGCATCAGCCTTGCTGACGCATTTTGGAGTATTTGAAGTTTTTCTCCAAAGTGGATGGAAAACCCAAGTAAAGTGCATTAGTGTAATCTGATCTAGCTTCGATTATAGCTGCAACCACTGTTTTTCTGCCATCTTCCATTAGAAAAGGAAGTAGCTTCTTCTAAAGTCTAAGATGGAAGAAACATTGTTAGAAATGGCGGTCTCTAGTTGGCAGGTTGTTACCCTGTCCAAGTAGGGACCCTTCTTCCTAGTCAGGATAAGGGGGATACACTCCTAAAATAACCCCTGCTGACCCCCTTGGTAGCTTGGCACGAGCAGTCAGGCTCATCTTCGAGGCAGTGTGTGAAGCATTTGCACATAGTCAACAGTAATATAGTGAAAACACTAAAGAAGGACACCACACCAGTTTTAGAAAAAGAATCAACATGTATCTGTGTAAAACAAGACCAAAAACAATTTACAAAAATCCAACATACAACAATCTCTTTGCGGGAATAACCCTAAAAATGCAGTTCCTGGAAGTCGGTAGCTCTGTCCGGTGCTACTGTGGTGCTGAAAACTACCAAATCCAACAGTTTGTCGACCGCGTCGGTGCAGACCGGCATCGGTGTCAGAAGACTTGCAAACAGTACCTTTTGTTCTGGCCGACGGTTGTCGAGGCTGCGGTGTGAAGCAGAGCGGTGCCGAGTGCGGTGCCGTCAGGTCGCGGTGAAGCTTTGGCGACCGTTGGAGATCGGCGGTTGATGGGGCTGGCGTCGGTGGGCTGCGGCTGTGGTGTGGGACAGGGCGGTGCTGCGTGCAGCTTACTAGCGGTGCCCCCAGACCACGATGCAGACTAAGTCGGCGATGTCAGCTTGCAACGGAGTTGTTGGTGAGACCAGGGGGAGGGGTGCAGTGAGGCGATACGGAGTGCGGTGGTCAGAGGTCGCAGTGCACTCAGCGGCTCGGTGGCAGCAGCGGTCGTCATCAGCGAGACCAGGGTTGCGGTGCGAAGTGCAGCGGTGCCCTCAGGTCATGGAACCGCAGGTGGTCTTGGTGACGTCATTGGGTTGTGGTTTCCCTCTGTGGCAACTGAGACACGCAGGCCCTGAGGCGGTACCCAGAGGAAGGTGAAGTCTTTGCTGTTCCTGAGACTTCTTGAACAGGGGGCAAGCTCTGCCTCAAGCCCTTGGAGAAACTCAAACAAAGAAGTTGCAGAAAGTTCAGTCCAGTCCTTTGTCTGCTCAAGACAGAATCAGCTACTGCAGGCCAACACAGCAAAGCACACAGCAAAGTGGTAGTAGCTTCTCCAGCTCTTCTTCTTGGCAGGTTTCTGAGTCCAAAAGAGTTCTAAAGATTTGGGGTCTGGACCCCAATATTTATAGAACCTTTTCCTTTGTTCCTTTGTTCTTTTGTGGCAGGCGACCCCTGACCTTGACTGGTAGGTCGCTCCCCCACCACACAGCTCCGTCTGTGTGCCCTGCTGCTGCCCCTGATTGTGCTCGTTTTTCCTTTCTGTGCCCCCTTGCTGCCCCTGATTGTGCTCGTTTTTCCTTTCTGTGCCCCCCTTGCTGCCCCTGATTGTGCTCGTTTTTTCCTTTCTGTGCCCCCTTGCTGCCCCTGATTGTGCTCGTTTTTCCTTTCTGTGCCCCCCTTGCTGCCCCTGATTGTGCTCGTTTTCCTTTCTGTGCCCCCTTGCTGCCCCTGATTGTGCTCGTTTTCCTCTCTGTGCCCCCCTTGCTGCCCCTGATTGTGCTCGTTTTTTTCCTTTCTGTGCCCCCCTTGCTGCCCCTGATTGTGCTCTTTTTTCCTTTCTGTGCCCCCTTGCTGCCCCCGATTGTGCTCGTTTTCCTTTCTGTGCCCCCTTGCTGCCCCTGATTGTGCTCGTTTTTCCTTTCTGTGCCCCTTGCTGCCCCTCATTGTGCTAGTTTTTCCTTTCTGTGCCCCCTTGCTGCCCCTGATTGTGCTCTTTTTCCTTTCTGTGCCCCCTTGCTGCCCCTGATTGTGCTCGTTTTTCCTTTCTGTGCCCCCCTTGCTGCCCCTGATTGTGCTCGTTTTTCCTTTCTGTGCCCCCTTGCTGCCCCTCATTGTGCTAGTTTTTTCCTTTCTGTGCCCCCTTGCTGCCCCTGATTGTGCTCGTTTTCCCTTTCTGTGCCCCCTTGCTGCCCCTGATTGTGCTCGTTTTTTCCTTTCTGTGCCCCCTTGCTGCCCCTGATTGTGCTCGTTTTTCCTTTCTGTGCCCCCCTTGCTGCCCCTGATTGTGCTCTTTTTCCTTTCTGTGCCCCCTTGCTGCCCCTGATTGTGCTCGTTTTCCATTCTGTGCCCCCTTGCTGCCCCTGATTGTGCTCGTTTTTCCTTTCTGTGCCCCCTTGCTGCCCCTCATTGTGCTAGTTTTTTCCTTTCTGTGCCCCCTTGCTGCCCCTGATTGTGCTCGTTTTTCCTTTCTGTGCCCCCTTGCTGCCCCTCATTGTGCTAGTTTTTCCTTTCTGTGCCCCCTTGATGCCCTGATTGTGCTCGTTTTCCCTTCTGTGCCTGTTTCCCGCCGCTGCGCCTGCGGCCCCACCCCCTCACTGCCCATTCGCTGCCCCATTCCCTGCTCCTCCCTCCCACCTCCCCATTTATGGAGGCCGCTGCGCGTCCGCGCGCTGGCGCGCCAAGGCGCGCCTAAGGCAAGCCCGTCTGCGCCCGTCCGCGCCGTGACCGCGCCCAGCACCAGACCCCCTGGTCCGGGCATCCCCGCGCCCTCCACATCAACAGACGCCGATACGACGCCAGCACCCTCCACGCACTCAACCCCGGGAAAGATCACGCCTGCTACCAGGCCACCCCGAAGCGCACCCAAGGGCCCTTCACCTGCCGGAACTGCAGCTTCGCCAGCACCCGCCCCGCCAAACCACCCCCAGGAAAGAACCCAACTACCTCAGATGCATCCTCCTCAACACCCGCTCCGCCCGCAAACACGCCATCGAACTCTGGGACCTTCTCGACTCAACCTCCCCAGACGTCGCATTCCTGACGGAGACCTGGCTGAATCCGCTTCAGCCCCCGACATCGCCATTGCCATCCCGGACGGATACAAGATCACCCGCAGGGACCGCACCAATGGAGTCGGAGGAGGCATCGCCATCGTCCACAGGAACACCCTCAGAGTCTCAACCAACACCGACGACACCCTCAGCACCGCCAAACACATGCACTTCCAGATCCACACCGATCCCAACACCACCCTCAGAGGAACCCTCATCTACAGACCCCCGGACCCGACCACAGTTCAGCGATTCCATCGCTGACCTAGTCAGCACACACGCCATCGCCTCCACGGACTACATCCTCCTCGGGGACCTGAACTTCCACCTCGAGAACAACAAGGACACCAACTCCACCACCCTGATCGACAACCTCGCCACCCTTGGACTCAGACAGCTCGTGACTACACCCACCCACGCCGCCGGCCACACGCTCGACTCCATCTTTTCCGCAAGCCCACACGTCTCCTTCAACCACACCTCCGAACCCCACTGGACTGACCACCACTGCATCCACTTCACCTACAGGAAGCCCACCACGCACCACCGCACCGAACAAATGCCTCGCCGCTGCTGGAGCAGAGTCACGGAAGACCAGCTAACCACAACCCTCGCCCTGAGCCCACCCGCCGAACCCTCCGACCCCGACACCGCCGCCCGCAACCTCAGACAGTGGATCGACGACTGCGCCAACACCCTCGCCCCGCTCAAGAATCCGCCCAACAGCCACACCAGCAAGAAAGCCACCTGGTTCACCGAAGACCTCCAGGCCTCCAAGCGAACATGCCGAAAACTGGAGAAGATCTGGCTCCACGAGCGGACAGCTACGCCGCCCACAAGAGCGCCACCCGCAGTCACCATCACCTCATCAGATCCGCCAAAGGGCCTCACTCAAAGACCGCCTAGACAACAACGCACACAACAGCAAAGAGCTCTTCAACATCGTGAAGGAACTCTCCAACCCCAGCTCCAACACCAACGACATCCAGCCGTCGCGAGACCTATGCGACTCACTGGCCACCTTCTTCCACCGCAAAATCGCCGACATCCACGACAGCTTCAACACCACGAATGCCCCGGCAACCACCGAGACCACTGCCCCCACAACCACCAACCGCCTGCTCTCCTGGACCAACATCAGCGAGCGAGGACACCAGCGAGATCATGAACACCATCCACTCCGGTTCACCGCTAGACCCGTGCCCTCACCACATCTTCAACAAAGCCAGTACAGCCATCGCGCCCCATCTCCGGAAAATAATCAACATCTCCTTCGAGACAGCAACCTTCCCGGAAAGCTGGAAGCACGCCGAGATCACCGCCTTACTCAAGAAACCCAAGGCAGACCCCAAGGACCTCAAGAACTTCCGACCCATCTCTCTGCTCCCGTTCCCCGCGAAGGTCACCGAGAAAATCGTCAACAAACAACTGACCCGCTACCTCGAGGAGAACAACATCCTGGACCCTTCCCAGTCCGGCTTCCGCAGCAACCACAGCACCGAAACCGCCCTCATCGCCGCCACCGATGACATCAGGACCCTGCTAGACAACGGAGAAACAGCAGCCCTCATCCTCCTGGACCTATCAGCCGCCTTCGACACGGTCTGCCACCACACACTACGAACACGCCTTCACGACGCCGGGATCCAGAGAAGGCCCTGGACTGGACCACATCCTTCCTTTCCGGCCAGAACACAAAGCGTCCGCCTCGCCCCTTCCGATCCAAGGCCACCAAGATCATCTGCGGCGTACCCCAAGGCTCCTCCCTCAGCCCAACGCTGTTCAACATCTACATGGCACCCCTCGCCCACGTCGCCCGACAGCACAACCTCAACATCATCTCCTACGCCCGACGACACCCAGCTGATCCTCTCCCTCACCAAAGACCCTCACACCGCCAAAGCCCACCTCCACGAAGGAATGAAGGCCGTCGCCGAATGGATGAGGACCAGCCGCCTGAAGCTGAACTCGGACAAGACGGAGGTCCTCATCCTTGGTTCCAACCCTTCAGCCTGGGACGACTCCTGGTGGCCAACATCACTGGGAACAGCCCCGCCACCCACCGACCACGTACGCAACCTAGGGGTCATCCTCGACCCCACCCTCTCCATGACTAAGCAGGTCAACGCCGTTTCCTCATCCTGCTTCAACATCCTCCGAATGCTCCGCAGGATCTTCAAGTGGATCCCCACCGAAACAAGAAAAACAGTCACCCAGGCCCTCGTCACCAGCAGGCTGGACTACGGAAACGCCCTCTACGCACGAACGACGGCTAAGCTCCTGAGACGGCTGCAACGTATCCAGAACGCCTCTGCACGTCTTATCCTCGACATCCCCCGACGCAGCCACATCACACCCCACCTGAGAGACCTGCACTGGCTCCCTGTCAACAAGAGGATAACCTTCAAGCTCCTCACCCACGCACACAAAGCACTCCACAACTCCGGACCAGCCTACCTCAACAGACGACTCAGCTTCTACACCCCCACCCGCCAGCTCCGCTCGACCAGCCTCGCCCTCGCCACAGTCCCCCGCATCCGGAAAACGACCGCCGGCGGCAGATCCTTCTCCCACCTCGCCGCCAAGACCTGGAACACCCTCCCCACCAACCTCCGACAGACCCAAGACCTACTGGCCTTCAGAAGACTCCTCAAGACCTGGCTCTTCGATCAGTAGCAGCACCACCCCACTCTTCCCCCAGCGCCTTGAGACCCTTGCGGGTATGTAGTGCGCTTTATAAGTGACATGATTGATTGATTGATTGATTGATTGATTGTGCTTAGTCCAAACCAGTTCTGTCCTCTCTGGTCCAGCTTCCTTGAAGGATGTGAAGACAGCATTGTGTAAGGCAGACCAGGCCTATTCAGGTACAAGGAAATCTCCTCCCACTACCCTAAATGCAGCCCAGGGCTTTTCAGCCCAGCCCTGACTCATCCAGGAGAGGCAGGACATACCTCAACCCCCCCAGTGGCTGTCTACAGTGAATGTACATCCCCAAACCCATGTCACTACAAAGCCAGACAGTCAATCCACAACCCAGCAGAGGCACACAGGATGGTTAAGCAAGAAAATGCCTACTTTCTAAAAGTGATACCAAAGGGGATGATGGACGGAGCGTTTGAGCTAATCAAACACTCACCCCCAGTCAACTGATCTGGGTTTAATCCATCATCATTCTTTAGCTCACTCCACCACCCCAGTTCAGACATGGCCATATGCAAATCAGTCTGACCCTGTGCCTCATGGGAACAGTCCAGCCCGAACTGCCAAGCCATGTCTTCCCTGGACCGGAAACAAGCATCCTGGGACTGGTTTCAGGCTATTCAGCCGTCATCAGCCAGGCTAGCTTGAATCCAGTGGCAAAGTGAGCAAGGGACCCACGTCTGGGCATACCCTGCCAACTTAGGGCGAACAAAGCGATACCAAAGGGGATGATGGACGGAGCGTTTGAGCTAATCAAACACTCACCCCAGTCAACTGATCTGGGTTTAATCCATCATCATTCTTTAGCTCACTCCACCACCCCAGTTCAGACATGGCCATATGCAAATCAGTCTGACCCTGAGCCTCATGGGAACAGTCCAGCCCGAACTGCCAAGCCAGGTCTTCCCTGGACCGGAAACAAGCATCCTGGGACCGGTTTCTGGCTTTTCAGCCGTCATCAGCCAGGCTAGCTTGAATCCAGTGGCAAAGTGAGCAAGGGACCCACGTCTGGGCATACCCTGCCAACTTAGGGCGAACAAAGCAATACCAAAGGGGATGATGGACGGAGCGTTTGAGCTAATCAAACACTCACCCCCAGTCAACTGATCTGGGTTTAATCCATCAAAACGATGGATTTAGGCCCAGATCTCTGTACTGGGGTGAATGTATGACATTGTTCTGCATTCTGTCCATCAACTGTTGTTTTTGCATTTGTCACCCCGAGTGGGACGGGTATGCCCAGACGTGGGTCCCGTGCTCTCCATGCCACCGGAATCAAGCTATCCTGGCTGAAGAGGGGTGAAACCCCGAAACCGGTCCTAGGATGCTTGTTTCCAGTCCAGGGAGGACCTGGCTTGGCAGTTCGGGCTGGACTGTTCCCATGAGGCACAGGATCAAGACTGATTGGCATATGGCTGGGTCCAAACTGGAATGGCATGGTGAGCAACAAAACGATGGATTTAGGCCCAGATCTCTGTACTGGGGTGAATGTATGACATTGTTCTGCATTCTGTCCATCAACTGTTGTTTTTGCAACTACTTTCTAAAAGTAGCATTTTTTAGACAATATTAAAATCATCTTTACTAAAAGATGAGATTTTGCATTCTGAGTTCAGGCATACTAAAATCCATTTCTCTATCTTGTCCCAATGGGAAGTTATACTTGTAAGATGTTACAACATATCTCCCATTTTATCCTAAAGTACATATAGCCCTTCAATAGTGAAAAACGAAATACACTGTATTTCACTATCAGGGCATGTCACACATACCAGTACATGTCTTACCTTTCACCTACACGGCACCCTACCCATAGGGGTACCTTGGGCCTACATTAGGGGTGACTTACATGTAATAAAAGGGAAGATTAGGGTGGGTGCACTTGCCAAGTCAACATGGCAGTGAAAACTGCACGCAGACACTGCAGAGGCAGGTCTGAGATACCTTTACAGGGCTACTTCTGTGGGTGGCACAATCAGTGTTGCAGGTCCACTAGTAGCATTTGATTTACAGGCCCTGGCACTCTCAGTGCACTTTACTATGGACTTACCAGTAAATCAAGCATGCCAATCATGGAAACACCAATCCATAATAGCAGAAGCACTTGCACTTTAACACTGAACAGCAGTGAGAAAGTGCACAGAGACACTAAACCAGCAAAAACAGAGTCAAAACAAGGAGGTCAGAAAGCAAAAAGACAGGGGAAACACGCCAAAAGATGCCAGGTCTAACACATATTGAGACTACAGCAGAGATCTGGGTAGACAGGGTCCGGGCGCTGTCAGTTTTGACCCCCAAAGCTCTTTACTACAGGAGCATGGAGAGGGAACCCATTTCTTGTGGCCAGTAAGAGTCTAGCCAGAGGTCAGATTTTTCATTAATCATTAGGACATTGTTTTTTTCTGCATTAAGGTTTAGAGCTATTGCATTAAGCGAGAGAAAGTTTAATAGAAAGGAGCATTATTATCAAGACAAAACAATTTGTGTGTCGTCAGTGTACATATAAGCAGGCCCACTGGAATTCTGCGGCAGGGGAGGTCCAAATTATGCAGCAGGGTTGAGTAAGTTATGCAGCAGGAAATAAACTAATTATGTGGCTAATGTGGCACATTTTGTAATAGATTTTCTACATTATTTTGTCATCTTTACACTTGTTAATCACTGTCTGTGCATTGGTGGCACCTCATTAGTACCAATTCACTATCCATACATAGCAATAAGCAACAAAAAGGTGACCAGTCCACTTTAGCAAATAGCCTTCCACTGCGTAGCAACAAGTTTCACTGCGCTTTTAGTAATTTTTGAACCGTTTGAGCCAGCAACAAATTATTTTTTGTTACAATCTGCAGATTATGCAGCAGATGATGGATTATGTGGCAAATGAGGCAAATCCATAGCAATGCAAAAACTGCAATGGTCGTTCAATTGCATAATTCCAGTGGCCCTGCATATAAGTTTTAAAGTCTAAATTAGAAAGATGATTTAAAATGGGTACGAAATAGAATTGAACCAGTGGGGTGAGAGAACAAAGCCCTGCAGCACCATTCAGGAAATTGGCATTTTTGTGGACATAACATTATCCAACTTCAAGGCTTGCAAGGGTCTGGAAAGAAAGGACTGGGACAAGTTGATCACATTCCCCTCTAAACTTTCAGCGGCTAGAAAGATAAAAGAATGGAATGGTCCACCATGTCATAGGCCGCGGACAGGTCTAGAAAAATCAAAGCAATAACCAGGCACTGGTCCAAATCTATTCCATCAATGTTTAGACACCTTGATCACGGAATATAAAGTTCCAGTTTTTTGGCCACATCATCTAAAACAATAAGTGCCTAATGCCCCCTCATTCTCAATCTTCTTTTTCTGCCCACTTCTTTCCTCATCACTGTTTCTCCCCCTCTCGGTACCTTGTCTTAATTCATCATTTTTTTCTCTATAGATCCTTGGCTTCCTTCCAATACCTTTCTACATCCTTCACCTTCTCTTTTCTTTCTTCCCACTTCTGCTCTTCACACTCCTCTTCTTCGTCTCACTTTGCTCTCCTTTCCTTCTGTTCTCTTCAACCTCCTCCCTTCCAACTCTTTTTTTTACTTCTTTATCAAATTCTCCATTCCTTAACCTTGCTTTTCCCATCTCATTTTTCTCTCTCTTTATTCTGTTCTCTCATTGTAATTGTAACTGTAATTGTATTTATATAGCACTTACCAACCAGGGGAGGCGCTGAATCACTTTTCTTCAAGCAGCACGCTACTCTGGTTTAGTGGTGGGTTAGTTATATGTAATGTAATTGGTTATACTGGCCATGGTTTGACTGAATAGGATAAAGGAAAGATAGAGGAGGGAAGAGTCTAGATAGAGTTATTTGGGATCTAATTATTAGTTAGATGAGGTTTGGTATGAGTACAAGGAGGGATAGAGCAGGGAAGAGTCTAAAAAGGGTTATTAGGGAGATCACAGTAGTAAAATGAGGTTTGGCATGAGTCAAAGGAGAGATACAGGAGGGAAAGATCTAGGAAGTGTTATTAGGAAGATCATAGTAGTAAAATGAGGTTTGGGGTGAGTCAAGGAGGGATAGAGGAGGAAAGAATCTAGAAAGGCTAATATGGGAGATCATAGTAGTAGAACGAGGTTTGAAGCAAGTCAAGGCGGTATAAAGGAGGGAAGAAACAAGAAAGGATCTTAGGGAGATCATAGTATTAGAATGAGGTTTGGGATGAGTCAGAGTGGAGCTCGAGGCTATATTGAGAGCAGTAGATAAGACAGAGTAGTGCATTGGAGTGAGTTGAAGGTTTTTTTTCTTTCTTTCTACATTAGGAGTAAAGTAATAAATATATAGATATATAACTACATGGAAAGGGCATAAGAGAGAGAACATTGTATTACATAAAGTTCCATTGGTGCAGTTATGGACAGATAGTTAGAACCTCAGACTTTCAGGTCTTGCTGTAAATAAAAGCTACTTTATTTGTATATTTTTTAAATATATTTCATTTTGACGTTTTTCTCAATATTTCAATAGTGAAGCACTTATAGATACACTTGTTATAATCATATTTACATACTGTGATAGATAAAATAAGCATCTAATCAAATAACTTGTATGAAAACTATGCACTGTCCTATATACATGTTAAGCGTGAAAATAATGTATAAATATATATTTATTCATATATTTTTTTAACCATAAGTAATATACATTTGTTAAGCAGACCTAAAGAATATCTATATATTTCTAAACCATAAGTAGTATATATTTTGTACAAAGAAATGCACATATTTAAATACATATAACCAAATTATACATATTTAGGTGCCGTACATTTGTGTTTGAGTGTGGAAGTCAAGTAGGAAGAGCCAACTCTTGACTAGTCTTCTCAAGATAAAATAGTTATCTGAGGCTCTTATGTTTGGGGGTAATGAATTCCATAGTCTGGCTGCTTGAACAGAGAAAGATGTACCACCCATGATTTTTCTCTTGTATGCTGGGGTTTTGAGGCGAGGTGCCAATCTTGAGCACAGGTTCCTTTGTTGTACGTATTTGGTGATTTTTTTACTGATAAAAAGTGGTCCTGTTTTATATATTGCTTTGTGGGCGATACAAAGCAGCTTGAAGGTGGATCTTCTGGCAACCGGTAACCAATGTAGGGCCCTCGAGGCAGGGGATATGTGGGCTTGTGGCTTTACATACAGGAATAGTCTGGCACAGTGGCGTAGCTAGGCACTCTGCCGCCCCCCCCTTGCTACGCCAGTGGTCTGGCAGCAGAGTTATGAATTTGTTATAGTTTTTTTCATAGTTGATAAAGATGATCTGTCTTAGAGGCCATTGGCGTAATCAAGTTTAGACAGTACAAGTGAGAGAGTAGCTTGTGCCTTGTACGGAAATGCTAGGGGGGGGAAGATGCGTCACTGAGTTTTCACAATAATAAAGCTTGATCTTGCTAACTTGTCCACTTGGGCATTAATCAATAACTTGGAGTACGTGGTAATTCCAGTGTTTCTTCCTTCCTTAGATGCTTTAGGAGGTGATCCCAGAAAGTCATGCCAGGCGCAGTGTGGGTCATAATTTTTCCAATCGCCACATGTGAGTATTTCAGTTTTGGAAGCATTCAATTTGAGATGGTTCCATGTCATTCACTGAACAACGACTCTGAGGCAACTAAAGCTGGTGGAGTTTCCAATGTCTTTGGGGCTTTCCAGTTTAAGTAGCATTTGTGTGTCATTTGCATAGTTATAGCATGTGAGATGAAATTCATTAATCATTGCCGGTATTGATTTCATGTAGATGTTGAAATGCATGGGTGAGATTACAGGGCCTTAAGGGACTCTTACTTTTGTGAAGTCGGTTTGCTTGAGAGGGGTAGAATGGATGACATTTTTCTGTTTTGAAGGTGGGATGTGATCCAGTCGAGAGCAGTCCCCTCTATGTCGGCTTCGTAGAGACTTTGGATTAGAGTGTCATGGTCAACTGTGTCGAAGGCAGCTGAAACGTCCAAGAGAAGTAGTGCAGCCACCATGTTCCGGTCTACTGTGCTTTCAAGGTCATTCCAGATGCTGATGAGGGCAGATTCTATGCCTCTTCCTAGAGTGAATCCTGTTTGAAAGTCTGAAAATATGGAGTTATCTTCAATTGTGACATCTGGGTGAATGCTGCTCTTTCTATCAGTTTTCTGAGGAAAGGTCTATTTGTGATCGGTCTGTAGTTGTTTGGCTCATGCGGCTCCAGGTTTGTTTTCTTTAATAATGGGTGTATGTATGCCTTTTTAAAGTCTTCTGGAAAGATTCCTGTAGTTAAAGAATTACTGATGATTTTTCTAGCAGGTGTGACAGCAGAGGTAGTTAAAAGGATGTTCTTGAAGATTTGTGTGGACAATGGTCAGAAGGGCAGCTGGCTGGGTTGCTTGCTTTGACCAGATCCATAAATTCACTTTGTGATAGTTGTTTGAAGGAATGTAGAGGCTGGGGGTTGCCTACCCTTGGAAGGGATTGTTGGAAATGGGTTGGTGCTGGTGGTTTTCCTTTGTTTTAAATAGTAGTCCAGCATGTCTGCTTTGGTAGTGTAATGATTTGCCAGTTTGTTAAATTCTCGAGTCATGTGATGAGTCCCTTCTGTGCATTAATGTTTACCGAATTCTGTGAGAATTTTATAAAGTTCTTTGTCTGCACATTTAGCATTTTGAATTTTATCTGAATTTTACCTTTTTTTAGGTTTTTTGATTGTTGACTTGTATATTCTGTTAAGTTTGTGTAAGTGAAGTTTGTCTTGATTACTATTTGTTGTGAGCCAGGTTCAATGCAGGTTTCAAATTAGTTGTTTTATCTTTTTTAGTTCTGTATTTCTCCATGGTGCTGGTTTTCTTTTGTCCCATTTTGTTGTTCTTAGTGGTATTTTTTATTATTTATAGGTTTTATATAGCGCTATCTAGACCAGAAACTATCAGAGCGCTTTACATATAATGTAGGTCCCTTAGATTCAAGTACATGCATAAATAGAGACAACCGTTCGCCACTTAGCGTGGTACCAGTAAGCGGCAATTAGAACAACATGCTGAAACAATCAAACAACCGACTGTCGCAAAGGGTCAATCTAGTCATAGAGAGAGTGAGCTATTGGAAAACAGTTCAGTTGGCATGCATGTTAAAGTATTTGCTGAGGAGAAGGAGTTTCAGGGCCCTTTTGAAGCAGGAGAAAAAGGGTTTGCATCGGAGATCTCTAGGGAGTGAGTTCCATATCCTGGGCGCATTACCAGAAAAAGAGCGAGTCTGGGTGGATTTCCTTTTCAGTTTGGGAGGTATGAGAAGAAGTGAGTTGGAGCTTCTCATAGTTCTGGTTCTTCCTGCTTTTGTAAGTTTGTTGTCTAGATAGTTGGGGTATGTGTGTGAAGGGCTTTGTGGGTCTTGTAAATACATCTTCCTTCTATGGGAAGCCAGTTGAGGATCTTGAGGGCCGGTGATGTGTTCAAATATTTTAAAACCTGTTATGAGCCGGGCCACCATGTTGAGAACTGATCTTAGGGGGGTGAGGTGAATTTTCAGCGTCCCAGTGAAGATGGCGTTTCCATAATCCAGTTTAGAGAGGACTAGAGATAGTTCAACCGTCTTAACATCACTTGGGGGCATGAATGGTTTGATTTTCTTGAGGTGTTTAGGTGTGTAAAGCGCTCCTTTGGCTGAGTTTTTGATGTGAACCTTCATTGACATATTTTTGCCCAGGTTGATGCTGAAGGACTTTACGGAGTATGATAGAGGGAGAGAGCAATTTAGGGCATCCATGTTCCTGAGCCAGTCTTGGATTGGTAGAGGGTTATTTTTAGAGGAGGACAGTGGTAGTTCAGTTTTGTTAAGGTTCAACTATAAGTGGTTGGAATTTATTCTCTCCTCAATAAATTGGGGAGAGAATGTGGCCTAATGGCTAGGGCAGTCGACCTCGGAGCTGGGGAACCGGGTTCGAGCCTCGGCAGGGACGCTCAACATTCTGTGATTCTGGGCAAATCACTTAATCTCCCCATGCCTAACAAAAAAAGGAATGTATCCGTCTGTAACGTAACTGGTGCTCATGTAAAGCGCTCTGATACCTCCGGGTCTAGTTCGTGCTATATAAAACTCTTCAAATTTTTTTATTTTTTTTTAAAAGCCAAGTTTGTATCTTGATGAGTGTGGCATTGATATGTATGATGTCACTGGGTGATTTGATTTTGTAGTAGAGTTGAGTGTTGTCAGCATATAGGTGATATTTGACTCCTGCTCGCTTCAGGATGATTGTAAGGGCTTCCATGTAGAGATTGAAAGGGACGGGGAGAGAATTGAGCCTTGGGGTATGTCAAGAGTAACTGGTGTGGGTTTAGAGAGACAGGTGTTAATTTTAATTTGTTGCGAGTGGCGTTGAAGGTAAGATGTAAACTATTTTAGGACTGTGCCATTGATACCAGAGCGGATCTTAAGGGTCTCAAGTAATGCTGGGTGATTTACGGTATCAAAAGCCGCTGATAAAGTGAGCAGGACAAGTAGGCATGCGTCACCTTTGCTGAAGGATCTGTGGATGTCATCTGAGATGTTGAGCATGGCAGTTTCTGTGTGACAGCCTTGCTTGAAACCTGATTGGAATGGGTCATGGAGGTTGAAATCATTGATATGTTGGTTCAGTTGTTGTAAGACGCACTTCTTCATAGTTTTGATAGGAACGGGAGGTTGGAGATAGGTCTGAGATTGTTGAGATCATTGGGGTCTGCCGCTGTTTTTTTTTTTTTAGTATGGGTGTGATTTGTCCTAGTTGGAGGTAGTCGGGTACACAGCCTGTGGTGAGAGAAGCATTAATGATTTTTGTCCAGAACACGGCAATGATGTGGTTGAGATTTTGAACTATAGTTGATGGTAGAGGATCCGTAGTGTGGGAGGTGGGCTTTAAGTTTGCAATTATAATGAAGACTTCATTTCCCATCATGGGTTTGAAGTCAGACCACTTAGCATCGTTTTTCAGTTGAGCAAGATCCTGGTTGACATTGTTTTTTGGGGGGCCATTTGGCCATTAGTTATCTCTGGTGGAGGGGCTACTGTGGAAGGAAGTGAGTCAGTGGGGAAGGTTGGGAGGGATGGCAGATTATTGCTTTGAATTAAAGATTGCTCAATTTATTTATTTTTAAACAGTTTTTTATTAAATATTAAACAGAAGATCTGCAATTACATCTTCACAATTGACAGGATATTACAGTGGCAGTATCACAGTAAGCGACAATACCTGTAACATATTACAGCTATATGAATATTGTGATTTTTATACCTCCTCCTCTGATTCCCGGTCTATTGCTGGGATGGTATATATATTTCCTCTATAAATATCCCATTTACCCCACACCCTCTCCCACTTCTTGGGGCACCCTCTGTGGATATACGTGGCTTTTTCTGCTACCATAATCATATCCATGTCCCTGCACCAATACTCGTGAACAGGGGTTTACACCGCCCCCCATTTCTGGGCTATATTCCGTTTAGCTATTATCATCCCTGTCGTTGCCCAGTTTTGGTCAGCGTGATTCAAGTCCGTTGGTTCCCATATATTCAAAAGACAACGTTTGGGTTCAGGTGGGACTGGGCTGGCGCTGACCTCCGTAATAGTGTTCATTACGGCTGTTCAGTATAGTTTAATAACTGGGCAGTCCCACAAGATATGGTAGAAGGTGTCTGTGTCGTTGCAGTGACGCATGCAGCGCTGGTCCGTGGCTTTCCCTATTTTGCATAATGTCACTCTCGTGAAGTATGTCCTATGTAGTATTTTGAGTTGTATCAGGCGTAGTCTGGAGGACACCGCCACCACCCTTGGTGATTCCATCGCTTCCTGCCAGTCGGTGTCATCCAGTTCCCCCACCTCTTCCTGCCATTTAGCCCGTAGTGTCAACATGGGGTCTATTTGATTGTTAATGATTTTCTGATTTGTAAGGGAGATCGCTCTCTTGTCTAGGTGGTCCGTTAATAGCCGGTCCTCTAAGGGGGTGGCTTCAGGGAGAGTCTCCTCCGCTGGAATAGCAGCTTCTAACGCGTGTTTTACCTGCATATACTGGAACACCTCGGCAGGAGCCATCTCGTATTGTTCCTGCAGGTGGGCAAATGTAACAACCTTCCCCCCCCCCCTTTCCAGAGGTCGCCCAGCCGGGAGATCCCTATTATATCCCACTTTTGGAACCTCTTGCTCTTGCCCAGTGTGCCTAGCTTGCCGGTATCCCATAATGGAGTGTGTTGTGTCAGCTTGTCAGCCCATCCCAGGTGTCGCGTCACTGTATGCCACACGTAAACCGTATGCGCTGCCGGTCCCAGTAGGCTTGATTTTTTCTGTTTGTTGTATAGTACTTGGTTAACTCCCCCCGAACCCAGGGCCAATCTATCTAGGCAGTACGCAGGGTCAGTGTTGGGTGCGTGGATCCACTGATTGATCACTACCAGTTGCGAGGCCCAGTAATACGCCCGAACTTTGGGCAGGGCAATGCCGCCATCGTACCAACTTCTAGTCAGTTTGCCCGCAGCTATCCTAGCCGGTTTGTTCTCCCATAGGAGATGATTAACTTCTGAATCAATGGCCTTAAAATATGACTCCAGGACATGGTAGGGCGTGTTCTGCAGAGCATAGAGAAACCTGGGTAACGCCATCATTTTAAAAAGTGCCGCCCTACCCAGTAGGGTGAGCGGTAGTGCTCTCCAGTGTTTAATATCACGTCTCAGCCTCTGCAGTGGTTCTTGGAGGTTCAGCTCCTGGGTGTCGTCCGGGTCAGACGTAACATGAATCCTAAGTATTTAAAACTATCTGTTACTACCCTAACCGGGCAATTCTTTGGTAACTTTGGATGGGGCCCGTACAGGATATACAGTACTGACTTCTCCCAGTTGATTGTATATCCGGAGATCTCCCCATATCTTTCACATATATTTAGTATTCTATGAATGGACCGCGTGGGGGAGGCTATATATAGCAGAACGTTGTATGCATAGAGGGAGATCCGATCTTCCCATCCCTCCATCCAGCGCAAGCCACGAACCATTGGATCACCTCTGATCCATGCAGCCAATGGCTCTAAGATTAGCGCAAAAAGGAGCGGTGACAGCGGACATCACTGCTGTCGTCCACGTCCCAAAGGGAATTCCTGTGAGATAGGTCCATTTACCACTACATGCGCAAGAGGGTTGGTATATAATAGACGGACCCATTAACAGAACTTAGGCCCAAACCCCTGATGCTGGAGGGCTGCAAAAAGGAATGACCATTCCACGGAGTCGAAAGCCATTTTCACGTCGAGAGACAGGACCGCCACCTCCTCTCGTATTGTGTGTTTACGGCCGAGGACGCTGTGTAGCCGTCTGAGGTTCAGGGCTGTGTTCCTACCCAGCATGAACCCAGATTGATCCGGGTGAACTAGTTTATTGAGATAGGGGGTTAATCAGATCGCCAACGCTTTGGCCAAGATCTTGGCTTCCGTGTTAATCAGTGAAATAGGTTGGTAGGAAGTGCCCCTATAGGGGGGTTTGCCCGGCTTGCGGATAGCTACTATTGTAGCAATGCGTTGGTCCTTAGGGAGCTCTCCCTGAGCCAGGCTTGCTTCGTACATTTTCGATAGATAGGGGGCCACTTTATCCGCTGTACATTTGTACAGTTCTATTGGGATACCATTTGGGCCACTGGCCTTCCCGGACTGTATCTTATGGATGGCCACCTTAAGTTCGTCTACTGTTAAGTCAGAGTCTAGCTTCTGGGCCTCTTCCTGCGTGAGTGTTGGCAAACATATGACTTTGATGAAGTCTAGAGCATCTTGGACCGTGGTCGTGACCGTGGATGCGTACACCTGCTTAAAGTGCGCCGCCAGCGCCATTGCTATCTCCTGTGGGTCCGATGTGGATCCCCCATTTTCTAGTCTGAGCTCTGCCACCCATCTATCCGCCCGATCCCTTTTGTCCAACCATACTAGGAGTTTACCGGCTTTATCCCCTGATTCATAGATCTTATGTTGGACTGCTGTCAGGCGGGTTCTGGCGTCTGCCCATAAGTATTCTTTATATTCTTGCTGTTTTGTGCGTAGCCTGTGCGTGTTGATATCTGATGGGTCACTGGCATGTTGTGACTCCAAGTGATGTACCTCCTGTTCTAAGGCCTCTATCTCTTTCTTTTTTTCTTTTTTGTGACCTTCAATAAGGGATATGGCCTGTCCCCGGAGGACCGGCTTATACGCCTCCCACAGGACCAGCGGCAAGGAGACCGACGCCTCATTTTCCCTAAAGTAGTTTGTTGTTGTAGTAATCAGGTCTTTTCTAATCTTAGAGTTTTGTAGATATCCTGGGTATATTGGAAACCTACGACTTTGTGTGGGAGTGTGCGACGTGTACTCCGCCATCACCGGGGAGTGATCCGAGATTCCCCTGGGTAGGTGCGATACTGCCCCAAACCGTCCCTCATTGTCTGTGGCTGCAATGATGTAGTCTATGCGTGAAAGGCTGTTGTGAGCCCCAGAGTGAAAGGCATACTGCCTTGTTTGTGGGTTTTTAAAATTGCCATAAGTCCAACAAGCTGTGTGCGTCAAGGAAATCAGCTGAGCTGGTGCGGTGTTGAGGCAGGAGGTCATTTAGTGAAGCGTTAAAGTCGCCCCCAATTATCAGGTCTCCCTCTGGCAATGTCAGCAGGAACGCACCTAATGGTTGAAAGGCCATTGTGTGCAACACAGGTGGGATGTATACTGTTACAAGATTGATTGGGCGGCCTTCCCATTGAGTGGAGATCACCACAAATCGGCCTTGATTGTCCCTGAAGGTGTGAGTGATAATGAGAGGGAATTGTTTTTTAACCAAAATTGCCACCCACCCCCGGGATCCCAAGGTAAATTCCGAGTGCACTGCCAGTTTAAACCCCCATCGGTCCAGTGCCTTGCATGTCCTCCCTACTAGATGGGTTTCCTGCATCATTATAACTGCTGGGGCTTTACGTTTTAGATATTGCAGCACCAGCCCTCTCTTTACCTTATCCCTTAAGTCATTGACATTCCAGGAGATGAGCGCTAGCGTCAGTATTGTGGTGTGTTGCGTCATTGGATTATCTGTGGACGTGTGCAGTAAGGATATCTGTATTGGACCGGGTCAGTGAGGTGGCATGTGCACCAGTTTTCGCAGAGAATGTACATGAGTGTTCGCAGATCGTCAGCAACAACAATTTAAACAATAGAAAAACATACATCGAACTTTTAGTAACCCTTATAAAATTTCCCTCCCCCCTCCCTGCATGACGAACTTAGAACTACCCGCCTCCCCAACATTGCAGAGCGCTTATATCCCATTACCCGGTACCTTGGTGGGGGTCGGTCTCTCCTTCCATCCCCCCGTTCGTCTCTTTGCCAATTAGTTATTACTACAACTTAGATATGAAACCTATAGGTAAATGCGCGCATGGTAGCATAATTGTAAACACAGGCATCTATTCTTCTGGGAACGTCTATCGCCTGAGTGCTTCCAGTCTAACGAGTATGTCCATATTGTTGAGATGCCACGAGTCCATGAGTAGACATAGTTGCTGTCTTGCTCTGACATTGTTCTATCCATGGTGTCAGTCTCTTGGTCGTTCATCGCCTTTCTGGTGACTCTTCTTGCGCTATCCTCGTTTCCTTAGTGCCGGATCGTACACTTGTTGTCGTCGTTTGCCGCAGTTTGCCCTGTTGGTTCCCCGATGTTGCGGCTGGAACGCCACCCTTCTAGCCAGTCCTGTGCCTCTTCTGGTGCATTCAAAAAAACATACTTTCCCTTCCGCTTCGACCCGTAGTCGTGCCGGGAACACCATAGAGTATTTCAGTTCTCTCTTTCTCAATTCTTTCTTGACCTCCATGAACGTGCGCCGTTGCTTGGTTACTGCTGCTATAGAATCAGGAAAGAAAGTGATTGTTTTGTCGTCTAAGTGGACTGGTGGGGCAATTCTCGCAGTCTGCAGGATTATGTCCCGGTCCCTGAAATTAAAAATGCGGGCAAGGATCGGTCTAGGTGTTGCCCCTGGTCTCGGTCTGCCTCCAGCGACTCGGTGCGCTTTTTCCACCCAAAAATAATTGGAGAGGCCTTTGGGTTGTAGGTGCTGTTTGACGAGCTCCTCTACGAACAGGTCCACTGCCCGTCCTTCTGCTCCTTCCGGTACCCCAATTATTCGAACATTGTTGCGCTGGGACCGGCCTTCATAATCATCAAGTTTGTCGGCCATTACTTTGGTTTCTGCCTCCAGTAGGCGTACTTGACGTTTAAGTTCCTTAATCTCATCACAGAGCGTTTCAGTGGTTATCTCTACATCTTTGACCCGAGCGGTCATATTCTTGAAGTCAGCTCTGAGCAGGAAGAGTTCGACTGATATTGTGCCAATCCTGCCATCCAGTGCTGTATGGACTCTATTTAGCGTGGTAAGTATGTCCTGTAACGTGACCTCGGGTCCTTCTCCGGAGGCCGCGTCTGCCGCACGCCCAGTTGACTGGTCTGTCAAGTCCTGTTAGTCTTTTGTGAACGCGAACTTATCCAGTTTAGTTTGCTGTGCGGTACGTTGCCCTCGGCCCCCCATCGTCTCTCCTGGAGTCGCGTCGCGCTGGTTTGACGCACACGGGCGGTAGCCTGCCTAGGTGACCCCGCGCCACCTGCGGCCTTTCAGGTTTCTTACCCCCGGGCGGAGTCACTGTTTCGCTCCCTCCTCCAACGGCGACAATCGCTGCTTTGCCCCAATGTTTGCACCAATTATCCTTCACCAGTGGGTCTCTTTATGCGCCTCCCAGGCCCTTGAAGAATATTCCTCCCTCTGATATGGTGTTCTGCCCTGGGCTGGAGTGTCTACTGTCAGCAGCAATGCCCACCACCCCCACTGCCCGCCCCGGATGCTCACCATCTCTGTGGCACTTCGGTGGTGATGATACAGCGACCTGTTTGTGGGTGGAGGGGGGAGGGGATATTCCCCGGTGTCTTTATGGTTCCCCTAGGCCTCAGGCCCCTGTTGAGAGTTTGCCGGCAGTTGCCACTCCCGGGTATATTGTCTCCACGGGCCAGCGCCACACCGCAGACTGCTATTGTGTTATCAGGCAGGGGGGGCGGGGGGGAGGGTCCGGCAGTATCGTGGTGGAGAATGTCAGGCGCCGCTGCACTTGCCAGTACGGCCCGGTGGCTTCCAGGCTCCACAGATGAATTCCCCAGGGCTTTGGGAAGGTTCCACTGACCTTGGAGCGCGCACCTGCGGGCACTCTGCTTACTCGAGACCCCGGCTTCTTCCCAGCGCGCAGGCCGCAGGTCTTTCACTCGGTGCAGTTTCGGCGCCGACCGTCTCTGTCCCGTTACAGGGCGGTCGCTGTACGCCTGGTGTCCTCCGACGCCCGTTACGCCTCTTGGTGACTACCAGGGTGGATGGATTATCTTGCGGATTTACAGAGACGTCGGAAGGGGGTCCGGAGCTCCGTTAGGTGGCAGCCATTTCGCTTGGCTGCAAGCCACGCCCCTATATTGCTCAATTTTTGCTAGTTTATCAGTGAAGAAGCTTGCAATTTCTTTGCAGCTACAGAAGGTTTCTAGCCACATCTGCTGTTTCATTGTGTTTGTCCTGTTTAATTTGATTTATTACCTTGAAACAAATACCATTTAAGTGCTCAATGATTACACAATGCTATTTTAAACGGACACACTGTACATTATCAGTAATAAACCTTTTTTTTTTAAAAACAAAACGCTTTATGAAGCATGTGTATGCTTTTTCAAAATAAACAAAAATGTTTGCAAGGCAAGCAGATACATTTTGGGATGCGTACTTTAATTGGTTTGTTTTCGATTAACAATAAGTAGTAAACATTATTACGGGGATTAGGCGAGCAGTAAAATGGCTCAGTGTGTCACACAAATATAGAAGCAGCCAGCAACTTTTTCATACGATATGTAACTTTTTAATTCTAACATTTTTGCTGCTTTTCCTCAGAATAATTAGAGCCAATGTCAGGAATGCTGTTATCAAACATTAAAGGCTTCATAGTGCTATGGCGTGGAAATAGGTGCCTACCACCTCTAGTGGTGCACCATTTTCCCATGTGCTTTTCTTCTGTTGGAGCTCGGCTGGCATGTTGTGTACCAGAGATATTTTTTTGCCAGCCTAGTATCTCGGACGATCCGGCTGGGCTGAGGCAAGCAGTTGCATAAGCTCTCAAAACTTTAAAATTTATTTGTTTAAGGCGAACACACTGTACATTATCACTAACCAAACATTTGGTGTTAAAGCACTTTGTAAAGAGCAGACCTGTTTCCCGTACCATAATTTCAATGCTTGGTTTTCTAGTGATAAGGTAGTGTATGTTAGCGTTTAAAATGTTGTAGTCACCATTTGGGGGGTGGGGTGCGATTACTGGGCATAGGCAAGAAGAGATAACTGAATAATTTACAAACATATAGAATCAAGTAATAAGGTTTTATATTAAGCCATGTAACTAATTCATTGAATGATTTTTGCTGCTCAACCTTAGAGGTATTAAAGTGCAAGGTATTAGGACCGGTAACAATTAGTTAAGGATTACAGTGGGATAATATAGGAATGGGAAGTAATCGTCAAGCGCTTTTCAAATGTTTCATTTGGATTTGCATGTAGGTCACTACAGAGATTTCTTGCAAGCATAGCACTTTTGAGTAGCAGGGAGGGCTTGAGCGAGCAGTTACTTAAGGTTTCAATAATTAAACCAATATATTTTACATATGTCCACACTTCATTTAAAAAAAAAAAAAAATGTACATCGTTTCGTGAAGTATGGGCACGCTTTCGCAAATTAAACAAATAGGTTTCCAAAGCGAACAAACACGTTGCTTGAAAAGTAATAACGTTTTGTTTTCTAGTGATAATGTATAGTCTGTGCGCATTGGAACTCGCATGTAGTGTACCAGAGATATTTATTGACAGCCTCGCATCTCTGACGAGCCGGTACGGCTGGGGGCAAGCAGTTACTGAAGTTCTCTAGATCTAAACAAAGATATTTTAAATGCATTCACACCTTACATTAGCTTTATATTTTTATAACATTTGGTAAAGCGTGTGCGCTTTATAAAAGTAAACATATTGGTGTCCAAAGCCAGCACACACTTTTCCTGCAGCATAATGCTACTGAACCGCAGCAGGTGACAGTGCATGTTAACCCTGCTGGTAACAAATATTTAAAGAATAACAGTGATATAATGTAGCAGTGGGAAGTAAGCGTCCACCGCCTCTACTGGTGCACCTCTTCACTAGTTCCTTTATTAACCCTTTTGGTGCTTGCGTCAGCCAAGATGGACTTGGCTAGCATATAGGACACCAGAGATATTTTTTACTAGCATATCATCTTTGATTAGATGGCTAGGCTGTGGCAAACAGTAGATCAAGTTACAATAATTGAACAAAATAAACCAAAAGATTGGACGCGCACACATACACACGCAACATTAAAACTAAGATAACAAACCTTTTTTAAACGCGTCATGAAGCGTGTATGCGCTTTAGGACATTAAACATATAGATTTCCAAAGGAAGTTTACAGAGTGTAATAAAAATGTTTTGACAAGCAAGTGTTTCCGAAACGTATTACAAAAGCCTTGTTTTCACGTAATAAGGTAGAATGTCTGCATATTTAAAACGTTTGGGATGCAATATGGGCAGTGGGGGGCGGGAGGGGGGCAATTACAAGGCATAGGCAAACAGTAAGATGCCTCTGCAAATAACAAATATGCGAATGATCAATTTAATGCTTTTTTTTTTAACCTCCAAAGAGTTAGAGTCCAAATCTTCAGTGCTGGTAACAAAGATTTAAATAAATAATAACAGTGGGGTAACGTAGAAGTGGGAAGGAAGCGCCAGCAATAGTTTTTACTGCCATAGCATCTCTAACGAGCAGGCATGGCTGGGGAAAGCAGTTGCTCAATTTTTTTTATAATTATACAAAAACATTTGACGCCTGCACACATTATACTTTAAAACTTAACAAATGAAACTTTTTAAAAATGGTTCATGAAGCGTGTGTGCGCTGTCGAAAATGAAATCGTTTTTCAAAGCAAACAGGCACGTTTTCCAATCCGTACTAAAATAGCTATGTTTTACCACGCCAGGGAAGAAACAACAGAATGTAACAAAATTCCACAAAGCAGTTTTAAAAAGTTTTGATTTATATTAAAAAAAGTGTGTTAGTTTCCGTTGAAGTCTTTCTCAAAAGCACAATAGAAAACATTAGTAGGTAACGCATTTTAAAACAAGCTCCGGCTACAACAATGCCGCACAGGGAGACAAAAAGCAAACAGGAACGGAGCTCAAAGCGAACCAATTACACCAAGTAGTAAAGTGTGTTAGTTTCCATTGAAGCATTTATCTAAAGCACAATAGAAAACATCGGTTGGCAACACATTTTAAACAACTCCAATTACAAACCGCTCTGGGGGAAGAAGCAACACACCATAACAGGTCTCAAAGCAGAGCGTCTAGTAGAAATAAACAAAGACCCCAAAAATATACAGAAAAACACAAACGTGTAATAACACTGGAAGTTAGGAGCTGCTCCGTGGGAGGATACAAATGCCAAGAAGGTGGGAGAAAAATTAAGAATTGACCAATCACAAGGAAGCCTTTTTGAAGGACAATCAAAAGAAGGAATCACAATGCATGGGCGGGATGCAAGCCCACAGAAGAGATTACAGCATGTCTCGGAGAGACAGAGCATGCGCTGTCTAGGCTCGACCTAAAAATGATCTTTCATAATTCTAGTCAACACTTGGTAATTATGGCTTTATAAAAAGAGTATCATCTTCGTTCCTAAATGTGTTGGTGTATTGTTTATTCTTTTTATAACAGTTTAAAAAAAAAATATTTATTATTAAAAAAGACTAGATCTAGACCAGTGGACGGGCCCGGTATTCTCTATCAACTCACAACAGACCTCAACAAGGATTTGCAAAGCCACCCCCACTGCTTGAGTGGCGGTATCATACCATGACACTAATTAACTCTCAAGCCTCTCTGCTGAGACTGCCAACAAATCTGCTGTGAATTGCCCACTTGGTGGAGTTTGCTGAGATGGTGGATAAATGAAGATTAGCGGGTCACGTGATATCACTGACACCTTGATTGATCACATTTATTTTATGATTAATACAAATCGTTTCAATGTTATGCATTAAAGGTGAAATATATTTACAATAACTGACATATTGTGTCTATCTTGTGTTTTTATTTTTACAAACCATTGGAAATTGATGTTTTTTAAAATAGTAAGAAAACGATTTTCCTGTGGTGCAAACCTAAAACCAAATTGCCTCTGAATATTGAAAGAATAGTTGCTATTATCATTAGACGTCTCGGTTTTCCATTCGTGAGTAGCTCATCGAGGCCACGTTTTTTCCTTTCCATTCTGGGACTTGCAGACTGCATTATTATAAAGTGACAATCAGGACTACAAGCCACAGAATACAAAGCAAAATCCTGGTCTGGGTGAGCTACTCGCATATGGACTCGAGAAACTTGGGAGCTCTGCAACCACAAAGAACATGATACTGGTTTTCTAAACATTGGAAGAATGAAAGAGAGTGAGTCACTCCATGGATTCAAAGATGCTCCCTACACGTCTTTGGGTGTGTGCACCCCACTGAGCCATCACTAGGTAAAACAGAAAAGAATCAAGTAATTTCTTCCCGAATGAAGTAGGTTGAGATGAAAGACCATCCCTACCCTGCAATATGTTACTCTGGTGATGTGTAGTCATCTTGTAAGTCTAAAAAAAGCCTCAAACCATTGAAATAGACGCAGATCAGGTTTCAAGAATTCATGCTAGGTCATAACTGCAGCCATTATCCTTAAAAAAAATGTAATATTTTAGTCCTTCTTTAGAAGTTAGCTTACCAGGTAGTTTCATGGGTTGAGCGCCTGCTGCCAATGAGATATTCAAAACCAGTAAGCATTTTTGGGACTCTTCTGTGACCGGTACATTCAGCCCCTTGGTACACATGCAGGGTGACCGCAAGTCGTATACAATAAGTTAGTAATGACGTTGCCGCCATCAACACGTTGCTTAATGGGACTTGTAGTTGAACTTTACACACTATTTGAATGTGACTACAAATACAAGAATGTAAAGTGTCGTTGGCCGCAAAGACTAAACTGGCTTAAAATATCACATGCATTTTGGGGGATCTTGGCAGAAAGACTTTTGAGTCTTGTAATAGTAAATCTATCACTTAATCCCTTTGAGATTATCTGCTCAAGGCAGGTGCAATTTCAATAGGCAATGAACTCTTTTTGAGTGTTCGCTTTCAGCAGTGTTGATTCTTTATGAAATAAAGTATTTGTTCGATAATACTGTGAAACCAAGTTCTTGAAAACATTCCTTGAATATTAATTTATATCTGACAATTGGCCCTGTGTCATGTGGGTCACATTCACCCTAGCGTGGTGTGCAATAACACTCCATAATATCCCAGTTCGTAGATTCAGGGTTCAATTTTTAGGTCTGGCGTTAGCCAAGACAATTTGATTTGTAACAAAAAATATATGTACAATATACTTCTTTAAAGCGGCTTTCAGCCAGCTTTCTTCATCGGTTTGGTGTGCCATTCACATTTTATTTCGGCCCACTACAACATACCAGAAGGGACAGGGGGTCAGCCCACTTTAGCCACTGGATAACTTCACTTTGAGTGACTTCATTTTGCTCTTTCACAAGGAGCACATCCACACACAAGCTACTTCCCATTTGTGCCTCTGTTTTTAATTTCTTTTTATGTTGTCTTTGTATTTAGAGACTGATGTGACAGCAGGATGTTTTATACAAGATCTGAGCGCAGGCACATTCCATGCTTTATCATTTTCTGTACCCTGCCAATGCAGTGGTAAATTCCTTCTGGGAAAGTCTTTTGTTTATCTGACTTTCTCAGGTAAACACAGGTCACTCCAATTGAATTTCACAGAATAACAGATTGCAATCCATTTGAAACTGCTCCATATTAAGGTAACAAAAGCTTCAATATTATAAATGTGAATTCCTAAACGGACAATTCTTTAGAACACGTTTATTCTGAACTCAATTTCACTAATGATATTTTAACAAACTTTATCCAGGAAAATAAAACTGCCTAATTGTGTTTTTATTTCGTCTTTCTTTCCTTTGTTTTTCCTTCTTTCCCTCCTTTCTTTCATTCCTCTTCCTTCAATATTTTATTTTTCTCCTTCTTTCATTTCATTCATTAATTTCTTCTTTTTCATTCCTTCTTTACTTTCTTGCTCATTCCTTCCTTTTTTCTTGCTTTTCTTACTTTCGGTGTCCTTCCTTTTTTCTTGCTTTTCTTTATTCTTTCATTCCTTCCCTTCCTTTTCTTTCATACCTACATTCCTTCTTTCTCGTCTCCCTTTCTGTCATTTTTTTCATACATTCTTTCAACATATCTTTCTTTCATTATTTTTTCATTCCTTTTTCTTTAATTCCTTCTTTGTTTTCTTTCTCGTTCATTCTTCCATTACTACTTTCCTTCTTTCTTGCTTGTTTTTCATTCCTTCTTTCGTTCATTCTTTCATTCCTTCTTTCGTTCATTCTTGCTTTCCTTCTCTCTTGCCTTTTTTCTTTGCCTTTCCATCTTTCTTGTTTTTATTCTTTTTTCCTTCTTTGTTGCGTGTTATCCTTTTTTCTTTTTGTTCCTACTTTCCATTTTTCTAGCTTTCATTCTTTATTTCCTTTTTCCCTTCCTTCTCTTTCTTGCTCTCTTTATTCTCCTTTCGTTGTCTGTATTTCTTTATTTCTCGCTTTTTCTTTCTGTCTTACTTTCTTCCCGTCTCTTTCCTTATTTCATTCAGTATTTTCTACTTCCCTTCTTTCTTGCTTTCATTCATTCTTTCTTGCTTTCATTCCTTCCTGCCTTCCTTCTTTCTTGCGGTCTGTGTTTCTGCACTTCATTCTTTCCTGACTTTTTTCTTTCCTTCTTTCTTGCCTTCCTTCTTTATCTACTTGTTTCTTGCCTTTCCTCTTTTTTCTTGCCTTCTGTCTTTCCTTCTTTCTTTCCTGCATACTTTCCTTCTTTCTTGCCTTCCGTCTTTCTTTGTTCCTTCCTTCCTTTGTTTCTTTCCTTCATTTTTGCATTTGGACAATGTTTTTTTTTGTTGAATTGACAAGTGCTTGGCAGCTTCCCAAACAAAGTTTGGCAAAAGCCACAACAAAACAAGAATTGCCAAAAGGCTGGCGGATGAAGCCAGACCTATTGGCTTTGCCAATGCTTTTTAATTATGGAGATTTAAGTGCCAGCATGCAAACTAGCAGAAGGAGTAAGAGTGAGGAGGAGTAGAGAGTAGGCAGTCTGGCAGGCGCCGCTCCCATTTGAAACCAGGACAACGTTCTCACGGTTTGTTTTTTAGGTCGAGCGCAAGCTTACGACCTCTTGTATACTTTAGTATACATATATCTCTGTGGGCCAGATGCCATTCCTTGCTTCTCATTTGTTTGCTTCAATGTCCTTTAAAAATCCTTGCTTACTAGTGGCCAGTCCTGCCTCTTTGTCCCTCCTTTTTCCTCCAAGGAGCAGGGACTTAGTACAATATCATTACGCTTTGTTCCGTTGATCTGCTCGTGGGGGGGACTATTTTATTATGTTTTCAATCTCGTGTTGCACTGTGGGTGCTCAGACGTAGCTGCTTACATTTTATTGCAGCAATCACTCTCCCAGTTCTAGTCTTCCCGAAGGCAGCTCCCAGGCTAGCTTAGAATGCAAGCAATTAAGTATTTTCTATTTGCTTACTGATAACATCGCAGCATTCGTGCTTTAGCTGTAAACATCGCAAGCTAAAGCGCGGGTGCCCCGATTGCTTTAAAATGTAAAGAAATAGAAAAAAATATGTTTTTCTATTTCTTTACTTTTCAAGCAATCGCGGCACCCGCGCTTTAGCTTGCGATGTTTACAGCTAAAGCGCGAGTGCCACAAAGGCTTGTTAATAATATGGGCACATTATTATTACTGGCAGCTCCGATCGTGCTCTCGGCACCTCTCCCAGGTCGCTACTTGCCCGTTACTAATTTGGCCCCCATGTCTGTTTCTTTTAATGTGTTTCAAACGCAGCACAAGCAAGTAAAAGAAGGCGCACACACTCCACGTTTTCCTTGCTGTCCATCGGGGTGGGAAGGCATTCTTTCGGCAAAGCACAGATATTCAGCAGCTAGCCCCGCCCCAGGAATCAACACGGATGATGGACACCATGCCCCCGGTGGCTCTGGGGTAGGCCTGCCGCAGGCTGGTCGGAGATCTAAGGTTGCCTTATTCTTCGAACTGACATGGGTGTAAATTGTACTCCCTGGCCCGCCGCACTAGGTTGGTTAACGTTTTGTTTTAATTTAGAAGAGAGGTTTTAAAATGCCTGCCTATTCAGTCGCACCTTGCTTTTAGTAGCGCTCACTTGTAATAGTTATCCCTTTATCTTTATTACCTTTCCCTGGCACCTGACTTATTAGCCAGTCGGCGCTTGCACAACTCTGAAGCATCTAAAGGCGCGGACGGCCCCCGTGTCCTCCCGTTTCCAGCTGCGGGTATTGGGCGGGCTAATATTGGTTTGCACTCCCCTGGCAACTGCTGCTTTACTGAGGACACACTCCGAATTGTCGGACCCAGACACAAAAGTAACGGGTACAGCAGCTCTCCCCAAATGGTGTGAGTGTTGCCTTAATTTAACTTGCCTGACCTGTACGTACCCTTCCTTTCAGATTGCCGCACACTGGACGTGGATGGAGTCTCCTTATCTCCCACCTTGAATCGTGCTCGCAATTCTCGCAGCTGGTGGTTGACTGGGCTTGTGCTGAATATTATACTTCCCAGGTACCGGCATCTTACCATGTGGCTAGTTTGCTGGATTACACTGTGATTGTAACGCATTGTAATTAAATTCAGTTGCCATTACTTTAGATTTCACGTCTCCTGGTGCTGCGATCGCACTTTTGATTACAGCTTTCCTCTAATAGGCGCTGTCCCACTGCTTAGTATTCCCCAGGGCTTTAAGTGGGATTAAGAAACTGGAGGGTCTCTTATAGGTACGTGGCCTGTGTAATTAAGGGCGTGGATTAAAACACAAGCTAAAAATCTGTTTTTTGCATAGTGTGCCGCCCCACTGGTATTGTGCTTCTTCTGTCATTGCCTCCAGATCTATAACGCAAGTGATATTACACCTGCAGGAAGCCAGGACTATTGTCAATGGTTGTAAATTGCATAAGATAAATAAACAACTATGACTTCGTTGTATATAATATTGAAAATGGGGCTGTTCTTGTGGGGGAGGCTGTGGTGTAAAGCTAGTGCTGCCGACTTACGATCTGATAGAGCAGGTTCGAGCCTGACGTCGGCTCAGCATCATGTGATTAAAAATATGAATATGTGCTTGTGTTATGTAACTGCTGCTCAAGTTTGCACTATATAATACTGAAATATGAGTCTTTTTGAAGCTACATCAAAAGCAGCGAGGGATGGTACTGTTGCAGAGTTAAGCTTTTATTCCCACCCTGAAGGCAAAAATGGAGAGCCCAAGGGACCCGTCTCGGCACCTGCTTTTAAGAACTGCCGGTGCTCCAGCACCGGCAGGACCCAGCCCACTTAAAGCCCTGGTATACTCCATGTAAGACATGTAAGCCATGGTGAAGAAGAAGCTTGCTGTATTCACGGCTGCTAATAAACTTTAACTGTAGTAGGCTTTGCGTGTGGAGTGTTACCTTACAGTAAGGAGATCCCCATCGTTGTCAGACGTTGGCTGCTTGCTAGGCACCACCAGTACAGCTGCTAGTATTTCAAACCTCCCAATCATCACTGGTGACAACCACGAGGGCCCTCTGCCCTCCTTGGCTTCTCCCCTCTGTGGTTATAGGAAAACCTAGACAGTCTGTCTGCAAATAAACATCACACATTGCCCTTTCACAGTCCCTGGCTCGCGCTCTTGCAAGCCCAGGCTGTAGACAGTCAAACCTTCATCGGGTTTTCAAAGGTGAGAACCAGTGCCAGGCAGCGAGGGTGGGATGTGTTTTCACCGGGCCAGGCACAACATGCACAGCATTGAGCCCCTGCATAATATTATATCAGAACATTTATCATCCTCTAACCAGTCCTTACTACTAAGACCCCGAACATGCATGTAACTTGCAATAGGCACATTTTGACTTTGAACTCTGCTAGTTAGGATGACAACACCTTTTTATTAAAGATCCAATCTATTACCATTACTCTCAAAATTGTAAATGTAGGCGTAGACGGTGATAGACTTTTTATTAGACGGATTTCAAGCTGTTCGTCAAGTGCCTCTGACATGGGTAATAAATTTACCTTGCAAAGACCTTTCGTAGTCGAAAAGCAATGTAAGACGGGTGTAAGAGCAGGCCGATCACGGTGTAATTAAAGGGACAAACTTACTTCTCTCCACCCGAAAGTAAAACCAATAGAATACATTTTTTATTTTCAGTATTATGTAGCGCGAACTCGACCCAAAGGTTTTGGAGCGCTTTAAATGAGCCCAATTATATTGCACAAGGGCACATTCATTTTTTGGTAGGCACGGGGGATTAAGTGATTTGCCCACAATCCCAGGATGTATTTCTCTCTTCCGTCTACCACACAGTTATCTCACGAGCTGTTACAACCTTCCTCTAAACACCCTCTCTCTCTAACTCTGCCTTTTTCTAACTCTTTCACTTTCTATCACATTCTCTCACTTCACTCTACTCGCAAATAACTCTACCTCTATATACCATCTCTCTCTCGCTTTCCATCACTTTCACACTCGCACACACTCTCACATAAGTAAAAACATTTGCATCACACCACCAATAGATCTAAGTCTAAAAAAATGCGAGACCTACTGCATTGCAAATGCTTGTTTAAGCAATGCTTAGGGAACGTTGGCATATATTGTCCTTGGTGGAATTGGCATTCATAATCTAATAGGTATGTTTGATTTGTCCAGATTACAGTGCACTCTGTGTGTTCGTGCGCAGCTGCCATTTGTTTGTGTATTTGACATACATGCAATAAATAATATGTGCCGCTAGTCTAGTCTAGTTTATTTTTCTTGTAAACCGCTTTAATGCAATCCGTCAAATACGCGGTTTATATACCTGCAAAAAAGGCGTTTGCATCACTAACGCATGACACTTCTTCAAACTTAGTTTCACTGTACAAATTGCTTGACACAGCAGGCAGGCAGGCAATTGATTACAAATAAGCGCCGAAGCGTTTCAGTTTGCATGCAACAGGAAAACAAAGCACTGACCATTTCAATCTTTGTGCGGTCTGAAGCCCCACAGCATTTCAGAGATGAAGGTTTTTAGTTCACAAGTAACTAAGCACCAATACATTTGTAGGCCATTCACATTAAGACAGGCCTGTACAAGCGAACAGGGAGATATTACAGTGCGAGCAGTGGATAGGCACTAATTAATTTAAATACATCTGTTCTTGGTCCATGTGCTAGTGAAAGCAACAAAAGTGGCACCTGGCGTGTCCTGGCAAACTAGGAGGCAGCAATGGGAGGGGTCCAAGCCCTTTATTGTAAATAAAAGTGTCTCGGAAGCGAGAGCGCATGCGCTGTCGCAGGCTCGACTTAAAAAGGAAAAAACAGGAGTAGCGTTTTGTACCACATCACTACATAACTCTTAAAAACATAGCAGCTGTACGGGCCGAGGAGCCATTGGGCCCCAAATCAAAGTTGGACAAGTGCCATTAACTCGCAGTATTAACCTGCTACCTTTGCATACCTGTGCAGAAGTTCGTGTTGTATCGTTCTGAGGTGTAAAAGAGCATTTTCCTCTTCTTGAAATTTAAATAGTTCCACTGTGGTGCTAGAGTGTGGGTGATTTACTACAAATAAATAGACTGTATCATCTGGAAGACAAAAAGCAGATAAAAAGCGCCACAGTTAAAAAAAAAAACAAAAAAAACTATTAAAGAACTGCTACACTCATCTGAAGAGCTCCACGTAGAGAAAAACACGTATCAGGAGTTACAATGAAGCAAAATGTAAAGAAATGTTAATACTTGAATAATTACAATGATGGCAAAACGCTGCATAAAAGCTACATGTGAAAATTATTACAGCATTGACAAGTACAATTGCCATAAAGCATTGTTACTAAAGTATACATGCGACTACTAAACCAAGGACTTGATGCAGCTATGATGGTGCACATTAACTGAAAATACACATTTCTACAAGATGCACAATTCGATGGGAGACCAGAAAGGGAGAGGCGCTATTAAAAGCAAGAGACACATTTGACATTGATTTCTAAGGCTGGTTTGATAACAGTGCCACCATTATGTGTGTTAAATCGCAATGTAGTTATCAGTGGCGGCTGGTGACATTTGAAAGTGGTAAGGCGTAAACGTTGGGCATGACTTTTTTTATAGCGAGCAATGAGAACAAGTTCAATGGACAAACCTGGGGTCCAGGGTGAGTCCCTCTCCCGAGAAAGAAATGAAAAAAAGATTGACAAATGGTGCATTTTAAAGCAAATGAATGTAGTGATAAAGCAAGGCTTATTAAGCAGTGAGAATGTGTAGTCTTGAAATATTAAAACTGCCCCATATCTTCCTGCATTAATATGTTCAACAGTTACTCTAATGTGTAAATTGTACAGCATGACAACTTTAGCCCTTTAAACAGGGGCGTAACACAGGCCCCTGAAGCCCCCGCGGTGCGGGGCCCCGAGCTGAAGGGGGGCCCCCTCAGCACAGTACTCAGGCCTGAGAGCTCCGGATTAAATCCGGAGCGGGGCCCCTCCATGTACCTTGCAGGGGGGGCCCCTCAACTTTTGTTACGCCACTGCCTTTAAAATGTATGCTTGCCCAGTGTCTTGCACTGCATGCAGCATTAACTTTGGACAAATATGCTCTAACCAGACTTCGAGAAGCACCCACAGATGCTGGCTGTAACAAGTCATGTAGAAATACATGCAGACAGGTCTTTAAGTGAGATGAACAAAGTGGGGGGGGGGTCTCTATAAAGGAACATGCCAAATACATTTCTGTGATTCCCATAGTGTGCCACCTGACAGGTATTTTGGTTTCTCTCTGAGATGTAATTTTCTCCAAATAAATGACAACAACTGACATACACCTAAAGCCTGTCAGTATGATTGGCTTTGTCACTGGGAGTTAGCTGTTTAAGATAAATGAGTAACAGCAATGATTTCTTATAAATAATTAACATTGGAAATGTTTAAATTCTGAAACAGTGAGTCTGTGAATTAAATAGCATTGAGGTTTGTTGAAGAAGTTTTGACCTTCAACTATGTGTTCTTCATGTTAGATATGTATCCTCTTTTTCTTTGCATATCTCGTTCATCTGCACATCTTCAACCCCATCTCTTTCCTTTTCAGCATCCTCTTTTCACTCTTCCCCTAATGCACTCCGCGTATCTGTCACTTCACCACCCCCAACATACACTGTGCTCCCTCAAATGTAAGCACTTTAATTTCTCTTACTTTTGTCTTGCAAAGATTTTGACATCTGTGTTACCCCTTTACACACATATCCACAGAATTTCAGTTGCAAATGGAATACACAAACATTGTTCTGTGTGCTCTGCAGAGAGGCCAACCCACTGACAGGCACTTTGTTTGACTTCAGCCTTAGCGCCTGTGTGCTCAATCAAAGCCCCTCATAAACACCTGACATGACTCAAGCCTCAAAGTATGCACAGAAGCAAATACATATAAACAACATTTTAAAATCGCAATCTCTTGGGGAATGCAAGATTAAGGAAAGCATGTGAAATAAGAGAGAAACTAAATCGCTGAAATGCATTCCCTTGACGTTTTTAACACTCATTGTTTGCAAGTCAGTCCATGTTTTTGGCATCAGGGTTAACTTAGGGGCATGAAGACAGGGTCAGTTTTAATGTCGTACATCAGAGATCTGGCCGCTGTAAGCACATGTTCCACAGTAAGCACACATCTCTCGCTTTGGGCTTGACTCGGATATTTGGATCCATTTCGCAAGGGAACGAGAGTGAACCCTGCTCCTTATTCGGATCAATTTCGCAGAGGAGCAAATGCCGCAGCTCCACTTCTAAAGGAGCGAGCAATGTGCAGCGAGGGCGTGGGGTGTCACAGTGGGGGAGGTTAGCGTGATGAGGGGTCTCAGCACAATATAAATTACACAGCATTAGCTTGCAAACACTTACCATTACCGAGAACAAGGCACTGGATCAGACGTGCTTGCATCCACTCTCACGTATGAGGAAAGGTGGGATCTACGTCTTTGAATGACGAACGTCTGAAATAACGGAGGAATGAAGTCTCCTGCGCCCGAAACCGTGATGCTGATTGCGTCACTGGCTTACAGAGTGCATACAACCAGAAACCAAAATGGCAAAGAAGGGCTTTAAAAACAGAAAGCCCTGCGTCATGCATCACCGTTATGTAAGTTGATTTACTGCCCGGCTTCGGTCTCCTGCTTCAGAGCGAGCCTGAAAGAGGCAGCCTGAAAGAGGCAGCCCAGCCTAGACTTGAATACATCAATATATTTAGAGATACAATCGTATCTCTAAATAAATGGATCTATTTAATATGCTTTTATTTGAATGTGTAGGAATTTCAGAGGGGCGCAGCCCCTAAACCCTAATGGAGAAACCGCCCCTGGTAGTTATACAACATAAAAGTAGTCTGTAAAATTCTCTGAACAGTTCCCCAGGAAATTTGTCTAAAAGTCACCCTGAACACAACCAATGTTATCATTCACATCTATGTGACACGTTACCAATACCTACAACCAAATATTACATTGGTGATAATCAAATAACATGCATACCAATTCTTATACTTTGTACCATTAACTAATTAAGTAAACCACTGGGATCACCTAATGACCATAACGCTTTCACCTTGGCATCCAAGTGATTATCAACAATTAAATTCAAATTACACACCGAAAGAGTGAGAGCAAGTTGTTACAAATGGGGTCTCGAGTTGGCAGAGGTATGCACCCTGTCCAAGTAGGGACCACCACTCTAGTCAGGGTAAGCAAGATACACACTAAAAGATAACTTGTGCTCACCTTCTGGTAGCTTCACAGAGAGCAGTCAGGCTTCTCTAAAGAAGACATGTGTAAAGAATTTGTGCAAGACACACAGTAACACAATGAAAATACCACAAAAAGACTTTGCACAGGTTTAGAAAAGTAGATTATGATTTTACAAATAATTCAAGACCAAAACGACAAAACTCCAATATGAAGAAGTTGAGTTATGAATTTTTAAAGAATAAAAAGGGTTCTAGCACTTAGAAGCGATAAGCGCCAATGGGGGTTAACTGGTTGCGCTGGACTGGGGCAAAGTCAACAGCGCAAGCCAAACGCTATGAAGCGCAGGCCGGGGACAAGAGCCACCCAAGCCTGGCGTACATTGTACCTTGATTCTGGTCGCAAGCAGCGAGATGGAGGGTGCAGATGCGCGATGTGTCAATGTCGGGCCTGCAGTCAAGGTGAGGCATCGACTTTCTTCACACAGTGATGGGGCTGTGTCGGGTCCTTTGAGCAAAGCGCTGGTTCCAAGTGTGGTGTTTCCAAAGCAGATGCGCCGGGTTTATCCATGCTGGAAGGGCGATGTGTCCATCTTCTGGACGCAGTGCTGGCAATTTGTTTGTTCCAATTCGGTAGTTCCAGACCCAATGTGGCGGTTACAAGTGAGATGCAATGGGTTCTGCTCCCTCAACAGCGTTGATGCACCAGCGCAGCTACACGCAGACAGTAGATGCACCAATTTCTCTGGTGCAAGTATCAGGGTCCACTTCCACTGAACCAGGCACAGGAGCAGGTCTAGAGACTTTGATATCCCAGAGTCTGAAGCAACAGGACACAAGCCAACAAGCCCTTGGGTATAACTTCAGTTGAAAGGCAGAGCCCAGCTCTCCTCAGCAAGGTCAGAGAGCAGCAGGGCAGCACAGCAGAAAAGCGAGCCTTCCAAGTCAGCAGTCCAGCAAGTCGCAGCACAGCAGTTCTTCTGACAGAGTCCAGTTGTAGGTCCAGAAGTGTCTTATTTGATGGAGTCAGAGACCCAGTACTTGTACTCAAATGTGCCTCTGAAGTGTAAAATACAAAATAGAGGGGCATACTCTATTTCAATAAATTACTAATTTTCTTTCAATCGATATCTCTGGTTTGTCAAGGGAAAAGAGGAGAGAAAGGGAGATAAATGGTAGCCCAGATTTAATATTAATCAATTCCTATTTTCCACCGAATAAAAGGATGGCTAAGCAGCTTAAGTATTAGGCAATTTTGAGTGGAAAAGGTGAGTTTAAGGTTCCCAAAGATACCAATCCTGTTGTCGGGTGACTTAAATGCAAAAATTCCCCATAATCCAGCGAAAGATGAGTTCCAAAGTGAGAAAGAAGCTGTCTTGGGTATTCCAGGTCAGCTCTTCGGGTGTCATCGGGGAGAGGGAGACAATTGGGTACGTTGCTTGAAGTTTGAATCTGACAATTGTTAATGGGAGATGTGCAGGGGCTCAGCCTGCTCAACATACTTTTGACAATGGTAGGGTGTCTACATTGATAGATTATGTAATTATTTATACTAAAAGTTTTTGTATAGTTATGGGTTTAGAGGTAGGTGACCTAGTAGGTAGTGATCATAGGCCCCTAATTCTAACATTGCGCAGGGATGCAGAGTTAAGAGATCTTTGGCAAAATAGTGCACCAATTCATTGAATGAATGAGCATAGATTGGTATGGCCTGGTAAACAAACTCTATACTCAAAATAGGTTGGAGGGTCTATTGAAAGATCAGCCAACCCTGTCATCTCAGCTTATTGCACAAGAGTATGAGAATTTAATAACTTTGATAGGCAATATGGCATCAATAGAATTAAAGAGGGGTGGGGGCAGGAAGATTGTATCTGGTTCTGCCAAAGTACAGGCCAAGGCTGTATTAAATAAGAATGTAAGGGAGGTCCTTAAGAGAGGTGGGGATAATTGGGTGACATATATCGGAACTGTATAAATTTAAAGAGGCGACTGGGGGTGGATTGGGGAGTAGATGGGTTGAGCCTCTAACATGGGGGCTCTGGGCCCTGATGGTATTTCCTCTGATATAATGAAACTTAACACAAGCCTGTTGGCTCAATTTCTGGTTCCAGTATTTGGTGCAATAATCAGTGGGCAGGAGATACCAAATACCTGGAAAGGTAGTATCAGGGTTCCATTGTATAAAAAGGGGAAGCAGGACCTTCTATCAACCTATCGGTTGATTACATTACTGGATATTCCCAGTAAGGTCTAAGCGAAACATCTCATAGGGTTATTAGAAGAGTGGGTTAATGATGCTAATATTCTCCCCAAGGTTCAAATGGGTTTCCGTAAGAACTATTCAACAACGGATGGTTGTGTAATATTAAATCCATTAGCTGAAAAGTATGCCCTTAAGAAGAAACAGCCATAGGGGGGCGTGGCTAGCAGCCAGGCATGGCGGACGTCTTCTAGACGAGCTCCGGACCTGGGCCGCTAAATCCTGATGTAGACTGCAGGACGGGGGGCTGTAAGTGAGCGGGCGGCTGGCCGGGTGTGATACGAAGACTCGGAGCTGCGTGGATGTCGAGGAACGCAGATACGGGCGGAGGTGTCGACCCCGGTGTCTGACTGCGCAGACGGTAGCAGAGAGACGCTTGGGGCCCGGTGCGGGCAGGCCTGGACACCTCCGGTAAGCGGAATTGCTGCCTGCTCCCCTGCGGTCCGGAGTTGTGCGCGACGAGCGCTGGGGCAGGACTGTGTTCACGGAGGAGGTGGCGCCGCGAGATCCGCATGCGACGCCATTGTGGAGCGGGAGTGCCTGCGACTGGGGGAAGACAGATCAATTGAGCCCGGGGATGAGTTGCGGCCTATCCCCCTCCTGGGTCTGCGCGTCGGAGGTGGTGGAGCTGGGCGACGGCGACCGACCCTCAACAGTGCCTGAAGCAGGGGACAGTGACGTGCAATAGTGAATCCGTCTGCACGAAGGAGGTGGGGGCGGTGGATGGGGGACACGCGGCAGTTGCGGCACACCTTGGGACGACCGGCAGCCGGGTGGGCCCCGCTGGTCGCCGGCTTCCTTTCCTTCCTGATTGTCTTTGGTTTCGCTGTGGAGCCCTCACATGGGCAATGAGGAGTGGGGCTTGGCACACCTCGCGCTGCGGATGTGCAAGTTATAGGCCCCCCCCAAGCTGAAGGTGTGGATTGCCTGCGGTCCCCTGCCCCCCCCCCTGCAGTTGTACCGCCCTGCCACAACTAGACCCTGACCCGGAGGTACAGTGGTGGTGCCACGAGATGTGCAGAGGCCGACATTAGACTGTGCTGTAGCGAACAGCGACTGGGCTGCTGTGTGGCGCTACTGGAAGTGGACGGAGGTGTCTGCTGGACCACACGACTTGCGAACTGTTCCTGAAGTGTCCGGCAATTGTTATTGCTGCCAGTTGTATTGACTATCTCTCTCCTGTCTAACATGATGGGGCATAACAGAGCAAAGCAACAAGATCTGGGAGGCCCAGACTCTGTCCCGGACACCGCGGAGAATGTGGATGCCTCGCTCACGTCTGGGTGTGTCCCGTCTACTGTTGTACCTGCACCTGTGGACAAGTTAGATCTGATCTTACAGGAGGTGAGGGACTCCAGGAGGGCGATCGAGATGCAAATTGGGACCCTGACCACTGGCCTTACTTTGCTACGGGCGGACCACACGAAACTTGCGGACAAGGTGAAGGATAACGCTACGTCGCTGGAAGGCTTAGCACCGCGCCAGGCACAGAGTGAGACCCATATTAAACAACTGCAGGACCAGGTTGTTACCCTGCTAGACCGTGTGGAGGATGCGGAAGGCAGAGCTAGACGGAGCAACATTCGAGTCATTGGCTTGCCAGAAAGGAGCGAAGGGAATGATGCAACACGCTATATGGAACAATGGTTCAAAGACCACGTCACGACGGAGGGACTTACCACGCAATACTGTATTGAACGAGCGCACAGAATACCCACTGGGCGACCAAAACCGGGGGCTCCCCCACGACCTCTTATAGTAAAATTGTTAAACTTTCGCGACAGAGACACTCTACTGCAAAAGGCTCGCGAACTGCCTCAGATACAATTTGTGAATGCCAGGATATCACTGTATCCTGACTACACGGTTCTGTGCAAAGACAGCGCTCTTCCTTCATAGCGGTTAAGAAAAGACTTAGAGCTTTAAACCTGAAATATGCGCTTCTTTTTCCGGCCCAACTAAAAATTTTGCACGACCAAAAGGCTTACTTTTTGGAGAGTCCCGGAGACGTGGACGATTGGCTGGAGGTGATGGAATTGACCAATGCTGCAACATCTGCCTCTCACTCCACTGCAAAGACTCGGAACAGTCCTGTTGTACCCACTGGTCGCGGCAGCAGACGATCGCGCAGGACCCCTGCGCGGACATATCTCACTTCGCAACAGATACAGAGGAACAAATCGCAGGCGATTGTCGCAGCAGCCACCTTTACACATGCCGCGAGAGCTGAGGCCGAGACCTCCTCCTCCAAAGAAGAAACGCACGACACGGACTCGGATGGCAGTGTGGCCCTTTTTCCTTCTGCAACCCCACAGTTAATTAATGATCTATACGGCTAAAGTAGCCGCTGCTCGCATTGTGCCTCCGACTGCAGGATGACTCTGTAACGGGTGATGGAAATATGTGTATGATTATTTGAGTAATAACATGTTTGTATGGCCCAGGTTCCGTGGTAGCTTACATGTACTGTTGTAGCGAAGGTCGCACCTCATGGGGAGTGCTAGCGATGTCCCCCACATGGCGAATGCGCTTTACGTAACCATTATGTTTTTTCTTGTTCAGTGGGGTTATATGGTCCGGTATTGTTTTTTGACCAGACCGAGTATTGGGGTTTTTGGGGGGAGGGTTGGTCCCAGGATAGCTATAGTTCTAGATAGGCTACGCAGCTTGAGCACTACGCTAGCTTTAAGCGAGTACTACCTACACCACGATGCATACGCTGGGTAAATATATCATACTGACATGGAATATTCGGGGCATGGGTTCGGTGCAAAAACGCCATAGAGTGCATGCGCAACGCCGCAAGGCGCAGATCGTATATCTACAAGAGTCGCATATGGTGGACAGTGAGATGGTGAAACTCCGCAAGAAATGGAGAGGGCAAATTTTTTCTACTACGTACTCCAGCTATGCGAGGGGTACTACAATTTGGGTGAGGCATGGAGTGCCATTCTTAGCTTTGGAACAGAGGATAGACAAACAAGGGCGGTACATATTTGTGAGAGGAACGCTAGATGGTCAACCTGTGGTGCTTGGCAATGTATATGCCCCGAATTTTGATCAAGATAAATATTGGGATATGTTAAATATTGCATTGCCTGGGTGGGAATCGCATGCATGGATTGTAGGAGGTGATTGTAATGCAGTAATGGATGTCTCTCTGGACAGGTCGCACCCGCCCCTGCATGGAGCGGGAGTTTTTAAACAGACTGAGGCGCTGGGCAGATGGGTGGGAACTGTGTGATGTCTGGAGGATGCGACACCCAACACACAGGGAATATTCCTTCTATTCCCCGTCCACGTACTCCACACGAGGATAGATAGAATATATTGTTCCAACAGGATTGCTATGCAGGTGCCCCAAGCTACATATTTACCAAAGACGTTCTCGGATCATAACCCGTTGGAGATTGTTCTCACCTGGGGTAGGGTACCCACTCCGGTTCCCACGTGGCGTATGTGGTCAGCAGATATTGGAAGACTCTGTCTTCCGCACTGATCTGCTAGATACCATTGAGAATTATTTTGCAGAAAATAGTAACACAGCGTCGACTAGACTGATTAAATGGGACGCTTTCAAGGTCGTGGTTCGGGGGAGAGCAATTAGCACGACTGGGGTAGCCAGGCAGGAACTTCACAAGTCCCTACTGGAGGTGGAACATGCTATGGGTAGGTTGGAACAAGACGCAGTGACTGATGAAACCAAACAGGCACCACTTCAGGAGGCTAGAATTAAACACGCAGAGCTATTAGAGTCTCTGTGTGTCATTGATTATCAGACATATTCGCGGCGAACTCACACCGAAGCGGATAAGTCTGGAACTCTGCTTGCCAGGTTGATCCGAGATACCCCTCCAGCGGTGGTTATAAATGAAATACATACCTTAGAAGGGGTTAGCGCCATGACTCAAGGGGATATCAATGCCGCCTTCCGTCAATACTATGCCACCCTATATAGTTAATCGGATAACAACGCGATGACCCACTCGGAGACTTTCTTGTCCAACCTCACATACCCGCAACTCACGGCGGCAGCCCTGAAAGGATTGACGGGGCCCATCACCCAATCTGAGATTAGGGTTGCTATGAAGGGACTCCCGCGTAACAAAACCCCAGGGCTGGACGGTCTTCCAACTGAATTTTATGCTACGTATGCAGATTCACTAGTGCCCCAATTGGAAATACTGTATAACACAGCACTGGAAAGGGGCTCTCTACCACTCACCACAGCGCAAGCATTGGTAAGATCACTCCCAAAAGCAGGTAGGGATTCCACAGATATGGCCAGCTATCGTCCGTTGTCCTTATTAACCACGGAGTATAAAATACTGAGTAAGATGTTGGCCAATAGAATACTGCCCTATCTGTCCCAGCTCATCCATGTAGACCAAACCGGCTTTTTACCTGCACGCAGCACATCACTGAACACTAGAAAGCTCCACTATCTCATGACTGAAGCGCCGAAACGGTACCCTCATGCGGGTTGCATTTCCCTGGATCTGCGGCAAGCATTTGACTCCATTAGATGGGACTATATGTTTCAGGCGCTGGGGAAATTTGGGATTCCGGAAGGCTATATTTCCTGGTTGCGCCTCTTGTATGATGCCCCCACAGCGCGTGCCCGTACAGGTAACCCCATCTCAGCGGAGTACTCTATACACAGGGGGACTAGACAGGGCTGCCCTCTATCGCCTCTTGTCTTTATACTGGCATTAGAACCACTGGCCATAAGGATGCGCCAAGATCTCCTTGACAGGGGTATACCGCTAGGGAATACGACGCATCTGTTCTCTGCCTATGCAGACGATATTATTCTATACTTGCGCGATCTCCGTCTACCCTTGGATCCGATCTACGAGGTATTTCGCCATTTCGAAATTATTTCAGGCTTGGCCATTAATGTTGCAAAATCACACGCTTTTTTCTTCATAGACCATGCAGAAACCACGGACGTGGAATTTGGAGATACCAGGCTCCAGGTGGCGCCGCACACATTTAAATACCTAGGTATTCAGGTCTACCGGACCCATACTGATATGCTGGACGGTAACCTACAACGTGCGCTTAGAGCCTTGCGGTCCAGCATCACTTTCTGGACCTCATTGCCACTGTCTGTCATGGGTAGTGCAAACAAAAACAAGGGACACCCTACTCACTAGGAACCAGGGTAAATTATGTGTGACAGAAACAGAGGTTCCTGTGGAAAAGTACTTGTTAGTATTAATAATATTATGCACAATCGCAATGATTATGGGTTATGTGGATGTCGGAAAGAAAGGAGACCCAGAACACTTCCGTTTGTGTTTGTAATGAATTTTTGTTTTTATAAAGAATATACAAATATATACATAAAGAAAACAATTTCAAGTAGTGCTTCGTGTCCCCAGTGTGAATGGAACCAAAAACAAAAACTAGTGATTTTGTGACACATAAAAAAATTAAACTCGGTTTCCATCATTTTGAAAGGCGACCATCTGTTATTTTATATTAGTCACAGCCATGTATACAATAATCATAGCTGTTCACAATGGTTCGCTTAACACAGTTGTCGACGACGTTTCGACCCTACAAGGGATATGGGGTCTCTTCAGGACCTACGGATATAGGGACATCTGAAATAATCGGTTTGCGCAGCCACGTGAAAAGTGTGAAACACCAGTCAAGTGAAAGAAGAGAAATAAAAGAATACTCACACTGGACCCAGCCGGGTACCCAGTGTGAGAAAACGAGGTGAAGGGCTGGCAACCACGGATAAGCACAGCAGGGCAATTGCTATTGTGTAAAAGCAGGACTTCCCTGTAAATTAATTGTAAAATTTCTCTCGTCTGAATGAATCAGCAGAATGTGGAAAGCATGCCTTGCGCTATGCTGAATCCACACAGGGCGCCTGCTCTGGTGCGATGACAGGGTGCTTGTGATTGCAGCGGGATTAAATACTCAGTGGGCCTGTTTGAACCGGCCATCACGGCAGGCATCACTAGTGATTGCTGCCAGCAGATGTGGTTCGATGATAAGTGCTCCGATAGAAAGAGATAAAAGACCGGTGGTTGAAAGGTAGAAAGAAAGAGAAGAAATAGTTGAAAGAGAAAAAGAGTGAATCATCTTTTTGGCGAGTTGCGCAAAGTGCTTGTAAATTACCCAAAGGCACACAATTTCATTATAAAAAAGAATCTAGCAAAATAAGAACAACCGGGTCGTGTCTTTGGTGTTTGTATATAGGAAAACACTTAAAACGGTGCATAATAACACTGGTACAGTACAAAAATACATTGAGATAAATTACGAAATAATACCTGATATAGATCCTAAAGCAAATTAGAACATTCATAATTACAATTACATACATTGGGGAAAGGACGATAGTAAGGCATTAATTCAGATTTGGGAAACAATACATTGCTCAATCAAGGAACTAATAGCGATAATGCACTTGTTGACATTACATTCCAAAAGTAATTGTTCATGGTATTGCGACAGTCAACGTGTTAATAAAACAGGGAACATTAGTGACTAATCGCTATGAATGTCTATAAATCTCCCCCATTACCTGTGTACTTCTAGTAAAAGGGGCATAGTGTAGCCGGAAAGACAATCTCATGTGACATATGTGCAGAATACAAACACCTAAACAGATTCATGATAATTGAACATGAAGGTTACTCATTAGCATAGTTTGAGGTGATTGTTGAATGTGATTTAACTCAATGGATGCTAGTATTAGAACAGAGAGACAGCCTTATTGGAGGAAACACAGTATTTAAATTGATGGGAAGATCAGATCAGCATTGAGATAGTGTTGTAACAAATCCACGCCATTCCTCCACGGAATTTAAACCATGGACTATGGAATTCGTCCTCTCAATCCAACGGCACTCAAGCCGTTGTAGAATTTGGGTGAGGTCTCCGCCTCTGGCCGGTATGTTGGCTTTATCAACGACCTGCCATTTAATGTCATCTGCCGTGTGGTTATAATCAGAGAAGTGTGCCACTAGAGGTGCATTCAGCACTGACCGTCGTATACGGCTTCTGTGTTGTCCAATTCGGGCCTTGATTGGCTGTTGTGTCTGCCCAATATATGGCAATCCACAAGGACACCATATACAGTAGACCACATTTCTTGTGTTACAGTTCGAGAAGAATTTTAAGGTATGTTTCACGCCAGTGTATTCAAATGTTTTGGTATTAGATGTGAATGGGCACACAACACAGTCTCCACACCTGAAGTGGCCTAACACCTCTGGTAGATTCCAGGTGGATTGTAAGGTATTGGTTATGCGTAAACTTCCCTCTGTGGAAGAACGAATGAGATGATCCTTAATGTTTTTGCCCCTTTTAAAAGCAAACATTGGTGTTTCAAATGAGGGGTCAATGCGTCTTATGTGCCAATTTTTCAAAATCAAGTTACAGATTTTATTGGAATGTATCCCAAATGTGGTTACGCAAATGAGTTTATTGACACAAGTTTTTTCTTTAGTCTTGAGTAATTCCTCTCTGGGACTAAACCAGGCTCTTTTCAATGATCTTCTTACTATTCTGTTAGGATATCCTCTTGCCACTAGTTTGGATTTCAAAATTTCTGCTTCTGCCATGTAATCTCTTTTATGCGTGCAGTTTCTGCGGAGATGCAGGAACTGACCAAAGGGTAATCCATCTCTCAGGGCCCTAGGATGTTGGCTTTTATATGAGAGGAGGGTGTTCCTCTCAGTAGGTTTTCTGTGAAGGGACGTGTATAGCGACCCATTCTCATATTGTATATTGAGATCCAGGAAGGCAATAGATGACTTATGGATGGTAGAAGTGAATGTTAAGTGTGTCTGAATGGTATTTAAGTATTCCACAAAATCATTGAATTCTGTCTGAGTCCCTGACCAAATTAAAAAGATATCATCTATATATCTTTTCCAACACTTAATGTTGGAATGATATATATTATTGGCATTCAGGACAAACTTATGTTCTACGTTATCCATGTAAATATTAGCCAAATTTGGAGCAAAAATGGCCCCCATGCTAGTCCCAGAACACTGTTGGTAGTAGACACCATTGGTTATAAAGTAGTTAGATTTCAAAGCAATACGTAGTAAACTAATGATAAAGGACGTGGGTACTTGCAAAGGTCTGGGTCTTGTTTCTAGTAAATCTTCTATTACTTTAATACTCTCATCTTGGGGAATATTGGTGAAAAGTGAGGAAATATCTAGTGTGGCCAGCCAGTCAGATTCAGTATTATATGGCATACCATCCACTAGATTGATCATGTACATGGTGTCCCTAACATAGGTCTCTTGTAAGGGTACAAACTCTTTAATAAAAAAGTCTATGTATTTTCCAATGGGTTCTAGCACAGAGCCACATCCAGATAGGATGGGGCGTCCCGGAGGGTTGGTTGTACTTTTGTGAATTTTGGGTAGTGTGTATAACACTGGGGTTCTGGGGTTTTTTCCATTAAGAAATTCAAATTCTTTCTTGCTAATATAGCCTTCGTCCTTTCCTTCAGTGGTGATTCTAAGGATTTGAGTGCTAATATCTGCTAGTGGGTTAGTATTTAGTTTTCTATAATGTCTCACTTCACTAATTTGTTTAAGAATTTCCATGTCATAGTCTTTCCTGTCCTGAACCACTATTCCACCACCCTTATCTGCAGGTTTTAAAATGATAGTTGTCATTTTTCAGTGCTTGCAGTGCCTGTCTCTCTAGTCTCGTGATGTTATAAGGTATGAAACACTTGGTGGTTTTTAGGTTGTCAAGTTCTATTAGGATAATTTTTTCAAAAGTTAGGAGCTCAGGAGGCATCATAGCATTAGTTGGGTAAAACGTAGATGGCAGTCTGAGCCCTGTCACTGAGTCTGTTGTCATAAGTTCTTTGTCTTTGAAAAATAATTTTAACCGTATTTTACGGAAAAATTGGAATAATTCCGATTTGAGGTCGAAATTTTTTTTTTGTAGGTTCTGTAATAACAAAAGACAAACCCTTGCTTAATAAGGATATTTCATTGGATGAAAGGGTATGCTGAGACAAATTAAAGATGGGAATGACAGTGGGTGTGTCTGCTATACATCCTAGTATGGTTGGGGGCCCCACTGGTAGTGCTTCCTTCTCGTTTGACGCTCTCCTGCGTATTGATGCCATGTTTTCCCCTTGGCTTTCCCGCCCCGCTCTAAAAAAGGCTGTCCTGAATGGCTGTCTGAGCGGCTGGTACCTGGCTGGGGATCTGAGTCGTCTGAACCCCCTGATGATTCAGAAAATGTGATAGGCTGGTTTCTCCTGAATCTTCCCCAGGTATTTTGTCTGTTCTGAGACCCTATAGTAGTGTAATAAACTTCCCTTAAATAGGGGTAGGCTCTCTCTTTAGTAAAATTCTTAATGTCCTTTGTTACCTTATCTGCCTTTTTTTTAAGTTCAAAAGTGTTGAATTCGTCTATTGTTTTGTTGAGTTTGTCCAGAAGTATTTTAGCTTCTGCTACTCCGTCGCTACCTAATAGTTCTTTCTCCAATTCTTCAATCTCCTTCAATTCTGCTTTCGCATGTTCTAATGCTGTCTCCACCCCTAGCACCATCCAGTGACGTGAGCAGGTGGTGGAAATATGGCTAAAGTTACCTTTGAATTTGGGATCCTCACGAAAAATACCTGGGACGTTCCTCACCTGAAGTCCTTGGGGAATTATTCCTGCCTTTAAGTACTCTGGGAGCATGCGGGCATGCAGCTCAGTTCTTACGTGTTTTTTCTTAGCTTTTTCTATCTTTTCAAGTAACTGTTGTCTGGGGGTACTAGTACTGATAGGTTGGGTAGAAAAAAGCGATGGTCCACTAGTAATTTTGGCAATATATTCCTCCGTGTACAGGGGCGCCTCTCTATCCGACATCGTAACCCAAGGAAGGAATAAACCCTATGAATCCATAGGGTGAATGGGAAATCCTTTTGGAAGATATCTCCCTTGCGGTGCAGCCACCGCTCTAAGTATTGCAAACAAAAACAAGGGACACCCTACTCACTAGGAACCAGGGTAAATTATGTGTGACAGAAACAGAGGTTCCTGTGGAAAAGTACTTGTTAGTATTAATAATATTATGCACAATCGCAATGATTATGGGTTATGTGGATGTCGGAAAGAAAGGAGACCCAGAACACTTCCGTTTGTGTTTGTAATGAATTTTTGTTTTTATAAAGAATATACAAATATATACATAAAGAAAACAATTTCAAGTAGTGCTTCGTGTCCCCAGTGTGAATGGAACCAAAAACAAAAACTAGTGATTTTGTGACACATAAAAAAATTAAACTCGGTTTCCATCATTTTGAAAGGCGACCATCTGTTATTTTATATTAGTCACAGCCATGTATACAATAATCATAGCTGTTCACAATGGTTCGCTTAACACAGTTGTCGACGACGTTTCGACCCTACAAGGGATATGGGGTCTCTTCAGGACCTACGGATATAGGGACATCTGAAATAATCGGTTTGCGCAGCCACGTGAAAAGTGTGAAACACCAGTCAAGTGAAAGAAGAGAAATAAAAGAATACTCACACTGGACCCAGCCGGGTACCCAGTGTGAGAAAACGGGGTGAAGGGCTGGCAACCACGGATAAGCACAGCAGGGCAATTGCTATTGTGTAAAAGCAGGACTTCCCTGTAAATTAATTGTAAAATTTCTCTCGTCTGAATGAATCAGCAGAATGTGGAAAGCATGCCTTGCGCTATGCTGAATCCACACAGGGCGCCTGCTCTGGTGCGATGACAGGGTGCTTGTGATTGCAGCGGGATTAAATACTCAGTGGGCCTGTTTGAACCGGCCATCACGGCAGGCATCACTAGTGATTGCTGCCAGCAGATGTGGTTCGATGATAAGTGCTCCGAAAGAAAGAGATAAAAGACCGGTGGTTGAAAGGTAGAAAGAAAGAGAAGAAATAGTTGAAAGAGAAAAAGAGTGAATCATCTTTTTGGCGTGTTGCGCAAAGTGCTTGTAAATTACCCAAAGGCACACAATTTCATTATAAAAAAGAATCTAGCAAAATAAGAACAACCGGGTCGTGTCTTTGGTGTTTGTATATAGGAAAACACTTAAAACGGTGCATAATAACACTGGTACAGTACAAAAATACATTGAGATAAATTACGAAATAATACCTGATATAGATCCTAAAGCAAATTAGAACATTCATAATTACAATTACATACATTGGGGAAAGGACGATAGTAAGGCATTAATTCAGATTTGGGAAACAATACATTGCTCAATCAAGGAACTAATAGCGATAATGCACTTGTTGACATTACATTCCAAAAGTAATTGTTCATGGTATTGCGACAGTCAACGTGTTAATAAAACAGGGAACATTAGTGACTAATCGCTATGAATGTCTAAAAATCTCCCCCATTACCTGTGTACTTCTAGTAAAAGGGGCATAGTGTAGCCGGAAAGACAATCTCATGTGACATATGTGCAGAATACAAACACCTAAACAGATTCATGATAATTGAACATGAAGGTTACTCATTAGCATAGTTTGAGGTGATTGTTGAATGTGATTTAACTCAATGGATGCTAGTATTAGAACAGAGAGACAGCCTTATTGGAGGAAACACAGTATTTAAATTGATGGGAAGATCAGATCAGCATTGAGATAGTGTTGTAACAAATCCACGCCATTCCTCCACGGAATTTAAACCATGGACTATGGAATTCGTACTCTCAATCCAACGGCACTCAAGCCGTTGTAGAATTTGGGTGAGGTCTCCGCCTCTGGCCGGTATGTTGGCTTTATCAACGACCTGCCATTTAATGTCATCTGCCGTGTGGTTATAATCAGAGAAGTGTGCCACTAGAGGTGCATTCAGCACTGACCGTCGTATACGGCTTCTGTGTTGTCCAATTCGGGCCTTGATTGGCTGTTGTGTCTGCCCAATATATGGCAATCCATACGACGGTCAGTGCTGAATGCACCTCTAGTGGCACACTTCTCTGATTATAACCACACGGCAGATGACATTAAATGTAATTGTAATTATGAATGTTCTAATTTGCTTTAGGATCTATATCCGGTATTATTTCGTAATTTATCTCAATGTATTTTTGTACTGTACCAGTGTTATTATGCACCGTTTTAAGTGTTTTCCTATATACAAACACCAAAGACACGACCCGGTTGTTCTTATTTTGCTAGATTCTTTTTTTATAATGAAATTGTGTGCCTTTGGGTAATTTACAAGCACTTTGCGCAACACGCCAAAAAGATGATTCACTCTTTTTCTCTTTCAACTATTTCCTCTTTCTTTCTACCTTTCAACCACCGGTCTTTTATCTCTTTCTATCGGAGCACTTATCATCGAACCACATCTGCTGGCAGCAATCACTAGTGATGCCTGCCGTGATGGCCGGTTCAAACAGGCCCACTGAGTATTTAATCCCGCTGCAATCACAAGCACCCTGTCATCGCACCAGAGCAGGCGCCCTGTGTGGATTCAGCATAGCGCAAGGCATGCTTTCCACATTCTGCTGATTCATTCAGACGAGAGAAATTTTACAATTAATTTACAGGGAAGTCCTGCTTTTACACAATAGCAATTGCCCTGCTGTGCTTATCCGTGGTTGCCAGCCCTTCACCCCGTTTTCTCACACTGGGTACCCGGCTGGGTCCAGTGTGAGTATTCTTTTATTTCTCTTCTTTCACTTGACTGGTGTTTCACACTTTTCACGTGGCTGCGCAAACCGATTATTTCAGATGTCCCTATATCCGTAGGTCCTGAAGAGATCCTATATCCTTTGTAGGGTCGAAACGTCGTCGACAACTGTGTTAAGCGAACCATTGTGAACAGCTATGATTATTGTATACATGGCTGTGACTAATATAAAATAACAGATGGTCGCCTTTCAAAATGATGGAAACCGAGTTTAATTTTTTTATGTGTCACAAAATCACTAGTTTTTGTTTTTGGTTCCATTCACACTGGGGACACGAAGCACTACTTGAAATTGTTTTCTTTATGTATATATTTGTATATTCTTTATAAAAACAAAAATTCATTACAAACACAAACGGAAGTGTTCTGGGTCTCCTTTCTTTCCGACATCCACATAACCCATAATCATTGCGATTGTGCATAATATTATTAATACTAACAAGTACTTTTCCACAGGAACCTCTGTTTCTGTCTGTCATGGGTAGGGCGGCTTTGGCAAAAATGGTGGTCCTACCGAGACTGCTATACTATTTTACTAACTTACCATTGATGGTGCCACATTCTACGTTTGGATTGATGAACACTTTGCTTATTGATCTTATCTGGGGCACTGGCAGAAGACGTATTAGTCTGAAGAAGTTGCAATTGGATACAAATAGAGGGGGCCTGGGCGTTCCGGACTTGCGTGCATATTACTACGCATGCCAATTACAATGGCTGTCATATTGGACAGCGGGGCGTAATTTACAGGAGATAGGATACACCGAGGTGGACATAGATCGTGGTGCGTTACATACCTTGCTGTTACCTGGTGGAGTGGTCCCGAAGGATCCCCCCCTCTGCTGCGCACGGCGCTCCAATGTTGGAAAGCAGCTCTGCAATATACGCATGCACCCCATGCATATGCGGGTAACATCCCGCTACTGGGTATTCCACTGAGGGACGGCAGGCTTACTAAGCGCAAGATAGCACCATGGCTAGATGCAGGGATTAGCACAGTAGCGGATCTGTTTGGGGCGGGAACGCTACTAGATCATGACACATTTGTTAATGAAACGGGTGCCCCAGCGCACTTATATTTATTGCATGCTGCACTGTTCCAATATATAAAGAAGCACTGGGCCCCGCAGAGACAGGAACCCCCCACTCACGACTTGGTAAAAATGCTTTACTATATGGGCAGAGGCAGACACCTTATTAGATGGCTTTACACTGGTTTGCGCTCACATACGATGATAGCTCTGGATTCATTGAGGGCAGCATGGAGTGAGGACATAGACAGAGACTTGGCAGATAAGGAATGGATGAGTGTACTTGAACACCCCAAAAAGGTCTCTAGAAATGCAAAATTCAAATTTATTCAAACTATGATACTTCATCGAGCTTACCTTACGCCACATAAACTGGATAAAATGTTTCCACAGACGCAGCATCACTGTCCGAGATGTCTGTTAGAAGGGGTGGACCTGCCTCATATGGTATGGACTTGCCCGAAAGTGCGGGGGTACTGGGACCATGTTCGTAACATGATTAACGGGGCTGCACACCGTGAAATACTAAACACTATGGAAGAATGCATACTAGGCCTACACAAACAAGTCTCCAAACATAAGGTACAATATAGATTTATAGACCTGGCGCTTATTTTAGCAATATGTGCCATCACTATGCGCTGGAAATCGCGCCCCCCCCCTCTGTGCTCACGTGGCATAGTGAGATGCTGCGCTGGGGCAATGCAGAAAGTGCTGCTTTGCGCAGAGAGGAACTCAGAGGCCTACGCAAGACTCCTATAGCGCTGGAATGGGATGTGATGCTTGAGGCTTTCAAATCAGTTGATGTTCATCAATATGCCACTGAACTCCCACAGTTGACTGCACATTAGGATGCCTACTCCCCGTATGTCGTGTTACACGTAGTGGTTTTTACTGATTATTGATACATACCTTTTATATGTAGCCTACAATGTCTATCACACGATATTTTTAATATACTCTGTATTCATGGGACCAAAGGGACAGGGGGGAGTTGGAGACTAGTTTGTTGGGTAACTACTTATAAATATGGCTATAGACACGAGATGTGCTTCTGCAGCAAGGTACTGATGGACGTTTATATCATGGCAAATATCACTAGAAATGTTGGTTCCATAAGCTGTATATGATGTTTTTACCTCTATGTTGTCTGACAAAAGTGGTACTCCTTAGGGTCAGAATGTAATAGCACCAACTTATCAGTGCATGATACCTGAAACATGTCTATGGTCATATATGTCATGCAATGCAGTAATGTACTGTATATGTTCTGCGAAAATCAATAAAATTATGTTAAAAAAAGAAGAAACAGCCATTGTATGCATCATACATTGATCTGTCAACAGCATTTGACACTATTAATAGGCCTCTACTGTGGGAGAAGATGAGGAAGTGGGAGTGTCCCCCAGGACTATTAAAGCTGATTATCCAATTACATGAAGGCTCATGGACCAAGGTCGAACTAGGGGGAAACTGAGCTTTGTCAAGAAAAATAGATACCCCCAGTGGATTGAGGCAGGGTGCATGATGGCCCCACCTCTGTTCTCCTTATACATTGCTGACGCATTTGTTGGTTTAAACCATGGTTTGTTCTTTTCCACCCAAATTAGGTAATGAGTCCATCTCAGTATTGTTTTATGCCGATGATACGGTGTTGCTGGACCTTACACCGGTTGGCCCCAGAGGCAATTAGTTGCTTTTGCAAAATATTGTAAGGCCAATGATTTGAAAATAAATATGGCAAAAATTAAAGTGATGGTCTTTTCAAAAGGAATGGTTGAGAATAAGAGGTTGAAGTGGTGGTTTAGTGGTGCTCCAGTAGAGATGGTAAAGGAATATCATTATTTTGGTCTCCTTTTTAGATATAACCTTAATTTGACACCTCATATTGACCATCAGGAGGCTCGTGCTAAGCCTATTGCAGGTGCTTTGTATAGGATGTACTTAGCATTGGGTCATAAGTCCATTGAAGTCCTCAGAGAGACCTATAATGCTAAAATTGTTAGTTGGTTACTATATGGATGTGAGGTTTTGCCAGCAAATTATCGGAGGAGGGTTCAGATAATTGAAATGAATATTTGGAAAAAATGGCTTGGCCTGCCCAGAGGTTCTGTAAATAGTGCCTGGAGGCTAGAGCTGGGCCTTACTAGTGTAATATTTCAATATAAACAGCGTCTCCTCAATTATTGGTTTAGTCTCCTTAAGGTTGAAGAGGGTTAAGGCAAACAATAAAATCTTCTTTGCAGAAGCAGCAGGCAGAGCAACTGGCCATTAATCTCCTCGACATCAAGGTTTCCCTGGATGTCCCAGTAGGGGTAGAGTTTCAAAAAATGTCTAGAGCACAGCAAAACCAAATATTAAAAACCCTATTGAAAGAATGCTCTAGGAGGAGTGATATAGAGGATGTGTGCAATAGAGATAATCTGTCTCACCTACAAGAGTCAAATTATGGGGGGGCATATTCAGCCTTACCTTCGGGACATAAAAAGTGGATGTATCAGAAGATGGGCCCTGAAGACTAGATTGGGGCAGGTCCCAGTCTTTATAATATGGAAGTGGCCTAGACAGGCAGGGTAAGAAAGAGGAAAGTGCCCCTTTTACTGAAAAGCATCACTATCCTTTTTGCACTTACTTATAATTTGCACATGTTTTGATAATGGCAGAAGAACATTTTTGTTGCCGGTTTTTAGAGTGATGCAGGTTCGCCGTACTAGTGATTTGTTGGTAGACATTTTAAATGTGATAAAATAACATTATGCTATGCGGACGGGAAATTTCTGTCTTTAGTTTATGAATGGTTAATTAAGCAGAGGCCTATTTCATTAGAAGGATAGTACAGGATCTTCGAGGACCACTCATGTATTCAAATCAAACGTATGTCTGAATATATATAGCGATCCTTTGGGTCCCTTTTGCTATAATAGCATTTTTTGCACAAATATACTGATAAGTTGTATGACCACGGTTCACTTGGTATAAAAGAAATTGTATTTTTTGCACAATTATTGCCTCTTTATACAAATATATCTACATGCTGTATCGTTAGGGTGCATCTTGTATAAATGGAATGGTATCTCTCGGTTGCTCTTTTTAAATAATAGTATTATTGTACAAATATATTTGTATGCTGTAATTTTTATGATTTTATTCTGTATTAAGGCAATCATGTTCTGTATAAGATCAATGCCATGTTTTTAGATTAATTGGAGTTATATTTTAAGTAGTGTGTATTTTTGACCTGTATGTATATGAAATGTTTGTGTTGTCTTATTGGCAAGATACCAAACTGTTAATATTCAAATCTGTCATTGAAGTGGGAGTGACTTCTTAGAAGGGTATTTGAAGTGTACAAGCATCCTTTCTTCCTCAGCCCAGGCTCCAGACTATCTGTGGTGAGTAATCAGCCCTTTGTTTAGGGTCAGGCCGCTACCTATTCAGATGTGAGTGTCAGCCCCTCCCCTACCTTCCTGCTCAGGAAGAACGTTTGAAGCCGTCTAGAGGGAATGCACAAAGTGAAGCTGTTACCCATCCCTGACTTGTATTGGAGACAGGCTGCAGGCACACAGAGCTGTAAGAGCAGAGAAATGCTAGTTTTCTAAAAGTACAAAAAGAAGAATTGATGGATGGAATGTTAAACAATGTCGAGCACTCACCCACAGTCAGATCTGGGCCTAAAGCCATCATTCTTTTGCTCACCACGCCATTCCAGTTTGGACCGAGATATATGCAAATCAGTCTTGACCCTGCTCCCAATGGGAACAGTCCAGCCCAAACTTCCAGGCCAAGTCCTCCCTGGACCGGAACCAAGCATCCTAGGACCAGTTTCGGTGTATCACCCATCATCGGATAGGATGAATCCAGTGCCATGGCAAGCACAGGATCCAAGTCTGAGCATACCCATCCCACTTGGGATGACATATATAAAAAGAACAATTATTCCATCATGTTTTTGCTCACCTCGCCATTCCAGTTTGGACCCAGCCATCAATCAATCAGGGGTTTGTAGAGCACGGCTACTCAACCGTGAGGGTCTCAAGGTGCTGGGGGGGGGAGGGCTGCTGATCTGTTTGGGTGTGGAGGTTCAGTCGAAGAGTCAGGTCTTGAGGTCCTTCCTGAACTGTGTCAACGACACAGATTGCCTGGTGCTCCAGGTCTTGGCCGCAAGGTAGGAGAAGGATGTTCCTCCGGTTCTGGTCTTGTGGATCTGTGGGACGGAGTCCAGGGAAAGTTGGGCGGAGCGGAGTTGTCTGGTGGGTAAGTGGAAGGCAAGGCAGTGGTTCAGACATTCTGGTCCTGCGTCGTGGAGAGCTTTGTAGGCATTTGTGAGGAGCTTCAAAGTGATTCTCTTGTTGATAGGGAGCCAGTGGAATTGTTGGAGGTACTGTGTCATGTGGCTGTGGATGTTGAGGACCAGCTGGCTGCGGCGTTTTGAACGTTCTGTAGTTTCCTGAGCTGTTTCTGGGTGACACCAGCATAGAGTACGTTGCCATAGTACAGTCTACTGGTGAGGAGTGCGTGGGTGACCGTCTTTCTGAATTCTGTGGGTAGCCATCTGAAAGTCTTTCGAAGCAGGCGAAACGTGTGGAAACAGGATGAGGATACTGCATTGATTTGGCAGTTCATTGAGACCAAGGAGTCCAGTATGATGCCAAGGTTGCATACGTTGTCTGTAGGGATGGGAGGGGTCCCTAGTGCAGCGGGCCACCAGGAGTTGTCCCAGGCTGAAGGGGTGGGTCCCAGAATGAGCACTTCTGTTTTGTCAGTGTTGAGCTTGAGGCGGCTGTCTTGCATTCAGGGAGCGACTGCCTTCTTTTCGTTGTGAAAGTTGACTCTGGCGGTTGTGGGTTCATTGGTGAAGGAGACGATCAGCTGGGTGTCGTCGGCTTAGGAGACGATGTTGAGTCTGTCGTTTCTGACGATTGCTGCTAGGGGAGCCATAGCTGTTGAAGAGGGTGGGGCTCAGGGAGGAGCCCTGGGGCACTCCGCAGCTGATCTCTGTAGGTTCTGAGAGGAACAGGGGTAGTCTGACTCGCTGTGTTTGGCCGGTCAGGAAGGAGTGGATCCAGTCTAGTGCCTTGTTGTAGATGCCGGCGTTGTGGAGTCTTGTGATTATGGTGTGGTGTGAGATGGTGTGGAAGGCAGCAAAGAGGTCCAATAGGATGAGGGCTGCAGTTTCTCCCTGGTCAAGGAGGAAGCTGATGTAGTCGGTGGCAGCGAGGAGTGCAGTCTCGGTGCTGTGGCTGCTTCGGAAGCCTGATGGGGCGATGTCCAGGACGTGGTACTCTTCGATGAACTCTGAGAGGTGGGTGTTGATGGCCTTCTCGATGACCTTGGCTGGGAAGGGGAGGAGGGAGATGGGTCTGAAGTTGTTGAGGTCTGTCAGGTCGGTGGATGATTTCTTCAGCAGGGGGTTGATCTCAGCATGTTTCCAGTCGTCTGGGTAGGTGGCGGATTCGATGGTGCAGTTAATGGTGCAGCGAAGCTCGGGGGCGATGGAGGCGGTGGTTCTGTGGAAGATGTGGGACAGGCAAGGATCCAATGGGGCTCCTGAGTGGATGCTCTACATGGTCTTGGGTGTGTCGTCTGTGGTGAGCGCAGTCCAGTTGAGCATGATCTGTTTGGGTGCGGCGTGGTTGCATGTGTGGTGGTGAGAGGAGTGGGGGGGCCTTATGCCAATCAGTCTTGACCGTGTTCCTCATGGGAACAGTCCAGCCCGAATCGTCAGGCCAGGTTCTCCCTGGACCGGAAACAAGAATCCTAGGTCTGGTTTTGAGGTATCACCCCTCATCAGCCAGGATAGTCTGAATCCAGTGGCATGGTGAGCATAGTACCCACAACTGGGCATACCACTAGTAGAGCCAGAGATATTGAATTTCAAAGTTTTTAGAAAAATAGCACTAAAAGATGTAAAGCGCCAACTGAGGATATTTGACTGCGCTGCTCCGGGACAAATTCAACAGTTCAGGCCCACGCGATGGAGTGCAGGCCAGCTCCAGGGACCCCGTTAGGCCCGCTGAACAGAGTACCTCAAATCCTGGTTTGAGGAGCATTGTGTGGATCTGCAAAGATGCGTTGCGTAGCCAAAGTGATACGTTGGTTCCGAGATGCGGCAAGGCTGCGGTGTGAGGGCATGTGTCATTGACCAAGATCCCATCAACGAGGCTTGCAATGCTAAGTCTGGCATCGAGCACGCGCAGTCGGGGTGATGCAGCGGTTCTGAAGAGCAATGCTGCATAGTCTGTCATCATCATTGAGGCTGCTGTCAACGAGAGGTACAAGGGCTTAAGACAAGGATCCATTGTGCAGTGGCAGTTTCAAAGGCAATGCAGGCTACAGCAGAGATGCAAGTCTTTGCGGCAGATCCAATACATGCAGCACCGGAGATGCATCGGTTCTGCTTGGGGTTGTGCCTCGCAGCAGAGGAGATGCACCAGTTCTGCTGGATAAACAGAGGCTGGAAAATCACCTTAAGCCCACTTCCAAGGGTCTAAGACTGTGGTGGCACCACTCGGCAGGACAGACTCACAGATGGCAGAGTCCAGGTGCAGATGCAAGGTTGTTGGAAGCCTGTTATGTCCCTTAGGCTTCAGATCAGACCAGCCAAGTAGCCCTTGAAGTCACTCTGGGTTCTGGTATCAAGAGCTGCAGCTCAAGTCCTTCTCACCCAGGCAAGAGGGAAGCAGGCAGCAGGTCAGCACAGCAAAGCAGTAGTCCAGCAGAGTGCAGCCCTTCAGAAACACAGCAGTCATCCTTCCTGGCAGAGTATCCACAGGTCCAGAAGTGCACTGAATAGTTGGTGGCTGAGGTCCAGATTTTATACCCAGTTGTGCCTTTCAAGTGGGAGGAGAAGCTTCTAGAGGTTTCACTTTGAAATCTCCAGGCATCCTGCTTTCCCTGTCCTGGCTCCAGACCCACTACAGGGGTATTCAGCCCCTTTGTGTGGAGGCAGGACACAGCCTATTCAAGTAAGTGGGGCTGTGCCAAGCTACTCCCTCCCAGCCTGCCAGTGACGGCTCATTCAGGCACACCTAATGTCCCTATTATGTGTGGCTATCTAGGAGGAATACACAAAGTCCAACTGTCAACTACACCCAGTCATGTGACCAGAGACCAGCTACATGCACTACATGGTAAGGCAAGAAAATGGAAACTTTCAAAAAGAGGCATTTTCAGAATTGCATTTTAAAATCAGACTACACCATAAGTAAGCATTGTAAATTGTGATTCCAGAGACACCAAACAAACTGGTTATCTCTTCCCATTTGGAAATCACACTTATAAAACGTACTAAGGCAACTCCAATGTTATACTATGGGAAAGGTAGGCCTTGCAATAGAAAAAAAAAGAGTTTTTCACTACCAGGGCATGTAAAGTTTAAAAGTACATGTCCTGCTTTTTAAATACATTGGACCCTGCCCTCTGGGCTGTCTAGGGCCTACCCTAGGAGTGACTTATATGCATTAAAAAGGAAGGTTTGGGCCTGGCAAAAGGTTTATTTTGCCCGGTCAAAATGGCAGTTCAAAATTGCACACAGGCTCTGCAAAGGCAGGCCTGAGACATGTTTAAAGAGCTACTTGAGTGGGTGGCACAAAAAGTGCTTCATGCCTACCAGTAGCCCTGGGTACATCTAGTACTAATTTACTAGGGACTTATAAGTAAATTAAATATGGCAATTGGGGATAAGCCAATATAACCATGGTTAGAGGAGAGAACGCAAACACGTTCTAATGCCAGCAAAAACAAGATCAGAAAAAATGGGGAGGCACAAAGTTGGGGAAGGGAAGACCACACTAAGACTGACAGGTCGAAGAGGGCTATGAGAAGCACGCTCAAAATATACTTAATTTAAGATCTTACAATGTTGGCACTGGACCTCTACACGACTATGTGCGGCTAAACCTCTCCTTCTTTCCTATTGGAGGGGAGGAGTATTGTACACATTCTTTGGGAATGCCTCAAAATATGGGTCTACTGGCATCAAATTTGGAACTCCATGAAAGGGGTGCTGGACACTCCACTGGCCCTCACAGTACAAATGGCGTTCTTGCACGGCATCTCGGATATCACATCTCTAGCAACCCATGCTAAGATGAGGATTTTAAGATACTGCAACACAATAAGCCTAGCTACCTTGTGCAACTGCTTGGAGGATATGCATTAAGTGGCTGCCTATAAAAAGATTAATTTACAAACTCAATGTCAGGCTGCCTCAATTTGAAGAGGTTTGGGGCAGTTTTCTGAAAGAAGGTGGACAGATAAACAGGGGCCACACCACCAGGGATCGCTACGTTGAACGAGAATCCTGCTAGAACCGCATAGGAGAGCCTGTGAAGCTATGATAGGATTTCTTCTGTGCTAGACCTGTCAGCCTTAGTGAAGCCTTCCGTCAAACCTTTTCCATTCAACCTCTCATTTTTGCTGATCTTGATCTCGTTTTTGTAAGCATTAGGAATCTGTGCACTTTATCACTGCTGACAAGTGCTAAAGTGCCTGTGCGCTCTCCTTTAAACTTGATAAAATTAGTTCACATCCAATTGGCACATTTAATTTACTTATAAGTCCCTAGTAAAGTGGTATCACCTGTACACAGGGCCTGTAAATTAAATGCTACATGTGGGCCTGCAGCACACCTTGTGCCACCCACTTAAGTAGTCCTTTAAACATTTCTCAGGCCCGCCACTGCAGCCTGTCTGTGCAGGTTTAAACTGCCATTTTGACATAGCAAAATAAACCTTTTCCCAGGTCTAAACCTTCCCATTTAATAATCTATGTCACCCCTAGGGTAAGCCCTAAACAGACCATAGGGCAGGATGCATTGTTTTAAAAACAAAATATTCTTAATTGCACATTTCATAACACAAACACAGCACTGCAAGGACAAGCCAGCAAAAATAAACCAACCCTCCGCCCCCGTACCCTCCCCCCGGTCCAATCGAACAAAAGTAAAACCAGTTCTACATTTTGAGAAGAACGCGATATTGATAATACCTTAATAGCTACATTGATCATCATACAGAGATTGCACCAACAGGTCTTATTCATATCATAAGTCAACTATAGGGTTAAACCCCTTAACCAATATTTCCTGAGGGACCATCTGGCCCACCCCTTGATACTCCGTGTCCTGCCCCACTGCCCCATGCGCAGTCTACCTCATTGACTCCTTGTTCCTCTCTCTCCCTAATCCACAAACTCAGTGGTGCCCAAATTTCCGCCCCTCTTTTCCACACCCTACGTCCTCTCCGTGCATATACTGCTGTTTCCCAAAGGTATACTGCCAAGAGTCCACCCATCCACTGTTGACTGGTTGGTAGAACTAAGTCCAGCCAATGAGTGGCTAAGCAGAGCCTTAGTACCGTCATGGCGATAAATAAGAATACCTGATCCTGCCATAGCACTGCAGTAACGCCCACCCCTAGCACGATCAACTGCGGCGACATATCTATCTGGCGCCCCAGCTGTGATTCCAAGATGCTGCTGACATTTCTTTTGAGAGTATCGAGGCTGGGGCAGGCAAACTTGTGAACAATATCAGCTGCATGACAGCTGCAGTGGGGGCATTGTGAGCCAGCCGTACCTCCCCACTTTGCAATCTTAGCTGGGGTGATGTAAAGGTTAAACCAAGTATTAAAGCATTGCATCTGTAGGTTGGCAGCTATGAACGATGTCTGGGCTAAATGCAACGATTCTTCAGATTCCCCTGATCCGGCTTGTAGGAGTACATGCCAGCGATCGCAATGCTTGATTAGATCATCCGGCATTGCCTCATTTATCAATTTGTACACCGTGCCCAGCGAGGGTACCCCCTTCAGCAGCAGCTCAATCAATGCCACCCTAAAAAAGCCACACCGACCCCCGACCTTTTTAACCAAAAAGGTCTCTTATTTGGAGATACTTAAAGAATTGCCTGTTCTCTACCCCGTACCTGTCCTTGGTCAAGTCAAAAGATACTACCCCCCTCATCCATTACATCCCCAACCATCCTCACTCCTTTTTCATACCAACATTTCATATATCCATCATTAAAAATACCTGGGAGTGACCCATTGCTATATATAGGGGTGTAAGCATTCACACAGCCTAGACCAATTTTTTTCCGAACCACAGTCCAAACCTTAAATGCACAGATCGCAAATCTTAAACCTGGCCCTTTTAAAATAGCTGAACTCTGTGTGCCGCAGGAGACACCCTCTAGCTTCTGTTCCTAGTAATAATTCATATATCAAAATGTAATCCGAATACATAAGTTGACACTGGGTAGGCCCCAACAACCCATAGGGCAGGGTGCATTGTATTAAAAAAGTTAGACATGTACTTTAAAGTTTCACATGTCCTGGTAGTGAAAAACTCTTAAATATGTTTTTCACTGCTGCAAGGCCTCTCCCTCCCATAGGATAACATTGGGTTACCTTATTAAATTTAATATTGATGACTTTCAATTGGGCGCGGGTAGGAATATCGAGATTGGTGCCTAAAGAATTGTAATTTTAAACCCTCTTTAATAGTAAAATCGGATTTTAAGTCACAAATCTGAAAATGCCACTTTTAGAACATAGGCGTTTTCTTGCCCCAACCATTTGGTGTCTGCAGCCTGTATCCTGGGTCACATGACTAGGTGTAGCTGGCAGTTGGTCTTTGTGTATTACTCCCAGACAGTGAGAAAAAGGGGGAGTGTGTGTTGGCAGGATGGACCATCTCGGACTTAAAAGGGATCGGAGCTCTCACCAACCACATTTGCACATCACAAAGACTCTGCCCCAGCACACACACAAAGGGTTTCACATTAGTGTTTTGCGCCCCCAGACAACTGGGCCAGGACAGGGAGGCAGGAAAGTCCAGACAGCTCTGTAGGGGAGGACGTTAGACTCTTCTCCCACTTCAAAGTGGGCACCAGATACAAGTAGTGGACCCTCAGACCCAACTCTTCAGTACACCTCTGGACCTATGGTAGACCCAGGCAAAGTACTACTGAGCTACTCTGCTGCCCGGGTGTGAAGGATTGGACCGCACCTTGAACACAGGACCACCAGAATGACTTCATGAACTAGTTGGCTGACCTCTAGATGAGACCTCAGGGACAGAAAAGGCTCCAACCATCCTGAACCCTACACTTTGACTCTGCTTACTGTAAATCCTATCCCCCACAAGTAGTGCCCTCCAGTCTTGGACACCTGGAAGAGGGGCTAAAGGTGCTCTGCCAGCCCAGCTCTCCTCAGAACTGATGCACCGCGACACAAACCTGATGCAGCTCTTCACAGTGCCAATAAGGATCGATGCAACATGACTCGGCCTCGATGCAAGCCCACATCACAACCTTTGCAGTTCATCCTAACCGCCACTGCGCAACACATCCTCCACGCAAGCCTGCATTGCAGCCCTCACTGCTGCTGTGCAATGCATTCCTCTATGCAAGCCCCCATCGCAGCCGTGACAGCTCATAGGAACCACCAGTGTGCGACACATCTCTGACGCAGACCTTGCATTGCATCTCAGGACCACAGCGGCGCAACTCTCCAAAACCAGGATTTAAGTAAATTTCTCAGCGGGACTAACTTGGTCCCTGTATCCGGACTCATCTCTGTACTCCTATTCTCATTCGATGAAGCATTGAGGGCTTTCAAAACATCTTCCTATTCCTGGACATTAACACCAGAATGTTCCATTAAGAGCTTTAGATACTGCCTTTATTTTAGGGGTGCTACTATGCGTATTTAGAGGCAGTTCCCAGGTAAGTGAACCCAAATCTGGTAAACCGGGGAACGTTATTTAAGGTCCAAATCCAGTATGATGCACAGATGGGTCTGCACTTGCACCACAAGTAACTGTACTAATTGGACTTAAACTAACAAATTCTCCCACCTTACAATTTATGGGTGTAATTTCTGATGCTTGTTGCTGAGCAGGGACAGCTGAGTTTTGAATCCCATTTCCCCTGGAACCTGGTTTATATATAGAAACCACTGGTCCAATGGTAACATGGACGGTAAGTGCATCTGGGACTGTACAAACAGTGGAAGCTCCAGGAACACAAGTCCCTGAATTCCCTCCCATCATGTTTTGATTCACTGTAATAATCCCCATCACACTCTATTCTTTATTCACCGAAGAAATCCCTATCGCATTAGGGCTTGTATTTATTGGTGCAGTAGCCACTCCAGTTTTCCCATCTGCAGCCTCGCTCCCAATCGCTCTGTTCGAATCTCATTATATGGAAGTGGTCCCTCAGACATTAATACATCTAACATAACATAAAAAGACTAAAAGACTGTTACTAGTATCACTATTTTCATCTTTCTCTCCGGATTCTCTTGTTTTATCCTTCTTGCTCTTTTTGGTCCCTTTTTACGTTTCTCCACTTTGCAATAATGGGTATAATTTTGCTCCCTCTATCATGTCAGTTCTCCACCTTTTTTGCTCTGCTTCCCACCTCGCATCTGCATAAGTATGCACTGCCTTTTTGACTCTTCCCTGGAATCTCTCTTTCTCTGGCATGAGCAGCGCACTCCCTGGCGGTAAGTGCTTAAAACTGTGGGGGTCTAGGTTGTGGTTTAATTTCATACAAAATTCTCCTCAAATTTACAATGATTCTCAAATTAAATGTACCATAACGTGGAAACTCTAGTGTGCCTTCTTTCTCAGTGATCTTGTGCGAGCCAAAAGCAGGTATGTAACCCTATATTTATTGCCATATAATGACCTGCAGTATCTTCGGGCAGGGCTCCTACCACCCCCTCTAAAATATATCAGAATATCTCCTCTAAACAAATCTCGTACAACTTTAAAACATTTCATTTTCAATTAAGAATGCAACACGGTCACAGACCAGTAAACTGTTTACTAGCGCTTGAAGCTCCTTGCTGGAATGCCAACCCTGGTATGTTACAAGGTAGTGAGCACATATATTTAATGGACAAGCTGCACATTGCTTTATGGGACTGGGAGCCGCTAGGTGACCAGACCGATCTTATCCATGACCTTTCTCAAGTAAATTTCATTGCTGCCAGCTCTGGCAAAAATTCTGGAGAAGGCAGTTTAGAAGCAATTGGGTACATTTCTAGAAACTAACGGCCTCCTACATGACTCACAATCGGGTTTCAGAGCTGGGTACAGCACGGAGACCGCGCTTCTTGATGTTGCCGAATCTGTGCGAGAGTCTGTGGACCTGGGCGCTTCGGCGATGCTGGTACTACTAGACCGGTCATCAGCATTCGATACAGTTGCACACCCAATTTTGCTCAGGAGACTGATTCAAGCAGGAGTGCGGGGAAAAGCTTTGTCCTGGCTACAGTCATTCCCGGAAAATCGCTTGCAGCAAGTGTTTCTGCGTCCTTTTCTCTCTTCTCAGAAACCTCTAGTATGCGGGGTGCCTCTGGGTTCTGAGCTGAGCCCACTGCTGTTCAATATCTACCTCGCCCCACTAGCTACTCTTGTTGAGTCTTTGTGAAGGTGGTTTCCTATGCTGATGACACGCAGCTGGTGTTCTCTTTTAAAGAACAATCGGCATTGGCCTTTCATAATTTCAAGGAGTGCCTGAAAAACATCTAGGTATGGACGTATGAGAATTACCTTAATCTTGATGCAGAGAAGACGGAAGTCTTGTTCTTCACTCAGGCATCACCCCCACCATCAAACCTCTGGTGGCCTTCAGAGCTGAATCCACCACCAACTCCGGCAGATTCAGCTAGAAACCTGGGCATCAGACTGGACAAACACCTTTCTTTTAAGATGCAGGTGCATCACATTTCTTCCCTGTGCTTTTGGAAACTAAGAGCCATTAGAAAATTCATATGCTTTCTGCCAGAGGAATGCTGGAAGATTACAGTCCATGGTCCGGTGACCTCAAAGCTGGACTACGCTAATTACTTGTACATGGGGTTACCTCCATACCTAGTCCCCAGGCTTCAGATAATTCAGAATGCTGTGGCTAGACTGATTCGGCGGGTACCCCTCTGACATCATATCTCCCCTCATCTGAGACATCTCCATTGGCTTCCGGTTACCAGGAGGATTGAGTTCAAGTCATTGATCCTGGCTTTTAGAGCCACCAGATTTTGGGCCCGGGCTATCGCAGGCAGAGGCTGCAGTTATTTCATCAGGAATGGGCCCTGAGATCCAACCACCTCAGATTCTTGCGGGTTCCACATTTTTCTAAGGCCCGGCAAGGTGGCAGATCCTTTGCGGTGAAAAACAGCGAAATTGTGGAACGCTCTGCCGGCCCATCTCCGCCTGATTGAAACTGAACCGGAATTCAGGAAAGCGTTAAAAAACCTGGCTCTTCACCCAGTCATAATGGCCGGCTCGAACCCCTCGCTAGTCTACTACTAGTGCAGGGACACCTCTTCAGAGGTAGCCGCGAGCTCTAGAAATTATCTTTAAATGTATACTTTGATGTAGTTGTCTTGTATAGCTATCACTGAATGGACATTCTCTGCAGATATGTCCAACTGCATGCTTCTGGAGGTGGTTTCTCTGGCCATGCTACCATCTGTACACTGTGTGACAAACGTGTGGTCACTTACATTTTCCAAAACCCAGGTGGCACTTTTGCAGTGGGAACAAGGAAAGAAGCAGCATCCACGGAACATGGGATTTTTCATAATTTTATTTGATATTTTCTACAATGCTCCTTTACCTAAAAGAGATTAGTGCACTTTGAATAAAATATTAAAACGTTATGAACACAACATACTACTGGCTTGATCAAGTGGAAGAAAGCACAGTAATACATTTGAAGTGGAGAGATGCAGAAGAAGATAAGGACAAACATATCTGTGCTCAGATAGTTAAAATGAATACAGAACAAGTTCATTTTTAACAGTTTCCTGAAAGAAAGGAGACCAAGGTGGTTTGTGAGTATGGGGCGGATGGGGACTCCAGGGACCAGTTGCAATGCCAATGAAGTGAAGGGCATTTTGTGTGCCAGACATGTTTTAAAGTTTTGGATTTCCAGCTAACAGGTGTCTCTACTCTTAGTCCACTCTGTCCGCTGGAGATGACCAGAACGTTTGTCAGAGAAGGATCATGGATTCATGCAGCTTGTCCTTCTTGACCTATCTGCTGCATTTCCTACAGTGAACCGCTGTAAACTCATTAAAACCCTTAAGGAGTTTATGGGCCTTGAAAGTGGTCATCAAATGCTTCGCAGCTCACTTGACAAACCGGTCGCTGTGATACAAATATCTTTCTGTCTCTCAGTCAGATCACTTAACTCAAGTAGTCCACAGGGCTGTTTTCTGGCCTCTATTCTCTTTATCCTATACACTGAACCACTTGGAGTCATACTGAAGAATCCAGGGCTCCTTTATCACCAATATGCAGATGTATATCTTAAGATCTCCTCCCCCAGTGGTTTCCAATCTAGCTTATACTCTAAAATCTGTTCAAGAATGGATGACCCCTTCATCACTTAAAACTTAATCCTTCTAAAAATGTTTCCTCATCTTGTCTTCCTAGTCACCACTACCAGCTCATTTTGGAATGTCTCAATTAGTGTTCTTGACCTCACACCTACCATCACTGACTGAGCAAGAAACAGTGTGTCATTCTAGACTTAATTTTCAGAATCAAATCAACACTATAGTGTGAAATTAGCACTTTCACTTGTAATAGCTCAGGGGATTCGCTGTTCCATCCTGAACAAGTCCTTAAGACTCTTGTTCCATCACTGGTGCTGTCAATGATTCACTATTGCAACTCCTTTCTGACAGGACCCAAAGTGTACTGGCTCCTTTGATAGCAGTGCTGGATGAAGCAGTAAGTTTAGTTTCTGGCACCAAAAGGCAAGGCCACATCCCACCAGTACTTCTAAATTTCCAATGGGTTTCAATTGAACAAATTCTTTATATGTAACATCCTTCATCACTCCTAAGGCCCTATACACTTCCACTCTACGATACCCGACATTGAAGTTAAAGACATCGGAAAGGATCAGATACTCATGTAGTGCTGAGACATTTCTTCTTTGATCCCCACTTTTTAAGGAAAGCTCGCATTGTGGCACAATCCTTTTAGGAGAGTGCTTCTAAATTCTTTGGCTCTTTGCCTCTGGGTTTAAGAATCACTACTTCATAGTCTATATTCAAAGCCTACCTCCTTTTTTGAAAATATTTTAAATTAGACCCCTTTCTTGAGATCCCTTATTAGCCAGTTTCTTTCTAGACTTCTTCTGCAAGACACTTTAAATATCTTGTAAGGGCCTGACTTTGATCCAGCTGGTCTCTCCTGTCCTCTTCCTGCTCTCTATCAAAGGACATACTACTCCATATCTCCAAACTGTCAGATATTCACTGTCTGCTTACTTTAACTTGTAACAATCTTTACACACAAATTTCTCTCATCCTGGGTAAACACCCTCCAACATTACCCTTTCATAAGACTACTGGAGTATCATTTCCGACCAAAGGATGCACTGTGCCTCATTTATATTGTGCATTCTTCTCCTTGTACAGCCTGTAAAGCTTGCATAACTTTGTATTAGTATGTAACTTGCTACTCTTTACATAATGTATATGTAACCCTTATCCATAAGTAACAAGTTACTTCCTATTTAAAGCACTTTAAAACCTTCGGTCAATGTCCATGCAATATTGCATACATAAATAAGTCAAGGTGGCATTCCTATTTGCTGGGCAGTGTTTGTAAGACAACTATGACATTTTATTCTGGCCTGAACTGTAAGCATGACTACCTCCTTTAATAACTGTGGAATGTGGTTGAATTGTATCTTGTAGTTAAGAGTGGAGCTGTACTCTCGAAAACACCCAGCTAAAATAGGGTACGAAGGGTTTGACTAGCATATGCACAACTGTTTGGTAGTAAATGACGGAGCTAACTTGTTGACGTGAATTCATATTGATAGTATCTTGTCAATGGTGATGCTAAAGAATTTGGATGGCTAGAAAGAGAGACAAGTTCAAATCACCAAGCTTGAATTTGTCGAGAAAAGCATTTAAAAAAATTTGGACCTTCAGTGTAATTAAGATGAATTTAGATTTTTGTTATTTAACATGTGAAATTTGACATCCATTCCTGAATTTTCTCGAAATACTACAAGAGACTGATATTGTTTTTGAAAAATAATATCCTCAGGTATAGCTGTGTGACGTCAAGATACTGATGTTTGGTGACTCCAGAGTCCACAAATATTTTGCTGAAAGGTTCTACAAAATGACTGAACAGTATTTGAATAGAATAAAACCTTGGGGGACACTTTACTTCAATTTGCAACAGACATGATGTAGTTACCAATCTTCAACTGTTGGTTACAATTGCAGAGGTATGCGGAAAACCAATTCAGGACCTCAATGCAAAAGCCCATTCTGAATCCTGTTAGCACTCTGGTAGTCAACCATGTCACAATGTGCTAATAAAACAAGAAGTAGGAATAGGCAAGGGTTACCCTCATTGAATATACAATTTATGTCATCAAGTACCTTTAGGATATTGTGCTAAACTCAACTTAGAATCATGATATGTAGTCAGCGAAGATGTGATTTTCTTTACCACATTAGATTAGTTGTACAGCATTTAATGACTTTGCCTAGTCATTGTAAGTTGGTGATAGGTCGGATTTTTGATAAGATGTTAGGGGCAAGGTTTGACTCCTTCACAATAAGGGCGCTTCGGCCTGTTTTTAGGCAATTCGGGAAAATACATTACACGAGTTATGCACTATTTAACATCACCATCATCAGATGCCAGAATTTTCTAAGAGGTGAAATTTTGATCTGACAGGTGGTTGATGTTTTGGGGTAGAGACTGGCAATTTGTGTGCAATATAGTAAGATTTTGCCTCATCACTTTGATTTTGTTAGAGATTAAAGGAGTTCAATATCATTGGTGACTGATTTTGTTGGTAAAGATGGAAAAGAGCGACAGATGTCTTTATCTATACATTTGAAAAGTATGTTTGCTTCTGAATGCAATGAAAATTTACTGTTAATACGACCATTTTGCATCCCTTTCTCAAGGTTTAGCGTTTGGTAATATGCACAAGAGACTTTAAATTACTAGAAACATTTCAAAAGTATGTAAATTTGCTCTCCGTTTCAAGACGGAATCACAAAACCGTGGATGGTCCTTTTTGGAATGGAGATATTTCAGTTTAAGAGAAGCAATGAAGGAATTGATGTCATGAATGGTTTTGTTGTAATCCTTCAGGACAGTATTGCAATATATGGAGCTTGATGTGGTAGAGTTGAGATGATAGAAAATCATGAAGGGCAGATTGTGTTATTCTTTTCTGCAGAATAGGTTGTTTTTCAATGAATGAATGAACGATGGTTATTTACATAGTGCCCAGCTATGCCAGGAGTGTCCCGGCGCTTAAACATCAGCATCCAATGACAAACTGAAGGACAGCACCCATCCAGATTCTCCATCCCTTAACTTCTAAAAAGATCTGTTTCAGCGCCTTTTCGAAACTACCCTCTTCAGACAATCTCAAGTATCTCAGCAACTGGTTCTACAGGCCCGTGGCCAGGACTGTGTACAAAGAGCCCCCTCTACGTTGTTTTTTAAAGTGGGGACCTATCAGTAGCCCAGCCTGACTGGAGCGCAGCAATCTCCCAGGACTGTAAGCTTTAATCCTTTCATTCAAGTACAACATACCCCTGTCGTGCAGGGCTTGGTGTGTCAAAGCTAGTGCCTTGAAAATCACTTGCTTGCGCACTGGGAGTCAATGGAGCTTCTCGCGGAAAGACAATACAGGTGAATGCTTTGGCAGCCCATACAGTAAGCAGACTGCCATATTTTGAACAACTTGTAAGCGCTGGATTATTCTATATAATATTCCGAAATGCCCAGATACAGGATATTGACATAATCCAGGCAGGACAATATCAACACCCTGACCACTGTGATCTGTACTTCCTGAGGTATCAGGTACCAACATGTCCTAAGGAGGCGAACAATCCAAAGACAGGATTTCACCACCGAAGAGACCTGGGCTTTAAAGGATAGGTTTGAATCTAATAGAACACCAAGATATCTAGCCACCTCCATGGGGGGGGGGTAGGCAGCGAAACATTGCTTGGCCATGCCCTTGTCCATTCCAGAAGAGGGTCTGGTCCAAACAGCAGGACCTCAGTCTTCTCTGGGTTGCACTGAAGTTTGTTCCATCTATGTCACTCAAGAGGCACTTTTAGGCATAGAGCAAAAGTTTCCTTGGCCCTGACTGAATCTCCTTCGTAAGTTAATAGGAGCTGAGAATCATCCGCATAGGAAATAATCTTAATGCCGAACAATTCCACCAGATATATAACAAAGTCCTGGGCACACGTAAAATAGTAGTACATAAGAAAGTGAAAGTCAATGTAAATGGAGTTCAAAGAATGTCAATAGGTATGATAGTTATTTGTCTTTATTTTCCGCAAAGTGAGCAAGAGAAACCAGCCAACACGTGTTTCGTCGCCACTGGAAATAATCCTGCGACTTCCTCAGGACTGAAATTGAAGGTGGGATACCTAATAGGTTGCTCCGCCGGTGATAATTCCGACCCGGCTGGTCAAGGTATACGTCACTCAATCGGTGTGCAGAATTAGAGAATATAATATTAAGGAGGCATCACAATAATGGTGATCCGGTTTGTAATTGTGCCATGAGTAATCGGAGGGCACAACCCTGAGGCACCCCCCCGACCCCCCATCTTAGCTGCTTGGCTTTAGATGAAAATGGCTTCATCCATACAACCTGCTATCTTTCCCCAAGAAATGATCCCAGCTAGCCAAGGGCCATATCTGCCACGCCAAGATGTTCTAGTCACTTTAGCAAAATGCTGTGGTCCACCCTGTCAAATTTTGCAGACAGGTTCAACAGCATCAATGCTGCATTAAGACCGGCGTCCAAATTCAATCTAATCGCTTCAGCGATTTCTAGCAATGCTGTCTCCGTGGTGTGTCAAGTGCGAAAGCGGGATTGAGAAGGGTGCAGCAGCTTATTGTCAGCCACAAATGTATTAAGCTGATGGCTTACACATTTTTCCAAGATTTTGGCAACTGCGGGGAGTAATGAAACTGGTCGAGAATTAGCTGGTACTTCTGAGTCTGCAATCATCTTTTTAAGAAGGGGAATCACATCTGCTCTCTTCCGGACATCAGGAATAGCACCTGACTCAAGAGAAACAGAAAACAACTCCTGATAAGTAGGGGTAATATAATCCGCAACCGCCGCCAAAATATGCAGAGGAAATGGGTCTTTGGGCGAACTTGACTTGCACAGTACCAACTGCTTGTGTCCTCTATTGTATGGGGTACAAAGAGTATCAACTTATGTTCTGCTGTAGGCCCTATAATATCGCTAACTACTGTGACAGAAGCCGGTGAGTTAGGACTTCCCCTATTGCCTTGAACTTTGAAAATCTTGTCTTTTTGCACGCAGCTCTCTCCCTGACCAGCTCCTTGGAAAACCAACCGGCCGAACGAGCCTTATACCCCGTCCTAATAGACCTCCTTAGTGCATTCAAATCGCCCGTTTTCAGGAGCCAATTTAAAATCGCTTTATCACACTCATTGACCCCACCTGAGAGTAGAGGTTTTGACTCATCTAGGGATTTTCATTAGGTCAATGAGTGAAGCCTTATTCCAGGTTCTGGATCCTTGCTCCTGCATCAAGGCTCCTCTTTCCATTGTGCCCAAATTCGGCCACAAAAACCGAAGCAGGAAATGGTGAGACCAGCACACCTGTACTGGGCACTCACACTGAACTGTTAAATTAGAAATTACACCATCAATAGCGTGACTTACTCTGTGTGTGGGTCCAGTCTCAGCATGCATTAGATTGAATGAGGCTAAGGTGTCCAGAAAACGGCGAGCCGCAGGATTCTTCGCCTTCTCCAGGTGTATATTAAAGTCCCCTAGGATCATAGTGTTCGTATAATTAATACAAATACATACATGGGGCTATGGCCTGATCAAGAGATGCTACAAAATCTCCACCTGGCCTGGCGAGCTGTGGCTCAATACACCAGAAAATGAGTGTTTGGCATTGGAGAGATGCTAAAACCTAGTGCTTCCGCACCCTTCAGTTTCTCCAGCTTAATTGTCTTGTATCTAAAACTCTGAGAATGATGGCAAGCCCCTGTCTCTTGCCCTTCATGTCTGCATGCACACAGACATAGTTATCTGGGATGGCTGTCAGTCGGGACACATGTACCAGAACACGGGGAGTACCAGGCGTTTGTTTGTGGTCTACGGCACTGATTCAAATTCCACAGCTGGGTGGATGGACCCCTTATATTGACATTCAACTACAGACTAAGGGCCAGATGTAGGTAACTTCAATTTAGTGAGTCCTTAATATCGATTTTTACCGAATCGCTATTAAGGACTCGCTAAATGGAATGTAGGTAGGAATCGCTAAAATATTAGCGATTCCTTAACATTCGTTAATAACGAATCGGTAATTGAGATTCGTTATTAAGGAATACCTAGCCATTCATTCCTATGGGCTAGGAGGCCCATAGGAATGAATGGGAAGATATTCACTATTAGCGATTCGGTATTACCGAATCGCTAATAGCGGGAGGTATTTCAAGGGTGCCAGGGTGCATGTGTGCACATGTGGCGCACATCCATGCCCTAAGGGCATGGATGTGTGCCACATGGCACATTTGAAAAAGCAAAAAAGTGCTTTTTTAAAGGAAATCGCTACTTACCACCAACTTGAAGTTGGTGGTAATTAGCGATTCCTTAAGGCTCAAGTGCACTATTTTTAGTGCTACGTACATTGCATTTAAGGAATCGGTATTTCCGATTCCTTAAATGCAAGAGCAAAATAAAGAATCGCTATTTTGCGATTCCTTATTTTGCATGTAGGTATGAACTCACCTACATTGCACTCAGCCAAATACCGGTCGGTAACGCTGAAATTCTCCGAATTTCGGCGTTACCGACCGGTATTTCGCCACCTACATCTGGCCCTAAGTTGGATAGCTGGAGTTCCTACGATATGACTTCACTTTAATGCCTGTGGATGTCATCATATCCCACATCATGTGTTTTATTGGGGGTCGATGATTTGCTGACCCGTACCGGCATGCGTCTTGGATCATGACTGATTTGCGTGTATGAAAATCACCTAATGATATTATCTTTGAGAACATGGACGAAATGCGTTGCTATTTCTGCTGTAAATTTGGCGACATAATTTTTACAAGAATAAAAAAAGAATTGTTTACACCTTGGAATTCCATTTTGAAATGTATTCATATTGTTATTATTTGTGGGCACCTTTAATTTGTTTCCGCACTTCTAGCCACAGTCAGGCTAAGTAGAATCCCCAGGGTTGGGGGTACAGAATCTTTGAGTCATCCCTATTAATAATTACTAGCTCTTCCTAGTGTTATTGCATTCCTTTTCCCATAGATACAAAATGCATTGTGAGGCACAAGAGTTGTCGGAATTATATACAAAACAAATGGATATACAATGATTTATTTTCAGGATATAAAAAAATCATAATTTTTATTTTTATATATTAATGTTTGCATACCTTTTTCATCTATGTACTTGCTGATTCCATGAGGATTGAAAGACTCCAAATCGAATCCACGACTAATTCTAAGTACAATTGGTTTTAGTACTTCATCATTTACATCTACAAGCAGTATTTCACCATGTTTATCAGGAGCAAAAGCTACCATTCCGGGATATCTTAAGCCCTAAAAAAAAAAAAGAGAAAACAACATAGGCATTCTGTTGTTCAGCCAACATAACACATCATTTTTGGCCACCTGGAGCACTATTTTAAGATTGTTTGATGGAGGTATTTATGCCTACAGGCAGTTATCTCTAGTATATTGTTGAATACTTGGATATGAGACTAAAAGCCTTAAGGAAAATAAATGATGATTTTTCCCACTATATCATCTACAAACATTTGTTTGATAAGGCTGGTACCTTGGTCCTAGAAGTACTGTGTCCCAGGTGCACACAACAGCAGCACAGCAATGTCACTTAAGACTCATCAACAGACAGGGGATCATTTTCATAAAATATTTGGGGTCTTTTTGTAAGAGATTTTTCTCCACGCTAAAAAGGTAACTGGCTAGAAAGGTCTGGCATAAGGCACCTTACCCACTCGTCATGTGGCGGCATGCTTAACAGGGGTGCCTCCTCTCACTCCGGTAGGGAGCTCACAAGAAATTATATTTCTGAAAATGAGTGCAGGGTTCCAGTTAAAAATGATTAAGGATGGCAGGACTCATACGACACACTGCTGGACCCAAGTGCAAACACAGAAAACGGCGACACCACTGACAGGAGTGTGGGTGATAAGTCGCATTTAGGGGGAGGTGGGGCCTGGTTTTGAAGGTGGGAAAATGCCACGCTTGCAGGATTGGAGCAATGGGATACATTATAGGGTGCCCACGCAGAGATGCATGAGTGTTGACTGGCCATAGGAATAACCTCACATGTATAACCAGCCATGTCTTCTACACTGTACTCCACCAATTGCTTTATTGTATTGAACTGAATTTTCTAAAACTGAAAAATAAAGGTTTAAAAAAAAGTATTAAGGATAAACCCAAGAGTTCTCTTTATTAAGTGGGTGCCCAATGCCCTAATTGAAAATGATATGTGACTGGATGGTTTTACTGAAACATGATGGTTTCTATATCCATCAATAATATTGCCAACATGTTTCAGTCAAAATTTTACTGCCCATATGAATCGCTCAGCTTTCTTCAGGGCTATAAACTCCCTGCCTATAAACTCCTCATTCTAAAGGAGTAGGGCGGCAGAGGAAATGAATCTAGGTACAGAGGAGGCATTGTACCCTTCACGTAAGCGTGACTACAGGAAAATGCCATTTTCCTCTGAACCGATGAAATTAAAATAGGAACCACATAGGGTTCCAAACATAACTATGAAGAGCAGGATAGGAGAGCCTTATGCCTCCTTAATATCTAGACTCCTTTAGGGGCAGAGGAGGACAGGAAGCAGAAGAGTCTGGAGGAGTCTGGAGTAGAAAGGAAAGGCGTTGTCCTACCTGGGAATACCTCATGTTTTAGTTATGGTCATTTAGGACACTAAACTGAGGGAACGTATGATCAGCATGAACAGGCACATTTTTCTCTTCCTTCCCTTACACAACACTGTTACCACCATCTTGGCATAGACATCTGCCCCAGGCAGTTCTTAATCCGGGTATATCAAAAAAGGCAATATATTCAATATGGTATTCATGCTAGGCATCATTGACACTGGCACCTGCTGATCCATCTTGAAAACTCTGATTTCCCTTCACTTCCTCTCTCAAACAAAATGACTGATGCAGTTGGCATTGCGCATTCACGTCCCACATACTGGTTCTAGTCCACTGCCTGTTATCTGGCCCACTTAAGGACCACCATATCTTCCTTCTGACCCACAGCTCCCAAGCCAATGTGCTGGGGAGGGTTCTTCTGTGCATACTAAATTGTATTGTATACTCCACTAATGGTGGTTTTTGAAATTCAGCCAATTCTGTAGAAACTGCCTATTATTGTGGATACTCTCTGAAGGTCATCTGCTCTTGCTCCTATGAGATCATCCCTTCTCCTGGCCATCAGTATTGAAATTTCTCAGACAAGTGACTGATTCTACATACTTTTGAATTGGGGTACACATGTACATCTCTCACGTTCTCATGGCTAGAATCTACCACCGATGCTTGGGGTCCTCTTGCTTCATGATTTGAAGATTTAATAAATACTTTTCAGACTCAATCGAAACTTCAAGCAAAGATCTTTCCACAACAGATACCACCTGTGGGTGATCCAGTTAGGAAGAGAAAATAATAATGACTGAGTTGTAGTTAAAAGCTTTAAAAAACAACACAGCCAATACCTCCGTAAAGCAAAATAAGGCAGCCATTATAGTGCTAGGTGTGTGTAAAGGAAAAGCCTTTGACCTTGAAGTCAAGTGAAGTCAGAGACTTTGCCTCATTGAAGTTGGTTGAAGTTTTACAACTCACCAACACGAAAAATTCCCACCTACACCTGAACAAATCAGCTGTTTTCGTGCTTCAGGATCTCTGGCCCATTTAGGTTGGACAGTTTTGCACATAGAAAAGCATGACTGATGTATGTTACAGTTTAGGGATGGGACTTGGCAAGATCTCTAAGGAGGTGTGCACAGTTAAGAGAACTTCGACATGGGGACCTTAGCAAAGTGGGAGTGGTGCTTAAGCAAGGTAAGCGTGTGGGGTTGTTGAATCAGGGCAGGGGATGTAGCCCACATAGGGTATATGATGAGGAATGAAAGAAACTGGGTTACTGATTGAGGGGGTGAAAGTTTACTCAAGTAACCACAATCCTTGTCAGGGTGAAGTCAGAGGCAAACCCCAAATTAACCTGTGTTCAACCCACTGGTAGCTTCGCACAGAGCAGTCTGGCCTAACTTGGAGGCAATGTGTAAGGTATTTGGGCAACACTACAAACAGTAATAAAGTAAAAACATCACACAAAAAGAATACCACACAAAATTAGAAAAATAAAGTACCATTTAATAAATAAAACATGACCAAAAGGACAAGACACCAATCAGTAGAATCGGGGATATGCAATTTTAAAGATTAAGTCAAAATAGCACCAAAAAGCCTAAAGCACCACTCACTGCAATCTGGCGGTTTGAGACCAGGAGAAAGTCACAAGTTCAGGTCGACTGCGATGGAGTGTGGCGGGATACAGGGACCAGGTTAGTCCCACTGAAAAGTTACTTTCTCAGTTCGTTCTTGGTAGAGGGGGCCACAAGTAGCAGGGAGGCATCACGGATGGTTGTCAATGTAGTGTGAAGAGCAGGCCTGGCATTGCAAATGAGTTTTGTTGTGGTGCAAATGACCAAACCATGATTAAAACCATCAGGTGTTGTGCCCCAATAACGTATCCACACTTACACCACCGTCTATTTTAACCGTATCCCTCTCCTGGCTCAATAAATAAGTCACACACAGGAGAGGAGGTAATTATACCAGCTGTTGCAATCCAGGCAGTCTCCCTCCTGGTGGAGGAAAGTAGAACACGTGGAGAACAGAAACTCAAGTGATAGACCCAATGATGATGCTATCCAACAAACCACACAAACGGAGAATATATATATATACACACTGCAAACTGTGAGGTTGAGGGTCTCTGAAAACATCGTTCTTGAGGCTCTGGATCCTTCACATGTTATTCATTCCCTTAGATTATGACTGTATTACCCTTGGAAGCTGAATGAATCTCTGCTTTCTTCTCCCTGGCTTTTTTTCAATTTTCAAATCATGAAAAGGAAGGAATGATAGGTGCATTCATATCTTTAATCTTAGCTACTACTAGACACATGGTCTGCTGAATGGTGTTATTCAGAAAAATCATTTGGGTTTGGAATTTAGCAGGCACAGAACAAGGTTTCCGTCCCCTGAATTTGCCAAGGTTTGGTATCCCAAATTGATTTCATTTCAATGTTAGCTATGAAAGGCTACGATACAAGTTAATTGTGTGACAAATGAGTCTGTATATATTAGCTTAGTTTCTGTAACCATATATTTTTAAAATGGTGTAAGGACAAAATTGAAATAAAAGGACTTTGGATCCGACATGTCATATCCTGAAAAATACGTGAATTCATCTTTGTATGTTTTGGAACTCCCTTGTGGGGGAGTTGAACAATGTTCCCATAGTGTACAATTAAAAAGTTTGCATTGAACACTTGCTCTATGCAAATAGTGATGTCCATAATGGTGGTAACAGAACATTTCACCATAGTTAGTAGAATTAAGGTACAAATCCTCTCATTCGAAAACAGTCTAGTATTCGAGCTGGGAGAGTATGGAGAGTATGGAGTTTACAGTTTCAACAGCAGAACGTAACCCAGGTACAACCACAACCCCCATAGAAACCCTAAAAACATATGGTATCTACAGGATCTCTGTAGGAGCGAATATGTTATAAGAAACTTTATCTCTAACAATTCCATGAATTACTGGAATAGGGACAAGTTTCTTTTAGCTTATGTGAAGATAAGTGGGAGGTCAGCACCCCGTCAACCAGTTTTGTAGCAGAGCGTTCTGGAAGATAGTGGCCATTAATCATCTCGACCCACATAATACACATAAGCACTTCGTAGAAAAACTGGTGCCACAAGTACATTCAAAGAATCGCAGCAGTAAGTTCAGTACTCACTTCAGTCATGACGCTGGTTGCGGACGCAGGTAATAATTGTGGTGCATTCTCTGCCCACCCTTAGTTAAGGGTGTGCCGACTTTATTGGCATTAACAGCAGCCGAAATATCAGAATCTATTCTCATTTTAAAATGAGTAATTGCAGCAACAGTAGTAGTTGCAACTGTAGATTTGGCTGCTTCATCTGCCAAAGAATTCCCTACAATGTGTGTTCCCACAATAAGGACTGTAGTTTTTTTTAATGTATTTGGAGGTTGCAATTGACGAACACATCTCAAAAAAGTGAAGGGCAAGACTCTTACCCTCATGTGCAAGTTCATATCCTAAGAAAAGGACACTTACAAATGTGATAGGAGATTTCTTAAAGTTAAACCTATAGCCATATGCGATCCAATCTGGCCAAGTTTGGGTTTAACTAATCGTCTGTCAGGTAGATGTCATCTACATAAGACAATATGTCAGGGTCAATACTATGTAGAATTGACACTATGTGGGCAGCAAACAGTCCAGTTCTTATAGCTCATGGCGAGTCTTGTGAAGCCACGCTGAAATCCAAGTGCTGAAAAGGATGTCCAACCTCTGCTTTCAGGAACTAGATTTTGGCTGCAAAAAACCATTGGACATATCCAAGGTCCCTTTGTATTTTTTACGATCTGTACTGTTAAACTGTGCCGTAGTGTGTGTATTTGGATTGCAAAAGTGCACGTATGACTGTTCAAATGTCTATAGTCTAAGACTATATGATAGGAATGATCCTGTTTCAAAACAGGAAAAAGAGAATTGTTCATTTGAGAGACACAGGGTTCAATGTCTCTCTGTTACTCCTCTTGAGAGAGTATTTCTCCAACAGGTGCTTTAGCATCTCATTTAATAGTGTATTGTGGGTGCACTTGCGGGCTGGACAGTATAGGTATTACATGATAAGGAGAGTCCTTATCCCAGCCGACATGATTGCGGTATAAAGCCGGGGCTTGTGAAAAAGCCCATTCTGCTGCATAAGCTTGTTTGAACTCATCAGGGGCAAGAGCAGAATATGAGGGAAGTATTACATCCTCGCACTGTAGGAATGTTTGGACAAAGAGTGGGAGCCAATTGACCTCCGCTGAAAGGATGTCATAAGACAAAATTACAGTTTCCTAGAAGATCACTTTAATGGTGTGCTTTATGTCACTCTCAATTTGCATATCTAAGTCATATAACCGATCTGAAGGGGCTATGCGCGAATCAGGGGTTTCAACTGTAACAAAGTTATCAGTTGCTCTCGCTGCCAGAAACTCCAAGAGATTGCGGCGCACTATGGTGACCTCTGCCTCGCTGTAGAGGATAGTCACTGCCCAACTCCTGTTCAGGAGGAAGGTTCTCAGTGTTTGTAGCATATTTTGCGGTTATATTTTTGGGTTTAAATGGAGGAGATTTTTCCTCTTTTATCTTTAAATCACATAAGCATTGAGAGTCTTATCAGCTTCACGTATTCTTCTTGTCTGCGCTCAGATCGCCCTCCTCTCTCGTACTGCTTGTTAGTCCTGAAAGGAATGAGGAGAGTATATCAGAAATCTGATACCCGTCTGGAGCCTTGATTTTAGTGCGATCATGAAATTCGAAGCATCTCTCAAAGGGCTCCGAGGATGGAGAACCTCTGTGAGGTTTAGCTGTGTTTATTTAGATTTATCCCATGGTTTTTAAACAAACTCACAGGTCTGCTTGGCTTCCTTGCCAGTACTAGGTTTGCCAAGAGGTGGTTTAGTAGGTCTGGTTCTAAATTATTAAATCCTAAAGATGTACACACATCTGCAATAATTATAGGTAGCTCACGTTCATGGTCAGCTTGTGCAACTGCTGCGAGACTTTGGAATATAGCCAGAGATGCCGCTTCGCCTTTAATGTTAGACAGAATCATTGTGGAACCACGGGAACATTTCCCTTTAGTTTCATCCACAAATCCAGGCCAGCAGCAGCCCTGTGTTTGACCTGTATTTGTTTTAACAAGTCCGGCAAGACTGACATGGATGGAGTGCCAATACTGATGGTATATACTGTGGCAAAGACTGTCCCCCAAGTGTTGCAGTCACCTATTGCAGGAATCATTATATGGGATAAACACTTAGTCAATATTCTGTGCTTGTCTTGTGGTCCCGTAAGGGGAAACGGCTTCAATTTGGTTGATTTTTTTGGGCGAACCAAAATTGAATTCTCTCATGATTAGTGGGAATTTTGCCCATAACTGGATGAACAATTGCAGGAATTATTGTTGGAACTGCTGGCAACTGGATTTGCCATGGCAGGCCAGGCCTTGCTGGCACAGCCAACAAGGTGAGCACAATATATTGCCTGCGTGACCCTATACTGTGGGCACATTACGACGGCAGAAACATGTCGACATATTGGCAGTAAGGAGGGGTGTAAGGAGTTCATTACTTTCTTCCCGTCACCACCATCCTCTACGTTTTTAATCCTGGCCGGAGGGTCCAGGAATAAACTTTCGCATAGCGACACCTCCGAGCTAGTTTTAATCTTCACTGCACTTCCTCTTTCGGTGATCCCAATATAATCACTTCTATAAAAAAATGTATATGTTGTGTCTTGTCTTCCCCTACCCTATTGCTCCACCCCATGCGTTGGTCTGCGCGGGGGTGTATTGAAGCAGCCCTATGATGAAGCATGTCACAATTTTGTGAGTGAGGGCAGTATTTTCACACCGAGCATGTGCCACCACATATATTTATTCACTACTCTCTACTCATTTTTGTGTGTTTGAGCTTGTGGGCAGGAGGTCCGGAGTAGGGGGTTTAGCCCCTCACCCCTTCTTTTTGTGTAGACCAAGTGTTAGTGGTGCTATGTTCCAGGCATTCTACTTCTAAATAGAACTATGCCTGGAACAACAGAACATCAGAATGTAGGGATTGAGTCACCATACCACATCAGTACCTATGTGCCCAAATCTGACTAGCTCAAAGTGCCTTACCTGCCCTCTTAACCTTCCCAGAGTAACAGGTAAATTGGCACCCCAGAACACAACTCTTTAGCCCCCACAGATCGTCACCATTTGTTTTCAAACTCCTGCAAGTCCATAATAAACAAAAGAAAGACACAAGGAAAGTTTACAATATTTATTGAAACTATCATGCTCTATCATGAAGCAACTGTGCTGCAATTAGAAAGCATATGCAAACAAGTAGAGGAATTAGCATTACAAATAAACTGAATAATGAGAAACCCTATCATGGTGAATGATGTATCTGCCTAAGCCTAGCCTCGCTATCTGAGCACAGTGATATATCAGAGATCTCTGGGATTAGAACCGGCCTCCATACACCTGGCATTTGTAGTTAGGTGAGTTGCATCTAAGGTTGCGCAAAGCTAGCATGTCTGTTTCTGAACATTGTCCTCTGCAAGAATTCTCCTCCATTTTCAGAAGGCTAGTGTTGGTGTATATAGTAAGAGGTGCCCTACTTGAAAACAGTAGATGTTCTTCGGTGTTGTGTGCAAATGCCACAATATGTTGCTAACCAATCACAAACAGTAACAGGGTACAGTGTTGTTCGACCTTGTACGAAATGTTCAGACTGAGTCCCAGAGAGAAGAACCAAATAACAAAAACATGTACAGTGTACTTCTAAAATAATATTGTGTTTAACGTGTGCAAAGCAAAGCAGTGTGTTAAAATAAGGGAGAACCAAGTGGGCCCTAAAGGGAACTAAAGACAAAGAATTGGTGTCTGAGGTCCAATTTTACACCGTGGGCCTCTTAAGAAGTGGGAGAAGCTTCTAGAGGTTTCCCTTTTTAGTGCACAGGATTCCAGCCTCCACAGCCCTGGCTCCATTACTACAGAGGGTATATAGCCCTTTGTGTGGAGGCAGGACCCAGCCTATTCAAGTGTACGTAGGGTGTGCCCAGCTCTGCCCTCCTATCCTGTCCGTGATGGCACATCCAGGCACACCTAAGCTCTCTATTGTGTGTGGCTGTCTAGAAGGAATACACAAAGCCCAACTTAGATATAGCCTGTCATGATCAGACCAAAGAACTCCTCACTCGCTGACGGAAACATGCAATGGACTATGCAAACAGGTCAGTGATGATGTTTGATCCCCACGGTCCTTAGTTGGAAATTGTCAATGGACTGAAAAACCCTATCGATATTTGGCTACCTTAAATTTAAATTGCAGCTTTATAGTTGCTATTTATTTTTATATTCATAAATTCTTCCTAATTTGCACTCTCCCTCTCGTTCCAAATCTGCTTGAGCGGTACTTTTCTTTTATGTACTTTATCCGCACCATTAAATGTATAGTGAAATTATCAAAGAAATGATTCCACGATGAGAAGAATGTATCTTTTTACATCTATTTTAGAAGATGTTAGTAAATATAATGTGTTTTATAAACACTGTTATGGTTTTAATTAACTAAAACAATAAATTTGACTTGACAAAGCCCAACTGTCAGCTACACCCAGTCATGTGACCCAGAGACAGGCTGTAGGCACTAAATGTCTAAGGCAGAAAAATACCAACTTACTAAAAGTGGCATTTTCAAAAGTGTGACTTAAAATCCAACTTCACCATAAACGAGGATTTGTCATTACAATTCCAAAGACACCAAACATGAACTGTTTACATGTTTCCATTTGGAAGTTACAGCTTATTAAATGTAATAAGGTAATGCCAATGCTATCCTACGGGAGAAGCAGGCCTTGCAGTACTGAAAACAAATGTAATAGTTTTTCACTCCAGGACACATAAAACTTAAAATTACATGTCCCGTATTGAAATACATTGTACCCTGCACTGTGAACTGTTTAGGGCCTACCTTAGGGATAACTTATATGTATTAAAAAGGAAGGTTTGGGCCTGGTGAAAGGTTATTTTACAAGGTCAAAATGGCAGTTTTAAACTGCACACACAGGCTGCAATGACAAGCCTAAGACATATTTTAGATAGGTGGCAGAATAAGTGCTGCAGGCCCACTAGTAGCACCTTCACAGGCACTGGGAACAGGCAGTACCACTTTACTAGGGATATATAAATTCAATTAAATATGGCAATTGGATGTAAACCAAGTCTACCATGCTTAGAGGTGAGAGCACAAGCCCTTTAGCACTGGTTAGCAGCGGTAAAGTGCACAGAGTCCTAAGGCCAGCAAAACGCATTTAGCAAAAAAGTGGAGGGTAAAAGCAAACAAAGTTTGAGGGTAACCCTGCAGAGGGGGCCAGGTCCAACAGGAGATTACTGTCAAGCCGCTATAGTAACCCCTCTGCCTCACAGACCCCTGAAAGCAACATGGTATCTCTGTGCTGTGAAAAGCGGCTGAATCTGCACTCTAAGAAAATATTTGCATGATTTGCACATCATGAAATTTGCCAAGGTGGAAAAAAAAACTTATTGAAGTTGTAAAGAAGGTGGAGGCAATGATCTTGAAAATTGACCAGTATACTTCTGGGTTAGATATGGTTGATGACTGACAAATAGATTAATGTACTAAGGTAAAGTTAATCTTTGTATGATGCATTAAATTTAAAAAAAAATAGGTCCCTAATGAGCAGACCCTCCTTGGACTGTTGTCACAGGATTTAAAATTGTATCATGGAACATTTCTGGCTTGAAATTCAAACAACTGGATGAAAACTGGAATATGTCAGCTGACTCTAATGACATTTGCATCTTCCAGCAAAAATGACAGTTGAGGCGTAGTCATAGGCTGGGGAGAAACTTTTGAAAAGTCAGGTAAACAAAGTGGGAAAGGCCACCTACAAGGAGGACTTCTGAGATCTGGATTTCACCAGCACTGGAAGCAAGTGGGCCAGGGCTTGAGGTTCATTCTGATAACATTCTTGGTGTGAAGATAAAGTGAGGGGGGTGCATTAGAATTGTGTCAATAAATGCCTACAATGTATGCAGAGGGGGAGGTGACAATCTAATAATACTGGACAAAGAGCTATATGAAATCTCCTGTGGGGATGAAGAGATTAAGGGCCATGAATGAATAGGTATTATTTTGGGCGATTTCAGCACCAAGAATGGCAATTACAGTGGTATCACACTCTTAGAGTTGGTCTGGGTGTTATGGCAATGTCTACATAGAGGGTATTTTCATAAAGAACAGTTTAGAAATATTGCTCAATTAGTTCAATAGGATCCATACACTTTGAACAGCAGATTTCCACAGAGATAGTCAGGTCAGGAAAAAGAACTAAAGAATAAAGAAATCTATACAAAGATGTAAAGACACTGATTTGTGCCCTATCTGCCCTTGTTGCTTGGGCCCATCAAAGCGTGGCGGCTCCTCCACAAGAGCGGAAGAGCGTCGCCCCGCCTGCTGCGAGCGCAGCAGGCAAACACACATAAATAAAATGCCATAATAATTCCACATTTTTTTGCCTCATCATCGGGTCCATCCCGATGATCCGCTGCGGATCGGGGCATGTTACAACCGAAAAACTACATGGGAGCACTTGTTGGGCTTTATACATGATAAAGTTAAAAATTAGGGGTGATTAGGAACGCAAGGTTCCTTCGATCCTATAGGTCAACATGTTTCTAGCCGTGCCCCTATGGCTCTTCATCAGGACCATAGGAACCTAGTTCCTTGGTACCACTCCTGTATGCTTAGTCACATAAAACACGCTGTTTGCATGCTATGCCACTTAGTGAAAATACATGCGTATACCACCTATTTGGTGTTCTTTGTTGTTTATTTAATGCCTTAATAGTGCATCATGGTTCCTCCAGGAGAAGGATGGCCTGTTGTCACACTCGCATCAAGGTGAACCCTCTCAGTATCGCCTATTGTAGACTTTGCCCCGGGGACCATCTCCCCCTTTTTTTGGAGATACATTTTATTTTGCCACTAGCTTGCGCTGTGTACAGCACGAGCGTGAGGCAGGGAGCAGGATGAATCCTGCTATTGCAGGATTACTGCTGCCCCTTTTAGTGCGCATGTCGGGCTGGCCGGAGGCTATCTATGGCCAGCTTGACATGCACACTGTAGACCCAGCAATCCCCCGGCTATAAAACAGCCGGGGAATTGCTAGCACAAACCCCCAGCCACAAATTGAGTGCCGGGTTAGCCTGCTCCCACCAATCCTGGAGCTGCTCTCACACTGATGAGAGCAGCTCCAGGATTGGTTGGATTTGCGTTCCACTGAGCAGGAATTAAGTCCTTCCATTCCTGTTCGTGGAACACCAGGGAGAAGGAATGCGGCATATATGGTGTTTGGCGCCATTACGATCCACCATATTTTTTAAACTGTAGCCGCCACTGCCAATAAAGTCTAATGATTATCATCATCTTTTTAGATCTGGCGTTAGACAAGGCCTTTTGATTTTATTTAAATGACATATATAATATACTTAATTATATGGGTTTACAATCTTCATCCATTGGTTTGTTGTTGTCCTTCACATTTTTGCACCTGCCAGTACAGCATCAAACATGGTGCAGTTGGTCATCCCACTTCAGTCAGCCATTGGCTAACTTCACTGTGAATGATAACATTCTGCTCTTTCACAAAGTGTACATTCGCACACTAAGTAGTTACCTTCAGTGCCAGCGACTACTGTGTGCTTTTTGAGACTAACACAATATTTATGCTTTTAACCAACGCATGCTTATTTTGGTGCTACCTACACTAAATATACAAATGGAAGAACAAACTAGTCTGATTGGATAGGTGAGTAGTGTCAAAGGAGAGAATTTTGCTATGTTGCAATCGGCCATAGTTTTATTACCCCAGAAGAGCAAGAATGGGAAATATCAATACAATACTTACTGTACTAATGAAAGCCAATCCGTTAGGAAGAATGTCAATGTCCTCGGAGCCAGTCTCTGCAAATAAAATAAAATACAGGTTATTGTATAAGCCTGGGGTAGCTAGATGTGGAATTATATTGATTGAGCGAAACGAGAATGAAAATTACAGCAACATTTTCAAATGAGTTTGCTAAAAGGAACAGGTTTTACAAGCATTTCTGAAGAGGCTCTCATAATATATTCCAATGATGTCAGAGGGAACCCAAGCAGGCTCAACCCTCCACGGAAGTCAGGAAAGGAGAGGGGAGCAGCCATACAAATGACTTTGAAAATGTAGGAGAAAAAGAGGACATTTGTTAGATTTCCCTAAAGATCCTTTGAAAAGTTATAGGTGTTAAAAACATTCCAAATTCTTTGGTTATGTAAGTCGACTTGCTTTTTAATATGTATGTGGCATCTTAGTTCACTTCTGCCTTGCGCTTTCCACCCAGCCTCTTTCAAATACCTTGGCTTTCATGTGTTGTGAGGGAGAATCATCTTGGAAGGGAAGGGTTGCAGATGGCCACAGAAACTAGGTCAATTTAAATGATGAAATGCAGCCATAAAAGTAATGAAATGAGCATCAAAGCAGAAGTTGCCGAATGCTACCCAACAAATATTGCCAGAAACGAGATGTCCAAAGTTTTCAAGAAATGCACACATAATGTTACCAAATATCAGTGCTTCAAACAATTCCCCCAATCAAAGATCTGCTGCATTCTTTAACTAACTCTTGTTTATCGAAAATCTCCAATTTGATTTCTAGTAAATACAAGATTGGATTTCAAAGATCTTTATCCAGGATTACTGCACGCAAGAACAAATTCTGCTTTACATGCCCATCCAGCCACTTAGCGTACCAGGAATGAACACCATATCTGAGGGTTAGTCAGCAAATATACGAAATCCCTTACATTTGTCCGGGGTGGCCCCCAGAAGTCAAGCATGGCAGCTAATTACAATAAAGGACTACCATTAAACCACCTAGAAGCCAGTGATGCACTGATTAACAGACACACACTCAAAACACGCATCTCACACCCAGGAAGAAATACACATGCACAAGTTAATATATTTTCACAAATATGAACACAAAACCTTCGCCTCTATGTTATCCACTTGCCTGGAAACTGGCAGTGGTTGATGGTGGCTTGACAGGGCGTCTCAACTGAAGCTGCAGCCTGCAAGTCTCTCGCCTGAGGCCTGAATTCTACCACTTAGGAAGGCAGAGCATAGACCGATGACAAGCTTGGGGTTGTTGTACATCGAGACACAGGTAAGCAGAGACAAGGGCTGTCCCAGGCAGCAACGACTGACAAGTTATATTTCACCCATGCTGCCACCTTTCTCCACACATTGCCTGTGATCAGCCAATGAGAGGAGGATTCAATGTCTAAGCTCTAGCCATAGGAAGTTTCTTCACTCTCTGTATTGCACATTGGAAAAACTTCTGGTTATGGCAGTGTATGTCTTTCCTCTAAGCTATCACACAGAAATACTGATGAACATACACAAACACACAGAGTGTGTGTGTTACTGTTAGCCTTACAGTGGTTTCCCCCCAAACTTGTTGCCTTACTCCACCTGTTTTGCTGAATTAATTTTTGCTGGCTTTAGGACTCTGCACCCATTACCACTGATAACCAGAGCTAAAGTGCCTGTGCTCTCTCTTTCGAACATGGTGAAATCGGCTTACCCTCACAATTGGCACATTGATTTTACTTGTAAGTAAAGTGTACTTCATGCACACAGGGCCTGTAAATGAAATGCATCTAGTGGGCCTGCAGCACTGATTTGGCCAACTACTTAAGTAGCTTTTTAAATATACATCTCAGGCCTGCCATTGTGTGCAGTTTTTAACTGCCATTCAAACATAAACCTGTTGCCAGGCCTCAACCTTCCTTTTTAATACAAAAATCATCCTTGGGTAGGTCCAAACAGCCCATAGGGTAGAGTGCATTGTATTTAAAAAGGTGGTCATGTACTTTCAAGTTTTACCTGTCCGGGTAGTGAAAAACTCTCAAATGCGTTTTTCACTTTTGCAAGGACGACCTCTCCCATAGGATAATATTGTGTTACTTTAAGTTAGTGATAATTTTTCATTTGGAGTAGGTAGGAATGTAGAGTTTGGTCTCTAATGAATTGCCATAGAATACCCTCTTTAATACTGAAGTCCAAATTCTAAAAAGACCACTTTTAGAAAGTTGCAGGCACATGCATCAAAGCTTTTTGCGATCGCAAACGGTGCGATTCGCAAAAATCGGCCGTTTGCGATCGCAAAATTAGCTTTTGCGATGCATCAAGGGTCAAGGCCCTCGCAATTTGAGAATTCGCAATTAACTGCGAGTTCTCAAATTGCGATTGCATTTAAGGAATCGCAAATTGAGATTACTTAAATGCAATGCATTAAAGTAAAAAAATTAGCGATTTCGCTAATAGGGGGCGCAAATTACCATTAAGTTGAACTTCATGGTAATTTGCAAAAACTTTGAAAAATGCACTAAAGTGCATTTTTCTAAGTTCCATTTTACACACACACATGCCCTAGGGGCATGTGTGTGTGCAAGATGTACTCATATGCAGATTTCAGGGGTGCAACAGGGTGTCCTTTTGACACCCTGGCACCCTTGAAATTGCATTCTCAATTTGCGATTCTCTAATTGAGAATCGCAAATTGAGAATGTCTTCCCATTCATTCCTATGGGCCTCTAGGCCCATAGGAATGAATGGGGAGGTATTCCTTAATTGCGACTCGCAATTTGCGAGTCGCAATTAAGGAATGTTTAGAAATCGCTATTTTTTAAGCGATTTCTACATGCATAGGCTTTTGCGATTCCTTAATTGCGATTCCTTAAAAATCGCAATTAAGAAATCGCAAAATCCAACATTGATGCATGTGCCTGTTGGTATTTTCTTGTCCTAACCTTTTGGTGCCTGCAATCTGTTTCTGGGTCATGGCCTTTGTGTGATCCACCTAGACCGTATCCCAAAGCAGGGTCTGTGTGTTGACAGGATAGGTCATCTCCGACTTGATCGGGCGGAGCTTTTACCTACCACACTTGCACTTCAAAGGCACTAGCTCAGCTCCACACAAAGGACTTCACACTAGCCTATTGTACCCCCAGACATACAGGGACCAGGGCAGGGAGGCAGGAAATACCAGACAGATTTTCAGGGGGAAATACCAGACTCTTCTCCCACGTCAAAGCTGTCAACAGGTATAAATATTGGACCCTGAGACCCAACTCCTTAGATCACTTCTAGACCTGTGGAAGACTCAGTAGAGTGACAGCTCTGCTGTCCTGCTGCAAGAAGGACTGTCCAGCAGCTCTGCTGCCTTGCTGTCTGAGGAGGAAGGACTAAATCTAGAACATGAACCCAAGACCACCAAAGTGTCTCCAAAGGTTAGTTAGGTGGCCTCCTGTTCTGAGCTACAGGGACATCTGAATCTACGCAACCCGAATCATCTCGACGTAGGATCGCGCATCGCAGCTCCAGTTTGGTGTCCTTGCAAGCACGGACCCAGTGCAATGCATCCTGTCGCAAACAAGGGGCCCAGCTCAACGCATCTTGACGCACTTCTACACCAGACTGTGCATCACCACTTCTGATCTGTGGCTTTGCAAGTATTGACCCAGTGCGATGCAACGCTATGGCGACAACCGGCCTAGGTTGACGCGTCTTGGTTCAGCACCAACACATCTTGACATAAGCCCTCGCTGCACCAGTGGCTTCATTGACCTTGATGGAGCAGGGTAAGAAAAATAATTTGTACCCCCCTTTTGGAAAATTAATAAGCTTTAATAAATTAACAATACTAATTGTTTGATGGAGCATGAAGTAATCAACAAATGCACTTTTAGTAAACACTACATAAGGGTAACCCACAATTTTGTGCGAAATCTAATTTATTTACAATTGTAAAGTTGATTAACCTAATATTGTGATTTGCGTACTAATTAGAGTAAAATCGCATGATTTATGCTATGTAGTAGATTTGTATTGTGGCAAAGAATGCAGATGGTAAGTAAAATGGCTTTAAATGTCGCTTCTGCTAGGTAACACCTAACACGGGTCTTTAGAATGGCGGGTGGTAAACAGAAAGGCTTATTTTCTTTGTTTTAAGTTTGGTTGTGTTTATTCTTATGATAGTTCGTTCGGGCTTGTTAGGCCATGCTGCGAAAATGGCTGCTGAAACAGATGAGGTCACGTGAAAAGCCAAAGATGGCCTCTAGGCGGAAGAAATAGAGGAACCAAATCACGTGGGTGCGGCCTGTGCACAGAGTGAGAGATGTCAAGGTCGTACTGACCTACCACAAGGCGGGTGCCAAGAAAGACTCAGCACGTATTTGTGGGAATGGAAGAGAAAAGTACTGCGCAACAATGGACTAACTAAATTGTGACCATTGGGATTGCAACAAAATGAATGAACAAATTGGACTGCTTTTACCCAAAGGTCATGAGTCTCATTGTATGTTTTACTGTCCCCAAAACCAGTTTGAACAAGGAGGGCGATGAGGTGACCATCACCACCCCTCAAATGGACCAATTAGCGTGATTCTTGCCCCTAAGGATTGCAACTTTTTGTGTAGTAAGCTAGAAAGTAGGGTATAAGAGGGTCTACTCTTATGTGGGAGGGGTTGCTTCGAGGGGTTGCTTCTTTGGGCTGCTCTTTTTGGGTTGCTCCTTTTGCTGCTGCTGTGGCCGCTGCTATTGATGCTACTGCTGCCGTTGGTCTTTTCTTGCCATACCATTTTTCCTATTTTCCATTTTTCCACCTCAATATTACGAAAGGACTCTGTCATTTTTGGACTTCGAACATGACTAGGGAAGGAACGAGATAGATGCGGGAAATCTGCATGGGAGGTCCGGTCGAGGAGGCATTTTAGCGGGACAGTCAGTCAGTTTGGGAGTACTATTCTGTGATCTGCGGTTTATCTTCTTTTTGGTGAACTATTCCTATCTGCATCCAAATGGGTAAATGCATAATTTCTATTCCTTATTAGATTTTTCATATAAATGTTATTAATGTATTAAAGTGATTAATAAACGAAGAATCTCACCCGTGCAATTAAGAAATTAGATAAAATTTCATTCTAACTTAAAATGAGTCTGTGGTTCTTTAGTTCATTAATAAGTTTAAAGGTTAACAAGTTTTAAGAGTGATTGAGCTGGTCTTAATCACCCTCAACTTATTCTACCAGTTGGTCCATCGACCAAAGAGCGGAATACCTTGATGTTTAGAACTGACAGGATCAAAAGTTGATGTATACGATGTCTAAGGTATTATTCTGTCAAATTTAACAAGGTATCCCGTTCCTCCAGCAACACATTTTCTCCTTGGTGTGTAATCCAGTGAACGAATGAATGTATGATATGCGGTGTCATGGGCCCCACCGACATATGGTTTAACTGACGTGAATGTTTGACCTGGATTCGTGTCCTAAGGAGAAATTTATATTAGCCGCGCTGGATCAGATTTCTTGGTAGCAGAGTTATGGTTACTATAGATTAGTTTGGTGATTATTGATTTTTGATTTATTGATTTTTTCATGTCTAACACTTTGTGTTGAATTGTATTATGCTATGTGTAAGTCAAAATTTTGAAGCTTCCGGGAAGTAGGAAGTGGACACGTGTGGCAAGAGAAGTCACACGGAATTGTGCATTGTCTGATTTTCAAATTGGTGATAACACAGGATTGTGTTATGTTAGGGACATTTCATGTATGAAAACGCATCTGAGTGAAATAGCAACAGGTTTTCTTGTGAAACTCTGGCCTTAATTCTCAGGAGCAGTGTAGTCTCCACATGTGTTTTATCCCAGAGAAACAGGTTCACCCCTTGCTTGAGAGAAGGGTAAGGTAGAGAGAAGTGCTACACTTATCGAACGAAACAGTATTCTTGCAAGATAGAGCAAACTATTTCTTTTGTTTAGCGAAACAGACAATGGTAATGTGTTTTACGTTGTAGCTAATAAAATTTTGTCGAGAAGAGAAGGTAAGAAAAACTGCCGATAATTTTTGTAAAGGAGGGGTCAGAAAAGACAGGAGTAGAACTGACGTCAACAAAGACCGCGCTGGTATTGGCCAGTTGTGGGAAAGCGAAGAGCTTCTTCATTGGTGCGTTAGTGTGAAGACGCGCTGGTATTGGCCAAGTTGAGAGTGACATAGAGCTTTTGGATTGGTGCGTTGGTGTGAGACGTGCTGGGATAGGTCCGAATAGCCACACAGTAGAAAGAACAGAGTAGTGAAGAATTCTCGTGTGTTTGTTTGAGAAAGAGACCAGTGCAATATGGCTTATTATGAGTATGGTAGAGAGAAACCGTCGTGGATTGCGAAGATTAAAAACTTTTTCAAGAAGGGCAAAAAGGTAGTGACTAGGGAAGGAGAAGTACTTCCTCCGCCGAAAACGCCAGCTTCTTATATGATGTTGAAATATGGCTATCATAATTGCATTTGGTTGGAAAATTGGCCAAAATATACCCAAAACGATGGAGTATTGGCGTTTCCAGAAAATGGTTCGTTTAGCACAGCTGTACTTCGAAATTTGAGAGAGAAAATGATGAAACTTGAACCGAGACCTAGACCAACACAGTTCAAAGCATTAGGTGAATGGGAAGATGAGATGTATGAAAGAGAAAGACACAGAGGTGCAAAGAATTATAGTTTAGTTCATGGAAGAGTATGGGGAGTGAATCATGAAGACAGGATGAGACGATGGAGGTACGCTAATATGACGGATGGTTTGTTTCCTGTCAGAACAGTTGAAGAAGTTACAGGGAGAAAATGTACGGAGAAAAAGAAACATGCAGTGACAGAGAGGTATGGGTATGGAGGTTGCGAAACAGAGGATGAGTTGCTGGAAGACATTTTAAATAGAAAACCCCCTCCATATCAACAGAATTCTGCGGTGGTGACTCCAAATGCACCACCAATGGAAACTGTAAGGAGTAAAAGCCCTGAAAGAAATTATTAGGCCTGGGCGGTAAATTCCGTTCCGCTCGCGGAATTTGCGGAATTTGGGTAATTTCGCGTTCCGCGGAGAACGCGGAATTACCAAAAATTCCGCGATCAGCGGCTTCGCGGAATTTTTTGCTTGTTCGCGCTTTCAAAATGCGTGTTCGCGAGCTATTTCTCCCTGAGCACGCAAACAGCGCTCGCGAACAGGAAAAAAGCATCGCAAACGGGCGGTACAAGCAATTCCGCGTGTTCGCGGAACGTTTGCGTGCTCGCGGAGATTTTTTACCGTTTCGCGGCGTAGCGCGACTATGCAAATTCCGCCCACCCCTAGAAATTATGAAATAAATAGGTCTTATGAAAAATGAGAAACTCCACAGACTGCGAAGCCTGATAGTGGTAATACAGCTGAGTACACAAGAGAATTGACTGAGAAAATAAGAGAATTAACCATGAACATGGAAGCTGTGACTGTGCCAGTGACAATAGGACCAGTAATACCGGTATTTGAAAACCAAAGAATAGATGAGCATTCCTTGTCAATTCCGATTAACTCGAGTATGCAAAGAGTGAGAGAAGGGATAATTCCAGAAACTAGAGAGACAAGAGATTTGGTTGGCTCATATAGATCGAGTCCACCTACAAATTTGACGATTAATGAGAGTCAGATAACTAGGATTCCTATGGGAACCGAGACAGCAACTGAGACCCCAGAGAGAAGTGCAAATTGGGTAGAGATAAATAATACCCCTGTGGGTCCGACTCCAGAAGAATTAAATGAGTGGATGAGGAATTTACAGAAGAAAGATACTGAACCGCAACCATTGGATGTAATCAGACTAAAAATAGACATGGAAGAGTTGATTTTAGGGACTATTGGTACAGATAGATTGAAATCCTACCAAGATGAGGAACTTATGTTCATGTGCAAGAGTGTTACTTGGAGAGCTAGGAATTTGCATGAGAAATTAGAAGAAACAGCGAATGAACTAGGAGTAGAATTTGGAAAAATCAGAGGATTGTAGAAACAGGGTAGACTTTAGTGAAAAGGATATAGAAAATCTGAACACATCAGGACGATTAACACAGATAAAGGAACTGATTGTGTTATTGAGAAAATGGGGAGATGTGGACAGATGGAGGAGCAGGTGGATAAGAAGAAAGGAGGGAACGACCGATAAAGCATCATTGGCTTTCCCGGTGAAGGAAAAGGAACCAATAGTACTGGAATATCCCATGAGGGAAACTCCAGGAGGTAGCTATGTACATGTTCCATAGTCCAGACAAGATATATTGTCATTCACAAATGACTTCCCAACATTGAGAGAGAAACCCGTAGAATGGTATAGACCGGTAGAAAGATTTGTAAAGGTTTCAAAAGTGTTATGGGAAGATCTGGATGGATTGTTTGAAATTGTTGTACCAGCAGATTTATGGACAGAATGTAAGATTACAATTGACTGGCCGAAGGAAGAATATCCCAGAGATGCAAAAACTGGAGCCCCAGGTCCAGAAGTAATGAGAAAGTATGAACAAGCAGTCACGTTTTTGAAAAATAAGTTTCCACCGAAAGAGACAGATTGGGTAAAGATTGATAGAACAACTCAGGAAAGTAAGGAATCTGTACACGCCTATTATGAAAGGTTGCTTTTGGTTTTTAAACAGTAAGTGGTTATGAGACTTTGAGTGAAAAGGACATGAGTAATTTCGTATATAGATTTGTATATGGATTGAAACCTGAAATGATTAAGCAGCATATGTTGTGTTGGCAGAATAGCACTGTAGATGAGGTATTAAGGTATGCAAAATATTGTAGTGATGACATCAAGTGTAGACAACGCAAACTAAAAGTAAAGGCGATGTGGGCACAAGTAAAGGTTGCAGAAAAACAGGAGGCTCAGATGAATAATCAGTCTAGTGATGCAGGACAGACTAAATCCAAACCGAATATAGGTAAGGGAAAAGGTCAAATGATTATAGAAGAGGCTAAAAAGAAATGGCCATGCCATAATTGCGGAAAGTTAGGGCATTGGAGAAACGAGTGCAAATTTCCTCCAAAAGCTAATACGGAAAATCAACCATTAAATCCACAGGTGCAGAATGAGGTGAGTTACCAACAGCTGCAACAACCGCAGGTAGTTACTCAACAGAGTCAGGTGCCACAACCACCTCTACCAAAGAGTGTAAATCCCCAGAGATACAGTGCAGAGGCAGGATTTTACGGAGGAGAGCAGGTAACAAAATTGCTGCGCGCAGTTGCAGTGTCGCAGTATTGGTTACGGCAGGATGGAAATGAATCGGATGAAAGTTTATGACGGTGCCTAGGAGAGGAGGAAGAGTGCGTGCTTGGCGCAACTCTAGAGGTAGATCAGTCAGGTCCATTTGTGGATGGAGAAGTGAATGGTGTAAATGTTACATTCCTTGTGGACACTGGAGCTACCCGTTCTACTGTTAGATCAGTGGAAATTCCTAACCTTCCTCTCTCAGGAGAATATATCCAAGTTGTAGGTGTTTCAAACCAACAGATTAAAGCGCCTCTTACCAAACCAGTAGAGGTGAAAGTTGGACCATTCAAAGAAATGCATCGGTTTGTGGTATGCGATTGCAGTCCTCTAAATTTGTTAGGACGCGATCTGCTCTGTAAAATGAATTGCACCATCTATTGTACCCCAGATGGTATTGCTTTCCAGACACCAGATGAGGATGTCCTGTATAAAATGACAATGGCAGAACTAGAACCAGGATTAAATGACATGTTTCCTATGTTTGATGCAGAGAAAATCCCAATTGAATTGAAAGGATTAGTCAGATCTGATGTATGGGATTTCACAGGCGAAGACATTGGGCTAATGAGAGGAGTAGACCCTGTAAAAATTACTGTAAGGGAAGGAACAAATTACCCAAATACTCCACAGTACAAATTAATGCCAGAAATTATTGAAGGAATAACACCTGTAGTTAATAAGATGATTGAACAAGGAATTTTAAAAGAATTAATGAGTAGCCCATGTAATTCACCTATAATGGGATTGAAAAAGCCGAATGGGACATATAGGATAGTACAGGACTTGAGAAAGGTAAATAAGATCGTTATCCCTTGTTGTCCAATTGTGCCAAACCCCGCTGTAATACTGTATCAGATTCCACATGATGCAGAATGGTATACAGTTATTGATTTGTGCCATGCATTCTTTTCTATTCCATTGCACCCAGACAGCCAGCCATTATTTGCGTTCCGGTTCGGAGAGCGTATTTTGGCATGGTGCCGAATTCCTCAGGGGTATACAGAAAGCCCCTCAATCTTTAATCAGATCCTAAAGAAATCATTGGAAGATTTAAAAATGCCAGAGAAATCTGTGATGGTCCAATATATTGATGACCTATTAGTGGCATCAAAGACTAAAGAAGCATGTGTTACAGACACAATTGCTTTACTGAATCATTTGGCAGAAGGAGGGCACAAAGTGTCCCCGTCAAAACTGCAATTTTGTCAACAGGAGGTACAGAATCTAGGTCATAAGATTGAGAAAGGGATGCGAAAGGTGACGACAGAAAGAATAAGGATTATCCAAGGAAGGAGAGCCCCGATGACACAGAGAGAGGTGAGAATGTTTCTTGGGATGGTTGGTTATTGTCGACAGTGGATAAGTGGATTCTCATTAATTGCAAAACCTTTACAGCGATTGACAAAAAGGGATGTCAGAGATCCGATCGAGTTGAATGAGGAGGAAATGAAGGCTTTCAAGGAACTGAAAACAAGGTTGTGTGAGGCACCAGCATTGGGAATGGCTGATTATGAAAAAGAATTTGAGCTGTATTGTAGTGAGAGAGATGGATGTGCACTTGCAGTGTTAGTGCAAAGGCATGGAAAAATGAAAAGACCCATTGCTTATTTTTCAGCTGATTTAGACCCGGTAGCAAAGGCATTGCCTGGATGTCTGAAAGCAGTAGCTGCTACTTGTGTGAGTCTGGAACAGAGTGAAGGCATTGTGATGGGGTATCCACTGAGAGTATATGTTCCACACACTGTTGAAATCCTTCTGACCAGAACCAAAACCCAATTCATGACACATAGTCGGCTGACTAGGTACGAAAAAGTGATTTTGAGTGCAGATAATGTAACCATTGATAGATGCACGAGTGTGAATCTTTCAACTTCAATGCCAGATGAAGTAGATGTAGGAGTCAAAGATGATGTTGATCATAAGTGTTTGGATGTGCTTGAATTTTGCACAAAGCCTCGCCCAGATATTAAGGATGAGCCCTTAAAAGAATCAGATTATGTGATGTTTGTGGATGGGTCATGCCTGAGAACAAGTGAAGGAGTTTTAAGTGCTGTGTATGCTGTGTGTACAGTGGCAGCCATAATGGAAGCATCCTGTTTGAGAGGGATACATTCAGCCCAAGTGGCTGAGCTGATTGCTCTGATTCGAGCGTGCAAACTGGGAAAGAACTTCCAAATTACGGTGATCACAGATAGCCAGTATGGCTTCGGAGTGGTCCACGACTTCGGATAGATCTGGTCCCAGAGGGGTTTCTTGACTTCTGCAGGAACTCCTATTAGGAACGGTTAGTTTGTGAAGAAATTGCTTGAGGCGATACAGCTGCCTAAACAGATTGCAGTGGTGAAATGCTCTGCACACAAAAATGGAACTGATTATATTACAGTGGGAAACCAATTCGCAGATGAAATAGCTCAATACTGTGCCAGGAATATGGTCTCCCTGAATAGGAGAAGAGAAAAAGAGAATGTTTCATGTCCCTTGCTGTTTACTAACACAGTTGAAACATGGGATGAGATAAGGCAATTGCAGGAAGAAGCGGATGAAGAGGAGAAAGATGGTTGGATAAAAGCAGGCTGCAGACAAAGAGAGGAAGATGAAGTTTGGGTTTATAGAGATGAAAGACCAGTTATGCCTGATAGCATGATCTCTAATATGGCACAGATGTACCATGGACAAGCTCACATTGGTAGGGATGCCATGATCAGACTTTTCAGACAGACTTGGTACAACCCAAAATTTAGAGCTATAGCTGAAAGTCTCTGTCAAAGATGTCTTACGTGCCAACAGATGAATCCTGTAAGGAAAACAGTAGTGAGTTTGGGAACAATAGGACGTGAAGGAGGTCCTTTTACCAGAATGCAACTAGATTTTATTGAAATGCCCCAGAGCAATAGATTGAAATATGTCCTTGTGGTCGTTTGTTTGTTTTCTCATTGGGTGAAAGCCTATCCGACAAGAAGGAATAATGGGGTTACTGTGGCTAAGCTCCTACTGAGAGAATTCATTCCAAGATATGGCTTTCCAGTAACAATCGAAACAGATAGAAGAACACATTTCCAAAATGAATTAATCCAATTGATATGTGAAGCGCTTGACATTCAACAAAAATTGCACTGTGCCTACAGACCAGAGGCTTCTGGAGTGGTAAGCAAATAAATGGAACAATAAAGAATAGGTTAGGGAAAATGTGTCAAGCCACAGGACTCAAATGGCCAGATGCCCTGCCATTGGTACGGATGACCATCAGAAGCATACCTGACAGAAAAATAGGTCTGAGTCCTCATGAAATAATCATGGGACGAGCAATGAGACAAGCACATGTACCGGTCAACAAACTGCTGACTAGAACTGATGATCTTGTATTGGACTATTGCAAAGGATTGGCTGATCTGGTACATTCTGTGTTTCATCAGGTTGGACCGGATGCGACCACTCTTGAAAGAAAACCAGCTCATGACTTGAGTCCAGGAGACTGGGTCCGCATCAAAGTCCACAGAAGAAGAAACTGTTTGGTTCCTCGCTGGGATAAGCCACGTCAAGTGATCCTGGTGACAACAACTGCTGTGAAATGTGCAGGTGTGAAAAATTGGGTTCATGCCAGTCATACCATCAGAGTTCCAGATCCTGAAGCTCGACCTGTAAGTCGACATCTGGAAGAATTAGGTACAAGTTTGACAACTGAAGGAGAAACTGAAACGAACAGAGTTCCAGATCCTGAAGCTCGACCTGTAAGTCGACATCTGGAAATATCGGATACCAGTTCGGCATCTGAAACAGACCAACCTGAATCTGATGAAAGACAAAAGAGAAAAACAGGAAACAAAAGAACTGATATTATAAATGAAGAAACCGAACAAAGACAGTGACAGCGAACAGCCAAGTACAAGTTATGGAAGAATTCCTCCAGAGATAGTTGAGTTAACTGAAGGAGACTTAGATTCAGACAGAGAGATAGGGGAAAAAGCGGAAGAAACCCGAGGAGTAATAGGGTCAGAACAACAAATAGAAGAAACACCGGGAAATTTAGATTCAGATAGAAAGATTAATATAAATGCGGAAGACAATCGAGGAGGGATAGAATCAAATGTCCCAACAGAAGAGTCACAAGAAGGTTCAGATTCAGACAAAGAAGCTGAGATCATAAGGTTCAAGGTTAGAGGAAGTGAAGTAAGGTCTGAGACAGAATCAGAAGAAAGTGAAGAAGAAAGAAAACAAAGAATAGGTCCAAGAAAGAGAACTCGGAGAGCCGAACGAGAGGAAAAGGAAAAGGAACTAAAAAGGCCAAGAAAAGGAGACAATTGGCCCCACGAAGTTAAAAGACTGAGATACAAGATAATAAATTTGAACAAAGATAATGCGGAACAAGTAAATGAAATAACAAGTCAAAAAGGACAAGGAAAACAAGGTGAAAGACAATTACAGAAATCAAAGAGAGTGAAGAGACCTAACTTGAAATATAAGTCACCTGAGTGGCTATACATCGCATTGACCGACATTAAAGAAGAGGATAACAGTCACGAAAGCCCAGACGAAAGCTGTAAACAAATGGGTGAAAGTGAATTGCACCAAATCTGAAAAGACAAAGAAAGAAACCCGGACTGGACACCAAAACCGAACAAGACGAGAAAGAGTTCTGAAAAGAGCTGAAGAAAGCACCAAAAAGAGACAAAATAAAGGGTAGAGTGGCTGAAAGGTCATTCTGAGGTGTGGTGACACATTTTCTGTACATATATATATATATATATAGCTAGATAATAGTACAACATGGTAGACACTGAGAATAGAAGATCTAGATGTGAGTTTTTACGTAGGTGGTGTAGAATGTGTTTTATTTGTACAGTTTTGCTAATGCTGATATGGTTTATTTTAGCAATAATAATTCCACTTAAGTTAGTTGTAGAAAATACATCTGTAATAGCGAATAACACGAATAATGACAAAGAAGCCATCATAAAGAACACTGCAGCATTAGTAGATAGTACTGATTTACATAGGGATAAGTCCATAACTGATTTCTCCAAAAATGTCTTCACGAAGCTATTGTATGAATATGTGGAGACAATGGATGTGAGAGATTGTTATGTCTGTATGCGGTTACCCGCGTCTGTCACAGAAGGTGTGACCTATCATCACCTTCCTTTGACGTATGGGATAACTTGTAGCGTTCTAGCTAGTTTATTTTACAAAACAGGTAGATTAGAATATTATTACACTGATATAGACACTGTTTTTGCTAAAGTTCCCGTAATCCCTGAATTAAATAAGGTGAAAGTTGCAAAAATGTTTGGAGAAATTTTCTTAGAAAACAAAGATTTAACATTAGAGTATATAGTTAGACACAATCTTACCTGTGAACTAAAGAAAGAGGAAAAGATTTTCTTGGATATGGTAGAAAACAGAAGAGTTAAGTTTCAAAGAAAGGTAGCAGAAGAAAAGACAAAAACACCACTTTGGGCGTTTGAAGAGAAAAATCATGACAAAGGAGAAATAAATGCAGCTATGGTTCTGGATTGGCCCCAACAGGGAAAATTGTGTATTAGTAGAAGTAACACTATGTATGATAACTATTTTGTGGGTTCTAGTGAGTGCCGAGATACATATAAAATTCTAGGGGGATGGGGATTTAAAGGAGGAAAAGATCCAGCATTTCCAGGGATCTATTATATTTGCGGAAATAGAGCTTATTATAGGTTGCCGGACCATTGGTATGGGACATGTTATCTAGGCCTGGTCTTTCCAAAGATTTTTCACGTGGAGAGAGGAACGAAAGGAATACACGAGATAGGTAGAACATTAACACGTAGGAAAAGGGAAAGCTTCTCAGAAATAGTATTTGACATTTTTGGAGCATTGATACCAGCAGTGGGTATATCTTTGAATGCATACAAGATTCGGAAATTGTCTACAGTAGTAGATCATTTATCAACGAATACTGCTGGAGGGTTCTTGATGGTAAACACCGAAATGGTTGCCATGAGAGCTATGGTAATGCAAAATCGACTTGCCCTTGACATTCTTTTGGCAAAAGAGGGTGGAGTCTGTGGAATGCTGAAAGTCCAACATTGTTGCACTTACATTCCAGACAAAAGTGAGAATATACAGAAGTATATAAAGAATATTACTGATTTGCACAAAGAAATTGCCCCACTGGAGGTTGAAGGTGTTTGGGAGAGACTTGGTAAGAGTTTTTCCTCAATGCAAAGATGGTTCACAGAAATAGGTAGTTCTCTTATTGGGAAGATACTAATATCAGTAACAGTGATAATATTAGTAATGTTATTAGTGAGATTAGCATATGTGTGTATCAAAAGAAGAAAAAGACAAAATAGAGTAAAAAGAGAAAATGAGAAAAATAAAGAAAGAGAACGGGAGATGGGAGAAATAGAATTAGAAGAGTTAAAAGAGAACATGTACAAAAGGTCTAAAAGACAAGATGAGAAAAACACCATTGTATGAACTAACAAGAAAGCAAGTGGACAAGAAACATTTATCTGATAAATTGTAGAATAGATTTTTGTGGTGATATTAAATATCACCAAAGGGGGGATTTGATGGAGCAGGGTAAGACAAATAATTTGTACCCCCCTTTTGGAAAATTAATAAGCTTTAATAAATTAACAATACTAATTGTTTGATGGAGCATGAAGTAATCAACAAATGCACTTTTAGTAAACACTACATAAGGGTAACCCGCAATTTTGTGCGAAATCTAATTTATTTACAATTGTAAAGTTGATTAACCTAATATTGTGATTTGCGTACTAATTAGAGTAAAATCGCATGATTTATGCTATGTAGTAGATTTGTATTGTGGCAAAGAATGCAGATGGTAAGTAAAATGGCTTTAAATGTCGCTTGTGCTAGGTAACACCTAACACAGGTCTTTAGAACGGCGGGTGGTAAATAGAAAGGCTTATTTTCTTTGTTTTAATTTTGGTTGTGTTTGTTCTTATGATAGTTCGTTCGGGCCTGTCAGGCCATGCTGCGAAAATGGCTGCCGAAACAGATGAGGTCACGTGAAAAGCCAAAGATGGCCTCTAGGCAGAAGAAACAGAGGAACCAAATCACGTGGGTGCGGCCTGTGCACGGAGTGAGCGATGTCAAGGTCGTACTGACCTACCATAAAGGAGGGTGCCAAGAAAGACTCAGCACGTATTCGTGGGAATGGAAGAGAAAAGTACTTAGCAACAATGGACTAACTAAATTGTGACCATCGGGATTGCAACAAAATGAATGAACAAGTTGGACTGCTTTTACCCAAAGGTCATGAGACTCATTGTATGTTTAACTGTCCCCAAAACCAGTTTGAACAAGGAGGACGATGAGGTGACCATCACCACCCCTCAAATGGACCAATTAGCGTGATTCTTGGCCCTAAGGATTGCAACTTTTTGTGTAGTAAGCTAGAAAGTTGGGTATACGAGGGTCTACTCTTATGTGGGAGGGGTTGCTTTGTTGGGTTGCTTCTTTGGGCTGCTCTTTTTGGGTTGCTCCTTTTGCTGCTGCTGTGGCCGCTGCTATTGATGCTACTGCTGCCGTTGGAATTTTCTTGCCATACCATTTTTCCTATTTTCCATTTTTCCACCTCAATATTGCGAAAGGACTCTGTCATTTTTGGACTTCGAACCTGACTGGGAAAGGAACGAGATCGTTGCGGGAAATCTGCATGGGAGGTCCGGTCGAGGAGGCATTTTAGCGGGACAGTCAGTCAGTTTGGGAGTTCTATACTGTGATCTGCGGTTTATCTTCTTTTTGGTGAACCATTCCTATCTGCATCCAAATGGGTAAATGCATAATTTTCTATTCCTTATTAGATTTTTCATATAAATGTTATTAATGTATTAAAGTGATTAATAAACAAAGAATCTCACCCGTGCAATTAAGAAATTAGATAAAATTTCATTCTAACTTAAAATGAGTCTGTGGTTCTTTAGTTCATTAATAAGTTTAAAGGTTAACAAGTTTTAAGAGTGATTGAGCTGGTCTTAATCACCATCAACTTATTCTACTAGTTGGTCCATCGACCAAAGAGCGGAATACCTTGATGTTTAGAACTGACAGGATCAAAAGTTGATGTATATGATGTCTAAGGTATTATTCTGTCAAATTTAACAAGGTATTCCGTTCCTCCAGCAACACCTTTTCTCCTTGGTGTGTAATCCAGTGAACAAATGAATGTATGATATGCGGTGTCATGGGCCCCACCGACATATGGTTTAACTGACATGAATGTTTTTCGTGTCTTAAGGAGAAATTTATATTAGCCGCGCTGTATCAACCTCGACGCAGTGCATCTCGGCGCCGGACTCCACTTCTCAAGCTCCTGTTGACGGCTCCCTCAACTTTGACTAAGAACGACTCATCCCAACGCAAGACCTTGCATCACAGCTCCTGTCGATGGCTATTCGACACCCGTGTCACGCAGGCTAATGCAAGGACTATGCATCTCGACATACCAGGACACAAGGTACTTCTAACAGCAAACTGAACTCAGTCCTGTATCTGGCCTGTGCTGAATACCACTCAGCCTGACCTTGTGACTTTCACCAGGTCTTGCATGACCAGATAGCCATGAGTTTTGCTTTGTGCTTTTAAGTGTTATACATACCACAAATCTATTTTCTTAAATTGGAATGGAATTTTGCTTGTGTTGTGTTTTCTCTTGATTACTGTTTGTGTTCTGCATAAATACTTTACACATTGCCTCTAAGTTACGCCTGTCTGCTTTTGTGCCAAGCTACGAGAGGGTTAAACACAGGTTCATTTAATTACTTTTTGTGGTTTACTCTGAAAGGGATTGTGGCTGTTGCTTGAGTAGGGTTTCATCCCCCTCAAGCAACAACCCAATTTCTAACAGTTACTAAGCTGCACTGCTCCTAATGTCAAACTCGGAATTGGGAGTGAAGGAGATCAATCTGCTATCCTACTCATCCGCTCTTACTTCATCTTTGGCTGGTGGGACTTTGTCCAGATACTCCTGTGTAGAAACAAACAGGAGCTTGAAATATAGTCCATGATGACCTTGTGCCACAAATTCATAGGCAATAGCCTCAAAGCAAACAATTGCATGAGATGCGCCATCCTTGTGCACATGAATGGTGCCATTAAAGAAGAATGGCAACACCAGGATATATACGGACCGTCAGAAGCTCAATCATGAAATTTTCAAGAGCCAGCCAACCAGAAACTGGATGATGACTTACACTGCCTAGAAGAGAGATGCTGGATTTCAGTACTTGATTTGAAAAGTGAATACTGCCAATACCAATGTGTTAGAAATGGGGTTTCTGGTTGGCTAGAGTATGCACCTAACCCAGGCAGAACCCACCACTCTAGTCAGGGCAAGCGAGTTTCACACATAGGATAACCTTGGTAGCTTGGCGGAGCAGTCAGGCTTATCCCAGAGGCAATGTGTAAAGCGTTTGCGCAACACACACTCACCAGTGACACTCTAGGCACACCACAAAAAAGAGAATCCACACAAGGTTATATAAAACACATTAGATCACAATCAAGTAAATAACTAGGCACTTGTCATGACATCACATAAAGTCATACACCACTTTTGCCAATCGGGAAATTGTCATAAATATCCCAGTTAGTGCACCCAATAAATACTTATAAGTAAACACCACACTAAAAAAATTAGGCCCAACAACACTGTTCGTGTAACCAGTAACTACTGGTAGGATTGCACATGTTAGAACACCTCATCATGACAGTAAACATGTCTGCATACTGCACATATAGGCCATTGGAAAGCGGCAGGCCTTACAATGCTGATCGTAGTGTGTAGAGCTACACGACATCACTCTACTAACCTTGCTCAGGCTGCAGGGAGGCCTGCGTGCCTAATACCAGCACTTGCTACAGTAGTAAATACCAGAACACAGGGCCTTGCGCCCCAACACCAATCTGCCCGGTGCTTCCAACAGACTCAGCATGACCGGTACCTCCGTGGAGGCTTCCTTTCCGTCCGGTCTGCTGAATCAGAAATGCTCCCCCAAAATCCGGCAACCAGTGTAGGGGTAGGGCGCACACACCCTCCAGGATGGCAGGGTTGGAACCAACTTGTTCTCCCCCGGGTGGAAACAAGACAGAAGAATTGCCCAAGGCAGCTGCCCGCGATCATGCGGTGCTGCTGCCTGACAAATGGTGGCAAAGGGTGAGGATTCTGCACCAGCCTCCTCTGGCCAGGACGCCAAGTGAAGTGGATCACTCACCCGCCCACCTCGGACTGCACCGGCTCCTTCTGTGCTGCAGCAGCCGGACATGGAGCGAAGTCTCCGTCTACTTCGCTCTCCTCCGCTCGGCCTTCCACCTCGGTGAGCCCCGCCCACAGTGACGTTGGTGTTGCTAGGCGATGGGGGAACCCTAGCCCGGGGTTTCCTCTTCCGATGGGCCCGCTACCGCAGCTGGGGTCTGCTAGGCCCCCGGCTTCGCTGCAGTCACGGTGCTGGTGCCGCGGGTGTTGGCACGGCCCTGAGACGGGCAATCCCAATGCACGAGTCATCACCACCTTCAGCCCCCGTTCTGTTAGAGTCACAAGGAGGTTTCTTCAGCTAACAGTGGCAGTGCTCCAGAAACCCCCTCCGGTCGAGCAACAAGGATTTGCAGCCCTGGACCAGCTAGCAGAGCCCCGACTGCCGGTAAAGAAATCCATGCTGGGGGAGAGCGCTTCCGTCACCTCAGCTCTCCCCTTCTGTAGTTCCACAAGTAACTGTAGCGGTCCTCTAGGGAGTCACAAAAGAACCAAAGTACCAGGGTTCTTAAAAGTTAGAGCGCACCACCAAACTTCACAGCGCTCTAAGTGCACTGCAGGCAGGAGGGCACGCCACCGAGTCCCTGGAGACACTGGGGCAGAGAGCAGGGTACAGGCAGGCCAGCAAACAGGGTCACTTAGCAGAGTGGCAGTCCCTTCAGCCACCCAGCAGGTCAGTCCCACAAGCAGGTAGTCCCAAACGGCGGTTCCTCCAGGCACACAGCAGTCCTCTGGCTACAAGCCCCACACAATGTCTTCTCATTTCATGGGGTCACTTTCCCTGTATTTCCCTGTCTTTGTTCTGGGGGCACTTCAGACACATATTAGAAGTGGACAACACCCCCATTCACATTGTAAGATCTGGCCACCTTCACGCCACAGGGGGGCGGAGACAGCATTGTAGAAGGCAGGCACCGCCCTATTCAGGTGCAGATGCAACTACAACCACCACTCCATAATGCAGGCCAGGCGTATTCATGTGCAAGGGAAACTCCTCCCGCTACTCTAACTTCTGCCAAGGTCTATTCAGCCTAGTGCTTAGTAACCCAGGAAAGGCAGGACACATCTCAACCCCCTTGTGACTGTCTAGAGTGAATGTACATCCCCTCTCTCCTGTCAGTCAAAGCCAGAAGGTCAATACACATCCAGGAAGGGCACAAAGACACAATCACACAGAAATGCCCACTTCTAAAAGTGGCATTTCTAAAATAGTAATAATATATCTGCTTTCACCAATAAGCAGGATTTATCACTACTATTCCAAACATACATAACATGGTCACACTACCCCTCTCAAATCAGGAATTACCACTTATGCACACATCAGGGAATCCCCAATGCAAACCTATTAGAGGGCAGCCTCACAGCAGTGAGAAACCAAATAGGCTGTTTGTCACTGCCAGGACATGCCACACAGTTTAGGCACATTCCCTATCTTTTACCTTCACTGCACCCCGCCCATAGGGCTAGCTAGGGCCTACCTTAGGGGTGACTTATATGTAGTAAAAGGGGAGTTGCAGACGTGGCAACCACTTGCCATGCCACATCACTGCAGCAGTAAACTGCACGCACAGGTCCTGCAGTGGCAGAGGCCTTAGACAGGTTTGAAAGGCTACTTTGGTGGGTGGCACAAGCAGCGCTGCAAGCCCACTAGTAGCATTTAATTTACAGACGCTGGGTATACGGGATAGATACCACTGTACCTTTGGCTTACAGGTATATTAAATATGCCAAGCAGGCGTAGACCAATCTTACCAAGTTTACAACAGAGAGCACATGCACTTTAGCACTGATCAGCAGTGGTAAAGTGCCCAGAGTCATAAAACCACCAACAACAGGTCAGAAAAAATACTGGAGGAAGGCAAAAAGTTCTGGGATGACCCTGCAAAAAGGGCCAAGTCCAACACAATAGAAGTTGCATTCAGCTAACCATTAACTTATTCAAGCTCAGGCTGATGCCAAAAGTAGATAAGTACTTACAGCTCAAGGTCATAGCTTGCCAGGGGGCAGATACCCAACCCCATCACACCACAAAAGAGACCAAGTAATTTCAGGTTCTGTCAGAGCAGGCCAAATGCAGGGAAAAGAAACGTCATAGGAACTCAAAACTTTCTTGAGTAAGAAACATCAGACAGAGGTGGAAATACCGGCACCTACATAAAGAGTCACAATTCAGGGGCGTGGCCAACCGCCGAGCATGGCGGCAGCGACCTAAAGGAGCTCCGCGATACACCCTGACACTGAGGCATTTACCCAGCAGATACAGGCACCCCGGCGCTCCCTGAGGGGCGCAGCAGTAATCGGAGGCGGTGGAGCCCACTGTGACTGGGATTTGAGCGGATTGTTTTTCACCTGATTAGGACAGGCGGCATCTCTGGCCGGGCTGACGCCACGGCAGGGCGTGGACCCCGCCGCGGCCACAGAGCCGAAACCCAGCAACCGGCGAACCGGAGTGGCGGTTGGCTGCACCGTGAATGTTCCCGACTGCCCCTTCCCTCTTCCCTTTTAAAAGCACGGCCACGGAGAGCAGAATACCGGGGCAGTTATTGCAGTGCGCAGTAGCGGCCCTGCGCGAGGCCCGGACTGGAACCAAGATGGCGGCGGCGCGGCGGGGCTCTCCATCCGCAGGCTGCCGTCCGGGATTGGAGTGACCCCTGCCCTGGCTGCCGGACCGCCGCAAGGGGACATTGACATAGACCCACAAGCTCGGACTGGGCTAACGGAGGCCGACACTCGGACCACCCTGGGACCGGGATACACTGTGGGCGCGAGGTGCTCTTCGGACGCTGTGGTGCTCAGCAAGAGCCGTCCGGCCTGGTGAAAGGGGCTACATTCGATGTTGGATGAGGATGGCGTGCCCTGCTTACATCAAGATACCGACGCCTAATAACAATGTGGGAATATTTGCCCTATTGTGTTGTGTGTGGTATCGGCTCAGCGGAGGGGAACAAGATCTGCTGCGATGACTACGGGACACGGGAGCGGTCCAGAGGGCACTACAACAGCGGGGGCACGCTGGTGGCTGTCCGTGTACCAAGGCCCGAGGCAATACGCCTGGTCTGGTTGGTGTGTCCGGGACGCATAGTCGTGAAGGGAGCAGCTGATTGGAGCGACGCTGTGGCTTGGATCCTGTTTGTACTTGGTGTGCATGGGCCGGATTTCAGGACTGGTGGGGCGCCTTGCACAGGATGAGCGGAGGTGAGCACAGTACTGCCCTGGTGACTGTTATTTGCTGGTACCTGGTGGCGTTACGGGGCTGGCTGCCGCGACGCTACAAGGGGCGCCTGGTGACACGAACTTAGCTATACACCACCTACAAACCCTGGTGGGTAATGGGTCGACCGAAGACTAAACAGGCGGATCCCCCGCCGCAAGACGGTCCCTCGGGAACAGCACCAGACACCCAAATGGGCGGTCCAGATATGGAAGCGATTCCACCCACTGCACCCAATAGTACAGACGGAAAGCTGGACTTAATACTGCGCGAAATACGTGACTACAGGGCGGTGATGGAAACCCAAATAGACACGCTCACGACCAGTTTTACTCTGTTGAAAGCCAACCACACAAAACTGGCGGACAAAGATAAAAACAACAGGTTGGCGCTGGACGACCTCATACCTCAACAGACAGCACACTCCTCCCAACTAGAGCAACTACAACTGAAAGGCTTGCAAGATAGGGTGGATGATGCAGAGGGCCGCTCCAGACGCAATAATGTGCGCATTTTAGGTCTGCCTGAGAAAAGCGAGGGGACCCACCCAACCCAATTCATCGAGCAGTGGCTGCGGGAACAGGTAGCTACAATGGGACTCACTGACCATTTCAGTGTGGAACACGCCCACAGGGTGCCGTCCAGGCCCCCTCGACCGGGCGCACCTCCCAGACCCATAATAGCGCGGATCCTGAATTATAAAGACAGAGACACAATTTTGCGTCTGGCAAGAGAAAAGGCTCCGATAACGTACGAAAACAAAACGATCTCTCTTTACCCGGATTTTACACTATCAGTACAAAGAACGAGGGCTACTTTCCAGGACGTCAAAAGGAAACTTCGATTGCATCACCTAAAGTATGCCTTATTGTTCCCGGCTCGCCTTAAGATTCTCTATGAACAAAAAGCCCTGTTCTTTGATAATCCGGAAGACGCTGCAGACTGGATGGAAATTACACTGTCGCCACCGGGATCTCGGCCCTCCTCGCAGTCTACCCACGGACAGCAACCGAAAACGCAGAGGATGAAAAACGACAGACGTGAAAAACGGCGGCAACCTGCCAGGGGCGCAGACGGACAACCTTCCCAAGAACAGATACTAGACAGTCAAACGGATGCGGTCCTGACTGCTGCGGCACTGGCTGCGCATGATGCAAGGTCGACAGCGGACACTGGGCACTCCTCAGTGGAGATGGAGGCGCATTCAGAGTCGGGGTCCAGCGTGGCCCTGTTCCCTCTGGTCACTCCGCAAACTGTTGATGAGTACATAGGCTGATACAAGCTGTTGCCTCCGCTGCTGGACTGCAGTGTCGGATGAGTATACCTAGATTTGTATACGAACTGGGCCGTATATGATCCTTATGTGCTCCCTGTGTAACGGGGCGGGGTGGGCTGATTAATGAGATCTATAATAATGCTCAATACTTGCAGAATAGGGTGTTGATGGGGGCTCTTGGGTCCCTAAATTGGTGTGTAACGTGGAGGGAGCTATGCTCGGTACGGTGGCCGCTACCCCTGGGGCAACTGCATTGAGCTATGTAACTACGGAATTATTCTTGAGTTTGTTTTGTTGGTTTGGTTCTCTTTTGTTGTTTGAGGGGAACCTAGTATTGGGGTGTTTAAGGGAATTTACTGGCTCGGCACTATGGAATGTGAGGTATGCACAGCATGTTGGGACCTGTATGCTAATTAGACTGCATGTTCGGAGACCTGATGGCACGGCCCAATAGTTATACGTATATATCCTTGAACGTGAGAGGGATGGGGTCCATACACAAACGGCATAGAGTTTTGGCTCAGTTAAACCGTAGGAAAGCACAAATTGTTTTTCTCCAGGAAACGCATTTAATACATGTGGAAGCGGCTAAGCTCCTCAAGAAATGGAGGGGACAGCTGTACTCTACCTCCTCAGCATTTGCCAGGGGGGCGGCGGTATGGCTCAGGAATGGTACTCCCTTTAAGCTGCTAGAACAGCGGACGGATGCGAATGGGCGATATGTGCTGTTGCATGGCCTGTTGGATGGGGAACAAGTAGTAGTGCTGGGAAGCATTTACGCTCCGAACACGGATCAAGATAGTTTTCTGGCGGTTCTTAGTACAGCACTGGTGGGCTGGGAAGGATATCCATGGATACTAGGAGGTGATTTTAATTCAGTGCTGGACCTGGAGCTGGACAGATCCCACCCTCCCCTGAGAGAGGCGGGATGTAGGAAGCAAACAGATGCACTGCAGATATGGGCAAAAGGGTGGGAACTGGGAGATATTTGGAGAGAGAAACATTCTACAGATAGGGAATACTCCTTCTCCGCACCGCACAGTCTGCATACCCGTATAGATCGGATTTTCTGTTCACAGCGCCTATTGGGTACTATTAAAGACACCACACATCTGAGCAAAACGTATTCCGACCATAACCCAGTTGAGGCTTCATTACAATGGGGAAAGGTACCGCCGCCAATCCCATCCTGGAGACTACATCCAGTGCTGCTGGAAGACTCTGTGTTTCGTACTGCTCTTGCAATGGCTACAACCCAATACTTTATGGAAAACAGGAACACAGCGAGCACTCGACAGATAGAGTGGGACGCGTTTAAACAGTGATATGGGGGGGTGGCGATTAGTATGAAAGTGGGAGTACGTGCGACACTTCTTGACAAGCTTACGGACGTAGAGACCAGAATGGGCAGACTGGAGCAGGACGCGGTTACTAATACAGCAAGCAAACTAGAACTACAGGAACTATATACGACGCATGCAGAATTATTAGAAGACCTTCGAGTCCTAGACTATAGACTGTACACGCAAACACAGCATGTGAATGCGGATAGGGCGGGCCCCCTGTTAGCCAAGATTATTAAAAATGCACCACCTATGACGCCCATTCTTGAAATAGACACCCCCGAGGGTGAGGTGAAACGCACACAGCTGGAAATTAACATAGCCTTCAGACAGTACTACGAACAACTGTTTGCAACCCCGGATAGGGTAGAGGATAGGGAATACGAGGAGTTTTTTGAGGGACTGCAAGTTCCCACGCTAAGCGCAGAGCAGGCGGCAGACTTAAAGGCGCCGATCACGCAGATGGAGCTTAAGGTAGCGATAAAGGCCCTTCCCCGCAATAAATCGCCCGGCAACGACGGACTGCCAATTGAATTCTATGTGGCGTACTCTGAATTGCTGATTCCTCGACTATTAGAAGTATACAGTGCAGCAATAGAGGATGGCCTCCTCCCCGACACAACGGTGCAGGCGACAGTGATTTCCTTGCTGAAACCCGGATGGGACAGCAGAGATATAGCGAGTTATAGACCATTGTCGCTCCTTAACACGGACTATAAAATCCTCAGTAAGGTATTGGCAAATAGACTACTGCAATATTCCCCCGCCTTAATACATACTGATCAGTGTGGTTTTGTACCAAACCAGGAGTACGGCGCTCAACATTCGGAGGCTCCATATGGTGATGACACAGGTGCCTACGGATGCTGAACCACGAGGCTGCGTATCTCTGGATCTGCGGCAAGCGTTTGATTCGCTGCACTGGGACTATATGCTGACTGCCCTGACTAAATTTGAGATCCCCCCCGGGATACATAAAATAGGTAAGATTGTTATATACGAATCCCACAGCACGGGCTCGTACGGGACTCCATATTTCCAACCACTATCAAGTAGAGAGAGGCACCAGACAGGGCTGCCCGCTCTCGCCATTATTGTTTATACTAGCGCTGGAACCTCTTTTGCACAAAATACGGATGAAGGCAGGACACAAAGGGATCAATATAAATGGGGAGATGCATGTGGTTTCGGCATACGCTGATGACATTATCTTGTTTCTTCACAATTTAGAGGAGAACTAAGACCCCCTGCCCGAACTTTTTTCAAGGTTCCAGAAACTTTCTGGTCTCACGATAAACGAGAACAAATCATACGCCTTTTTTTCAACAACGTCACTAGGACTGCGCCGATCCAATTTGGTCAGTTGGAGTTCCAGACCGCGCCAGTTACCTTTAAGTATTTAGGCATCCAAATATATAGAGACGTGGAAGATATATTGGATGGGAACTTAACCCGATCCATAACATCACTCTGGAAGCAGATTACGTTTTGGACCTCCCTACCCATATCAGTGGCTGGGCGGATAGCCATTGCAAAAATGGTGGTGCTCCCGCGACTGCTATATTATTTTGTTAATCTGCCTATCCTGATACCAATGTCTACATTTAAATTGCTGGACACCTTAATAGTTGAATTAATCTGGGGTTCCGGACGTAGACGTGTAGGACTTCCCAAATTGCAATTAGCCACGAAACAAGGGGGAATGGGAGTCCCTGACCTGAGAGCTTACTGCTATGCAGGCCAAGTACAGTGGCTAGCTTATTGGAAAAAAGGCCGCAACTTGAGAGAAATATCTATGACTAAACTAGCATGGGAGAAAGGGGAACTGCATGTACTGTTGCTACCGGGCAGCAAAACTCCACCGACAGCGTCCCCACTGCTCCGCACGGCCCTTAGTTACTGGAAAAGGGCGGTGCGGTACACCAAGGTCTCCGCACCTTACGCACCGAATATACCCCTATTGGGTCTTCCACTCTCATCGGGTAGGGTGACGCTCCGACACATAGGAGTCTGGAAAGAAGGGGGAGTTTCCACGGTAGGGGATCTTTTCGCTGATGGTGCACTAATGTGCCATGATGCCTTTGTGAGAGAAACAGGGGTACCAGGCAGACTATTTCTATTGCATGCACACGTTTCACGATATATTAAAACAGTATGGACTCATGGGGGGGACGAGCCGCAGACCCATGCACTGACGCACATGCAATACCTGATGGGGGAGGGAGATCACTTGACAAAATGGTTATACAGGGGAGTCCGCACGCATACCTCTGTCACTGCACTCGATCAGAGATAGATGGGACACAGATATTGGCCGCACACTCACGGATAAAGAATGGGGGGTAGTATTAGAACATGCGGGTAAGGTCTCCAGGAATCCAAAGTTTAAGTTTATCCAACTAATGATAGTACACCGTGCATATTTAACCCCACACAGACTTAGCAAAATGTTTCCGGAGGCGTCAGGTGATTGTCCCCGTTGCTGCTCTCCAAGTGCGGGTTTACTGCACATGTTATGGGACTGCCCAAGGCTACTGACATATTGGTCGACGGTCCAGGACCTAGTGAATAGCGTGGCACCGACAAGGAACATCAGATCACTGGACAGTTGTATATTAGGTCTCGGTCCCAAGGGTAAGAAGGGAACCCCCACGCGTAGGTTCGTGAACTTGGCAATGATATTGGCAATACGGAATATAACCATGAGATGGAAAGCGGCCAGACCTCCTAAAGTGTTAGACTGGTATAATGAAGTGGTACGCTGGGGGAGGGCTGAAGGAGCAGAACTACACAGGGAGGAACAGAAGGGAATGAGAAAGATACCAATATCACTTGATTGGAATACAATAATGGAGGAATTTGTGGCAAAAGACCTATATGAATAGTATTAGAATGTATAAAATGAAACTGTGTATGTTATGGGGTGCTATGGTCCCTATACGGAAGGCAATGTAGCCAATGGTATGCTGCATGCTAATATTTTATAATTAATGTATACGAGACGTATTGCTGTCCTTGCATAGATGATCTGTTAATGATATGCATACTACTGTTAGTCGGAGCCAGATTTGAGGGGTGGACGGGTGGGTGGGGCAGGTTGAATGTCTTGTTTGTGTAAGCCAAAATGACCATACTATCCTCAGCAGACCAAGACGGTTGTATTATTTTGAAAATTTAATAAAAATTATTTAAAAAAAAAGAGTCACAATTCAGAAGTTCAGATAATGCTTCCTTGAGCACTCACAAAATGTATGGAAAACTGTTTACCAGAACCCCGGAGGGGAGTGATAAATTCATGCAATACAAAGATGGCAGGCAAAGAGAGCTAGGAGATCTCTTGTAAAGTTTAGGGGTCCTTCCAAAATGAGAAGGAAGTCGAAGGGAGACCCTAAAATGAAAATTGAGCAGAGAGAAAGTCAACAAGCAACTCCAAGTAGTAAGGTCCTGTACTCCCACAGCTCGATCTGACCTGTAAATGTAAATAGTCAGAATAACCTTAGCGATGACCGTTTTGTAACCTTGGAACATACGCCAAACATTTTTGAAGGAGGCTTGTTGTCCATTATGCAATGAGTACACTGTACCCGAAATCTCCAACTACCATCATACTTCTAGCAGCCTGCAGCCTATGGTATGGCTGCCGTAATGGGTTGATACTATCTCCAAAGGGGGGAATGTGAGGATTGAGCACCACAGATACAAAGGTACACACCATGGCCACAGGGCTGAGAGGCCATGGAAGTGGAAAACAGTGATAGAAACTCAGCAGAAGGTGAGGGGAATGAACAAAGGAACAGAGAATAATTCAATAACGATCAGATGAGTTTTAACACATTCATTCAAAAAGATACTAAAGATAGCCAGAATGCCTTAAAGAAGAAGAAGGAAGAAGAGGAATAATAATAATAATAATAATAATAATAATAATAATAATACACTCATCAACAAAGTGAGCGGACACCACACCAATACAAAACACCTTCAGCAAAGAGACTTTAAAAACAAAAAGGATGCATCAATAGAAAGGACAATTCTCATTTATTCCAAAATGATTCATAAGAATTGTGACTGTAAATAGCCTGTGGAAATGTGCTATAAGCCTGGAATGATAACTAGATTTTGACAAAAGCCATAAAAAGACACCAAGGCAAATGTTTGGCTGCTTTAGCATCGATCGACAGAACGGATAGCCCGAGCTGTAGCTACAAGAATCAGGGGCGTCGCGAACACCCCGCTTTAGCAGCTACAGCAGGGGTGGGGTTCTTTAAGTGGCTCTTCCCTCTGCAGCTCGGCAGACAAAAGCTCATCATTAACACTGGAATACAGCATCAATAGAAGAACAAGCAGGAGCAAAGGAAACCGGCACTGGGTCAACAGAACGTGGAAAGAAAGAAGGAATATTGGAAGGAAGGGTTTAAAGAAGTAAGTATGAATAAAAGAGTAGGTGGGCGCTTCTATCTGTCGATGAATGAATGGGTGATAAGTGGGTGGACAGAAGGAAGGAAGGCAAAGGAAAGGAATGAGTGGAGGGAGGGATGAGTGAGTGAATGGATAGGTGGATGGATAGGTGGAGGAACAGGTAAAAGGATGGCAGAGTAAAGGGATGGGTGAATGAGTGGGTAAACTGATGAGAGAATAGATGAGTGTGTGGATGATGGATGGATGGAAGAGGGGATGGATGGCAGAGGGGATGGATGGATAGCAGAGTTGACGAATGGATGAATGGATGGCAGAGGAAATGGATGGATGACAAATGAATGGCTGGATGAATGGCAGAATGAATGAATGGCAACATGAATGAATGGATGATTGTATAGCAGAGTGAATGGATTGATAAATGAATGGTAGAGCGGATGCATGGATGGTACAGTGGATAGATGGATGGACGAGTGAATGGTAGAGTGGATGGATGGCACAGTGAAGAGATGAATGGCAGGATGGATGGCAGAGTGCGTTGATGCATGGCTGGTTGGATAGCAGAGTGGATGAATGTATGGCTGGATAGCAGAGTGAATGACTGATGGGTGAATGGCAGAATGGGTGAATGGCAGAATGGATGGATGGCAGAATGGATGGATGGTAGAATGAATGGATGGATAAATGAATAGACGGCAGGATGGATGGAAGAGTGGATGGATGGATGGACGACAAAGTGGGTAGATCAATGGATGAATGGCAGAGTGGACTGATGGATGGCAGAGTGGATGAATGGCGATGGATGGCAGAGTGGATGAATAGATGGATGGCAGAATGAATGGATAGAAGGATGGATGGCAGACTGTAGGGATGGATGGCAGAGTGTCTAGATGGATGGATGAATAGCAGGGTGGATGGATGGCAAAGTGTATGGATGGCAGAGTGGATGTATCCATGGGTGGCAGAGTGGATAGATAGAAGGTATAGTGAGTGTATGGATGGAAGAGTGGATAGCAGAAAGAATGGAAGGATGCAATGGGGAAAGACTGAATGACAGATGAAAGAATGAATGGATGACAGAATGTAATGATGAAATAGTGGATATCAGTAAGTGGATGGAAGGGTAAAGAATGAATTGATAGATGCATGGAAGAAAGAGACAAGGAAGCTGTTCTAGGGAGAGTTCGGCTCACTTCCTTTGCTTGTTTGAAGGCATCAGCGCGTTAGTTCAATATGGGGGCTATTTTAGTTTTCTGTCTACTCCCTTGACAAGAATGGTAAAAGATGTTGTCGGCCTGACAAAAATGGTCTGGTCAGTAAAACCAACAGTAACATGCAAGCATGAAGACCGTAAGACACAAATAATGGCAAATACTAACAAAATGTAAAAGATGGTGCAATTAAATTCTGTCAGTTGAATGAATCCAATAAGCCCAGTCCTCCAGTGCATATCTTCAACTAAGTTGTTTGGGGTGTTACACCCACTAATAAATATATTTGTTAGTTGTTGGTTGAGTGCAAGGTCAGATCTGATTATTTATTCAAAGAATACTACAAAGAGCGTTTTTACAAGAAATGCTCTACATAGCAGCAAATTTCATGAAGCAAAGGAGGAGAAAAACATTTTGATAGATAACAATCTGGATAGTGATACTGTGCTGGGTGAGTGCTGTTGAAAAACAATGCACACATTAAAATATACCACATTATGGATAATTACATGGGCCAATGCGATACTAAGAAAACATATGGAATCATGATGAAAATTAATTGAATCTTTCCTTCTTGTGTAAGGAGCTGTATTTTTAAAGCAGTTTTGACAGAGGAGGGAGAGGAGTTGGAGCTCTAGTCAGAGAGGAGGGAAGTCAATTGATGAGACCTAAGCAGGTTAAAAAAACTAAAATTTGAAGTTGCACAAGGATGTTTGGGTGAGGCTAGAATGTTGTGGTTTGCCGAGTGAAGACTGTGGAGAGTATGTGTGTGAGAAGGTTTTCAGCTAGATAGTTAGGAGATAGTCCATTCATCATTTTGAAGACTAAGACATTTAGTTTGTACAGAACCCCATCTGTTTTTGGCAGATTGCCATCCATCCTGGTGCTGATAGTGTAAGGTTGTGATGTGTCTGGGAGGTCATAAAGAGTTCTAGTGGCAAAATCCAATGTCTTCCCAGGTGGGGAAAATTAATATCTGGGGAGACCAACTAGGAGACTGTTGTAGTATTCCAGCTTGCTGATAACTAGTGCAGATATTTGTGTTTTGACATTATGGAAGATGATAGCAGGGTGAATCTTACAGACAGTAGTTGGTATTTAGCACCATCTGATATAAAGAAATACAGGAGCATGGTGTGTTTGAAAAGTGCATGAAGATTTCTAGCCCGTAGTTTGAAACTTTGTAGGGTGAGAGATATAGGTGCAGTTTTGCAGTTTTAAAAGGGACGTATACAAAGTGACCCTTAGAAGAGTTCAACATAAGATTGTGAAGGGCAATCCAGTGACAGCTGTGAGATAATAGAATATTTTAGCTTGAAGGGCTGGGGTGGGAAAAGGGTTTGTGTGTCATCTTTATATTTGTAGAGCGCGACATTCATCCCAAGGGACATCACGGCGCTAGGATAAGCGAGAACCTGTTTGGGGAGGATTAGTGACATGTGATATAAAGCATCAGGTCTGGAGCAATAATCCATGGACATCAGTGCTCGAGTCCTGAGAAAAACCACGTCTTCAGCTTCTTTCTGAATCTCACATGTTCCTCAGTGAGACGAAGCTCTAAGAGGAGTTAGTTCCAGTGAGTAGCTGCCAAATAGAAAAAGGAGCGACCCCCCGCTATGCCTTTTTTATGTGTATGGTTTTGGCTAGAGCATGGTTGCCTGACCTAAGGTCACGCGAGGGGACATAAAAGTCCAGTTTGTCCTGCAAAATTCTGGGTCCAAGCTTGTATAAAACTCTGTGCGCATAGCATAGTAGTTTGAACTTGGCTCTTTGTCTGATAGGCAGCCAGTGAAGTTCTTTCAAGCAAGCTGAAGCCAAACTATACTTGTTCTTGTTACAAACCAGTTTGGCTGCTGCGTTCTGAATGACTTGTAGACGGGGAAAAAAAATTGTCGGTCATGCCAACATAAAGCGCATTCCCATAGTCCTGATTGCTGGTCAGTAGGGCCTGAGTGATGGTTTTCCTCCAGTTCAAAGGGATCCACTTAAAACGTTTCCCGAGCAGTTTTAGCATGGCAAAACATTTACCACACAGTACTCGGACTTGGTCTTGCAGGTTTAGTGTATTGTCTACCAGGAATCCCAAATTGTTTACAACTCGTTTAGGCATGGGAGTGGTGCCTAATAGTTGGGGCCACCATGTTGAGTCCGAGACTAGGTGTGTGCTACCAAAGAGTGGTATCGCAGATTTTTCCGCGTTTAACTTCAAGCAGTGGTCTGACAGCCAATAAGCGGTTTCTGAGAGGCAGTTGCTCAAGTTATTTTTGGTGTGCTCATATTTTTCCTCAAACGCAATAAACAACTGAGTATCATCAGCTTATGACCAGATGATGAAACCCAATTTCCTACCGATCGTGGCCAGGGGGAGACGTAAGCGTTAGAAAGGGTTGGGCTAAAGGAGGCTCCCTGCGGAACACCGCACTTAATAGTGTTAGGGCTGGAGGAAAAGGAGCCCATTTCTACTGTTTGGATTCTGTTCAGCAGAAAAGAGTTGAACCATTGAAGAGTTTTAGAATGAAGCCCTTTTTCATATAGAGTTTTCAGCAAGAGGTGGTGTGAAACAGTATCAAATGCCGCCAAGTCCAGAAGGATCAGGCCAGCAGCTTTACATTGGTCTAGCAAAAGTCTGATGTTGTCTAAAATGGCTAGCAGTGTAGCCGCAGTACTGTTAGAGGCCCTAAAGGCTGACTGTGAGGGGTCCAGAAGCTCATTAGTCTCAAAGTAGTCTATTAATTGTCGATCGATCAATCGCTCCAAAACTTTGGACAGGTAGGGAAGTTGGGAAATTGGTCTGTAGTTTTTTAGATTAGTGACATCCATGCTGGCTTTTTTTGCCAGAGGGAATACAATTGCTTGTTTCCAGGACTCTGGAAACACGGCTGTATCTAGTGAATGATTACAAATTTGAGTGACATAAGGGAAAAGAACTGTTGAAAGTGTGGACAGGGGTCGAGCAAAGATTCCGATTTACCACTGACATGGCCTTAGCGACTTGTTCTTCTGAAAAAAAGACAACATTTCCTATGTGAGATAGAGCACCAGGATGGGGTTCCAGGGCTTCCCAGTCAGTGTCTTCTAGGGTGGACTGTTTGTTAAATGTAGTGTAAATTTGGGTTATTTTGTCAGAGAAAAACTTGCTAACTTTCTCGCAGTTATCTGCTGATAGGGTCAAGGTTTGAGACATACCCACTGGTCTGCACAGTTCCTTCACTATTTTGAATAGTTCTTTGTTTGAATTGCTATTTGCTTCGATTCTTTTTACGACATAGGCCTTCTTAGCATGATCAGGGGCTGTATGATAATTCTTTAACTCTGCTCTGTAGGATAGTTTGTCATTCATATCTTTGGTTGTTCTCCATTTATGTTCTAATGATTTACATTTTCTTTTTTGGAGTCTAAAGTTAGGCGAATCCCACTTTTCGGAAGGTGATTTCATTGTTGATTTATTTACTATTTACTATCTTAGAAGCACATAAGTCCAGTGTAAAAGTTATTGCTGAGTTTAAAGTGTCAACCATTGTCTGGACTGAAAGTGTCCCTAAGGAAGACTGGTCTCTTAGTGGAAAGTGAGAAGCAAACAGTTCAAGATTCCAGGGTCTCTTTACCCCTATCGATGGAGTACTTGTGCTAATTTTATTGGCCGGCCGAGTGAAGGAAAAGTTCATTAGAGAATGATCGGTCCAGATAAGGGGCTTCATTTCTGGGATCTTCATAGACACGATATTGGAAAATAAAAGGTTGAGAGTATGTCCGGCAAAATGGGTGGGTCCATTAACCGACTGTTTAAGCTGTAAAATCTGCATGTCTTCTTTTAGTTATTTGCCCATGGAATCATCCCTGTCTTCGTAATGGATGTTAAAATCACCTATACCAAAAAGTGATGTTGTTTCAGGCAGGTGGGAAATAGTTGAGCTAGTAGATTGGCGCTGACTTCGGGCTTATAGCCCAGAGGATTGTACATAACTGCACCTCCGAACGTTTTATATTCCCCACTGCATACTTGGAATGCTACAATTTCGTGATCACCTAGTGAAGTTATTGGTTCAGGGAGACGAGTAAAACAGTCTTTAAAAATGATGGCTATTCCTCCTCCTTTCCGCTTCGGTCTATCACATTTTAATAGTTTATAGCCAGCAGGAAGGACAGAGGCAATATCAGGGGAATTATTGTCATCTAACCAGGTTTATGTGATAAAGACCAAGTCTGGTTTTTTTCCTGCTATGATGTCCCAGATCTCCAAGCAATGCTTAGGCAGAGATCTGGAGTTCATATAAATGCAACTCAGTAGGAGCCCCGACAAGTTGCTTTTGTCTAAAGAGCTCTTTTCTGTCGCTGCCCAGCTTACCCACTTACACTTAAGGCAGGAGAAAGGGCCCTCCGTCTCTCACGGGGGTGTCTTAATGCAGGACGTTGCAGCATGTGTTTGGGCCTTACCTACATTAAGGAGCCTCTCTAGAGTTGCAGATATGGTGGCTAGAATCTGGCAAAGAAAGGGCAGGGTTCCTGGCCCCTGGCCCCATTCGGGCGCAGGTGGGCTTGCCTTTGGCGCACCAGCGGCCGCCCGCTGAGCGCGTCCGTGCTGCTTTTAAACCCCCCCCCCGGTCCTCAGCATCTAGACCGCTGACCCTCCCACCAAGGTATTTCCGGATACTTCCAGCCATAGTCACAGCCCACACCCTCATAACAAAATGCACGGTGCAGGTAAGATCAAATCAGATTTAAAAACAAATAAATCAGATTACATATGTCAGATTCAAAGGCACAATACTCAAAGTTTGAAATTGAATTTCAAGTAACCACAAACGTTAGAGATTGTAGCTGTAAAACGGTTAAAACAAAGCTAAAAACGAGAAGAACAATCAGGCAGCTAAAAGCAGTCTGCAACAGATTACAGCTATCCTATATAAGTCATACAAGAAACAAAAGTAGGAAATTATGCTACCAAAAACTGTAGATAAGAGAGGAAAGGAGATGCCATTGATTGAACCCTAATGGATGCTGACTTGTATTGAGGTTTGTGGTGAGAGCGATGAGCATAATGTGACAAGATTTGATTAGAAAGGCAAGAGCAGAACCAGTTGAGTAGTTTGTTGGTGATGCCAAGAGTCAGGAGAGTAGATAACAGAGTCAGGAGAATAGATAATAGACTTTAGTGATCAACAGTTTTGACTGTAGTTGGGATAGGAGTATGAGAATAAAGGAAAGATTATTATGGTTGGTGTAGCATCCTCCTCAGCCTGGGTACTTGTCAATAACTACGCCACACACAGATCTTAGTATAACACGTCTTTATTCTTCTGCATGTAACCGACATTCTAAACCTGCATTCACTTCACTATGCTCGAATGCTTACATCATAGTTCTACGGAGGCCATCAGGAGACACAAAGGTTTAGTCATTACAAACTCATACAACACTACATCTCCCTCTCTGTTAAATAAAAAAAATTATATTTTTTACAAAAATATACAATTAGAGCTCTTCAATCAGTCTTCGTGGTGCTTGGAGCACATGTCCCGACCGTGTCTTCAGGAGCTGGGGACAAGCAGTAGAAATGTCCATGACTGGCATTGGTGTTAGAGAAATAACAGCAGTCAGGGGCTCTTCACTTGTCCTTTCAGACCCAGTTTCTACAATGACATCAGTGCCTGACGAGCGATGAGCCACCAGCCGCAAATGCGAGGAGTCTCGCGTAATGGACTTCCCAGGACGCTGGGCAGTCACCATGCATCCTTTGCTGGTCACAGGAAATTGTTCAGTATTGAAAAGAGCATCCGACTTTCGTTTTCTATGCTGACGAACAAGCACTCGATCTCTTCTAGTAAATGTGACATCTCTTGCATGTGGATGCTTGTCCATATAGGCTATCATTTTCCTCTTACGATCTAAGTCTTTCATGCGTTTTTCTTCCTCAGAATTTGCACTTCTGTTGGCCCATTGAGGTAACTTGGTTGTCATGGCTTTTTAGAACATCAAGGTTGCCAGGCTTTCACCTGTGGTCAAGTGAGGGGTTGAGTGGTAAGCTCGAAGAGTGGAATTTAAGACAGCTTTAAGGTCGAGCTTCTCTAGCACAGAATGCTGGATGGCTTTCTTTAGAGTAGTCATGAAATGTTGACTGTGGCCAAAGAGGAGTGCTCTTCTGATGCTTCACATTAACATGACAGAGAAAGTCTCTGTATTCTCCACTGTTGAAAAGTGGGTTGTTGTCAGAATTTAAGATAGCAGGAACATGCCAAGTTACGAAGATGCTGTCTAATCTCTCAATGGCACGTTCTTGAGTGATAGATGAGAGATCGTCAATCAACAGAAAACAGGAATAGTTATCAAAGATCACCATCAGGTGATGTCCGTTGTCAAGAGGACTGAAGAAGTCCACTGCAATTCTTGTCCTTGCATGCATTGGCAATTCTGACATGCTTAACAGGTGTTGCGTAGGTTTCGGTGAAAGGCAGTTGCATAGATGACAGACCTTTAATTCTCTTTCAACTCTCTCATTGAGATGTGGAAACCAGGGTCTGTCTCAGAGAGCTCATTTGGTGGTAACAATTCCACAATGTTCTTCATGGGCCACTTCAATTATCTGTTGTCGCAGACTCTTCGGAATGACAATTCTCGAACCTCTCAGGATAATGCCTTTCTGAGTAACGGACAGTTCATCTTTGACATTCTTAAACTTTTGATGTTCACTGTTGCTGGTAAGAGGTGGATGGTCCTGGAAACAAGACTGATGTGTAATAATGTCTTTCTGTTTTAGCCTGTCACTATCTTGACTTGTGGCAGTAAATCTGTTCTAACGAAATGTCAGCTGTGGTGCTTGATTTCACTATGAAATTTATGTAAGCTTCAGCATTCTTCGAATGGATGCCAAGGCATTGTAGAGGCTCTCGTGAGAAGTAATCGGCAGGGTTCTGATCTTTCCCTAGATGATGCACGATGGTGTAGTTGTACTCTTGCAATCGCAGACCCCAATGTTCAATGCGAGGAGCCATTTTTGCTTTTGGATTTCCAACAGTAGTCAACAAAGCTTGATGATCAGTCACAAGTATGAAGGACTTCCCATACAAGAATACATAAAAATGTTCAGAAGCCTGCACCACTGCAAGATTTCTTTCACAGGTTGTGAATAAGCATGTTCAGTTTGGGACAAACTTTGGATTGCATACGTCACAACACGTCTTCGTGCATTTAAGTGTCCGCTGTGCTGCGCAAGGATGGCGCCCAACCCGACAAGGCTAGCGTCAACAACAACCTAGGGATGAAGCTTTGGATCAACATATACTATTTCAGCAGCATTCTCAATAGCTTGCTTGATTTTCTGGAAACTTTGCTCGTATTCATGTGACCAAAGAAAAGAAACATTCCTTTTTGGCAAGTCTCTTAATGACATGCTGACAGTGGCAAAGTCTTGTATGTATCTATAGCAATAGCTGGCCATGCCAAGGAATGAACATAACATGGACCTGTCTTGTGGGGGACTGGCAGTTGACAGCGCTTGCACTTTAGCTGGATCGGGTGTCATGCCCCCATGAGACAAGATACGACCAAAGAATTTTACTTTTGTCTTATGGAACTCACATTTCTCAGCATTCAAAGTTAAATCACTATCAACGAGCAACTGGCACAGTTGCATGAGAGCTTTGTCATGTTCCTTCTGTATATTTCCAAAAACCTATATGTCATTACTATAATTGAAAGTATTCATGACAGGCTGTATATGTCAGATTACATCTTGGAATAGCTCTGCAGCTGATAACATACCATAACGTAGTCTCTTGTAACGGAACAGGCATAGAAAAGGCTGTAATGTACCTGCAATTCTCCTTGAGTTCCAACTGATCTCCTTTATCAGATCCAGGTGAGAGAATACCTGTGCACCATTCAGCTGTGTTATGTCTGCAATGTGCGAACCTGGATGTTGTTCTCTTTCAATTGCCTTGCTCGCTTGACGTAGATCTATGCAGATGCGTACAGCTCCTTCACTGCCCTTGGGTACTACCACTATGGGAGAAACCCATGGAGTTGGAACAGTGGAACACTCAATGATATCGTATTTGAGTAAAGATTCAAGTTCTTTTTCAGCAGCTTCCTGTAAGTGAAAGGCAATTTGACTGTGTGCAATTGGACTTTCATAATCTTGAGTTTTCCCAACCCATGAAACAACAAAGGGAATTGACTTACTATTTCGTGATGAGAATTCGTGTTATAGTTCACGGATATCACTCCCATATAAGCAGCTGTGCTGAAGCGGAGTAAAGAGGTGCTTGATGCCGTACCTGGAAGTACATGAATGTGTGCTTTTACTTTTGTTTTCTTATGCTTCATTGTTGCTACAAATTAACCTTGGCCTTTTAGTGGTAGCAGCCCATGTATACACTTTAGTTTTCATTGGCGTAAGTCGGGGCAATGGATCTAGTTCAATATATTTCCTCAGGCATAATATTTATTGATGCACCACTATAGATAATGAAAGGTATTGAACAACCATTGACTTTTAGTGTGATCTTCGGACAATGTTTGAATAACTTTGGTGCTTTGTTGTGTCGATTTCTCTTGGACCGATGTTTTTCCTAATAGGCAGCCAGCCCAACAAGTTCATGCTTCTCTGAGGAAATCATCGACATAGCACAGTCATTTTCTTCACTTTCACTTGATATGGAAGAGCTATTTGACGAAGATTGCTTATGTCACAGTTCTACGGAGTCCATCAGGAGCCACATAGGTGTGTCACTACAAACTCAGACAACACTACAGTTGGCTGAAGTAATTGAATAAACAGCATAAAAGACAGTGCTTTTGAGGGGATGGGGGGGCATGGCTAGCTGCGGAAGATGGCGGACACCTGAATTGGGAGCTCCGGGGCCGATAGATTCCCTCATATCCCAAAAAATCAGCACGCATCCGCGCCAAAATACAAGTGGCTGCGAAGCTCAGAGTTCAAGCGACGCACAGCGGCCCCTCTCAGGCTGAACCACGAGATCGCTGCGCTGGCCTTGAATTACGTTAGGCCGCCGGATGCGGCCTGGAACCACTGGAGGAGGTATAGTGCCACACGTGGGGGCGCAATCATAGGTGCCAAGGAGCAGAGAGCCAACGCAGCCGGAGTAACGCCCAAGAACACCCAAGCGGCTGAGCAGCAGAGAATACAGGCAACGAGCAGCGGCCCCCCTCTGGGCCCGAAACATGAGATCACGGCACCGGCGAACGGAGGCCCAACTTGTGGCAGGGCCTTGAATTACATGAAGCTGCCGGCTGCGGCCTAGGACTACTGGAGGCGCCCGGGAACAAAGATCCTATGCAGCCGGAGCAACGGCCGAAGACCACACAAGCGGCTGTGTAGCAGAGAGTATAGCGACACGCAGAAGTCCCCTTTTTGGACTGAAACACGAGATTGCGGTACCGGCGAAGGGAGGCTCGACTTGCGGCCGGGCCTGGAATTATGTGAGGCCGCCGACTGCGACCTAGCACTACCGGTGGAGGAGCCATCTCCAGACTTATGTAAAAATTCACTTTTTCTAGACCAAATCCCCCAATCTCAAAGGAATTTTTTTTCACTCTACTTAAGAGTCAGCTCTGGTTCCCCCACTGACTGTTGCCCGCCTCATATTCTACGTGAAGCCTTCCTTACCTCTCCGGATCCTCCCCTTTCATTTCTCAACAATTACCTCAAATTGGGTATCGTCCCCAGTACCTTCAAAATTGCTGAAATTGTTCCCATCTTGAAGAAACCCAATTCGGATCCCCTCGTCCTCAGCAATTACCGCCCCATTTCTCTGTTGCCTTACTTAGGTAAAATTTTAGAAGCCCACGTAACAGACTGCCTTTGTTCCTTTATCGAACAATCTCACTTTTTTGACTCTCGCCAGGCAGGATTTAGACCTGCCCATTCAACCGAGTCAGTCATTCTTGCAATCATGGATGAGCTCAGAGGGGGAGCTGACAAGGGCCTTACCCAGGCTCTGGTACTCCTGGATTTATCGGCCGCGTTTGACACGGTCGATCATGGTCTCCTGATCGACCGTGTTAGCAACGCCGGGATCCAGGGCCTAGCGCTAAAGTGGATCTCTTCCTACCTCAGCGACCGATTCCAAGCAGTCCGCCTCGCTAGTTTCTCTTCTCACAAAAAGAAATTAACTTGTGGGGTTCCCCAAGGGTCTTCCCTTTCGCCCCTTCTGTTTAACTTGTACCTCTTACCTTTGATTCGGTCCTTACGTGGAATGATGGTCGAAACTTTCAACTATGCTGACGACCTACAGTTAGTGTTTGACATCAATTCTTCCGCTTCCTCAGTGCTTAATTTTCAATCTACCATGAGTTTTATCAGTGATTGGATGAATGATAATCACTTGAAATTAAACCCTGATAAAACTGAGCTTATTCTCACAGGTGGAATTGCTGATCCGTGGAATTCTAACTTTTGGCCTTCCACGCTGGGCAGCCCTCCACTCCCAGGAAGCTCTGTTAAGAGCTTAGGGGTCCTGATTAGTAGTGACTTATCCACGAAGGCCCAGATCAGCTCAGTGGTCTCCGCTTGTTTTTACCATCTACGAAGAATCCGTAAGATCAGTAGATTCTTGACCACTGAGGCCTTGACTCTGGTCGTCTTAGCATTAGTAATTTCACGCATTGACTATGCTAACTCATTATATGCCGGTATTCCGGCATACCAACTGCATCGTTTACAGTTGGTGCAAATTCATTCGGCAAGGCTGATCGCCCGCCAGCCTATACGACATCATGTCAAACCTCTGTTGAAGAGTCTACACTGGCTTCCGGTGGCTAAACACTGTGCCTTCAAGCTGGGCTGTACCATTTTTAAAGCCTTAGCCGGGAATGGCCCAGATATTATTTCCTCGAGGATCCAGCATTATATTCCTTCTCGGAATCTACGCTCCTCCAATTCAAATCTGTTGATTACCCCCTCATTTAAACGCAAAAAACATGGGGGGCTCAGATTTGAGGCCTTGGCTTTGCAATTTTGGAACTCGCTCCCTGTGGAAGTGAGGTTGGCAACCCCCTATGTTCAGTTCAGGAAATTGCTAAAGACTTTTTTATTTTCTCAGTCATATCAGTAAGCCAACTGTGTTGTAAATGCCGCTTTCTCTTTTGCTCTCAGCGCCATGAAACCGCCTAGTGTGCGTGCGCTTTATAAGCACTTTTAACATAACAATATAACAGTAGCACCGCAGGTATGGGCGCAGTTGCAGGAGCCCGGGGTCAAGGATCCCACAAAACTGGTACAATATCTCAAGAGCCTGAAGGTGCTGGATGCTCTGTGCGCACAACTCACCGAAAAGAACTGCAGTGGTACATTGGAGGCAGAGGCCGCACCCGGCAAGGCAAGGAAGGTGAGGCCGGGGCGCGCGGGGTTACCGGGAGTGCGGGGCTGGGACCGGACGAAGCCTCTCAGAATAGAACGAGGCGGAGTGCCACTAGCACAACACGATAAAGGACTACACAGACAGTGTGGAAGGAGACGACCCAGATAATAGCCAAGGGCTCAGTGTGTAGGTGGCAGGCCGCATAAGTGCACCACAGTCCAGCAGGGCTGGGAGCATTGACACGCAAGGCGCTGAGGCTACATACCTGAATAAACATGTGGCCTGTCTGGGCTGCTGATTAATCTACGGAGCAGCGACATGCAGGGTCAGTGTGTATAGGGCGCGGAGGGCCCCCTGCACGATCCAGATGCAGGTAACTCTAGCCGCCACTTCGCGGACCGAGTAGAGCCATAATGGGAAGGCCGAAAGACAAACAAGTGGAGCAGGGCCCGGCTGGAGAATCTAGTTCCAACCTACTGAGAGACTTGCCAATTACGCAGGAGCAAATACCAGATACACAGGTGCAAACAGAACAACCCCCAGATAAGTTGGACATTATTCTGAGGGAAATACACAAATCCAGGTCAGTACTGGAGCAGCAACTGGGCACACTCACTACGGATGTGAGTCTACTTCGGGCGGACCACAAAAAGCTAGCTGAGAGAGTCGAGACACACTCAACAGCCCTGTCCGACATCACACCATGGCGCAAGGCGCAAAAAGAAGCTGTCTCGCAGCTACAACGGCAGGCAAAAGAGCTCCAAGACAAGGTGGATGACGCAGAAGTGCGGGCTCGCAGAAGCAATATTCACAAAGTAGGGATGCCCGAAAAAAGTGAAGGCCGAGATCCAACGCAATTTATCGAACACTGGCTGCGCACTGAGGTAGCGCAGAAAGGCCTGATGGACATGTTCAGTGTGGAAAGAGCCCACAGAGTACCCACAGGAATTTGTGCACCCGGACTACCACCTAGGCCAATAGTGGCAAAAATCCTTAATTACAAGGACAGAGACACACTTCTCCGCAAAACAAGAGAAAAGGTGCCTCTTCTTTATGAAAATACGAGGATCTCGCTGTTCCCAGATTACACTGTGCAGGTGCAGAGGCAACGGGAAGCATTCTTCGGGGTCAAAAAACACCTGCAACAGTTAAACCTGCGCTACGCATTGATATTCCCGGCCAAGCTCAAGATCATACATGACAATGTCAGTCATTTTTTCGAGGACGTAGAGACAGCATGGCTGTGGATAGAAGTCAATTTCCCTAACTTGGTGATACTGGATGAACATAGACAGCCCCGAAAATTAAGCCAACGCCGTAGGCGCACAGTGCAACGGACCACTGGAAGACAAAGGCTAAGGGACAAAAGAGCACCCACTCTTGAACAGAAAATAGAAAGCAGGAGAGCGGCATTGCAGACGGCGGCGGCATTAAGGGCGACAGGAGAAGCCAGCAGGCGTGACTCGTCCTCGGACGGAATGCCAGCAACAGACTCGGAGAGTAGCCAGCCTCTATTTCCCTCTCTGACACCACAAACAGCCCGGAACCTGACAGAATAATTACAGTCACATCACAGGGCAAGTGTAAACTGAATATGGTGCAGGACAGATGCAGTCAATACTCTATGGAGCAGAACTGGAGCGCACATACCGTCAAGAATCAGTAACGAACACGGACAGATACAAGCTGCTGGCCCAGATGTGGCAACTGGCCGCTTTTGGTAACTGTATTGGCGCGGATGTCATTATTATGTATTCAATTGCAGGGGCTGGGGGAGGTGGGGCCCGGCCCCCAGGGTGCGAGGCCACTTCTTCCCCTTCTCTCCTTTTCTCTCTCCTATTCCTTTCCTTTAAACTCTCCCTTGTATATCTTTTCTTCTATATTTTATTTCACTGTACAGACACTGCAATGCTGCCATTCAATGCAGCGCAAGGGAGTTGGCATGGGGGTGAGATGATCCGCGGCTGGCATGTCCCCCCCTAGCGAACGCAAATAGAACGTTAAAGTTGTTGCTGCTACTAGCAGCTGTTTGGTCGAGCACACGTTTGGGGTTGGACAGTAGTATTGGGGAAGTTTATATTCAAATAGTTAGAAGTTACAAGGGCGCACATTGGGGCACGCTACTGGATTTACTAGGAAACAGAGCTAAAACACGCAGGCAGACACTAGATAGCACACAATACGAATGACGACAAGATCATCGTATAAATTCCTTACATGGAATGTGGGAGGCATGGGCTCTATACACAAGAGGTATCGTATCCACGAACAGCTGAATAGGCGCAAGGTGAACATAGTATTCATGCAGGAGACGTATTTAAATGCAGCTGAGGCGGGTAAACTTCAGAAAAAGTGGAGGGGCCAATTGTACAGAACAATATATTCCGCGTTTGCAAGGGGGCGCTGCGGTGTGGATAAGGGCGGGTGTCCCTTTCAGCCTCTTAGAACAGCGAGTGGATGGGGAGGGCAGATATGTGCTGCTGAAAGGGGAACTGGATGGTCAGGTGTTAGTGATGGGTAGCATATACGCCCCAAATATAGAACAAGAGGGGTTCCTGAAAAGAGTGAGTTCTGCAATAGCGGACTGGGCACAATACCCATGGATATTGGAGGGGGGGGGACTATAATGCAGTGTTGAGCACACGGCTAGATAGGTCACACCCACCTCTTAGGGGAGAAATAACAATACGGCAGGCCAAGACACTGGAAACATGGGTACGTGGGTGGGAACTGTTGGACGCATGGCGAAGCAAGAACACGGAAATGCGCGAATATTCTAATTACTCCCCGGTACACGTGGTGCACACAAGAATAGATCGCATTTTCTGCTCTCCCCCCCTGCTCCCGCAGGTGCTAGACACTGCGTACACATGCAAAACGCTATCAGACCACAGCCCATTGGAACTTCTACTGGAATGGGGCTGTGTCCCCACCCCGGTGCCGACGTGGAAATGTAACCCCCAACTACTAGAAGACGGCGCCTTTAAAGCGCAAATGTCAAACACTATAAATAACTGCTTCTCCCAAAATACCGGTACTGCCTCCTCCCCTCTAATAGAGTGGGAAGCGTTTAAAGTGGTGGTGAGAGGCACCTCCATTGGTGCAACGGTAGGGGCTAGTTAAACGATTGTGCAAAGCCTATCGGAGGTAGAATCGCAGTTGGGGCCTCTAGAGAAAGAAGCGGCCAAGTCCCTGGAGAGCCCAGGAAAATTACAAAAGGTGCGTATAGACTATGCGGATCTACTTGAGAGGCTACGCGTGGTGGACAATAGGGCATACATTCAAAGAGCCCATACGGAGGCGGACAAACCCGGCACATTGTTAGCAGGTAGAATATGGGACCACCCCCGGCAATCCCAATAACCAGGATCCGCTCTCCCCTAGGCGGTGTAGCTAACACTCAACTAGAAATAAATGAGGCATTCCAGAAGTATTATAAATACTTGTATAGCGCTCCCCCGCAGACACACACACAGGAGATTTGCAGATTCCTCCAGGGAGTGAATTTGTCCATGTTGGAGGAAGCAGACAGGGAGGAGTTATAATCACTTATAACATCGGTGGAGATTCAGAGGGCAATCAGGGACCTGCCGTGAAATAAAACCCCGGGACTGGATGGTCTCCCCACAGAATTCTATGCCGCATATGCTAAGGAGTTGGCGCCCCAATTGGAAAAGATGTGTGCAGCAGCAATAGACGAGGGTGCACTACCCCTGACTACAAACCAGGCATTGGTGGTCTCGCTGCCCAAGCCCGGGAGAGATGGTACTGACATTACAGCATATAGACCTGTATCACTTCTAAATACGGCGTACAAAATACTGAGTAAGATCTTAGCGTCACGACTGTTGCCATATCTCGGCAAGTTGGTACATGCAGACCAATGTGGGTTTGTACCATGCAGGAGCACAGCACACAATGTGAGGAGGTTATACCAGGTGATGTGGGCCCCTTCAAACTAGTTTCCAAACGCGGGATGTCTCTCACGGGACCTCCGGCAAGCGTTTGATACGTTGAGTTGAGAGTACATGCTAATGGTGCTGGGCAGGTACGGCATACCCTTAGAATACCTAAACTGGATCAAACTATTGTACACTGCACCAACAGCTCCTGTAAGATCGGGCAAGTATATCTCCAGTGAATTTGCGATTTATAGGGTCACCAGGCAGGGATGCCCACTTTCCCCCATGCTTTTTATATTAGCGCTAGAGCCACTAGCCCAAAAACTACACCTTTCGGCCCAGGACTGGGGCATACCTGTTGGTTCGACGGTCCATGCTGTGTCACTATACGCAGATGATATAGTACTATATACTCAACACCTGCATAGTGGGCTCCCGGAGGCAGCGTCGCTCTTTGTGGAACTTTGCAGAGTGTCGGGACCATGTGTAAATTTTGATAAATCAGTAGCATTTTCTTTTAAAGAAACCAATGCACCGCACATGATTAGCTTTGGAGACAATAATGTACGGATGGCCCCAACCGCGTTCAAGTACCTAGGAGTGAGGATATAAAGAACACAACAGGATACGCTGGACGGCAATGTCCAGAGCACAATTGCCGCATTGCGGTCACAGATAGCGTTCTGGACAACGCTCCCGTTGTCTACCACGGGCCGCTTAGCCATAGCAAAGATGGTGATGCTGCCGAGGGTACTGTACTACTTTACAACGCTCCCAATACTAATCCCCATGAAAGTGTTCAGAGTGCTAGACTCCCTGTTGACAGAGTTAATATGGGGTGCGGGTAGACGCAGAGTAAGCCTGAAGAAGCTACAACGTCCGACAACAGCTGGAGGAATGGGAGTCCCAGACTTCAGGGCCTACTGCATGACGACTCAGCTGCAATGGCTGTCGTACTGGCCAGCTGGCCGCAACTGGCAGGAAATTGCCTATACGCCTAGAATGCTGGCACAAGGTAAATTGCATACAATGCTGCATCGCACGCACCCAATTGATAGTACTGGGTCACCCTTGCTGCAGGTGGCCCTGCGATATTGGATGCACGTGCTAAAGTACACACAGCCACGATTATCGTATGCGCCCAACACCCCGCTCTTGGGACTCCCCATACCAACAGGAACATTTGCGCAGGGCCAATTGGCAGGGTGGGAAGATGAAGGGATAACCACAGTGGGGGCACTGTTCAATGAGGGAACCCTACTGTCACATGCAGACTTTGCACATACCCACAGTCTTCCGGACACCCTATTTCTGTTGCATGCCGGGGTGGTGCATCACGTTAAACAGGTTTGGGCCCCAGACGGGCAGAAACAGCCAACAAATGAGCTAGTGTATATGTTACACCTAATGGGTAATGGTAGGCACCTGACAAGATGGCTGTATAAAGGTATTAGAGAGACGCAGTCCTCCCCGCTAGGGGCTCTGCGAGCCAAATGGAATACGGACATGGGAGAGGAACTCACAGACAGAGAATGGGCATCCCTTCTAGCTTACCCCAAAGCAGTCTCACGCAATGCGCGCTTCAAATTCATCCAATTTATGATTATTGCAGAGGGCATATTTAACACCTCACAGGCTCCACAAGATGTACCCCACAGCTACGGCAAATTATCCTGAGATGCACAGAGGAGGATACAGCATTCGTCCATATGCTATGGGCCTGTCCAGCGCTGACAGACTACTGGGTGTATATAGCGCAAACACTGACTGACGTTGTAGGTGGGCAGACATGGAACACAGCAAAAAGCTGTATACTCGGCTATACCCACACTCAAAGGGTTACAAAGTCCAGGAGCGCTTTGCGGACTTAGCGTTAATACTTGCTAAAAGACTCCTAACAAAGAGGTGGAAAGCTACTAGGCCACCAAAAATAGAGGCATGGAAAGAGGAGGTAGAGAAGTGGAGCCTAGCCGAGAGTGCAGCAATACGTAAGGAGGAACAGCGAGGGCAGCGAAAAATACCCATAGCAATGGCCTGGGATATGCTGCGGGAGTCCTTCAAATCATGGGACGGGACCACACAAATGACAGTCGACCCCGTAGATACTACAGCATAGATAGCGGCGCAAGTCGCCTACGCAGCTAACACACCACAGCACAGCCAATGTACGGCCCAAACCTGCAGAAGTTAGACGAGTAGATATAATGAGCACTGTGACCTAGGGACCAGAAGTGCAAAAAAAAGAAAAATGTTGATTGTAAATGTTTCCTGTCAATAAGTAATGCAATAGTTGCTTTCTCTCAAAACCAGAGTAGATGCCAATTGTGTTGCCCAATTAGTTAACTGTGGGGAGGGGGGATCTAGGGTTGTTCTATTGGATGTGATTGGCATATTGACCTCCTGTTACAATTCTTGTATAAGTTAGACAAATGGCGTGTGAAGACATAACACAAGTAGGGCAAATTACGAAAATGTATGATCGAGCCAGGAGATAGCAACTGTATAGCAGCATTGTAACTGTACCACTGGCATTGTGATAATTTTTACATGTATGCTCATACTACGGAACAGGTGCTAATTGTATAAGCAAGTTTACTTACAAAACTCAAAGTTTATTTAAAAAAAAAAAAAGTGCTTTTGGTTGAGTAGTGGGATTGGAATACTGATTGCAATTAATCACATACGTATTTACCCATTTCTAAAGCCCACTATTAACCCAAAGGGTGTCCCTACACTGGGGTGGGGGGTGGGGGGAAGGTAAGCCTGCAGACGTAACAGAACCAAAATACACTTACTGAACTATATATAAAAAAGGAACATTTTATATGACAATGAAAAGTAAGGTTATTAGTGTTAGCACGCAACAAGAGAGGGCAACTGTTCCAGTGTTAAGTTGCAAAGAATGAAGAGGGGCGGCCTCCTGCGTTGTAATATAAAGAGTGGCTAGAACTAAGAGGTTTCTTGAGGATCTAGGTTTATGAGTCTGTCCTGCCAGTAGGAGGAGCCAGCCTTGTGTAAGTCAGCATGACAAATGCTGAGAGTTTTGAAAAAGATAGGTTTGTAGACAGGCAGCTGAATTCTGGACTAGCTGCAAACAATTTACAGTGGCAACAGGAGCACCAAGCAACAGAAAATTGCACTAGTCTTCTCAATAAAATTAGAGGTTGGACAACCTGCTGGTATAGATCACAAGAACTTTGGTCAGAAGAAAGCATGACAAGGCAACCTTATCAGAGTGAAACATTCAATAAAGCACCTAAATTACAGGCTGAGGAAGAGGGATAGGGTAAAGAGGCAATGGGACACCAAATGAGTACCTTCCAACTGTGATATATTTAGCAAGACCTCCAATAACAAGCAGAGTAAAAAAACACAGCCGCATCTCAAGACAGAAACTGCTGCCACTGGAATATCTGAGCCCTAACATTCAGAATGACATAGAAATATTCTATATGTGAGCCGCAAGGCTTAAGCTGAGTACATATCATAACGTGTATTTGTAAAACGCACGTCCCCCAAGGGTATCTTGGCGGTGAATAAGAGATGTTTATAGTTACCCAACTCAATGGCACTCATTTTATTGACCTCAGAAGGATGAAAGGCTGAGTGGACCCACCAGGATTTAAACCTGTGACAATGAGCACAGGCCCCTACAGTGGACACAGTAGTCCACTAAACCACCAGAACCGGCTTAACACACCCACTCCTTACAAAAGAATACTATAATCAACAGTAAACAAACACAAACTTCTGACAGAAATGTCAAGTACACCACAAAACAAACCCATCAAATGTTTTGGGAAAATTCCCATTATACATGCTGCACCAGAAAGAGGTTCCCTGAAAATCTTTATTGCCATCCAATGATACAGACTTCAATTCTGAGTTTCAAGGACCCAAACTAGTCTCAACCACAGGCTCACCATTCACACATGAATCAGTCAACAATTCATCACCTTCTGCTTCCATCCTCCTCTTGGGACCTTGGAACAGCAAAGGCTCCATTCCATAAAAAAACCCTCTCAAAAGTTTAGACCTTGCTTCTTTCCAGCCTTACTGCTCTTTTAAAAATGTTCAAAACTACCTGTGGAGCAGACCTCTTGGAGGTTCCCTTACCACTGTCACCTGGTCTTCTGATCCTAACTAGCTGACTGATTGAAACGTTAACCTTCGAAAACTCTACCCTGGACTTATCCATGCAGTGCAACATTTTATCCATGACGCTAATCGTGTTCCCAAACAACCTTAGGATTTAACTCACTGACAACATCCTGACACCTCCTCACCGTACACAGAACCAGCCTGGAACCAAGAACAGAACCCACAATAATTAAAAGAGTGCACAATATGTTGCTGGATGAACAATGGTACGATGTGATAGCAACATAACCTGAAGCCCCTTCTTCCAACATAAACCATTTCTATGCGTCAACTAGAAGATTTCCATGACAACTTTGTTAAATGTCTCCACCTGCCCATTTGCTTCAGGATGGAATTCAGAAATTCTATTGTGAAACATTCCCAAAGGCTCAAGATACCTCTTCACACAAGTGCTGGTGGATAGGGGGCTTTTATCGGACACCACAATCTCTGGTAATTCTTTACTTACAAAAATCTTCATCCAAAAATTCTACCATGGAATCCGAGTCAACCTTAACAACCATCCTGACCTCAGGACACTTAGAAAAATAGTGAATGAATACAATCCCAAAAGCCTCCTTCTGTTGCAAAACTGAAAAAGGACAGTTAATAACTTTATCCAAGCCCCATCAGCTACATCCACTGGTTTGGATTCAGCTACACAGTTTTGCTTATTTGTCTCTGTTCAAACACACAGAGCAATTATGCACCCAACTCTCCAGACATTCCTTCATACCTGGCCACCAAAAATGTTCTCTACCATGACTGTTGGTGACAGACATGCCCAAAAAACTACTATACCTTTTTCTGCAGTTAGCTCATCCTTTATCTTGAAGAATACTCCCACCTCTACTCTCAAGTGGTGCTCCTCAGGTCACCCTGTTAATGTACTTCATCATGCACACACCTCCTCCCATTTTGCCCCTCCTTTCTTCTTCGGTCACAGATATCATGGGCAACAAGTCACCACTACCCACATCCTTTACAATGAAGGCTACCTCACATTCTATGTCACCATTCAGGATCTCATCCAAACTTCCTAAAGGCATTGAAGATATGCAATCAGTACATATGTTGCATGCCTCTGTTATTCATTTAACTGCAAAACAGAAGGCATGCAATTTCACTTCTAATGTAGCTAATCAGGTCATCAAATTGTTTTTATCACTAGTAGACAGGATGTTAACTAATGGTTTATCGTTGGGTCTCATCATAAATCTCATACCCCAGACAAATATTCTGTAATGCTCAGCAGCCTAAGTGCTTGCAAGGAGCTCTCTCTCTCAATTACCAAATATTTCTTTCATCCACCTTCAGCATCCTGGAACCATAAGCAGCAGTACACTCACTATTTTATTTTGCTGCATCAAAACAGCATCAATTGCCATACTTCCTGAATCTGCACAAATTATTCATTTGTCTCCAACCTGCAAAGATTTCAAACAGGGTGTATTTGCCAAGTATTGTATATTCCTTAGTTACTCTGTGTTTTTCTCATTAACACTCTGAAAGGCGCTTTTTTTTGTGCACGGTTGTCAACTAATTTTTTATAAAATTCAGAGTCCAAGGAACAATGCCAAGTGATCCTTAGATCCTCTATTATAGACTTTACATGGTCCTTCTTGGTCTTGATTCCATCAGCAGAGATACAGTGCCCCAGGTACATTAAACTGCCACAAGCAAAATGACATTGTACACCAACAAGGTTAGCACCTTCAGTTCCCACACTGTCTAAACCTTCAAGTTCATTTCATGTTCCTTCCGATCTTCCCAAGAAAACAAAATTACATCTTGGAATGCTACTGCTACTTTCACTCCCTCCATTTCTTTCATTAGCCTTTGGAAAACAGCATCAGCAATCGCTAACCAAAAGGGCATTATTCTGTACTGAAACAGACCCACTGGTGTTGTAAATGCTGTTAAAAATGTGGTGTCACAATGAAGGACCATGTGATGGTAGGCACTGGCCAAATTTAGTGAATGTGCAAACTGTGGATCCAGCGAATGTAGAATCTAGCTCATGAATGTTGAGTAAAGGGTGTTGGTCTACCCAGATTGATCATTAACACTGCAAATATTCAGGCACAGACAAAGCTCATCATAAGAAACCAAGGATAGTATATCTGGGAAAACCCAGGGTGAAGATTCTAAAGGCTCAATTATACCCTTGTGTCACATATCCATTAGCATGCTTTTAACTTTTACCCGCAATTCATTGATACATTTCCAGCTCTGAGACGTACAGGCACTGCCTCATCCCAGGGGTTGATTTTATGTTTAAACTCCTGGTACTCCTCCAGCTTATCTCCAAAAACTTCAGGAAACTTGTGTGAGAAGGAGGGTGAGGGGTGACCCCTATTCAAGCAACAGCCACAATCCCTGGCAGGGTGACCCCCAAAAGTCACTAAATTAACCTGTGCTTAACCCTGGGTAGCTTGTCACAAAAGCATCCTGTCGTGTAGTTCCTATAGTACCCCTGCAGGACCTGCGCGTTTGGATAACATATACTGTGGGCTTGGTGGTAGACTGACTCTGAGCACCCCCACCGTATATGTTAGCCTGGTTTGCAGTGCCACTAGAATCTCCTCTTATTGGGGAGAGATTCGTTTCTGGCAACCTTAGATCATGACAACCCAAATTCCTCAGAATCGTGGAAACAATGTACTACCTTTCGCTCAGTCACTCGTGCTTACTTATTCGGTTTGTCTCAGAGAGTTACACAGAATAAACAGTCGGGCGTTTCAATAAGTATTTATTGAACAGTTGTTATTCTAGTGTAAAATATATGTGCTGCGGCAACCAGCAGACAATAGCAGAGATATATTATCAGCAGTACGATAAAAGCAAAGGGATAGAACAGTTCTACCATATTGCGATAATCATGAATACATACATGAATATAAAAGCATTATGCAAGTGCGCGTACTCCTACGATGCCTTAATAGATGTACCTGTGTGTACCTAGCATATGTGTAGGTCTAGAAGCCTAAGAGCCAAGAATCCTTCTAGGATTTAGTCGAACCCCCATACCTGAATAGAGAGAGTGTGGGACCCCGTCCTGGTCTCGAGTTGGACACCCCGTCAGGGCTGTGTCAGACCGCTGGAGCGACTGCATGCAGGAGCGTCAGCGTCTCTGGTCAGTGTGTCAGCATGGAAGTCTTGGTTCCCTCTGTCTTACCGGGGCAAGATGTGGTGTATTTATACCCTAAAGAGTCTCGGTCCTCATTATGGTTTGTATTGGTCTGTCGTTAGACATGAGGGGTGAACTTTGTACATACATATTAAGCAGGTGGTGTATTCCTAGAAAGCCATGCATAATTGATGAGCACAGTGTGGGCCTGTGTTTGGGAAAAACCCTGCTGTATTCAAAACCACAGGATAGATAACGTTCAGCCCTCAGAGCACGTTGTGTACTATAGCAAGGACCAATGTAGGGGAAAGATCATGCCTATATAAGGAATCATGACTATAATAGGACATGTACAGTTATGACCATAATTGGGCATATGCGGCTATGACCATAATAGGGCAAGTACGAATATGACCATATTAGGGCAAATATGAATACGTCCATTTTAGGGCATGTACGAACGGGTCTACATTAGGGCCTCTATACGGGACATAACACCCACTCCTCTTCCGAATTCGATAACAATGACCATACTTAAAATCTGGCCAATTTAAAATCATATTTAAAAGCAAGTAAAAACATGGTTTTAAAATCTTTTTTTAAAAATGTCTTCTAAAATGTCAGTAATTCAGCTAATTTCAATTGGCACTAAAAGAATGTCTATTTTGATTCTCCATATAAGTTGCCTCACTCAAAGTGGAAGAAGGCCATGCTTTTCTCAAGCTAAAGTGTTAATTTAGGAAATGTTCCAAATTTAGATTGTTTGTTTTGAAACGAGTGAAGAAGCCGAATTCTTTCCCAGGACACGATGAGCCAATTCAAGATAAACGTCCTGGCTGGGAAGCACAATATTATCGGTGTTAGCTGCTGCAGACGACAAATCCAACGCCTCACAGAGAACGTCAATCGCACATAGATGGAATGTAGCACTGCCAACAGTCGATGCTGCGGCAGTTGTTACCTGGGTGCCTGTGGAGGAGTCACCTAACCCAGCAGGAGCAAACGGCACCTGTGGATTCTCCAGGAATGCGTTCATCAGAATCGGAAGCCGCTGGGGACAACGCAGAGCATGGGACTTTATGGAGTCCAGCATTGCATCCGTGTCCGGAGGCGCATCTGATAGAAATGTTAGACAAAGATCCAACGAGCATTCTTTTCCGCAGATCAGGCATCGAAGAACAGGTAAGATGCATTCTACCCAGACTGGTCTAAACTATATAAACCAGGAGGCATTGAGTTATCGTAGGCAAGGAATGCCCAGAAGTTGTACCATGCGTTCACGGTATGTCCGCTCCAGGACCGTGTTCACCATTCCCTCGGGAATTGGGCCGTCCATTGTGTAGCAGTAATATAACAATCAGGATTCCTGCAATCAGGAACAGAATGAGCGGGAATCCTACAAATACGCTTCCCAGTACGGAGTGTATCAAATTTGGGATTACTCCGAGGACTGTCTGAAAGGTGCTTAACAGTCCTGACCCTATGGTCTTAAATAGGTGTACAATACCGCTCGTATCAGACATATTGAAGATACGTCGCACCATTTCTACGAAATGAAAGGGGCAGTTTGTACATATAAGCGCTTGTATCTCAGTCGAGGTCCTTGCAACTTGAAGTTCATAGGTTTCTCGAGCGGAGGTTAAGGGCACAGGTTGCTGTAAAAGCATGGCTTTCAATCTGCTCAGAGTATCAAATTGTATGAAAGAAACATTCAGCGAAGGCCATAGCGGCGCCTCCCTGACTGTGTTCAGTGGCGGAAACAATACTTGCATACAGCAAGTAACCCTGGAGTTAACAGTGACCAGATAGGCAACGCCCGGAAGCATCCCACAGCAACCTTGATCTTTTAACATTAAGTAACTCCCATTCGAGAGCAGCTGGAAAACCGGCGTGATCATGGCCACTGGGGTCCCTGACATGGGACAAGATAAGTTCGCTACTGAACCGCTACAGGCTCTGTGTAGTGAAATATCCCGACACATGAGAGAACCGCTTAAAGCGTTCTTGCAGTTTGTACCCCTCAGATACACTTCTCGATCCCCATTCCGGCATCGGTATCTATATGGTAACTCCCAAGTTTCCTTGATGTATCCCTTACCCATTTTCTCATATTTGCGTGTCTGCCTCTGCTCAAGGCAATACTGAAACTGGAACGTAGTGACCGGCAGAGTGATTTGGCCATGAATTAGCCATTCTGTTGATGGTGATTCGGCTACAGTGAAAGGTAACCTTTCCAGTTTCTCAATACGCAACATTGTATATTTGGCTCCCCTTTGTGCCATTTCGGTCTATCAGTTAGATTGTATTCTGAAAACAGAGACGTGGTGTTTATAATACGCCAGGGCACATAGCCTGCACGCAAAGATTGTAGCGTCCAGCTTAACATCATAATAGAACGTAGCTGAGATTGCCAGTGTTGTAACAAGGCCAGATCTTGTTCTATGTCGATTGCCGAAGACACAATGTTGCCCAAGGAGTAAATCCTGGAGGTCAAAGATGTTAACCCATTATCCACTACAGCTAATGCCTTCTCTAGGTTAATAATGTCTATTTCCCGTATCCTCTCTGCGGCCTCTTGCTGGGATATTTTCCAGTTTTCATTATGGTAGGCATAAAGGCCTGCATATATGAAATGTTTCTGACGTGTTTTCCTTGGGCCTAATAAGAAGTCCCTAAGATCCACATCAGGTGTGAGTAAGGTCAAGTGATGTTTTACTTCTGTGAGTGTTGAGGTCTCTAGCCAATCAAGGCACAACTTCCCAACACTATAGGATGTCACTACCCCTGGGTGATGTCTCTGTACATAGCGTGGGTCTGGCCTATGGATACTAAATCCTTCAGTTGTATTCATAAATCTCTGCTGACATTTGTTTGTGTCAATGGGCCAAACCAGCCATTCTGTCCAATCAGGATCTGATCTGTTGTACTGGAAAATGTCATCTAATCTCACCCCATGTGTAATTGAATTCTGCCCCCACCCATCTGCGATGGTGTTGGAAACCCCGGTGTGTTCATTTCCTTGCCTTTGGCTAAACCAAGACAGGTTGTTTGTTGCACAGTTTCATTCAGAAATAATATCTGCTGCTGAATGATGCATGCTCTAAAAAGTGCTTCTATTCCCTGGACTTGCCAGTCCCTCGAACCCCAGATTGATTTTGAATCTATTGGGTCTTTCCATAGATCAAAACCCTGTTTAGACAACTGGTTCAGAAAGGATGCAGAGTAAATATGTTTGGCGTTTGTTAACATGATTTTCTGAGCTGAAATTTTCGCCACTTTATAATAAAATAACTTCGGGTCGGATGTGTTAAACCCTGAGAAGTATGTGAATTTCTGTTCAAATGCTTACGAACTACCTTTTGGAGGTGTTGGGCAGTGTTCCCACTGGTGGTACTCAAATACATTTCTAGGTGTTATAGACTTGTGTAAGAAATGATGACCATATTGCTGATAACAGTACAATGTATCATAATCTGAAGTACCTTCTAACATTTCATTGTTCGGAAATGCGGCAGTTTTTTCTAAATCCGACATTAAATTGTTCACAGTATCAGTATCCTAATCATCAGAAAATGTACTGGAGGTAATGATATCACTTAAAGAAATTTTAAATACATGTTTAAGCTTTAAAATTTCAGTCGGACCGAATACATTATAATCAATCTTGTCCCATACTATACCGTCCGGTATAGGAACTGCCGTGATGTTCACTGAAGACAAGTCTCTTGGTTCACGATGTGAAGACTGGTGTGGTTTTAAAATCAAATTGACTCTTTGGGCTGTAGAGCTTTGCTGGAGGTATCGTCCATTAATAAGCATACTAAAAGTTATTATTAAACCTAGCCAGAAAATGAAAAATAAAATCCCAGTGATATACCATAGTTCTATCCAAGGTGACACCAGGTAAGTCTTTCTAAAAAAAAGTTCAAAAAGTCATTGAGTTTCTGTAGGAGTGTTTTTTTTGGCTGGCGTCGTTTCCGGTTTGCTTAGATCCAGTGAAAACGTATCAAAGTTCATGAAATAGCCAGAAGCAGTTCGATCAATTGTTGGAATTGCATCAGGATTTGTTAAAATCGGATTTTGCTCTTGATGAGGCATGTTGACGTAGATGTCTGTAGTCGGTCTGATTGCAACTTGGTTACTAAGTTGATTTTCATTTTGAAGATGAATTTCTTGTTGAAGTGGAATGAGTTCCATAGCATTGTTGCTTAGTCCTTCATTCCGTACAGGTGGCTCTTCAAACGTGATGAGTCTTTCTGTTTGAACTTCTTGGATTGTAGCGAGAGGAGGGCATCTGCTACTGTGGAGTCCACGAGGCCTACTGTTTAGTATCGGCCACATAGTGTGGTTTGATTAAGTCAATTGAGACAAATCTTTTCTCCTTTTTTCCGGCAGGAGGAGGCAGAAGTACAGTTCTTGTGCCTTGGATTGCTAGGACCGGTACAGGCTTTCTGTAGGATGGCCCAAATTCTTTCTTGTCAGCAATCTTCTCTCTGACCAGATCCCCGATTTTTGGGATCCAGACAGGTCTTGCCGTTACTGCCTTGACTTCCTCAGTGGCGGCCTGTTTCTGGAGCACGTTACTTTGTTGTGTCCTGGAATCATTTAGACCCTGTAAACAGCCAAACGATCATGGATATCAAATGGTTTTTCATCCGCCACTGTGCCTTCACAATCAAGATCAGGTACCCACATTCTTGTCCCAAATAGGACCTCATAAGGAGTGACACCCCCTAGAGAGCTTCTTGGCTAATTATTGATTGCGCGCTGTACCCCATAAAGGTGATCGACCCATCTACCGCCCTTGCCTAATACCCTAGCTGTTAAAGATTGCTTTAAGTCTCGGTTTTTCCTCTCCACAACAGAATTTCCCTCTGGATGGTACGGAGAGGAGTACCGCAATGCTACGCCCATTCCTTCCATGGCCTCTTTGTAAGCCCAAGAGCTAAACGCCGGACCACGGTCCGAATGTAATGTGCCAACTGCATATGTGCCGATAAAGACTTGCAAATCTTTTATAACAGTTCGAGCGTCAGCCGAGGGCGGAGGCCAAACCCATAGGAATCTAGAGCAGGAATCCACTGCAACCATGATATATTTCTTGGACCCATCAGATTGTAAGGGTCCGCAGTGGTCCAGATATACACATGCCAGAGGTGTGTCTGATTTCAGCAATGGTGTCTGTGCTGGGCGTCTTACGGTGGAGCCTTTCATCTGCTGACAGATGTCGCATTTTAAGACATAGTCTTTGGTCTGCTTTGTTAACCCTGGCAACCAGTTGCGCTGTTTCAATAAAGAAATAGTCGCTGTAACGCCTGTATGCGCAGAACCCAAACCCTCGTGTGCTGCTAAAATTAAGCCTAACCTACGATCCATATTTGGTATTACGCTATCCCCCCACTCCAGGAATCTGAGCATATGGAATGTTTTGTGCATCTAACTTGTAGGAGTACTTGAGTGGAAATTTCTTTGGTACTGCTGCGCTGCCTTTGCGCGAAGCATTGACAGCTACCATTATCTCGCCGTCTATTCTCGTTCTAGAACGAGTGATTGCAGCTACGGCGGCTGTGCGAACAGCCCCCTTTGCGGCTTCATCAGCCAATGAATTCCCTTCAACGTGAACGCCATCACGCTGATGACTCAGTGTATGTATCACGTGAGCCCTTGGTAGTTCGTTTCTCAACTCCACTACCTGTTCCCATAGCATTTTATGCTTAATTGTGCCATCTTTTGCATCTTTGAACCCGTTTTGTTCCCAATGATGTAGATATTCATTGTACGACTGTACACAGTAAAAGGAATCACACACAATCAGTGTGGGGAATTCGTGATCCGTATTTATAAGTGCCAGTATCAGTGCTTTGAGTTCTGCCAACTGAGCCGTGCAGTCTCCTAGAGATTGCGTTTTAGTGCAACTCGGATGGAACTTGCCATCGTGCATGCGACCTTTAACGATTGCACACGCTGCGCTGTAAGCTTGCTTGCTTCCTGTGGCTGGTTGAGCAGAACCGTCAGTGTAAATAATGTATTCATACTGATCTAGAGGCAAAATTTCATTTGGTAGAGGGTATTCTTGTTCGTATTGCAGGAATGCCTGTGTTTTTAAACTTGAATCAAATCTGTATTCAACATCCGTTGCAGCAAGAGAATTAGCCCATTGTATCCATCTTGGATGTAAGGCTTTAGCATTTGGAATGCTAGCTTTTGTAACAGCTTCTAAAGCTGGTACTGGGGTCACAGCAATTATGCGCTTTTCCCTGAGCCAGAGCTCTTTCTCTTGCTACAGCGGTCTGCACTGCTGTCAGGATTTTTTCTGTTGAAGTGAAACGCATTTCTGCGTTTGTGTACAGGTGTGATTTGTATGCGATTGGTACTGTTTCACCTTCATTAAAAGTTAAATAAGTGTACCCACATTGACCCGCTATTACTCGGATCACTAAATTCTGTGCGTTTACACGTGTCGGTAAATGTTTAGAAGCTATCATGTCTTCCTGTAGGGAACGCAGGGTATTTGTATGTTCCTGTGTCCATTGTCTGACTGAAAAATCAGGTTTTATTAAGTCGTAGAAAGGTTTTACTCTTTCTGCGTAATCCAAAATATATGTTCGACCAAAATTTAGGAATCCCAGAATTGATTGCAAATTCTTTAATGATTTTGGAGGTTGGAGCAGCGCACACTTTTCTAAAAAGTTAGCTGCCAGGCTTTTTCCCTCACTTGACAGCTCGTATCCTAAAAACAGGACACTGAGGTGGGCAATCTTTGATTTTTTAAAGTTAAATTTGTAGCCCTCAGAGGCGAATCCCATAATAAAGGTGCTCACCCTGGTCAAGTGCCTTGGCAAGTCATCGTCCGTTAGATAAATATCATCTACATAGGACAATGCTTCTTCACCCAAATTTTGGAGTAACTCTGTTACCCTTGCTGAAAACAACCCCGGGCTATTCTTATACCCCTGGGGGAGTCGGCAAAATTGCCGTTGGAACCCTAATGCACTGAATGCGGTCAGATACCTGCTTTCAGGCGCTACATTTTGGCAGAAAAATCCATTTGAGATATCAAGTGTTGTTTTGTATTTTTGTCGCACAATGTTATTCATTAATGCGGCACTGTGTGCATTTTGAACTGCAAATGTCTTTGTGCAAGTGTTTAAATGTCTGTAGTCTAAAACTAGACGATATGCGTTGTCAGGTCTGGCTACGGGGAACAAAGGATTGTTCATAGGTGAAGTGCAATTTTCTATCACTCCCTGATATTCAAGTTGATCTAGGATCTCCCTGACTTGTTTAGCTTCCTGCTTTATAGGGTATTGCCTTTGGGCATTTGGGGAAACTTTTTAACGGGATCACGTGGTGGGTTGAATCCTCATTGCAACCAGCATGATTTTTGTACAATGCTGGAGCTAGGGCAACCGCCCACTCCTGCGCATATGCATGTTTAAGATGTATGGGAACAAGGTCGGAAAAGGCTGGAAAAATTACAGTTTCTCCCCTAAGGCACTCCATGACGAATGCTGGCGGCCAGTCTTGCTCTGCTAATAGGATGTCATACCCAGATGACAGATTTTCCCAAAAGAGACCTTTAATTTTTCTGGGCTTGTCCCCCTCCAGCCGGAGTGTTATCTCATGTAACTTATGTGGGGCGCTTATCCGAGTATCAGGTGCTTCCACCGTGATATACTCACTCAACTCCGCTGTCACCAGAAATTCCTTCAGGTTCTGGCGAGCTATCGTAACTTCTGCCGCGCTGTCTAGCATCGTCAGAGCCCATTCCCCGTTCAGAAGCTGTGTCCTCAGAATTCTGGGCATGTCTGATCTTGAGACCTGCTACCTTCTTCTTTTTGAACTGAGGTTTCTGTTTTTGTTTATCCTCTTTTTGAGGTGCGTAGTCCGCAGCGCGTTGCGTGTCTCTGGACTTTGTACGCTCCTCTTGTCTGTGTTCTGACCGTCCTTCCCTCTCGGAGTTTCTTGAGGAACGAGAGGAACGAGCATCAGTATCCTGATACCGGTCAGGTTTTTTAATATTATCCCTATTCCTGAGGTTATACCTCCTTTCAGAGGGCTCCTGTTGAGGAGACCTACCCCTGGATTGAGATCTGGTGTCTTTAGACTTTTGTTGTTTTTTATTTTCCCACTTCTTTTTAGAAGAAGTAGGTGTCTGCTTTGTAGTGTCCTTTTCAGGACTGCCCACCAGTTGTGGTTTTAATGCTTTCCCACCTAGACTGTCTCTGCCTAATTCTGCATATGCAGTTTCAATTATTTTGGGTAGATCTTGTTGCTGTTCTACTGGACCGAACTCCCTTAGGCGTTGGCGGATCGCCACCGAAGCTGCTTCCCCCTTAATGTTAGCTAGTATTATGGCGGATACCTGATCAAAGTTGTTTAATAACTTCATCCCTAAGTTAAGGGCAGGCTCTGCTCTGTACTCATTTTGTATCTGTCTCAATACGTCAGGTATTACTGCTAAGGACGGGATACCATGTGTTCTGGTATATATGGCAGCAAAGACTGAACCCCAAGAGGTGCAATCCTCTAGTTGTGGTGTGATCCCCATGGGCAAGCAGATTGTTCGAATTCTGTGTTTTTCATAGGTGGTAGTATTCGGGAATACTGCCTCAAGCGGAGTTATTTTCTGAGCTATCCAGAATGGGATTTGTTCATGTTTAGCTGGCATTTGCCCATTACCGCGTGTAATGTTTGTAGAGAAATTTTATTAACTGTACTCTGGACTGGAGTATCTTGTGCTGCAGCTGGTGCAGGCTGAACTGTTAAAGTCCTCATCACAAATTGTGTGAGGTTTCTGTAGATTTTAATTAAATCTGTGTTGTACGAGTAAGTCTGGCTGTGGCATTGTGCCAATGTCAGGATGTGGTGTGTATGCCGCTAATATGGGCCATGTGGCTCCTGCTCCTCTGAGCGGGCCTAATCTTGCTCTTCCTCGTACGTGGGGTAGGGAGCCTTTAAACCAGTAATTATGCTCCTGGTAAGTGAGCAGAACCTCTAACTCCTCAAAAGGAGTATAGTCCGCTGGTGTTTCTTCTTCTAGGTAGTAGTGAAATACATCTGTAACTGGATTCGCTGCTGGGAACGTAACCCATGAATAGAACACACCTCTGTTTTATTGGATTCTTGTGCCTCGATCACGAAAATTACTTTACCACCCCTGGCTCTTAAGCCATGTTCTAGAAGTTTTATGGTGACTGCCCTTCTGAAATTTGGTGCAATTTGTATTGCATCTTCAGGATCTTCTTCTCCTAAACCGAAGAGGTCTGTTTCAACTCTCCTTGTTTCTTCTGCTTTTTCAACCATTTTTAAGTGGATGAAGGGTGTTTAAGGAAATTTTAAGATAAGGTGTAAATGCACAATTGTAGGAACTATATGTCCTTCAAGCTTGAATAACCAACAGCCAATAAATAGTATTCTCGTACTACTTAGCTGCGGTGGATTTTGTGCCCACCCACTCCAGACGTCTCTGGGGTTTTGTGAGTAGGTTCTCTGAGAATAGCACGACTGAACTACTCAGATTCTACTGTTAAATTAGTACCCAACTAACGTTGGCGGCGCCGTGTCGTGTAGTTCCTATAGTACCCCCTGCAGGACCTGCGCTTTTGGATAACATATACTGTGGGCTTGGTGGTAGACTGACTCTGAGCACCCCCACCGTATATGTTAGCCTGGTTTGCATTAGCTAGCTCACAGTGCCACTAGAATTTCCTCTTATTGGGGAGAGATTAGTTTCTGGCAACCTTAGATCATGACAACCCAAATTCCTCAGAATCGTGGAAATAATGTACTACCTTTCGCTCAGTCACTCGTGCTTACTTATTCGGTTTGTCTCAGAGAGTTACACAGAATAAACAGTCGGGCGTTTCAATAAGTATTTATTGAACAGTTTTTATTCTAGTGTAAAATATATGTGCTGCGGCAACCAGCAGACAATAGCAGAGATATATTGTCAGCAGTACGATAAAAGCAAAGCGATAGAACAGTTCTACCATATTGCGATACTCATGAATACATACATGAATATAAAAGCATTATGCAAGTGCGCGTACTCCTACGATGCCTTACTAGATGTACCTGTGTGTACCTAACATATGTGTAGGTCTAGAAGCCTAAGAGCCAAGAATCCTTCTAGGATTTAGTCGAACCCCCATACCTGAATAGAGAGAGTGTGGGACCCCGTCCTGGTCTCGAGTTGGACACCCCGTCAGGGCTGTGCCAGACCGCTGGAGCGACTGCATGCAGGAGCCTCAGTGTCTCTGGTCAGTGTGTCAGCATGGAAGTCTCGGTTCCCTCTGTCTTACCGGGGCAAGATGTGGTGTATTTATACCCTAAAGAGTCTCGGTCCTCATTATGGTTTGTATTGGTCTGTCGTTAGACATGAGGAAGACGTCAGGGGTGAACTTTGTACATACATATTATGCAGGTGGTGTATTCCTAGAAAGCCATGCATAATTGAGGAGTACAGTGTGGGCCTGTGTTTGGGAAAAACCCTGCTGTATTTAAAACCACAGGATAGATAACGTTCAGCCCTCAGAGCACGTTGTGTACTAGCAAGGACCAATGTAGGGGAAAGATCATGCCTATATAAGGAATCATGTCTATAATAGGACATGTACAGTTATGACCATAATTGGGCATATGCGGCTATGACCATAATAGGGCAAGTACGAATATGACCATATTAGGGCAAATATGAATACGTCCATAATAGGGCATGTACGAAGGGGTCTACATTAGGGCCTCTATACGGGACATAACAATCCAGGCTTAACTTAGAAGCAAAGAGTAAAGCATTTATGCAGCATACAAAGAGTAATTAAGTGAAAACACAAAACATGAAAAGTCCCACACCAATTTAGTAAAATCGAGTACATTTGAATACAATTTTTGACACCAAAACAAGAAAAATCTAATTAGCAGAACTGGAGATATGAATTTCGAACGTTTTTAGTAAAATCTAGCACCTAAAAGATAAAAGCGACCAAAGACATTCACTTGTGGGAGACTAGATCAAAGTCAAACAATATGGCCGACTGCGATGGACAGCGGGTGGGATACACAAAGTGGATTGGGCCTGATCAGCACTTACCTTTGGAATTCTGAGAAAAAGTACTTTGAGAAGGTAAAGTTCAGCGGGGCAAGGCTGCAGGTGGTGTCCGTGGGGGGAAGAGCTGATAACGGGGAGCTGCTGGACGAAGTCAGGGTGAAGATTTCTGCGTTTGGACTTAGCGAATTTTTTAGAAGTTGAAAATCTCCAGTGGGACGAGGCAAGAGGCTGTAGTCAATGAGAGTTTCTGGAGGCTGGATACCCATTTGGCGAAGGACAGCTGACATGGATTTGTTGATGTGGGCAAGAACATACCGGGAGCTGCTGCAAAGTCAGGTCAGCCAGCAAGGCACCTTGGGCGGATAGATGAACAGGTTGGCCTCAGACTTCCCTCGGTTCTCAGAGCAGTTTTTAGTCACAAATGTTCTAAGACCCAAGTTTGGGATTTTAGATTTCTGGATACCTTTATCACCACCAGGGGCACCACTTGAAGGGTTAGGACTCACTAAGGATGGGTTCGGGTGAGAGTTCAAGACGGTGGGAGCCGGTTATGTCCCTTTGGTTCTGAACAGGAGGCCAGAAAACTAGATCTAGGAGTAACTCGGGAAACCTGGGTTCAAAATTAAGATGCAGGGCTCAAACAGCAGGGCAGGCCTCTGAGGGTTCAAGGCAGGCTGCAGGCAGCAAAGCAGTCCTTCCAGGTGCAGTAAAGCAGTCTTGTGGAGTACACAGTAGGCCACAGCAACAGGCAGTCCTCAGAGTCATCCCCGAGGTCCAGAAAGTGAACTGAAGAGTGGGTCTCAGGGCCCTATTTTTATACCTGGTGCCTTCTTTGAAGTAGGAACACTTTCCAGAGGTTTCTCTTTGAAGTGCTTAGAATTTCCCGACTCCCCTGGCTCCAGACTGGCTGCAGTGGTGATGGAGCAAGGTCTCGAACACGAGACTTGCTCAGAAGCAATCTTCTCGATCTAACTTACTAACGAATTACTAACGACATGTCTCGTGATTAATAATATACATTTTTCATTCTACGCGGGAAAAGAACGAAGCTTGCCTATGTGTTTACTAACTGCAAATAACAGACGTAGGACTAGAACGCATTTAACATGGGATTTTTACTGCGCATGCATCTACTGCATCTACGTAGTACGACGTGCTTTCGCTTGGAGGGAAATTCTGGCGCTTGCGCAAAGAGCTATAAAATGGCCGTTTGAAAGCTCACATGCATGGCATGGCACCTGCTTGCTGAAATTAGTAAATGGGTTTATAACTTACGCAAATGCAGAGAGAGAAATAACAAATGGTATGGGTTAGAGTAGAGGTTGGTGGTATACAGTGAAACCATTTATTTTTGAGAATAAAATTTTTCTTTTCGACTTTATTATTAGTGCGTATTTGGGCCTGTTAAAGTTGTCCGAGTTGAGCAGACCAATGTGGCGCGACGCATGCGCCCTGATACAGAAGCTTGGAAGATGACCAAGGATTTGTCACGAGTCCAAGGTCGGCGGAGATGTGCCCGGTGAAGAGTTCATATGAAGGAACTTGTTCAAGAAATCAGTTACAAATGTATTTAATAAAGTTTAAAGATGTATGGGAAAGGAAGGGCGGAATAAAGTTTGATGGGAGGGGTTTGGAAACAATGGTTAAAAGAGAATAAATGGAATATAAGTGTGGTGTGATGATCATCCCCCCCTAGCCGTCCAATCAGAAGTTAGTATTCTGTGCAAATGAAACATTAATGGGTGGTACATGCCTATGAAAAGGGTATAATTGAAGTAGTTTAGTTAGTAAAGGTAGTCGTCGAGTGGTAGAGAGTCGAAGAGGGTCGTCGAGAAGCTAAGCTAAGCTTGATGAGAGGGGAAGCTGCAGAAACAATTCGGAGCTTGAGATGCTGTCGGTGCTGGGGTGGTGCTGATGCTCCGAAATGCTGATGAAGAAATTGAATGAAGAACCATCTACTTAATTTGGGTGGGTTAGAAGGGGAATTTTGCGGAAGAACCACGAGGAGGAAGTGAGTGTCAGAGAGGGGTGCGACGCAGTCGTCGGTAACTAGAGAGGTGAAGTATCCTGTCCTGATTCCTATCCTGAAGCCTTTGTCTCCTGATCTGTCCTGGGAGGCCCTTACCAGCCCTTTGGCCAGGGGGTTGGTCTTCACACCATACTTTGGTAAATATGAAATTCATCGTTTGATAAATGCTCTTCTGTCTCTATCCTCTCTTTTCTGAGCATAGTTATTGTGTAGATCTGAATTGATAAGTGTTATTGAGATATTTTCGGATTGGCACTCTCGTGAATGAGGGTGTTTGTACTGAAACGCTTTGAGATGGTTCAAATCCCATAATTTAGATACAGATTTTAAAACGGAGTCTGTCATTATTTTATACTTATTAAGAAATGCATAATAAAGTTATGTCATTTATCGCCATCAACTAGGTCTACCTAACTGGTCCATTGACCAGAGGAAAGAACTGTTTGATCAGCAGAAGGTTTAGTTAAAGAAGTAATAACTAGATCTTGAGGTATGAGTAACATATAAAACTAATAAACTCCAGTGGTTTACTTAGAGCGCAGCGGAAGCAAGTTGTATGGGCCCAAGTGAGTATATGGTAGTAGAGTACCTGTTGTTAGTAGACCGCTGGATCAGTTTTCTGGTATCAGAGCTATGGTTGTTAGTAACTAGTTTGGTGATAAGCATAGATTATTGATTTTTGGTTAATGTTTTTAACAAAAGAGTTAGTGTTCCGTTTTATGTTGTCTGGAAAATTCCCGGGGAATGAATAGCGGGTGGCGATAGAAACCACACTGCAGTGAGGTTACTCGTCTGTTGGAATAACACTGAGAAGCTAGGTAGGGCTGGCAGTGTTAAACTAGGGATTATTTTCTGAACAAAAGTGAGAGTGGTTGAAAGCAAAAAGTTTGCTGATGAAACTTTAGGAGTTATATCACTTAGTAAGGGTAACCCTGAAGGAGTAGCAGGTTCTTCTAAGCTAGATTGACAGCAAAAGGAGTTTGCTGGTGAAATTCCGGTCTCAAAATTCCTTAACGGAAGATACCGGAAGAGTAGCAGGTTCTCTGGAGCTTAGGTGAAGAGTAAGCGGAAGGTTTTACTCGCAGTGGAAGAAAATAAACTATCCTTTGGTTTAGTGGAACAGACAGAGTAGCGAATGTTTTTACGTTGTTAAATAACAAAGAAGTTCAAAGAATTTTGAAGAAAATAAAATTTTCGTATTACCTTGCAAAGGGAGGGTCAGTTGCCGGAGTGGTACTGACGTCACGGAGAGCCGCGCTGGGATTGGTAGAAACAGCGGGCACGTGACAGAGAGAGCTTGGTAAAGGAGGGGTGAGAAATCGCTTTAGTAAGATCGACGTCATAGAGAGCCGCGCTGGGATTGGTAGAAGCAGCGGGCGTGTGACAGGAACAGCATTGTAAAGGAGGGGTCAGTAGTGAGGAGTAAAACTGACTTCAGGAAAAGGCCGCGCTGACATTGGCCAGAGTACGAGTACGATTCCATTGGACACTTACTTAGAAGCCGCGCTAGGATTGGAGTAGAGAAGGATTGTATGCGGGATTTGGATTTGACTGTCAGTGCAAGACGTACAGGTAGAAGATTTCAAGGGTTTGCGGAATACAATTTCCTGCACCGTTCTTCAAGAATGTATGGAGAGAAAAGAAGGATGTCAATTTTTAAGAGAATAAAGAATTTCTTTGTTAAGGATAAGCCTGTGTTGACTAGAGAGGGTATTCCGATTCCGCCACCGAAGACACCAGCATCTTTTATGATGATGAAGAGAGGAGATCATACTTGCGTGTGGCTAGAGGGATGATGGTGTGTTAGCGTTTCCTAAGGATGGTACGTTTAATGGGAGGATTCTTCAGAATTTGAGATTGAAGATTAATGATTTAGAACCGAGACCCAGGTTAACTCAATATGAGGCTTTGGAAGAATGGGAGACTGAGTTGTATGAAAGAGAGAAATGCAGAGGTGGAAGATATAGAGGATTCTTTCCAAGGAACTTGCATGAGACAAGAGAAGGTCAGATGAAACAGTGGAGGAGAGCGATGGTATTGGAAGGGTTATATCCAGTGTTGATGGCTGAGGAACATTCTGGCGGAAAGTGTAAAGAGAAAACAAAACATATGAATTCGACAGGATATGGAGAATCAGATGATGAAGTGTTAGAGGATATTTTAATTAAAAATCCACCACCGTATCAAGAAGCAGCTAGTAAGGTTGTCCCAAGTGCGCCAGTAATGGGAATACCATTAACTCCACAGATTTTACATGAGACATCATACAACAGAGTGTTGCAAGATAGTGAGAGTGAAGCTTTGAACAAAACTAGGGAGGAACTAGTTCAAAGAATAAGTCAATTGAATTTAAATACGGAAGCTTTGACAGTACCTGTAACCATTGGTCCAGTAATCCCATTATATGGGGATAATAAGGATACCCAGAAATCACAACTTGAGACAGTTCCATTGAATAGTCCTAGAAGAGAGATAGTAATCATAGATGATCAGGTTAGTGAAAGTGAGTCAGTTATTTCGCTAATGGATCTTCCTATTGTGGAACCCAATGCGGAAATTCAAAAGTCACGCCTATGAATTTGAGAGAGAGAAGACCTTTGGTTCCGGCTGGAACTTCAGGTACAACAGTAGTCAAACCTGAGGATATAGAAAGGTGGGCTCAGGAAAGGGAAAATCAGATTACAAAACCAAAGATCTTAGAAATTAGCAGATTGAAAGTGGAATTGGAAGAGATGATGACAGGATGTGTGGGCACAGAAAGATTAAATGTTTATAATGATGAAGAATTGTTGTTTCTATGTAAGAGTATAACCAGGAGAGCAAGATTATTTCATGAAAGATTGACTGAAGTTGCTTCAGAGATTGGAATAGATATAGGGAAATCAAAATTGTTACAGTAGCCCTATCGAGTGGATTTTACTGATAAAGATTTGGAAAGTGTGAATACTTCAGGAAAAAGGTTACAGATAAAAGAATTAATGAACATTTTGCGTAAGTGAGGAGACATTGATAAATGGAGGATTAGGTGGATAAGGAAGAAAGAAGAAGTGCAAGCGAGAGAGAGAGCAGCTGCATTTCCAGTAAGAGAAACAGGAAAGGTGGAGAGGTTGTGTCCAATGAGAGAAGTTCTTGGAGGACGATATGTTCATGTCCCTTGGAATAGACGAGATATTTTATCATTTACAAATGATTTTCCAAAACTGAGAGAAAAGCCAGTCGAGTGGTACAAACAAGTAGAGAGGTTTGTAAAGGTCTCGAAGGTGTTACTGAAAGATCTGGATGGTCTATTTGACATAGTGGTACCTGCTGACTTATGGACAGAATGTAAAATCACAATTGATTGGCCTAATGAGGAATATCCTAGAGATGCAAAAACCGGAGCACCGTCAGAAGAAGTGATGAAAAAATATCATCAAGTGATTGCATATTTGAAAGGGAAAATCCCTCCAAAAGAAACAGATTGGGTAAAAATAGATAGAACGACACAGGAATCGAATGAATCTGTACATGCATACTATGAGCGATTGCTGCAGGTGTTCAAGCAGTATAGTGGTTTTGAGAACATTGGTGACAAGGATATGGGACATTTTGTGTATCTGTTTGTATATGGTTTGAAACCGGAAATTAGTCAGATGATACAGCAGCACATGTTGTGCTGGCAAAGTAAGACGGTGGATGAAATTTTGAAATACGCGAAATATTGCGGAGATGACAGAGGCTAGGCGAAGGAAGCTGAAAGAGAAAATGATGTGGGCTCAAGTTAAATTAGCAGAGCAGCAGGAAGAGAAGACAAATGAGCAAAATAATAATCCAGTAAAAGAACAAAGTCAGAATAATCAAGGAATGAATGGTAATAGATTTAAAGGGCGAATGGACAGAGAAGAAGCGAAAAAGAAGTTCCCTTGTCATGCGTGCGGAAAGCTTGGACATTGGAAGAACGAGTGTAAGAGTACTCAGAATAATAAGAATAATAATGGGCCAAATCAAAATTTAATCCCACAGATGCAGAATGAAGTACTTATGAATCAGCAACAACAGGTAGTCACTCCACAATATCAGGTACCACCAGCTCCTATGCGAAATTTTGTGAACCATCAGAGTTTCAGTGCGAACACCGGATTTCAAGGAGAAAGTGGTAAGAATAATAGAACAATTGCTCAATATTTTTTGCAGGATGATGAGGTACGTTCAGATACTACACAATGACGGTGCCTGAGGGGGGAGGAAGAGGAGTGCGTGCTTGGCGCATCCTTGCCGGTAGATCAGTCAGGTCCATTTGTTGATGGGAGAGTAGAAGGTAAATAAATTACTTTCCTATAGGATGCTGGTGCTACCAGGTCTACTGTGAGAACAGCAGACATCCCAAACCTACCCATCTCCGGAGAGACAATCCAAGTTGTAGGTGTATCTAACCAACAGATTAGAACGCCAATCACAAAGCCAATGGAGGTACACATTGGAAACTTCAAGGAAATGCATCGATTTGTAGTTTGCGATTCCAGTCCTGTAAATCTGTTGGGAAGAGATCTTTTGTGCAAAATGAATTGCACGATCTATTGTACACCGGATGGTGTCGCTTTCCAAACCCCTGATGAAGATGTGGCATACAAGATGATGCTGGCCAAGCAGGGAACAGAAGTAGATGAAATGTTTTCACTAATAACTGAAAATGAATTACCAGAAGAATTGAGAACCACAGTTAATCCAGAAGTGTGGGATTTTACAGGAAAAGATATTGGGCTAATGAAAAAAAATAGACCCAGTTAAAGTAACAGTAAAGGAAGGTGCAGTGTATCCAAATACCAGACAGTACAAAATGAGTTCAGAAGTAAAAGCAGGAATTATTCCAGAAATTGAACGGATGGTTAAACAAGGCATTCTGAAAGAAGTGATGTCCCTGTAATTCACCAATAATGGGACTGAAAAAGCCTAGCGGGAAGTACAGAATAGTACAAGACCTGAGAAAAATAAATAAAATTGTAATTCCCTGTTGTCCAATTGTGCCAAATCCAGCAGTGATCCTTTATCAGATACCATGGAATGCAGGATGGTTCACAGTAATTGATTTATGCCAAGCGTTCTTTTCTATTCCTTTGCACCCAGACAGCCAGTATCTGTTTACGTTTAAATTTGAAGATCGTATTTACTAATGGTGTCGTGTTCCTCAAGGGTACACAGAAAGTCCTTCAATCTTTAATCAGATTTTGAAAAAGTGGCTGGAATCATTGATTATGCCCAGAAATTCTGTTCTGGTTCAGTACATTGATGACCTATTGGTGGCATCAAAGACGCGAGAAGATTGTGTCACAGATACAATTGCGTTGCTGAACCATTTGGCTGAAGGAGGACACACGGTGTCTCGAGAAAAATTACAGTTCTGTCGACAAGTAAGATATCTAGGACATAAAATAGAAAGAGGAGTTAGAAAAGTGACACCGGAAAGAATAAAAATAATCAAAGAAATGCAATTACCACAGACTCAGAGAGATGAGAATGTTTCTGGGAGTGGTTGGATACTGCAGGCAATGGATAAATGGATTTTCTGTGTTAGCGAAACCATTGATACAGATTATTCGGAAACGAGCAAAAGATCCGATTGATTGGAATGATGACTGCCTAGAGGCATTTGTGAGATTGCGAAATTGTCTGTGTGAGGCTCCTGCCTTGGGCATGCCAGACTCTACAAAAGATTTTGCTTTATTTTGTTGTGAAAGAGAAAATTGTGCACTTTCAGTTTTAACACAGAGACATGGATTGAGTCGGCGTCCAGTGGCATATTTTTCAGCCAAATTGGACCCGATGGCTTCAGAATTGCCTGGCTGCTTAAAAGCAGTAGCTGCTACTTGCATGAGTCTGGAGCAAAGTGAGTCGATAGTGATGGGACATCCGGTAAAGGTATTCGTTCCACACTCGGTTGAGATTCTTTTACCAAGAACACAGCACCTCACCCCTAGTCGTTTGACAAAGTACAAAAGAGTAATTTTGGGAGCTGAAAATGTGACTGTGACAAGGTGTACGATTTTGAACCCAGCTACCCTATTGCCAGACCCCTGCGATGAGGAAGTAAAAGATGAAAGTGATCACGATTGCTTAGACATAACTGAACTATGCACAACACCCCGCCCGGATATAAGAGAGACACCCCTAAAAGAAGCAGATCATGAGTTATTTGTAGACGGCTCCTGCCTTAGGACACAAGAGGGAGGTCTAAGTGCTGCATATGCTGTTTGCAAACTTTCGGGGGTAATTGAAGCATCCTGTTTAGCTGGGGTCAAGTCTGCACAAGTAGCTGAATTGGTTGCCTTGACAATGGCATGTAAAAAGGGGAAAAATTGGAGAGTAACCATATTTACGGATAATCAATATGGTTTCGGGATTGTGCATGACTTCGGCCAGCTGTGGATGCAGAGGGGATTTCTGACTTCTTCAGGGTCTCCAATCAGAAACAGCAAAAATGTAAAGGATTTGTTGGAAGCATTGCAATTGCCAAAAGAGATAGCAGTTGTAAAATGCGCTGCACATCAGTCAAGAAATGACTATGTGACTGCTGGTAATAATTATGCTGACCAAGTGGCGAAATACTGCGCTAAAAATGCAGTAGCCATAAACAGAAAAATTGAAACGGGAGAAACCAGATGCCAACTTATGTACTTCTCAGTGCCAGAGACATGGGATGAGATTAGACAATTACAGGAAGAAGTTGAGGAAAAGGAAAAAGAAATCTGGATAAAGGCAGCCTGTGCTAAAAGACCACATGATGAAGTATGGGTGCATCTAGATGGAAGACCAGTCATGCCAGATTGTCTACTTTCAAAAATGGCAAGGGTGTATCATGAAGCAACACACATAGGGAGAGATTCAATGATCAGACTATTCAGACAGAGTTGGTACAATCCGAAGTTCAGGGTAATCGCAGAGAGCCTTTGCCAAAGATGCTTAACCTGTCAACAGCAGAACCCAGGTAGAAAGACAGTGGTAAGCTGGGGAAAAATCGGAAAGGCAGAAGGACCCTTCACCAGATTACAGTTAGATTTCATTGAGTTACCACCCTGCAACGGATTGAAATATGTACTTGTCATAGTGTGCCTTTTCTCAAGATGGGTGGAAGCCTACCCTACAAGAAGAAATGACAGTCTTACAGTTGCAAAATTGTTGTTGAGGGAGTTGGTGCCACGTTTTGGTTTTCCGGTCACTTTGGAATCAGATAGAGGCCCTCATTTTAATAATGAAATAATTCGATTAATCTGTGCTGCATTTAACATTGAACAAAAACTACACTGTGCTTATCGTCCAGAGGCTTCTGGAATTGTTGAACAAATGAATGGCACAATCAAGTCAAGATTGGGAAAGGTGTGTGCATCCACAAAGCTGAAATGGCCAGATGCATTGCCTCTTGTGCTAATGGGTCTCAGAAGCATTCTAGACAGGAAAATGGGAATGAGTCCACATGAGGTACTCATGGGAGGAGCCATGAGACAGGCATTCATTCCTGGAAATAAAATAATGAGTATAACTGATGATCTGGTATAGGACTATTGCAAAGGATTGGCTGAAAAGATGCGTTCTCTCTCTCATCAGGTTGGAGAAGACGCAGTTGAAAGACAGCCAGATCAAGCGCATGATTTGAATCCTGGAGATTGGGTGCTAGTGAAGAAACATGCAAGAAAATCGTGTCTAGCACCAAGGTGGGACAAACCATGGCAAGTCATACTAGTCACTACCACAGCAGTGAAGTGTGCAGGTTTGCCCAATTGGATTCACGCTAGTCATACCAGAAGAGTACCGAGCCCATTAGATCAACAAGAGCCACCACTGACTGAGCAAGCTGAAGCATCAGGAGTTGTAAACTGTGAACTTGAAGAATCTAGAGTGATAGATTCTGAAAGACAACCATATGATGAACAGCCCGACCTAAGTCAGGAAGAATGGATCCCAGTGATTGAAGTAATTGGTGATGCCATTGAAACCAGAAGAAGAACAGAACTGAAAAGACAAGAAAGTAGACAGGAAGAGATAGGGGAAGAAGAACACACTCAGGTGAGAACAGAAAAAGACAAACAAACCTGAGGAGGGAAAAAGAGAAAACCACGTTCAGGCAGAAGAAGAAAGGTTTGAATTAAGACCTGAACAGGACCAGATAGAGTTAGAAGAACAAACTCAGGCAGAAGAAGAAAGATTTGAAGTAAGACCAGAGCAAGATCAGACAGAATTAGAAGAACAAGCTCAGGAAGAAGTAGAACAAAACACAGAAGAACCTGAGCAGGAAGAAGCAAAAGAAGGTACAAGCACAGAAAACAGAGAAATAGAACAGATTGTGCCCAGAATAAATGAAATAAAACGAACTTTACAAGGAGATAAAGAAGGTGAAAAAGCAGTACAAATTAAAAGAGTCAGAAAGGGAGACAATTGGCCAACTGGAGTAAAGAAACTAAAATATCATCTGAGAAATCTGAAAAGAAACCAGAACAAGTGAATGAAATCACAAGTCAAACAAGATCTAAGCAAACATTAGCAAAAATAACTCGAAGAAGTCCAAGATTGAGAAACTTAAACAGAAAATACAAGGCTCCAGAGTGGACGTACGTCATTCTTGAAGAATTTGAGTCCCTGGATCTGACTGATGAGACAGAAGAAGTCCATATTGCACAAATTGACGAAAGCCAATTGAAACCTCCTTAAGAATAAAAAGACAAACTACTGTAAAAGAGAAAAGATAAGAGAAAATAAATTTTCTCAGAGACAAAATGGCCGACAACGAAGTTAGCGGAAAACCAAAATGTGGAGTTAAAAGAAAGTGTCTTAAATTTTGTTTTTGTAGTATTTTATTAGTGATATCAGGATGGTTATTCCTAACAGTAGGGGTACCATTGATAATGGAAACAAGTGACAAAAATAATACAGATACTAATGTTGAAGTAGATAAATTAAGAGAAACTAAAATAGAAATAGGAGTGGAAGATGAGACAAATTATCACAACGAGTCAGACTATAATACGTCCTCTAATGTGTTTGTCAAATTATTATTTCAGTATGTTAGCACTATGCAAATTAACAACTTCTAGACGGAGTACTCTCCGTGAAATGGATATTTCTTCTCTTCTTTTTACGAACACTGTATATTTAACGTGTCTGCAACATACTGATAAGATTGTCGCTGCTGGAACGTTTGGAATGGCTTCTAAAAGAATGATATTTCTTTTTGGGTTTTAATTTAGATTGTTGTAAGAGCTGTATCTCGTTTATAGCAGACATCCCGGTTTCTAACTCATTTGGATAATAAGTGACCGTGCCCTGAGGAAGTCTTGGGTGAAAGCCCATATAAGACGAAACACGTGTTGGCATTTGTGTGGCTATCAGTTGTGGAAACAAAGAATATGAAAATTGAAATACTCATCTGATTTGAAAAATAAATTGAGAAGAACACTGAAGAAGACCATTGTGGATTTATTGATGGTGCAAATTGGAATATTGCTCAGGACATTTATTTTGTTTAACTTATGTATGTATGAAGTTGTCCTCATCAGTATCAGAAGGGATAACATATCACCATATACCTTTAACGTATGGTGTGTCATGTAGTATATTGTCAAGTTTATTTTACACTACAGGGAGATTGCAGTATTTTTATTCTAATTTAGATGTAATATTTCCTGAACTTCCTATTAGAAAGAATATGAATCCAGTAGTTAGTAGTAAAAATGCACGATTTATGGGTGAATTTTTCATAACCATGAGTTCAATAGATTTAGTTCAGGCAGACGAAGATAATCTAACATGTACATTGAGAAAAGAAAAAAAAGATTTTCTAGATTTGGTAGAAGAAAGGAGACAGGATTTAATGAAGAAGGCAACTACACAGAAAACCCATGTACCTCCATGGGTTGGGAAGGAGGGAATCTATGCAAGTGGCAAGGCTCATGCTGCGATGTCCCTGGACTTTGTGAAAAGGGGAAAATTCTGCCTCCATAGATTAAAGACAGATTATAACAATAATTACATTGGTTCCAGTGAATGTGAACATAACTTCTTAGTATTAGGAGGATGGGGACTAAAAGGGGGAACTGATCCTGTGTTTCCAGGAGTGTATTATGTTTGTGGGAGTAATGCCTACTACAGGTTACCCGCAAGATGGTACGGAAGCGGTTACTTTGGAATAGTTTTTCCAAAAATTTACCATGTAGATAAAATCAGTGGAACCAATGGAAATTCTAATGGACTAACATGAAGAAGAAGGGCTAGTTTTTCAGAAATTGTAGGAGATATTTATAGTGCACTGATACCCTCAGTTGGAGTCATTTTAAATTCACAGAAAATTTGTAAATTATCAACCCTAGTTGATCGTCTTTCTACAGACACTGCAGGAGGATTTTTAATGATTAACACAGAAATGGTTGCAATTAGATCAATGGTTTTACAGAACCGTCTTGCTTTTGACATATTGTTGGCAAAAGAAGGTGGAGTTTGGGGCATGTTGAAAGTTCAACATTGCTGCACTTATATTCCGGACAAGAGCAGAGAAATTAAAGGATATATTGAAAATATTACGAGAATGCATAAAGATTTGACCCAACTGGAGGTTGACAGTGTGTGGGGAAGACTAACAAAAAGTATAACATCAATAGGGAAATGGTTTGTTGGGTTTGGGAAAAGTTTTCTAGGTCAAATAATAATACCATTAGTGATGATAATAACAATAGTGATGTTAATAATGATTACATATAGATGTTGTAGAAAAGGTACGAAAGGAAAAGTACACTTGAACAGAAAAGGAAAGGGACAGACACGTAAAAGAAAGTATGAGGAAATACGCTTGGAGGAAATGAAAGGACGGTTATACAAGAAGATGCGAGATTTAGAAGGAAGTGAAATAGTTGATGAAAGGTTGGGAGGCCAAATAGAGAAAACTGAGAAGTACTAAAGTTGATATCTGGGATGGATGGGAATTTTGTGATGGCTTAATATGCCATCAGAGAGGGGATTGATGGAGCAAGGTCTCAAACACGAGACTTGCTCTGAAGCAATCTTCTCGATCTAACTTACTAACGAATTACTAACGACATGTCTCGTGATTAATAATATACATTTTTCATTATATGCGGGAAAAGAACGAAGCTTGCCTATGTGTTTACTAACTGCAAATAACACAGACGTAGGACTAGAACGCATTTAACATGGGATTTTTACTGCGCATGCGTCTACTGCATCTACGTAGTATGACATGCTTTCGCTTGGAGGGAAAATCTGGCGCTTGCGCAGAGCTATAAAATGGCCGCTTGAAAGCTCACATGCATGGCACCTGCTTGCTGAAATTAGTAAATGGGTTTATAACTTACGCAAATGCAGAGAGAGAAATAACAAATGGTATGGGTTACAGTAGAGGTTGGTGGTATACAGTGAAACCATTTATTTTTGAGAATAACATTTTTCTTTTCGACTTTATTAGTGCGTATTTGGACCTGTTAAAGTTGTCCAAGTCGAGCAGACCAATATGGCGCGACGCATGCGCCCTGATACAGAAGCTTGGAAGATGACCAAGGATTTGTCACGAGTCCAAGGTCGGCAGAGATGTGCCCTGGGAACATGAGGGTGAAGAGTTCATATGAAGGAACTTGTTCAAGAAAACAGCACAAATGTATTTAATAAAGTTTAAAGATGTATGGGGAAAGGAAGGGCGGAATAAAGTTTGATAGGAGGGGTTTGGAAACAATGGTTAAAAGAGAATAAATGGAATATAAGTGTGGTGTGATGATCATCCCCCCCCTAGCCGTACAATCAGAAGTTAGTATTCTGTGCAAATGAAACATTAATGGGTGGTACATGCCTACGAAAAGGGTATAATTGAAGTAGTTTAGTTAGTTAAGGTAGTCGTCGAGTGGTAGAGAGTCGAAGAGGGTCGTCGAGAAGCTAAGCTAAGCTTGATGAGAGCGGAAGCTGCAGAAACAATTCGGAGCTTGGGATGCTGTTGGTGCTAGGGTGGTGCTGATGCTCTGAAATGCTGATGAAGAAATTGAATGCAGAACCATCTACTTAATTTGGGTGGGTTAGAAGGGGAATTTTGCGGAAGAACCACGAGGAGGAAGTGAGTGTCAGAGAGGGGTGCGACGCAGTCGTCGGTAACTAGAGAGGTGAAGTATCCTGTCCTGATTCCTGTCCTGAAGCCTTTGTCTCCTGATCTGTCCTGGGAGGCCCTTAAGCCCTTTGGCCAGGGGGTTGGTCTTCACACCATACTTTGGTAAATATGAAATTCATCGTTTGATAACTGCTCTTCTGTCTCTATCATCTCCTTTCTGAGCATAGTTATTGTGTGGATCTGAATCGATAAGTGTTATTGAGATATTTTCGGATTGGCACTCCCATGAATGAGGGTGTTTGTACTGAAACGCTTTGAGATGGTTCAAATCCCATAATTTAGATAAAGATTTTAAAACTTATTGAGTCTGTCATTATTTTATACTTATTAAGAAATGCATAATAAAGTTATGTCATTTATCGCCATCAACTAGGTCTACCAAACTGGTCCATTGACCAGAGGAAAGAACTGTTTGATCAGCAGAAGGTTTAGTTAAAGAAGTAATAACTAGATCTTGAGGTATGAGTAACATATAAAACTAATAAACTCCAGTGGTTTACTTAGAGCGCAGCGGAAGCAAGTCGTATGGGCCCAAGCGAGTATATGGTAGTAGAGTACCTGTTGTTCCCTCCATCTTGCCAGCAGGTGGCCTTCCAGGCACACCTAATCCCTCTATTGTATGACTGTCGGGGAGGAATTCACAAAGTCTAACTGGCAACTATACTTAGTCACTTGACCCAGGTAGGCTGCAGGCACCAAATGGCTAAGGGCAGGAAAATGCCAACTTTCTAAAAGTGGCATTTTCACAATTGTAATTTAAAATCCAACTTTAATATTAGAGATTATTTATAATTACAAATCATTTGAGTCCAAACATGACATTTCTACCTGCTCCTTATCAAAAGTTAGCATTCAGTAAATGGTATAAGGCAACCCAATGTTATCCCATGGGAGAGGTAAGCTTCACTGTAGTGTAAAATGAATTTAGGAGTTGTTCACTACCACGACATGTAAAACGTAAACGTATATGTCCAACCTTTTAATTACAATGCCCCTGCCCTGTGTGCTACCTAGGGCCTACCTTAGGGGTCACATATATGCAATATAATGGGAGTTTAAGGTTTGGCAAGGGGTTTATATTGCCAAGATAAATTGGCAGTTTAAACTGCATTTAGGCTGCAATGGCAGGCCTGGTACATGGTTAAAAGGGCTACTTAAGTGGGTGGCAAAGAAAAGTGCTGCAAGCCCACTGGTGGCATTTCATTTACAGGGCCCCGGGTATATGGTCTAGCACTCTACAAGGGACAAATAAGTAAATTAAATGTGCCAATCGGGTGTAAACTAATTTTACCATGTTTAGGGAAGAGGGCACAAGCACTTTTGTTTGCAGTGGCAAAGTGCACAGAGTCCTAAGGCCAACAAAAACAAATTCAGCAAAAATAGGAGTGAAGGGAAAAACTTTGGGGGTGACCCAGCAGAGACGGCCAAGTCCAACTTGCTTTCCAAAACCTTTACTAAATTAGCAGAAGTACACTCCCCACCAATGTATGTAACAGAAATCACAGGTCAGATAGCACGAGGATTCAATCTCACCCCTAAATTTTCCTGGTGGGGACAGCCTAGAATTGACTCGCCCTGGTCAGCAATACTTTAGAACACCTTTCTTAGAATTCCAATACAATCCTAATGAAGTCCAACATTTTGATCTGAAGGAATGGCCTTTCTCTGATGGAGAAAATTGGCCGTAGATGTTAAGGTTAAAGCAAAATATAAGTAAATCAGTGGACAATTGTATATCATATCCACTATTGCACAGAGTAAGCAATAAATATGGTGGGATGTTAAACTTAATATGAAAACAGTTTCTCAAATCCATCAGAGTAGGAGAGGAAGCTGTAACAACAGGTATTTTAATTTACTCTTAAATGTCTAATAAGAGTATAACATTCTGATGGGTAGGTGGATGAATTCCAAACCCTTGGGTCACATCTGAAGAAGGACTGCTTTAGAGTCCTTGACTTTGTGAATGCCTGGAATTCAAAAGGGTGGATGTCAGTGGTACAAGGTTGTCACTGGCCCTCTTATGTACTTAATTTCTGTACTAAATTAATTGGAGACCTACAGTGAAATGTTTTATGGGTATTGCCAGTTAGCTTATGTCTACTTCTTGCATCAATGGGGAGCCAACTGAGTATGATTTGGATTGAAACTAATGACTGAGGAGGTCTGACAAAAAGCAACTAATGGCTTATTGTCTAAAGCCCACTCTCTGAGTATTTGTTTAAAAAAATGTTTTGGCAGCGACAGGCCTAATGAGACATCTCAGAAAGTAAAGCTGATTAGAACATTGTAACAAACACACCACCTGCCTTAGTACCCATTTCAGACTCGGCATCATTCCTCTAATTCAGGAATACCAATGTGATTCGTAGTAAAATCAAGATAGACAACTGAAATCCATGTGGATAGCAGTCAAAAATATTTTTAAAAAGCGAAAATCACTTAAAAATATAATTAGTACAATCGCCAAAGAGAATTATTCATGTTAAAGAACATAATATGGCAACGGAAATAAATTGATACAACATTCCAATCGCATTTGTTGAGAAGAAAGTACAAGAGCCCTGAAAAAAACACATACAGTAACCAATCATGAAATTAAGAGACAGAATACAAAGAATTACCACCCAATCAAGGGGACAAAATGTATCCAGTCCTGGGGGTGTATTTTACATTTTGCCCTAGGGGCGCAACGGGGGTGTGAAACACAGAGCAGCTTTGAAGCAACCGCTCAGTAGTTTACTTGAATGCTCCGCTCACAAGACAGTGTGAGTTCGCGGCTGCCCTGAGGCAGCACATTTTTCTAAAAAGGTGTGCCATGGCGCAAAGAGGGAGAGTGCGCCCAATACATAAAACGGCCCCAGGAGTGGGAGCAAGGAGTCAGTACTTACACTCGTACACAGCTTTAAAAATCATTGCAAGGTACTGATCTCTTTACAGCCAATTTACAAGGGTTCAGCAGAAGAACTGCATTGTAAAAGGCGGTTATAAGCTGCATTCAAGGGAAGGGAGTTGATAAAGGAGGGCAAAGGGCACCCAACAGGAAGAATATATAGTATAAGAGGCATGCTAACACAAAATGGATGTCACAGATTAAAACCAACCCACTACTTTGGCGTTTTCTCCTTTCATACAGAAGGGAAAGAAAAGGCCTTTCTCAAGAAGAGTTTGACACTTTCCAGAAACACACAAAAATGGGTTTCCATACTTAATAGAACAACAGCTAGAGAACTGAGCCCTAAATTCATTCCAAAGCAAAGAGGCCTCTCATTTAGGACCAAGTCCATTTTCTCACAGAAAGGCAATACATTAACTCAAAAGAGCAAAGGGGTAAACAAAATGGATAAGACAAACAAAATAGGTGGAGCAGGTTACAATGCAACAAATGAAGACAGAAAAACAGACCAAAGTGCAGCAGAAGTGAAGTTGTTACGTCTTCACTAGGCTAAAATGCCTGAAAGTGATGTCATTTTTTGCTGGTTTTCCCAATTACAAACACCGAGGAAGGCTGCAAGAATGAATACCATCATGAATGTTTCAAACTGCCCTAGAGAGTCTCTTGATAGGTAGTTAGATAAGAAAGGTGAAAAATATGTATAAGAACGCTGGAAGATTCTATGTCAGTGATGTTTGGTCTTTGACTTGTAAACTCTCTGGATTGAGAAACCCCACATATTCTTTCTTGCATCCAGGTACACAGAGGAACCAGGATGCTGAAATGTATCCTCTGGAAACACGGCTCTTTCAGACTGTTTTGTAGCAAGAGCGCAAAAGCTTTAGGGCCCGATTCACAAAAGAAAACTTATATTTTTGTGTAAGTTTACTATTTTGTTGGTATACAAAAACTACAAGTATATTTCTACTAATAGAAATGTTATGACTGCAGAGACTCCGCACACATTTATGACTGTGAGAATTGCGATTCTCCTATTAACATGACCAGAGAATCTGGATTTCATTAAAGACACGGAGGGTAACAAAATGCATTATTCTTTTAATGCAACTTTCAAGCAGCCATTTTAAAGTCATTACATCACGAAGTTAAAACATCACAAAGCAATAGAATGTTTATATGTTACAATGGCAACAAGGCTACATAGATCTGCCTCTTTTAAATACAATGAGAAAACAAAGTTCAACTAGTAAGACAAAAGATAAACTTCTTCTTTAAGAATTGATGAATTCCAAAGGAACAGGAAAGTACGATGCCAAAAGGCTTCTTCTTAGGTAACAGGAAGATACGATGCTGAGACTTGCATGAAGAAACCAATTAGGTTAAGTTATCTGAAAAAGGATAAAGTATTAAATATTGTACCAATAAGCCCTATGTAAGAGGGAGAATATTGATGATATTAAATGCATAATAAAGGCATAATACAGTGACTTGATTGCTTATTTTAAGTTTTTTAAAATACTAAACTTCCAAAAAATGCAATAAAGGTAAATTACTAACATGCTATCTCTAGAGTCCACTCCCGGGAGGGAGGGTTGGGATAATGTTAGCCTCCGTGTCTTTAATGAAATCCAGATTCTCTGGTCATGTTAATAGGAGAATCGCAATTTCATTACAAGACCGGAGGCTACCATTAAGCATGTTGGTAGTCAAGTAAAACTACATCAGACATGTGTTCAACAGGTTTGCAGTAGTGTTTAGCAAAGGTATAGGAGCTGGACCAATCGGCCGCCTTAAGAATATCATCTAACTTACCTCCTTTCCAAAAGGATTGGCTGGCCATAGCGCCTCTTAAAGAGTGTGCTTGAAATCTTTAGAGGTCAATGCCTGCCATTTGCATAGCTAGTTTAACCCATCTAGCGATAGAGGAAGAAGAGACAGGTTTGAAGGGTTTAACAAAGGAGATAAGAAGCTGGTTAACACTAGCGGTGCGATGTTTGTTCATCCTTGCATTATACTATACTCCTTCATACAATCTACCATGCACAACTTTTTGCAAGCGTCGAATCTTGGGTAAAAATTCATGTCGGACATGGTTTTTGTTCTTTTGATAATTTCAAATCTGACACCAAAGGTGTCATAAGATCTGTTAGTTATTTCCAGTGCTTTAACATCCGATACCCTCCTACAGGATATCAGACATAAGAGAGAAGCTAGTTTAATGGAGATTTTTTTATTATCTAGCAAGCTATTTTGGGGCCAATTACAAAAATAACAAGTAATAATTTCACATCCCATAGTGTTTCATATTTAGGTTTAGGAGGTCTTTTAAGTCTAATGCTTTTCATAATTCTATGTCAGGACCGGAGGCGAGGATTATGCTTTTCTTTCTTCACATTTATTGACAGCAGCCATTTTAAAGTCAGATAAAAAAACACAACATTCCCATGAACCATAAGGAATAAAACGATAGAGTGTCCATAGATAGAGTGTCCCTTCATCTGCACCAATCAGGGATCCCCATGATGCTGATAGTCCTCTGTCTCTGTCCATGCGTCCTCTTTCTTCGCTGCTTGCAGCCAAGATAAGTCACGCTTTGGTTTTTTTCTCGTAATATGCTCTGCTTATTGTGGCATTTGTTCTAGATTACGTTTTGGCTAAACGCTTATATTTATAGTTAATGTTATTTGATTCTTGCTAATCTGTGTTTGTTTTAGCCGTTTCCCTCTCGGCGCGTTGGTATAGGGGCGCGCGCCTCACTCGCCTGAGGACGCGCGCGACCCTCAGTTGTTGCAGCGTTATTTTGTCAAATATATTTTTCCCTACAGTTTGTTTCCGTTTGCGACCCGCCGCTACTCGGCGGCTCGCAATCGGCCGTGGGAGCGTCTGAGCTCCCTAGCGGCCGTATGGTTGGTGCCGGCTTGCGGTGACCACGAACCACTGCCAGAGGGCGCCCGACTGCGTGCCCGACGCGGCGAGCGCGCCTGGGATTCCGCGCATTCCAAAGCGCATCGGAACCCGGAGCAGCGTCGCCGCGAGAGCTTGGTCTGTGCGCCTGCCCATACACCCCTGACACGGCTCGGTACAATTGCCATTAGGCAGCATACTTTTGTTTAAACACCCCCTATTTTCGAACGCCCGTTTCGGGTCTGTATCTGCCGTTAGGCAGTGACAAACAGTCTTTGTGTGACTGGGGGGTCTGTACATTATTATGCCAATAACGCTCTGGCTTTGCAGAGTCAGTAGTGCAGACAGTGTCTGCAGGGACCCGTGCGGGCAGGCTGCCCTAGAATATCTTTGGCACCAGGGCTGTTGGGGGTCCCGGGCTCTGCCCCGATCATTGCGAGCGCTGCCCGCCCACATCTCTGGCTGACACCCAGCCTCCCTACTGTGAGGCACCTCACCTCGTGATTACACTTACCTGGTACACATTCCTATCGCCTACTTACCTAAAAAATGGAGGCTTATCAGGATGACGTCTATCAGGACGATCAATGGGAGGAAGACCCTCTTGAGGCCCTCCCATGGGACAACGATTTTTATGACGCGGTGGACGCGTCCATCCACAAGGCAGTGGAGCAGGCCATGTCTCCTCTTGAGGAGAGGCGGACCGGGAAAATTGACCAAGCCTGTAATAAGTTGGTCAGAGCCTCCCAAGCTTCGGTGACTGACCTTTCCCCCAGCGGTTCCGCTGCGGTCCACCAGCATCCACCGGCTAAGCGCGCTAGGGACGCAGGGGTGGACCCTGATGCTTTCAATCGCCTTAAACAGGCTTTCCTTGCTAGTACCACTCCTCCAGTGATTCCCTCTGCCTCCGACGACGGGAACCCGCGGGACGCGGATCAAGGGGACGCGAACAACTCTACCGAAACGTCCCGCCCTTGGCGTCCTTCCAAACCGGCTCAGAACCCTGAGGAGCAGAACCTTTGTGCGGACATGTTGCACCCGGACAATGTCCTCCACCAGAGGTCCTCCGACTGGGCCCCTTCGGACAAGGTCGCCCAATATGTGGCCAGTCGAATCCGCCGCCCACTGGAACCTGCAACCCGTAACTGCCTTAGGGCAGAGTGCCCTCGCCCTTCCTTGGAGGGAAAGGTAGCCGCCACTCCTGATATTGACCCCAGAATGGCTACCTTTCTCCAAAAATGTGTTAAAGATCCCAAGAAGGGCATTGACAGGTCCTGGGGGGCCTGTAAAGATAAGTTGCTGGACATATTGGGCCCCATTACCAAAATCCTGGATATGGCGGAAGAAGCCAAGGCCTCGGGGTCCCTAATATCACCCGAACACCTCTCTTCCTGGGCCCAACGTGTAGTAGTGTTTCTCGGAAATGCCAACTGCGCGATCTCCACTGAACGCCGCAGGTCCCTCCTCATTAAGGTTGACCCCAAGCTCGGGGACCTGGCGGATTCCGAAGCGGGCCCAGTTGCGCAGGGTGGACTCTTTGGCGAACCCTTTATCAAGGAACTAGGGAGGTTCGTCAACACCTTCACCTCCCTAGACCGGGCGCAATCTTCTATCAGGAAGGTGTTTCGCCCTCGGGTTTTCCGAGGGGCCGGACGAGGTAGGGGCCGTCCGGCCGTCCCAATCAAAACAGAGGTCAAGGCTCCAATCACAGACAGTACCAAGACCAAGCCCGCTTTGGAAACTTTTACCCCACCCGTGGACGGCGAGGGAAGAACAGAGGAGGCAGAGGAGGAGGAGGCGGCTCCAATTCTTCCGGTGAGTGTTCTCCCTTCTTCCCTTCTAAGAGTGGGGGGCCGTCTGGCGCATTTTTTCCAAATGTGGACTTCCATCACGGGGATGCTTGGGTCCTACAAACTGTAAGGGGCTTTCACATAGAGTTTCACGGGTCACCTTATCAGATCACGCCCCCTCGTCCACTCTGTTTTTCCGAGGCAGAAGCCGTTTTGATCGATCAGGAGGTTCAATCCCTCCTGGACAAGATAGCGATTGCGGAATCCCTGCCACATCCCAGAGGCTTCCTCAGCAACCTCTTTCTCGTAGACAAGGTGGACGGGGGTCAGCGACCAGTCATCAACTTATGCAAATTCAATGAGTGGCTGGTCTACCGCCACTTCAAGATGGAGGGTATCCATCTACTTCGCGACATTATCCGGACTGGCGACTGGATGGCACGCCTCGACCTCAAGGACGCCTATCTGGCGATTCCTATCTTTCCCCCCACCGTCGGTTTCTTCAGTTTCCTTGGCGGAACAGGACATACGAATTCACCACCCTTCCGTTCGGACTGTCCTCCGCCCCTTGGTGTTTCACCAAGGTTCTTCGGCCAGCGATAGAATGCTTACGGGCGTCAGGCATGAGACTTATAGTCTATCTAGACGACATCCTGCTAATGGCGCAAGATCTGGGGACCCTTTGTCGCCAACTGCAGGCCACTGTAGATCTCCTTCAGAACCTCGGGTTCGTCATAAACGAAACCAAGTCCACCCTGACTCCATCTCGAAGAGTAGTTTTTCTTGGGTTTTTGGTAGACTCGGTGGACTCCACCCTCAGCCTTCCCTCTCGCAAGATGACAAAAATTCGACACGAGATTCGGAGGGCTCTAGCTCAGACTCAGCTTTCCCTCCGTCAGGTAGCTCGTATTGTAGGTCTTCTGTCGGCCTCCATTCAAGCTATTTTTCCCGGCCCGCTCCATTACAGAGCACTGCAACGCCTCAAGGTGGGGCATCTGCGCAGGGGCCGCCCTTATTCTCACAAAGTGTGCCTGTCTCCAGAGGCCAGGGAAGAGCTACAGTGGTGGCTCGCCAACATGGAGGCTTGGAATGGTCGAGCCATCTTCGGATCCGCGCCAGATATCGTTATCGAGTCCGACACGAGCAGATCAGGCTGGGGCGCAAGATGTGGCGACTTCACCACGGGGGGTGTGTGGTCTCCTTCGGAGCAACAATTACACATAAACTGTCTGGAGCTTTTAGCAGGCTCGTTCGCGATCAAGTGCTGGACCAAAGACTCCATCCAATCCTGCGTCCTCCTCAGGATGGACATTATGTCAGCGGTCCGCTATATCAACCATCTGGGAGGCACACGCTCGAGGGCCCTACCGGACCTTGCGGCAAACTTTTGGCAGTATTGCCTGGACCATCAGATCTCCGTCACGGCGGAGTACCTCCCCGGACAGGACAACCAGGTGGCGGACTTCCACTCGCGTCACTTTCACAACCAGAGCCTCTGGCAATTGCATCCGGGAGTGTTTGCGGACCTCCAGAGCCTCTGGGGTCCTTTTTCTGTGGACCTCTTCGCCTCTCGCCTGGATCACCAGCTTCCCAGATTTTTCAGCTGGAGACCGGATCCTTTGGCGGAACAGATGGACGCTTTCCTGCAGAACTGGCAAGGGGAAACAGGCTATGCCTTTCCCCCGTTCGCAATGATAACTCGGGTCTCGGCCCAAGTTCGGCGCCAGAGAGCGGAGGTGGTGCTCATTTTGCCGATCTGGAGGTCTCAAGTATGGTTTCCAGTTCTTCTGGAACTTTCTTGGGATTCTCCAATCCCACTCCCCCTTATTCCGACTCTTCTCCTCAGTCCGGACGGGTGTCCCCCACCCATTGATCGAGCAGGGTTCTCTGATGCTCATGGCGTGGTGGATTACAGGGGACGATGGGCGGTCCCAGGCCTTTCGGGAGTGGCTGAGAAGTTCATGTCTAAGGCCTGGGCAGACAGCACTACCAAACGTTACCGATCAACCTGGAGACGGTGGTGTCGGTGTCTGCGACGGAAGATCAATCCCGTGGCAGCGGATTTGACCTCCATCTTAAATTTTTGGGCATCTCTGGCGGAAGACGGTTTGGCTTATAGAACCATCAATACCTTCAGGTCCGCCATCTCGGCGGGGCACGCTATGGTTGATGGTTCCCAGGTCGGAGAGCACCCATTAGTTTGTCGTCTCCTTCGGGGTATCCGTCTTTCGCTTCCCCCAGAGCCGCGCTACTCCCAGCTATGGGATGTCAATAAGGTTCTGAATTTACTCCTATCATGGCAACCAAATAGATTCCTCTCTAGGAAGGAGCTGTCTGCGAAGCTAGCAATGCTGCTTTGTCTAATATCCCGCAGACGTGTTTCAGATGTCAGACCTCTAGATGTATCCGGTAGGATTTTTTCCCCCCACTGGAGTGACGTTTACCATTCGTAGACGCACCAAATGTGGAACGACATCTATCTCCTACCCCGCTTTCCCGGATTCTCCGAAACTATGTGTAGTCTCCTGCCTCAAGGCTTACGAGGAGATGACAGAGGAGTTCAGGCCTCCTGGAGAACGCCAGTTGCTCATTGCACTCAAGAAACCCCACAAGGCTGTGTCCTCACCCACAAATGCACGTTGGGTTCGATGGATAATGCAAGAAGCGGGCATTGACATGCAGGCATTTAGCGCGCACTCTACCAGAGGTGCAATGGCCTCCAAAGCATTTACCCTGGGAGCTCGTCTAGAAGACATTCTGAATGCTGCAGACTGGTCTTCAGACTCCACCTTTAAACGGTTTTACTTCAAACCGGTTATTGATATGGCTCATTTGGTTGTGAGCAAGCTTTAAACGAGCATAATCCTTGCCTCCGGTCCTGACATAGAATGAAAAATTTCCTAGCTATCGTAACGGAAAGTTTCAATTCTATTAAGGACTCGGAGGTAAGGATTATCCCACCCAGGGTACAAATTCTTGACTTCTTTCCCTCCCTCGTATTGGAGTAAGTAACTTCTACCTTATTTCCATTAATGGTACAGGACATAATGTGGATGCTTTCACATGTTTCTCTCCTCAGGGTTAAACCTTAACCAATTCTGTCGCTTACGTTTTACTTTGCTCCTTGCAGGGGATTCGAATAAAAATGACTCCTGATATGGCTTTACTGGCTGACCGAGCGACGAAAGAGGACGCATGAACAGAGACAGAGGACTATCAGCATCATGGGGATCCCTGATTGGTGCAGATGAAGGGACACTCCATCTATGGACACTCTATCGTTTTATCTGTTTATTCCCTATGGTTCATGGGAATGTTGTTTTTTTTATCTGACTTTAAAATGGCTGCTGTCAATAAATGTGAAGAAAGAAAAGCATAATCCTCGCCTCCGAGTCCTTAATAGAATTGAAACTTTCCGTTACGTTAGCTAGGAAATTTTTCATTCTGCATATTATTGAATTTTTACCAATAGTTCTACCATTTAGAAGGGAATGGCCCGCAGAAATGGCTGATCTATAGCAGTTAATAGATCTATATGTTAGACCTCTTTCGAATTGTTCAACAAGAAAGTTGGCTATGTGCACTATAGAAGCCTCCACGAAATCCAGCTTCCTTTCCAGGGACCAACGAACCCATCTTTTCCAGATGCCATTGTATCTTTAGTGTGTACCGGGGGCCCAGGATTCTTGAAGGAGAGAAGAAGCCTGTGCCGAAAAGGTCAGAGATTTCATTGGCTCGCCTGACACTTTCCAGGCAAGAAGGTTCAAAGTCCCACTCTGAAGAAGGGGATGATCTAAACTGTCTATGTCTCTTAGGAGGACTGGTGAAGCTGGGAGTAGAAAGGGAATTTCGTAAGCTAATTCCAATGTCGTTGGAAACCAAGGTTGGGGCGGCCAAAAGGGTGTTGTTAGGATTATTGAACATTGTTCCATTCTCAACTTCTGTAGGGCGCACTGGATCATTGCGAAGGGGGGAAATGCATATCCCCGAATTCCTTTCCCAGGTTGAAGAAAGGCATTCACTGACAGAGCACCTGGGTCTTGCATCCAGCTGAAATATTTGGGCAGTTGGGACGTCAGCCTACTCGCAAAGAGGTCCACCTCTATGGGGCCCCAAAGGTAATCTAATCTTTTGAACACTTTTGAGTTTAGTTTCCAGTTGGTGTGATCTATTAGAAATCTGGGATTCCAATCCGCACAACATTGTTTTGACCTGGAAGGTATTCTGCTCTTCAGGAGATCTTGTGTTCCAGGCAGAACATCCATAGTTTTTTTGCTAGGTTTGCGAGGTCTGGTGACTTGGTGCCCCGAAGGCGATTTATGCAGGCTACGGCTGACATGTTGTCCATCTTGAGGATGACTGATCTGCCTTGAAGGGATTGCTTGAAACTCATTAGGGCATAAAGCCCGGCGGTTAACTCCAAAAAATGTATGTGGTGCATACTCTCCAAATAGGACCATAAGCCTCCTGTGTTCGGATTCTGAAAACAAGCACCCCAGCCACGAAGGCTGGCGTCTGATTCCAGGATAAATTCCAGGGAAATGCCAAAAATGGCTTTGCCTTTCCATGCATCCAGATTTTTTAACCACCAGGTCAATTCTGTCTTGGCTTCTGAGTCTAGGCGAATTTTGTCTCCGTACCATAGCCCAGACCTGCCCTTCAGTCTTTGGAGGGCCCGAAAGTGTAAAGGATCCAGGAAAATAGCTTGGATGGAAGATGAGAAGAGGCCCAGAAGTCTGGTTAGCTCTCTCAAGGTTAACAGATCGAGTTTCAGGACGTGACCTATCTCTTTCCGAATCTTGGTTATCTTCTTCGGGGGAAGTAAAAGCATAGACTTCATGGTGTCTGCTGTGAAGCCCAGGAACTCTAGAGACCTCGAGGGAGTCATGATCGATTTTTCTCCGTTTATAATAAAACCTGCACTCTCTATTAAGCTTACGGTAGTATTCAAGTCTTTCTGAATTTGGGAGTGATCTTGAGACATAAGGAGAATGTTGTCTAGGTAGATTATAAGGCGGATACCTCTTTCCCTCAGAACTGAGGCAAAAGCCCTCATAACTTTGGTGAAGCACCATGGGGCAGAGGATAGACCGAAGGGAAGAGCTTGGAACTGGAATAGGCGATTGTTCCAAGCAAATTGGAGGAAGGACTGGGATTCTTGCGCCATTGGAATTGTAAAGTAGGCGTCCTTTAGGTCTAGTTTCACTAACCAGTCTTTTTCTAAAAGCATGTCCCTGAGGAGATGGATACCTTCCATCTTGAAATGTCTATAGGTGAGGGATTTGTTCAGTTCTCTGAGATTTATTACCGGTCTCCACCCTTTGTCCTTTTTTTTAACCAGGAAAATATTGCTCAAGAAACTCAAACGTTCCCAGGGGACTTCTATAATTGCTCTCTTCACCAACAGAGTATATTTCCTCTGCCACAATAGATCGTTGTTCTTGGGTCAGGTTTAGCACCTTGGGTGTTATAACTTGTTTGGGTTTTTCTAGAAAGTCTATTTTGAAACCCTGGACAGTCTCTAGAACCCGAGGGTCTTGTGTAATTTGTTTCCAGGTGTGTAAAAAGGGTTTTAGGAGACCCCCACTTTCCCAGTTGAACAGGAAGGATGAGGTGAAACTGTACTTACTTGAAGTGTTGTAAGAGTTCTGACCTTTGGTTCTGAAGCCTCTTGAATGGAAGGGTCTTCCTTTTGAGGGTAGAAGGAGGGGTTGGTCTGGTAAGGACGACCGAAACCCCGTTGAGCAAAGAAGGGTCTTTGGTAGGGACGGCCGGCAGAGCGACCCCTTCTGCCGGCCCTGGCAAAAACACTTGGGTTAAAAACCCTGCGCATGTTGGTTTGCGCCTTATCCAGTGCAGTGAATGTCGCTACATATTTGCCTAGTCCCTTGATCAAGTCCTCTCCAAAAAGATGTCCGTTTGGGTTGACAGAGGGTTCCTTTTTCAGCCATGTCGCAAAGTTTAGGGTCAAATTTGGATAATACAACTTTGCTTCTTTCGGTATTAATTGTTGCCGAGGAGGATTAATGTCCTCTGGCTCCATCCCCTCAACAGTTTGGCGAAGAGCCGTTGATGTGGCTCTCTTCAATTAAATCAATCATCCTGCACAAGGGACCTAGCATGTCGAGCATGCGGTCCTGGCAGGTTTAGAGGGAGCGCCCCATCCCCTTCCTAGGGTCCCTGCCCAGTTTAAATAGGAACTTGATAAGCTCTGGATCCAGGTTTGGAGTGAGACAAATCTTATCTTGCACCATTGGTCTTCGGCATTCAGCTTTGAGGATATTCCTAGTGTCGCTCTCAAGGGGGTTCCTTAACCACCTCCTGATAAATTTGACCACGTGGTTCTGAGGCCACCATTGGGAACTCCTAGCATGATGAATGTTATAAGAGGAGAACATTTCCCCACCTAAGGGGTCAATGATTATTTCTTTAGAGGAAGAGGGGAGTTCATCCTCTGAGAGGGTAAAATCGGGATCATTATCATCTTGGTCCAAGTCAAGGATATATTCATTCAAGGACTCAGGTGTCCGTTGATCATCATCTATTAAGAGGGGATCAGATAGAGCACTTGGGTGAAGAGAGCTGCTTAGGGCATCCCGGTAGCTTGTGCCGTTATGGACACTTGATCTTTTTGGGGCGCGTACGCCTCCCTTAGTGATTGAGGCGCTTAGTCCTCCTTTAGGTTGGGAGGTGCGTAAGCCTCCCAATAGGTTCGAGGTGCTTGGACGTCCCAGTGTGCTCTCCCTTTCTAAATTGTTGCTTTTTCCTAATCTTTTACCCCCACATTTATTAAAATGCTCAATGTGCCCTCCATGGAGAGCAGTGGGGTTGGTAGATTCAGATAGGGATCTCCTACCGGCAACAATTTGGCTTATAGTCTCCCTCATGCATGAGTGCATTTCTTGTTGAATTATTTTCTTAATAAGCTCCTCATTGGAAGCAGGGGCCTGGGTCTGAGAATCGTCAGATTCAACGTCAGACATAATAAATAAACCACAGATGTCAAGTTAAATCACAAGGGGTTAAGTTGTTTAAGAGGGGTTTAATACCGATTAAGTCACAGGTAAAAATATTTGCCCAGCACTTGACTGAGTTAAATTTGTTTGTTAAAATTGTCCTTGGGTGAAATTATGCCCTTAAAATAACTGGGTTTAGTTATATATATATATATTTTTTTTAACAATAGGTGCAAGTAAAGGGTTAAGAATCCGAGAAAACAGAACAGAAGTTACTCAGCTGATCGCCCGTGTCCCAACCGTCAGGAAGAGGTTGAACCTGGCAGCGCAAGCGATCAGCTGCTTAATTACATGTTGCTAAGCAACGCCGAGAGGCATTGCAGTGAATGGGCTCGTGGTAATTTTCCCAACGTGCGCATCGCGTCATGTAATGCCTGCCAAGGGTCTCTCCTCTAAAGCGGGAGAGTCCCTTGGCTGTAAGGCCGTATAGGTCTTTTTTTTTTTATTGCTCCAGGAGACGGAAGGGAGAAAGCGGAGAGAACCGGAGGGTTCCCGGGGATAATGGCAGCTCGGCACGGCCCGCACTCCGTAAATTGGAGTTGCGAGGGAGGGCCGCGCCGCGCCTTTGCAAGAGAAGGTCTTGCGGTGGAAGAGAGGGCGGAAAGCTCGAATTGAAGAATGAAAGCGGGCAAGGGGGAGCGGAGACTCTTTTCGGAGAGGCCGCAGAAGTGCCTGAGGCCGCAGAAGTGCCCGTCGAGGATGAGAGCTTTCCAGAAGGGGATGCAAATTCGTGAAATGCTAAGAAACAGCACAAGGAAGATAGAATACAGTGTACTACAATAATATGCTAACGACAGCAATACAGGTAATCAAAGGATCATTACAAAACAAGAATGCATGTAGAGAGTAATAGAATTAGAACTTATCTGCTTGAAGCCGCATTTAAAAGAGGCAGATCTATGTAGCCTTGTTGCCATTGTAACATAAGAACATTCTATTGCTTTGTGATGTTTTAACTTCGTGATATAATAACTTTAAAATGGCTGCTTGAAAGTTGCATTAAAAGAATAATGCATAATGGTAGCCTCCGGTCTTGTAATTAAATCAACACTTTAAAAGATAAAATAGGCCTGTCACTTATTTGAGCAGAGCCTCCGCCATGAGTACGGAGTCTCCACAGTCATAAAACAAGTATTAGTAATGTAAAACTCCTAGTTTGCGAATACCAAAAAATTGGTAAACTTACACAAAATTGTAAGTTTACCTTTATGAAGCAGGCCTTTTGAATATTGAATGGTAGCAGTTACATGATTACTTTAAGAACAAGTTCCGTGCGCAGCCACTACAAGAACATTTTACCATGTCTACACCTTTAAGTAGACTAGGTCCTCTTGGGGGCCCAGTCCCAGAAGAGATCAAAAGGAGAACTTGGGGAGGGGCAAGCCATTCTCTTGACTCGAATGGGATAATCCAATCTTGATTGTGTGGTGATCTTTACTCTTATGCACTAAGCACAAGTGAGGGTAGGCAGTTTCTATTGACTATATTTATGCATTTACACTGCGAGGCTTCCTTCAGGTGCAACAGGCTATAAACAGCTTCTCCTGAGCCTTCTCTTCTATACGAGGTAAGCACTTGTTTCAGGAGCATGAGCAGGCATGGTTTCCCTTAATCCACACAGGTTCCACCACCACGCACCTTTTTCTCTCTAGTCATTTCCAACATGCCATAGATATGTCTTTGTGTGTTGGATGCAATTTCTCGGCCAAGCAGAGCACCAGGACATTACACGCCAAAACATATTTATATAAACCTATAACAGCCCATGGTGGTAACGAACCACCCTGACGACTTGATGTTCCTGCGGGGAGAACTGGTGCACTGGGGAGAATGGCAGGTTGAAGAATAGATAAGGTGTGACGAGAGAGGAAGGGGCAGAAGTAGTAAGGGAAGCTGGGAAAACAGAAGGTTTCGATGCATTTGACTAGTAGGCAGACGCTTGGCACCATTTAGAGTATCAAGGTCTGCCACCTATTCATCTTATGAATATTACCCTGGTTCTGAAGGTTCAACAGTCAAAGATAACTCACAGACTTCGCCCTCTACAGTTTGAAAGTGTGAGGAGTGATGATGTGTCCATCTTGCCAGGCAATGATCATGGCAGTGACTAAGGATCCATATAAATCGGTCACCAGATACTGTTAAAATGTATGCATTTGTTGCAAATACTCTTGCGCTTGGCAAGGATCAAGTTCCCCGGCAATGACAAGACAGTCTGGTTCTGTGTCACAAATCTGAACACAATTTCATAATTTCTGTCATGGTCAGGAGATAGCACTTTCAACTGCAGACAGAGATCAAGGTTTTCTTTGGGATGCCAGATCATAGTTCATATTTTCCGTCTGAACAGGAGTTCAGCTCATAAGGTAATGATTATAGTGTGTGGAGTATCTAGGCAGTCACAAAACGTCTGATAGAGGATTTCTGACATTGAGGTCTTGGGAGTTTTTGCATCTTGAAGTGTTTTCTCAGTTCATATCCATGTTCTACAATGTCATTGGCCTTAGGCCAGATGGGTTTATATTACTATTTTTGACGTTTAGTTGAGTAGCAAAATCTTTGAATTCTTTACCATTGAAACAGGACAGGAGTGTAGGAGAGTAGGATCTGCTTCACATGGGTACCCCCACTTTTTGCTGATGCTTCACTGTTTTTCGACTTTAGTCTTGCTGGGGCCCTGCTAATCAGAACCCCAGCCTAGCTGCTTCCTCTCTAAAATGGTTTCCATGTGCCTTAGGCACATCTCTGATTGGAATCTGGAGTGCCCTTATAAGTCCCTAGTATATGGTATACTATGTACCCAGGGCATAGGTACCTCAGAGGCCTACCAGGGGCTGCAGCATGTATTGTGCCACCCCTGGAAGGCCATCCAAAATGACACCACAGGTCTGCTACTGCAGCCTGGGTAAGGTGGTGCATGCACTCCTTACTGTGATATAGGCTACCTATATCACTACATACATACACACATATAAACCTATAAGTCACTCCTATGGCAGGCCTTATCAATCCTGAAGGCAGAGTGCTTGGTTCCTATGTGAGAGGGTGCCCCTGCATGAGCGGAGCCCCTCTGCAGCGTTCGGAGACCCTTCTCTGATGCTGTTTGTAGTGCAGCCTGACCATATACTCTTAAGCGCATTATAACCTCGCGTTAAATGCTAACTTTGGGATGGCTGCACGGAAACATGTCGTGTTTGGTGTCAAACATCTTGGAATACTACCCCCCCCGCCAGTTCTGGCGGCGGGGATAGCATTCCACCCTTCTAGAGGGAGAGACATGTACACACCGGCCTGCCCGGTAACTTCTTTCCAAGCCCTGGCATCACAAAATGGATGCCGCTGCCACAGACACGAGTCTGGCCTCCTGCTGCTGACCGAAACTCCGGCAGGGGAGGCCTGGACAACAGGTTTCCTGTCCCAGGGAGGTGTAACCACCTCCCCAGACAGGATAGTGTGTATTGGGGCTGGGCGGGAGCACTCTCTGGTGCTTTGAAGTCCTGCACTGGGGGCACATTTGGTGTCCCTGTGCATACCCCAGTTCAAACCGGCTCAGGGGCTTCCAGGCCCTGCTCTGGCGCGAAACTGGACAAAGGGAAAGGGGTGTAACCACCCCTCTGCCCTGACCCTCCCATAGGTGGGTCCCCAGATTATGTCCAACCCCCTAACTTGGTATAAGTATGGGACCCCAGTCCTTAGGACTTTAGATTTACCTGGACGAAACTCTGACACAGAATCCTGGACCTTCGACGCTCTACGTTAAGATTAGAGGACTGAAGAATCTCCCTTGGGGTCAAGGAGTGACTCCCCTGCTTGGCAGGCACCAAAGAAGCAATTGTCCGGTCTGCATCGCTGGAGCTCCCGCCGAACGCCGAAGTCTTTGCATCACCAGAGGTGGATTTCCAGACTTCCCCGAGGCTGCCCTGAGTCCCCAGCAAAGCTGAGGCCCGTAGCTGTCGTGGGTAACGTGGAACCATGACCCCTGGACACCGATCGCATTTGCAAGTGCATCCTCTTCTGGGTCTCCCACGAAATTGTGCTTTGGGCTCCGAGTAGCCCCAGCCTCCAGCACCGACTGCACCCAAGATCACTGGCCTCCACTCCACGAGTGTCCTGTGAGCCAGCTCCAAGTGCGTCCACTCGAGGCTCCTTCGCGGTCGCTAGTCCGTTGGCTAGTAGGCCCTCCCGAAGGCCAATCTTCTTCTGCTTGGGCTCCCTGGTTGCTCCAGGCGTGCCCTGACTTACCCTTGCTGGGTGAGTCCCACAGACCTTGCTGGTCTGCACCATCGTCCTTCTTCCATTTCCACGAGACTTGCCGTTGCCAAGGCTTGTTGGGTCCAATCTGGTCGCCGACACCCCTGCAATCGACAGACATCGTGGAACAGCTCGAATCCAGCTCCTGGTCGTCGTCGATGCCTCCTGGACCTCGTGGCTGAAGAGTCAAGACGACCGTCAACCTACTTGAAGCACTCGACATCGGTGGGTATCTGCTCATCGCCTTCCTGGTCACTGGCTAGTGACCCAGTCTCTGTCCCCTCTGCTTTCAGGTTCTTCAGATCTTTGATCCACCTTTGGATCCACCCGAACACTTTCGACTTGGCCGCCAGCAGCACTTTGCAGCAGATCGCCATTGAAAACAACGACGAAACCCGACCCCGAAAGACACCTATGCACCCGGCTCCCTGGGTGAGGTAACTAGAGTACTCCGGTGCTCCCGTGGGTATTGACACTAGAACAGCCTAGTTCTAAAAGGGTTTGCTCCAAGTCCTCCTCTAAGTGTCCCTTTCTTTAAACTTCCAACCGCGACTTTCCCCATAGAAGTCAACGGCGATTCGCGGCTGTGTTCTCACACTGCACGCGTCCCCCGTGGGTCCCCTGTGTCACTACCTTGGGTGGTTCCTTGTGGTCCAAGCACTTCTACAGGCTCTAGGCCTTGTGTCTAGCTCAGTCGTGGTTCTTATACCACTTTATTGGTATATGGTTTGGTACGCCCCTAGGGCTCAAACGTGTATTTGTGCTATTACTGTAGATAACTAACTTATAACTTATGTATTTCGAACTCTAGCCTCATAAAGAGACTAGAGGGGTGTGTTTAGCAATAAATACATATATTTTGAATATATACCTGGTGTGGTCCTCTTTCATTTGGTCACTCAAGAGATTATAGACTGGTAAAACAAGCTGCTTTACATTCCTTCAAGACTTAGCCTGAAGGCTGCTCTCCATAGCTACCACTAGGATAGCTTTCAATAAAGGTTGTCTTTAACCTATCTCCAATAAGGGGTTGTTTGGACTGGTGCAAGGTGCCCACTATAATTAGTGGACAGCATATGCCAGGCCAACTTCTCACAAGGAGCAATTATCAGATTTCACATTACCAATTATGGAAAAATGTTGTTGAGAGCAGCTGTACTAGGCTTGCTCCTTTACTATGGACAGCCATTACCAAGAAGTGACAGCATTCCTCCACTGAAACTTGGAGATATTGTCCGATGGCAATAGATCTAAAGAAGTCAAATGCAATTTCCTTCCAGATGCATAAACCTTTTGGGAGATTCTGCAGCGCTCTCGCTCCCTAGGTGTTGACAGACGTCAGTCCCCCACTGTATTTTCAACTACATCATCCAGAAATGGGAACCAAACCTTTCAATGTAAAAGTGTCTTTGTTGGTTGGGTCTCTAAGCAAAATACAGGAGATATTTATTTTGTTTAGAGTATACTGAAGTGTTTTTGATCACATAGTGAACATAGTTTTCAGTATTTGAAGGTTTGGTATTTAATGTTGCATGTTTGATAAATAATTTACAGACTTGCAGGTTAAGACCACACCTTTCTATCTATGAGGAATTTTTGCTTTTGGTTTACTGAAGGGGGTAAGCAAAGCCTTATTATCTATAACAGTAGTGAATGGCCTGCCAAACACAAAGAGGTGAAAGCGATCACAGGTCCATGCTACTGCTAGCCTCTTTTTCAGCCACTATGCATGAATGACTCCAAAGCCAAAAACATTTGCATACACTACAATCTCGGTGTGCAGAGATAGATGCAAGTAAGTCGGTTCTCACTCTGTTATTTTAGCCTGGATCAATTAAAAGGCACATTGGCACTTCTTTGACCATGTAGAAGAGTTCACTTTTCCATTAGATCCCTCATTGGCACACTGAGCAAAATCAGGGATCTATCAAGTGCAGTAACTGACTACACACTGGGTCTGTGTGCCTGTCAGAGAGAAGATGTGAACACAGAATTTTAAAGAGCTTTTCCCAAAGTGGCATTTGACTTTATTAAGTGTTCAATGTCACTCTCCCACATCTTGGCAGACTTTCCTCAAAGTCTTCTAGTGTTCCTCTTTCCAACTGTCAAACATTAGGACATCAGCACTTTAGTTGAAGCAATTCAGAATACTTTGTACGACAAACAACCTTCCCGAAGACCTCTGCTGCAGAGCAAAATAACAACATGAAGGTAGTTGTACTTGAAAAGATCACAAGGTGAATGCAAAGGTGGAGATGCATTGTGAGCCTTCCTTCTAATCAAGCTACAACTATTCTCTATTTAGATCAAAATTCAAGAAGACTGTCACTTGTTTAGTTGATGCATTATGTCTCGAATCAACAAGTTGAGGGTCGACAATGCTCAACTCATGCCTTTAAGGCCATTGCAGGTGTCACCCACACAACTGGGGGGCAACTGGTGGACACCTATGGAGCAGCGAGTCAAGTCCTGTGGCTTGTGCCACTATGGAATTATGAACTCTCATTCGTGGTGTCATTGCCTGGCCACATCATAATTCGGTCTATGACACCATTTAGAGTGGTGAATGGAAGTGAGCCATTTGAGCCTCGTACTGACTAGAAGAATCACTGCATCTGGCACCACAAAACCTGTTATACCTCAGTCTGGACAGTCATATTGGGTTGACATTCTTACCCATGTACAAATCTATCCTCCAGCCTGGTGTTTTGGTATAAGAACAGTTATCCCCATCTCCAGGCTCAATGATGTCCTGTTCCTACCTTTTTTGTATATTAAAATTATATACCACACAAGTATTCAGCAAATGGGTTGATCAATTGATCACTGTGTAAGGTAATTTGTCGGCCCCGGAGTCTGCGGATGTCCTAGATTATTTCATGTACCTTTTTACTATCTATGCTCCACCCTCAACAGTTATTCTTGTAATCAGCTGGCAAAGAATCTGAAGAAGATGCATCCTGATGGCAACCTTGAAACTCAAAAGCCACCTGTTCCGGCTGCAGCTTTCATTACGTAGACATCAGAGGTAATTTGGTCAGATTTATAAATCAGTATTGGGCCACACAATCCCAGGCATTTGAGTGGGACTTGTGGAGTCGTAAGCTTACATTGACACATTGGTCAGTATCAGGGTAGGTTTGTCTTGCCGTTTCGTGAAATAATCATCATGATGCTGATAGCGGCACCAGTGTCTACTAGATATAGGATTGGTATCCAATTAACTCCAATGTCACTTTGTTGTTTTCATCCATGAGGACACTGCCTCTGATAGAGAGTGCCTTGGCTCTTTGTTAGGAATTTGGTCTGATGATATTGATCGTGATGAAGGGAGTGTGCGGGTGGAATCTCTCTGAACCTGTGTCGTGATTGAGAAGAACATCTATTTATCTTTGTGATTAGTCAGTTTGACTGATCATGGTGTAAAGATTGCTTTGTGAGAGGGTCTCCCACGGTCTTCAACTCTTGCAGATGCTCTGAAAACAGCCATAGCACATACTTAGATTAGCTATGTAGGCCTCACCGTGTGGGAGGCCTCATGGTGTTATGAATATTATAACTTTTCTATTCTGGGTAACTCCCCTACTTGAATTACATGTGGCAGTCAAACTAATCAAAAAGTGAATACATAATGCTGAATGCGTGTGTTTAGTATGAAGCACATTCAGTTTATATTGTTATGTTCTGAAATCTGATAATCAAATATATACAAATATATTAACAGTATTTACGGTGAATGTTGATTGCTTCATTTTACATTAGCCTTTTATTGATTTCTAAGTGTTTCAGGAAGGTTAACATCAATGTGTTTTATTTACTGTTATTTCAAAAGATCACAATATTGTAGAATGAAAATAATTGAAAGGGTATCTGTAATGATCTACTTTCTTCCTCCACAATGATGCCCCACACCAAGGTTGTCTTAACACTCTTTATTGTCTAAGTTATCTACTTGCAGAAGAGCGCCGGGAAACACGTCCGTACCGATCCGAAATCGGGCGCTGACTCGCACCCAAAATGGCGGCCGCGCTCCACGTCATCGCGCCTACGCGCAACCACTAGAGCACGACACTACATATCTCCCTTCTTTACACAACACACAAAACATTAACATTTGAAGATAGTCCCAGAGTCTCTCGGCCTGAAGTTACTTCACTTCTCCCAAATCATAGTCTCTGTATTTGGCTGGCCTTACCACCAGTCTCCCTGCCCGTGTACGTCTTACCGGAGTGGAGGCGGATACTTCTCCCCTTCCCTCTGCTCGGCTTGCCAGTGTTTCTCCAAGTCCTTTAGGGCTCTCTCTCTCCGGAGTCCTGCTTTTGTCCTCCTGCCATTCCTCTGCGATTAGATTTTCTTCCTCGTCCTGCTCCACCCTATTACCTTCTACCCCAAGGTCCTTCTCATCTCCTCCTGAGGCTGCGTTACCTGCAGGTGAACTTGGTTTCTCTTGTGTCCTTGATCTTTCCTCGCTGTCCCACTGCAGTATCTTGTTGCACTTGGACATGCGATCTTGCGACCAGACGTTCCCGTCACTTAGTAAGGCTGCTCTGTTGTACACCTGTTCAACTTTCATGGGCAAGCTGTATTTGCTGTCTCCTTTCCTCCATAATTGGGCAAGTTTGACTCTGACCCATTCCCCTTTTTCCAGGGACGTTCCCTTCACATTGCGTCTCTTATTGTACTGCTCTGTGTATGTTCTCTGGGCTCTCTCCAAGTTGTGGTGCACGACTGCCGGGGACCATTTACTCGTGACCGTCTTTTCTTTCCACGCTAGATTGTCCTTAGTGAACGGTTCACGTCCCCTTAGGATTTGGAACTGGCTGTATCCTGTGCCAGTCGGTGTGATTCGGTAGGCCCACAGCATACTTCTCACCTCCTTCTCCCAGTCCTTCCCCATTCCTATGGCTGATTGGATGGAACCCATTATTACTCTATTAAACCTTTCGGCAAGACCATTCCCCGCCGGATGGTAGACCGAAGTGTGCTTGATTTGGATGCCATTTCGTTCCATGTAACGGCTCCACTTATCTGATGTGAATTGAGGTCCATTGTCACTCAAGATGGAACGAGGAATGCCCTCTCTGAGGAAGGTAGCTGTGAGAAACTTCAGCACTGTCTCTGTGTCCATCACCTCCTGTATGTCCAGTTCGGGCCACTTTGAATACCGATCTATGAGAACTACGACGTATTTTGGGGTCCCCTCCGCATCCAACACCGGACCGAGAATGTCTATTGACAGTTCCTCCCAAGGGTTGGCTGGGTTGTCAAACTTCCCTAGTGACGGGAGTAGTAACGTTTGTGATTTATCCGCTCTTTGGCACTGATCACATTCTCTAACATGCTTCTCGATTTGACTATCCATTGCGGGCCACCAGTACATCTGTTTGGTTCTCAACTTCGTTTTTACGATGCCCAAGTGCCCTTCGTGCAACACTGCTAGTAGGTGTGGTATCAACGACCTGGGGGGAACTACTCTTTCTCCTCTAAACAGGAAGGTTCCTTGGTCACCTACGGATAATTCCTCCCTCACTTCGAAGAATTTCCTTTGTTCCGCTTTCAGGTGTCTTTTCTCTGGCCACCCTTGTAGTATGAATACCTTGATGTCTTCGAGGTCCATGTCCCTTTCATAGGCTTGCTTCCATTCCTGATCACTTATCACATTTTTGTGATCTTCCGTGAATGCCACTCTGACCTCATCCTCGTCCGTACTTGCATGAGCGTCCTCCATGGCTGAAGCTCGACTGAGGTAATCTGCCACTTTGTTCTTGGCTCCTGGGATGTATTCCACATCATACCTGTAGTCTAACAATTTCAGGGTCATTTTTGCGATGCGGGGTGTGGCGCTCGCGTGCCCGCAGGACGTTAGTACTTTGACGAGGGGTTTGTGGTCCGTTCTGAGTTGGAATCTTGTACCCCATAGAAATTGGCGGAATTTCGACATGGCCCATACCACTGCCAGCATCTCTTTTTCTATCACGCTGAACTTCTGTTCTGTCGGTGACAATGTTCTTGACGCAAAGCTGATGGTCACCAGCTCTCCATTCTTCCTTTCCTGCATGAGAACTGCCCCTAGGCCTTTTCGCTCGCGTCTGTGGTCAAAATAGATTCTCCATGCGGATCATATCCTTGCAGGGGAACTGCTTTGCTGATATCCTCCTTGATTTTCTGAAACTCTCCTTGCGCTTCCTCTGTCCACTGAAAGGCAGTTTTGTCTCGTACGAGTAGTCGCAGGTGATGTGTCTTGGTGGCGAAGTGTTGCACAAATTTGCTATAATATTCGGCCATCCCTAAGAATGATCTCACTTCATCCTTGCTTGTCGGTGCTGGTGCTTCACATATTGCTTTGACATTGGCGTGTTTGGGCGTGATGCCTTGGTCACTAATCTCGTGACCCAAGTATGTGACCGACGCCATTCCTAGTCTGCACTTCTCCCATTCTGCTGTCAGGCCATTCCTTTCCAAGATTTGTAACACCGTTGCTAGCTTTGTGTTGTGGTCAGCTTGGTCTTTGCCCATTACCAAGATGTCGTCTTGGAAGTATTGTACTCCTCTATGTCCTTGAATAGTTTGTGCATTAGCTTTTGGAATACCGCCGCTGCTGATGCCAGGCCGAAAGGCATCCTGCGGAAGTGGTAGCATCCAAATGGTGTAATGAAGGACGTAAGTTTCCGGCTCGTGCTATGCAGTGCTATTTGATGATATGCTGAGGCGAGATCTATGGTAGAAAACCATTTTATACCTTTCGTCTTTGCCAGCATTTCGTCTATTCTGGGTAATGGGAATTTTTCCACTACTATGCACTTGTTCAATTCGCGCAGGTCCACGCACAACCGAACTTTGCCGTTGGGTTTCCTCGCTACCACCAACGGGGCCAGCCATTCCGAACTGTTTATTGGTTCGATGATCCCTTCTTCTTCCAATCTTTGTAGCTCATGTTGCACTGCTTCCCTGACTGCTAGCGGTATGTTCCTCACCTTGTGGGATACTGGTTTGGCGTTTTCCTTAAGTTCAATTTTATGTGTGAATTTCGTTAGTTTTCCCACTTTGCCTCCGAATACTGTGGGGAATTCGCTTTTCATCGTTTCAAAGTTCGAGTGGTTGTCTGCGCTGGCCATCAGGACTTGCGTGTCCCCTCCTGGGTTCAATTGTATGCCCAACTCGCCCTGGTCCATCCATCCAAGGACCGAAGGCCCTTTTTCCGCCACATACAATTTGCACTCGCGCTGCGATTCTTGAACTCAAATCTCAGGACTCGATATCCCACCATCGGGATGGGTTCCCCTGTGAATGTGACCGGACGTATGTCTGGGGGTTCGAGGTGTGATCCCAGGCTGGGTTTGAAGTTCTCGCTCCACACCGTCCGTTGAATGATGGTATATGGAGAGCCGGAGTCCACCACCATCTTGATTTGAACACCTCCAACGACCATGTCACATTGTGGTTTCTTGGAGCGACTTCCTTCAATGCCTAGTACCTGTCCTTCGATGCACAACACATTATCTTCCTCTTCTTCTCCTTCTTCACCACCTCCGTCGTGTGCTACGTACTTGACTGTCGACCTTTTCACCTTGCGGCGACACACTTTTTCATAGTGCCCGACAATTCCGCAGTACATGCATTTGGCTCGGAAGGCTGGACATCGCTTGTCATATGCCGCGTGGGATGGACTGCCGCACCTGTAGCACGTGGTCGCGCCCTCCTTGTTCGATTTCTGTGCCTGTGTGGATCGTGGAGTCCATCTGTTCTGGGCTCTCCCTTCCGCCGCCATTCTTTTTCCTCTATCCGGCGGTTCTATATCCGTGACTCTATTGACCATGGCCCGCTCTGTGCTTTCTTTTTTCGCTGCCTCTGCACATCTCTTCGACAGCTCCGCCTTTTCTACCATGGCAATGACGTCCTTCAGTGTGGCGTCCCCATTAACCCACAGTTTGTCTTGGATCGCTGTGTTCTTCGTGTGCATGACAATCTGGTCCTTGATAAATTCGTCGTGCAAGGCGCCAAATTTGCATGTGATCGCTAACTTCTTTAACGCTGCCACGTAGTCGTCTATGGACTCTTTTCCCGCTTGTTTCCTCTGTTGGAAGTTGTATCTGTCAATGGACATGCACACTGCCGGTCTGTAATGGTTGTTTAGGTCTTCAATCGCGTGTTGGAATAAGTCGTCGTCTGCGACCTGCCGTTGCGTGGGGACCAGGTTCTGAAAGACTCTGATTCCTTCCGGGCCTAAGTTGTGGAGTAATATTCTTTTCTTCCTTTTGCTGGGGAATGCTTCTCCACTTTCGTCTTCTATGGCCTCTAGGTAGTTCATGAAGTACTCCCTCCAATCTTCCCATTTCATCAGTGGTTCACCTGGTTTTGGTAGGAAGGGTATAGGCGTCGTGAGCGAAGACGCTTGCGCGCACATTGCGGCGTTTCTTTCCGGTACCTCTACGTTTCCTCTTGGACTGCCCGGTGTGCCCGGGCTCCTGGGAGGTGTGTGGTCTTGATGGGGCCCTGAGGCTCCCCCGTCGCTGAGCTGCACCGCTTCCGCCAGGGCCCTGGATGTCCTGTAGGATCTGGAGGGGTGGCTTCCTTCTCCCCTGTATTTTCTACCCTCCTATATATATAGGGCCGTGCGCTCTCACTCGATTGCCACCACCTGTTCCGTGGGTGCTGATTCGCAGTAGTGCCGTCCTCTGCCACGCTCTCCTGCTATGCCACGTCCCTGTGCCTGTGGTCTTCGTAGTCTGCTCTTTGAGTGCTTCGGTGGGTCCTTGTGTCCTCGTTATTATAATTGTTGTAGATCTTATTTATTTATTTATTTATTTTTGATCCCAGTCTCGTCGCCACTGTAATGATCTACTTTCTTCCTCCACAATGATGCCCCACACCAAGGTTGTCTTAACACTCTTTATTGTCTAAGTTATCTACTTGCAGAAGAGCGCCGGGAAACACGTCCGTACCGCTCCGAAATCGGGCGCTGACTCGCACCCAAAATGGCGGCCGCGCTCCACGTCATCGCGCCTACGCGCAACCACTAGAGCGCGACACTACAGTATCATTCCACTTTCTGTTAACTGTTTGTGCTAAAATTTCTAACAACAATGGGATTAGGTTCTGAAAGTCTAGCTCAGAGAGAGAACGATAGAGGGGGAATCTGCACTCAAGGTAACACTGGGACAAGCCGCATAGAATCAAATCTCCAGCCCCAATTGAAGGCAACTGGGATGGGAGGCATTTAGCCTTCGCTCGCTAACTTATTTTCTGCTGTAATCGGATTAGATTACTGCCTAGAAGTAGCAGAATCAGGCTAGGATTCACAAACCAATCAACTCACAAACCAATATTACAGAACTGCGCACTCCTCAAATTTCTAATTTTTCAATATTAGAGGTGCTCAGTGGTGGTGCTAATTGTATGTACAAATAATTAGATTCACCTTACTTCAAGGGAAGGCCCACCCTGCACTCATATGAGACTATTTCAAGCCTTAATCCAAATTAAATGAATTTCAAAATGTCGATCTCAAATACACTGCCTGGTGTCAATTTTTTATCATCTCTATGTTTATTAATTTTTTTCGAAAAAGCACAAGTAAATCCGCCTTAGTGAAAGTCATTCAAAGGACCAATCATCTTCCTTTATCCTTGCACAAGATGTTGAAAGTTTCTTGCTTTTACAATTAATCATGCAAACGTGGAGCAGTGGTTTTCCGCAGCTTCGTACATTTCGCAGTGTATGGGTTCACACCGAGCCGGCTTTTGATAACAGTTTTACACTGGTCATTTCACACAGCAGCTTGGCATCTTTGGTTCTGTCACGGTGAAAGGGAGTTGAATAATACAGCATTATAAGTTCAGGTCACTTGAGCACTAGTCGAGATTGAGGTTTATGAGGACACTAATGGATTTGCTTGTCTGTTTTACATTTTCTTGTTTTGTTTTGCCTAGAGTTTTACAGGGTTCTTCTGTTATTTCAGGTTCCAAGTTTTAACCTCTTTGAAGACATTTTACGTAGTTGATGTGACAAGGCCCTGACCTAAAAATTAGATTAAGGCTTCCAGCAAGGAGAAAGCTGTAACGAAGACCAATAGAAAGCAGAAAGTAAAACAACAAGCATTTGCAATGCAATAGGTCTCGCGTTACTGACAGTTTGAACAATTGGCATTGCAAATAATAATGCAACGCCAATAGCTCACACTTTCAGCAATGCGAGACCTATTGCATTCCAAATGCTTGTTTTGGTTGTTCCCCTCGCTTTCTCTGCTTTTTTCTTCTTTCACTGTCAACTTCTCTTCTTCGCCTTGTTTCTTTTTTCATTCTCTCTTTTCCATTTCGTCTTTCTTCTGTTTTCTTTCCTTTCCTCCTTTCTTGTACTTCCCTCTTCCCCTCATTCATTTCCTCCTGCTTTCATTCTCACCTTAATTCAAAAAATGTCCAGAGCACCACCAGAGAGGACAATATGAAGGTCCGTCACTCAAACGGGTCCGATCAGGTAAGCTCAAAAGCATTGAGCAAAAGGTACGCATAGACGGATGGTTGGTTCCATTGATTTTATCCCAAATGACCGGTCAATGACAGCCGACACGTGTTTCGTTGCACTCAACGACTTTTTCAAGGCTTTAAATTGAGATAAAACTCAAGTATTGAAAGTCCTGTCTCACAACCATGATCAAGTAAAACACACAGAACAAATTTCTATTACATTGATAAGCTAAAAATGTACATAGACAATCTGAATCACAAAAGACAAGTATGTGACCAGCCCGCACCACATGTGCAGATTGCCAACTCGTTTCAAAAGAAAAAAAGGAAGAAAAAATAATAAGCGAATTAAGAAGTATATAGCCCATAAATGTGAAACACCAAAAGGAAAAAGAAGAAATGGCGACGGTAGACTAGCAATTCTAGTATGGTCACCACAAAGAATAAATTGATTCAGTGTTGCTCAAGATGAATCATATGACATTCCCACTTGTGACATGAAAGTGGCAAGCAGAAAAGAAAGGAAAAGTGAGCAGGTATAAAATCACCTGCTAAATCCAAGATTACTGGGTTACAAAAGAAAAATAAAGCCCAGAATCCCCAAATTCAAGTAAAGATAATCGAAATATTCTGAAAATAAGAGCGGGGAAACTACCTTATACATAGTCTGTCAAAACGAGTCATCGAATGGTATCAAAGTCTCAGTCCCAATAATAGCAGCCACAAAATGTCTTTTTGCACAATGGAGGGTGGTATCACCAATGCCAGGGAGTGGCTATGGGTTCCAAATGTTCCCCCTCCTTTGCCAATTTGTTCATGGGGGAATTGGAGAAGAACTACATTTGGAAAAAGTGCCCGGGAAATCTCCTAAACCATGTGGTGTATTGGGGTCGATACATCGACGATGTGTTGATGATTTGGACAGGCTGATATACTTTGCTAGAGAGGTTCTGTGGATTTTTGAATGAGAATCATTGCAATATAGTGTTTACCCATGAGTTCAACCCAAGTGAGATTGTTTTTCTTGACCTAAAACTCTATATTGTTGATAACACTATAGCATCTACACTTCACAGAAAAACCACGGCCTGCAATTCGGTGCTACATGCACATTCTTCACATCCAAAATCCCAAATTTTGTCCATCCCGTCTGGAGAAATGACAAGAATACGGCGCAACTGCAGTAACGATGGGGAGTTTTCCACTGACCTTGACAAGGCGTTAAGGAGGTTTTTAGATAGGGGCTACCCATCTGATTCTGTGACTGCTGCTAAAAACAAGGTCAGAAGAGTTGAGCGCAAACACAAACTGGTAGATACCAAGAAAGAGGCGAACAAAAGGGATTCCACAATCTCCCTTATCACTCCGTTCCACACACAGTCATACTTTTTACAGTATTGTCAGAAAACATTGGCATATTTTAAAAACAGACCCTGATTTGAATGATCTGCTTCCATCTAGGCCAAGCTTTACTTATAAGAGGGGCACAAACTTGAGGAATAGACTGTGTCCTAGCCTTCTTGATGTTAAGAAAACCAGACGGTACACAATGGTTACCGTCTCTCCCCAAAGGTTTCCATAAATGTGGTCGTTGTAATATGTGTCCTTTTTCTTTGGACAAGACTAAATGTTTTCAACACAATACACCTCAGAAACATCAGATCAATGCTTTTATTAACTGCAACTCTAAATATGTGGTTTACTGTATCATCTGTGTGTGTAAGAAAATTTATGTAGAAAGTACTATACGTCCATTAAAGGAGAGGTTGCAGGAACATTTTAGAGCTATAAGACATGCGGACAAGAATTACCCCCAAGCAGTTCACTTTAATGAGAACCACGGCTCAGCTGAGCTACCCTCCTTAAGATTTCATGGTATTGCTATAGTACCCGACCACCCAAGAGAAGGGGATAGAACCAAACTGCTAAGACAACTAGAGGCCCGGTGGATTGTTCAATTGAGAGCGGTTGACCAGGACCTGAATGTGGACAGGGAGTTACATATTTTCTTGAAAGACTAATGACATGAATGTTTCTGAATTATCCACTCTGGTTACTGTATATTTAACGCCTAATTTTAACAGTTATCCTATAGGTGTGTTCTCTCTACTCACAGATGAGTTGATATGTATGTACAGTCTTGACTTTTGTTGTCATTATGATGGGTTACTATTTATGACTCAAGATGCATATCGAATTGACCATGTTTATTGTGCTTCCTTGAAACATGGTTTTTTTTCTACGAGTTTGCATTGTGTGTGTTATCACAACTATTCACTGATGAATTAACTGTTCATGTATGGAAACTGTTTTTGTTGCTTTTAAAATCTGAACGGGACTAAATGATGGGATCTTCAACGGTGTTCTGAAAATGAATGCGGTCTCTATGGAATAATATGTGCATATATTTATAACTACGTTTTGTATTATATCCCATGCCTTGTCTATGGATTGCCATTTTCTTGGTCTGAGCTCTATACTATCACTCTTGGGCACTATTTTCTATTCTTATGGACTTATCTTTCACATATTTTTTTTGTAAATGGTTGAGCATAGGAGCAGGGAATGCGAGCATTCTATTTATTATTATTTTACTTTATTTGTGATGTTATACTGAAGCACTACACAGCCTTTGTGATCTGAATTATATGCGATTGCTATAGGCTTTACAGACAACCCCGACGGGTTACTTTTAAGTTTATACTGACAGTGGCCCATAGGTGGGGCAGGATTGATAAGAGTATTGTGCGATTGGTCCCTGCCAATATGTTTTTGACAGTGTACTGCTTTCTAAGTCTGTGTATGATAGACTTATGAATAGTGGGGCATTGATTGGGGATGTGTCTTGTTTGATTCGAAGTCCATGGATGTGGTGTCTAGTATTAAAATGAAGAATGGACAATATGCGACGGATTAGATAATATTTTAGTCTATTATTGGTTGCTTTCAATATATACATTAAGGTTAGGTGCTAAATTAGGAGTGGTGACTACGCAAATACCACCAATTGGTATGCTCCTTAATGGATGCATCTTGACTAACCAATAAGGATGTTTGCGAGCGAAATACGATGCCGTTATGACTTACTCCTTGTATACACAGTAACACGCATACCGTTTAAATATGGCGCTCACTCTAAGACCGTAAACGTGTAAATGTATCGGTCGTAGTCCATCGTCTATTTTGACAATTTCAACAGGAGCCTTCCGGCTATTTGTAGGGGGCTGACCTGCCTTATGCGAACACACGGATATACACGTTATCGAGGCGGCTGCAGTATGGCTACACTGGGGTGAGTTCTGAGAGAACGTATGAGGATTGAGACTCAGGGGAGCTTGGGTGTCTCTTTGACTGTGCTCCTTATTTATTGCGCTGATTTTCTCAGTTTGTTCTCCATCATTGCTAAGTTCTACTGGACTGAATACAAACTTTTTTTGTTGTTGTTGTTTTAGTGCTCGGGACTTAACAAGGTTTTGACCACCTGCTTAACACCGACTATACCTCAGACTTCACACGATTTCCGGTTGGGTCTGAGGTACGATTTTGATTATATTAGCATTACTTTTAAATGCGTACATGTATGGGGATATGGAGACTGGGCAATTCACTATATAAGTGCTACTTTTTACCTTTGTTTTGATTGCATTATGGCCCTATTATGTACACAAGTTTAAGTATGGATTCTTGATAGGTTGCACTATTTGATAGTTATAATTACATCCATGGCCTCGGGCTGGTATAAATATAACGGGCTTACAATGAGTAGTTATATTCTTTGGACTGTCAATTTGAACGAGGGATTATGACAAGTACTGCCCCTACACCATGACTCCGGCGATCATAATGGGTTGGGCAGAAACCTAACTGTTTTGTTCTTGGTTCCTATGGAGCTCTGCACCTTTTTTTGGGTAGTCTATTTGCGTTCAGTGATGATGGTACGTCTCTACAGTAGCAGACACAATTACTTGTGTTACAATATTTTTTACAACTGTTCTATGTTTGTAGAGCTACGTACTTCTGCGGTTCCACAATTTGTGGCAGCTATTATTGGGACTGAGACTTTGATACCATTCGATGACTCGTTTTGACGGACTATATATAAGGTAGTTTCCCGGCTCTAATCTTCAGAATATTTCGATTATCTTTACTTGAATTTGGGGAGTCTGGGCTTTGTCTTTTCTAACCCAGTAATCTTGGATTTAGCAGGTGATTTTTTACCTGCTCACTTTTCCTTTCCTTTCTGCTTGGCACTTTCATGTCACGAGTGGGAATGTCATATGATTCATCTTGGGCAACACTGAATCAATCTATTCTTTGTGGTGACAATCCTAGAATTGCTAGTCTAACGTCGTCATTTCTTCTTTTTCCTTTTGGTGTTTCACATTTATGGGCTATATACTTCTTAATTCACTTATTTTTGCTTCCTTTTTTTTCTTTTGAAACAAGTTGGCAATCTGCACATGTGGTGCGGGCTGGTCACATACTTGTCTTTTGTGATTCAGATTGTCTATGTACATTTTTAGCTCATCAATGTAATAGAAATTTGTTGTGTGTTCTTTTTGATCATGGTTGTGAGACAGGACTTTCAATACTTATGAGTTTTATCGCAATTTACAGCCTTGAAAAAGTCGTCGAGTGCGAGGAAACGTGTCGGCTGTCATTGAGCGGTCATTTGGGATAAAATTAATGGAACCAACCATCCGTCTATGCATACCTCTTGCTGAATGCTTTTGAACTTATCTGAACGGACCCGTTAGAGTGACGGACCTTCATATTGTCCTCTCCGGTGGTGCTCAGTACATTTTTTTAATTAGTCTGTATAGATGGGTTTTCTCCCCTGTACTTGACACTATAGGGATGACAGTGTCCTTGCTTCGATTGAGCACACCTACTCTACAAGTGTGTATTGCACTTTCCCGAATTTGTGTATGTGCTGGCATCCTTGTATTACCATGGTCATCCTCTTTGTTTGTATATTAATTCTCACCTTACTCTCCTTCCCTGTTTTTCTCTTTATTTCACCATAGCTTTTTTCTTGCTCTACCTTTGTTTACGTTTCCTGCTCAACTTGTACTCTGTTTGCTCTCCTTTTCTTTAGTTTGCTCTTTTGTCTTTGTATTTCCTTGTTTCAGTCATCTTTTTCTACCTCTTTTTCTTTCTCTCTCTTTCAATTGGTTTCTCTCTTCCTTTCATTCTTCCTCTCGTTTATTCATTCCTCTCCTTGCTTTTTCTCTCAGTCTCCTTCCTCTCATCCTTTTTCTTCCTCACAATCCTTTTTAGGTCGAGCCTAGGCAGCGTGCATGCGCTGTCTGCAAAACCTGCAGTAATCCCTATACGGAGTACAAGCCCGCCTGCGACTTGCCATTGGTTCCAGCTGATGTTGCTCTGCTTTCTTGGCTCCTTATTGGCTTTCCCTTCTGAAACATCACTTCCGTTTCGTGGGAAGCAGCACCGTCCAACTACATTTTAATTACACTGCAGGGCTGCATCTGTTTAGTTAGGGCCTACTTTTTTTTTTTTTTAAATCTTTTTGCCATGGCGCCCACGTTACAGGCCACCATGCACATCAGTTTAATATGCACAGGCGCTGCGCTTCGCCCGCTTTCATGGTTAGTTTTGTATTTTTTTTAAATCTTTTCGCCATGGCTCAAGTTACAGGCCACCATGCACATCAGTTTAATATGCACGGGCGCCGCGCTTCGCTTGCTTTCATGATTAGTTTTGTATTACTCTGGCTCCGCTTCAGGGCCACCATGCGCATAAATTTAATATGCACGGGCGCCATGCTTCATGTTGTAGCACGGCACCCGTTTTCGTCGTTACTTTTAATTTAGCATGGTGGTCGCTTTACGGGCCGCCATGCTCCTAATGTTTATGTTTGGGCACGTATGAGTAGGAAATAATGTTTGCCTATGGTACGTTTCTTATTGTGTTGAATAATAGTGTCTTTTAAAGACCGAAGTAACGCACCTATTAGCAATAGAGAGGGTGTGGCTTAATGGCTAGAGCAGCTGATTTTGACGCTGGGGAACGGGGTTCGAGTCTGGCAGGAGAATCAAGCGTCCTGCGATTCACTTAATCTCCCCGTGCCTAAAAGTGAATGTGTCCATCTGTTATGCAACTGGTGCTCCTGTAAAGCGCTCTGATACCTTCAGGTCCAGTTCGTGCTATATAAAATGTGCAAAACAAAATCACCAAGGGATTTTTTCTTCGCTTTTTAAAGAGACCCCTGGGAAGCCTTTTTTTTAATAACCAATACAAAATTAAAAGATACACAGTTAAATATTGCATATCGACTTTATTGTTCAATTTTAATCGTATCTAAATAAGAATAAACATACTCTCGGTTTTCTATAGTCCTGTGTGGACTTTTGTGTCTATTAGATAAACATTGCCTGACAACGTTCCCTTAAAACATGGCCCCTCCTTCAATGAAATGGGAGACGTTAAAGTTTGTCCTTCTTCATTTTCTATCTTAGACACAGTCCCTACAGGAAACAAGAACGGGATCGCTGGGTTGTCCCCCCCCACGTAGCCTGCTGCATAGATCTCACAAGGGTTTGCCTCAGCCTCTCGCTGTGCTACAGTCACCTTTCTTGTGCCATTGTGGTGAGGAGATCCATATCGCTAGAAAGAGCAATTGACTCAAACAGACCCTCAGATGCTCATTAAGTTTACTGATGGTTCCATCAAACGTAAGTAAAATTACACGATTTAATACTCATTTTTAGAGGCTGTGTCAACTCTTCCAGAACAAGATTAAATAATATCCCCTTTCCCCAACAGTGATGATGTTAATAAGGAGTATGCAGAGTATGTCATCCTTGTTTTCATATTTTAACATGGACCATGTAAAGTATAAATTCTTTTTTTTTTTTTTTAAACACATTCTTTGGTTTATGGTGCATACTACATTTCTATGTTTTTAGCAGAGTTTGCATGCTTTTTTTGTATGAAGCAAATTATTATGAACAAATACTTAATGAAATATTAATGTTATGAATTTATATACCATGCATTATGGATCCCGAGGGATATTTAAGGTACAAGGCTTCGCAACTTGGCTTTAAAGACCGAGATGTTTGCCATTTAGCTCTGTAAATGACAAAGTCAATAAGAGGTTTTGAACTATAAGAAAATTGTCTTTCTGAAATGTTGTGATTAATTCTGAAGATTGGTTGCTCCGTTTCTAAGTCTCGGCTCAGACAGCGTTGTGAGACATTTTGTTACCGTACAGCTGGTGCTGACCTCTTTGTCTTCCTCTAGCTAGAGTGCCCGTTCCCTCTTTTTTTTTTTTTTTAACTTCTTTTTATTGAAACAGTAGTCAGCATTCATAATCATGATCACAAACTTTCTTTGAATTACCTTCACGTTCAATGGGATATACATATTACATTGCACAGACATATTATTGAATTGAAAGTCCCTTTGTAGGGCCCCCGTCCCACCCCCTTGGTCCCCGCGCACACCCCGCCAAACTAGTCGAGAACCCTCCCCAATCCCCTGTAAGCTTCCCATGGCTGCCAAATTTTCTCCCATCCCCTGCTGTCATAAATTGTCTTCTCTGCCGCACAACACCAGTCCAAGTCCCTTTTCCATTGGGAGAGTTTAGGCGGTGGAATTGCCCCCCAAGCCACTGCAACATTCCTCTTTGCAACCATTGCTGCCACCTGTAGCCAGATTCGTTGATATTTGGGCCAATTCAGTTCCCCTGACACACACAATATAAGCCATCTGCCATCCAGAGGGACTTCCTGCTCCAACACTTCTCACATAGTCCGGACCACCTTCCGCCAGTATATCTGTATTATCGGGCAGTCCCATAGGATATGGAAAAACGTTCCCTTCTGCGTACACCCCCTCTGACACTCCTCAGTGGAGATGCGCCCCAGTTTAAACATAATGGTACTGGTGCAGTAGGACCTATGCAGGATCCGCAGCTGGACCAATCTAAAGTGTGCCCGGATTGCCACCTCCCTGGGACTCTGCAATGCCTCCACCCAGTCATCGTCCTCCAATAATCCCAAATCGGACTCCCACGCCTCTCGCACCTTGGCTAATAAGTCTGGTGAGTTGTTTATAATTTTTTTATACGTACAGGACAATGCCTTCTCCGGGATTGGGTCCAACAATAATCTCTCTTCTAATGGGCTATACTCGGGGATCTGGTCCCCATGCTTAAGATAACTGCCCAGTGCATGCTTCAATTGCAAGTATTTATAATGTTCTGTGAGTGCCAACTGGAATTCTGCTTGTAGCTCTGCAAACGGCAACACAGCATGTCTCCGCCTCACATCCCCCAAACGAACGATGTCAATTAGTTTCCACTTCGCGAAGCCCTGTAGTCGACCCACCTCCCGAAGCATCTCACTGGTCCACAAGGGTGTCTGCTCTGTCAGCCGTCCCGCCCAACCCAGGAATCGAGTGGCCTTATTCCACGCCATCCGTACTAATTGAGTGTGCGGGGGCATACCATCCTGTCTCGCCGGACATATAGCGCCCGCAAGTAGCCTTCCGCCCCCATCGCCCAGTGATCGACCCTATATGCTGGATCGTTCCTATCTGCAAAGAGCCAGTCATTAATGACCATCAGTTGTGATGCCCAATAGTACTTTTGAATATCGGGAATGGCCAATCCTTCCTCATACACCCCCTTCTGCAGTTTGGCTAACGCTATCCGTGCGCCCCTCCCCCCCCCCGTCCCACAGCAATGTTCTCAATTCACTGTCTATGTCCCCAAAGAATTTTTCTGGTATTAGGTAGGGGGTATTTTGTATAACGTATAAAATGCGTGGCAGCAACATCATTTTGAAGAGAACAGCTCTTCCCATCAGGGAGATTGGCAGCTTCCTCCAATGTACAACATTGCTTTTCAGGCGATTCAATTGCGGTTTCAGATTCTTTTCCAGGAACGCTATGTCAGACTTTTCAATCTGTATTCCCAGATATTTAAAACCGGTTTTAATCTGGAGTTTGGAGTCAGGCCCCAGGTGCGGGGGAGGTCCATCCGACAACATATATAGGAGGGACTTATCCCAATTGATCTGATAGTCTGAGTAGCCCTCGAAGAGTCCAAAGATCTGGAGCAGCCTATTTATAGTAAACAGAGGTCTCGTTGCGTATAAGAGGACATCGTCGGCATATAACGATATTCGTTCCTCCCACTGGTCACCCCCCTGGATACCCGATATTACCGGATCCCCTCTGACCCATGCCGCCAAAGGCTCAAGCGCCAAGGCAAACAAAATTGGCAAGATGGGGCACCCCTGCCGTGTGCTCTTCTGCAAGACAAAGGGGCGCAACACCAAGCCATTAACACGGACCCTTGCCATAGGTTGCGTATATAGCAACCGGATCCAGGAGATAAACCGGGGCCCGAAGCCGAACCTCTTCAAGACTTCAAAGAGATAGTTCCATTCAATACTGTCGAACGCCATGCAGGCGTCGAGTGACAGCAGCGCCGCCTCCACCCCCGGACTGGTCCTTACCAAGTGCATTACCCCATATAAGCGTCGCAAATGGAGTCTGGTGCTACGGTTAGGCATGAAACCTGACTGGTCAGGATGTATCAGAGTAAGAATTGGCACTAAAAGTCGATTCACCAAAACTTTAGCCAAAATTTTAACTTCCAAATTCAGCAACGATATTGGCCGATACGAGCCGCACTGATCTGCCGGTTTACCGGTCTTAGGGATCACTACAATAGTCGCAGTTCGCTGGTCAATCGGCAGTGAACCACGGTCCCTTGCCTACTCGAACATGGCTAGTAGGTGTGGGGCCAGTGTGGAGGCCGTACATTTGAAAAGTTCCACCGGTAGCCCATTGGGTCCCTGTGCCTTCCCCGCCTGCAGATCCTGTATGGCGCCCACTATTTCTTCCTCCGTTATGTCCCTATCTATCGAGTCTCTATCGTCCTCTGTTAGTACCGGAAGGCGCATCTCCTCCAGAAGTTCGGAGCAATCCTGGGCCGATGTGACCGGGGTCGAGTTATAAAGTTCCTCATAGTAGTCAGCGAACACCCGTGCTATGGCCTCTCCCTCAGAGTGTGTGTTCCCATCCCCGTCCCGTATTTCCGCCACCCAATTCCTCTATCGCGTTTTTCCAGCCATGCAATCATTTTATTGGCTTTATCCCCCAGGTCGTATACTCTGTGTTGTGTGGCCAGTGCCATCGCCCGAGCTGCATTAGTTGCCATATCTTGCAATTCGTGTCTCTTAAGGTATATTTGATGTGCCAACTCCCTGTCTTTCCTACCTCCCTCCAAATAAAGTGCCTCCAACTCAAGTAATGTCTCCAACTTGTCCCAGCGCGACTTCTTTTCCTTATTTTCTATCCCGCTACAGGTTTGGACATATCCTCTCATTACCGGCTTAAACGCTTCCTAAAGAATATCCGCCCGCTTGACCGACCCTTCATTTTCCTGGAAGTAAAGCTGCGCTCTTTCCTTAACTTTCTGGGCATTTTCTTTATTCTTGAAAAACCATGCATTCAGCCTGGGTGGTAAGGCGTATTGGCGGGTCGGGCCTCTCACAGTAACTTCCACCGGAGAGTGGTCCGATATATCCAGAGGTCCAATTCTGGCATTGAGAAACCAGCCCTCACGCCTCGGTGTGTCAATATGTGGTCTAAACGCGAGTAAGTAGCATGGGCCGCGGAATAAAAGGTATATTGCCGGATGCCCGGGTTATGTAACCTCCAAAGATCAATCAGCCCAAGCGCCTCCGTAAATGCGGGAAGCGGCTCCACCCCCCTAATCCTGGCAGCCTCAGTGTCTCTGTCCTGTTCGGAGTGCATAGTAGAGTTCATGTCCCCTCCCAGTACCAGTACTCCCGGGGGGAGATCCACCAGAAGGACTCCCAGTGCTGCAAACACCTCGGAGCGGGCCATTGGCAGAATGTAACAGGAAACCAAATTAATAGCCCTTCCCTCCCAGCAAGAGCCACAAATCTACCCAAGGGATCGTGCCACACTTTATCGACCACTAGCGGTGTCCCAACCTTAACCAAGATTCCTACTCCACGGGATCCTGAAGTATAACCCGCATGAGCTACCAATCTATAGCCATATCTATCTAGTGCTCGGTACCTCTGGCCCTTGAGATGCGTTTCCTGAAGCAATACAATACTCGGGGAGTGCCGGTGCAAATATTGAAGCACGATACTACGCTTGATACGATTCCCCAGCCAGTTTACATTCCAAGATAAAATATTTAGGCTGTTGACCCCCTGCGTACCCCCCCGCTGCCCTCCAGAGGCTGCCCGGGCTGTCTCCTGTCTAGCTACCCGCTCCTGCGATACCATCCCTATCGTCGTTGTCTCATCATGCATCTCTCGACTTGTAGCCACCCATGAACGCATACATACATCATGAAATAGCTGACTTTACTGTAAATAACTTCAACAAAACTAGACAATCCCCCCCCTGTCCCCACCCCCCTCCCTGCTACCCTGCTGGTGAGCGTTGCAACTCCCACCACCCCAACTCGCAGAGTGCCTGTCGCCCCAAACAAACCTGTCAACAGTGGGGTTGGTCGGTGCCGAGCTCTTATGACACCCTCTCCGAGCGCCCTCCCCCATGGTATGAACAACCTACATTTTAGTCCTGTACTGAACATAATTGCAGCTTACTACAATAGCAGGCCATTCTAGGCATACGATCTTGTGCCCACATACATTGTTCATCCTCCTTCAGTGTGCTCGTTCCCTCTTTTGACAAGTAAATGTCAGCGCTCTAATTTTTCCTTCCTCTCTGGGCATGTGCAGACCACGGACCGCTTTTAAAAATAAATATCCCACAGCATGGACTCTTGCAGCAAGCTCCAAAAGCACCCGTCTGTTGTAATGCAGCGGCATGGGCACGCAGCCAGAAAGAGTTGGACACTGGTGCTGGGAATTCTAAGATTACTACCCTGCTCACGGACTAACTGCCTGAATTACTTTGCTTGCACTCACCCAGTGGCAAACTTTCTACATCACCGTAGAGATCACTGACTTGCTTGACATCAGGAACAAAGATACAAGCATTCTCCTTGCTGCCTCACCTGACTCTTCTACTCTACTGAATTACAGTAGTACCATCTCAAGTAAAACTATTACTGTTTAAACCAGCCTGTCTACTTCTCAATGTACACTACCTCCCCACTCATAGAAGAACAAGCAATTGCAATGCAATAGGTCTCGCATTATTAAAAGTTTGAACTATTGGCATTACACATTATAATGTTTGTTAGATTTTTTGGGGCAAAAATATCCCAGCAGTAGCATAAATAATAAAAACAAGCATTTGTAAATCAATTGGTCTCACATTTTTTTTTTTTTTTTTTTTTTTTTTTAGAGTTAGAGCTATTGGCATTGTAATTTAAACATTTTTAACTTCTGTGTTTTTGAGTGAAGTGGATGTATGTGATGGCAATTATGTGGAAAATGATACACACCAATCAAACTTGATAAGCTAAATATCAGGCCAAGAGATATTTTTTTAAAGGGGCCTGTTTTTAAAAGGGGTTATGGAATTAAATTCTAAAAATGTGTTTCAGAATGCATAATCTCCTTGTTCTGATGTGTCTTGAATGCAAACTGTTGCCCAAAGTGTCCATTAAAGATATCATGGAAAGTTTGCCGCACTAATTGGATATGTACTTTGATTTAAATGTAAAAAGGTCAAAATATTCACTAAATCTAACACAAGCATGAAATTTTACAATATGATAATACTGATGACAGTGTATATTGCTAACAATTGGGTGCATGACAAACGAATACAATGCCAGCGACCAAAGGACAACCTGTGAGGGAGAAAAAGACGACAGACAGGACTGACTCAGTCTTTCATCCTTCCAAGATTGGTCACCTACACATCACCAGCTCTACAAGACTAATCTACTAAAACTGAGGTTAGGGAAGACAAATAGGGCTGACTTGGTCTTTCATCCTTGCAAAGCCAATTCAAATTGTCAATTGATCAGTGCATGCATTATAATTACTGAACACGCAAGGGGTTGCGGGCGGTAAGGTGTAATAATAAAACCATTCATTTTAGAAGAAAGGAAGGAGAGGGGGTATAATCCATAAAACGCATTCGCACACGAGGAGACAGGGAGCTCAAAACGGGATGGGAGTTTTAGACGCCCCCCTCCCAGAGCTTTGGTACTAGTTGCGCCCCTGGTATTTACCACCTCACATTATTGGTAACATGGACGGTATAACTTTAGCGTATCTTTTTTAATTTTCTTTACTGCATCTTCTTAAATGCTGTAGATTTCATTTTCACAATAAAAGTTTCAATTTTGATTTATTGATTGGCAAGCAGATGTTTATGTTTATTGCCTGTAACAGGGTGCTGCTGAAACTTGGTATGCAATCCCATATAGGCAATAACAAGGGGGTTCTGTATTCATACTGTATGCAAACATTTGAGTAGGCCTTGAATGGATATTTTGAAAACAAATAAGGAGAAGTTAGTCTTCTCTCATTAACTTACAGTGTAATCAAAACGTTTTAAGCGGCACAATCAAAAGAATGTATTTTTCTGCTGGAAAATGGAGTGTGTCCAGGGCTTTAAGTGGGATGAAAAAAACTGGGTGAGGTCTCTCAAAGGGGGGGGGCGATATAATTAAGGGTGTGGCTTTAAACATTTATGCTAATAATATGTGCTCAGCATAATGTGCCACCCGACTGGTATTTTGCCGCTTCTGTTATTGCCTCCCTATATATAATACAACAAATAACATTACACCTACAACAAGCGAGGACTATTGGCTTTGTCAAAGGCTGTTAGTTGGATAAGATAAACATACTACATGCATACATACAGCTATGGCTTCGCTGCTTATAACTGTAAATTGGGGGCTCTGGGGCACACTGACTAAATAGGGGGGACACACTTCGGGTAGAGGGAGGGCCTTTAATTGTAGGAGGAATAATGGACACGACCACACTCAATGATAGTCCGTGCCGTCAGCTACGAGCGCCGACATCACACTTTATTTATACCCTCTGGCCTGCTCCCGGCCCAGGGAGTTGCGGTGGCAACATTGTATGGTAGGAGCCGGGTGGCTCACTACAATATTATTGAAAATGCTTTAGTTCTTGCGCGAGGTTGTGGCGTAATGGCGAGCTGTCAACTTTGGAGCTGAGGAAGCAGGTTTGAGTCTCAGCGTCGGCTCAACATCCTGTGTTTCTGGGCAAATCACTTTATCACCCGTGCCTACCAAAAAACAAGGCACAAGTCACAAGACAGAGGCACAATACAGGCTCACCAAGCAGGGGCATGATACCTAAATTGGGTTGGCGGAGAGCGGACTTGAAACCTGCTAGTCAGAGCAGCGTCACGACTGCAGTAACGGCACACCAGCGGAGCTGCGGGGGAGAGAGCAGGTCCCTGACCAGGAGGTGTAAGTGGCGCTTGGTCACAGGCTTCACCAGTAGTGAGACAGCTCATCGGCTCAAAGCGCCTGTGGCAGAGATCGGAGTAGGCAGCCTCGGTGGATGTAGCACCTTCTACAGATGTGTGTGTAAGAGGCGCTTGGTCACAGGCTTCACCAGTAGTGAGACAGCTCATCGGCTCAAAGCGCCTGTGGCAGAGATCGAAGTAGGCTGCCTCGGTGGATGTAGGGCCTGCTACAGATCTGTGTGTAAGAGGCGCTTGGTCACAGGCTTCACCAGAAGTGAGACAGCTCAGCAGCTTAAAGCGCCTGTGGCAGAGATCGGAGTGTACCTTGGAGTAAGAGAGCTGGTTGGGCAGAGCAGCCTGCTGGGAGATGGGTGTAACTGTAGAGACGTGTATCCTACAGGGCACATGTCAGATCGGAATAAGACAGCTCACTTGGTTACTGCACCTGTAGCAGAGACCTGTGTGTGTAGTTCCCAGTAAGCTGACTCGGTTGGTTAATGCACCTACGGCAGAGGGGGCTCAATGAGTAAAATGCATGCCGCAAAAGCGTGCCAAGGTCCCTGTAACCTAGCTGAGTCGGTCCATGCACCTCCTGCAGAGAGCTCTATGCCACATGCTAAAGGCCTAGAGATAGTTTGTGGTGTTAACACACCTGCTGCTCTGATCTCTCGCTCTCTGCGTCTGTTTGAACTCTGCAGGTCACTTGAGTGCTAGTGAGATAGCTCAGCTTTTTATGCCCCTGGTGCTGAGATCTCTTTGTAACCTGCAGAGTAATGTGTTCACATCCTTGAAGGCCAGCGTGGTGGGTTCAAGCACCTCCTGCAGAGATGATCTGTGCCTCGCACGTTCTGTAAAATAGTACCTGGTGTTACCGTGCCCACTGCTGTGGTCTCTCTCTTTCTCTGTATATAAAATCTACAGATCACTTGTTTGAGAAGTAGTAAGATAGCTCAACGGACTATGCACCTGCTTTAGAGATATTCTTATAACCCGCAGGGTAATCTCCAGACAGTAATAAAGATGCTAAACGGCTTAATGCGCCTGCTGCTTTCCCGGGCAGCGTGTGCCAGCCCCCAGGCTGGGTGTTTGCCTTCTGCACTGGTGCCCGTGCCAGCACGCCACTCTTCCCCTTCCCTGGGTGCAATGGGATTGTAGGTGTTTCTCAGAATCTGTGGCTCACGGACCACGGGCAATTTGTAGAAGGTCAATCGAAAGTTCCCAAGACTGTCCCTGTGCCCACCTCCCCCAGCAATTTAGTATCTCCTACTCCCCTGGCAATACCACAGGAACCACAGATTGCTTTGTGACGGATCCCAGAAATGATGCTTTTGCTTCGATCATAGTAGAGAATCGGGATTTTTTTGACTCCACGAAGTTCTAAAAATAGTTACGTTTGAATGAAAAGGCGAGAAATGTCACAGTGCAGTTTTCTCCTTGGTTCTACCTCACAAACACCTACCCAAAACTCCACCTGCCGTCAGGAACCGAAACGCTATACAAGTGTGCTGCGTTTGCTGTTCTTGGAAGAAAACAGCTATACCATTTGTCCCCACCTTTGTTCCAGACGTTCCTGGAACGTTGCACTGGTACAGACAGACAGACAGTGCTGCGTGACTAGGACGGCATCCTGCGGGCCTGATTCACAAGACGCCGGAGATACATCTCCCGGCTGTACACTAACAGGTATCTGCAATCCGCGAGTATCGTGTTTCGGGCACTTATAACTCACGTCCACTCGTGCTTTAAGTGTGTCATAGTAGATATCATATTTAGCTCTGCGCCACGTTTAGGGTTTTGGCTGACACATTTGGGATCGGAACCGCAGGAATTTCCTAGTGGCACGGGGTCGAGCTTCCTAATGCACACAGCAGCGCTGGGCTTTTTACAATCCCACTTGTTCAAACAGGAAAAGGAAATTTATTTTCACATAGTTTCCAGGGGTTTTCAATTAAAAAATTAAGTTTTCACAGTTGGACTGCTGGGAAGTATGCAATGTGTCGACATTAATTCCACGTTTTAACATCCTTATAGAACCACGCTGTTATCGTCAAGCTGTTTTATTAGCTTTAACAGCCATTTGCAGCGAGTTTGTAGGTCTTTCAGTGAATCAGTGTTCATTTTGGGGCAGTCCGTTCACGAGACAAGCATTTGCAATGCAATAGGACTCACATTTATGCCAGACCTATTGCATTGCAAACGGAAGTGCTCAGGGCGAGAAGGCACGGACAACAGGAGTGCGGGCGAGGGGGAAGAAGGCACGGGCAACGGGAGTGTGGGCGGGAGGGGGGCGAGAAAGCACGGACAACGGGAGTGCGGGCGGGGGAAGAAGGCAAGGACAACTGGAGTGCGGGCGGGGGAGGGGGAAAAAATACTGCTCTAAGTAACACATACTGTACAGTGTAACACTCAAAGTAAAGGGGCAGTTGCCATGGGAGGGTACAAATGACGACATGGCCATAATAAGGCAGGACTAACAAGCCTCATAATCAAATCAGAAGACAGAATTTAGGAAGGACAAAGACAGAAGCCAATGAAAAATATGGGCGGAGAGTGAGGGCAGCTTGTCTCCCATACTCTACTACTGCATGCCTCACAGAGCGAGCAGCGCATGCGCGCTGCCGCTAAAGCTCGACCTAAAAAGGGACTGAATCTCCTACGATACAGGGTCTTGAGGGACCGTGATAAAATTAAAAAGCCAAATCAATTGTCAGTATTCTGATCGGTGTTCTTGCCGTACTATTCAGGACTCTGGGTACAGCAAAGGGACAAAAAAAAGTGGACGGATTGAGTATCACAGAAAAGATGAGCACGTCAAGCAAAAAAGCAAATCAGCATGGAAGGCTAAAGTTAGTGTCAAGAAAGAAGAGAAAGATTTGGACTCAAACACTCGCTTTAAAATAAAATGCGCCATGCATACGACCCTTACTCATGCGGAATGGGACTTGGTTGGTAGCTCTTCTCTCGAGTGCAGGAGAAGTGATGATAAATTGCCAGATTCTCAAGGACCATCTGGTGTCGCCTCCAACTAAAGAACATAGACATGTTGAAAAGCCGGAAGTACAAGTTTATAATGTAGAAATACAGATTGGGGGGGATATGCAGCGCAAAATAAAAGCTATATTCTGGCCTCATTTTATGTAGGCTGATGACATCATTTTTGCAGAAGAAGGCTGGCCTCCAACTTTTATTCAGGATGCACCTCGTGGTGAGGAGGAAATGATGCCAGCATTTTCCTCCTCAGTACCTGAAGAACTCAGAGAAAATATACATGAGTGGCTTTGAAACAGGCTCCTGCATTATAGAGAAATCAAGCAGGGTGGGACAAAGAGTTTGTTCCATCAGTGATTCCCTTAAGAAGTGAGCCTCAAGTGCAGGCGCAATATCCTTCAAAGCCAGAAGCTAAATGGAGTATAGAAGCTATTTGAGATTAGCTACAACATCACAGTATAATAATGCCTTTTAGTTCCACAATAAACACTTATTTTCCAATATTGAAGAGTGATAATTCATACAGAATAATTTTGGATTATAAAAATTTGAATACTCATTCACGCACTCATGCTTTACAAAAATACTTATAGTCTGGACTAATGGTGACTCTGGTGAGAAAAATATAAAACAATTCTGGTCATTTCCAATGGGTTTTTCAGCCAGAATATAGTATCTGTATCTCAGTATCTAAACACTTTTTTCTTTGGAGGTTTTCAATATACCTATAGGAGATTACCTATGGAATATATGACTAGCTTTGGGCTTTTTGCAGCAAGATTTATGGAGACTTTACAGGAAGCTCACATATAGATGATGTATACATTACTCATGATGACTTGGCTGAACACCTAGTTAAGGAGGACAGGATAGTGACTTTGCTAGCTATAAATGGGAATAAAATTAACTTTAAGAAATCTAAAATTGCATACTTCAATGTAATCATTCTTGGATATCAGTTATCTGGTGATGCAAAGTGTTTGGCAGCTGACTTCCTACAGAGGCGTGCTACTTTACAACTCCAAACACACTAAGAAAATTACAAGCTCTAATCGATTTCGACGGCAAGCAGACATCTTAGAGACTAAATATTTACAGATTCGAGATAATAAAACAAATCTAGTTATTAAGATTATTCCCTGTACCTCAGGCTACACATACAGAGTTTACAATAACGGAAAGACAACTTCCATAGCACACAGATCAAATCTGCACTCCACTGCTGAAGAATGCTTCACTCCTATGATGGAAATTCTTACTCGCTTGAACAGATTCAGAGATTTATAGGGAAGTTAATAAAGAGTAAGCAAATCTGGGGAAAGATAGCTAGCTGTTCTACATGACAAACTTTCTTTGGTCCATGTACAGCACACCATGGTGCATAAAACTTAGATTAAAGGGAACTATGCAGCAAACTTGGCTGCAAAAACATCAGTGCAGACCTTTAAAGTAACTGCTGAAACCCAATCTCAGACTAAGATCAATGCAGTCATTGTGGTAGCAATACAAGCAATGTTGAAAGGAGAAAATCCGCCCCATGGATTTCTTTACAAATACCCCTGCACCCTAACTAAAGATAACATCCCCAAGATTTTGATACAGGGATTCGGAGATCTGCATTCCTAATAACCGAGCTGGCTTCCTTTCAATCAGAGCAGCACACAAGGGAACAGCTTCTGCACATGGTGGCATGAGTGCTACTGTATCAATGCTACAGCAACAATACTGGTGGCCATATTTACCAAAGCTAACAAAGAAATATGTGCAGCAATGCACTATTTATAAACATATACAACATTCTATTGTTGCAAAACTAGTACAGACTCCTCTTTCTATCTATGACAAACCATTCAGGGCAATTTTCCTACTTCACATTGGGCCAATCCCGAATTTAAACAGGTAAAAATATATACTGGTTACTGTCAACTACTGCTCTACATTTGTTCAGGTCTGGCCACAAAACACTGCCACTGCTCGAGCAGTCTCAACAAACGTGCACTGCCTAGTAGCAATGGGAGCATTTCATACCTTTCATTAAGATGATGGTCTGTGTTTGCCGCTAAGGTGTTCATGGATGCTATTCCTTCTTATTGGATACAGGACTAAGCAGGCTACACAATCTGAATGGGAGTCAGAGAACATTAAACTTTCTATCTAGAGGAGTTTTAGGTGGTAACACCCTGTATGAGATGCTCTTTGGAGCAGCAATGTATGTGCCTGATCTTGATGTCCCTGGAAAGGTAGCAGAGTCCAAAATCCCCGATCCTCTGCTCCTCTGGAATTTATTACAGAACGCACATGGGCTAGAACTAAATTATCTAATGCGAAGCATTGTGACTCTGCCACCTGTGAAGATAAGATTCCTAAAGCTGCTGAGGGGTGGCTTCCATAACTGCAAGAATAGATCCCTGATAAAGAAGTCTCATGCCATTCTACAGACCACCTGCTCCAGTTATTTTTTTGCAGAATGCACTCAAACTGTAATCATGCCTCCACTGCCTGGTTCAAAGAAAAACAGGAAGCTGATCTATCACACTAAAAAGCACTGTAGGATCTATTATATTTAGCGGATTCCCCTTCACCCCCTGCGTTGACACAAAGGTGTCTCCAAGAGTAGATTAGCATATCCTAGGATGAAAGATCCATCCCAAGCATAATACATTCAAGACATGCCATGTTACATTCTGGGGACTGAAGAACCTGCTGTTTCCAGCTTGGAACCAAGCATCAGCTTCCATGGATGAACCGGATACTGTGATTTCAACAATGCCAACCATTAATACTCCCACTGTAGCTTACTCACAGCTACTGACAGAGCCACCATCACATGAAGTGATCCCGCTACAAAAAATTGTACTGTATGAGAATAGTTCTGATGCGGATTTTGATGAAGAAATAATAAACACTATTCGAGTTACTCAACTCTTGTTTGCTGTTGGTTTTGAAACAGATACCTTCTTCCACCATGGTCATATATCTGGATTTCGACTGGAGTCTTTTCCTTCTAATGTGAATTATAATGTTGATTGTGATTTTGCTTCTGGTACATGGGAACTAAATTTCTGATAAGACAGTGCAGTTTTCTGAGATTCAGTAATTGCAGCAGCATTCTTCTCACAGAGCGCATTGGGATTATCATTCTGCGAACATCACTTTGTATCCAGTGCTGAACTGTGTGGTTTGGGAAAAGGTTCCTTATCAAATTATAGGTCGATCAGAAAGTATTCAAATTCCATGTGTTTTAAAAGTCTCTCTAGATGTTAGAATGCCTGGCCCCTCTGCAAATACATGGAACGCAAATTCTGTTAAACAACTAATCTCTAATCTGTCCTCATATGGTACCTTGGATAATGGTATTATATCTCTGCGATCATTAGTTCTTTGGCATTTTTAATTGACAAATCTACTTTGGTGCAAAGTTTGTGTGGGTTCAGGGTCTCGGCTTTATACTCCAATATGTGTAATGTTCTGGTCATATTAGGAAGTCATCTAGCAGCTTTTGTGACAAATCAATCAATCACATAGGTTTATTTTGATTAAAATAATTAGTCATAAAAAACAAAAAATAAATACACAAACTGCTTTTTTCAAAAAGTGAATAAGAAGAAACATCAAAATAAGGCCAATCTTCAAAATCATAAACTAGCAGTCAATTCTATGTTTCCTTAAGTGTAACACCAACTAATCAAAGATAGTCTTCAACTTCTTTGCAGAAAGCAGGATTCATTCCACAGCATAAAAAACTGAGGGAGATAAAAAAACTGTCATGTTGATTAGTGCCCCAAGATACATAGGGCTCCAAATCTGGTACAGTTTTCAAAATCAAATATGTGCTTACGGTAGCCCTATCTAAATTATCTGCATCTCCTGTCAGTTGACATGACCGGACACACAGATCTGTGACTTTTCAATCTTTGCTGGTAGTTCTATTTGGAGATTAAAATCTCCAAAAGCCCTATCACGTCACAGTATTTTTACAAAATGAAGTCAAGGGGGTTCTAGTTGCCCAGTGAAATGCATTCTACTATGATTTCACGATTTAATAAAGTTGCAGAATTACTCCAGACAGTAAGGCTCAAAACTAAAGTTTAGCTACATCATACAGATATTTTGAAGCCAAGCTCATCATTCTAATCTATTCACAAGTTTTTATTGAGCGCATGGCTACCCGGAGCAGGCTTGCCAGTGCAGTTGGCTTGGGTGTTGAGCGTTAAAACAAACAGATGAGTTTTGAGTTGTTTTCTGAAGCTCAGTATATTGTCGCTTTGTCTGAGGCTTAGCAGTAATGTGTTCCAGAGTTTGGGGGAAAGATAGGCCACCCCGCATCTGGCTCTTAATTCGAAGGACAGCATTTGATCTAAGTTCCCCGTTGTCACAGTACGGGTTGATGAGATGGTGGAGGATGCAAGAGCCTACTTTGTGAAATGCATGGTGAAAAATGCAGAGTGCTCTGAATTGGATCCTTCTGCTTATTGGTAGCCAGTGAAGTGCAGCAAGATCCGGGCAATCCGATTGAGTTTTAGGGATACCCAGTAGCATTCAGGCAGCAGCGTTTTGAATGACTTGCAGCTTCTTGATAACAGAGAGCGGGCTGCCTAAATAAAGGGAATTTCTGTAGTCAAGGTGAGATAGTATTAGGCCTTGGACCACTAATCTGGGAGCATTCGTAAGAAGCCATTTTAGGGTCTTCCTCAGTGCTCGGAGGAGGCCAAAGCAGCAGGGCGCCAGCTTTTTTGCTTGGGATGTCATGGAAAGATTTCTCTCTAGTGTGACATCCAGACTTTTCACCTTTGATTTGTGGTGTGGGGGATCACCCAGAGACAAGGGGCAGTTGAGTTGGTCCCAGAGTGATGGGTTGATGCCGACCACCAAGATCTTTTTTTGTCCCCGTTTAACTTTAGGCAGCTGGCTGCATTCCAGTTGGTGACCTGCTCTAAACAAGAGTTTAGTTGTTGTGATATGAAGCCTGAATTGGGGGTGCAGGAGACAATGATATGTGTGTCGTCCGTGTACAACACCCTAGTGAAGCCTAGGGAGCAGACAATGTCCGACAAGGGGTGGACTTACAGATTAAAAAGCGTAGGGCTAAGGGAGATGCTCTGAGGCACCCCACATTTTAAGTGGCGAGTCGTAGAGAAGAAAGGCCCCTCTCTGACTTGGAAACTCCTGTTATTTAGGAATGATGCTAGTAATTTTTAATGCACTACCTATAATTCCAGACTCTTCCAGTCTACAGAGTAGAGTGGGATAAGAGACTGTACCAAATGCTGCACTTAGGTCTAGAAGAATAAGTGCAGCTGATCCGCCTTGATCAAAGGTTTTTTTAAGTTCCTCTGTGGCCAACAAGAGCGCTGTTTCAGTGCTGCAGCCTGGTCGAAAACCCATTTGGGTGGGGTGTAGAATGTGGTTAGACTCCAAAGACTTTGAGAGGTGTCTGTTTATGGCCTTTTCTAAGATTTTGCTGACAAGTTTGAGCAGAGAAATAGGCCTGTAACTTGCTACCAGCTCAGGGTCCAGCGACAATTTCTTCAATAGGGGTCATATAATGGCATGTTTCCATGCATCTGGTACACTGCAGCTTTCTGTGGATGAGTTAAATAGATCTGTGAGGGCTAAGAGAATGATGCCCCCACCCCCTTTCATCAGGATGTCTAGGGGAGCAGGGTCTAGAGGGGAGGCTGATTTCACTGTGCTTGCTATGGATAAACTTTCCTCTTTACCCAGTTTTGAAAAAAGTAGAAAGTTCACCCTTTGTTCTATCGGCTATGGTCTTTATGTTGGCCCTATTGTTGCGACCTTAAGGTCCTGCTAACGCATCATAGATGAGCCTGACATTCCCAAGAAAGTGGTTGGCAAGTACCTCAATGCGAGCCTGTGCGGGAGGAGGGCCAGGACCTGAAGTGACAGGTCTTAAAAGCAGTTTACGATGGTATAGAGTTCCTTGGAGGAATTTGAGGACTGACTTTTCCCATCCGCAAAGTCATCCATCTGGGCTTTACAGATGGCATTATGATGTTTTTCAAGCTTTTTTTATAGGCCAGTTTGCAGGAGTCCTCACAATTAACCCTCTGATTTCTTTACCATCTTTTTCATTCTTTCTTTAATTGCCTTAGGTTTGGTGAGAATCACTGGGTTTTTCCTGTGGCCAAAGTTTCATACTAGTTTTTAGAGGGATTGGCACGTCTAGGGCAGTGTTTACCAATTCCCTGAAGGCTAAGTACAATGAGGAGACCTCTCCAGATAGTACGGGAGCAGAGTTACGCAAGGCCATTTCCCAGCTTGTAGCATACAGTTTGGTCCACTGCCGGGTAATCCTGGACTGCAATACTATAGGTTCTCTATTTCCTGCCTTTGGGATGAATAAAGGAATTATAAAGTAATCCGACCGACAGACTGGAAGAGGGACATTTACTATCATGTTTAAAATACTGGTAAAGATTCGATCAAACAAACGGCCTTTGTTATGCGCGGAGGAGGTGATCAATTGGGAAAGCTGTATAGCTGATAGGTCCTGTGTAAAGTTTACCACATGAGTACATGATTTATCTTCAAAATGCATATTAAGGTCGCCTAGCAGTGTAAAGTTTGCAGTCTGAAGACTGTATGCAGCTAAAATGTCAGGCATAGCCTGAATGAACTCTGAGGCAGGCCCCGGACAGCGATAGACGAGCAGCTGTGAGAATGTATAGGTGTGTGAAAGTTTGATTGACAATGAGAAACTTTCACAACCTAAAATTCTGGGTGAGGCGAACTTACATTAAAGATAATTTTTAAATATTACTGCGACCCCCGTCCCCTACCGCCACCAATCTTATCAACTCAATCGCTTCTTTCGATTAAGAGTATCCGGTACGAAGTGCTACTGCCATGTCAGGCAGACAGTCATCTTTAAGCCATGTTTCCATCAGGAAATGGGTTTCCGGCTGACTGTCTTCTAGGAAGATAAAGATTTCGGATTTGTGTTTTGGGAGGTATCCACAGTTAATTAGGAACATACGCCACAGATGTTCTGACTTGCTTTGTGGGATTGGTTTACTTTTTCTTTGGTATATGGGTGGGTCTACTAAACTTTTGGTTCAGCAGATCTAAGAGAAGGTTTACAGGTTGGACACTTACTGGGTAAGTTTGTAGGGTCCATGGAGTGGTGGAAGGCTTTCTTTGCTGAGAAGTTGAAATGTTTTATAGTAGCCAAGGAATGATTTAGTCTGTCTAAGGTTAAAAGGGCAGGGGTACTGGACCCGGCCGGGCGCAGACGGGCATGCCTTTGGCACACCTTCAATGCGTCCACGTACAAGCCCTCATTAAATAATGAGGCCAGGTAGAAAGACTAGACCGCCAACCAAGATGGCGTCCATTTATGGAATCGTGGGTGTCTAATGGCACTGAACATGGCCAGGAAGTACAGATGCCCCTGTAATATGCTCCCAAGCAGCGTCGGTATGTCAGAAATAAGAACAAATGAGCCCCCTGAGCAGAGTTCGATTTCCGTGGTTTCCTTAGAGCAAATAGTTCTGGCTCTAGTTCTGGTTCAAAGCAGCTTTAAATATATGTGTAAATAAGCAGAGTAAGTAAGTAACTTTTAGAGCAGCTTTTAGATTGCAAGGTAAAAAGTTGAAAACTGCTAGCAAAACACATATGACTCAAAACACTCACACGCCTAGCTGAAGCGTCTGCGCACCTGCCCTCATTAAATAATGATACACACTAAAGGAAGGGGAATCCTGAGAGAGTCTCAGTAAATGGCCATACATATGTTCTTCTCTTGCTGCAACAGCATTGAGTCAGCATATCTCCAAATACTTGTACCATAAAGAGCAATAGACATACAGTTGGCTTGATAAACTATATGTGGTGAAGATCTGAGCACAAATCGTGGTGAAAATAAAGATACTGCGCCCAAGAATTAGACAAAAGAATGTCTCCTTTCGGTTAACAGATTTTCCTGGCTCTGGTTTGACTCAAGAATTACAACCAAATATGGGAATACCTTCAATTATTTTATAGTTGAAGTACCATTATAAATTGTTTTTCCTTACATTTATGGGCCATGAAAGCGAGACTTTTGTTTTACTAACATAACAAAGGTCTCTACCATGTGCTGTAATCCATTTGCTCCCATAGAAAGCAATACTGTGTTATCACATATAAAAAATGTTGGAATTGATTTATTTCCAATGTTGACTTTGTCCTGAGTCTCTCCCCTTAATGTAGTCTCTAGGCTAATAATCTATAGAGTAAAAAGAATGGAGGGCCGGGGCTAGGACCCAAGCCTGCCTAACTTCCCTAAAGGAGGGAAACAGTTCTATGGATTCTTCCCTTGTGCTTTTTCTTGGTCCTGCTCCAAAATACACTTAATATAACATACCATTACAAGAATGAAGCCTTCTACACACATGGAAATAAAATAGCTAATTAATACCCAAAACCCACTCTAACAGCAACACACTGGTCCTACCGTAATATCTACTGCCACACACCTAATGCCATAGACTGGACAAATTATTTTGCCATCACCTTCACCATCGCATATACTACACCTTGGCAAGGACAACGGAAAAGAGGAAAAAGAACTTTCCACTCCGTCAAAGACATCCATCAGGAAAATAACACTTCCAGCTCACCAACAAGGTCATAATTCTTAATATTTACACAACTATGAGAACTCATGTACAACGCTATGCTCAATTGAAATGCCGATCCACAAGCCAAACCCTTCACTGCCATGGCACACTAAACAGCTTTACAAAAGTAAACATACCACACAAAAGCAGGAAAAGTAACCGAAAGCATCAAAACTCAAGATTACCTCACCCTATTCAAAGCACTCTGCTCTAATTGTTGATCTCTCATCAGCACAGTTCGACTCTCTCACTACAAGATCACCATCAGGGAGTCAACAGGCGTAAAGCTCACTTCAAGGCAGTCAAACACTGAACCTGTCACGATTCATTCTCTGTGCTCTCACATCCACCACTAGGAAGCCTACTTGTAAGACTTTCCAATGTTCAACTAAAGTTCCTGACTTTCAGCTACAACCCACACAGATTTCTAGCACTTTGGAGCATATTCTCTTTCATTTCAGAGCTAGGTCAGGTTTGGTCACAGCCAGCATGCTACCTCTTACAAAGACTACATTTCTCAGAACCCTGTCAATCAGCTGTACTGTTTTAAATCTGCCTGGAATATTTTATATATTTAACTAATATTCAAGATACTTGCTAGCTTGTGTGGCAACTTATTTGCGGTTCCTGCCTATGACTCAATTCCTAGAAAGCCCTGCCCTTTGCTTCATCTCTGCCCTTGCATGCCAAGGTTAGGTGGAGGATTCAGCACACCTTTGGTTGACAAGTGTTAACTTGATCACTCCTGTTGGACTTGGCCCGCCTTTTCTGAAACCATTTTTGTTGGCTTTTGGGACTCTGTGCACTTTACCACTGCTAACCAGGGCTTATGCTCATATATGGTTAAATTGGCCTACACCCAATTGGCACATTTAATTTACTTGTTACTCCCTAGTAAATGGTACTACATGTACCCAGAGCCTGTTCATTCAATGCTACTTTTGGACCTGCAGCCCTCATTGTACCATCTACTACAGTAGTCCTTTAAACATGTCACAGGCTTGTCGTTGCAGTCTGTCATGCAATTTTCAACTGCCAATTCGACCTGGAAAAATACAATTTTAGCCATGCATAAATCTTCCTTGTTAATACAGATAGAGCACCCCTAAGTAGGCTCTACACAGCCTAAAAGGCAGAGTGCATTGTTATTAAAAAGTTTAAGTTTTACATGTCCTGGTAGTGAAAAACTCCTAAATTTGTTTTCAATGCACTCTGCCCTATAGGCTGTGTAGAGCCTACTTAAGGGTGCTCTATGTGTATTAACAAGGAAGGTTAATGCATGGCTAAAGTCATATTTTTCCAGCCTTACCTTTGGTTAACTTATAACAGGCCTAGGTCGCAGAGCCTGCCTTGCCATGTATTTCTGAGTCGGGGTTGATGGAGAGTTCATGACGGGCGAGTTTGTTAATAGTGATGCAATTTCACTCGTATATGTGAGTGTATCATATGAACAATAGCATCGATTTTATCAATATTAACTGATATTTGCAATCAGTAACTATAATTGAAATTGTGGGCAAGTAACATTCTGAGCTTCAGTCTTACTGTGTGCAGATCCGGAGTGCTTTTTCCACTCAATCCCTGTATAGTTATTGTTGTTGTGAGAATGTTGTTCTGACCATGTAATCCACCTAGGGGTGAAAGGTTGTAATTGCACATACATGTGTGTATTTATAAAAATGATGTCCCTTAGGGACTATGTTAAAATGCAATTCTTTTTTTCTGGGGATTCAATGTAATTATGAAGGTGATGCCCTTTAGGGGGTGTATTTAAATTGCGTATTTCATGCTAAAAGTAATTTTGATACCACAAATCATTCAGACAGGCCTATACATTTTACTTGCACCTGTTTTAATGAAATAATGAGGCTGATAGCCACTCATATTCAAAGTTTGCACGCTTTATTGCCAGTAGTAAGTGCTCTCACCCAAAGTTCAATTCAAGTATTGCAGCTGCAAACATGTGAATGTTTTTGACATGTGATTTGCTGCTCTAAATCTCCCATTGGGGAGGGACAAGAACGATTACACAATGTCATCACAAAGTAATTCCATCAGCTTGTGTGTATTTGTAAATTGCAGCATAGTATTTAGTGTGTGTGTGTGTAATAAATTCACTTTTTGCATTTTCAAAAGAAAAAGCAAAGACTGGACAACCATTTATTGAGTGTTATTACTGCATATTTGTGAATGGTGATTACCAGTCCACACCACCTTAGGCCTTGGGCTGCTCTGCTTTGCTAACCTTTGAGAGTCAAGCGCTACTATGTGGCGTTTGGTTCCCAGTGAAGGATAAATATAGACCCATTCATTGTGAGGGCCACACAACTAATGACGCATTTTCTAACAGTTGTTATATGTATGTTTTGCACATTCTGGACGTTCTACTGAATGTTGAATTGCCTCTTAAGTATCTGTTCCTTCCGAGCTTTACCTTTCTTGTTTCCTTGCGTGGAGCTTTCCCACTAGATCCCTTTGTCTCCCCCAATTTCTTTTGTGATTTTGGGTAGTTCTCTTACCAACATTCTGTTAATTTTGTCTATCCTGCCTGCAGTTTGTGCAAGACCCTTGCCATTACTAATCCTCTACCTCTGTTTCAGTCCACGAATAGAACAGCAACAATCTTTGCTTTACTGAGAACATCGAGAAAGTCAGATATAACATTACCACTTCCGTCACTAAATTGCTTCAAAGAAAGGCTTTCACACCCCGTGTGCACTTTGCCCAAGCCTTGCTAAGCTAGCTAACCTTCCCAGAAGCCATTAAGGCATGTGAGATTTTTCCTCTGCTAAAAAACCCATCACTGGACTGAGTTAACTTCCCCAACTTCTGCCCCATGAATCATTTTTGGTTCATACAGAAAGATCACTCATAAAGCAGTCGCCACCCCGCTACTGAAGCACATCAGCAAGAACCGGGCTACCAAGCAGGCTTCCGACCACGCTAGGGCACTGAGACAGCCAGACTCCAAGTAGTCGATGACAACCCCCTCCTAAATAACGGAATTAACCCCCGACTCATGCACTGGTTTGTTCTCACTGAATCCCTGGACACAGTCGGCCATGCATCTGTGATCAACACCCTGAAAACATGCATGAGACTTGTATGCACTAGATTGAAATGGCTCATACGCTATTAATCGGTGCCAGCTCGTGTAAATAGGTTCCACAAGATCGGTGACACTCCCCATCCCCTGTGGAGTACACCAGGGATCCATCCTAGCACTCATCATTTAAGAACTATTTTTGGGACTTTTTACTGTAAGCCCTGCAATGGTTGCCGTTTTTGTTTTTTAACGGGGTTGTGCCCCCACCCCCACCCCGTGCTCCTGTTCCCTTCCCCACCATGCCCACGGGCATTTCACCAACTGCAACTGCAGTGCTGTTTAGTAAGGCACTACAGTGCAGGCAGTGAAATGTCCCTCGGCACAAAAACACGGCATAAAGTCTGCATACCATCTATAACCACTAATTTGACCCCCTTCGGACCCACTCTTGCAGACAAAAGCATCAAGGCCCATCAATATGCAAAGGATATACAAATCTACCTAAAAATATTCTCAACCAATGGCATACAAAGAACGCCAAATCAAAAACCTGGTTATTGCCAGACTGGAGAAAAACATTGCAAGGAGGAAAAAAAACACATAAGGCAAGCCTTCTCCATTCATGCTCCAAAAAACAGTTTACCTATCAACAACACATCCACACGGACTCTCCTACAATTCAGAAGAAAGCTAAAGACAAATCTTCAAGGTGCACCACCCCTGACCTGCCAGTCTATCCTTGGCCTTCTCCAGTGATTTGGTCTTCCTGGGGCCAAATCCTAATTCAGCACTCCATTGTTCTTAAGCTAAATTCAACTCTACAAATAACATCATTATTTATGAGGTTAACAGTAAATCAAATTATGCGGATTGTTGGAGTGTTTCTTGTGTGGTCAAGAACATAATGCTGATTAATCATACATACCAATTCCCTCAATGAGATGACAATTCGTAGGTTGTATTTGCTTACGTTCTTGAGACGTGTAGATTTTTTGCCTGCAACACAAAAACGTAAATATAATGACATCGAGGAGCCCATGAACAGAATTAATACTATGCCATACTGGGCTAAATGTGTTTCCAGGTATTTTTTCGAAACCTCCATGAAGACTGATTCCAAGTTCTGCTCCAGAATTTAACATTTCTCAGTAACATTCTCAAGTTCATGCACCTTACAAAACTACACACAAACACATTACCCCATTCATTGATACTGTCCCAGCCTCCTGTATTGACAGACTTATTGTCAAGGTCAGTTCTACATTAGGGCCTCCAGCATGATGGTCCCGCAAACTCCATTTTTAGGGCAAACTTCCATTTACACCCAAAACTAGCAAATACATTAACCTTAAAATGCATGTGTGTGCACAAGTGAGTTGCAGCAGGAAAAACCAGAAGCAAATCGCATGTGCAATTTGTTCAAATGCATTGCTTGCACATGCAGGGATGGAGAATAACATGTGCAGATTAAAATCAGCCGTCAGTACTTTGTCTAAAGAGAAAAACATTCATAGGCAAGATGGTGGTTGGCGGTGCCTCAGCCACACCCGTATTCCCCAGCAGCCTTTGAAAGTGTGGAGATCCAAGAGGGATGGGAGATGTGGAGGGAGGCTGCCGACCAGTATTTCTTACTCCACTGCCTCGCTCCTCAGATGCCTGGAAACAAGTTGAGATGGCGGTTCAATGTCAGCCCTAACACAGGAGTAAAACCTATTTTTCGCTGCTCTGAAATAAGGTTGTGTGTCACAATATCGAGCTCCAAAACATTGACCTGCACTTATATCAATGAAGTACACAATATCGACTACCAACATACTGTGATGGTACGAATTTGAAGAGAAGTATACATTTTTAACTCCACTTCTATATACCGGGACATTATATTGGTTGGTGATGGTTTAGAGTTGATGCAGGTGGGGGGCATTAAATCTGTGACAGAGCTGCAAACAATAAAGCTTATTTTGCGCTGCTGTTTATGTCAAGTCAATTAATAATTGGGTTTCGATTGTGTCTACAACAATATCTTCCTAAGGAAGCCATCAAAACAACCCACAAGACCTTTGAACACCAACAAATGCGGATACGCATCCATCAGAGAAATGTGAATATGTAGAGGAAAGCAGTGAACAAATGATGGAGTGGGCTTCAAGTCAGCAGTCCTCCGTTCCTCGCTCCCACTCAGTGTGTTCCAGGAGTAACCACTTGGGAGATGGGTTTACTCAGCCATTCCATAGAAGTAGTGCAAGTTGAGGGATAGTGAGCCCAGCTGACTGAGCTCCCCACAATTAGTTTAAAAAAAATGCCTTTTGTCCTGTTTGGCTGAAGGATTGTATCATGAAACATTACATAACTGGGAGTTGTACTCAACAAAAAGACTGTGTTTATATAGAATACTTTGCTTCATTTTCGAGAAAAGCGTAGAGAATAGTAACCCTGGTCAAAATTTCAATTGCGCAGCAAAATTTATGCAGTTTTGTGATATTCAAGTCATACGAAATTCCATCATTATGCCACACTATGGAATTACACTGCTTTTGCAGTACATTTATAGCACGGAACAATGGACCATCGCCAACGACCAGAATGCGAGCAGCTGTTTTTTGTGTCACTTGTGCTTTGGGCACTATTATTTTGCATGAAATTTGTTCTTGCGCCCAAAATGGACACAAGAACGCATTTTGTGCTAAAATATAGAACTAAATGCTGGATTTACGTTTCCCATAATTTTCTCAAGCGCTTGCATAGTTACGCACACGCAAACTTTAGACACCCCAACAGTAGGGTCTGAGCCTGAATAAACACCGACTTATGAATAAAGCATAAATACAGGTTGAGTGTGCAATGCATGAAAAATATGTATTAAGTAGTATACCCGTCTATATTCAGTGTAATAAGTCTAAGCTAAGTAATGATAGCCCTGCCAGGCACCACGCATCAGGAGTTAGACTAACGCATTTTAGTGATGGTGTTCGCATCACCACACCAAAATGCATTAGTCACACATATCCAACAATGTGGGAATCATGAGAGCTTTAATAAAAGAAGCTTGGGCACAAGATCATTGTACATTGCCGCTCTGCCTGCTGCCCCAGACAATTGTTATCTGAGCCTGACGGCTTCGGCTACCTTTTTGCAAGCGCCGGCCCACATTCACATGGATTCGGTGCCAGTTGTTTTCCGGGCTTGTCCCTGCAGATCACTGGTCAAGGCTGCATCTCCAGCTCCAGTGTGTCCACTGTTGCCGTGCCCCCATGGGAAGATGAATGGCGGGACCCTGAGTGGACACTAACTCAGTGGTCATGGTGGGCACCGGGAGACTAATCACATGGCTCTCCCCGCTCTCTATTCTTCCAGCCCAGCCCCTCCTTGTAATTTGCTCCCTATTAGGCATCTGAGAAACAACTTGCATATTGAAGCATGAGCTGGGCCCAGGTCATGGAGAGGTGGCCAGTTGTTATGGAACCCAACCTGGGCCTGGCTAAGTTGTTTGCATTTGTTTCTAGATACAATAACATAAGGATCCAGCAAGCAAGTGCCTCAGGTGCCATCAGATCAGGCACTTTAATCCTCGTGCAGTGTAACTGCCCTGTGATTTTGCAGTGCACGGCCTGGTCACCCCAGCTCCACCCGGCCCGATGAGGACACCCTAGTTAAGTTATGAACGGGGTTAAAATGGGCTGGGATAGGCCAGTAGGGTCGCCACTTCTCCCAGAGAATAAGGTTTTAATATTCTGCAAAGGCCCAGGCATAGTAAACATGACTGTGTTTAAAATCGCCAGCACATCATTTTTAACGCTGCGTTTTGTGTGCTTTATCAGTCACTGACCATTAAAGCTGCTCTGGAACATAAAGCACTTTATTGTTTCTTTTGCTATTTAAATGGACTAGGCAGGGCTGGCTGGTTTACGTTGGGAATGGAGCTACTATAGGGGACTGATAAGGACTCTCATGGGTGTTCGTGGGGCAGAATGAACTTGACAGGGCTACACTGGCTCTGATAGATGGCGTTAATAGGGCTAGAATGGACTGGGCAGGACCACACTGGTTATGGTGGATGCAAATGGGGCTAAAATGGTTTTGAACTGGCTGGACTGGATGTAAACAGGTCTATAGTACATTAAGCAGGGGTAGATCTGCTGGATGTGTTTAGTGTTTGAAGACAATCTTTAGGGCTGGCTGCTTCTGGTACTGTTAATGGAGTTAGGAAGTATTGGGTTGGGTCATGCTACTTCTGTTGGGCGTTATGGGTGTTAGAATGGACATTTTCTCACCGGCAGTCTAGTTATGATCATCTCGCTGTGCAGGAGGGCGCTTAAAGCCTTAGTAGTTCCCCCGGCATTGCCGCTCCCTCCACCCACCCAGCCTCCACAGTTGCACTGACAGACTTGACTGTACAGCCACCCCTAGTGTGTACAGTACTGTCACAGACCGTGTCACTGTGCTGCTCAGCTCTGTGTGCCTGCTGTTGTGTGTAGAGGCTATCCATTATAAAGTTCATTAATTTTAGCAGCTGCGGCAGTGCAGTGCAACCCGACTTGCCACTAATAGTCCACAAACATTTGGGAATTTATTGTACTGTGAATTTTTAAGTTGCTCAATGGACCAGAATCAACCCGTCCAGCTCAGAGTGAGCAAATCACATGCCCTATTTGTTTCTCTCAGTGAAGCACATGATAAATATAAACATTTATCTGGACCCACGGCACTGGCAGAGACAGTGCCCTCAAGTGGATCCAGATGGTGGCACCTTGCTGTTACTTTCCGGCAAAACACTTGCCCCACTGTGTCCGGAGTATCTCATGGCCCGACAGAGCAGGCACTGAGGTGCACTTCCACTTGTGGTGCTTTGCAGCAGTTTTAAGAACTTCTTAGAGTTTCTCGGTACTCAAATGGGTGTAATTTCTGATGTTTCTGTTTCCCTCATCTTCATTGCTTGATTTTGCTCGCGAGAAAGTGCCTCTCATAGTTGTTGAATGTCACTTATATTTACACTGAATTTATGAAAATGTCACACATAAGCAATCTGAAACCTTGGCAGCTATGTAATGGCGCAATGCAGTCTGGAAAAGTTGCACATATAAACAACATGGCAAAAAGCCTACATATATTGGTTTCAAAAGCATAATGACAAAATGGCACAAAATTTCATACATTTGTAGTTTTCACAGGCAAAAACAATGAGCTGCCATTCACACCTGCTGCTGTAATGGTGAGGAAAAAAAGAAAATGTGAGCATCATAAACTTAGCACTATAGTTTTAAACTGAAACACATACTTTCCCCTAGTATACCTATGGTGCAAATTAGACGCCCTGTTCTGTGGGTAGCCAGGCGATTAAGACTGTCTGACGTGCTTGGTAACAGCAACAAATGATTATAAAAAAATTGTACACTTGCCCGTTACCTGGCAATCAGTCAGATGCAACCTATAATAAATTTTGATATAAAGGCAGTGCCCGGGTAAATACGAGTTTACAGTCCTTCCAGACTAGGGTTTATTTTTTACCCAATGGCAGTCATCACTGGGTAGTTGTGATTAGGACCATATTTTGACAGGTTAGGCACTTTTTGGTTGCTAATATCTTTGGCAGTGTTTGACAAATCTTCACAAAACTTTCCAAAAATAAAAGTTCATCAATCTCATCTCCTTCCTGGAAAGTGTCAGGGGTTGATCGGTCAAGCGGGGGCCAAGAATAAGGGGATCCTAAAATGCATTTTCCATATGCAATTTTCTATAGGAAAATTAGAGACAGCTACAGCCAAAACAGCTAAATATAATTTAACTAAATATGGCAACAAGCTAGAGCTAGGTCCAGGAAGGGTGCTTTTTGTGATTGGGTGTAAATCTGTTGAGAAGATTTGGAGAAATTAAGGTTATAAAACTTTGCATATTTCACGCTGCAAAGGATCTGCTTAACATAAGATCCAATTTCCTGCCACCACATCAACAAAGATGGCAGCCACTTTAGGGCTTGTGGTCTCATTCCAGTTCCTGTAAAAAAAAAAAAAAAAAAAAAAATAGAACATACATTGGGCAGGGAAGGGATACCCTGCCCCCCCTAGACCTGGTTGGGGGGGGGGGGTTCCCCAGAGGGAACTCCAGCCCCTTGGAGCCAAAAGGTATTTTCTTGGCGTTGCGGATCCGCAGAAAAGTTGATCTATGGCACCAAGAAAAAAAATGCGTCCTCCGGTGTTTTTTTAATTTGAGCCCTCTGGGGTGGGTTAAGCCCCATGGGTAGCCATTTTTAAATTCTATTGGGGAGAGGGGCATGTGGCACCTGTCTCTGAGCCCTATACAGGCCCGGGGGACCCCCAACTCAGGGGTCGATTGTGATAATTAGGAGAAGGGGCATGTGGCAACTTTCCCTGAGCATTAGTGAGGCCCCAGGGACCCCCATCTCCCAGGAAGTGTATATAATTTAGGGAAAGTGGTATGCAGACCCACCTCCCCTAGCCTCTGAGAGGCCATAGGGGCCCCATCCCCCAGGACCAGAACAACATTTTGGGGAGGGGGCATGAGCCCCTCCTCCCCGAGTCGCACATTGGAGCCAGGGATCCCATCCCCTTGGGCCTGACATGAGCAGTGTCCCGGGACCCCATTACCCGGGACCCTGCGGTTCATTGCCTGGGAGAATGTGGGCATATCCTGCCTGCACTCTCCTGGGCAGGGAACACAATGTTGCTGCCAATCGGATGAGAGTAGAGAGAAATGCTGCTCCCGCCCGGGCAGGAGTAAAGTTACTGAGCCAGCTCCCTCCAGCACCACAATGGGCAGTGGCTGGAGAGCTGGCATTGGCCACAGTGTCATTGGGGCTATCCACGGGACCCCCAACAATTATGGGAAATTAGGGTGGCCAAAAATGGCCAGTTCCTGCCACTGTGGTGGCTGGGGAGCCGGCAGGGGCTCTTCCATGACCCACAACAATTGTGGCAGTTGTGGGTGCCCTAGTAGGGCATGCACTTTAAAAATGATATTGCCAGTTTCCGTCAGCAGCGGTATGGGTCTCCCCCTGCAACCACAAACTAATTTTAAAAAACTACAACTAAATATTTTATTTTAAACAAAGGAACAAAAGAATAATAAATGTGTGGCAGGCACAGCTCATCTATTATTCACAGCTGAAGCAAGGAACGCCCCATAATGCCATCTGAGGGCTTTTGAATAATATTTTATGATACTGGTGGTGCCCACAGAAAAGGGAGGGGCACCACCAAGGATTTTGTGAATGTTCTGGAGGGCTGCAGGAAGTACAGCAGTCCCCCAGCAGCATTAGAAAAAAACAGTAAGTCTCCTGGGTCATGGAATCCATGATCCTAGGAGAGCTTACCATACTTTTTTATTTTAAAGCACTCCAAACTGGAGCTACAGGCATTTCAGTTGGAGTGCAGGGCCTCTTTGTGGTTGGATCCATGGCTGTAATTTATGGCCTGAAAAATGTTTAAAAAGACTCAAAGACATGTTTAATGTTTTATTTTTGAAAGTTCTTTATTGAAAACATGTTGTAACAATCACTATTATTAAACATTGCAATGTGTGAAATTATCAAATATACATATGGTTATAGTTGCTGGTGACTTTTTGACATAGCCATTAAGACTGTTCTATATATGTTTTTTGAGTCATGACTTACTCTCTGCAGGAGTGGCCACATCCTGAATGCATGATTTTAACCTGAAGAAAGCCTTCACTATGGAATCGGACCCAGATTTCTGTGCCTAGTGAGACTGCTCTATACCCAACCACTGATTAGGATCAAAACGCGGCCCGATTAACATATATAGAAACAACAGACAGGGCTGCCCCCTATCCCCTTTACTTTTTTCGTTAGCAATCGAGCCATTGGGGGTCGCCCTTCGAGATCAAGGAGGCACATTGGGCATACCTTTAGGGGATTGCACTCACATTCTATCCCTCTATGCCAAAGACATACTACTTTATCTTTGGGACAGGTATACTATCCCTGCAACTATAGCCTTGACACATTTGCCTCCCTTTCTGGGTTGAGGGTTAATTGGGCCAAGTCCTGTCTGTTCCATTTCATGCCAGATGTTCCTGACCCGCATTTTCTTCTGAATGCCATACAGATTGATTGGTACCCGAGTACGTTTTGTTACCTCAGAGTGCTTATAGGTCACCTCTCGGCAGACCTCTTTGATGGTAGCATCGCCCGTTCCCAAACGTCCCTTCATTCCCATTCCCAGACGCTGCCTTGGTCTGTTATGAGATGAGAGGCGCTCCTAAAAATGGTGGTCCTGCCACTGCTTTTGTATTATTTTACTAACCTTCTGCTATACATCCCTGCAGCGTTCTTTCATTCATTTACTAGTCAGGGGAAGGAATGTCTCTGGAATAAGTCTAGATGTAAGGTGGCATTGTGAAGTTACACCTAGTAACAGATCAGGGCGGACTCACTGTTGCATAGGCTGAGCAGCATTATCTTGCGTTACAAATCCAGTGGGTTGCCTGGTGGTTGGAAGGCTTGCACTTAGGAGACACAGCCACGACCCTGCCCGCGTGGAGCCTTCCCGCCATCCTGCATCTGTTCCACCCCTGTGCACAGGCGAAAACACCCAACTCCTTGTTGCTGGGAGTGGCATATTGCTGCTACTGCAGGTGTCTCTCACTCGCCCCGTGATCCCTTACGCACAGGCACTGGTGATACTCAGAATGCCCAGAAGTGGCTGATTCACTTTGGCAGCTGAACTGACCGCATGGCATGCCACTGGTATACACACCAGGATCAATATCAGGAGGGCGCCCTAGTCCCATATGGGAAGTTGATAGAGGAGGATGGCTCACCCCGTGGTACATTTTTGTTATAGAACTCTGAGATTGAATCCTTAAGTCGTAGGTAGGGCGATATTGTCCATGAACTCCCGACCCATCTCATGATACAATATTTCCACATATGGGGTCAGGTAGGTACAAGTCTGCTGGTTAGCTGACTGTCTGGGGACTTGCACTGCCCCGCTGCTCACCTGACACACCCCTGCCTAAAAAAGGAATGGGCCTCCTTGTTGGAATGCCCAGTGCATGTACCGCATAATACCAGATTTAACCTCATCATTCAATCTTGTATCATGCATAGGGCATACTTCACCCCTGACAAAATTAACCGCTTTTATAATAGAACAGATCTTGCTTGTCCTAGATGTCAGTAGGTCATTGCTGACATGCTCCATATGCTAAGGGCTCGTCCACGCTTGCACAGTTACTGGTTAGGGGTCACATCCCACTTGTCCACAGGCACTGGGAATCGAGACCCACACACATGGAAGATATGTCTTTTGGGTCTCTACTGCAGACATAAGAAACATAAAGCTACATCTCGTTTTCTGGATTTAGGTTTCATAGTGGCCAAATGCCTTATCACTCGTAGGTGAAGTCACCTGAATCACCACCATTGATAGCCTGGATGCGTTTGCTGCTTGGGCGCCAGCTGAAAGTGATCCCCTGCATAGAGAAGATAACCTTGGATGACAAATAAATGTCGCTACCTACTGGGACACAGTTCTGACTGAACTCCAGATAGATAATTACACTGATACCGCCAGTAGCATGGCATCAGCTTAGGAGGGCACAGATAACTCATCGTTGACATTTCGCTTTCAGATACTAATGGCTGTCAGATTCTCCTTGCAGACACGTTACTAGAGGTTCATACTTGTGTACACATAGGGATGAGGTCATGTGTGCTTTGGTATTAATATATTAGTTATGGGAATGGGCCCACATACGTGTGGTCTATTGGTTTGTTGTTTTTTTCTTTTTTGCTGTTGTGTATTGATTTCTGAAAATGAACCTGTACCTATATTTCCGATGACTTTCTTACCTGTAAACTGGGTTACTGTGCAGATCTCCTCTATTTTCCAGCAGAACATTATTGAGTTGGGACTGATATTTACACATTATTTACACATTATTTTCTTCTTTTGTAACCTAGGACTTTTGCCCCTTGGTGGTGCTCTCTGTCAATTGTGTTTAGTGCTGCCGGGCACTATATATTGTTCTACTTATTTCATGTACTTTAATCATATTGTAAAATGGAAAAGTAATAAACCATTTAAAAAAACAACAGAAGACTGGTCTAAATATGTTGATTTACTGACAGCTTGAGAAGTCCAATAGGCCTCGTGCTTTTTAAATTTTTAATGTTTTGACCCTTTGACAAAGCCAGTAGGTCTGCCTTGCGCCCAACCCAATGCCATTCACAGTGTTTGGCCATGTGCGGTAGGGGGTGTGTGCCCACAGCGGGTTGGGAACAGCCAAACCCACTATGCACATGCCCAAAGACTGTGCGTAGCGGTGGGTTGAGTGCATAACCCCACTACGCTCATCTTACTTTACATTAAAAAAAAACACTGAAAATCACTGAAAAAAAAACAAACGTTAAAGTGATGTTCTGGTTAGGATTTGTAATATCTTAATTGAAATTTAAAACAAACTTAGTCACTAAAAATACCAAATGTTTAAGGGACGTTAACGTTAGGTGAAAAAGTCAGTTGAAATATATTGTTTTAAACAAACAAAACTTCTGAAAATCATCAGTTGTACTTATCTCAAGTAACTATAACTTGTGTTCTAAAGTAACTATGATTCGTTCCCTCGCCATGCGCTGCTAATTACCTCACATGTAACATCACTCTTGACATGTTCAATTACATCTTTATCATTGATGATAACACTGTGCATGGCAGGGGCTTTTAAAGTACTAACTCCAGAATGTGGAATACTTTGTATGAGAACCTACATAGACAAGAGTCAGTCTAGTCCCTTGCAAAAGGCCTTAAAAGTATGGCTCTTCCTCAATATGCAAGCATGTTCAGTTGTTTGACTCCCATTTCACCTCTTGTTCTCAGTGACGCAACACATTTCTAAGGTAACAGGGCATTCTACAAAACCTCATACACGCATTCATACATACTAATACAAACCAAAAGTAAAGAGGCATGAGTGGCTCTTCCTTCACAAGGCCAACCAAAATCTTACTCTTGAAAAAAGTAATTTGGGAATGAAATCTAATCCTTAACAAACATGTTATCCAAGCACTTCTGTGTAGTAAAATAAAATGGCACAATACTTTTATTTAGCTCTCACAGCGAGGATCAAACTGTTTGGACCAGTGTGAAAGACTGTATTAGAACATCAGGTCTCTAGGTTCCACCACTGACATAGATCATATCCCTTCTCACAGAGTTTCTTAAATACCACGGCCCCAGGACAAGCCTAATGAAGCTGCCCAATGCCACTAAAATTACATTTATTGGTGACTACCAGACTGGAATCCCAAACCGAACTCCAAAACAACGAATGTGCAGAAGTTTCAAACATTCATATCTTCAACAATTGTCCTTCATCTAATAAGTCATGATGAAAGAGATTGAGGATAATGTAATCACCACTAATGCTCTAGTCTGTTCTCAAAACCAATCCATGGAAGAGGCAGTAAGATTTCCATGTAAACTGAACCCCATCACCCCCTCACTAGCTAGCCTAAACCATACTATTCTCAGATTGTCAAGTTGATCCCAAACTTAGGTATACCATAATAAAACATGTCCTAAAGTACAAAGGGTCAGGCAAGTGTTGATCCCTTTGCCTATTAGTTGTTGACCCATTTCAAACATCCTCTTCATGACTTAAGTCAATAAGTGCATGGTAAACAAAACAATATTTTCAATCATTGGTGAAGGTATCCCCTATATTTGAGTCATAATTTTGTACAAAACTGGATAGCGAGACACAACAGTAAGTTTCCAAAGAACAAACATACCTCTCATATTCTCATTTGCCAAGGGAGAAAATCTTAGTTGTATTTCCAAATATGAGACGCAACATTAATCATAAACAAGCATTGGCAAAACCAATAGGTCTGACGGAAGTGAAAATGTCTCTCACTGATTGGTGGGGTTGTGTGTTGTATTGTGGTGGATGGGTGGGTGATTGAATGCAAGAATGATTCAATGGTTGTGAAAATGGCTGCAAGAGTGCAAGAACGACTGCCCAAGTACAAGCAAAAGTAGTGACTGAGTGGTTACACTGAAGCATCCATTTAGCCACTCATTTACTCATTCTTAAATTCACCCATCCACAATGTGCCAAACTCATATAAACTCCACATTCAATAATGAAGATGGAACTTCAGTTGTAAACCAGACCTACTGACGCAGCCATTGCTTACCTAACATCACCTTAATTGGTGTATCATCAAGGCATGGTAGGTTTTAGTGTTCACAGGTTTATACTATCTGGAGGATCACAGCTAGAAAACAGTCAAATCTCATGAGAAATCTCTGTAAGATGCTGCACATGAGCAGCATTTTCCACACAAAATGTTAATTTCCTGCTATGACCCTCCATATTATCCATTAAACATTCAGGGCCTGTAATTTACATCATGAGGAGAGGACCCTTGATGAAACTTGTACCTTTCAAAAAGTGCTATTGCTAATAGCCCAAGGTAGGGGTGTGGAATACATCTTCAATAAATAACATTTGATTTACGTGGGTAACCACCACACAAGGAAAGGTGAGCATTTGCTGAGGCATACTTAGGAATTTTCACATAAAACAACAAAAAACCCAAAGGCTGCACAATTAAGATCAATGCATCAGGGACATTTGACATTTCTCAGAAACAAACCCTACTTTGGAGTTTTGGTTCCAGAGAAAAGTACAAGCAAACATCGACTTGACTGCCATGACACAGAGGCCCAGGCGGTATTGCCTTTTGGCCAAAAGTGCCCCCACCGTGTCTGGAGAAGCACTTGAGCAAACATTCCCCGCACATGTAGTGGGGAACCCTAAATGAGGCTATTTGCGTATTCTGTATCATGTGCTGCAAATTTCAGTTTTTATAGTACTAGGCTGTAAGAGGTAGGCATGGGTGGAGGAAGCCAGAGGGCCACACTAGGTCAACAAAAAAATGCAAGCTTCACTCAAATGCAACTCTGTTGACACCAGTTAGGGCAGTAAATATTCAGACTAGGTTAGTATATTTACCTACAAAATAACCAAACTCTGCTGTTTTATCCTAAGACTTAAGTATTGATAAGCAGACTTCATTACCACATGGCAACTGTGACATATGGCGGAAAAAATATTGGCAGACTGCTGGCACAGCTCACTGACTCACCTTGCTAATCCCATTTACAAAGAGCAAGTCTGAATGTAGAGTCCTTCACACTTTTCTAGTCATTGATGAAGTACCAGTAATGTAATAAGAATGCAAGAACATTCACCAGTTTTCATCTCCCCTACTGCAAACCTATGGTCTGATATAAGAGACAGGATTCAAAAAGTGGTTGCAAATTGTGCAAATTTTTTTTGTTGCTTGTCTTCAATTTTGTGGTTTAACCTATCTATTAGTAAGGCACTGTCTGGGAACACATCAGGGAGAGCAGTCAGTGGTCCACCAGTGGTGTACCAAGACTTGAAGAGGCCCCCTTGCAAAGTACACTGAGGAGGCCCCCCTCCCCAGCCCACCACCTCCCACTTTTGCTGAGGGGGCCGCCTGGAGCTTGGGCCCCCGCAATGCTGGAGCTTATGTTATGCCACTGTGGTCCACTGCTCGCTCCTCCCAAGATCGCCCAATACATTTTCCAAAGGGGAAGCTGACGAACATGGGCAGCTTCAACTTTTCAAATCAGCTATCACCTCCTTTCAGGATTTGTAATTTATCTAAGCTTGCAAAGTGCATTTGCGGACGAACAATATGAAAATATACCATTCATAATTGCAGCTAGGAGGTGATGCTCATTGCACGCTCACTCCTAAATGTGAATTGGAATGAGTCCTATTTTGCGAGTCAGAAATGAGTTTATGACCGTTCAATCTCACAAAATGGGTTTAATGAATAGTAAAAATCTGTGATTTTATGAATTACAGTGACTGTGAATACAAAATCATTTAGTACTATAGGCCTCAATTCTCAGTTCTATGTGTCCAATGATGTTGAAGGACAGATGCATTGAGTGTTTTGGAGCAGGGAAGGAGGACAAGGGGTGGTGAATACCTGATGTGGGCGGTGCCAGCTCTTATGAAGCCGAGCAAGAGGCAGTCTTTCTGAGTAGCTTCTCGAGTGTAGCCAAGTACTACCATCAGTGGACCCAGACCTTATAAACTTTATGAGGCAGCTATATCGAGATGCAGGTGCAAGGATCAGATATGGAAATCTGGGAGAATGTACAGCCAAATTCCCCATCAGAAAAGGAGTGAGACAAGGTTGTGTGCCCGCCCCTTTTCTTTTTACTTTATATATTAATGGCCTTGGCCAAGTTTTAATTGATCAATGCCAGGACCTGCCCCTTATTAATAAGCGCCCTATTCCCACATTACTATACGCAGATGATGCGGTTTTAATGGACCGTACCCAATTAGGGTTGCAGAGAGTTGCGACTAGTTTTGCCACATTTATGCAAACTAGGGGCCTTGAAGTGCACATCTCAAAAACATATATAATGAAATGTGGCAAGAATAGTGCTAAATGTCGTGATATCTTTAATAACAACGCTAAGGTGGACTGTATCAATAGATTTCCGTACCTGGGCATCCACTTCGACTATAGGGGGACCTGGTCTTTTGCAGTTTTAGCCAGGAAATTGCTATTTTCTAAAGCCACTGGTGCTCTGGTCAACTTTGCTAGAAGATTGGGCAGAAGACCAGTGGCGGAACTAATACAAATTTATAAAGCCAAGTGTATCACTACAGCTATGTATGGAGCAGGCATTTGGGGGCATACGGATGCCCAGCCCCTACAATTAATTGAGAACGCATTTACAAGATATTTATTGTCTGACCCCAAAAGCACTGCTACCTTTATTTGCCACGCCGAGCTTGGAATTGCGTATATTTCGGATATGATTAAAATTGAACCAATTTTGCTATGGCACAAGATATGGGTGACAATCCACACCAGTGTTAATCGGGACATCATTAACGACTGCTTAAGGCTTCATAGGGTATCTTCTATCCCCTGGCTAAACTATATTAGAAAATTCATGAGTGACATTGGCCATCCTGAATATTTTGCCAGGCCGATAATATTACATCAATTTCAAGAAAAACATTCAAAGCAGACTGTCTAGTTCATTTACAGTCTATTAGACTTTCACAAGAAATTGTTAAACCTGCGGTCCTGGAAAATCAGTTGTTGATGTCATGTCACGGACTTCAGCCCAATCTTGTACATGTATCGGGGAGTTACGATAGGATGTTGCTGACTCGTTTCCGCCTGGGGTCCTTTCACAGACTTACAAGTTTCCCGATCATAAATGACTGGTCCAAAAACCTGAACGCTTGCCCATGCGATGCCTTATCACAACAATCTACGTTGCACATCCTTTTATTCTGTAAGTTTTATTCTCTCCCAAGAAAAAGATTGATAGTGCCGATTTAAAAAATTTTGGGCATGAGGCAATGTCGTTTAGCATTCTTGGCCTTACAACTTTTAGAAAATGAAATGTTTACAACTTCCGTGGTTACATACTTGAAATGCGTTATTAACTCAAGGAAAACAATGTGGAACATGAGTCCTGGTTTTTAAATCTGATCGAAAATCTTTTTAATCATTTTATCCTCTTATGTCTATTTGTTTGTAAATGTATGTTATACATTGTGCTTTTATGATTTACATTTTAAATCGAATAAAGCTATTTTTGACTTTGACTACCATCAGTGTTGGCATTTTTTCCAGCACAGCTGGCAACCCTAAGCTATATACAAACTTAGATTGACTATTTTGATTTTTGTGCAACATTTCAGAAAAGGGGGTAGGGTCGACAATCTCAGCTGAGTTTTCAACCAACTGGAAGAGGTCACAGCTGTGCTTATATGAAGGGAAAAGTGAGCTGAGGCGGAAGGAGAGGAAAGGTGATGATAGAACATCAACTCCTTGAAAGTCCTCTCCGCTCCAGACACCCAACACCTCAAACACTGTCTGCACCTCATCCAAACCTTCAATGTCCAGCACCTACCAGAAGCTCAACCCCTGCGAAGATAGAGTTCCTGTTATTTGCCAAAAACAACAATCAAAAAATAGTACAAACCTGACATGCACCTTGATGGCTTTCAACCACAACTTTCACTAAATGTCAAGTTACTTGGATTCACCCTGAGCACCAGCATCACCCCAAGGAAGAGTGAAATCATTTCTTCCAGAAAGCAACTTAAGAACTGTAGTTCAAGCCCTCGTACTCACTCATGTGAATGATACTAATGCTATGCTCCCTGACCTCCCAGATTCCACATTGGATCCTGTTAAGTGAAAGGTCTGAAGAAATATGATCACATCACCACCCTCTGATAGAACTCTATGGCTCCTCTTACTGGTCCGCATGGTTGTCTAAACCATCTGCTTCATTTACAAAGCAAATTCAACCAGGACCCCTGCTTACCTTGCATCAAGCTCACCATCTCTGGTGGCCTTCAGCATACCTGCTCACACGGCACCATTAGACTGGTGACTAAGAATTGTAAAAAAAGAAAAACGAAAGCAGCAGGCCTTTTCAATCTATGCACCCAGAATTTCCATATTAATCACGACCACCCCAAAGCTGCTCGGAATTCAGGAAAAAGTTGACAGCGCACCCCTTTAAACACCACCTCGTCACAATGCATTAACAGTACCCTTCTGCTCTCAGAATTCAGCTACTTCTCCTATTACTAGTGGACTGTGTGCAACTCTGGTCCCGTACAGCACTCCACGGCCTTTTGACTAGATTTGCACAATACAAATACCACATACATGCAAATACTTATTTTCAAAACTATTTTAAAGGCAGTTTGTGAGGGAGTCACAAGAAGAACTGGGGTAGGAGAAAAAAATGAGGCTGCTGTTTTTGTGCTGCCATATTCATAAATACTTTCTAAAACTTAACCAGGAGAAGACTTCCTTGGTGTTTGTTTTTTAGTTAACAATTTCCTGGATATCAGATAATCCATTAAAAACATATGGGTTTGCCACAGTTTAAATATTCAATTTTCGAAACAAATTAGCCATTACGGTTGCCCAAACTCCTCCTTCACAGACCTGTGGCCTACCTGCACAAGGACATTTTACAAAGCATGCCCACTCTTGCAATGCGGCTGATAGAGCTCAAAATCTGGATACTCTTTACACGACATATTTACTGATTTAGACACAGAAACTTGAATGTGCACTTTGCACATCCTGAGAAAAATGACACAGAAATAGGAAACAGCACCTTAACAGCGTGCTTGAAATACATAGAAAGAGAGAAAAACAAAATGCAAAAAGATGACAACGATGACTAATAGGGTCTAATGACAGGTTTCCTATGAAAGAAAATGATTTATAATGTCTTTTACTGACAAAATAATTCAATTCTAATGTGCTCCTTAGCATTTCTATTGCCTTTCATTGTAATGCATCATGAAAAGAATATGGTGCAAAACACTTTGCTGTTCTTTGCTGAACTGCATTATTTCATAGCTTTATACGATGGACTTTTCACATTTCTTGAAATGTTGCTTTATCTCTTCTGCATATGCAACATTTCGATAAATGAGGACATTCTTCCAGTGTTCACTCCAAAGTGAATTGGTGAGAACTCGGACTTTGTACAGACCCCATGGTCTGCAACACAATTTCCTTTGTTGACTAAACTGTGAAGATGGAAAGGACAGCTGTTTCTCATGACATGTATGGGAAATCATGCTGGAGTATCAAAATGTTATACCTTACGATTGAAAGACCAACCACATGATGATCTGACCATTATGGGGTGATGACTGACCATATGAAGCATCATAATGCTTATAAAAGATGAGACCCCAAAGGAGGGTCAGCAACACATGCTCTTTTTACCCTTTTTGCTCTGGACTATCTTTGCTGATTCTGCTACTTTTGGCAGACTGATTTAAATCCTTCTTTGCCACCAAGTCTGATTTTCTATGCCCCATACTTTTTGCCCCTTGCCAATGACTTTGCCTGCTGAACTTTCTTGGACTTTTTGACGAGCAACCAGATTTTGCCCCTTTCCCCCTTTAGCTCATGCTTATGGACTCACCCCTAGAGAACTTTAAACTTGATCCTGTTGCCCTTTGCTTTAGAATCTTTTGAATGCTGTTAAGAGAACAAACCATCCTTCTACTTTCAACACCTGCTAGACACAACCAGCAGTCACGCAGCTACCAATGGTCTAAAGATCAACCTAGATAAATCGAAGGTCATGCGATTAAACCCGAAAAAGGAAAACATCAAGTTACCGCTGGCATTTGGCAGGCGCACCCCTAGAAGCAGTGGAAGAATACAAGTATCAGGGGGTAATAATCGACAACAAGGGCACATTTAAAACACAAAAAGAAGCCATCAAGAGAGGAGGCAACTCAATAGCGGTAGCTTTAAAATCCATCAAACTCAAAACTGCAGGCCCCAGCTTCATCCCACTATTACAGGTCTTACAAGCAAAGCTTATCCCGGCTATCACCTATGGGAGCGAGTGCCTGAGGGGAAGAGACACGGACATTCTGGATTGTACACTCTCAAGATCAGCAAGAATGATTTTCAACCTACCCAATTATGTCTTGCCCGCACAAATCAGGCTGGAACTCGGACTACAGTATAAAAAAATAGCCCGCAATGGCGCCTACGTGAAATTCTGGTACAGAATTAGAAAGTCCGAGCCAGGAACATTGAATATCCACCTATGGAACGAAATAAACTCAAGTAAGGTATGCGCAGCCATGGACTACCTGACAGCATCAATAAATCGTCTAGGCCTGGAGGACCTCTGGGCGGCCTCAGGAACACATAACAGCTTTAAGCAACTCGTAAATTAGACAGTGAAAAAGCAGCGCTCAAAGAAAGGGCCCATGGATGGTTTGTGCTGCAGAGCTACACCAGGCGGCTTCCACAATCCTATCTGGGCGCTGGCTTCAACAGGATAATGAAGAAAAAATACTTATGATCCCGATTGGGCATCTTACCAATCTCGCTGCACCTTCCTCCTTGGAAGCGTCTATTGACAACGACCAAGTGCTGCCTATGTGGGAAAGCAGAAGAGAGTGTACTACATCTACTATGTATTTGCGGAGGATTGAACCTTGAACGACGACTGCTTCTGAAACCATCTTTAAAAACAAGAGGATAAGATCCTGCAGAGAAGGCATGCCGTGGAGACGTACAGCTGGCGTGTCGCTTTGTATGATTCATGGAGGTGGGTGGGGATAAAATTCAAAGATCTTGTACACAACAACCAGAGCTTTAAACCTGGTTGTCACTCTCCGGAACTGGTCCCCACCCACGACATTGCTTTTGTTTACTCCTTTTACAGTAATCACACAATGTTAAAAGATAGATCTTATCGGCACGGCTGTTTTCCAAATCAAGAGACCCAATGTCATTTATCTCCAAGCACACGGCACAAGGCACTTTATGAGACTGCAAACTTGCAAAAAAAACTGTGAAAGTTCAATAAATGACACGGCATATACACAACGCTAAACTTTTAAAACTCATTGGTATGGCTGTTTTACAATTCAAGAGACCTAATGTTATTTACTTCCATGCACAATGCACCAGGCACTTTATGAGATTGCAATATGCTGACTTGTTAAAACCCGTCCAAGGTCAACAACTCTGATCGTTGACTTAAACCAAGAACGCATTCGGGATTCAAGTCTTCGGAACCAATAACACGTTTGCAACTGCCATGAAATTTTGCAGACTTATTTAGTTTGAGAGGAACATTTTATGCTTGATCGTACATTCGAAGCTTCGGCTTTTTTACTGTCAGACATCAACCAGGAATCAGTTGTTTTAAGTTATGCTCTTCAATCCTGTAACTATGGATCTTGTCGTATTTTTGTCTTTTATGTGGAAAAATCCAGATATTTAAAGGTATTTACTTGCACCCACAATGCACTAGGCATTTTATAAGCGTGCAAAATGCAAACTGAACTTCGTTTGTAATCTTAAGCTAATAACGTACCCTGGACTTCAGTATAATAGTCTAGAAGCCAAGTATTTGGTATTGCACACTGAATGAACTGTCACACCACTGAGGTTTTGCACACTTAATTAGCTAGAATGGAATATTCTATGCTTGATCGCAAAAGCGAAATTCCAGCTTTTTATTGTTTGACACTGACCACGAATCAGCTGCTTTTAAGTTATGCTTTTGAACTTGTAAATAAGGATTTTTTGATGTGTCATGTTGTTTAAAGTAAATATTGTAAAGGTTTTTATTAACTTATACAAATAAACTTACTTACCTTCAATGGTGGTAGGAATCTGAAATGTTCGATTGAGTGAGCCTTGGAAACCATCCTTCTACCTTTCAATTGTAGTAGGAATCTGTAACCTTATAAACCATCCTCTTTTGAATAAGCACCTTTTACTAAATGTGCGGTTTCATACTACATGCTGTAAACTTCTTGACTGAATTTCTTAAAATATTTATATGCATTGATCTTGGATCATTAATACAATAACCAATTTATCTAACATTGCCCGAGTCGGTTATTGTGTCCTGGTGTTCTTTCTTTAAAGCTGATCTATATTCATATTGATTCTAGATGTGTAACAGAGAAAGTCATAGTTTGTTTCCAGAACATCAAGTCCTGCTGCTTTTATTCTGTGTTGCGACTGCAGAACTCTTAGTGTGTATAATCCTGTTTAGACTGAACTTCATCAGGAGGCTGGGTCTATTGCAATGCTTTATTTCTGTAGTATGGCCATAAGCGTGGTGTATTTGAATCTAATCTCAAATTGTGAGTTGGCTGCCAATTAACGGCACTCACTGGGTGGCCAACATGAATTTGGATACCCTAATTCCCACTCTCACTATTGGCAGTGCTAGTTCTCAGCAATGCATGCTTCTGTATCCCAAACCTTCAAGGGAGCTATGTCGGGCTTCAACTACATCATTTACATGCTAGGTAATTGCCATGAGTGCCACTTGGTGAGGGCCATCATATTACATACCTATAAAAATAAAGCGAAATTAATAGACATATCTTGGTTGGATGTTTACACTACTGGCTACTAAAGTGGTGCTTGAAAGCTGAACTGTGAAAGCCTGCAGGTATGTGTTCTAGCTCACATGAGCATAAAAGTTCATCCACCCCATACTCCCTGCTTAATTTGAACCAGTGGTTTCCAGTGCTCAGTACCAGCACTAAATTGTCAGCACCGTTAGAGATAAAGACAACAGATGTTTATTAATTCAATACACAATAAAAAAATACTAATAACTACCACCCAGGGAGTTTTTACAGCTTTGGGGGTCTGGAATTGTCACACTTTTAAGAGTGTGATGATTAGTAGTGTGTTGGTGCTGTCACTGGCAGCGGCAACGGGTTGTGAAACTGCAGTGGCCTCCTGACGAGGGCCCTGGCACTTTATTGTTTTTACAAATTAAGCACTGCCCATACTGCTTATGGAATTATATACAGAGCAGGCTTCAACTTGAACACTTACTTCAGTGTGACTGATGGCATGGATCTACAGTGCACTAGTCATTTACCATGTAGTTTCCAATACACGCAAGGTGATTTACAACTGCGCTACAAGCACCCACTGCTAGTCACACTGCATGGTTGAGCACTGACATGATAAAACGTTTCTGCTGTTCCCGTCTGAATCTAGAGATCTCAATCGCTGCAACAGTATGGGAGAGGAAGTGGTTGCATCGCACGAGGAGGACTTATTGGCAATGGCATTGACCGAGAAGACACGTTTTCCTATTGTCACACCCAGGGCTTTTCGCTGGAATTCCCTGGATATCTACGGAAGCAAAGATCTTCCACCACTTCCCCTTAAGGTTAACCTTTAGTATCAGAAGAGATGCTTAATACTAGTGACTGACTAACCCTGAGGGGGGGGGGGGAGAGAAGAGAGAGAAGAGAGAGAGAGAGAGAGAGAGAGAGAGAGAGAGAGAGAGAGATAAAAAAGAGAGAGAAAAGAGAGAGAGAGAGAAAATAGAGAGAGAGAAGAGAGAGAGAGAGAGAGAGAGAGAGAGAGAGAGAGAGAGAGAAAAAGAAAGAAAGAAAGTACTTGGAGCTCCCCTGAAAAAGATGGCTGGTTGGTGCTAATCCTTCTGAGCAAAACAGACCCCCTAAAGTTCTAGTGACAAGGCATACCTTTTCAGTCAAGAGAGGTACTCTGCAACAACAACACAATAATTTCAGACAAACACACATGAATGTTTTACAGTTAGCTCAAGGTGAGAGACCTTAATGAAACATACCAAACAACAATTACTATAAAATTAGAGTACATGTGAAGGGCCCTTGAGCACTGACCTTTAGCCTAAATCCAGGGTGCGTATCCTTTACTCTAATAATTCCAAAATCTTTATCGGTCCTCAAAGCTGTTTTTGTAATCTGTCATGCAAGTGTTAACCTGGAGCCTTCTTGAAGATGACTTACATTTTTTTGTCAAATAGAAGGTTGTCTGCTGCAGGAGACTGAGGCGGTAAATAAAAGATCGAGTAAACAAACACATTAGGTACTGGAGCCTTCCCAAAGATTTCTGAGTGCTGCCTTAGTTAGAAGGCTGTCTCTGGCAGGAGAGTGGGGCAGCAAATGGAGGCTTTTAATTAGATGGTGGGGCAGTTGAACAAATAAACAACAAGTAAGCATATCTGGTCAGCAGGAAACAGAGGCTTTTAACTAATCAGCATCACACGTTTGTATGAACAGAAATTTCAAGCACTTACACTTAAACAGATCTTGAAACAGTGTACTCAAACTAAAGTACATAGCATGCCTACATAAACTGCAAAGCAAAGTACACAGCACCTGCCCAACTAGAAACAGTTACAAAAATGGGGGACAAATAGCACAAGCAGAATGTGGTAGGACACCTGAGATATGACTGAGACAATTTCTCCCTGCCTCGCCAGCTTAGATCATTCATCGTCTGTATCTTTCATTACTCACCACTGGCCTGGATTTGACCTAATCAGTCACATAAAGGGGGGATGAATTGTTAGTAGGTACATGTGTAAAACATGCTCTTATTTCCATTCATTGGTGTAAAAAATGTTATTATTATTTGGGGTGGGTGACTGCCCACTTCAAAAAATAATCACAACCCCTGCCAAGGTGAACCCTCAAAGTCACGAAATTAACCTGAGCTCAACCCTGGGTAGATTTGGCACAGAGCAGAGAGGCTTAACTTAGGGCAAAGTTGAAGGTATTTATGCAGTACCAAAACAATAATGAGGTCAACATACAAAATGATAAACAAATCCCAAACTCAATTTAAAAGTCAAGTTTAATAAACAATATGAGACCAAAATGACAAAAATCAAATAAGGGGAACTGGAGATAAGTAAGTCCGTTTTTGTATAGCGCAGCTACTCACCCTTACGGGTCTCAAGGCGCTGGGGGCCGGAGTGGAAATTAAGTGAGCTATTGCCCAGAGTCACATGGTGCTGAGCTGAGCTGCCGCCGGGGATCGAACCGTGAACACTGTGCTCCGAGTCAGCTGCCCTGGCCGCTGCACCACACCTCTCGAAGTTTTAAGTAGGCATAATGCAAATAAGCCCAAGGCATCAATGATAGTTAACGGTCAAAGTATACTGGGACCTAAGTGCAATTTGAAGCTGACCGCAATGCAGCATGGGTCCGATGCACCAACCAGGTTCGTCCTAGTCAAAAATTTAGCCTTCTGAATTAGTCATTTAAGCCCAAATCCATAACAGGTGTACACTTCTAATGCTCCCCTCCCAGGACTTAAGGGGAGGCATTTTGAGACTCACAGGGTATCAAGTAAAGACCAAGAGAAGAGTTCTGTCTAGATCCAATTGCCACTTGTCAGCTGCACAGTTGGAGAAAAGGCTTCTTGTAGCTTGCTGTATACCTGTAGCTTGAACAGGAGGTGAATGAATGAATATGATCTTGTATAGCGCTAACTTAGCCCAAGGGCGTCAAGGCGCTGATAACGGGGCGAGACAACGGATGGTAGACCGGGTAGAAATGCTCAGGGGAGACTCTGTTTCAAAAGCCAGGTCTTCACTGCTTTTCGGAATAGAGTGTGTGACACCTGACTAGAGAGCACTTCCGGCAGCGAATTCCACAATTTGGCGGCAGCAGTGGAAAACGCTCTACCTCCCCATCTGGCCTTCTTGAATCTCGGAATTATAAGCAGTTTTTTTTCCGAGGATCGAAGCTGTCTGGTGGGGACATAGCGATGAAGGAGAGCTTTGATACCCTCGGGGCCAGCATCGTAGTAGGCGTTATGGGTTAAACATAATGTTTTGAACAGAATCCTTCGGTCCAAGGGAAGCCAGTGTAGTGATCTAATTGTTGTGGAGACTGAGTGGTATTTAGGCAGATCGGTCACCAGCCTTGCAGCCGCGTTCTGCACCAACTGCAGACGTTTAATCAGTCCTTTGTTAATGCCCAAGTAAAGGGCATTGCAATAGTCCAATCTGGACGTTCAAAGGCGATGACCGCCTGCTTGCGTGATTCAAAGGAGAGGTAGGGAGTGATTTTTCTTAGGATTCTGATAATCCCAAAACAGGTGGAGACTGTTCTACTAACCTGTTGATTTAGTGACAGAGAGTTATCCACTATGACCCCAAGGTTTTTACCGTGGGAGACTGGGCAGGGACAAGCACCGAGTGAAGCTGGCCACCATTCTTTGGACCAGATATCTGAGTGGTTGCCAAAGATAAGGACCTCTGTCTTTTCCCCATTTAATTTCAGGAAGTTTTCCGTCATCCAAGTGGAGACTGCCTGCATACAATTTCTGAAATTAAGAGCAGAGTCCCTGACATCATGGGTGATAGACACCATTATTTGGGTGTCGTCCGCGTAGGACAACACCTCCAAGCCAAAAGATCTCACCACCTCGGCCAAAGGGGCAACATAAATATTAAAAGTGTAGGGCTCAGGGACGAGCCCTGGGGTACACCACAAGATACAGATTTAGCGGCTGAATAGAAAGGACCCAATTTGACAGTCTGTGCACGCTCACTGAGAAAGGAGGCCAGGAGATCCAGAGCCGAACCCCCGATCCCAATCTCCATGAGGCGGGCAGCCAACCTTTGAGGAGACAGGGTGTCGAAAGCCGCGGTTAGATCAAGTAAAACCAGTAGAGTGGTGTGTCCTGCATCAACCTGGGTCCGAATATTATTGAAGACAGCAGTAAGGGCTGTTTCCGTACTATGTTGGCTTCTGAACCCATGTTGTGAGCCATCTAATAGATGGTGATCATGAAGGTACCCACAATAAACCCATAGACAGGTGTCTGGTAGAATAAAGGCAGGGTTTTCCAGCAACCAAACAGTAGACACACAAGAATTGCCCAGGCACCATGTTCTCTACCTTATGTATACTCAGCAGACCTTTCTAGCAGGATTGGACACTGCAGTGCCAAAAATAATGATCCCTCCCCCCCCATAATGCATATTCTGAGAAGTTCAGAGGAGTCATTTATGCCCATTCAAGTTAGCATATTGTTTGCTCCTGGCAGGCATTTCACGCCTATTCAAATTCTAATCATTGGCTGGGAGAAGCTGGAGAGCAAATGCAAAAGAACCTTTAGGAACTTCAGGCAGGGAAAGTCACTTTTCCTTTCTATTTATTAAAAATCTGACTTTGACATTGAATTTGATTTTTGATAACTATTAAAAATAGGTGTTTAATTATTTTCCCAAGTAGTCCAATTCCAAAGTTACAGTATTAGGATTTGAATCTGCACTCTGGCTTTCTACATAGGACAGCTAGGCCTGCCACAGTGAAAAATACCTTTTGGGTAGTAGAAAATGTAAGGAAATGTGAACAGTACATTTCTACAGGCCATACTTTTAAATATCTTGCACCCTCCCTTGTGGACTACATTGGGTGACTCATTGAAAATAAAAGGGAGGTTTTGACCTGTCAAGAGGGTTTATTTTGATAGGTCACATTGCATTGTTTACACTACTACAGTCAGGCTACAATGGTAGGCCTAAATCATTGTTTGCCCTTCCACTGTAGAGGATGGCACAATAGGTGCTACAGTCCACCAAGTGGCATTTAAGTTCAAAGCCATGGGTACATTTTGCATCATACATTAGAGTCTACAGGCAAGTTAGATATGCCAATTAAAAGTATGCCAATTCGACCCTGTTAAAAGGGGAACACTGGCACTTTACTACTAGTTAGCAGTGGTGAACTGCACACAGTTCTAAAGCCAGCAAAAATATAAGGTCCAGCAAAAGGCAAAAAATCTGTGGTGACTACGCAGAAAAGTCAGATTTCCTACACATGTATTGTTAAGCCTGAGACGCTGATACTGCACATCCAACAAAAAGCTAATGTAGAAGGAATAAGAAGGCACGGCGCACATAAATGCTACACTTGTTTTGCCACAAATGGCACAAAAGAGAACCATATTAATTGCAATGACGTCACCACACCTGCAGGCCTCAGAGATTGTGTTTATGTGTGTGGTTTTCTATCTGCGTGTTCGTGCACCGGGAACATAACAAGGATGTGTTTAGCCTTTGCTTGTTTTTCTCATACACTATTTGCGCCTTCAGTTAAATCACTATTAACATGCTAAAGCCTTGAGTATTGTAAATAAAGGTTCTTTTGCATTTGCTCTCCAGCTTCTCCCAGCCAATGATTAGAATTTGAATAGGCGTGAAATGCCTGCCAGGAGCAAACAATATGCTAACTTGAATGGGCATAAATGACTCCTCTGAACTTCTCAGAATATGCATTATGGGGGGGAGGGATCATTATTTTTGGCACTGCAGTGTCAAATCCTGATGGAGTGTCCAATCCTGCTAGAAAGGTCTGCTGAGTATACATAAGGTAGAGAACATGGTGCCTGGGCAATTCTTGTGTGTCTACTGTTTGGTTGCTGGAAAACCCTGCCTTTATTCTACCAGACACCTGTCTATGGGTGAACTTTGATATCACATGATTTGAGATTCTGCCATATATATATATAGGCAGAATCTCAAATCATGTGATATCAAAGTTCACATCATTTAACTTTCACTAAAACCTACAACTGTTTTACTATGTCCCCGGCCTCAAGTTCTCAAGCATGCAAATACATACAGTGGCACACTGAAGTGATAAATGTGCAGGGCAACATGAATTTGAAGGTCAGTTTGCACACAAACTTCCACTAGGGAAAAAATACAAAATCCAGCAAAACATGTTCGACAGAACACTACACATATATTCAACACAGCTCAGAGACACCAAGGGCAGTAGCAAGATCAGGTGCACTGACTCAGCGCCAAGCCGAGTAACCCTGTTATTTAGCATGTACTTTTTTCAAAGGACTGGGAAGGATCTTAGGAGAATTAGAAATGTAGAGTGTGCACTGGAGATGAGTATAAAACTGAAATTGGGGATATCCTCTCGCTTCATAGACAAAATCATCCTTTTTCGGTCACCAGTCCACTGTCATGTGCCATTCTGTCAATGAGGGTGGATTTAGGGAGCTACATAAAAGTATTTTTTAAAGTTCTTTATGGATTTCTGAGTGTGATAATATCACATTTGAGTGTTATTTTCTTATAGCACTCGCACAGTGAAAGAACTGCTTAATGGAAATAAACACAGCGCTTCATCAGAAATCTCTACGATAATTGGATGGAAAGCTGTACACATGCCCACTGGCATACTGCATTTAGTGTACCACAAGCACATGCAGTTGACATGATGAATCATGAATAATATTCACATGATGAGAGCCATTTACAAAGACCATTGGATAAGAGTACATATCTTGTGAAAGCAATTCCTGTTTATGACATGACAGGCATGAGAATATTTTTAGGTCAAGCCTGGGCAGTGCATGCACTGCTCTGACAGGCATGCTGTAATCTAGACTGTAGCTTGAAGCACCTCCCATCTTTTGCATTTGTTCCTGTTCCTGCTCTTCATAAATGGCTGCTTTTGTTCGGTCAGCATGCTTAATTAGTCCCGCCTTTTGGTGCTTTGGACCCTCCCAACAGACTGTCCCTGCTACATGTGGACTTACACTATTTTTTAATTTATGTTCCTTCGTGCGCACAATTTATTTTTTCGGTGGTCTGCCTTGGGTTTCTGTTTTCACATGTTCACGCGTTGCCCTTCCTAACAAATGTTTTTTTTGCCCAGGGCCTCTGTTTTTTTAACAGCTGCTCTTCACATGTGAGAATGCTTGTTAATTAATTGTAGCTCTTTGTATAACTCTTAACTCCCCCCCCTCCCCCACGCACGTTGGCTTAGTGGGCTGGGCTCTGGATGGCTCTGACACAAGATTCCAACAACAAGCCGTAGCACTTGAGCCAGGTACGTTAACTGGCAGTTATAGCACTTGATTTTCCGCTCGTAGATCATGTGCACTTTCGTTTCATCCCGAAAGAAAGCGAACACAATTTTTATTTAGTATACAGAAGTACACGCAGTTCTTTTTTCTTTCAAAACTATCCCAGAGATCGCATTTCTTTGTCAGCTCCCAGTCATCCCCCTCCCCCCCCACCGGTCGACTTCACTTAATGTCCCCATAAGGCATAATTCTAATGCAAGCCTGTGTTTGTGAGCCATTTTTTAAATTAGTTTTTTTTTTTTTTAAAGGAAGCGTGTGTAGCTGTATGAATTGCACAAAATGTGTTTATTTATATACTTTAGGATGCCGCGCGCCATTTATTTTAGTAGCACAGCGCCTGCTTAAGGGATGCTGTGCTTCAGATCATTGTCTTTTCTCACCGGCGCTGCGGGGAAGGGGCATGGCTGATACGTTCACATTCCTCCTGATACTGCGAGGAGTAGCCTCAGGGAAAACCACCGCTTCTGCCTTTTGTAGGGTAATGGTGCTTCACCCCAGGTAACTGCAGACAAGTACATAAGTAAAAAACAATAGCATTTACAACGCCAATGCTCTAACTTTCACAAATGCGAGACCGATTGCATTGCAAAGGCTTGTTCTAAATGTGTGCATATTTTTTTAATATAGGCTCAGGAAACACTGCACCACTAACATTCATTTGAAGTGATAGACATAAGGGGGGTGTATATATATATATATATATTCACTGAAAAAACCATAGGTTTTAGGGACAGTTATAGTTACTTGGACATTGCACTCGTACAATTCCCCCGTTATAGTTAGTTCAGCTAACTATAACTCGCGCCCCCGCAATGCACTGCTGATGACGTCACATATTACATCACTCATGACATGGTCAGTGACATCACTGATGACATCACTGATGACATCTCAAATGACATCACTGATGACATCATCCAGTGACTGTGTGTTTCTGTAAAGTTTAAATATTTTTAATATATATAGGAAAAGACGTATTGAAGAATGAGTGGGTGTGTAAGTGTCTGTATGGATGATTTAGTAGGTGCGTGACTGACTCTATAAGTGAGTGATTTAACGTATCTTACTGAATGCATGGGTTAGTGACTAAACTGGGTGAATGTCTGTATCCGTCTGTCTGTTGCTGTGTAAGTGGCTGCATGTGTTTGTGAATAGCTAAATGAGTGTCTATATGAGTTATTGAATGCTTGTCTGAGTATCTGTATGGGTGCCTGAGTGTTTGTGTGGGAGGGGTGTGTGCAACTCTGTGCATAGATGTGTGAGTGGGTGATTCACTGGGTGGATGGTTTCAAGAGTGCATCTGTGATAGACTGTATGGGTGGGTAAGTGTGTGTAAGAGTGTGTTAGTGAGTGAATGTATGTCCCAGTGGTACATGTGTGAGTAACTACATATGTGAAAGGCAGTATATATGTGTGTTGGAGTATATAAATAGCTATAAGCAAGAGTGAGTGATTGTGATAGTGGCTGTATGGATGAGTGTGTGCTTGTATCAGTGATTGTATAAGAGCGTAACAATGTGCTACTATTTGTATGTATAAGTGAGCTGGTGTGTGTATAACTGTATAGGTGAGTAAATGGCAGTGTGTTTAATTATTTGCATGACTGACTAGGTGTCTGAGTATCTCTATGGATGAGTGGCGTTGTTTGAGTGTCTATATAGGAGTAAGAGTGCATATGATAGTCCTGTACTGAGTGACCGTAAGTATGAGTGACTGTACGGGTGAGTGAGTGGATGTGTGTGTGTAGACCTAAGAATCAGTGAGTGGGTATGTAGTTATTGGTGTTGGAGTGTCTATGGTTTTGCGAATGGCAGTCTGTAATTTAGAGTGGGTGTATCAAAGATTATATTAGGGTGTGAGGAGGTGCATCAGATTATCACGTGGATGATGTCATCAGTGATGTCATTTGAGATGTCATCAGTGATGTCATCAGTGATGTCACTGACCATGTCATGAGTGATGTAATATGTGACGTCATCAGCAGTGCATTGCGGGCGCGAGTTATAGTTAGCTGAACTAACTATAACGGGGGAATTTCACGGGTTTTGTACGAGTGCAATGTCCAAGTAACTATAACTGTCCCTAAAACCTATGGTTTTTTCAGTGAATTTCAAAGGTTTTTTAAATGCTAATTTGTAACTATAACGTGTCTGAAACCTATGGTTTTTTCAGTGAATTTCAAAGGTTTTTTAAATGCTAATTTGTAACTATAACGTGTCTGAAACCTATGGTTTTTCAGTGAATTTCAAAGGTTTTTAAATGCTAATTTCTAACTATAACGTGCCTGAAACCTACGGTTTTTTCAGTGAATTTCAAAGGTTTTGTAAATGACAATTTTTAAATGTATTAATTGTTATATTAATTTTTTTCATACTGATTTACTACATTTTTAGAAACAATTTTTTTTTACAGATTTTTTTAAATTACATTGTAATTACATTATACATTACATTACAAAAAATACTTTCTCAGAATGAATTACTTTGGTTTAAATACTTTGCACATAGGCAATAGACTTTTAAGTACAGTAGTTACAGTTGTTGCAATGGGCAACACATTTTCAAACACAATGCAACATTCAGCTCAATGTGAATTTCTAGTTAAATGCAATTAGTTACTTTATGGATTACTTTTCTAACCACAGGACTGGATCCTAGATTCAGTCCTGGTACATCTCCTGTAAACAGTTGAGTAAAAGCGTTTTGGTTACAGTCGTGATTTTTAAGGAATATTATTGTATTTTAAAAGTTGACACTTAGAAACTTTTTCTCATAGAATCACCAATGTTATCCTATGGAAGGAAATTCACTTAGCAGGTAAAAACTGTTATCGTTACTTTTTCTTACTCAGTGTTGGATCCTGGATCCAGCACTGGTGCATCTCCTGTAAACAGTTGAAAGAATGCGTTTAAGTCATACAGGTGATTTTTAAGGAATATTTGTAGTTTGCAAAAATCAACACTTTGAAACTTTTTGCTGAAAACCAGACAATGGATTCCTATGGAAGAAAATATAAGTTACTGGTAAGTACGGTTAAAATTACTTTTCAGGATTAGTACTGGGCTGAAAGATGCAGCACTGAGGTCTCTCCTGATAACAGGTGAGTAAATCGGAATTCGTATTTCGGCTGATTTTAGAGGAATATTTTAAAGTTCCAAAACTCCACACTTAGAAGAATTTCCAAGTGAAACCAGTCAATGTTAGCCTATGAAGGAAATTCAAGTTACCGGTAAGTACGGTTAAAATTACTTTTCAGGACCAGTACTGGGCTGAAAGATGCAGCACTGAGGTCTCTCCTGATAACAGGTGAGTAAATCGGAATTCGTATTTCGGCTGATTTTAGAGGAATATTTTAAAGTTCCAAAACTCCACACTTAGAAGAATTTCCAAGTGAAACCAGTCAATGTTAGCCTATGGAAGGAAATTCAAGTTACTGGTAAGTACGGTTAAAATTACTTTTCAGGACCAGTACTGGGCTGAAAGATACAGCACTGAGGTCTCTCCTGATAACAGGTGAGTAAATCGGAATTCGTATTTCGGATGATTTTAGAAGAATATTTGCACAATGGTGAAGGGAGGGGCGGGGCCTGAGGTGACATCTGTGCAAACGCGCCACGTGGCGCGTTTTAAGTTGGGGATTAAGTCCCCTTGAATCCTGAGGGTCCCTAGGGGCCAACTAGCCCACCAGGAACCTCCAATATGCGCCAGGGGGCTGCGTTGCAGAGACGTGTAGAGAGGCCACACCCCTTTTACACCTCTCTGCAACGCAGCTCTGTGGCGCTTTCTGGCTGTACCTGTTGGGCTAGTTGGCCCCCAGGGACCCTCAGGATTGAAGGGATTTAATTCCCCATCTTAAAACGCGCCACGGGGCCTGTTTGCACACATGTCACCTGAAGCCCCGCCCCTCCCTTCACCACTGTGCAAACGCGCCCGTGGCGCGTTTTAAGCTGGGGGATTAAGTCCCTTGAATCCTGAGGGTCCCCGGAGTCCAACTAGCCCACCATATACCTCCAAAAGCGCCACAGAGCTGCGTTGCAGAGAGGTGTAAAAGGGGTGTGGCCTCTCTACACGTCTCTGCAACGCAACCCCTGGCGCATATTGGAGGTTCCTGGTGGGCTAGTTGGCCCCCAGGGACCCCCAGTATTCAAGGGAATTCGTTCCCCCTCTGCAAACGCGCCAGGGCGCGTTTGCAGAGTGGTGAAGGAAGGGGGTGGGGCCTGCGGGCCCGATCGTTTTTTTTTTTTGTCCCCTGAAGGGGGGCTGTGTAGCCCCCTTCCTTTTTCCTGTTTTTGGGCCCTGGGGACCCCATCCCCCAGGGCCTTACCCCTTTTTAATTTAATTTAAAAAAAAAAAAAAAAACGGGAAGGGGGCCGCGTGGCCCCCTTCCCTGGGCCTGTATTGGCCCGGGGACCCCATCCCCCGGGGCATGGCCTTTTTTATTTTGTTGGGAGGGGGGCTGCGTGGCCCCCCTCCTCAGGCCATTTAAGGCCCCGGGGACCCCATCCCCTGGGGCCGGCCTTTCCATTTTTTTTTAAATTTTTTTTTATTTTTTGGGGAGGGGGCCGCGTGGCCCCCTCCTGGGCCACTACTTGCCCCGGGGACCCCATCCCCGGGGCTGGCCCTCTCCGTTGGGGACTGTGGGGGGTCCCCAATCCCCCACAGTCCCGCCGGCTCCCCACGTCCCTTGGGAGCCGGCATTGCTGTTCCACATGGGGAGCAGCTGACATGCTGCTCCCCATGTGGAAAAGCAATGTGCTTTGGATATTGGAAGAGAGCAGGTTTCCCTGCTCTCTCTTCCAATATCCAAAGCAGTTTGCTATGGCAGGACGGGAGCCGCGAGGCTCCGTCCTGCCATAGCAAACTACAGTGTCCCGGGGTAGGCACCCCGGGACACTGCAGGAGCCGGCCCTGGGGGTGGCGGTCCCCAGGGCCATCAAGGGCTCCAGGAGGGGGCCGCGCGGCCCCTCTCCTACATCAGCACAGCCCGGGGAGGTGGTGGTCCCCGGGCGTTTTGGACCCCCATTTTAATTTGTTAGTGCCCGGGGAGGTGGCGGTCCCGGGCGTGTGGGGGGCTGGAGCCCCCACACAGGTTGTTCAATTAATTAAAAAAAAGCCTCGGGGAGGTGGTGGTCCCCGGGGCTGCGGGAGGGCTCAGAGCCCTCCCGCACCATTTTTAAAAAGCCCGGGGGTGGTGGTCCCGGGGCTTGGGGGCCCTTGAGGCCCCCACACATAAAATTAAACCCCCACCATGCCCCCGGGACTTGGGCCACCCGGGGGCAAAATACAATCGAAGCGCGGGAGACCGCGCTCGATTTTTTTCCGGCAGGATTCGCGCACCCTGCCGATTTAAAAAAAAAATTTTTTTTTTTTTTTTTTGCCCAGGGGGTCCTTGTGGGACCCCCTAAGCAAACCTAGGGGGTCAGGGTGTTTCTACCCTGCCCCCTTTGTGCGCTTTGCGCACTTGTTTCTGTCCCTCGGTTCTACCGAGGGACAAAATGGCTGCCAACATTTCCTGAATCGGAATGTTGACAGCCAGCTGACAACCAATTAACATGCAGCTCGTGATCGGGAGGGTACGCAGACCCTACTCGGCCATAGATATCACTATCTTTTTACTTTTGATTTTCTCAGCAACTACTGAACGGATTTACACCATTTAACAAAAGGGTTCTTTCTGAACCAAGAACTACCTCTTTGCCAAATTTGGTGTAATTCCGTTCAGCAGTTCGGGCTGTAGCCGTGTCTAAAGTTTCCTATGGAAAATTGCATGGGGAAAACGCGTTTTGGGACCCCCCTTTTTTCTCGGCCCCCGCTTGACGAATCCCCCCCGAGACTTTCAGGGTAGGAGCGGACCGGAGCGGGCCACAAAGTTTGAAAATTTCACGAAGATACGTCAACCGGCAAGAGAGTTATTTCAAATAGAATGTCGCGGATTTCCTATGGATAATAGGTTGTAACTATAACTATCTACTGGCGACCGCCAGTAGATAATATATATATATATATATTTTTCACCAACAAAAGACGCTGCACTCTTCCAGGGGATTGTTTTAACGGTTTATTGTGCCATGGAACTTCTCCTTCCCTCACCAACGCGTTTCGACCAGCAGGTCTTGATCACGGTGCAACAATTGGTCCCTCTACCATTTCTAATATTTATACCTCTTGCCCAGCTAGCATTTTAGGTGCATTCTGGGTCAGGTAGTTTTTTTTTTTTTTATTTTACAAAAAACACCCAAAATCGTGTGAAAGCAAAATCTGTTAAAGTGCGACTAAAATAAAACTATTATTAACACCATTTTGTCATTATAGGGGTATTAATCATTTGGAGTGAGACACAGTTGATATTGTATCCATTGGCATTTCAAAGTTTGTAACTCACACAATCACAGTCTCAGTGACATATTACATCTCACATTCCAAGTGAGTTGGGAATTAAGTCCGATCTATGTATATGAGTATCTGGATATATGTCTCATATATCCAGATACTCATATACACAGATCGGACTTAATTCCCCAACTCACTTGGAATGTGAGATGTAATATGTCACTGAGACTGTGATTGTGTGAGTTACAAACTTGAAATGCCAATGGATACAATATCAACTGTGTCTCACTCCAAATGATTAATACCCCTATAATGACAAAATGGTGTTAATAATAGTTTTATTTTAGTCGCACTTTAACAGATTTTGCTTTCACGCGATTTTGGGTGTTTTTGTAAAATAAAAAAAGCTACCTGACCCAGAATGCACCTAAAATGCTAGCTGGGCAAGAGGTATAAATATTAGAAATGGTAGAGAGACCAATTGTTGCACCGTGATCAAGACCTGCTGGTCGACAGCGTTGGTGAGGGAAGGAGAAGTTCCATGGCACAATAAACCGTTAAAACAATCCCTGGAAGAGTGCAGCGTCTTTGTTGGTGAAAAATATTAATTCGAGGCGAGTCCGGCCTCGCAGCGCGCACCAGCTGTGTGACAGTGCGCCCTTCGTGTGGACAAATTTGGTGGATAAATATATATATATATATATATATATATATATATATATATATATTCAAATTTACTGAAAAAACCATAGGTTTCAGGGCCGTTATAGTTAGTTGGACATTTCACTCGTATAACACCAGAGAAATTTGGCTATTATAGTTAGTAGAGCTAACTATAACTCGCGCCCCCACAATGCACTGCTGATGACGTCACATATTACATCACTCATGACATGCTCAGTGACATCACTGATGACATCTCAAATGACATCACTGATGACATCATCCAGTGACTGAGTGCGTCTAAACATTTCAAGAACATTATATCTATATATGCCAAGGTATATTGAAGAATGATTGGTTGTCTGAGAACCTGTATGGGTGCCTGAGTGTCTGTGTGGGTGGGTGGGGGGGGGGGGTGACTCCTTGCATGGATGTGTGAGTGGGCGATTCACGGGGTGTATGCGTTTATGAGTGCGTGTGTTAGGTAGTGTATCGGTGAGTGAGTGTACGTATAGCTGTGTTGGTGAGTGAATGGATGTGTTAGTGGTATATGTGTAAGTAACTACATATGTGAAAGGCAGTATTTGTGAGTGTTGGAGGATATAAGTGAGTATATGCAACAGTGAGTGATTGTGACAGTGGCTGCATGGATAAGTGTGTGCTTATGTCAGTAATTGTTGAAGACAGTACGTGTCTGTATGAATAAGTGACGTGGTGTGTGTATAACTGTATAGGTGAGTAAATGGCAGTGTAATTAATTCTTTGGGTGACTGACTAGGTTTTTGAGTAACTCTTTGGGTGAGTGGCAGTGTGCGAGTGTGTATATGGGTGTATGAGTGGATATATCAGTGGCTGTATTGATGAAGGACTGCGTGTATGAGTGACTGTATGGGTTAGTGGGTGGATGTGTGTGTAGACGTATGAATCACTGAGCGGGTATGTACTAACTGCTATTGAATCCATCTATTGAATACATTTGAATCCAACCACTTCTCCTTTGTCTGTGCTGTATTCTACCGGCCTCCTGTCCCTATGCCTACTTTTTCGCAGTTGCTGAGTGAGGCCATTGCTGAATTGGCCATAAATCACGCAAAAGTATTGATTGTTGGCGATTTCAACTACTGGCCTAATGATGCACGGGAAAGCCCTCACTCAGCCGAATTTACTGACCTGCTGACAGGTATGAACTATATCCAGTACATCAAAGTAGCCACTCACATCAAGGGACACACCCTAGATCAGGTCTGGTCCGCCAATCTGGAGATAGCAGACCTACGAATTTCTCCATGCTCATGGTCGGACCATCATTTTATTTCCTTCAGTATCCCAAGTTTTCCTCTCCCCAAAGTTTTGTCCTCAGTCACTATCATGGCCAGGAATTGGAGTCGGGTTGATACTAAAGAATTTGGCACCTTACTAGCTGCATCTAAACCTTCTGGTTTGATTGTATCCCCTCACATCCAGGCGGAAAATATTAATGCTTGGTTGGAATCTGCCAGAGACAGTCTTGCTACTTTGAAGACAATTAAAAACAAGAGGCCCCACGACGCACAGCGTTGGTTCTCTGACAAATTGAAGGCAATGAAATTAGCCTTACGACAAACCGAACGGAAGTGGAGACAGGACTACTGCCTTCATAAAAAGACTATCTTTATGGCAGCACTTAAAGATTACAAAAGCGCCATTCTCAGGACTAAATCTGAATACTTTTCTTCTAAAATCCTGGAATCCACTAAGAAGGCCAAGGACATTTTTACAATAGTAGATGAACTTGTCAAACCTGATCGCGTTATAGCAAAACCCACTCCGTCACAATCCCTGTGACTCCCTCAATACTTACTTTATTGAAAAAATTGCTAACATCAAATCCAGTATTCCTCAGTCCTCTGCACCATCAGATCTCCAAGGCTCACACACTAATCCTTACCATCTGGATCAATTCCCTCTCATCACCCAAGAGGTTTTCGTCTCTTTACTCAAGAAGGTTTGCTCTGGCTCCCCCACGGACAGCTGCCCTCCACATATCCTTCGGGAAGTTTTCCTCCATTGTCCTGAGCCCCCTGTGTCGCTTCTTAATAATTCCCTTACTAAGGGCATTGTCCCCAACCTTTTTAAGAGTGCAGAAGTTGTACCTATTTTTTTAAAAACAGGCTCTGATCCTTCTATAACCAGTAACTTTTGTTGAGCAGTCACACTATCTAGACCCACACCAAGCCGGTTTTAGACCCGAACATTCTACCGAGTCTGTCATTTTAGCAGTCCTCGATGAATTACGAAGGGGGGCCGACCGGAGCTCTACGCAATCTCTGGTACTCCTGGATCCCTCGGCTGCTTTCGATACGGTCGACCACCGTTTGCTGGTCGACCGGGTCGAGAGCACGGGGATCCGGGGTCTTCCACTGAAATGGATATCGTCCTTCCTCAGTTACCGCTTTCAAGCAGTCCGTCTCGCTAGCTTTCTTGCTGAGAAAAGGAGACTGACGTGTGGAGTCCCACAGGGTTCTTTGCTTTCTCCCCTCCTTTTTAACTTGTATATTTTTCCCTTAATTTTGGCCCTTCAAAAGAGAGAGGTGGTTATATTCAACTACGCTGACGATCTCCAGTTGGTGTTTAACATTGACTCTTCCCCTTCATCTACGGAAAACTTTCAGTCTACCATGATATTTATCAGCAACTGGATGAACACTAACCATCTTAAGTTAAATCCCGATAAAACCGAGCTGATTCTCACTGGTGGCCCAGTGAATCCCTGGAACTCCAACTTTTGGCCATATTCACTGGGGTGCCCTCCATCTCCTGTCAGCTCGGTTAAAAGTCTGGGACTTGTGATTAGCAACGACCTCACGATGAAGGCACAGATAAGTGCTGTGGTCTCTGCGTGTTTCTTTCACCTCCGGAGAATTCGCAAAATAAGCAGATATTTAACCATCGAGGCCCGGATTCAAGTTATACTTGCTCTGGTTATGTCGCGTATTGATTACGCTAACTCCCTGTACACCGGCATACCAGCCTACCAATTACGTCGGCTTCAACTGGTGCAGAACCAAGCCGCCAGGCTTGTTTATGGTCAACCTAAATCTCAGCATGTGAAACCTTTGTTGAAAAACTTACATTGGCTTCCCGTGACCCAACGCTGTCTCTTTAAATTAGGCTGTACAATCTACAAAGCCCTTTCAAATCGTGGTCCGGCCTTCATCGCGTCTAAAGTACGGCGCTACGTCCCCTCCCGCGATTTACGTTCCGCAAACATGAATCTGCTGACCCCTTGTCCATTTAAATGTAAAAAACACGGGGGTCTAAGATTCTCGTCTCTGGCACCTCAATTCTGGAATTCTCTTCCCCCCCGAATTGATTCTGTCCACTTCCTATACTCAATTGAAATCCCCATTTTCCTGTCCCAGCAACTGATTTACCCCGCTTAGCGCCAAGAAACCGTTGGTGAACGTGCGCTTTATAAATGTTTTTTTAACATAACATATTGGTGTGTCTATGGTTTCGATATTGGTAGTCTGTATTTTAGAGTGGGTGTATGAAAGGTTTTATTAGGGTGTGAGGATGTGCATCAGATGATCACGTGGATGATGTCATCAGTGATGTCACTGAGCATGTCATGAGTGATGTAATATGTGACGTCATCAGCAGTGCATTGCGGGGGCGCGAGTTATAGTTAGCTCTACTAACTATAATAGCCGAATTTCTCTGGTTTTATATGAGTGAAATGTCCCCACGCATTTTAAATATAAGCCCCGGGGAGGTGGCGGTCCCCAGGGCTGCGGGGGGCCGCGTGCCCCCCCGCACATAAACAATTAAGCCCCGGGGAGGTGGCAGTCCCCGGGGCTGCTGGGGCCCCCGCTACATAAATAAGCATTGCCCCCGGGACCTGGCCCACCCAGGGGCTTTAAAAAACAAATCGCTGGAGCCCGCGCTTCGTTTTATTTTTAATTTTTGACCGGGTTCGCGCACCCGGCGCGACTACGGCCGAAAATGGAAAAAAAAAAAGGGTTTTATTGGGCCATGTTGAGCAGGCCTAGGGGGTCAGGGTGTTTTTACCCTGCCCCCTTTTCTTCTTTTTAATGCTTTAATCACCTTTTTCCTTCTCCTTGTACAGAGGCACAAGATGGCTGCCAACACTTCCTGGTTTGAAGAGCTTCCTCTCTGCCAAATTTGGTGTAATTCCGTTCAGCAGTTCATGCTGTAGCCGTGTCTAATGTTTCGTATGGAAATTAACTTGGAGAATACACGTTTTGGGACCCCCTTTTTTCTCAGCCCCCCCCTTGACGAATCACCCTGAAACTTTCACGACAGGAGCTGACCTGAGTGAACAATTCGTTTTGAAAATTTCGTGAAGATTCGTCAAACGGCACCAAAGTTATTGGCAAAACAAAAAACACTTTTCCTATGGAAACTAGGTTCTAACTATAACTACCTACTGGAGGGAGATAGATAGATAGATAGTCAGGGTAAGGCATAAGCAAATCCTAAATTAGCCTGAGCTCCCCCCTCTGATAGCTTGGCACAGAGTCCCTGGGGCTCAGATCAGGAGGCTAGCAGACTAGCCCTTGGAGTCACACTGGGAGCCCGGGGTTCAAGATGAAGTAGCAGGTCCAGTTCTTCCACCCCAGGCAAGAGGGCGGCAGGCAGCAAGTCAGCACAGCAGGGCAGCAGTTCCTTCAGCGCAGCAGTCCAGCAGAGTGGCAGTCCTTTCAGCAGCACAGCACTCCTTCCTGACAGAGTATTCATGGGTCCAGAAGTGTATTGAAGAGCTGGCATCTAAGGTCTAGTATTTATACCCAGTTGTTCCTTTGAAGCGGGGTAAAGCTTCTAGAGGCACGCCTTTGAAGAGCACAGGTGCCCTGCCTTCAAGGCCCTGGCTCCAGACTACAGGGGGTATGCAGCCCTTTGTGTGGAGTCAGGACACAGCTTATTCAAGTGTAAGTGGGGTTGGGCCCAGCTCCTCCCTCCTATCCTGTCAATGTTGGCTCATCAGGTCACACCGAAGCTCCCCAATGTGTGTGGCTGTCTAGGAAGAACACACAAAACTCAACTGTCACCTACACACTGTCATGTGACCCACAGACAAACTGCAGGCACCAAATGGCTAAGGCAAGAAAATGCCAACTTACTAAAAGTGGCACTTTCAAATTTGTAATTTAAAATCCAACTTCACCATTAGCTGGGATTTTAAATTCTAATTCCAGAGACGTCAAACATGAGTTGTGTTCACCTGTTCCCATTTGGAAATTACGCTTATAAAATGTAATAAGGTAACTCCAATGTTATTATGTGGGACAGGCAGGCCTTGCAGTAGTGAAAAACGAACTTCAGGGTTTTCCAATACCAGGACATGTAAACCTTAAAAGTACATGTCCTACTATTTAAATACCTTGCCTTCTAGTCTGTCCGGGTCCTGCCGTCGAGTGTCACGTGGCTAGAATAGGCCCGGTTAGAAACACCACCATTTTACATGCTTACGTTTCTAAAGGCACCTTCTTTCTAAAACACAATGACATTTGGCATACATTTACTTGCGTGTCTGTGCAGGATAATATTCTCTGAAACTGCATTGCTTACATTTCCACTTCGTAGGCACACTATCACAATACCTTAAACATTCAGTACAAGGGATGAAGTTCACTGTGCAAATGTTGCTGTTTGTTTTTGTCCATTAGGAGACAGAGCTATCACAATAGAATATCAATAGTGGCCTGACTGGGGCTTCGGCATGGCAGCATGGGTGATGTTTATTATATAAGCAGCATCACTGCCTTGTTTAGGTTAGAGGAGCATTTCACTGACACTGCGAGGTCACTGCAAGTCGGAATTCCAGCCCAGCTGATTCTGGTTTTCCTCTGCAAGGAAGGAGACCAAGACGGGCACCCTGATGACACTTACCCACAAGTAATGGAGCGTTAGATAACCCTACAGGGATTTGACAGATTCACCCACCCAAGACTTACTAGGTTAGGAAGTGCTAGGTAGGAGTATGATACATCACAGTACTTATATGCCAGCATATATTCACTGTTATGGCACCATGGTGGAATTGTTTATCTTTTTCACTAGTATCATAATGTTAATTATGTTATTCTGTTTCTTTCTATTGATCATTGCAGCGCATGTCTTTTAGACAAGAATCACAATGCTTCAATAAATATTGAAATCCCTTGCTGAGTATTTCTTGTATATCTCTTTGGGTATGCATAAGTAACCAAAACGAAAAGGTTCTAGATTTGTTACCATGATTTCCTTGGGGAGTCAGGGTTGTCATGTTCTGAGGTTGCCCAATCCATTTGTTACCTAGTTAGGTAAGGGGTACAGATGGTGCACTGTGAGCTAGCAGGACGTAGGCCAACGTATCGTAAGGGTGTGCATGTCTTGCACAATCCTGATATTTATGTTGTCCAATAAACGAACAGTTTTATTTGGGAAAGTATAAGCCATGCAACAAGGAGTGAATTATCTGTTTAAAAAAAGGATGGATTTGCCCAGGCAATAGGTTTACTTTGCCAGAGTGAACACACAAGCTGCAATGGCAGGCCTGAGACATGTTTAAAGGGCTACTTAAGTGGGTGGCACAACCGGTGCTGCAGACTCACTAGTAGTATTGAATTTACAGGCCCTGGGCACATATGGTTTCCCTTTACTAGGTACTTACAAGTAAACTAAATATGCCAATTGGGTATAAGCCAATCTAACATGCTTTAAGAAGAGAACACAAGCACTTTAGCACTGGATTGCAGCGGTAAAGTGTGCAGACTCCTAAGGTCAACAAGAACGAATTCAGCAAAAATAGGAGTGAAGTCAAAAGGTTTGGGAATGACCCTGCAGAAAGGGCAAGTCCAACAGTTATGTTGATTTGTGGGTGCACTAATCACCCATCCAAGCCCTTGACAGATGTGTAGGCGTGTGGTCACCGCAGAGTTAGTTGAAAAGCCAGGTCTTCAGCTTCTTATGGAACTCAAGACGTGAGGAGGATGCTCTGAGGTGTTGTGAGAGGTTGGTCCATGTTTTCGGTGAGATGTAGGAGAACAGGTGACGACCTGATCTGCTTTTCTGGATATGGGGTCTGTGTGAGAGTGAGGCTGAGTGTAAGTGTATAGGAGGCTGGTCAAAGTGTATGCAGTTGTTTATACATGTTGGTCAGGTGTAGTGCAAAAGACTGCCAACTGCCGCACAGACCACATTCAAAAATTACTTTACATTGTGAAACAACTTTGCTTACTGTCATGTATCTCTTCGATGTGGTTTTACCTTGTGGAACAAATGTAATTCCTTGCAACTTGGTTTTATTTAAATAAATACACACGGCAAAATGCCATGGTATAAACCATGTAAGCAGATGTGCAGAATCTAGTATGCTGTAGATTACAATTGTTCAGAAGGGTAGGGGCATCATGACGCACTTGAGACTTTGCCTCTCATGAATCATGCATGGGCGCATGGGGCGGGCATTCAGAGGTTACATAAGGTGGCTGGTGGTGATGTAGCTCACATGTCGTGTCAAGAGCCCTACCATTATTTTGGTGAATCTTGACCCCATTGTGGCCATCCAACTCATACCACTAAAAATCACTCTGCAGCCTTTGAAGGAATCCTCGAGACCCGGGCGAGACATTAAATGAACTTCGACATCATTGTGAAGTCACACAAAGTGCAGAACCATTGCAACATTCATCGAATGATGGGCTCTCGACTAAGTCAACAAAAGATAAAAACCAATGCAAAAAAGTGCCCTTTGAACACTTTATCTCTTTATTCTAAATAGCCTTGGACCCAGTTGAAAATTTGCCAGTGACTGAATGTGAAACTGCACTACAATGCAATGCAAAAACAAAATGAAGTAAATTAATTGCAGAATGTACAATTCCATACAGTGTAAAGACAGCAAAATTGAAGTACAAAAGCACAAGTATTTAATTGTATTCTTAACTGAAGTAAAATAAGGTAATCAGTTCTATAATTAAAAAAGATATTATTTAAATTAAACGTACTTACACAAGTCACCTTCTGCTGTCTATTACCTGCATTACGTTTTGAACAGAAACAAGACCCAGCACAGTAGGGGATCACTGTCCTGTCCCGTTACTTGCTTAAGTAGTGTTTTTGGCCCAATAAGGTCCATTGAAGCAAGGCCCACAATAATACCAAATGGTGAAGAAGTCCTTCTATCAGCTATAATTTATTATTTAAATTAAAGAATGTCATCTGGACATCACACTGGTGCTTGTAAAGCATTATTTATTGATTACTTCTTTATATTTTTTATCATGTTTTAACTCGTACCCAACACTAAAAATTTTACTGGCTAAAATAGACCACTTCAGGACTCAGCTGGATGGAGCCAAAAAAAGACCCAAGAAACTCTTTGAAATCATCAAGGAACAAGCTATCCATTCTTCCAACCCGATCTCTACTCCGGTATCCTTGCTTCCTAGTGGGGATGATTTCACAGTTCACTTCTCAGAAAAAACAAGGAAAATCGAGCTGGAGCTACTACCTGTCACCCCAACTCTGAGGCCTCCGAAACTATCCGCATTATCAGCTGAGCTGGCTGAATCCTCGACAATATCCTCGCCCTCAGTCTGTTCTCTCAAAAATAACGCCTCTTGGAATTCCTTTCTCCTCCCAGATGTCACGGAGCTTCTACACAACATGGCGTCCCTTAAACCCTCCAACCATTTCAGTGATCCTTTACCTGCTAAGTTTTTAAAGAGCTCAATTCAGCCATTCTCCCTCTTTGGTCCAGGATCATTCATGAATCCCTCTTACAGGGAAAGATACTGGACTGCCTCAAGGTGGGGCAAGTTACTCCCATTCCTAAGAAGCCCAACGCGGACATGTCGGATCCTAACAACTTCCGAACTATCACCAGCATTATGACACTAGCTAAATTGCTCGGAAAATGCATCCACTCGCAGCTATGCAACCACATAGAGAAATATCAACTCCTTGACCCCCATCAGTCAGGTTTCAGATCAGGGCACAGTACAGAAACGGCACTAACTCACATTGTAGATGACGCCTTGAGATCCCTTGACCAAAATGTCCCTGGTCTCCTGATCCTTCTGGACCTGTCCTCAGCCTTTGATACCATCAAACATGAATACCTGATTGATCTTCTTCAACACAGGATGGGTCTCTCGGGACTGGTCCTAAATTGGTTTGCCTCTTTCCTGCATAACCGCACACAAAGGATCAAAGTTAACATTCCCTTGTATCCAGTACCCCTGTCATGATCGGAGTGCCTCAAGGATCCGCGCTCTCGCCCACTCTCTTCAACCTTTTCATGGAACCACTTTCTGTCATTCTGAACCATGCTAACATTCAGTATCACATGCATGCGGATGACACACAACTGAACCTGAAGATCTCCTCTCAAGAGGACATAAAAACGCTAAATGCTGCACTTGCACAAACCCAACAATGGTTAGCTCAGAACCATCTGCTGTTAAATACTCTCAAAACGGAATTTCTGCTGATTTCCCCCCCCCAATCTCTCGGCTCCTACCCTGGACTGGCTTAAACAACTCAAAGCTCTGAACTGCACCCCTCATGTTGTAGACTCTGCCAAATCCTTAGGCATCACCTTGGATAAACACTTAAACATGCAAGCGCACATCATTGCAGCTATTAGGGGAGCCAACTTTCAACTTAACACCCTTAAGAAAATCAAGCCTTCCCCCTCCCCACCCCTCCCCCCCCGAAGACATCAGGCCGGCGGTTCAATCCTTGGTTATATCTTGACTGGAATATGGTCTGGTGACCCTTGCTGGACTTCCCGAAGCTAGCTTGGCCCCACTCAGAGCTACCCTGAACGCATCGGCTAGACTCATCACAGGCTCTATAAAGCATGACCACATCTCCCCCGACCTTTTGCAACTAAATTGGCTATCTATCGAAGCCAGAATCCGATTCAAGATAGCCTGCCTGACCCATAAAGCCACACATTACAACACCCCGATCTACCTGGCAAATAAGCTTGAACTTTCGGGCTCTGGCCGGAACCTTAGAAGTACGTCCACCCTACTCTTGAAACCACCAAGATTCAAAAAGAAAAGATCTTACAATCGTGCTTTTACCGGTCTCGCTCCAAGAATCTGGAACGCCCTGCCTCCCGAGATCAGATCCAATCCTTCCCCTGCATCTTTCAAGAAACTTGTCAAACGGCTACTCTTGAACGATCGTTAACAGCATCAACTTGCTTTCATGCTCATGCTTTGTTAATATTCTGATTCTTATTGTACTACACTGGTGCGATTTATTGTATGCTTTTATGTTAAATTGTTCCCTTTTTCAACAGTTCGGTAAAATATTACTTGTTCCTCCTCATGCCCATATGTCGATGGCTTTCGACCTTCTTTTAATACCATAGTACGGAGCACTTCCTCAGGGCTATAAAACATTTTTCAGCAATATGGGCCAATTCAGATACAGAACAAAACATTTTTCTAACCACTAGGAATTACTAAATGCCTATTCATCCACTTACTGCATCATGATTGTTTGATATACACCCGTTTCTTGTGTCTATTGATGTATCTGCATCAAACAAATAAAGAGAAAGAGGTACTCATTTTTTATTCCAATGCTGATTTCTGTGTTAGTTGGATAGTGGCCCCTATGAAACACTGACTTGTGCTAACCTCTGTATCCAGTATAATAGTTTTAGCTTTTTTGAGAACATAGAATAAAAGGAAGAATAACACTCCTGTTAATCATAGGACTGCCTCAAAATGCAATTCATAAAATTGGCCTTTCTTGTCCCCTCAATGGCCCTCCCTTCATTGTAGCTGACAATGCTGATACTGAAGCACTGTTGCTTCACACTGTGCAGCAAGTATAACTTATCTTTGTTAGAGCTGTCGGCCTTAGTGTGGTCGTCCCACAAACGTGTTGACTTCATCCCTCTTATTTTTGCTGATCTTGTTTTTGCTGCACTGAGGACTCTCTGCCCTTTACCACTGCTAACCAGTGCTAAAGTGCTTGTTCTCACTCCTTAAAATATGGTAACATTGCCTTATCCTCAATCGGCATATTTAATTTACTTAGAAGTCCTTAGTAATGTGGCACTACATGTGGCCAGGGACTGTAAATTAAATTCTACTAGTGGGCCTGCAGCACTGATTGTGCCACCCACTGAAGTAGCCTTTTCAACATGTCTCAGACCAGCTATTGCAGCGTGTGTGTGCAGTTTTATACTGCCATGTGGACCTGGCAAAACAAGGTTTTTTGTCAGGTCCAATCCTCACTTTTAAATACATGAGCCCCCCCAGGGCAGGCCATGGATAGCCCAAAGGGCAGGATGCAATGTATTTAAAAAGTTGGGCCTGTGCTTTTAAGTTTTACATTTCCTGGTAGTGAAAAACTCAAATTTGTTTTTCACGCTAAAAGGCCTGCCTCTCAGAGTGCGCCAGTTTATGGGCATGAGATAAAATATACAGCCTTATGTGCCCATCGATTTAAAGTTTACATGGCACAGCCAAGTGTGACATACCTACTTACTAAAGCTGGAGCTGTGGAAGAGGGACAGACATTAACATTATTCTTTCTTCTCTGATACTTTGTTTACACAACTGTGAGCGAAGTTCATGGCCTAAACTGTATGTATTTAAATCTCAGCCAATGGTGTCATCAGCGTGAAAGAAATAAGTGTAATAATGTAGTGTGAACCTTTCATGTCATGGGAACATATGGAATGTTAGACAAATTTTGGATTTTGAAAGGAGTTAATAACAGGAAAAGCAAATTCGGGTCACTGGCTGCTTGGCAGGTCACAGGTTTCTGCAGCAGCATGGAAAACAAGTTAATTAATGTTCCAGCCTGTCTTTAATTATTTAGTGCACTTTACCTTTTTCATGATTGCAAAGTCTGAGTTCAGCCAAGGGGATCTACGCGCTCTCTGCGCTGCTCTTCAATCAGACACTGTGAAGCTTGGAGAGGTGTAGGCAGCATGTGATGCACACGTGTGCACATACCATCCATTCACAGTCTACAGAGCTCACAGTTTGGTCTGCTGAACCTCCATCAAGAACAACTGTAGGCACTGAGAGCAGAGAGCATTTTGTGAACGAAAAAGAACACGTGACATCCCAGATTGGTCTGTAAGTGTCACATTTTCTCCGTAATTGGCATTGGGAGAGCGAGGCTGAGATCAGAAGTAGCATCGCAATTTATCATGCATCTGCAAGGATTTGGGGCGTAGCCGGGAGCTACAGCATGGCGGACGTGTAGTTGCTGAACTCCGTCCCGGTCAGACAGAAATCCTGCAATTCTTCGGACAACGGAGCGGAGTTGTCCGACCTTGGGGATATATTAAACTCCCTAAAGCTCCGTACCAGGTTTGGGGCGAAGAAACCTGGGAACCTGAGCAGGAGGCGATCTAGTAAACCGAGCAGCAGCCCTGATGAGGCCGACAGACCTGTGGGCCCGGAAAGCACGAAAGTGAAAGCGGCAGCCAGGGTGACGTCCTCGAGACCGGCGCTGTGGAGATCCGAGCCGCAGCACACCGGTAAAATCTCCTACTGAACCAGCAACTGGGCCCTGAGTGCAGGGACCAAAGGAACTGGGGGCCCGGAGAGGCGGTGGCCCTGATGAGGCTGATGGACTGGTGAGCCCGGAGAATGTGAAAAAGAAAGCGGCAGCCGGGGCGACGCCTGAGGGACCGGCGCTAAGGAGATCCAGAATGCAGCCCACCGGGAGAATATCCTCCTGAACCCGCGACTAAGCCTCGAGTGCGAGAGTCAACGTAACTCGGGGCCCAGAGAGTGAGAAACAGAACACGGCGGCCTGGATGACACACCTGGGACCTGTGAGGCAGAGGACTGCAGCGTTTCTTGCCGGGATTGGGGGCCTCCCGGACCTGGCATCTGGCCAGCATCAGGCCGTGTCTGGAGTACAGCCATGGTGCAGGCGGTAAGACGATCAGGGCTGGGTCCCAGGGGCTACTTCTTGGTGATGCACTCCTACTGTGCAGCGGGACTTCCTGAGATCGGGGGGCTGAGAAGCCGATCTGCGGACGGCGTGGCGAAGGTGGAGGGGCCCTGGGACTTAGTGGATGTACCCCCACCACCGAATAGATTCTGGTCTATGTACCCAGACTGAGTGATCTGGACCCCCGACAGGGAAGAGGAAACAGGGCACAGGAGCGGTGTGCCTCCTGAAAAAAGGGCAATGGGCATGGCGGCAGGGACCCGGAGCGTCTGAAGCCCTCGACGAGCTGCTCCTGGGGGCTGGTCTCCTGAAGGAGCGGTGGTGGAAAATACTCCCAAGGAAAGGTCTTGCTGCCGGGAGCTGTATGAGAAGCACAGAACATCATGACCTAGCACCATGCACAGTGGGAGACGTGGCTGCATCTGAAGGGCTTGGTTAGGAGACCTCGCGGGCCTGGGCTGAGCCTACCCAAACCCACTAGACATCCTATTTAGGACCTGAGGACGCAGAGTATCGAGGAGAGTCACTAGGTGGGCCCAAACATACTCGTCAATAACCTCCCTCTAAGACCATAGCTAAACCAGATGTGAGGAGAGAATAAGCATCGATCCACACCAGGGGTCCCAGAAGTGGTGAGAGACACTGGATCTGCGGGGGTGACCAATGAAAAGGAGCTACCCTCAAGATAACGTAAGGGCCCCACTGTCGGAGCTCCAAGTAAGTTCAATCCCTCGAAGGGCTGGGGAACTTTGAAACATAGACCCCCGGGGTAAACTGGGTCATGCCAAACCAAAAGGCCAAAACAGGGGCAACTCAACCGCCCACGAGGGAGCCCTCTCCGGTCCCCCCTGACAACAGTAGAGGAGACCCCATGAACATGGATTCCGTGTTGCACCTACACCTTGACAAAGTACTTGCTGCCATAGCAGATACCAAGGCGGCACTCCAACAAGATATTGGGGAAGTCTCGGTGGGGCTAGGTCTACTACAAGCGGAACACCGGAAGCTGGCCGACAGAGTCAAGGAAGTGGAGACTACTGTAGAGGAGCTTATCCCGGAACGCAAAGAAGGAGAGGCTCGCCTGAATGATCTTGCAGCCAGAGTGTCTGAACTGGAAAGTAGAGCTAAAGATGCAGAAGGGAGGAATAGGAGGAATAATATTAGAATAGTAGGTATTCCAGAAGGGACGGAGGGCTCGGACATGTCAGTGTTTTTAGAAAATGGCTGAACGACGTAATGCCGCCTGACTCTCTCTCCAAGTTCATTGCCATAGAAAGGGCCCATCGGGTCCCAGGACGGCCTCCTGCCCCGGGACGACCTCCGAGACCGGTGGTAGCCAAACTATTTCATTTTAAGGACAGAGACTCCATATTACAGCAGTCCAGGGCTCAAGTGCCTCACATACTAGACAACAGCGAGATACTGAGGTTCCCAGACTTCACTGTGTGTGTGCAGGCACAGCGATCCTCCTTCATTGAAGTGAAGGCTCCACAAGAGGCGGGCCTACAATATTCCTTGATCTTTCTGGCAAAGCTTCGAATCATATTGGACGGCTCCACACATTTCTGTCACTCTCAAGAGGAAACTTGGATCTGGAAGAAGCATATGGAAAGGGCGCACCCTTGCCCAAACCACAACGAGGCCCCCGAAGGCCGAAACGCACAGCGAGCCCAAAACGCAAACGCCCCAAGAAACCAGGTGCACTACAGAACCCACGATATTGCAGACACAACAAGACAGGAAGGATGCCCTACAAGCTGTGGCATCGTTAATGTCATCCCAAAATTCAGAAAAACCCATGGTCTCATCATCTGAGCATCTTGTGCAGTCGTCGGACTCAGAGGAAAATACAGGGACTGAAGCAGAATTACCGAAACTTACACCACATTTGGCAGACGATTTTATATGAGGAGGAGAATCTTGAGCTTTCAGGACCAACTTGCCAACCGGCACCACCCTTGCTCGATGAAGTTCAATGTGAGGACTTGGCAATGTTCTTCATTGGCAAAGTAGAGAAGATCTACTCAGAACTAAATGCAGTAACAACTAATGCGGAGCAGCAAACTAAGAGCGCCTCCTCCACGTCAGGTTGTGTTACTCCACAAGGGACCCATAGCACGGCGCCAACTAACACGTTAAATAATTGGCTGCCGCTGGACATCCCGTACTTTGGCCTCATCTTAAATAGCCTTAAATCTGGTTCACCTAATGATCCTCTTCCCATTCCCATTCTCCAAAAATTAGAACCTACTTCACTTAAACTCATCATGGAGTTACTCAATGCGTCATTGAGGGAAGCAATTTAACCATCCGCGTGGAAACATGCCATGGTTCTTCCCCTTCTGAAAAAACCTAATGCTGATCCGGCTGAACCCTCGAACTTCCGCCCGATTTCATTACTTCCTGCCTTTTCAACATTTTTAGAAAAGCACGTTAATCAACAACTTACGCAGTTTGTGGAATCCCAAAAAATCTTACATGTGTCACAATCGGGCTTTAGAGCAGGGTACTCCACAGAAACCACGCTCATGGGAGTTACTGAAGTACTGCGCCAACATCTTGACACGGATGAAACGGTGGCACTCATACTGCTTAATTTGAGTGCCGCTTTTGACACTGTGTCACACACTGCCCTATTAAAAGTACTTCAATCCGGGGGCGTGGTCTCGTTGGGAATGTAGAGAGACGCACGCCGCGGGAGCTCCGGCCACTCGCTGCTTTTTAAAGCATTTACAGCGGAGCTGGGGGCTTGTCGGCGCCGCTCTAAGGGGTGCTTACCTGGCTGAGGGTGAGAGGCACCTGTAGCCGAGAGGAGAGCTGCTTAGACGTGGCGGTTGCGGTGGAGATGCCGATGCACCTTGGCCTCCCGACCCGGACCAGGACGACCGCCATTTTGAGGTGCCCGGGCCAGGGCTTCTTGGTGGCTGAGGGGAGCTGTCCTGGGGCCCATCGGAGTTTCCCGGTGCTGTGCGGCTTTGGGCACAACGACGACGGAGTGCTGGGGTGCCCTCGCGGGCATAGACGGGGTTTGAGACCGACCCGGAACGGGAGTGTGGATTCCTGGCCCTCCCTGGTCGGACCTGGGCCGTCATCTTGATTGTTGCGCCCTGGACGCTGTCCGGCGCTGTGTGCTGCTGATCGCCGCCCTCCCCCCCCAGACCGGAGCAGCGGAGTGACTGAGGCGCCCAAATCTGTGCGGGAGGCGACTGGAATTGACACGGCGGAGAGAGTGGGCTCCCTGCCCTTGGTGGCTGAGGCCGGAGGCAGTCGCCATCTTGTTTGCGGCGCTCCCGGGCTGCCTGGTGCTGTGGGCGCCTGGTGTGACCTGCGGGCCGCGGGCTCTGGGGAACGTTGGGGGCCCTGTGGGGGGCTTACTGAGCCAACACCGCCACTGAGCTGAGGGGCATCAGGACGTCCCGGGCTGCTGTGGCTGTCGCCCTGGGCTTCCCCCTCCCCCCTGGAATTGGCGTGAGGCGGGGAGTGGTGGACACGGGGCCCTTAGGCGGCGGCTCCATCCTGCGTTGGTTGGCTGGGCGAGGCTGGGACACATCTACTGACTACAGGCGCTTGGAGGAGTTAGCGGTGCACTAGCAGCGGCGGCATCCCGGACTGATGGGCCTGCGGTCTGGTGTGGGCCCTCACTCGTATGCACCCGGCTCACCCTGCTCTGCTACTGGACCCTGGCAGCACTGAGGCATAACGCAGGTGAGGTGTAAGGGGTGGGGGCGCCCTTTGTTGAACTGCCACCTCACGTCACACCCCTGGGCCCCTGCACCTCACGGACCCCGCGCAGCCCCACTGCCTTGCGCCTGCCTGAGGCCTCTCTCAGCGGACTGCCCTCTAGGCGACTGCCAGCTCGATTGGCCTGACAACGGGGAGGGCCCCCAGTACCTGGCCTCCCTACCACTGGTGGACCCTCTGCGGGCGCAGGTGAGGTTGGCCTCCGCGGCCCTGCCCGGGATGCCTGCATGACCCACGACCTCTGTTCCTCCTCGCGCTGAACCTAGACGACAAGCACATCCAGGACCATACACCCTCTGCTCAGTGCCCTCTTCCAGATGCGGGTGCGAGGCCTGCTTCACCCAGTCTAACCCCTGCTGGTTGACTCCTCTACTGGGGCGTTGAAAAGCCCGCGCTGCAAGCCCTGCCAACATACCGACGACGCAGCATACGTCCACTGGCGCAGACGGGTCTGGTGGGCGAGTGGATGAAGATAGAGACCGTCAGCCTTGGGTGGGCTGACTGTGCCCACGTGGGCTCCGGCATCTAGGTGGAGGCCTCCCGGCCTGGCGGGCTCGTGGCTGGGTGCGAACGTGCACCTCTCCCTGCCCTGCACGTATTGCTCCCTACTGGACTCCTGGAGAGGCGCACCTCTTGAGCAGGTGAGGAGCGGGGGCGAGCCCACCCCGGTGTTTGGAGATCCTGAGAACCTCACCTGGTCTACGCCCCACCGTCAACTGCTGAGCCCAGGGTGACGCGCTTTGGCCCCCGCTGACTGAGGCAACGCAGGTGCTCTGGACATCCAAACCTACTCTCGAGTTGCCCCTCAGTCACTCACTAGCTCATTCGCCTGGCACAGTTGGGAGAGGGTCGCACTCCGGAGATGACGCGCACCAAAGTAGGGAAGGACTCAGCGGCAACCCCAAAAGACAATCCTGTGTCCGCGATGTGGGGCAAGGCTGGCGCACCGACCTCTGGGGAGGTAGCCCCACAGCATGGAGGGGACTCGCCACCGGTCACCCAGGCTTTTATGGCTACCTTCATGGCGGAACTTAAAACTGAGATTGGCTCCTTGCGTACCGAGGTCCACTCCTGTGTCCGAGAGCTTAAGAAGGAGGTCACGGATCTCGGGGAAAGAGTGGGTGGCCTGGAGAAGATCGTGGATGCCAGAACCGAGGACCAGGAACAACTCTGGCAGCGCCTTACCACACTGGAGGAACAACATATAGAGCTGCAATTGAAGCAGGAGGACCTGGAAAACCGGGGTCGCCGGAACAACTTCCGCATCCGGGGGGTTCTTCTCGGGGCGGAGGGGAATGACATCATGACCTACGTGGCGCAGCTCCTACACGAGGTCTGGGGCGATGATGATGCCTCTCCGCCGGCCCTGGATCGGGCCCATCGGGTATTCGGCCCAGCTGGCAGACCGGGTATTCTCCCAGACATCCTGACCCGGGTCCACTTCTTTACAGAAAAAGAGGCTATACTTAAGGCAGCACGCTCCAAGCTGGACCTCACCTACAACGGAGTCAAGATCCAGATCTATCAAGACCTTGCACCCAATACCCTCCGGAGACGTCGAGATTTTAGACCTGTGACGGATAAACTACGAAGCATGGATATTCCATACCAGTGGGGCCACCCATTCGCCCTCATTTTGCAGTGTGAGTCCAAGCGCCGGGTGGTAAGGTCTTTTAAAGAAGCGGCGCAGCTCCTTCACCTCTCCTCCACGCCGCCCCCCAGCCCTACACGTCCTACACGTCCTCCGCCCCTCGCGTGGACCCCTACCAGGCCATCATGGTCTACCGTTCGCCGCCTCCGGCGCTCCCCACGCCCTGATGAGCAGTCGTCCTTGCAAGTCAAGAATGACATTATTCAACATATCCGGTCCTTGGAGGGGGAGAAGTCTGCAGCGAGCTCCCATCCCCCATCCCCTTGACTGACTGTAACCTCGCCTCCGCACATGGCAGGGTACGCCGACCTCAGATTCCGTCTCAGAGCCCACTGGAGTTGGCGCTCAACCTCTGGAATCGACCATACCCCAGCTCCCTACCTGCAGTGTTGTTGGTACTGGATTATCCACCCAGATGTCTCCACGAGCGGCTGACGACCCGCCCCCTATCTGTTCTTGGGAGAGTCTTAAGGTATAGGCTGACCCACGACTGGAACAGGACATTGTGGCCCGGTTGGCCAATGTTGGTTATATACTCTTGGTTTGTCCATATTTGTATTCTTTTCTCCCTTCCTTCCTACTTTCTCTATACTTTGACAGGGCGGGGAATACCCTCCAGACGGTGCCCTTCCTTTGACAGGAGAGACAAGCCCCTGCGTCTCCCTCCTAATATCCCATCTCGCTTCCTACAGTGGCATGACGGACTACCCCAGGTTTTGACCCAACCATGGCTGCTGCTTGCCCCCTGAAGATTTTATCCCTCAATGTTAAGGGCCTTAACTCCCCCAACAAACGACATCAAACATGGCGCTACCTTTTGCAACATAACCAAGACATCATCCTCCTTCAGGAGACTCCTCTTCTAAAAGCCGATATCCCTCGCATGGCCCATCCTAGATACCCTCTTCAATTCTGGGCTACGGCGCCTACTAAAACGGCTGGGGTGGCAATCATTTGCAGAACTGGCATCAGGCAGGGGGAATCTAGGGTCTTCCATAGTCCGGATGGCCGCTTTCTCAGAGCTGAGGTTCAGATTGGATGACGCCTCTTCACATTGTGCAATGTGTATGCACCCAACCAGGCGCAAGACCTTTATCTCCGGACGATCTTGCGGGAGCACGTCCCATAAGACAACCCCTCGCTAATCATAGGGGGAGATTTTAACATGGCATGGGACCCTAACATGTACCGCAGTGCTACTTCCTCCCATGGGACGGGGGCTATGTCCTCGGCCCTCCGGAGGCAAATAACAGATCTTGGTTTACTGGACACCTGGTGATACTACTCCCCTGAGGCGCGTGACTATTCGTATTACTCACATGTACATCGCTCGTATTCGCACATATATTATATTTTTATCTCTCAAACCTTGATCAGCGATACGCTGTCGGCATCCATGTCTACTATCTCGATCTCCGATCACGCGCATCTCGAACTCCTCTTGCAGGACCCGGCCGCGTGCTCCTCCCGTACCACACGATGGCAGCTACCGCCGCATCTTCTGCGGGATCCGGTAGATGTGGAGAGCATACGGACGGCTATCGACTCCTACTTTGCGATCAATGATATTCCTGAAACTCCCTTCCCTGTAGTATGGGATGCATTCAAGGCCATGATCCGCGGCCATATCACCTCTCTTGCAATTGCACGGGCACGTGAGGCCCGTCTCCTCGAGGATACTCTGTCCAAAGACATTAAGGACTTGGAGAGGCAGGACCAGGGACACCCCACACTTGCATGGAAACGCCGCCTCGCTAACCTTCGGGGGCAACTCCGTTCTATCCGAACCAACAAGGCTGAGAGAGCCTTATTAACGTTGAAACAGCGACACTTTGAGGGGGGGGACAAGGTGGGTAAGATATTGGCGAGACGCTTGCGGGTGCGTACTGCAAAAGCGCATATAGCTAACATTCAAGCTGCTGACGGCGAGAGGGCCACCACAGAGCGGGCCAAACGCGATGCCTTCCAGGCATATTACTCAGCCCTTTATACCGCGGATGAGCCGCCCCCGAACCGGGTAAAAGATATCCTAGATAAATGCCCCTGGATGCCAATCAGCCCCCACCATGCCAAGCAGCTGGAAGAACCCCTCACAAAAGAGGAGCTGGCAGGTGCGTTGAAGGACCTCCCCCTCGGGAAATCACCGGGCCCTGATGGACTCCCATTGGCTTTCTATCGCCTATTCCTGCCGCAACTCCAGTCCCGCCTCCTACGACTGTTCAACTCCTTCTCCGACAAGGAGGGGCCGTCGTCCTCTATGGGAATGGCAGAAATAGCCCTCATCCCCAAACCGGGTAAAGACCCCAGCCTGTGCTCCTCCTTTCGACCCATAGCCCTCTTGAACACAGACCTTAAAATTTACCCCAAAATGCTGGCAAAGCGCCTTCAATCAATCAATCACAGAATTTGTAGAGCGCACTACTTACCCGCGAGGGTCTCAAGGTGCTGGGGAGAGGGAAGGGGGGGGGATGCTGCTACTGGTCGAACAGCCAGGTCTTGAGTAGCCTCCTGAAGGTCAGCAGGTCTTGGGTCTTTCGTAGGCCCAGTGGAAGGGTGTTCCAGGTCTTGGCGGCGAGGTGTGAGAAGGATCTGCCGCCGGTGGTTGTTCTTCGAATGCGGGGGACGGTGGCGAGGGAGAGGTCGGCGGAGCGGAGCTGGCGGTTGGGGACGTAGAAATAGAGTCGTCTGTTGAGGTAGGCTGGGCCAGTTTTGTGGAGTGCCTTGTGTGCGTGGGTGAGGAGTTTGAAGGTGATCCTCCTGTCGACGGGGAGCCAGTGCAGGTTCCTCAAGTGGGGGTGATGTGGCTGTGGCGTGGTACGTCGAGGATCAGTCGTGCGGAGGCGTTTTGTATGCGTTGTAGTCGCTTGATGAGCTTGGCCGGGGCTCCGCGTAGAGGGCGTTCCCATAGTCTAGTCTGCTACTGACGAGGGCCTGGGTGACTGTTCTTCTTGTGTCTGTCGGGATCCACCTGTAGATCTTGCGAAGCATGCGGAGGGTGTTGAAGCAGGAGGAGGAGACTGCGTTGACTTGCTTGGTCATGGAGAGCGTTGAGTCGAGGATGACTCCCAGGTTGCGTGCGTGGTCGGTGGGTGTCGGGGCTGCTCCCAGCGTCGTTGGCCACCAGGAGTCGTCCCAGGCTGAGGGGTTGGAGCCGAGGATGAGGACCTCCGTTTTGTCCGTGTTCAGCTTTAGTCGGCTGATCTTCATCCAATCGGCGACGGCCTTCATTCCGTCATGGAGTTTGGCTTTGGCGGCGAGGGGGTCCTTGGTGAGGGAGAGGATCAGTTGAGTGTCGTCGGCGTAGGAGATAATGTTGAGGTCGTGTTGTCTGGCGATGCGTGCGAGCGGGGCCATGTAGATGTTGAACAGTGTTGGGCTGAGGGACGATCCCTGGGGTACGCCGCAGATGATCTCGGAGGCTTCGGATCGGAAAGGTGGGAGGCGGACTCTCTGGGTTCTGCCATCGAGGAAGGAGGTGGTCCATTCCAGGGCCTTGTCTCGGATCCCTGCGTCGTGGAGGCGTGCGCGTAGAGTGCGGTGGCAGACAGTGTCGAAGGCGGCGGAGAGGTCCAGCAGGATGAGGGCTGCGGTCTCGCCATTGTCCAGCAGGATCCTGATGTCGTCGGTGGCGGCGATGAGGGCAGTCTCAGTGCTGTGGTTGCTGCGGAACCCTGATTGGGATGGGTCCAGGATGCTGTTTTCTTCGAGGTATCGGGTTAGCTGTTTGTTGACGATCTTCTCGATGACCTTGGCTGGGAATGGAAGCAGAGAGATGGGCCGGAAGTTCTTGAGGTCTCTCGGGTCCGCCTTGGGTTTTTTGAGTAGGGCGTTGATCTCTGCGTGTTTCCAGCTCTCTGGGAAGGTCGCGGTCTCGAAGGAGAGGTTGATGATGTTGCACAGGTGGGGTGCGATGGAGCTGCTGGCTTTGTTGAAGATGTGGTGCGGGAAAGGGTCTGACGGGGAGCCGAAGTGTATTGTGCTCATGGTCTTGATGGTGTCCTCGATGTTCACGCTGGCCCAGGCTGGCAGGGGGTCGTGGTCGATGGTGTGTGGCGGGTCTGGTGTATCGATCTTAGTTGGGGTTGTCTGGGTGTTGAAGCTGTCGTGGATGTCGGCGATCTTGCAGTGAAAGAAGGTGGCGAGGGAATCGCACAGGGGTTGCGACGGCGGGATGTCGTTGGTGTTGGAGCTGGGATTGGAGAGTTCCTTCACGATGTTGAAAAGCTCCTTGCTGTTGTGTGCGTTGTTGTCGAGGCGGTCTTTGAAGGAGATTCTCTTGGCGGACCTGATGAGGTGGTGGTGGTTACGGATGGCGTCTTTGTGGGCTGTGTGGCTGTCCGGTGTCTTATCGCTGTGCCATTTCTTCTCTAGTTTCTGGCAGGTACGCTTGGAAGCTAGGAGTTCCGGGGTGAACCAGCTGGCTCTTTTGGTGGTGTCGCTGTAGGTGAGCTTTTTCAGCGGGGCGAGGGTGTTGGCACAGTCGTCCATCCATCGTCTGAGGTTGCAGGCAGCGTCGTCGGTGTTGGATGGGTCGGAGGGAGGGCTGAGAGCGAGGGTTGCCCGGAGTTGGTCTTCGGTGACTTTGCTCCAGCAGCGGCGTGGGATCTGTTGGGTGCGGTGGTGTGTGGTGGGTTTCTGGAAGGTGAAATGGATGCAGCGGTGGTCGGTCCAGAGGAGTTCCGTGATGTGGCTGAAGGAGACGTGGGAGCTTGAGGAGAAGATGGGGTCAAGCGTGTGGCCAGCGCAGTGGGTCGGTGTTGTGATGAGCTGGCTCAGGCCGAGGTTGGCGAGGCTGTCGATCAGGGTGGTGGTGTTGCTGTCGTTGTTGTTCTCCAGGTGAAAGTTCAAGTCTCCGAGGAGGATGTAGTCGGTAGAGGTCAGGGCGTGCTGATGAAGTCGGCGATGGAGTCGCTGAACTGGGGTCGGGGCCCAGGGGGTCTGTAGACAAGGGTGCCTCTAAGGGTGGTGTTGGGGTCCGTGTGGATCTGGATGTGCATGTGTTCGGCGGTGCTGAGAGTGTCGTCGGTGCTGGTCGAGACCCTGATGGTGTTCTTGTGGACGATGGCGATTCCTCCTCCTACTGCGTTGATGCGGTCTCTGCGGGTGATCTTATAGCCGTCTGGGATGGCTATGGCGATGTCGGGGCAGAGGAGTCGTTCATCCAGGTCTCTGTCAGGAAGGCGACGTCTGGTGATGATGTGTCGAGCAGGTCCCAGAGCTCGACGGCGTGTTTGCGTGCGGAGCGGGTGTTCAGTGGGTGCCTTGACCCACATATGTCCGGCCTTGTGGAACCGGACCAGGTCGGCTTTATCCGGAATCGCCAGGGAGCAGACAATGTGCGCAGAATTGCCCATCTTGTGGGGAAAGCACAACATTGGGACATACCGGCATGCCTTTTATCGCTTGACGGGGAGAAGGCGTTCGATCGAGTCGACTGGACCTTCCTACGAGCTGTGCTGAATAAAATCGGGCTAGGCCAGAACATGATAGCTAGGATCATGGCCCCCTATCTCTCCCTGCAGGCCCGGGTGCGAGTCAATGGCCAACTCACAAACCCCATCTTCATACACAGGGGCACGCGGCAGGGCTGGCCCCTGTCCCCTCTGTTTGCCCTCGTGGTAGAACCTTTGGCTATGATGATTCGGCAGGATGCGGAAATACATGGCATCCGCTTCGCAGGACAGCAAAACAAAGTGGCGCTCTTTGCCGATGATCTTATACTCACATTACCTCGCCCGCACGTCTCCCTTCCGGCACTACACTCCTTGCTGCAATACTTTGAGCTGGCCTCAGGTCTTAAAATCAACCATGGGAAATCCTGGGCACTGAATCTTACGATCCCTGAGGAGGAGATACCGGCCCTGCAAGCCCTCACACCTTACCAGTGGGCCACTAGCTCCATTCGATATTTGGGGCTTCAACTGACCCCCTCACTTGCCACATGGACCCAAACGAATTGGCGGTAGTGTAGGAAAACCGTTTTGGACGACCTGAGGGGTTGGAAATCCCTGACCCTCTCCTGGTTGGGCCGTCTGTAGGAAGGTGGAATCTGACTATATGGTTGCCCCCACTTTTTTCCTGGTGTTTTGCTGGTTTATGACTTAGTTGGACTGGGATCCTGCTATTCAGGGCCCCAGTCTATCTGCTTTCTCTGTAAAATGGTTTCCATGTGCCTTAGGCACATCTCTGATTGGAATCTGGAGTGCCCTCATAAGTCCCTAGTATATGGTATACTATGTACCAAGGGCATGGGTACCTCAGAGGCCTACCAGGGGCTGCAGCATGTATTGTGCCACCCCTGGAAGGCCATCCAAAATGACACCACAGGTCTGCTACTGCAGCCTGGGTAAGGTGGTGCATGCACCCCTTACTGTGATATAGGCTACCTATATCACTACATACATACACACATATAAACCTATAAGTCACTCCTATGGCAGGCCTTATCAATCCTGAAGGCAGAGTGCGTGGTTCCTATGTGAGAGGGTGCCCCTGCATGAGCAGGGCCCCTCTGCAGTGTTCGGAGACCCTTCTCTGAGGCCGTTTGTAGTGCAGCCTGACCATATACTCTTAAGCGCATTATAACCTCGCGTTAAATGCTAACTTTGGGATGGCTGCACCGAAACATGTCGTGTTTGGTGTCAAACATCTTGGAATACTACCCCCCGCCAATTCTGGCGACGGGGGTAGCATTCCACCCTTCTAGAGGGAGAGACATGTTAACCCTGGCTTGCCCGGTAACTTCTTTCTAAAGCCCTGGCATCACAAAATGGATGCTGCTGCCACAGACACAAGTCTGGCCTCCTGCTGCTGACCGAAACTCCGGCAGGGGAGGCCTGGACAATAGGTTTCCTGTCCCAGGGAGGTGTGACCACCTCCCCAGACAGGATAATGTGTATTGGGGCTGGGCGGGAGCACTCTTGGGTGCTTTGAAGTCCTGCACTGGGGGCACATTTGATGTCCCTGTGCATACCCCAGTTCAAACCGGATCAGGGGCTTCCAGCCCCTGGTTTGGCGCGAACTGAACAAAGGGAAAGGGGTGTAGCCACCCCTCTGCCCTGACCCACCCATAGGTGGGGCCACAGAGTAAGTCCAACCCCTAAACTTAGTATAAGTATAGGAACCCAGTCCTTAGGACTTTAGATTATCCCTATACGAAACTCTGACACAGAATCCTGGACCTTCGATTAGAGGAGAGAAGAATCTCCCTTGGGGTCAAGGAGTGACTCCCCTGCTTGGCAGGCACCAAAGAAGCAATTGTCCGGTCTGCATCGCTGAAGCTCCCGTCGGACGCCGAAGTCTTTGCATCACCAGAGGTGGATTTTCAGACTTCCCCGAGGCTGCCCTGAGTCCCCAGCAAAGCTGAGGCCCGTAGCTGTCGTGGGTAACGTGGAACCGTGACCCCTGGACACCGCACGCAATTGCAAGTGCATCCTCTTCTGGGTCTCCCACTAAGTCGTGCTTTGGGCTCCGAGTAGCCCTAGCCTCCAGCACCAACTGCACCGAAGATCACTGGCCTCCACTCCACGAGTGTCCTGTGAGCCAGCTCCACGTGCACCGTCTCGAGGCTCCTTCGCGGTTGCTAGCCCGTTGGCTAGTAGCCCTACACGAAGGCCAATCTTTTTCTACTTGGGCTCCCTGGTTGCACCAGGCTTGCCCTCACTTACCCTTGCTGGGTGAGTTCCTCAGACCTTGCTGGTCTGCACAATCGTCAATGTTCATCGAGACTTGCCGTTGCCAAGGCTTGTTGGGTCCAATCCGGTCGCCGACACCTCAGCACTCGACAGACATTGTGTACCAGCCCGAATCCTGCTCCTGGTCGCCGACAACGCCTCCTGGACCTCGTGGCTGAAGAGTCAAGACGACCGTCAACCTACCTGAAGCACTCGACATCGGTGGGCATCTGCTCATCGCCTTCCTGGTCACTGGCTAGTGACCCAGACTCTGTCCCCTCTGCTTTCAGGTTCTTCAGATCTCCGATCCACCTTTGGATCCACCCGGACACTTTTCACTTGGTCGCCAGCAGCACTTTGCAGCAGATCGCCATTCAAATCGACGACGAAACCCGACCCCGAAAGGCACCTATGCACCCGGCTTCCCTGGGTGAGGTAACAAGAGTACTCCGGTGCTCCCGTGGGTAGAGACTCTAGAACGACCTAGTTCTCAAAGGGTTTGCTCCAAGTCCTTCTTTAAGTGTCCCTTTTCTTTAAATTCCCAACCGCGACTTTCTCCATAGAAGTTAACGGCGATTTGCGGCTGTGTTACTACACTGCACGCGTCCCCCGTGGGTCCCCTGTGTCACTACCTTGGGTGGTTCCTTGTGGTCCAAGCACTTCTAGAGGCTCTAGGCCTAGTGTCTAGCTCAGTCGTGGTTCTTATACCACTTTATTGGTATATGGTTTGGTACGCCCCTAGGGCCCAAACGTGTATTTGTGCTATTACTGTGTTTAAATAACTTATAACTTATGTACTTCGAACTCTAGCCTCATAAAGAGACTAGAGGGGTGTGTTTAGTAATAAATACATATATTTTGAATATATACCTGGTGTGGTGCTCTTTCATTTGATCACTCAAGAGATTATAGACTGGTAAAACAAGCTGCTTTACATTCCTTCAAGACTTAGCCTGAAGGCTGCTCTCCATAGCTACCACTAGGATAGCTTTCAATAAAGGTTGTCTTTAACCTATCTCCAATAAGGGGTTGTTTGGACTGGTGCAAGGTGCCCACTATAATTAGTGGACAGCATATGCCAGGCCAACTTCTCACACCGTCTAAACGCTGTCAAAATGTCGGTGCTCCCAAAACTTCTGTACCTGTTCCAATGCCTACCCACTCCCATCCCGCAGCGCCAGATTCAGAGCCTTCAGCGAGACATCACCGGTTTCATTTGGGGTGGGCGTAGACCTCGCTTCTCCAACAAGGTTCTCATGCTTCCGCGGGACAGAGGAGGACTAGCGTGCCCCAACCTCCTAGAATACTACTGGGCCTCCCACCTTCGCATCGTCTCAGAGTGGGCAGCGATTGAGAGTGAAAAGGTCTGGTTTAATATGGACAGGGCGGTAATCGGACGGACCATCTGGGACCTTACCTGGCTCCATCGGGCTGCATGCTCCCGCAGCGCCTATATCGCGGTGCCCACCAAGATGGTGCTGGACATCTGGGACAGAGTAGCCGTATCCAAGGGGCTTACGACCTTCCTTTCCCCTCACACTCTCCTCGCAGGTAACCCGTTCTTTCCGCCGGCTCTCAACCCGCAAGTGTTCTCTAAATGGCTGGAGGGTGGATGCAAAACGATTTGCGATCTGTACGCCGGGGAAGCACTCAAAACTTTCACCCAATGCAAAGAGGAGTTTCAACTTCCGGAGGGAGCTAGGCTCCAGTATATGCAACTACGGCACTGGCTGTCCATGCCCGAGATGCGACAGGCAGCCACCCGCCCATTCACCCCCTTCGAGCGACTGGTACGCTCCTTTGACGAGTCCAAGGGACTTATCTCTCGGACTTACCAGATTCTGCAACACCCCCCGCTGGTAGTCACTCACCCGTACCAACGTCAATGGCAGTTGGCGTCTTCTACTGAAATTACACCTGCTCAATGGAGCCGCCTGGGGCGGGACATACCGAAGGTCTATCGCAGCGTATCACAACGAGAAACTGCGTATAAGATCATGACACAGTGGTACTATACACCCACTCGATTGCACAGGATGTTTCCCACATCTTCCCCGCTGTGCTGGAGATGTTTGAGCGCTCCGGGGGACTTTATACACATTTGGTGGGCATGTCCACTCCTGACCCTGTTCTGGAAAGAGATCCTTAGCCATATTAGGGAGGTACCTGGCTTCCCTCTGCCTGATTCTGCAACCACGGTTCTTCTAGGCCTCAAACCCGACAATTTAAGAGCGCTCACCCGTAGTGACTGGTACATTTCTCTCCATATGCTAGAGGCTGCTAAACAACTCATAGCACTGTATTGGAAAAAGGCAGAACCCCCCCCCCCCATGGCTGCTTGGTTCGTGCGCCTATGGCACGTAGTGACTATGGTACTCTTCACAGCGCGCCTGCAGTCCCGCGACACACGCTTCACCAAAATTTGGCAACCATTGGTTAAATATCTCTGTAAAATAGAACACGCGCGTCTCCTGCCCCCGAAACTCCGAGCCCTACGCCTCTTCGAAGATGCTGTAGCCCCAATTGAACCCGACAGACTGACTGTATAACCGTAATGGCCCTGCCCATTGCTCCGCATGTCACATGCACCGGTCAATGGCCTGATTGGTGAACACCACTGGCTCCCCTTGCCTCCCCCCCTGCCAGCCATCCTTTTCCCCATCACCACTGTCTCAACATAGCTCCCCTGGCATAGAAACCTTTCTTCTCCTTGGCCTTATAGCCCTCTCGCTGCTCTTTCTCTGTTTATTCTTTATTTTCTCCCTTTTTATAGGCCTCTTGCCTTCCCCTTCTTCCCTTTCCCTCGTTATGATAAGGTATATGTTAAGCATGGGTCTTGAAATTCCCCCATGATTGCAATCCAATGTTATGGCATATGCAACACGCGGCCGGCCCAACAAGGGTTGTAGGCGACATGCTGTGTAAAATCGACTTCGGCATGCTTTTCTAAACTCACCCGTATCTCCCCTAACCTGCGCGGCCGGCCCTACATAGGGTTGTGGGTCTTGTGCTATGTATACATAGACCCTTTCTTTGTTCTTTGTATGAAAAATAAAATAGATTTATATAAAAGTACTTCAATCCCTGGGTATAGTCGGTTCAGCTTTTAAATGGATTAAGGATTTTTTGACTGGCCGGACTTTTCAGGTTTTTTCGCCGTCTACTAGCTCTAAGTCCCACGCTTCTCCTTATGGAGTACCGCAGGGCTCGATCCTCAGCCCATTGTTGTTTAATATCTATGTTAGCCCTTTAGCCACAATAGCGGAAGAGGCTGGGTTGTCTATCTTCTCGTATGCTGATGATACCCAGCTAATGTTCTCCTTGTCCAGTAATGAGACATCCATGGTGTCATCTCTTCAGTTAGGGCTGCAAAAGATAGCTAACTGGATGCACACTAATTGGTTAAAATTAAGCGGTGGAAAGACTGAGGTTCTGATCCTGGGGAAAAACAAAGATCTTTGGGGCCGCCGTCATTGGCCTCCTCAAATGGGCGATCTGCCTCAACCAGTGCAAACAGCACGTAATCTAGGCGTAGTCATAGATGACCAGCTATCTATGAGGCAACAAGCAGTCAAGGTCGCCTCAACCTGCTTCACCATCCTAAAATGGCTCCGGAAAGTACTTTGGATGTTGCCTAGTACCACACAAAGAACAGTGATCCAGGCATTGATTATGTCCAGGCTGGACTATGGCAACGTCCTGTACTTAGGAGCAAATAAGGAGGTGGTTCGAAAACTGCAAGTAGTTCAGAACTCGGCGGCTAGACTGCTCTGCCATGTGCCTAAAAAGTCCTCCATTTCGGGTTCTCTCCATGACCTCCATTGGCTTAGGATGGAGAGTCGTACTAAATTTAAGGCCCTATGTTATATGCATAAGATCAAGCTGGGCACAGCACCTCAATATCCGAGTGCCTTAGCCCATTCATATCTTCCAACACGTTTGCTTCGATCCTCCTCTCAGGCCAAATTTCTTGTTCCCAGGTTCAAACGGACACGTATGGGTGGCCGGTCTTTCTCTTATCTGGCCCCTTCATTGTGGAATTCACTCCCCGTGCCGCACCGGCACGAAACCAGTTATAAAAATTCCCATAAGGGCCTAAAAACTTGGCTATTCAACCAGTAGATGTTATTGCTTTCTTTCGCATTGTGTCAGATGGCGCCGGGTAGCTGTGCGCCTTATAAATTTAATTTAATAATAATAATAATAATAATCCCAAAATTCAGAAAAACCCATGGTCTCATCATCTGAGCATCTTGTGCAGTCGTCGGACTCAGAGGAAAATACAGGGACTGAAGCAGAATTACCGAAACTTACACCACATTTGGCAGACGATTTTATATGAGGAGGAGAATCTTGAGAGTACCCCGCATGCGATATGGACCTTGGACCTAAACTGACCTTGCCTACAATGATCTCCTAGGACAGGCAATGGTTGACCTCCCTCACGAGCTGGTATACCAGGATGGAAGCAACGCCCTCCTCTCTTTTAAGGACTTTCTGTTCTTTTCTCTCTAACTCTTCCCCCCACTCCCCCCCCCCCCATCAGAGTGTCCCGCCTGAGGAGCTGAAGGTGGCGTTCTATGTGCATTAATGTTTGGTTACAGGTTTGGGCAGCTGGCCGTTGCCGGTCCGCTCTCGGGTTTGGGGTTTGTCGTTCTTGGGTTTATTGTTTGCTACAATGGGGTCCTTCATTCAAGAGCTGTGTTGGGGACGGGGGGGGGGACTTAGGGGGGTGGATAGAGCATGGCTTTCCCCATGGTGGGTGCTGAAGAATTTAAGCTGATTTCCTGGAATATTAGGGGTATGGGTTCTCCCGCCAAACGGTATAACATCCTAAGTTACCTTAGACGTAGAGGGGCACAAGTGGTGATGCTTCAAGAAACACACCTAACAGCAGATGAAGTCACTAGGCTCAAACGTAGATGGTGAGGCCAGCTGTTCGCAACGGTATACTCCGCATATGCCTGAGGAGCCCTTGTTTGGATTAAGCCGGGAACCCCTTTCCACGCCACACACACAATTATAGACAAAGAGGGCCGGTTTGTATTAGTGAAAGGGAGACTGAGAGGGAGAGAAATCACAATAGGAAGTATATATGCTCCGAACCAAGCCCAGACGCAGTTCCTCCAACGCCTCTCTGGACCCTTGTCTAAAATACCGGCAGGTGACTTAATTTTAGGAGGAGATTATAACTGTGTAGTAGACCTCGCCATAGATAGATCTAGGCTACCTCTGAAAGGTACGATGGCGGCAGTGATGGCTAAAAGCCTTCGGGACTGGATGACCAGATGGGAGTTGCTGGACATTTGTCGCTTACAAAACGGCCAACTAAGAAAATACTCCTACTATTAGCCACTGTATGGCCTTCACACTAGACTAGATATGTTCCCCTGTTCCAGACAACTGGCATGATCAAACAATAAAGGGAGAAACCCTGATTCTACGAAAAAGGGATGGGGTAGCAATGTAAACAAAATCACAAAATGTCCCTATTCACGAAATCATACTATGGAAGAAACCTCTGTATCTTAATTTACACCAAAAAATGGATCATGTGCTATATATTCTTCATACAAACAACACTTTATAATAAAATATGACAAATGCTAATTTATCTGCTGTGAAGTTAAAACCACAAAACAATTTTACAATGTTAAAGATATAATTTTTTTTTTTTAATCAAAACAAGATAAAGAAATGCAACAGAATAACACTTCAGATTCTCAATAGATTAAAAACAATTTCTCACAGAGAAATTAGAGTGCAAATACATTAAAAGATTTTTACAACCAGACTTTTTACGAAGAAATGACGACGCAGCGTTTCGCTGAGTAATTATTTCTTCACCTTCTTCAGGACAAAGTTTTTTTCAAGACAAATACATCTAAACAGCAAAAAACATTATGAGAAGCATATAGTGTTTCCGCATACACTCATTATAGGCAGTTGCCAATTCATTGCGGATTATTTATGTTGCAGATAATATAAATGTGGTGTTCTTTGTGTAAATAAGTAGAAATCACACAATACAAAATATCTGGTCCGGTTTATTCACCCCAGCCATCAACAGCTCCTGACCAACTGTCCAGTCAGGCACCTTCAAACATCAAGGTTCTAAATAGAACACATAACAAGATTCCACGGGGAATCAGTCATAATGTCACACATCTTCCCTCTTTACATGAACAAAGTAAAACAACGAAAAGAAGAAGAACCATGTGACATATGTGCAGAGAATAAAATGCAGAAAAATAAAACTTAAGTAACATAGTCTCTCATATGTAAAGGAAATGTGCGCACCCTATGACTCCTTTTCCTGTCAATATCAGGTAATGAACCCAATCTAACAAATGAAGAATCAGAACCAGAAGAGGAAGAACTGAAGTTAGTGCTGACAGCCTTAAGATCAGAATTAACCAACACCACACGACTCTTATTCCAAATCCTTCCATCCTCAGTCTTAACGGCATTCTTGAAGATCTTAACAATTCTCCTCACATTTGTAAACTTAGACCAGGGTTGGCATCCAACAGGCGCTCTGATCTTAACATGGTCCCCAACACTCAAATCATTATTCTGAACACATTTTCTTTTATCAAAGTATAATTTCCTTGATAATTGCTTGTCATACTCCCTACGTCTCCAACCACCCAAATGATTGTCTTTAAAACCTTTGCCAACACTCATCCAACCAGGACAAAGCTTAGAATTCGAAGCTCTTCCCTTGAACAACTCAAAGGGCGATCTCCCTGTTGTCATGTGGGGAGACATTCTGTAAGCTGTGATCCTGTCTTGTAGAGCAACTTTCCAGTTTAAATTATTGGCTCTGGCTAATTGTATACTCTCCTTAAGAGTTTTGTTAACCCTTTCTACCGCCCCATTGGTTTCTGGGTGATACACAGAACTGCGTTTGTGTTTTATGCCACACAGTTTCATGAAAGACTGAAATTCAGAGGAGCAAAACTGAGGACCATTATCAGAGAGAATGCAATTAGGAAAACTCTCTCTCTTAAAAACCTCTTCAAGAAACTTCTTGACACTAGCTGAAGAGATATCCCTAACCGAGCTTACTTCAATCCATCTGGAATACAAGTCCAAAAGCACGATTAGATAAGGAGTGTCCGACACTCCATGTAGAGGTCCAATTATATCTATGGCTACTTCATCCCACGGATAATCTGGTAACTTCCTACAAACCATGGGCATCTGTTTGGTTTTGAGTATTTTATCACTACAACAACACTCCATACAATCACGAACCATTCTTTCAATTTCTTTGTCCATTCCTGGCCACCAAAATTGCATTCTCAAATACTCTTTGGTTTTGACAATTCCAAGATGCCCTGTGTGTGCATGGGCAAGTAATCTATTGCGCACGCCCAAAGGAGGAACTAGTTTCGCGCCCCTAGTTAGAATGCCCTCCATAACTGACAATTCATCACAAACCAAAGACCAGGGCTTCTCCAGATGCTTGTTTTTACCCAACAGTAGCAAATCCATTACTTTCATGATTTCTTGATCTTTGCCAATTTCCATTTTCCACTCTGATTCCTCCACAGCGCCCAATGTGACTTCACAAACATTAACTATATCATCCACAAGACTAACATCATCTAGATCCACCACATCAACATCGACCAATCGAGATAAACAATCAGCTGACTTGTTAATAACACCTGGGATATAGTCTACATCAAAATCAAATTCCTGAAGTGAAATAATCCATTTTTTTATCCGAGAAGAGATAGAGTCTAAGCCCTTTTTCCGAAAACCTCTTTAAGGGGTTTGTGATCTGATAGAACCTTTACCTTAGTGCCCCAAATCAAATTTCTGAATTTCCTCAGTGCCCAAAAAATGGCCAAAGCCTCCCTCTCAATTACAGAGTAGTTAAGCTCAGATCCCCTCAGGCACCTAGACGCACACGCAATCAAGCGTTCTACGCCATGATTTTTTTGAAGTAAGACAGCTCCTAATCCTTTAGCACTAGCATCCGTCAAGATAAGAGTTTCTTCACCTGGTACAAATGCTTGTAAGGAGGGAGCTTTCATTAATTCTGCTTTGATGGAGACAAATTCCTTTGCACACTCATCACTCCAGTCAAAAACCACACATTTGCCAGTAAGTTTCCTAAGACACCTAGTCTTATCAGCATATCCCGGGATGAACTTACTATAAAACTCCACCATCCCAAGAAAAGAGAGCAACTCTTCTTTGTTGGAAGGCACACAGATCTTCACAATGGATTCTACTAAATCTTTTTTTGGAAAAACTCCATGTCCAGTGATACGATGACCCAGGTAATTCACCTCCTCCAAAGCAAACTTGCATTTCTCCTTCTTGAGGGTCAACCCAGCCTTCCTAAGACATTCTAGAACAGCATAAACTCTAGCAAAATGCTCTGCCTTTGTGCTACCATAAATCATCAAATCATCTTGATAGCACTTCACCCCTGACACACCCTTAAGAACATTGGACATTATGCGTTGGAAAACAGACGCAGCTGAGACTAGCCCAAATGGCATCCTGCGAAATTTAAAAGTTCCCATTTGCGTCACAAAGCCTGTCAGATTCTGTGAAACTTCATCCAACTCCACTTGATGATAGGCGGAGGCAAGATCCAGCGTAGTAAAGTATTTGGCACCCACCAAAGTGCATATCATCTCATCAATATTAGGCAGAGGAAACCTGTCTACAATCACCTCTTTATTAAGTGAACGCAAGTCAATGCAGAGGCGTAATTCGCCATTGGCCTTTTTGGCGACAACTATGGGAGCCAACCACTCAGTCGCCTCAACAGACTCAATCACTCCCATGTCAATCAATCGTTCAATTTCTTTCTGAACCCCTGCTTGTTCATTCAAAGGGACTCTCCTAACTTTCGCAACAACAGGAACAGCTCCTTCTCTTAATTTAATATGATGTTTGTACCCTTTTAAACACCCAAGTTCATCACAGAAAACATCAGCAAATCTTTCAGCTATGGCAGAAACAGAATCATCAACGATTTGAACTTGAACTTGAGGTACCGAATTGGGATTCAAAAACCCCAAGCAAACGTTGATGCGGCCACCCTAGTAGTGCATCCCCTTGTTTTGCCACGTAAATTTTGCCAGCAATCATTCGTTCACTCAGTTCGATACAAGCTTCAAAATAACCAAACATTCTTATGGGCAAACCTCCATAACCCACGGGTGAAACATCGCTCTTTAAGAGAGAAACTCTATCTTTAAAATGCTGATCATAGATGTTTTTGCTAATCATGGTGAGATGTGAACAAGAATCAAATTTTAACTCAAGCTCCACTCCACCAATAGTGACAACGTGAGAGGGATGTTTAGTTTCCTGCTCACCTATTTGATATATTATTTCCTTCACTTGTGGCTGATCTTTTATCTGACCTTGATCTTTTTTTTTTATCTTGCTTTTGCAATATTTTGCAAAATGTCCCTTCCTTCCACACGTGTTGCAATTAAAACGAATAGCAGGACAAAACGGTGCATTGGCTCTATGACCTATTCTCCCACATCTGAAACAGGTGGAGCTGTTGTCCCACGAAGAGACACCTTCATTGAGACGTGAAAATTTATCTCTTTCACTGTCAACAGTTGACTTATTTTTAACAAGACAAACCACCTCATCCACATTACTTTTACCCTCAGCATTATTTTTTCTCTTTTCAGTACTCAATTCTTCCACACATTTCATCATATGCTCTACACGTTTAGCAATGGCTAATACCTCATCCAGGGAGGCTCATCCTTCAACCATAATTCCTCTCTTATTTTGTCATGTGCACATTTCAACACAAATTGGTCCCTTAACCTTTCTTCAATGGCGCCACCAAATTTACATGACGAAGCAAGTTTCCTCAAGGCAGTAACAAATTCTTCAATAGATTCATCTTTTTTCTGCTCACGAAGACCAAAATGATACCTCTCCATAATAGTACTCAAACGTGGCAAATAATGTCGATCTAACTGTAATATGCACATTTCATACTCGTTTAAAGTTCTCTGGTCAGCAGCACTAAGCTCTGGCAAACGCTCAAGCACTTCCTGACCTTCACCCCCTAAACAGTGCAACAATAAAGAATGCTTTCTCTCAGCACTTAAATTAGTTCCACAAACACGTGCATAATTATTAAAGATCTTCTTCCACTTTTGCCACTTTATGGTGGGTTCACCTGGACTTGTTAAAAAGAAAGGTGGTTGAGTCACGTTCTGCATGTTGGCTACCTAAAAAAAAAAAATTAAACCTAAAAACACACTTGAAGGGAAAACAAGACTGAGAAAATGTGCAGATGAACTAAAGCATTACGTAATATAAGTCACAACTTGTGCACATGTAACCTCCTTCATGCACAAACTTCAGTACATTGCTGACTTATTACTCACAAAATCTACAAAAATGTCTAAAATGCAGTTGCCCAAGACTGTGACACGCAAATTTCTTGAATCCTGGATTACTCCTGCGCGTTGATCTTCCTATAATTCAAAACGGAAACAATAGACGTATCCGGAGTGCTGACAGCCTTAAAATCAAGGGTTAACATGAATATAGAGTTAACTAAAGCAATTCACCCCTTCCGTTCCAAATGTCCGCCGTGCGTGTTGACGCTATCTCCAAACCTTTAGGCTGTCTGGCTAACGTCACACGTAACTCTTTCATGCGTTCCAACAACAAAGACGAGTCTTCAGCTTGAACGCGAATGCGTGTCAACGCCTCCTCCTCTTAACGTGCCGATGCACGAAACTCATCGATGCGTTCCAGCTACAAAATGGACCCTTGTCTCCAACTGGAACACGGTTGCGTTCCAACGCCTCCCACTGCCTGTTTCTGTTATTACTCCGTGAAGCGCAAATGCGTTTCACCACGGACTCCTCCCTCTAATCTCCTCACCTCACACCAATGTTCCTTCACACCGTAAATCAGCCGCTGGAGAAGTATGTCCACCTTCTCTTCTGCATACTGATCTGCCGCTGGAGGAGATATGGAAACACGATCCTACTAAAACAGGTTTCCTTCTTGAAGCGCTCCGAAGATTTCTTATGCAGAAAAGAGGCTCCGCTGGATGTTGAGGTGAGAAATACTTCCGTCGCTCGTCGCCAAATAAATGTGGTGTTCTTTGTGTAAATAAGTAGAAATCACACAATACAAGATATCTGGTCCGGTTTATTCACCCCAGCCATCAACAGCTCCTGACCAACTGTCCAGTCAGGCACCTTCAAACATCAAGGTTCTAAATAGAACACATAACAAGATTCCACGGGGAATCAGTCATAACGTCACACTAATATACAACACTGTGCTAAATTAAAGAGCACTGTGCAACCTACAACATATCCTTTGGATAAAAGGTAAACAATTTTGAATATGGTAATGAGGGCTGTAAAACAATCTATTTTAAATAGTTGAACAACAACTCTGGTCTCTGTTTTTTAGCACAACATAGGCAATGTGAAAAATGCTCAATGGTGACAGTTGAAGGAGCATGCATACATGGTTTCTAGAGTCTAACCGGTAAGCCTTATCCGGTCTTAAATAAATTGAAAGTACTTGAATATAGAGACAAACTGCTGAGGAAATATCTAAACTAACCTTTCTCTACACAGAAATCATCGCCCTTTTCTGTAACAGCTTTTAAATTGGATTGCCGGTGGTTCTACCATACTTTCTTGAGATTGGCTTAAAAATTAAAGGTACGCTTTGGCCAAGAATGGTATATAGATGTAAAAGGCTAAGGAGTTCTCGCTCTTATATATTGAATTTTTCTTTTTAGATACAAATTTTTCTTCCCCGTTGGCTAAGTTTCTCCGTCCAACCAAGGGATTTCAAGTGATAGATAGCTTGACGACTGCCCATATCTTGGGATTTTGTCACAACTGAAATAGGTGGGTTTAGTGAATAATATACCCGTACTAGTGTAATGGATCATGTGTTATTCTTTATTTATGTTTTTAACAATTCTGAGATGGTATTTTTTTTTTATTTAATAATTTTGAATATATTCCCCATATTCAATGGGTTTTTATTGTTTAACATATTATTTATAGTACTGCTGTGTCGAAACCAACATGAATTTACGGTTTGTTAATAAATGTTTTTTGCTGTTTAGATGTATTTGTCTTGAAAAAAACATCGTCCTGAAGAAGGTGAAGAAATAATTACTCACCGAAACGCTGCGATGACATTTCTTCGTAAAAAGTCTTCTTGTAACAAATTTTGAATGTATTTGCACTGTAACTTCTCTGTGAGAAATTGTTTTTAATCTATTGAGAATCTGAAGTGTTATTCTGTTGCATTTCTTAATCTTGTTTTGATAACTTTTTTTTAATATCTTGAACATTGTAAAATTGTTTTGTGGTTTTAACTTCACAGCAGATAAATTAGCATGGGTCATATTTTATTATAAAGTGGTGTTTGTATGAAGAATATATAGCACATGATTCATTTTTTGGTGTAAATTAAGATACAGAGGTTTCTTCCAGACAACTGGCAGCCAACATGGAGGGTTTAGAATACCTAGGGCGTTCCCTGTCTCACCATAGTCCTCTCCTATTAAGATTTTCTCCAACCCTGGCGAGAGCGGCCACTCCGCTGTGGAGATTAGACCCTGGCCTCCTTGAAGATGATTGCTTTAGACAAAAGCTTTCAAATGCCATCTCGAAATACTTTGAAACCAATCAGGGCACAGCTATCTCCCCCCTGATAGAATGGGACGCTTTTAAGGTGGTAATCAGGAGGCAATGCATGGGGCAGACTCTGGGCACTAGACGAGAAATGAATAATGAGTTCCAGATGCTAGAAACAATAATACAGGCACTAGACAGAATTACCGAGAATGATATAGAGAATAGGACACAATTATCGGACCTAAACAGTATCTATAATGAAACCTGGGAAAGATTGAGACTGTTAGATCTATGTGCCTATCGAGAAAAACAACATGTAGAAGGTGGGAAGGCTGGGAGGATGCTGGCCTGGCTGATCCGCCCTAACACTAATGGATCCCCGATTCCGAATTTATTGACAACTGAGGGGCACACACTCTTCATGCCTAAAAGGATCAATTATACATTTAGAGATTACTTTGCAGCGTTGTACGATGAGCCTGGGGAGCTACAGGAAGTTGATTTAGTGGCATATCTGGAGGGCTTAGAGCTCAGGAAGGTAGACCAGACAGCGCGGGAGCAAGAGATCAGCATAGCAGTTAAGGAAATGGCCAGGGGGAAGACACCTGGACCGGATGGACTTCCGGCAGCATTTTACCACCCTGGCCCCACACCTGGAAAAAAATGTAGGGGGGCTGGGTGCTCCAGATTTTGAGGCGTACTACCTTGCTGCGCAACTCCAGTGGCTAGCACAATGGCTAGACGGTCTGGGACGGGAGACACTGGCGTTTGTGGAGAAATCCCCTCACGAATTACTATTGCCCAGAATGTTACGACCCAAATACAAGATTACACACAAGGAAGTGCTGTTAGCGGTGGCCCTGAAATGTTGGGACAGATGCATAGGGCGGGCAGTGGAATTACCATTATATGCACCTGACCTACCAATAGTGGGATTACCTAGAGAGGGGGACGGATGCCCCTTTACACACGGTCAGCTGAGAGTATGGATGAAAGCCGGGGTGACCACTGTCCGAGACTGTTATCAAGATGGGGAACTACCGCTCCTATTGGAGTTCCTGGAATATCACGACCTAGGTCCGGGTCTATTTCTAAATTATCATGCAGTTAGAGGGGCTATGGCCACGTTGTGGGGCAGGGACACACATGAGCCAGACACACACCCGGTCCTCCAAGCAATGGTATCACTGGGAACAGCCAGGCACCTGGTAAAATGGTTGTATAGAGCAATAATGGAATTAACGACTTCAAACCGGACTCATCTACAAGAGAAGTGGGGGGGATTGATCGGTAGACCTCTATCTGAGGTAGAGTGGAGGAAATCTCTAGAGAATATTGGAAAAGTATCTCAGAATTCTAATTTTGATGTTATACAGTTTAATATTCTGTACATGACTTATCTCACGCCCCATAGGCTCAATATCACGTATGAGACCACTGACAAGGCATGCCCCCGCTGCGAAGAATTAGATGCTAATTCTTTACACATGATGTGGAGCTGCAAGGGAGTATGAGGGTACTAGCTAAAGATAATTGAGACTCTGAATGGAGTTCTAGCACGTACACTAGAATGCAGCTCGGAGATATGCCTTCTTGGGCTCTTCCCGAGACCCAAGGCCCGAAAGCGTGGACATAGGTTTATAGACCTAGCTTTAGTCCTAGCAAAGAGACAAATAGCTCGCAGACGGTGCTCACAGGGAAGCCCTAGGGTGGATATATGGGAAAAGGAACTTTTGAGTTGGGCCAAAGCAGAGGAGAAGGCATTGGTCAGAGAAAAAAAAATAACAAAACGGCGCAGGCCCCTGGCTGAACCCTGGGCAGAAATACTGAGAAATTGGGAATCCAGGGATTCAAGTGACATAGGGAGCAATAGTTAAGAACCCCCACTGTTAGTAGGGGGAGGATACCCCCATTCCTATTTCAACAAAGGAAAATCAGGCGAGACTCCCAGAATAGATAGGAATAGTGCACAGATTGGCGGTGGTGAGAATCTGGGTCTATTCCTCCACCAGTGACTCCAGACATCCCCCGCCACCTCCTCCCCCTCCAGTTGGACAGACAGGAATTAATGTATATGAAAAATAACATGTACAGATTAGAATATAAGAAGGGACCCCAGACAAGAAAAGAGTAGCATTTAATTGTTGCAATTGTTTATTAAATTTTTTAAGCATATAGTGAAAGTCTGTATGATGAGATCAGAGAACTCTGCATGCTCCACACCGAGAATATTCACGAACCTGGAAAACGAAGATAACATATAGGACACTGTTATAATCAAGAACCTAAGAACACTGCTAATACATTTAAATGACTAGAGAAAAGATAATTAGATCAAGTGTTCTTTTTCTTTCTTCTGCTATAATACATACGATGACCGAGATGAAGTAATTCTGCATAACAAAATATGCATGTATAATGCATAAAATATTGTGAATTGTGGTTCTGCTTTCAAAAACCAATATGCTAATAAAAATGATTTTTTTTTAAAAATGCATCTCCAAGGATTTAAATACTGCCGTTTCTCTCAGCACGTCACGTGCACTCACAGTTAATACAAAGAGCAAGCCGCGCCATGGCTCCGGGGGCCGACTCCAGGGATGCACACAATCATGCTCCTGTCATAGCCGCCCTGCTGCAGGAGGCACTTGTTTGCAGCGCTGCTGTCACTGTATTCGCTTGCAGCTTGACCCTCACAGCGTGCAGGTGGTCAAGGTGCTAAAAATGCATGATTAATGCCTTTCAAAGTGGTGATGCAGACCCCCATATTAAAATGCATTAGTCTAACGCCTGATGCGTGGTACTTGGCAGGTCTGCCTACATCTGGTGTGGGGCCCTCTTGTGGTCCGTTTTCAATGTTTTACTGTTAGAAGTGTTGCACAAATACTTTACACATTGCCCCCAAGTTAAGTCTGACTGCTCTGAGCTACCAGGGGATTGTGCATAGGTTAATTTGGACTTGCTTGTGACTTCACCCCGACAATGTTTGTGGTCCCTGCTTGAGTTGGATTTACACCCCTCAACCAGTAACCCAATAACCCAATTCCTTTGTTCAGGTACTCGGGCTCGAAGTGCTTGCCTGCTCCTGTGACCTCTGCAGGTCATGTCTTCGTATTGGTGGTCCCAAACACTCAACGTTAGCGGTGAGTGCCTGTATCATGATTGGCGTTTTTACTTTGTACACTCTATTAATTTCGAGCATGCTACTAATTACCGAGTACTTCTTCGATGTGTCCAGTAGCAACACTCGTCATGTTCTCTACAGACGGACCGGGCACCAACTTTACATAATAAAACGACTCCTGGAAACTCTAAGGAACATGGGAGTTGCAGTGTTTTCCCGCTTATGCGACAGCACTAAACGTACCAGTCACAATAATACCTGTCCCAGGTGTGGGGCCAGCAAACCAGCACTGCCCAGCTTGAGAAAGCTGAGAAGAGGTATGTTTGCTGCCAGAGAGAGTGCAGATTTAAACTTTAAAGTTCGCTTTCGCAGTCACCACCCTTTCACTTCCCAGCATTAAATACATGATGCTGGAGGGAGCTCTTCCTTTACACCCCCCTCCTTCCACCTTAAATTAAGGCGGGGAGACGGTGGAGGGAGCTAAAGGAGCAGCCCCTTCCAGCAGCATGTATTTCACGTTGCTAATTGTGCATGGGTGCCGGAGGGAGGGGTACTGGGAGGGTGAGGGGGGTGAAAAAGAGGATAACTGGTGAGAGAGGGGAAGTAGGTGATGGGGCCAGGGGCTGGGGTGGGAGGTTCCAGTTAGGAAGACGGCCCAGGGAGGGGCAATGCTAATTCGGGGTGAGAGTCATTAAGATAGTAAGTGCCATGGTTGGGGGCGAGAATGGGCCAGGAGACTGCCAATGGAGGCCGGGACATTGACACTTCTGCTTAGTCCTGGTCTCCTGCACTCTTTTGCTCTTGGCTGTGTGTTTACAGGAGGTGGGTGCTGTATCTCCAAGAGGCATGCAGCAGGGAGGGAGTAGGAAACAGCTATCCCCTCCCCAGCCTTCTCTTATTGGCCCAGCACACAGAGCACAGTCAATAAAAGGAGGGTTGAACAAAGGTTATTTTTTAAGATTTAGCAGGGGCTTTTGTAAAAATAGCAGAGATTTTTTTTTTTTTACAAAAGTTTCAAATTTTTGATTTTTCGAAAAGCATAAAGGGTCTGTTCAAGGATATACCACTTGCTATAATCAAATAATCTTTTTACCTACAAACGATGGGGTGTGCGAGCTCTCAAATAAATTAGTTTTCATTGCACTTTTCAAACAAGCACAGGCAAAGCTAAAGGGTATGACCCTCAGAAAGAGATTAGTTAATTGTTTGTAATGTAGTTGAAAGGGATTGGAAACACGTGTACTTGAAAAGATATTTATTAGTAAGGGTGAAGTTTTGAAATAAGCACAATAGATACTTATTTGGAAAAATGTTTTACTGGTTCGAATGTTAGTTGGTTTACAGCAAAACTTCTCTTAGTAGTAAAATTGTAATGTTAATGCTTTTTAAATACAACATTATTAAGCTTGGCAACTGACACTGAGGCCTAGGTATTAAGGCCAAATAAAAAAGTATGATGGATAAAATATGCCCATGCCAAGCTACATAAAAGGACAGTGTCTGAATTATTGGAAACCCAAATATATCAGACCTAGGTCCTATTAATTTCATCTACCATAAAGAAGTTTAAGTAAATGCATGAAGTGGTTTCCTTGAGAGCACAAGATTAATTTCAATAACCAACAATGTCCAATAAACACTGGACTAACCAATGACATCTGGTTTCCAGATCAGCGTACTACCCGGCATAAAGTACTTCAATTCCTCATCAAGGGTAGTAAGCACTAAAATATTACAAATTATCAGGCAAGTGTTGCAGCGGAAGCTCCTTTTTATTTCTTCTCTCTACTCTCTTACCGGGCTCATTTTTGGTCATTTTCCAAACCTATTTACTTCTAAATACAACTGGGTTGGTCCTCCGATTCACCTTGCTCGTCACATTGAGGGGTGGGGGAACTGGATGCCCACTATTGGTTACTCAACGAGGACCAGGTATTGGTAACCAATCTACAAATTGGTGATCAAATTTAACTACACTATCCTCAGAACCAAACTATAAATGTACAGGATAACCACAGGCAAAAAAACCATCCTAAAGAAGTCCAGTCGGGCCAGTATTATGCAAACCAACAGCTCTGCTACTGTGGTACAAAATAAGGGGAGTAAAACCTGTTCTGAAAATAATCTACGACTCCCCCTTGGGATACATTGATACCTAATATGCACAGCTTCAATAGGAACACCATAAGTAAACTAAAGACTCAATCATTTTGATTTTAAAGGAATATTGAATTAAAGAATCAGACACATTAGGCAATTTAAACAATTTAGTCAAAGTCTTTGCATCAGAATTCACAAGTACTGACATGAGAGACTGACACTTCGACGACCTATCCACCTTGCCGTCGGAGGAAGTGACGCTGTGAGGAAGCAGAGGTTCTAAGCAGTCACTCTTTCTGTTCGCCTCATCACGTCTCCACGTCCTATGCCCCAGCGGCAGCCTGCTGGCCGCCCCTCCCACCGTGAGTTGCCCACAACAAGGGGGGGGGGCCTGGTCAGGTGTGGCTTGGAATAGATTGCCGTCACCATGGCTGTAGAGGAAGCGGGAGGCAAAGGGGAAACTCGGGCAGGGGTCTTCCGACCCCACCTCGGCATCGTGCTGTACCCCTGTACCCTCCTGCTGCCTCGTGGTTGCGGCTCAGATTCAGGATGTAAGATTCAGACCTTGAGCCAGTGAGTGCCGGCCGGAGGGAGCAGTGTGGAGGGTGTTGAAGTGCGTGACCTCAGGTTGAGGTCTGAGACTCTGGTTTGTTTAAACCTGCCACCTAGCTGAGTGCTCGTGCTCCCGGAAGCGGCCCATCTTGGCTGGGTGCAGCCTGCGACTGAGTGGGCTCCCTTGCACGCCTGCGCCGGACTCTTGCTGGGCTCCAAAGCTCCCCAGCTTCTTACAACCAGCTTGCCAGCCTTTCCGCTCTCTCCAGATCCAAATCCTGCTAGCGACCACGCTCCCCAGCATGCTTGTGGGGCCCCGGAGTGTCGGGATACACACTGGTGGGGTGTGGCAGCACTGTTTAAGTTTTTCCATGGTCTTGGGACATCATGGGATACCTAAACAATCATCGTTGGGCTCTGCTGCCTCTCTCAACCAGCTTTTTAGCCTCTCACCTGCCTCTCACCAGCAGCGAGCCTGCCCCAGCCTGAAATCTCCTTTCCTCTCTGGCTTATTGCAAATTAACTCAATATAAGCAGAGTTAGCCTCCTCAAAATTACCACACAATAAGAGCACAACAGGAGCATACAATAGGTGGATCCAAGAATCTAGCGATCCAGTGTCCCAACAACACAGCATTATCTGTATAGACTGAAGAGCGAGGGAACTGAGGTCTTTCACGAAGGAGGTTGTAAGCAGGAAAACTCAGGAGGCAGCCCAGCCGGCCTGGTTGATTGCACCGAGAGATGAGAGATGAGGTGCAAATAGGATCCTCGACAGCAGACAAAAGGAAAAGTAACTGCACAGGGACAGGTGAAGCAATTTAAAAAAGGACACTAAGAGGAAAGTGCTTTAGCCTCACCCCTTCACCAGGCTTTGGTAGATTATGCCACAACTGCTGCAACAATGGGTATCGGCCAAAGATCTTTACAAAATGTTTTTTCGTGAAGGACGCAGGGGCAGTGCTTTGCTCAAGTAACGAGGGGCTCAATGGCTTCCCGTTGCACCCAGTGGTTATAGATCAGATCAGCACCTTAGGCGCTAACCCAGCAATGAGGACTGAAGGAAACGTTAACAAGATGATAGAAGCTCCGGGTAACGGTGGTCACAAAGAAACAGTGGCGCTCAAAGAGCAAAGAACGAACACGGGTTTGATAGACAAGTGAGCGCCCTCTTAATCCTCTTATAGCGGAGACTGCTGCAGAAATACTCACTATGCAGTGGAACAATTGGAATGACGCCACATTCCAAGAAAGGACAGGGGTCATAAAGCCCCCTGCTCGAACCAACAATTCTCATTCTATTGAACTCCAACAACATTAGGCAATTGCCACCAAGCCCCTGTGCACCCTCGATATCCCCAGTTGAAATAAACAGATCTACACACAGTAATAAACAAACCTTCATGGAGACCTACCCTAAGGAAGCATTGATAACCAGCCCTACTTCAAGAATTAAAGGAACTATATGATGAAATAATTTGGATGACCTGGGCATCACAACTTAGCCACATCCAAAGAAAGCTCCATAGCGCATAATTAGATTTGACTCACCACATGGTGGGCCAAGCAATAGAAGCAAACTCGGTGAACCTCACCTGGCCAATCTCTTAACTATAAAGAAGGCTTCAAACAGTGCCTCCAATAATAATTCCCCAGTGAGGCCAGTGAGGTTAGATATAGAGGTTGCAAATGGCAATACATCAAAGACATCGTACCTCACAACGCAAGAGTGGGAAGAATTGGTAGTTTCATATACCCCTGAATTATCCCAGGAGAAGGGCAGCAAAATGCCCAAAAGCATGAACCCTGTGGAGAAGCAGGGCGGGACAGATAATATATGGACATCTTTACTAAACACTATGCAACTGTAAAATTCAATGCGATGCAATACCAATCTGACAAAAATCAACATTCAATTATCCCTCCTCAATTTCCTGGCCATACAAACTCAAATATCGACACCAAACTATCCGACATGAATAGTCTGATTAGAAGGGCTCAGGCTGAAACGCAACTAACTCAGTCATGTTGCACTTGTGTCGCAATTGTGGACAAACTATCAACACTACCATCCGCGATGGCAGATCTCCTGTCTGACATGAAAGATGAAAATTATACTACAACGGTAGTGTCCCAGACCAGTCTTCCCGGAATGGGTAATACAACAACTGAACAAACAACCTAGATCAGTCAGGGGGATGCAATCAGCTCAAAATCAGAACAATCGCTCTCAGAAAAATGCGGACATTAATGATCAGGGGATGGGTGGGCAGCCATCCATAACCTTGGAGGAGTCGTCTTCCATAAAGGATTCCCCTCAGCTAAGGCAGTCAGAGAAGGACAAGGCTGCAACTAGCACCATCTGCCTCAAAGCAATGCAGGAAACAGAAGAGGAAGGGCAGGAAAAGGAAAAATCGACATAACTACATTCTTCCAAATTGGATCTGCTAGTCTAGCAATAAGAAGACGAGTGCTGGGGCAAACAGCAAACATGCAAAATAACCTTAACCAGCCTGCTACAAACAGTGAAGCAGCTGAGGAGGTTCAAAGGAGTAGGGGTGGCAATAGCCAGGAAGACCCAACAACTAGAACAATAAAGGGGTAAATAGTAGCTTCGCAGGTAGCACATTCAACTTCTGAAAGTACCTTGGAATCAGTACAGATGGCGGCAGCAAGCCCCTTGACTAAGAAGAACTGGTATATCAAGACGACACCTTAACTGACTTGGGGCGCAGCCAGAATCCCGTACTATTCTGTTCATCCCAGAATACAAGTCCAGAGGTCGAGGGGACATTCTCAATAGAGGGAATATTCTGCGACTGCTAACATCAATCAGTAGACTGCAGGATCTCAGATCCAGTGACCTGGAATCAATTGAGTTCAAAGAGTAAAAATCTTTCAGCGAACAAGGCAACAAAAGCAACCTGGGCAACACTTGAAATAGTGAAGAGGATCATGAATGAGAAAGCACAATTAAGCATCTGAGGGATCAAATTGATGCCCTACTAAAAAAACAGGCTATCCAGAACCCATACTACCAAAACGTCATGAGCAGCTAGACCCCTGTCCTAAGCACATTACGACACAGACACAATCTGTACTAAGGAGGGGCATAGAGCTCATCGCTAGTGCACAAGGAGAAAACTGACAGTTGTAGGGTGAGGCAAACCAGGATTGGCTCCTCAGCAACAGATGACTGGGGTTGGCTAGCTAGAACGATAAATACTCAGAGCAGCAACACCTGACTTGGAACAAAAGTGCCACCAACGGACAACACCCACTTACGACTATGCTCCTGGAACATAAACAGCTTGGGAAATAAAACAATGGACTCACAACTACTGCTATACTTTTAAATCTTTGATCTTATTGTCTTACAAGAGACTTGGCTAGATCGACCGCTTCAGCTACAAGGTTTCAGAACACATCATCTCTCAGCTGCAAAAAGTGATAAATTTAGACATTCAAGAGGAGGGCTTGCAACATATACCTCAAAGAGCATTAGTGCGGCTAAGTTGCTGGATACCAAATCAACGACAAATGTCACACAAGCACTCAGAGTGATATAAGAAGCAGCAACAGGCACCTGCATACGCCAAACTTCGTACTAACAGGTGATTTCAACATGCACTTGCTGGGTCCTCCATAAGAGGACCACTTCCTGGAAGATAATATGTCTGCATAGAACACCCCGCAGCAGGAAAATAATAAGTGTGGAAAGCAAACCAAGTTTGCCAAACATCTACTGAGGAATATGGAACATCTAAGCTTTTGCGTATTAAATGGGCACTTCCCAGGAGATCACCCCCCTGTAGCATCCTTCCACAACGCATCAGCAAGTACCACAATAGATTACACTTTTGTAACCTTTCCTTTGATTTGCAAAATAGCAGACTATCATCTAGGAGCAAAGGATCATAGTGACCATCTCCCTCAAGAAATTACAATGAGTGTGCAAGGTGCTAAACCAAATCGGCCAGTGGAGGATCCTAGCTCCATATATACTGTAAATAACAAAAACCAGAACGACTGTTGGCTTTGGCATAGACTCTTTCGGAAGAAAATCAAATGGCAGGCCCAAAGGCAACAATCGGCTGTGAAAACTTCACCAAAGTACTAGGAGAAGCTCACTCAGCAAATGTAGGGCCACGAATTACGACAAGAGAAAAACCTCGACATGGGACTTCTCCCATATCACAAATCATGCTAGCTAATCGCTTCACCACTTAACAAAATAGTCAAATTCAGCACATTAAGAAAGCAATAAATAGCTCACTGCGGAGGCTCCACTTATCCAGCCTGGATAATAATGCCTAAAGGAGTTGAGACAACTAAAAGCAGCTAAGAAAAAGTTAATCTGGCAAACAAAAAGGGAAAAGAAGAGAAGCTCTGGGCCAAACTACTCTTTGCATAAAAAAACAATAACTGCACAAGATTCTGGCACACAGTAAACAGATTACAGAATCCCACAGTTCACGGAGTTAGCTCTCACTTGACAGAAGAGGCATGGGCAAGTTTTCTCTGGCTTCACTTTAATATGGAATCCCCCAGCAGTATAAATGGAGAGAGGTTAACAGATTATGCAGAGACAGGTAAAACTCATGATCTAAACAATGCTCAGGCAACATTCACAATCAGAATCAGGGCCAAACAGATTGAAAACAGGATAGCTAAAGGCAGGAGGGAGGGAGGTCTGAGTCCAAACAGGATCCCCCTGTTTCTGTTTAAATTAGACCCGGAATACTGGGCAGAAGCATTAAAACCAGTCTTTAAGCAGATTCTTCAAACAGAAACAATCCCAGCTTCCTGGAAGGGGTCAATCATCTCCCAATCCATAAGAAAGGGGACAAGAAGGGGGCACAAAAGTATAGATTGGTTGCCTTAATAGACAATGATGCTAAATACCATGCTGTACTCATTCTAGAAGAATTAACAGATTGGGCATCAGAAAATGCAGTCATACCCCTTAAACAGGTTTTAGCAACACATGGGGACAACACAAACATATTAATTCTCTCCCTGCTGATAGATGCTGTACAAGCCTTAAAAGATGCCAATCTGCCATTGTAAGTCTGCTTCATCAATTACTCCTCAGCCTTTGATCACATAGACAGAAAGAAACTGGGGGACAAAGTCACCAAAAAGAAATATACCAACCTGTCTTTTGAAATCAGCTGATTCTTCTACAGACCGATACTAAGGGTCCAAGTAAAGCTGGGAGCTGGCGACCATCTGCCAAGAAGGATTCCAACCACAAAGGGGCTGAAACAAGGCTGCGTATTAGCCCTGACCCTGTTCAATCATTTTTTGTCAGAGCTATCACGTAAATTGGACAAGTGTAATTACCATGTGCCAAAGATGGCTGGCTTTGCCCTGTAGTATCTAGCATACGCTGCTGACCTTGTGTTAATCAGCCGAACTCCGGCTGGCCTCCAGCACGTAGTGAACAGCACTCAAAGTTATTCTGCTGAAAATGGGCTGAAAATAAATTTAGACAAATCTAAAGTCACGCAGCTGAACCAAAAAAAGGTTGCCCGGAATCGTCACTGGCCTCTGGAAGGACAAAGGCTAGAAACAGTCAATGAATATAAATATCTGGGAGTCATAATAGATAGAAAAGGTGCATTTATAGTTTCAAAAGTGGCACTAAAAAGAAGAGGAATCACAATGGTAGGAGCAGTAAAAAAATCTCAGGAACAAAATCGTCGGTCCAAGCTTTACTCCACTTATCCAGGTTATACAGGCAAAACCTATCCAACTATCACCTACAAAAACAAGTGTATGAGAGGTAGGGATGCTAGCACCCTGGATGGTATAGCAACGGGAGCAATGAGAATGATTTTTAACTTACTAAAATACACTTCACCGGCTCAAATAAGACTGAAATTTGGTATGCAGTCGCAACAACTCGCATGCAGAGATGCTTATGTCAAAAGCTGGTATGAGATCAAGAGAGCAGAGCCCGGCTTATTAAATTAATTGCTGCCTAAAAACAGCACTGCACCGAAATCCTATTTGCAAGAGTCAATAGCTCAAATGGGGCTACGTGATCTCTGGGAGCCCTCGTGATCGTACAACAGCTTCAAACAGCTTGTCAATAGATTCTCTTGGGCAAAGGATAAAACACTATTGTCTGCAGTTACCCCAGGGATGTCCCATAACATTACCTAGGTCTAGGGTTCACCAATGCAACTAAAGAAAAAGATCTACGGCATAGACTTGGCATCCTTCCATCTCTACTCCACTTACTACCATGGAAACGCCCTCAGACAACCTTTAGTTGCTGTCTGTGTGGGGCAGCAAAAGAGGACGTGATTCACCTGCTGTGCATATGTGGAAAACCTGTACAGTTCTCCTGCCGCTGGCAGCTTGCCCCCCCCCCCTCTCTTTGTTCCCCCTCTTCCCTCTCTTTCTGTCTCGCTCCTCCTCATTTAGTGAAAACCGAGACTTAAACAAACGGGCATTACCTTCTCTTTCCTCCTTTCGTTTATTTGCTCCCCTGTGAAATGGATCCAAAAAAGAAAAACACTTTTGCTGGAAACTGCGTCTTTTTCTGCCATTTTTCAATTTCTGAGTGCAGTCTCATGGTGGAGAGAAATAAAACATTCAAAATATGAAAAATAACTAACTAACTAATTAAAGCAAGACAGAGTGGTTGCAAGGTGGCCAGATTGATTTATTCACACCTAAACACATTAGCGCCACTTTACAGTGTTTGCCAGTGAAGCGCTACTTTTGTTTTCTCGTCTCTCTTTGAACAACATTGTTTTCCCTGGGTGGGAAAGTGCACTATTCCTGGAGGTACTGAAATACCTGCCTGATGGGTGAATTGGAAAACAAAATGTGTACAGCTGCCGTGTGTTCACGAATATGGTCTTTTTTAACCATACTGCTTACATTTTGTAAGGATATAAGCAATGGGCATTGAAACGGGTCCCTTTTGGGCCCTGCGGTCATGGCCTTAACTTTTCAGGCAAAAGCACTCACTAATTTCTGAATGAGTGTAAAAAGAAAAAGGTAACCATGTTGTTCCTGCTTACATTTCACATGCTTTACTTAATCTTGCATTCCCTATGAGTGTTGGCTTTTTAGGTCTCACGCCTAGCGTTGCAGTGCGCAGCACTGCTCGCGCAGCGCGCAGCACTGCTCGCGCAGCGCGAGACCTCTAGAAAGGGCTTCTGAAAACGACCTACACGCTCGTGCGTGTGGTTTTGTTTTCAGAAGCCCTTATTGGCTGTAGCGTGCGTTTTTTTCAAAAAAAACGGCACGTGTTTGGGCAAAGGCGGGCGCATGTCCCGCCTTCGCTCCTCCCATTCCCGACGGTGGCCAGAACGCGCAGCAGCGCGCGTTCGCCTCGCTGCCGCGCTCCCTGGCCCCGCTCCTCTGTGGTGCGCGCGCACCACTGGTTTAGAGAAGTGCCGAAACTAGGACTAGAATAAAGGAATCCTTCGCTATCACGAGCGGCACTTAGCGAGGCTTTAACTGTGCATGCACTGGAGCTCCTGGGAGCGAAGCGTAGTAAATACTGCACAATTAGACTAGCGGGTGGTGAGTGCATCCAAATTTGTGCTGCCTTCTAGATCGAAAACTTGTTTGACACCTGTGATCTTTTCATGCCTAGATTTCCTGTATTTCATTTACTACCAAAAGCTCCCAAATCATGAATAACTGCAGAATTCTGTATGTTTAGATCTGTGCGTTTTCAGGTGATAATTGACGCGTGTAGAGTTTGTGACGAAACCTCATCAGGCGGCAACTCTACTGGATGCAGTGTGTGAGCTTCGGCAGTGGCAGTCCAGCCCCAGGGTGGGTCCAGCAGGCCGCTGTGTAGAGCTATCCGGTTCCAGTGGAGGGACTAAAATAAGGCTGGATGTTCCAAGCAGGGCTTTATTTCACTGATGTCGAAGAGTGGTGACAAAAACACGTTTCATCCTGATCAGATGACTCTGGGGGCTGCTCTCGCGTGCTCGGACATGTGGTGTTGCTCTGATTTCCCCACATGAAGGTCAGTGTTTGATATTGGGCTACCTTTTGCTTAAATTGTCGATTTTTAGCTACTTCTAAAGTTTCTCTTTGATTCACTGTTGTGAAAGCACAGAAGGGAAACTGTAAAAGTTTTTCAGTGCACTGATTTCTCAAAGGTCTCCTGGTCTACACAGGTCCAGGTGATTTGCTCTAAGGGCGGACACTGAATCTGTTCCCACCAGAGATCAGAAGCTGGCAGTTGAATGACGTTAGCTGGCTGGCGATTTCACGCACATTCCCCTTTCTCCTTCGGTTCTCTGCAGACTGAGGGCGATTGGTGAATGAGGAGGGATGCCCTTGCATCCGCATCCAATGTCTCGCTTTGCCGGTCAGTGCAGGCCTGTGGCATATGGCCCTTCCATCTCCTCTCTGTGAATGCAGGAACTCTGACAGAAATACTGCCTGCAGCCCTCTGGGTGAGCGAGAGAGGGAAAGCTGAAGGGAGTGGGGTGAAGGTGGCAGGCACCAGGATTTCTGTGTATGAGAAGAGGGGGAGCCTGAGGGCAGGGGGAACGGTGCAGGAGGGCATTTTGTGTGTGGATTCTTCATGATCCCTCCATCTGCACAGCTCTTCCAGGGGATTAGCCGGAGGGAGGGATTATGGGGATTCTATCAGTGTAGCCTGGCAGCTGTCAGTAGCTGAGAGGGTTCCACCTTTCGATTACAAATGACCGCTTAACCTTTGTTCTTCTTGTCTATGATGTCTTTTGATTTCGTTGATTGTGAACATGGGTATGTACATCTGCAGACGACCGCTAACACCAGCTGTATCCATTAGTTAAATCCTCTTCTGCATGTTTCCTGTTGCACCTACAATTCCTAATATCCGTGCACTGCTTCGAAGAGCAGCGTAGATGGTTGCCAAGCCTGACCACGAAGCCTGTGACGATGAATGCTATGGATAAAATCTGTATGGTATTGCAGGGACGAGAGAAATGGGCGAGATCTTTAAATAAAGCGCTAGGGGGATGGGAGCATGCTGCAGTAGGCGTGTCATTCTAGAACGAAGAACGGTGTCAGACCCGTTGCGGCAAAGTCCAGGAGAGAAAAGGTTTTCACAGAAAGAGTGGTAAATATTTGGAACTGCTTTCCATGTTGGGATATTGTTATTGGCCCAAGAGCATCTGCCACTCACTTCTGGGGCACATAACGCCGACCAATCATCGGACCAGGACACTGTGGCCCGTAGACTTAAATAAAACCGCCACTGGGGTGGAGATAACACTTGTTGTATTGTGGCTCTTACTGTGCTCAATCATGCATTTGTTATCCAGCAGTATTACTTCCGGCTAGCATATAGTCAGGCGTTTATGACCATTTCCTGTGGCTCCTTAGTAAGTTGTTGCTTCCTCCCTAGTGTTGGATGTTAGCTGTAAGTCCTGCTCCCATTCACCGGTGCTGGCAAATCCTTGACTAAAGTACCTCCAAAGTGATGACGTACCACCAGTGCATCATTGATGTTCCCACTGTTCAAAGGATTGTAACAAGCATGTGCGGCCTATGGACTGTGCAGTGAGCATGCACTCAATCAAGATGGCTGCATGCTTTACATAGGCGAGGTGTGGCCTGTTGGCTTTGCCAATGCTTGTTGTTGATGCATGCCCCTCACTGGTAGCCTCTTTCATGAATAAAGAATGGTTTTCTTTGTAATCAACACCTTCCAGTCTCCTATGATATCCCTCTTTCTTCCACAAAAAATATTTATTTTCCGTTTTTATTTTTAGCCCCCTCCAACCTAATGTATTCAAAATAATTCATAAATACAACATTTTGGATTAGTCCTTTTCCTGTATTGTTTCATTAACCTGTAACTAATATTATGCTTCGGTCCACCCCAGCATTTAATTTTAATAGACTGTGCGAGTGCTTCCTAGAAATCTACATCGGTGCAAAGTGTGACTTATTTTGGCATAGAAGAGGTGCCATTGGCTGTGGATTACTGTAACCTGAAAACGTAGTTTAAACACTCATGGGTGACCCAAAAATTATATAGGATAAATATTGAGAATAAAGATGAGGGGTGGGGGGGACTGGCAGACTAAAGTATTGCCCCACCAGCCCTGCACTGAAGTGCACTCCTTTCCAGGCAGTAGCACACATGAGAGCAGGGAAATGCTGTATTTCAAGGGGCAAGACAGCCAATGGGTGAAGTAGGCAGACCCACTGCCCCAGGCTGTAGGAGATTTGAGCAAAATGTGGGTGACACTTAGAGATCAGTGGATGGAGAGAGGCGACCACAGACTCGTGTGTGTAAATGTATGTTTTCTTGTTAGGAATATTTTAGAAAACATGAGCTAGTAAGAGACATATGAAGCAGTCCCTAGGCCAGAGCTCCAAGGGAGTTGGCCTGGCATGGTTTCCCGTCGCCGAAACCTTTTGTCTGTTTTTTAGGTCTCGCAGGCCTGCGTTGCAGCGCGCATGCGTTGCTCGCTCTGCGAGGCTTCTTCTAATCGAGCAGATTTCAGAAGGGTGTTTTAAGTCCCGCCCCTTCTTCCCATTGGCTTGCGTCATAGTTCATGCTAAACTCTGGCTTTCTATTGTGAACAAGGCTTCTTAGTCCCTCCTTGTTACCGCCCTGTCTCCTTTTGGCCCCGCCCATCTGGACTGGATCGTTTACTTGCGGCGTTCTACTGGCGGTGTTATACTGTCTCCTAAGCACTTTTTTTTGCATTCACGCAGACTTGCTACTTTGCCACCAGCCGAGGGGCTCGCGACGTCAGTCTCGCTACTTTACGTCACAACTCTCGTGACGTCAAGATTACTCGAGCCGAAATAAGGAAACTGTGCAGGCTTAGAAAATTAATTATGTTTGTCTCTTGCACGGACACCAGAGGTGACCGGTCGCTACGTCAGGAGCAGCAACATGTCACCCCAGGAGTCGCCGAGTGATGTCGTCCCTGCAGTGTCACCGGGCAGCTAGCCGTCGGCTTGTCTCGCGCCGCTTCAGCGTGCTGAGCTGGGAGCAAGTGCAGCGCCTGGTCGCCATCCTGGGGGAGAGCGTGCCCATTCACGGACGAGGCAACTTTCCCACCTTCGCCTTGCGACCCCGCACCGTCGTGCAGGTAAGCGAGGAAGGGCACAAAAAGATCAGGCATACATGGAAAGAGGTAAGATGGTACTTTGCAACTGTTACGCGTTCAATCTAAACTGTGGCGCACATAAATAGTGCTGACTGTATGAGCCAGCCTCCTGCCTTGGCTCCCTGCCACCGAATTCTTGAAACGCTGATTTCCATACGATGCTTTCTTGTTAAACTGTGGATGCAGTGTTTTACGATGGGATGGGCTGTTTGGTTCTCTAGAAATAACAGACGCCTGCTATTTTGGCATCTGCCAGGCACCTTTGTTTATGTTTGTTAATTAAACGAAACCTTTCGGCATGTTTGGTTATTTCACAAGACGCTTGGTTCATGGCGGGTTAGTGCCAAGTGTTACCTGTCTTTTCTTCATTTCCTTGTTAAAGAGAGATGAGAGCCCGGTCACGAGGGGTGCTTGCGCGATACATTGTTGTGGAGTAGCCGAATGGCTCTCTACAATGCGAACAGACAGGTCTCGCCTCACTTCTTGCAGGTCCTCTGTAGTCACTTTCAGCTTTTGGTTCCAGGTATAAATTCCTCTGTATTTTTTTGTGTTTTTTTATCTTTTCAGCCACACGTTGTTTGGGGGTTGTGCACTGTTTGGATACTGGAGCCTGGTGGTGTGGTTCTTTTTTAATTTTTTTATTATTATTTATTAAACTCTTCTCTTTTTATTGAAGTTTTTTAACATTTTGCACAACCTATTAGAAAGACAGTGTTGTTCGAGTGACAACTATTACAATATGGCACACGATAACAATCTGTAGGTTCCAGCCCACTGTAGGGTGTGTTGGTGCGCTTTGGTGGAACAGCATTGAGGTATACTCTCGCCAGGATCGGAGGGTGGGTCTCGTGATCGTGCGGCCGATGCCTGGAAAGGCCCCTTTACAATGTATTACTTTGCGCGAGATACCAGTAGCAGCTGCTGCCAAAAGAAGGTGGTGAGTCTGCGCTGGGGTGGGTGGGGGGGGTCGTGTTAATAATAACACAGAACAAGCATTTGCAATGCAATAGGTCAAGCATTTGCAATGCAATAGGTCTCGCATTTACGCCACTTTAAGCTATTGGCATTGTAAATGAAAATGCCTTTTATTTATGTTTTAAAAACAAAAACAAAAATAAAAGGCATTGTTATTTGCAATGTCAATAGCTCAAACTCACGTAAATGCGAGACCTATTGCATTGCAAATGCTTTTTTTTAAAAAGCCAGCACGCAATTGGGCAAAGACGGGCACATGTCCCGCCTTTGCTCCGCCCATTCCCGTTGGTGGCCAGCACGCGCAGCAGCGCGCGTTCGCTTTGCTGCCGCGCTCCCTAGCCCCCGCTCCTCTGGTGCGCGCGCACCACTGGTTTTGTAAGCATTCATTATAGTTAGTTATGAACGATGGTATTAGCTAGGCATTTGACTTTTTGCACTGTATTAATACACAACTTTCGGTTTATTAATACACTTGTTCCAAACAATGCTTTATTAGCCTGCATTTATTTTCATTGGCGAGTCATATGCGGTTAATGTAAAATTTGAAGACAAGTAGAAAGTCACTGATTTTTCCTCAGACACCAATGTAGAGGTTTGTTTTGATTGTCGTAGTCGGTCATTACTAGATGCTGGTACACACCTCAGCACAATCATTGTGGAGAAGGGAACAGTCCTGTCCGCATTGTGTGTTTAAGTTCCGCCTTGCACGGTGAGTTAATTACCCCTAATACTTTCATTTTGGAGGGAAGTGTTAAAGGAGCCATATGACGAAATCGATAAAATAGTTCTGATGACTAAATCGGCAGTAATAAGGACTGCAGAATGCCCTTTCGTTTCATGGCTTCTGATTGAGTTTTGAGACCTATTGTGACTTTATTCACTAGGTGACGCTTTGAAACCAGAAGACAGGGAAGTAGCACTTTCCTTATTAGATTGGGCCTGCTAGGCAGCACAAGTTGTCTGGGTGCAAAGGACGAGTTTTGGGTTCGTCAAGAACGTCTAATGGCTTTCCCATTGCTTACCGTTGATTGGCTTTGTTGTCACTCTAATTGCTTGTTTCTTATTAGATGGCTTTCCTTGCCCCATCCTGTCAGTCTTGCTTGTCCCTGGAGCATAACCTCTTTGCCTTTTGTCTGATTTGCTGGCTTCTGGCTTCCCATTGCACACTTCTAGGAAACTATTTTTTCGTTTTACTTGAGTGCTTGTGTTTTCCAGCTCTCTCCTTCATATGCTTCTACCCCTCCAAATATCCACACTACGTTGTGTGTTGCTGTCTCCCCCCCATGTTGCAAGCTTTCTTGTGTGTCCTTTTCCTCCCTGCCAAACTCCCTTTCTTCCTCACTCTCCGTGTTGCTTTCTCACTTGTGTGCTTCTCCCACTGCCCTCGTGTTGCTCTCGCTCATATGCTATTTTTCCCCTGCCATGCTCCCCCCACCCGCTTCTCAGTTGCCCCCACACCCACTGTCTTTATTTATTAAGTGGGAGGACCAGGCAGCACATTGTTGATGCCCCCCACCTTAACAACAAAACAAAAAAGCATTTGCAATGCAATAGGTCTCGCATTATTAAAGTTTGAGCTATTGGTGTTGCATTATTTAGCAATGCCAATAGCTCAAACTTTAATAATGCGAGACCTATTGCATTGCAAATGCTTGTTCTAGGATGTTGTTAATTTTTTTTTAGGCAGCACATTGCTCTTGTCTAGTGCGTAATTAGAATTGAGCCACATCCAGGTGTTTATGGCGGGTCAGTGAGGTGCAAGTTTCTCTCAGTGGGGCAGTATGATGTTCAGTGGGGGAGAGGATGTGGCACTATGGTCAGAGCTGCTGAATTTGGAACCGGGGAACCAGGTTCAGCCTTCATGACCAGTCCACCAGACCACCACCCCTGAGGGAGCACACTTCCATGCTAGACCTTAGAAGGCTCGCAAGATCTTAAAAGCCCTGGTGTCTTAGCACCAGCAGGTGGACCCTAGCAGTGGCAAGTGTGGGTTAACCTTGAAGGCCTGTCTGCCACAATTCATTCTGAAGTTCACCTCCAGTCTTGCAGGCAGGCCTATGAATCATCACACCATAGAGTGACAGTGACTCTGTCACTAAGGTCACAGGACCCTTGAGCAGGGTGGCTCTAGGGCAGTGCGACCGCACCAGGCGCTGACCAGCCGCGGTCCGTGCAGGTAACATCGATGGGGCAGAGGGGCCAGGTAAGGGTGGATTTCAAGGGACGATGCAGAGGGGAAATTAAATAAATAATTAATTTTCCTTCTGCATCGTCCCTCGAAATCCCCCCTTACCCGGCCCCACCGCTGTTACCTGCACGGACCCGTGGCTGGCGCGGACTTCAGTTGGGGGCGACGTGTTTGCAAGTATAATATGGTTTTAAAAGCTCTTGCTGCCTCCGTCCTGGCCTCCAACAATTTTCTGCAACAATAAAAATGTCATGATAACTCCAGTGATTAATGTACTTAGTAGAGAGAGATGGTGTTTTGTCTAGTGGATGTTTTGACTCATGGAAAGGAAGCGCAGAGGGTTAATGTGCCTGCTGCTAAGAACATGTACCATGCAGAACACAAAGTGCACATAATGTAAATAGGTCAGTGGGTTACTGCTTTTGTCAGAGAGACCCTATTGTTACTTGCAGTTAATAAGTTAAAATCCTTAACATAAAACAGTGAGCTATTAACTGTCATGTAAGAGCTTCATGCAAACTGCAAGGTATAAATTAGAGCGTTATGGTTTATTCCCCAGTCTTTTATTATCCTAATGTTGCAAAAAGGGTTAACTTGGGTAGAAATCAATTCTGATTATTAAAGAGAATCCCCAACCATGGTATCACGTTTTAAATTCTGAGTTGGTGTTTCTCCAGACCAATCACTATTAAACTATGCTGCCTAATAGTATGGTTGTCATGTGACTCCTACACCTTGTAGTCCTTTGTCTTATGTAACATATCCTATACAGTGATTTACACACGTATGATTGATTGTCTCTGTGTTATGTGTGTGATGTAAAGTGCTCCGACACCCTACACTGGTATTAGTGGTGCTGTAAATTTTCTGATACTTTATTATTTTGACATTTTTACACATGCTAACAGTCTCTGCAAAGATTTTTCCTTATTAGTACCAGTGGAACATACAAATGCAGCAGTGAGAAAGGTGACCAGTCAACCTTTGCAAAGGGCCCTCCACTTCAAAGCAGTACAAGTCACATTTTTTTTGTGTAACTTTTGATCCGTTTGAGCTATAAACAATTAGTTAAAATCGTCAGATTATGCAGCAGATGATGTATTATGTGGCAAATATGGCAGAGCCATAATTATGTGGAAAACATTTGCAAACTAGGATATTTTGCCATTCATGTTTGAACTGCTCTTGGGGAAAAAGGGAGGAGAAGTGCTGAGGACAGAAACTCCATGGCAGGGAGACAAATGGCTTGCGATTCCACTTTTAAGGATATTTGGGACATTCTGTGATTGGAAACGTATCCCACTTTGTGAATGTATTTTAATGTCAATAACTCATATTAAACATTAAATAAACATGTGTATCCATTGGTTAAATTCAATAACATGTAACCAGTTAGTGAAATGGGAAACAAATACTAAAAATTGGGATATTTTGCTCTTTCTGCCACACCTCTGACTCCGCCCACTGACCCAATCCACGGGTTAATCACGCCATCTGATTCTCCGCCCACAGTTCCCCTGCTTTTTTCCCCCCACTTCGACCACTGCCCTGCAACTGCCCTGCACGCAAGGGCTCTTCAGCGGAGTCTGGCTGGGACTTGTATTGCATTGTAATTCTTTTTGTATAGCACTTAATACACCCAACGAGGCATTGATGCGCTTATTTTGTAAATGAAGTAAACACTACGTCCCCCATTACAAACTGTATTTCCTGATTCGGCCGGAGATATTGTAATCATTCCCTCCCTCCCCCCTCCCAGTCCGACAGACATTTCACCACCACTTTCTACACACATTGAATCACTGATTGCATACTAAAAACGTCACACCATCAACCACGCCACTGATGACATCATATATGACGCCAGCAAAGATATTGTAGGCTCTTGGCATTTGTGAATCTGTTAGGCTTGCTGATCTCCTCGATTTACCCCTCCTGCCAACTGTGAAACTGGCTACTCCAATGCATTCTGGTAATTGCAGTTTTTGTGAAGGAGAAAGGGTAAACAGGGCCTGTTTGTCCCAAGTGACAAACATAGGGCTGATGTGCCGAGTCAATCCCTTCCAAGCCCATTTGGTAGTGACTAATCGGCAGTCAGCGGCTCGGACTCCTAATGCCCAGGGGGCGGGGCTACCTCAGGCCAGATACCCTCACTGCCTGATGCCCTTTATTTGTAGCTGGTTTATTAAGCAAATAACATTAGCAAAGAGGCCCTCCACATCAAGTGTCTCCCATCCTAACAAACTTACCTGCAGAGACCAAGTTTAGGCGCTAGGCGCAAGACCCCCTTGCCCCACGTAATCGGCATCCTCCACCCCTTCTCCATGCCTAGCTTCCCATTGCTGATCCTAATCGGCTGCCCTTTTGTGTCCACAGGTCAGGTCCGGTTACAGTGCAGTGACCGGCCTGTGAACACACATTTCCCCATTGTCCCCTCATTAAATCACCTATTCAGTTGTTAAACTGAAGGAGAGAATTCATGGGGTGGGGGGCGAGTTGGGACCAAGGGAGGGAGGCAAAGGGAAGTAAAATATAGCACGATTTTATAGGCTGTCTGAAGTAGGCAATGACACTTCTGATTTCATAGCTGGGCCGTGTTTGGCCCTGGCAAGCATGGCATTTGTTGGTCCTACGCATTTTGTTATTGTTCTATGGGTGTGCTGCACTGGTTTCAATTATCTAAAAATGTTTTATTCAATCCAACCACTCCCATCTGTTTTGTCCCCTCCTTACATGAAGGAAGAGTGCCACTTTCTCTAGTCCCTCCCCCGACCCCACGTCTCTAAACCCATGAGTCAGAATGAGAAGGGTGGCGGGAAAGATTCAGAGTCCCTGGGATGCAGACAGGGTTGTCACAGATGCATTTAGCACAGTGGGTTGAACACCTGCTGCACAGATTACCGTGTAAAACAAAAGGGCACGTTTCAATTCTTGTAAGACAGCTCAGAGGGTGAATGTGCATGCTGTGGAGTTCATGTTCCAATCATGTAAATTAGGAATATTCTGTGGCAGATATGGAAAGAATGCTCCACTCCTACTGCAGGGTACAAGTGCCAAGAAGTGCCGACGTGGACAGGGCCGCTTCAGACCATCATCCATTTACATTCTATGTAATGGACACCATGGAGTTGACTAACTGCACCAATTAAACAACCCATTGTGCGTTTCCCAAAGTAATGCATGTCGCATTGTTCATTACTCTCCACATACGTATGGTAGCCTATCTGATAACACCTAATTTGAAAAATTAAGTCACAAATCAGGGGAGGGAATTTCGGAAAATAACCAGCACAACTATATCATAACTATATTATTTCTTTGATGTTCTAATCAACAAAGTAACCCAATTCCACGTTACTGGCACCTGTAATTTGATTAGCAAACTGGATGTCCCTTTTTAGGTCGAGCCTAGCGCAGCGCGCATGCGATGCTCTAGGAGATGACCTTTTGGAATCGGTCTGCACTTTTCAAGCACTCGTGCTTGTGGCGGCATCCACCTTGCGGGAGCGAGCAGCGGCGCGCAGGGGCCATCCATTTCCAATTAGCGTGGCCGTGCGCGCGTCTGCACTTTTCAAGCACTTGTGCTTCTGTTAGCTAATGACTTCCAGTGATCAGGCTGGTTACTTCAATAGCCTTGGCTTGGAAGAGTGTCGAGTGGGAAAGCGTCGAGCTCTTGATTGATGAAGTCTGAAATGTATCACAGACAGGGGGGAAAAGATGTCAGGCACTCGGTGAGCGACGGCTGGCTATTGATAAAACCAATCTCTCGCTCAAATTCGAAATTCATCGCCCCCTCGTCCTCCGAGCCCCTTTACCAAAGTTAGGTCTTTTATTTAATGCCTCGCAAGGCCCCGGCAAACAACAAGAAATTTCATAAAATCTCAGCGAGTGTGTTTTTTTTTCTAATTCACCGATTACAGCCGTATGGGGACCGTGGTACCATTAAACTATTGAATTCATGGAGACAAAGTTGAAATTGGACCGAATTGGCTTTCACATGATTGCCGCTGCCCAATGACAATTTGGGGTTTAATCAAAAGAGGCCACTGTCTGTGTGATTGATACAAAAAAAGCCAGGAAGGCACGCCTCATTCTGCACCATGCACGGATTTATTTACACTTTTTTTTTTTAACACGCACGCACTCCTTTCAGAAAATAATTTTATATATTTTTTTCCTCTTTTGCGTTTCTTGCACTACAGGCAAGGCTGGCCCTGCCTCTGTCTGCAGCAGGCTCCTCGTATTGTTTCCGACTGCCAGGAAGAGACGTTTGCCCCCTCACAGATCATTTTAAGCACTACATTTGACGCCCTCGAGTCATTAACAAAGTAATCCATTAATCTTCAAAGTTTCACACCCAGGCCCCCACATCCCAGCCACAAAACTTAAACACCAGGGAAGACCTGGTTCATTCTGTTCCTGTTTTCTTGGGAATAGGTGTTTACATGTGATTTGTTTTTTCTTCTGAAAAACCTGTTTGTGCCTTTGTATTTTATTGTATCCCTCATTATTATACAGTAAGGAGAACAATGGATTGTCCCCCTCTGCCCTTTGTGGCGATATTTTTTTTCTCACAGCCGCCAACTCCCTGGCGCTTCATATGGTAAGCGTGGGGTTTAGAAGCAGCCGCGTCGCAGGATAGGAAATCTTCCTGCATTATCTAACAGGAGGATAAAAAAAAAAACCTTATTGTAGTCCCAGGATGACCAGCAAGGCGCTTTAAGGCAGAGCTGTTTGTTTTTAACACACCTCCATTGAATGGAACCGGTAAGTATTTATCTTGGCAGTAATGGCGGATAATGTGATATAAAGGGATTTTTTTACTCTGTGTTGTGTACATGTGCAGTTTTATGGTATGCATGCACATACATGTAAATGAATAGATCGATAGTTTTCGATAGCTGCGGTGAAGTCCTGCAATTGTTACAGAATTTATTGGTTATTATGAATGTATATATCTATATATATATATATATATATATATATATATATATATCTATATCTATATATATATACACACATCTAATTGAGTTGAGTGTGGTCATAAGAACCCCTCCAGAACTCGAGAAATCATTCAATGCAGCTGTAAGACAGTTCCGAAATGTGTGTTTTTTTTTTTTAATTATCCGTTTTTAGGTCTCGCCTTGGCAGCGCATGCATTGCATGCGCTGTCTCAGCGAGACTTAAAGTAATCTGTATATTGGCTTCAACTCCGTGTAATTTCTCCTGCCCCTTGCGATTGGTTGAAGTCTGGCATTGCTGTTGTTTTCTTGATTTCTGTTGATCCTATGGTTACTTCCGTGTAGTACCGAAGCAGCGGCGCCTAACTAGTTTTCGTCCGCTTCGCTCGCACTTAATTGCGTGCAGTGTGCCATCTGTTTTTTATCACTGACAGCAGACGTGTCAGACCCTGCCGACAAATGTAACCGCTGGTTGTGGGCGTGGCCCCCCTCCTCGCCTTGTTCACCTTCCAAAAGCTACTTGGCCGTGCGGTCGCTTGTTTTATTTTGCGTTTTCATTTCAATCTGCACGGTAACAACCTTGCGCGGTTGCCTCGGACCCTGAATATCCTCTCATTGCTTGCCTCTCTGCCCCCACTGTCTCACGCTGTCTGTGTGCCTCAGACTCTTCTCACATGTATGTAATGGGGATAACATTGTTTATCGTGTGTGCCTCGAGCTCTGGGTGTCTAACACCTCCTCGCTGTCTGTGTGCCTCGGCTCGTGCTCTCTGTCTCAAACTCCCCGCGCACGCTCTGTGTATGCCTCAGGTTTTGTATTTGCTCCATGTAGTACCCCACGCTCCTCCCACTGCCGATGTCCCCCAAATTATTACAGTCTGTCAGCGACACACAGCTCCACTCTCATAAAGGCTCCACTGACCCCCGCCATGGAGAAGGCTGCTGGCGGGTGCAGTCTCTTGCCCTCACTGATCAATGAAACAGTGTACGTGTGACGAGCCTTGGCTGTGAACCCGGACTCTTTAGACCTATCGAAAAACTGTATGATGCTTTATTTTGGTATATTTCCTCAGCGCTTGACAGAAGGCGGCTTTCAGATGTGCCTTGGATTCAGAAAGGCTGCTTTTATTCAAGATCGTGATGTAATGTGCTGTTGTTCAGCAATGTAATTGCCTTTGCTTCAGCCTTGTACACCTCAGGCATAAAGCACATCATAACATGAAGGACAACCACGAAGCACAGAGTCTGTAATGAAAAATATCTTTTAATGCCATTTAACAAAATTAAAAGGGCTGGGAGCTGGAAAACAACAAAATAATACTTCCAATGGGTACCTGCTGTGTTCAATTGTCTGCAAGCCACACAAACACATGGGGCACTTAAACGTACACAAAAGGCCATTTGTCGTGTAATTGCTTTTAATGTTTTTTTTGTAGGTCACGCAAAATAAATAGTTAACCTTCAAAATGTATTTAAACGTTTGTCCCTGTGTATGTGCTGATGAGTTTCTTTACGGTTTGTAAAACAAAACAACTGACCGAAGTTAAAAAAAAAACGCATTTACACGTTGGTTCCCAGTCTCCATATTAAACACTTGTAGAGAGTATTTGAAGTTTTCACACCTCTCCAGCCTTCTAGGCGCACCATTATCATCTTCTGAAAACAAGGTGCGCACGCATTTCAAATAGATTCCCGTGCAAAATTACCATATGCTAAAGCAACGCTGACAAGGATCTTAACTGCAAGGCCCTGTTTCCGTTTGTTAGAGGAGTGCTGTTTCTTTTCACAGCAGATTGTGAAGCCATTCACAACTGCTTTGCCACTCCAGACTTTCTGGCACACCTTACCGCTTTTTAGAATGAAAAAAAGTGTGCTTAAAATAAAAGCTGCTTTCTTTACATAGGTTAGGTTAACAAGCTTACTTTACTGGGTAATCTTAAAACATCACATTTAAATTATCAAATTTTAACTATTTGAACGTTCGTTTGTTTTGTTTCTGTGATGCCATATACAGGCGATGTCCACTAGCACGTACTGAAGAGGATGTGGCATAACGGCAAGGGTTATGTACTTTAATGCTCAGGAACAAGGTTCGAGACTATAATTTAATATCCATTAATTATGGGCACATCACTACATTTCAGTAGGTGTACAAAAAAATTACTATGTGCTTGCGTAAAGTAAGTAGTTGTCCTCTAAAGCGCTTTTATACCTTCGCAATCTTTTTTCACTGCATAATAAACATGCGGTGTAACAGCTACAGCTGGTAACGTTGAGGCTGAGGATTACAGTTCACGTTTGGATGTTAATTTATTATGGTGAAATTATGGACTAATAATGTACTTTTCACGCGCCTATCAAAAAATGTAATTTTATTTATAATAGAACTGCTGATTGTATAAAGGGCTTTAATACAATCTACTGCATTTACTTTAAAGGCATATTTTCAATTATTCTCCAATTAACCACTTACAAACATAGGCACGGCCCCATTTTTACACAGACATCTATATAATACTGCACAAGGTGTAAATGTACATATACGTTTATTTAACGTGCATCGCAACGTCACCAAAACTCCACAGAACAGCTGTCCGGGGGCCCTTACACCCACTCCTTTTAATCGAACGTAGGACATACCCAGCCCACACAGCTACATTCCCAGTATGCTGCGTTATAGCACTTGCGCTAACACTTACAGCCACAACAGCCCTTGTTTAAATGTTTGGCTGTTTATTTTTAGGTCACGTAAAATACATAGTTTACCTTCAAAATGTATTCAAACGTTTGTCCCCGTGTATGTGCTTATGAGTTTGTTTGCGTTTTGTAAAACCAACCAACTTACTTAAGTAAAAAAAAAAACGCATTTACACGTTGGTTCCCAGTATGCATATTAAACACTTGTAGAAAGTATTTGAAGTTTTTACACCTCTCCAGACTTCTAGGTGCACCATTCTCTTCTTCTGAAAACAAGGTGCGAACGCATTTCAAACAGATTGCAGTGAAAAGATACCATATGCTAAAGCAACACTGACAAGGATCTTAACTGCAAGGCCCTGTTTCCGTTTATTAGGGGGGTTCAGTTTCTTGTTACAGCAGATTGTGAAACCATTTACAACTGCTTTGACACTCCAGACTTTCTGGCACACCCTGCTGTCTTCTATTTGGAATGATAAAAAGTGTGCTTTAAATACAAGCTGCTTTCTTTAGGCAGTTTACACAAACAATGTATTGTGTAATTTTAAGACCTCACATTTAAGACCACCATGCGTGCACGAAAACAAATAAAAAAAATGATGCTATCACTGAAACGGAATGTATTCGTATAACCCCTTTAAAATAAAATCACCTGCAGTTGCATATCTTGACTATTGGGTACTTTAACAAATGGAAACACTCTCCGCTACACAGTTTCTTAAACGCACTCTACACTTACGTAACATGGCAACATTCACAAACACATTTATGTATGGAGCAATAGTTTATATATTAACACCAATAAGAAGGCGTGCTCCGAATTATAACTGCAACCCAAAATAAAATAAGGCAATTATCCCACTAGTATATTAAAGTGCCGCCAATGTGACAACATACGCAGCGTATCACGCTGCTTTTAGTCTGCTTAAAATAATTTTTATTAATATTTACAATGCTCTAAATCGAACCATTGCGAGACCTATTGCATTTTCAATGGTTGTTTAAAATATACTTGTACACGTTTATTTGCAGAAATGCAGTCTAGCACGCATTATTTTTTTTAGAAAAATACTTGTACTAATATATGGGATGGATCGTGCGACTTCCAGGTGTCGGTTCTCGCCTCCCTGTAAGAATGCGGTGCATTTCACCCTTGCACATGTATGTTCCTTGTTAAACCTGTAATGCGACACGTGTCCTCTCTGTGCTCAACTTCTTTTTAGTCCACAGACACAACAAACCAAACCTGGGAATGCAACATCGGATACCTGCAATCCAAGCCTCTGTTTATAGAAAACACGCTAAAGTGCGCGGTTATTTAATATCTCACAGGGGCCTTAAAAATGTAAACTCGAACGAAAAAAGCAAGGCCCTTAATTTTCTAGCTTCTGCTTCTAACAAAGCTGAAAGAAAAACCGGGGCTCGATCAATCTTCCTCGCCGAGCAGGGCTTGACAGCTCCTGGCCTCGAAGCTTAAATTTAAAGCGTCTGGCTCCGGCAGGAGCAAATGTTGCTTGGGGGGAGGGGGGGGGGGGGGGAGAGAGAGTGCAGAATAAATGTGAGTAAACAGAGAAGGAAAGAGTCTTCAGACATTTATTTTCTGCCGGACGGTTTCAGTGTTTCCAGGTATGGTACCTGTGGTGTTTCGGGCCCTAGGCCCACATGATGTGCAAATGACCACACAGACACTCAGCAGTGGGGTACTGGAACTGGCCCAGGGCACTGCGCCCGGCCCCTTTTATTAGCAGGGTCACCTGACTGGTGACGCCTGTGATGGGTGGGTGTAAAGTGTGGTTGCAGCACAAGGCTGAACACTAGAACGTGTCCAGCAGGACACTACAGTACCTTTCTTTTGTTTCCTGTGTCTGTTGTGTGTGTCATGCGTGTATTTGTGTGCTGTCGGGGGCCGGTGACAAATAGCGCCGAGAGCTGCATGTGTGTGTGGGAGAGGTAAGCAGAAAGGTTCCCAGGGCTTTAAATAGAGCTATTTAAACAAGCATTGGCATAGCCAAAAGGTCTTGCCTTTGGGACCTTATAAGTGTTTAGCCATGGAACAGTTGATGTTGTTGCACCAAGGATATTGTGCTGCATAACTAAATACTTATAAGGTCCCAAAAGCGAGACCTATTGGCTATGCCAATGCTGGTTTGCAATTCCTTTCGCAGCCAAGATTTTCTTACTTCCAGCCCTCTTCCTACTTTTGCTGTCCGGGCACATCTGACGCTGGTTCTTTTTTACTTTAATTAAAAGGAGCACACGTTTACTCCCTCAGCCCAGCATTTTATTATTTACATCACCTCCTCCCTCAGCCCAGAATTGAATTTAATATTTTTTGCCCTCGCCTCGGTTTCCTCCCCAACCACACATTTCCCCCATGTAGTACCGTGATGCACCCACGAATATCCTTTGACGTGTTCTGCGCCCCACTTGTCACTAAAGGGGCTGGAAATGGAAGAATGCATGAGACGATTTTAAATTTCATTTGACCGGTTATCTCCGCTTCCCTCCACCACCCTCAGCACAGTCCTTGCCTCGCGCACTCTCGCTTTGCATAGGGCATAGACTGTCCAGGGAGGAGTTCGTTTCCTGTACTGTCTGCAGCAGCTCAGCTCCCTCAGCACAAATAGTGAAAAGGGCAGATGGAGGCCCCTGGAGCACTCGAGTCTGCCAATGCCTGGTCCCGTCGGTAATTCCTCATTCTAAGTCCTCTAGACAGTGCTGCAGCTGTGTCTCTCCTCCCAGTGGTAATTCCTCATTTGTTAGTCCTCTAATAAAAAAACATATAATTTACAACGCCAATAGCTCTAACTTTCAAAAATGCGAGACCAATTGCATTGCAAATGCTTGTTGTTGTTTGCCATGCCTTCTTTCATGTACTCATTTCTTTAGAAAATAAACAACTGACGCATTACATAGAGCATAAATGGAAAACACGAATGTTAGAAATGGGGTCACTAGTTGGCAGAGGTATGCACTCTGTCCAAGTAGGGACCCACAGTCTAGTCACCGTAAGTGTAGTACACACTAAAAGTTTACCTGCGCTCACCCTTGGGTAGCTTGGCACACAGCAGTCAGGCTAAACTAAAGAGGCAATGTGTAAAGTATTTGCACACACACAGTAAAAACAGCACAAACGTACTCCACATTAGTTTAGAACAAGCATTGGAAATGCAATCAGTCTTGCATTTGTTTGAGTTAGAGCTATTGGCATTATAAATGGCAATGTATTTTTCTTATAAAAAAAGTGTATGCATGTGGTGTGTAGTGGAACTATCTGGTTTGGATTGGATTAGTTGTGTAATTGTGTGGTGTGGAATTGTGTGGTGTGGAGTGGATTTGTGTAGTGGCATTATGTGGCATGGTGTGCTGTGGAAATATTTGGTTCGCAATTATGTGGCATTCAGTGTAGTGGCATTATGTGGAGAGGGATTGTGTGTTGTGGAGTGGTAAGTAGTTCAGTTTAATTATGTGTTGTGCTGTTGGATTTTATGGAACGATGTGGAATTGTGAGGTGTGGATTGGATGTATGTGGTGCGTTGTATAATTGTGTCGAGTTGTATTATGGGGTTTGGTGTTAAATTATGTGGTGTGGACTGGAAATGTGTGGAGCTGAATTGTGTGGCATGCAACTGTGTGTATAGCTTTGGTTTTTGGTGACGGAAAAGAACAAATAGGTAGGAGCTAAGCATCAGATCTGTGCGTTTAGAAAAAAAGGAAAGAGTTGGAGCTATTGGCATTGCAAATGTCTCTTACCTATGTGTTATGGATTGGATTGGATGTACGTGGTGTGTACCAATTATGTGGGTTGGATTGGACTTGTAATTTGTGGTATTGTGTGGTGTGAAACTGTGTGGTACGTATTTTTGTAGTGGAATTAAGTGGTATGATGTGCAGTTGTATTATGTGGATAGTAATTATGTGTTTCTGTGTGTATTGGAATTATGTGGAGTGGGACTGTGTGTAATGGAGTGTAAGTATGTGGAATGGTATTTTGTATTGTGGAGTGTTCTTTAAACTCTATTACATAAGACATTATGTACAATTGAATGACTATTAAAAAAATAATTAACAAAAAATTTCTTCTAGTTTTGAACTTGCAATGCTGGCAGCCTCTTCCTGCCTGTTGTAATGCTTGTTCATTATAGCTTTTTTGTTGTTATGAATGAAGAGACAAACAATAGGAGGGTGGAGATTGAGAAATAGTACCTGAATTACAACACTAGCAGCAAACGGGCACTAGGAGAGAATCAACAGATGCCAGATTTCAAGGGCACACTGAGGCGATGCTGAGTAATGCTGAAGTGGGGCTGAGGTGGTGGAGTGTTGGTGCAGATGTGAGGCTCAGGTGATGCTGAGTGATGCTGAGGTGGTGATGCAGAGGTGGTGCTGAGTGACACTGTGGCGCTGAGTTATGCTGAGGTGGTGTTGCTGCGCTGGTGCTGAGGTGGTGCTGAGTGATGCTGAGTTGGTGCTGTGTTGAGGTGATGCTCTGCTGATGCTGAGGTGGTGCTGCGTTGGTGGTGGTGCACTTATGCGGAAATGGTGTTGTGCTGATGTTTATGTTGTGCTGAGGTGGTGCTGCGCTGATGCGGAGTTGGTGGTGAGGTGATGAGGTGATTATGAGGTGGTGCTGAGGTGCTGGTTCATGCTAAGGTGGTGGTGCTGCACTGGTGCTCAGGTGGTGCTGAGTGATGTTGAATTGGTGCTCTGCTGAGGTGATGCTGCACTGATGTTGAAGTGCTGCGGTATTGGTGCTGAGTTGCTGCTGAGGTGGGGCTACTTTGGTGGTGATGTGCTGGTGGTGGTGCACTGATGCAGAGATGGTGCTGTGCTAATGCTGAAGTGGTGCTGCGCTGGTGCTGAGTCATGCTGAGGTGGTGCTGCTGCACTGGCGCACAGGTGGTGCTGCACTGATGAGGAGGTAGTGCTGTGCTGATGCGAAGATGGGGCTGTGCTAATGCTGAGGTGGTGGTGTTCAGGTAGTGCAGTGCTAATGCAAAGATGGAGCTGCGCTGGTGCTGCAATGATGCTGAGGTGGTGCTGCACTGGTGGTGGCTCACTGATGAGGAGGTGGTGCTGTGCTGATGCTGTGGTGGTGCTGAGTGATGCTGTGGTGGTGGTGGGGCACTGGTTCTGAGGTGTTGCTGAGCTGGTGCTCAGGTGGTGCTGAGTGATGTTGAGTTGGTGCTGTGCTGAGGTGGTGGTGCGCTGATGCTGAAGTGATGCTGCGTTGGTGCGGAGTAGCTGCAGAGGTGGGGCTGCGTTGGTGGTAGTGCACGGATGCGGAGATAGTGCTGTGCTAAAGCTAAGATGGTGTGGTGCTGTGCTGGTGCTGAGCTGGTACTGTGCTGATGCGGAGTTGGTGCTGCACTGGTGGTGGTGCACTGATGAGGAGGTAGTGCCCTACTGATGCTGAGGTAATGTTGAGATAAGGCTGAGTGTTGCGAATTCCTTCATCACCACCACCCTTTAACAGTGTCCCTTAAGGCTCCATAACCACTAACGTTCAGATGAATTTAATTAGTTATAAAAGCGCCACTCATACTAGTGTACGGTATCAAAGCACTTTGCATCACACACAAATTACACAGAAACAATCAATCATACGTGTATAAATTAGCGTAAAGGAAATGTTACATAAGACAGAGGACTACAAGGGTATAGGAGTCACATGTCATGCATATTGGTAGGCAGCATTGCTAAAGAGTGCTTGGGCTCCAGAAGCCCAAACTCAGAAATGAAAACAGAACACCATAGTTGGGGGTTCTCTTAAATAAAAAGAACCAATTTCTACCCAGATGAACCCTTTTTGCAACAATAATATCTGCTCAAATCTATACTTAGCAGTGCATGCAGTTATTTGATGACAGTTATAAATTCACTGTTCTATGTTACGATTTTAACTTATAAGCTGCAAGTAACAGAAAAGCAGTAACCCAGTGACCTATTTACATTTTATGCATTTTGTGTTCTGCATGGTACACTTTCTCTGCAGTCGGCATATTAACCCTCTGCTACCTTGCAAGGAGTCAAAACTTCTTACACTAGACAACTCCATCTCTCCAGCACGAACATTAATCACTGGAGTTATCCTGACATTTTTATTGTCTGGAATTGCTTGAAGCCAGGAATGGGTCAGCAAGTGCCTTTGAAAGCAAAATAAACTCGGAACCACGGCCCCTCTGCTCTGAAGTCAGTATCCAGTGCAATCGCACCGCCCTTGTGCCGGCCCTGCGTTCTTGTTTTGCATTTATTTAATGTATTGCATTCAAATGCACATTTACAAGGGACATTCTTCCAGAAAGAAACATTTTGGCCTCAGTGCTAAACCAAGAGCAGAGACTTCCAACCCTTCAGCCAGCAGCCAAGCACAGGTCCTGGAGGGGAGGAAAGAACACACGCAGCATGCATATTAAAGTATAATTTGAAGCGTTGATTTAATGGAACTGAAACAATGGCTGTTTTTAAGTAGTGGTTTAACTTTTTTACATGATTTAGAGCTGCAGTAGCTAGATGGCATGCTGTTGCAGTGTTTTGTGCCTGTTTCTGGAGGAAATTAAAGGAGGCAGACTTAGATTTAAAACCACAATAATTAATTGCTTGCATTCCAAGCCAGCCTGGGAGCTGTTTTCAGGAAGAATACAAAAGAATGCTAGCCACATGGAAGGAACGGAGAGGGTTAATGCTGCAATAAAATGTAAGCAGCTACGGGTCTGAGCAGCCACAGTGTAACACGAGGTTGAAAACATAATAAAATAGTCCCCCCACAAGCAGATCAACAGAACAAAGCGTAATGATATTGTACTAAATCCCTGCTCTTTGGAGGAAAAAGGAGGGACAAAGAGGCAGGACTGGCCACTAGTAAGCAATGATTGGATTTTTAAAGGACATTCAAACAAACAAATGAGAAGCAAAGAATGGCATTTGGCCCACAGATATATATGTATACTAAAGTATACAAAAGGTCGTACGCTTACGCTCTACCTAAAAACAGCCAATATTTATCTGAGTAAAGCAAGACTAAAACGACACACATCCAACATACGCAAGTCTAGATAAGAATTTTTAAAGATTAAAAAAAGTTATATCTCTTAGAAGTCGAATAGTTCCAACGGGGGGGCTATCTGGTAACACTGGACCAAAACAAGTCCAAAACTTTAGTACCTTGGATGCATCTGAAATCCAAGACAATGAGTGGTGCAGAGGAGGTGATGCGTTGTGGATGCAGGTGAGGCGTTGGTTCTTTAAGGCGGTGCACGGTCGTTGGTGCTTTGCCGCTTTGGGACGATGCGATGTCCAGAGGAGGCGATGCGTCAATTGCTTGTGCGAGACCTCATTTCCTGAAGGGGACGCTGTGTCGATGATGCGTCAATGTCGAGCGCATGCTGCATCGATTCTTCGGTGTCAATGCCGAACCGCTGGGCTGAAGGAGATGAGTTGGTCAAAAGCCACACAGGGGCTGTGTCGGAATCGGAGCAGGGCGTCACAGACTTTGGTGAGGCGGTGCTCAAGATTCACGCAGCGGCGGTTCTTCGGAGGTGCTGTGGCAAATTCGGGACTGCGTTGTAAGTTGCTGTCATTGCGTTGTGCACTCAGAAAGCGGGGTCCACAGCTTCGGCGCAGGCAGCAGCGTTGTGTCGATTTCACAGGGATAAACCGGTTCCGAACTGATGCTTTGGGTCGTTGCATTGGTTTCTTGGTTGCAGTACCAAATTCACCTTCAAGGGGTCAGAACTGGCTTTGGCACCACTAAGCAGGACAGGACTCACAGCCGAGGAGCCCAGGTGCTGGGAGCAAGATGCAAGTTAAGTCTTTGATGCCCCCGAGACTTCTGCAACAGGAGGCAAGCTCAGTCAAGCCCTTGAGGAACCTTAGAAAGCAGGATGCAGAGCGTAAAGTCCAGTCCTCTCACTCCCAGGCAAGAAGCAGCAGGCAAACACAGAAGAAGAAAGCAGCAAAGTGGCAGTCCCTCCTGGCAGCACAACAGCTTTTCTTCCTGGCAGAATGTCCTCAGTCAAGATGTTATTCTGGGTATATGGTTTCAGAGGGTGATACCCATATTGATACCCATATTGGCCTTTGAAGTTGGGAGACGTCAAAGAAAGGTCTTTGAAGTACATAGGACTCTGCCCTTCCTTGCCATGGCTCCCGACACTCCACAGGGGGGTATGCAGCTCTTTGTGTGGGGACGGGCACAGCCCTATTCAGGTGTGTCAACTACTCGCAGCCTGGTGATGGGCCATCAGGATATGTAGGGCACACCTCAGCTCCCGTTGTGCGACTGTCTACAGTGAGTGCGCAAAACCCCAGCTGTCAACCTCACCCAGATGTGTTTTCAGAGACAGGCACAGAATGATTAAAGTAAGAAAATGCCAACGTTTTAAAAGTGGCATTTTCAGACCTGCCATTTAAAAACTAGCTTCACTAAAATATGTGTTTTTAAAATTGTGAGTCCAGAAACACCAAACACTAATTTTCTATCTGCTCCCAATTGGAAGATACACTTGTGCAATGTTACACGGCAGCCCCAATGCTAACCTATAGGAGAGACAGGCCTTGCTGTAGTGAAAATGTTTTTCACTACCAGGACATGTAAAACTCACAATTACATGTCGTACCTTTTAAATACACTTCACCCTGCCCATAGGGCTACCTAGGGCATACGTTAAGGGTGCCTTACATGCAAGGAAAGGGACAGTTTGGGCCAGACAAGTAGGTGAACTTGCCAGGTCGACATGGCAGTTTAAAACTGCACACACACAGGCTCTGAGTGACAGGCCTTAGACAGGTTTGAAGGGCTACTCATGTGGGTGGCACAATCAGAGCTGCAGGCCCACTAGTAGCATTTGATTTACAGGCCCTGGGCACACACAGTTCACTGTCCTAGGGACTTGCTAGTCAATCAAATAGGCCAATCATGGAGAAACTAAAAAACATGTTTTAGAGGAGAGAGCACATGCACTTAAGCACCGACTAGTAGTAGAAAAGTGCCCAGAGTCCTAAATCCAACAAAATGAGGCTCAGAAAAATAGGAGGAGGAGGGCAAAAGGTTTGGGGATAACCCTGCAAAAAGGGCCAGGTCTAACAACGAATGTATATTTGGAGCTTGCTGTAGAGGGTCTCACTGCCGCCCCCACCCAATATTATGTGATGGGAAATGCCAACCCTTTGAACATACTGGTATAGGAATAAAAAGTACCTTGTAGCTCTGCACTGATCAATCCTGTGAGTGCTTACGAGAGACAGCTTTACACAAAGATAAGAGGGGCCAGATTACCAATACGCACACTTTTCTTGTTTGTGCCATGGCGCACCTGCGCAAACAAAGAAAGTTTTCCTTATTAGAATAAATGCACATTCCAGAGGGCAGACGCTGGGGGCAGCACATTCAAGTGAAATACAGAGCACCTGTTGTAAGCTGCTCTATGTTTCACTGTGGAGGTGGCTACCCGCCTGCACTTTTAAGAGGAATTAGAGATACCCTTGCAGGTAGGTGCAGTGAGTGACTGCATTCGCCTGCAGGAGGATGTCTGAAGGTCCATGTGACTCCTTTCCCCTTCCCCAGACGGTTGTCTTTAGGATGCGCACTAACAACACACCACCTTTTTGTGGCGCACTTTCAGTGTGCCTCTTAAAGGCATGTTTGCCTCTGTGCCCACGTCGGTAATACAGCACAGGGGCAAAGTGATTCCCTCATTTGCATGGGGCCTCACCCCCATGCAAATAAGGGAACCCCCTCTCATAAAAGTGCTGGCGCAGCATGTGTGCCAGCACTATCTGTATTACAGAAGGGGAAGCACAAGCGTCTGCAGCCCCTTCTGTAATGCCATTGTGCCCCAGAGATGCTCAAATCAGGCGCACACGCCTGTTGAGCCCATGGAGCACAATGTATAACATGGGCCAGATGGTTTTATATTGGGAGTAGGTGTGGGCACATTTTGATTACAGCGGAGTAATTTTTTCAATTTCATGTTACTCTTTGACACCAGTTTACTGAAAATTACGCGATTACTCCGGGTCGCGTAACTTGGGGGGGAAAAATCCTACAGAAAGAGCACATTTAGTGAGTATGCGCAGCCGCTCGTTATTTTTGTTCTTCTGCATTTAGTGCTGTTTCTTAGTGCAAAAATGCATCCTTGCATCGATTTTGGATACAAGCTTGTATTTTGCGCTAAGAAAATAGCTCTATATACCGGTGGCAAGTAGGGGGAAAATCCTACCCCAAGAGCACATTTAGCATGTGAAAGCGGCTGCTCGAGTTCACTATTCATGTTCTGTTGCACTTAACATTATTTCTTAGTCCAAAATGCATCCTCATATCAATTTTGAAAACAAGTGGGGTATTTTTGTGCTGTGAAATAGCGCTACATGCAGAGTTAGATTTATTTGGACTCGGGTGTGTTTACCCGCGAGGGAGTTTCGAAGGAACGAAGATCGGCTGATCTTGAGGCCAGAAGTTTTGGCGCCTTCCGAGAACACTGTACGTGTCGTTTTGACACATAACATTGGATACTTGGCGGTTTCCGTGATGAAACGGGAAACATTGTAACAGGATACGGTTTCGAGTCTTGGGTGAAAGCGCATTTGCATAAACGGCTATTCTGCATTTTTTCCTGGAAATGGTTGTATGCAAAGGCTCATTATTGAAAGCCCTTCCGAGGTCGGGTGCGATTACAGAAGCCTCATTTAGAGAGTTATATAGTCTGATAAGTACACGGAGGGGTAGTACACGTACTGTGATAAACTAAAGGTGTACTATTTGCGGAGTTATAATTCGTGCCAAAAGGATAGCATATCAGGCATTTCAAACATCTCGCAGCACAAGTGTTTTTTTCTGTTCTTCTTTCTTATTGCCATTTAGCAGGGGAACCCTTGTTTGGGAGAAAGGGAGTCAAGGAAGAATTCTCCAATTCCGCTGTGAAGCATTGGTTTATAAAAGGCGAGGTGGATATATATCTCTCCAAGGTGTTAATTGTGAAAAAGCTGCAATCTCTTAATTTATACATTTATACTGTGAGGGTTAACATATGGGTCTGCCTTCTTTCCTGTTGCTACAGTGCCAGGATTAACCGGTTGAACAGAGGTTATGTTCTTCCTCCCCAGGAGTTTTTAAAAGATAGAACCTACCTTATTTTTTGTTACAGCTATATTGGTCTCAGTCGATTCTTGATAACCACACCTTTGGTAATAGCTCGATATATGTGTTAAAGTTATTTATGATCTTTTGTCTTGTTCCTTAGATCTCCCTCCCTGCTGCTCCCTTCCTTTCCTTCCCTCACTTGAACTAAACAACATTCTGTGCTATACTGGCAATTCAGAATTGAGACGATCAAGAGGTGGACTTGTTTAGCATCGCTTCAATCCCGAGGTACCTCCAGGCTGTCACAGAAAAATCTGCCCACATTTTCTATACCTCCTGGTTGAAGCGGTGTTTAACAATGGCCACTTTAGAAGACATTTTGGTCGCCTTACAAGCAGTTCAAACTGAAGTAGCAGTCTCTCGTGCAGAGCCTGCAGTACTACAAGACAGAGTAGACAGGATACAAAAGAACCCATTAGATGTAGCAGGGAGTCATCATACAGGGTTTTTTCCCTGGGCTACGGGTTCCAACCCTTCTTCTTCGGCCCCCTTCACTGTAGAGATACCGACTCCCATTCCTTTAGCTGCCCCAGAACGTTTCCATGGGGAACCCCAAAATATACAAGTGTTTCTCACTCAAATATTATTACATTTTAATTGTCGCCCCAAGGTGTTTAATACCAACCAAGCTAGAGTAGCATTTTTGGTCTCATCTCTAGCTGGGGATGCGGCTCAGTGGGCGGTTCCATTGGTCCAAAGGGACGATCCCTTATTATACGACTGGGACGGGTTCTGAGACGAGTTTGAAAGGATGTTTGATCGCAGGGCATATTCTTTCTCAGCTGATAGAGAGTTGCTTGCATAAAGACAAGGTAATCAGGAACTCATTATATACATAAATACCTTTCAAAGGTTAGTGGCCGAGACATACTGGCCAGTAGATAAACAAGCCGCATTGTTTCACCAAGGTCTTAAGGACGAATTAAAAGACGTGATCGCCCAAATCGATCCTCAACCAAAAACTTGCATTGATTTGATTAACTTATCGCTTCGCTTGGACTACCGGTTGAGCGAACGGAAGGGGGATAAAAAGAAACATTAGCGCCCAATACCTAGACTAGAAAGAAATCATAACAACTATGGTCCTTCAGGGACAGGTTCAGAACCAATGGAAATTGGGACAGTTAGATCATCCTTAATGCCAGAAGAGAGAGGTTCGAAGGAAACAGTCTGTTTGTATTGTGGGAAAAAAGGACATTATGTGAGGAACTGTTTCTCGAAGCCTAAAAGTAAGGAGGTAGTTCCCATGAAGGCAGCTACCATGACAAGTAAGGAACCAGAAAACTAGGAAGCCCAGGGATAATAGAAGGGAACCCCATGGGCTTAATGGAAATTCCTTTGGTACAAGAAGAGAACGGTTTGCGTAAAGAACATTTCTTCCTATCTTTTACCTTACTCTTAGATGGAGAGGCTCATCCTATGAAGGCATTGTTAGATTCAGGTGCAACAGGCATCTTCATGGATGAAGTGTTGGTTGAGAAAATGAAAATCCCCAAGGTCAGAAAGGCAATCCCAGAAGTAGTAATGGTGGTGGATGGGAGAAATCTAGACTCAGGACCCATTAAATATAAAACCATAGGAATGGAGATGATATGTCAAGAAAATCACTCTGAAGAGCTGGTGTTTAACATTATCAAAGCTCCGCAGTACGGGATAATTTTTTGGGTTACCATGGCTAAGCAAACACAATCCTAGCATAGATTGGGAAAAGAAAGAGATTAGGTTCACATCAGACTACTGTAATCACAATTGCCTAGCGAAGTTTTGGATACCGGTAAAGGGATTGACTATGGAACACGATTGCAACTGCTGCAGAACAGGACATTAATCTGCCCAAAATCTACTCTGAGTTTCAGTATGTGTTTAGTGAGAATCAGGTGGAAGTACTACCTCCTCAGAGACAATATAATTGTCAGATAGACTTAGTTACCGGTGCAGCGGTACCTTGTGGGCGAATATACAGGTTATCTGAGCCAGAGAATGAGCATCTGCACACCTATCTGGAAAAATACCTAGCGAACAGGTTTATAAGACCTTTAAAATCACCTGCTGCGTCGCCTCTGATTTTTATAGCCAAGGCGAATGGTGAGCGGAGAACGTGCATTGACTTCAGGGCGCTGATTAAAATAGATGTAAAGAACAGGTATCCACTCCCATTAATATCAGTGTTGTTGGATCAAGTGAAACAGGCGGTCATCTTTACGAAGCTGGATTTGAGGGGTGCTTATCATCTAGTACGTATAAGACAGGGAGATGTGTGGAAAACCACATTTCGAACTCGGCACGGCTTATCTGAATACCAGGTCATGCTGTTTGGGTTATGTAACACCCCTGCGACGTTCCAATACTGTTTAAACAATGTTGTAAGGGAATATTGAGATGTGTTCACCATAGTTTACATAGATGATATCCTGCTCCATCCATCCATTACCTCGGTTCATAGTAGACATGTTAGAAAGGAATTGCAGGCCCTTAGAGGACACCACCTATTCTGTAAGCTCAGCAAGTGTGAGTTTCACGTTTCACGCATAGAATTCCTGGGAGTTATGTTGTCAGAACAGGGCCACGAAATGTCGGAGAGAAAGATCAAGGCAGTACAAGAGTGGCCAGCACCGTCCAATGTCCATGACATTCAATGTTTTTTGGGGTTTGCGAACTTCTATCGCAGATTCATTAATCAGTTTTCAGAGGTGGTATCCCCAATCACAAAGTTGTTGAAGAAAAAAGGTCACGTTTTTGTGGACAGGAGAGGCCAATCTAGCCTATGATCATTTGAACAAGGCTTTCACATCAGCTCCAGTTCTGGCCCATCCTAACCCTGAAAAACCCTATGTGGTTGAGGCGGATGCCTCTATAGGGGCTATTGGAGTGATTTTATCACAAAGAGACAGCTTGAATGGTCAATTGCATCCAATTGCCTATATGCCCAGGAAATTAAATGAATCCGAGAGACGTTATACCATTGCCGAAAAGGAATGGCAATTCGAGATGCATTTTGAGAATGGCGACATTACCTTATGGGTGTGAAACACATAACAACGATGTATACTGATCACCGGAATCTACAATAAATGAAGTCAGCCCGGCTTTAATCAACCAGGCAGTTGAGATGGATGCTTTTTTTTTGAGGAATTCCAATTCATTCTTACATATACACCAGGTAGTGAAAACAGAAAAGCAGACACCCTCACAAGGCAGGAATCAACGCCTATGCCTATAAAAAACATCTTGTGCAATAGTCAGTCCCGAGCAGGTTATTTGTACCATGCAAACTGATCAGTTTTTAGAGACAATAGCGCAAGCAATAAAGACACCCAAGTGGAGGCGCTGGTTACTTCAACATAGAGAATGGAAAATAAAACAAAGCATCCCAACCTTAGGTAATCAGATTTTGATTCCAACAAGGAACCTTCGATCTGAGGTACTAAGTTGGTGTCATACATGACCTAGCGCAGGTCACAATGGACTGCAAAAAACAACAGAAAGTGTGTTAAGTTTTGGTGGCCCTCGGTCAGACAAGATATAAAATCTATGATACAAAGATGTGAGGTATGTATGCAGGCCAAATCGGAGAGAGGAAAACCTTATGGGTTACTGCGACCTTTACCTACACCTGAAATTCCTTGGGAACACATTTCACTAGATTTTATAGTGGGTTTGCCTAAGAATAAAGGGTGTACCACCATCATGGTGGTAGTAGATAGCTTAACCAAAATGGGCCATTTTATAGCTTGTGTACAAACTCCTACCTCCGGGCACGTAGCACAACTGTTACTTATGCATGTGGTTAGATTGCATGGTTTTCCAAGAGTTATCATTTCAGATAGAGTTCACAATTTACTGCTCAGTTCTGGAAGGTTTGGTGTGAAGCCCTACGTATATCTTCTGCCATGTCGACAAGTTTTCATCCACAAACTGATGGTCAAACGGAAAGGTTCAATCGAACCTTAAAACAATACTTAAGATGCTATGTGGATAAAAACATGTAGGCATGGGTAGACTGGTAATGGATCGCCAAAGTGGCATACAACCCTGCTCAGCATAACATTACTAAGATTTCCCCTTTCTATGTTACATAAGGATTCCACCCTAGATTTATTCCGTTGTTACATCCCATAAAGGCACAGAATATGCCTGTGGTAGAAACAAGGATGAAGCGTATTCAACTCAACTGGAAAAATACACAAAGAAACATGAAAGCAGCTAAGGAAAGATACAAACGCCAGGCGGATAAACATGGGAGAAAAGAGCTGCAGTACAAACAAGCATTGGCATAGCCAATAGGTCTCGCCTTTGGGACCTTATAAGTATTTAGCCAAGGCGCACATTATCCTGGGTGCTTAAGCATTTACTGTTAACCTCAAACCCATTTAAGCTCACATCTTGCCAACAATCACATTTATTGTTGTTGATGGTAATGGGCTCGTTAGTTGTCACAAGATCGACTATCTACTTAAGGTATTTTGTGTGTCTGGCACAAGCTCTACAGACAAGAGGTGGCAGGATGCAATTTTACCGCTGGTACAGGTAGGAGTATTTATCTGTGGCCAGAGCAGTATATGCCAATGCGCCCTGTTTGCATTATTACTTAACAGCGGTAGGGGGCGGGGTAAATGGTCATAGATGTGCAGCAATGCTCTCTTAGGTACGAAGTAAGCAGAAACGTATTATGCGCGTATTTGTATCAAAATGTTTAATAATGATGAGAAAAACTGTGAAAATTATAATTTTTGGTTCTTTTTAACGTGGCTACTACATTTGTGATTTACATTATTTAATGCCCAATTGATAGGTTACTGCCCAGGTGACAAAGAACTGGAATTACGCCCTAATGAATCCAGATGGATTTATTGGTCGAGTCTTAAATATAACAAAATACCAAATAAAGCTATTTTTCTAAAGGGTCTATTTTTATTTTTAAAATAATGGAACAATGTTCGACAGAAACTGGAATTTTTAGAAATATGTCGGTTAACAATAGCAAGAGGATTGTTTTGATCAATGGTCAAGAGAGGGCGCTCATATTACAACTTTAAATTGAACTAAAAACCTGAAAGCAATCCGTGCCCCATTTGTTTTTTGTAGATGTATATAGCGCGAACTCGACTCGAAGGTATTGGAGCGCTTTAAATGAGCGCCAGTTACGTTACACACAAGGACACATTCATTTTTGCTAGGCACAGGGAGATTAAGTGATTTGCCCAGAATCACAGGATGCTGAACCGACGCCGAGGCTCAAACCTGCTTCCCCAACTTCAAAGTCGAACTTCAAAATCGACCGCTCTCGCCGTAAGGCCACATCCTCTCTCCATGTTACCATGCCGTTTAATAGTGCACTAATTTTGGTGCTCGACATGCAAATGGAGAAAGATTTTATTCCATTTAACAATTAGTCTGGACTCTTTAATAATTGGACACTTTCTAAAGCATACCAACGATGACCGCTATCTAGTTCTTGTGTAAAGCAGGCACTTTGAACTATTTAAATGATAGAGAAATGCATTTATTTACCCGTTTAACCATTTGCTGCGATCTTGTGAGACTCTGATGACGGGCCAGTTGGGGTATTAAACACTAGTTGAAGGGGAAAGCAATTAGCGTTTAAATAAACATTTGAAAAACAAGCCCTGGAAGCGTGCACAGTATTTGTAAACGTAAAGTTAGTCGCGCCTGTCATGCTGAAACAAAGCACTGCGGCCGTTTTGGCGGCACCATGTGATAAAAAAAAAGGGCGCGGCCTCCCAAACAAAATTAAACAAAGTTGAAATCAACTTTCTAACAGGGGAGCCCAGCTGTGTAGAGTAAACACATGACCTACATCATGACGCATGCTGGTTAATGGCAAACAACTCGCTCGTCACCATTAAACACCTACATTTTAGAATTACAGTAGTCATATTTATGTTGCCGGACATGATTGAAGGGGAAACACTGGGGCGGGAGACTAAGGAACTGGGGTGAGGTATAACACCCAAGAGAGAATAGGCCGGACTTGCAACAAAGACCTCCAGCCACAGAACGAAATAGAAAAAACGAATTTGGTCTCATTTCATGTAAATAACAGGCAGACCACCCAATTATTCTCCTGAAGACACTCTCTGATACAGAACACCCACACCAGTGCAGCCCAATCACAGACACTGAACCACGGCTTCTCTTCCACCGGGACAAGATCCCTAAACCACAAACATCACTAACACAGCAGAGATGTCATAGGAGAGAGGGGCAAAAAAACTACAGCCCTCGCCACAACGCACCCCTTCCATGTGTTACAGTGCAGAATTAGTTAGAAGCTCTTAGCAGAATGCAATTTAGGTATCACAGATGACAGGGTCTAAAAGTTTCATTTAATTGCCCTTAGTGACACATTGCCCGTGTTTTATACGCTCGTGAGGGCTGTCAAGTAAGCCATTCTGTGCCCCCTCTGTCGGTCCAAAACTGTTAGTCCTACTTCTATGTTTGTGGAATGTCCCGGATTTTATTTTTCAAAAGCTGCTCATGCTAAACACTGACCCTCCGCTTAAAAACAGCATTGCAGCGCACACCGTACGTTTTCCATCCTCATTTCAGACAAGCCCGGGAGTGATGAGTGCGTGCGAGGTGAGCCCGCGAGTGGTGCGCGCGCGCGCTTGGGAGAGCAGTCTGCTAATTTCCAAGCACTGCACTCGTGCTTGTGGCGCGCCCCTGCTCGCTCCCACAAGGTGGATGCCGCCAAAAGCACGAGTGTGTGCTTGGAAATGAGCAGAGCGACGGCTAAAGGCCGCATGCGCTGCATAGGCGAGACCTAAAAAGGGGACGTGGTGTGGTTGTCCACAAAGAACATCAGGTTTAAGAAATACAGTATATTCAACCCTCGATATATTGGACCTTACCAGATAATCAAGGTTCTTAATCCTTTCACGGTTAAACTGGCGTTGCCTCAACACATGAGGATACATCCGATGTTCCATGTATCGTTGGTTAAGCCCTCATTTACTCCAGTTTAAAAAAAAAAAAAAACACCTATATAGTTAGACCAAGAATCTGAGTATGAAGTGAATAACATTTTTGATTCTAAATGGCGAAGCAAACAATTGTGGTATTTAAATGCATGGAAGGGATCCATGAGGAGAATTCCTGGGAACCAGCTTCAGGAGTTCATGCTCCCCGGTGGTCAGAAAGTTTCATGCAAAGAACCCTACAAAACCCATGCAATGTCAGCGTTTCCCTGGGAAAGGATGTACTGTTACTGCCCGCCACAAGAATGCTGTAAACGCTGGCATTGTTTTCCCTCAAAGACGACGGTTTGAGTGCTCCGATTTAAATCCTTTACTTTTGCTATTTCAAGATCTGAGGAAGTGGTGGATTTAATTTGTTGGTAGTGGAGGAAAAGACTACATTTCCCAGGATCCTTAGCTATGGGTTCCGGGAGAGCGCGCCCTCAGTGACTGCAGCTGAGAGCCAAGTATATCCTCCGGAAACGAGCTCAAAGGCGCGCAAATTATTCAGAGGAGTCAGCAAGGAAGCCGCTTGCACGGACGTCTCTACAAGATACCGGTGCGGTTAGGTTTATTTGGACTCACGTGTGTTTACACGCAAGGGAATTTGGAAGGAAACAAGATCGGCTGATCTTGAGGCCAGAAGTTTCGGCACCTTCCCAGAATACTCTACGTGTCCTTTTCACATAACATTGGATACTTGGCGGTTTCTGTGATGAAACGGGAAACATTGTAACAGGGTGTGGTTCCAAGTCTAGGGTGAAAGCATATTTGCATAAATGGCTATTCTGCATTTTTCCCTGGAAACCGTTGTATGCAAGGCTCATTATTGAAAGCCATTCCGAGGTCGAGGTCGGTGTGATTACAGAGGCCTCATCTACGGAGTTCTATAGTCTGATAAGTACACGGAGGGGTAGTACATGTACTGTGATAAACTCAAGGAACTAAAGGTGTACTATTTGCGGAGTTATAATTTGTTCCAAAAGGATAGCATATCAAGCATTTCACACATCTCGCAGCACAAGTGTTTATTTCTGTTCTTCTTTCTTATTGCCATTTAGCAGGGGAACCCATGTTTGGGAGAAAGGGAGTCAAGGAAGAATTCTCTCAATTATCCAATTCCCCTGTAAAGCATTGGTTTATAAAAGGCGAGGTGGTCATATATCTCTCCAAGGTGTTAATTGTGAAAAAGTTGCAATCTCTTAATTTATACATTTATACTGTGAGGGTTAACATATGGGTCTGCCTTCTTTCTTGTTGCTACAGTGCCAGGATTAACCGGTTGAACAGAGGTTATGTTCTTCCTCCCCAGGAGTTTTTAAAAGATAGAACCTACCTTATATTTTGTTACAGCTATATTGGTCTCAGTCGATTCTCGATAACCACACCTTTGGTAATAGCTCGATATATGTGTTAAAGTTATTTATGATCTTTTGTCTTGTTCCTTAGATCTCCCTCCCTGCTGCTCCCTTCCTTTCCTTCCCTCACTTGAACTGAACAACATTCTGTGCTATACTGGCAATTCAGAATTGAGACGATCAAGAGGTGGACTTATTTAGCATCGCTTCAATCCCAAGGTACCTCCAGGCTGTCACACCATCCAACCCCGAACCCTGGGGGTAGCTGTGTAAATTGTGGCCTCCAACACAAAGTGGCCGATGTGTGCCCTGCCAAAGGGAAGCCAACCATTTTGCAAAAGTGTCAGTGGGAGGCCCTGAATGATTCCAGAGATGCACAGACGGTCGTCGGCGGCCCTACAACAGCTACCGCTGGAAGACACCGCTGAGGATGGAAAGTCCAGTGGCCACGAGCTGAACACAAACCTGGACGAAGACGATGTCTTTGTCGTATTCTTTGCAGGAAGGGCCAGGCGCAAGAGGCTGCAGCCTCCAATGTGCGCGGTTCACATATGTGGCACTTTGGTAAGCGGCCTCATTGACACCAGAGCGTCAGTGAACGTGATGGATTCCAAACAATATGAATAGTTAACACCGTGCCCGCCACTCGCTCCCAGACAGGCAAAGATCTACATGTATGGAGGGATCCCTGCCACTACGAGGAGAAATGACATGGACATCACAAGCGAAGGACACCTCATGAAGGTGAAATTCCATGTCACTGAAGGTGAGAAGGGATCGCTGCTCAGGTGTCATACCGCTGAAGATCTTGCAAAGCAAGTGCACGAGTCGCATGCCGACACCCTCCTAGCAGAGTTCCTGCAGCTCTTCCATGGCCTAGGGAAACTGAAAGGAAGGCCAGTCAAACTGCAGATCGACAAGTCCGCCAGGCCAACGCCCTGAGACACCAGAGAGTCCCTTTCCATCTGTGGCTGCAGGTGGAACATGAATTGAAAGTGTTGGGGGAACTTGGGGTCATAGAGAAGGTGTCTGGCTCCACGCCCTGGGTGTTGCCACTTGTCATTGTCAAACCAAAGCAGCCAGGTGATATATGCCTATGTGTAGACATGAGGCTCACGAACCAAGCAATTAGGCAGGAGAGCCATATAACACCAACGATGGATGATACCATAACAGACCTCAATGGGGCAAAATGATTCTCTGAGCTGGACCTGAACTCCAGTTACCACCAACTGGAACTGGCTCCTGCGAGTCGCTACATTATGACCTTTTCCACACGGGTCGGCCTCAGATATTACAACTGGCTGAGCTTTGGCGTTCCTTTCAGAATGCCATCAGAGAAACCCTTTCCAGACTGCTGGGAGTCATTAACCTGAGTGACGACATCCTCGTATATTCAGAGAGCCTAGAGGAACACCATGTCCATTTGAGGGCCACCCGTTAACGCCTAGCTGACAACGGTTTGACCATGCACAAGAACAAATATTCATTTTACCAAAACTCTGTAGACTTTTTCGGATACATCTTCTCCGAGAAGTGCTCAAAGTCGATTTCCGGAAAGTGGGTGGAATCCAGGAAGCACCAGTGCCACAGAACCCCAAGGTGGTCTGCAGCTTCCTGGGGATAGCAACATACTGCAGGGGTTTATCCAGAATCTTTCGACAATGTCAAGAGTTGCTCAGGACCCTTACTCGCACCACCACCCCATGGGTCTGGAGCCCCACAGCTGACAAGGTCTTCCAGACCATCAAGGAGGCCCTCCTCGAGAGGGTCACCATGGCGGACGTTCACCCTCAGAGGAAGACAGAGCTGATGGTAGATGAAAGCCCAGTGGGTTTGGGCGCCGTCCTCATGCAGAGGGCCAGACTGAGAGTTGGTCCCTGTGGCATATGTCAGTCGGACATTATCGGAGACCGAAACCCGTTACGCTCAGATTGAGCACAATGTCAACACTCATTTATACCTCTACAACCACGAGTTCAAGGTTGTCACCGACCAATAACCGCTTCTTCTGCTTTTCGCTGGCACCATCTGACTAGCCCCTCCACAGATCAAAAGTGAAGTCAGGCAAAGGGCCACCTTTCCAAGGACGTGAATTCAAAGAATACTTAGAGGCTCTGGCCATTCATCATTGAGAAAATCACCACCCAGTGGCAGGGGCTAATGGGGAGGTGGAAAGATTTATGAAGACACTCAACCAAGCTCTGTGGATTGAAGTGGACCTTGGTGAGGATGTGGATTGCTGCCTAGACAAGTTTCCAGGGGCATACCAGCAAACCCTCACAGCACGACCAACTGTGCTTCTGCAAATCTGCTATTTCGGAGGCCGACACGGGGTAGCATCCCGGCTGACACAGAGTGCCATGGATGTGGAAGTCACACAATCGCGGAGAAGAGCCACCAATGACAAGGCAAGCCAGAGTCATCAAGCGCAGGATCTCACTTTATGAGTTGGGGCATCAGTTCTCATGAAGGGCAGACATCCCGGGTGGACGCTTCGGACATCGTATGAGACTGAAGTAAGGGAAGTGATTAGGACGAAGGAACTATTGTCACTGTGCAAAGAGATGACTGATAGGTCACAATAAACATCTCAAGGTACCAGTGACGGCTCGCACCTTGTGCTCACTGCATCGCCGACTCGGCGATGCAGCGAGCGCAAGGTAAGTTGTTTTATTTATTTACTTACTTTACTCCTTGCCGTCGTATGTCGGACTCCACTACCCCCCCACCCTGCCCCGCCCTCACCCCGCCCCACAGCATTACCTCTGCGAGCCGCCACTGCAAGGTTCAAAGCGGTGATGGCTTCTATAGACCGCTCAGGGAGCACGGCGGACAAGAATGCTGAAGCTGATGAAGAGTATTCCCTGACCCCCACCTCCCAGCGGAGGTGTGAAACTCCACAAGCATCTGAAGGGGCCAGCAGACACAATTCCCCTGTGTCACCTTTACATTGAGATGTGCAACTAAGAAATGCCCCGGCTGGGGAATCAAGTGACAACAGGCTCACGAGACGTGAGACAAGTAACATCTCCCAGAGCCAGAAATATGGTCTTCAGCCTAACCCGGCACCCAGCCAAATTTTGAGAGACTTTGTATGTATGGCCCAAGTGACCTATTTTCGTTCATGCAAAAACATTCAAAAATATTGGAGGGATGTAAAGTGCCACCTAGCCTCTACAATACAAAGTATCCACTTTCTCATGCCAAGGACTCGGCCCGAGGTAATAAATAAATGGGCAGACAGTCACTAGAGGCCTTTGCAGACAATAGCCACAGTGTGCGTGTGCATCATTTGGGGTCCCGGGGTGAGGAGGCCTACCCACATCGCCAAGGCCTGATCGGCCTACTACAACTTGGACCATGAAAACTTGGGAGTTCTACATTTCTCCTTCTGAACACCAGTAAACAAGACAGAATAGAGTGAGGGTTAATGTTGCCGCATGAGTGACTGACAAAAAAAATAAAACTTTTCTAGTCCTGAGCTTTCCCTTTACATTTCACAGATCATTGTTTTTAGGGGTGTTAGTGTAAATGGTTCAATTAAATTCATCCAAGACTTTTAATGCACTGAATTGTTAAATGAAAGCACTACTATAAACTACTTATTCCTGAGACATGGAGTATATCGGTCCCACTAATTCACAGATGCCTAAGAGATTCATTTATTGACACGTAGAAAGCTGCCAACGAGGACTCAAATGTCTCTTGAAATACAATTCCTCAGCTTCGGTGCTAAAACACAAGTTATGAAACACTTGAAAATAAATATCACCTCCATCCACAAGTAATGTGACAACTTGAGAGTTTGACATTTATTGCATGTGCCCTGCTGAAAGCTTCAAGAACAACTAATCTTCTTGGTCTTCAGTCCATACAGTGACAATTACACTGAAAGGCAAGCCACATTGCAATTGCCTGCTGGGGGCCTAATTTTGCTGATGTTTAATCCTGAATGAGGGCGACACTCACCAATTGCAGGTGATTTGACAGGTCTGAATGACAGGTCGAAACCCTATTTTGGTGAGGCAGTGTGATTTTTAAAGGCGATAACGTAATTGTGTGAGAGGGTTAGGATGTGCATGTGCTGCATTGCTTGACAGACGTTGGCTTTTTATATGCCTTATTTTCAGTGGAGGATAAGTGGGTTGTAAATGAATCAGGCCTTGGGGGACATCAGACCATAGGTAGGTCTGTGTCCCGGGGGTAATGGGGAAAAAGTAAGGTGCAGTCTAGTCGACTGTGCACTTTGGGCTACATCTGGTAAAAGATGTAGCCCAAGGGTTATATACACCTCTTTCCCGGAGCTGCCAACCACCATTTTGTGTAGACATGCACGGTGGCAGCCCCTTTAGTTATTTGAGGCAATTTTTTAAGTTAGCCAATTTGGTTAGGTCCACTTCCTCGGTTTCCTACCGGGAGGCATTACGCGCTTTGTGGTGCCGTTGTGTGCCTCCTTTCTTCAGGACTAGCCCCCTTGTCCTTTATGGTGGAGGAAAGCGTGTGGGAGGCGCTCCGGCTCTTATCCGAGGCCGGATGCCTGGATCAACCAGCCAATGGAAATGCGGCCATCCGCTGAGCGTTGCAGCCTAAGCAGGCATCGAGCGGAGTTGCGCCTGCCATTCTGGCATGCTCACCGCTGCGGAGCCCTGCAGTGGCCCAGGTACGTTTTCATGGCTGCCCACGAGCTTACAGTGCAGCCTCTGTACCCCTGGAGAGAGGGGTGAGGGTGGGGCCACAGGGTAGGAGTGGCAATCTAGATGGGAGCAGAGAGGCAGGGTCGGACGTTATTAAAGCTGCGGCAAGGCTGGGAAAGGGCCCGGGGCCTTAAGCCCCAAGTGAAGCGTAATGACAGAGCATGAGGCAGGGAGGATACCCCTCGCAGCTACAGCACTGCTACAGTGCCGCAGGGGGGGGGGGTGACCAGGGCCAGGGTGGGGGCGTTGATTTGGTGACAGGTGAGGCTTGGGAGGAGGATGGGGAGCTGCTGATGCCTTTGGGGGGGGGAGGGGGGGGAGACGAGTGGGTTGGCCAAGGGGTAGGGCGGAACAATGTGTGGAGGGGGATAGTGAGGTGCAAATAGCCAGGAACGTTTTGGGTACTGGGACCTGGAGAACAAAGCAGGATCCCCAGGCAGGGGGATGTGATAGTTCTTGGGCGGGGGGGGGCGAAGAAGCCCCTAATGGGGATGAGACAGGGATGGGGGTAGTTTTCACCAAGGGCTGTCAAACTGGGGTGTCACAACCAAGGGGATCCAAGGTGGTAGGGCTTCTGCGATAGTGGCAGCCATGCTTGAATGGAGCAATGGTGAGGGATCAGAGGTGGAGTGGGAACCCCCCCCCCCAAAAAAAAGAACCTGCAGGGTGTATGCCAGAATCAAAAAGGGGGAACGGCAGACTGTTTGGTTTCAGAGCAGGCTCTGGGCCAAGGAGGGAAACAGGACCAGCCAGCCTTTTTGTCAGGGCGCTGCACACCGGTTCCACTTTCCTCATTCAAGGTGCGCACTGGACAGCCAGTTCTAGACCCGGGAGACCATGGAACCCAAGAGGAAGAGATGTATTGGCCCAAAATGGCCAACCGGACTGCGTTGGGGGACCCGGCTGCATGTAGTGCATAGAAACACAGGGAGGCATCCCCCTGGTGCATGCAGGAGGGGACAGGAGCATCTCTGCATGGGGGGCAGCACGGGGCCCGAAACCCCTCATCAGTGGAATGCCTGGGTGGGTTTGGCACAGCCTCTCAGGGAGTGGTGGAAGGTAATGCAAGATTTGGGCTCAGAGCCACTCAGTGTGGTGCCCAGAGCAAGCGGGCTGGGGGTCACAAATGGCATGAGGAAGTTTTGGATTATGGAGACGATAGTCTCGAGGAAGGAGACGATAGTCTCGAGGAAGGAGAGATCGAGGATACAGAAGGACAGGGCATCCAGGTGCCGCCTACGGAGGTGGTGGGAGCAACGTGGACGGGGGGTTCCTCTAATCCCATGTCTAGTGCTGTTTTTCAGGTTTCTTTTCAGGATCAAGGATGCCCGAAGGACAAGCCAAGGGCACGACAGATGCAGACACCTGCTAGGCAGCAGGCTTCAGAGCGGGCACCATCCTTATGGCCAGGTAAGCCTGCAAATGAGGTACTGGGGTCGCTGATGGTGTCAGCAGGAGTGGATGCGTGGTGTGAGAGGGAGACCAGTTTGTGTAAGGGTAAGTATGTTAGGGACACAGGGTTAGGTACGGAATTGGCTGAGAAGAAGGGGGCAGATACATGTCAGAAGACGGGTCCAGACCAGGCAACCTTAGAGGCGGATCAGGGGAGGGAATCATCCGCAAAGGCAGGGAAAGATGACAAGCAGGGGGACAAAAGGAAAGCGAAGGACGCAGTGGGAGAGAGAGCAAGGAGTTCAAGATACAAAAGCTCCCATTTATCGGGGTCACGAAGCCGCTGGGGGCACATGATGTTGTCCACTAAGAAGCAAATGTGGAAGGGCAAGTATATAAAAATGTTTAAACTCCTACATAGAGAGCTCCAGGCAAAAGAAGGCTCCAAAGAGGAGGAGTATGAATTGGCTAAGCGCCCACGGGTACCCATAACCATTGAAAACTGGATGGCGGTGTTCCTTTTATACGAGCGTAAATAAGAAAGGGCCCCCTGCTACTAATAGGGAGTTCCTCTAGGCAGGGAAATCATACACAATGCAAATTCCTAGGGAAACTCAAACTTAATATACAACATAACTATAATCATTCTCTGGCATAAGGAGGAACAAAAATAAGCTGTGTATATTGAAAAATACAAAAATGATTTTTATTAGAGACTAAGCAATAAATATATGTACAAATCAAATCTGAAACAATCCACAAGCATGTCATCATTCACTCTGATTGCACACTATTCATACCAGACAGTCATGATATATACATCAAAGACAAAAGAATGTGTAGAACAGATATCTATAAATATTTCATATTCAGAGTCATGTCACTTTTTTGATGATTTGCAATTTGGACAACGATAACAGAAAGGCTGTAGATTCAGGCTGGTCGATAGGCTTAAAACTTGTGTCCATGTCACTGAGTGGCTGCAACCCAGATGTTATCCTACATGTGTTTCGGCACAGCAGTGCCTTCTTCAGGAAAAGCCACAGCAGATAAAATCAAATATCTATAAAATGATTGAGACCCACTGCAGGGGTGATCAGTGTACAGAGTTGGGTATTAAAGACAATCCCAAGATATGGGCTGTCTGGGAGGTTCCCGATACGCAGATCTGTGGTAGGTCTGTCAAGGTCCAGGCGTCATTTGATAAGCCTCGGGCCGTAAGAGCATGGTCTCAACTAGGTGAAGCACACGCAGCCACAGACGAGTCGTGCTTTCTGTTATCGTTGTCCAAATTACAGGTCATCAAAAAAAAAAAAAAAGGACATGACTCTGAATATGAAATATTTATAGATATCTGTTCTACACATTCTTTTGTCTTTGATGTATAGATCATGATTGTGTGGTATAAATAGTGTGCAATCAGAGTGAATGATGACATGGTTGTGGTGTGCTTGTGGATCGTTTTAGATTTGATTTGTACATATATTTATTGCGTAGTCTCTAATAAAAATCATGTTTGTATTTTGCAATATACAAAGCTTGTTTTTGTTCCTCCTTATGCCAGAGAATGATTATAGTTATGTTGTATATTAAGTTTGAGTTGCCCTAGGCGTTCCTCTTATACACCAGTGTGTACTGCGAGAAATATCCCGAACAGAGCATAGTGCTCTTCAAATATGTGGATGTCATATGCGAAGCACAAATATCCTTTAGCGGTAATGCCTGGGAGCAGTACGACTAAGAATTTAGGGTGTGCATGGCTAGGGACCCCGAAGCCCCTTGGGGGGAGTTGGACACAGACCTCTGGCAGCAGACACTGTGGTCTTCAAAATTTGGGAACACCATATACACAGCGAGTGATTTGCTAATTGTTTATTGCCCCTTTCAGGCCTGTCCCACCTGATGCAGGGTGGGTACTTCCAGCAAGAGCAAGGGTGGAACACAAGTGGCATGTTGGGATTTCAATAAACGCATGTGCACAAGGGAGTATTGTAGGTTCAGGCACCCCCTTATTAACTGCTAGGGAACACTGGGGGTGCGTTGAAATCTCAGCAGGGAGACTAAACCTCCCAGTGGCAACAGACTTCAGGGGGAGTTGGTGGATACAATGCAGGTAGCTACGGGGGGCACAGGGAGCTCAGGGAAAAAGCTTGTACACCAGTTAGGTTAGATAGGCTTGTGTTCCGATTGGGATCCTACCCAAACAGGGAGGATGCCCGTACCTTGCTAGAAGGTTTTACATGGGGTTTCAGGCTGGGGTACACAGGACCAAGAGCGCGGCAGTGGTCAGAAAATCTGAGGTCAGTTAAACACGTCCACAGGTGGTACATGATAAGCTAGCGAAGGAAGTCCAATAGGGAGGATGGCCTTTCATACTTGGAAGATTTGATTGTTTCTCTGATAGGGGTTGTGCCCAAGAAAGAGGTGGGGCAATTCTGGCTCATTTAACACCTGTCATGGACTGAAATCCAATCTTACTCATCCATGGACGTGGCTATGGCCATGGTGGAACAAGCCGGGCTGGGAGCTTTATGGCAAAGTGCGACATAAAATCAGTGTTCCGCTAACTACCGGTAAACCCGGAAGATTTTCAATTGCTGGGTATCCAATTTGAGGGGTTCTGGTATATGTGGATAAAGCCCTCCCAATGGGATGCTCGATTTCGTGTGCCCTGTTTGAGAGCTTCAGCACATTTCTGCAATGGCTTTTTGTGCAGAGCACGGATCGCGAGAAGATGACACTATCTGAATGACTTTTTCATGATCATGCACTCCAGTTCCACAGACTGTCAGCGACTGCTGGTTAGTTTTCAGGACCTCATGAAGGATGTGGGGAGTCCCCCTGTCCCCGGAAAAAATGGTGGGCCCAGTGAATACCATTTCCTTTCTTGGAATTGAATTGGATGCAGAGACAATGATAACACACCTTCCAGAAGAGAAGCATTTGGCAATGCAAGTCCTATTGGTCACCATTTTGGCAAAAACATAGGTCACAGTCAGGGAGATGCAAGTGCTCTTGGGACAACTACATTTTGCACATAGGGTGGTATGAGCATGTAGGACTTTCTGTAGAAGACTTGGCTTACTGCTAGCGGGACTGTTCCTACCACACCATCATGTTAGGTTGTCTGCAGGGGTCAAGGCTCATCTCCGGATGTAGAGAAGTTTTCTGGACTCATTTCATGGCATTCCGATGCGCACAACGCGGGAGCTTGACTGAAACATGCAGATTTTTTGATGCCTCAGAGGGCATAGGTTTTGGTTTATATTGGCAGGGACGCTGGTGTGCGTAGGAATGGGCTGTTGGTTGGAAGAATGGAGGACGAAGTATTGCATTTCTGGAGTTTTTCCCATTAGTGGTAGTTGTCACTTAGTGGGACACATGTTTACAACACAAGAAGGTACTGTTTAGGGTTGACAACATGGCTGTAGTGTAGGGAGTCAACAGACAGTCAGCGAGAGATGCCCATGTCCCCAGGCTGTTGTGGGTGTTAATGCTTGAATGTTTGAAACAGGATATTCTGTTTCGAGCGAGACATGTCCCCGGTGTGGACAATTACATTGCAGACGCTTTGTTCACAGTGGGAGAGGTTCCATGGATTGACCATGGACGCAGACAAGGACAGAACTCGGATGCCACCAGAGTTATGGACAGTGGGAGACGGAGGATGTGCCAGCTGGTAGTGGGGTCCTTGGCAGAGTCTACTCTTAAGGCATAGCAACAAGCTTGGGGAGATTTTTTTTGCTCAGGAGCTTGTCGCGGCCAGAGGGATTGGGAGAGAGTTGAGGGTAGTGCAGTTTATTTTGCGATTGACTGAGAAAGGTCTGTTCAAAGTCACGATTTCAGGAAGGGTGGCGGGCATTGACTTTATGGGGAAAATGCTGTGGGCATATGCACCTTAGGCATGGTAGCTGGGTAGGAGGATGCTAGAAGGATGGGCCTGGAAGTAGGGCAGGTCTGAACGAAGGAGGGAACCCCTTTCTTTGAGCGTTTTCTATAGGGTGGTTCATAGTTTGCCTGGGATCAGCCATTTTCAGTTAGAAATGGTGTTGTTTTCCACACTAATGTTATGGATGTTTTTTGGGGCCTTTCAGGTTTCAGAGTTATTGGGGGAATGGGGAGTGCAAGATTTGAATTGGGAAGAGGTGAACTTTAGGTGGGACTGTCTAGAAATCCGATTGTTCAGGTCCAATACTGACAAGTGGGCACAGGGCACCATGGTATTGCTGCAGACTCAGGGGGGAGAGGTGTGCCCGGTTGCATGGGCTAGAATTCTCAGGAGGCAGGCGAGGGGACAAGAAGGCCCAGTGTTTGCCTACCAACAGGGGGATCGAGTGACTTCATTCCAGTTATTGGCAGTCTTAAGGAAAGCTGTGACATCACTGGGCCTGGTGGCGGCGGACTTTGGTGCACCTTCTTTTAGGTTTGGGGTGGAGACAGAGGCAGGTAGGAGAGGGTGGACTAGGGACCAAATAATGGGGCTGGGCAGGTGGCCGTTAGAATGCTACCGAAGATATGTTAGGGTTGAGGTCGGTAGGCAGGGTGAGGACTTGTCATAATGATGTGTTTACACTGTTTTCCTTTTTCAGGTTCAGTTCCAGGCCACTTGGCTGCTGGCTTGGTGGTGAGGATTGTTGGTCATTCCTTCGTGAAGTGGACAGAACAGGTGGCGGGGAGGAGTTCGTGGAATAGGAACTTGGGTTTCTAGATAGCTCCTTGTCTGTTGAGTGGTTTGGTAAAGGGGGCATGAGGTGGCAGGAGTTGTTGCCAAGGCTCAACCAGTTTATGAGAAAGGATGCTTGTCCAGATATTATAAGGGCGCAGTTGTCAGGGTGTTTTGTCACTTGGAGTAAATTTATACCAAGGAGGTGTTGGAGGGGTGCGTTAAAGCCATCAGCAATTGACAGGACCAGAAAAAAGGTGAATAGGGAGATGAGACGCTTTTTAAAGGATTAAGGTTTGGGAAGTTTGCAGCATGCGGCCCTTCGTTAAGAGGGTGTGGAGTTTTTCAGGGACAACAAAGTGCATCTTTCAGAATATGGGATGAGGCTTTACTTGTTGGAGTTGAGGGAGTCCTTAGTTAGAACCTTGCGGAGAATGGAATGAATTGTAGGTGGTGGTGGGATAAAAAAGTCACCTGGTTCCTTTTTTGGTGGCAGTAGGCCTGCAAGTTTGCAGGACTTTACTTAAGTTTATGTTGGTTAATATAGGCTAAGCAGGCAGGTAGAGAGGGTCTTAGAAAATCCATACTGGAAGTCCTGGATTTAAAAATGTTATGTTTTAGGAATCTTAAGTTGACCACAGGTTTATTCATGCACTGATAGGTTGAAGAGGAAGTTTAAAGTGGATAATAAAAGAAATACAATGAGTCAGGATGTAAAGTTTGTAGGGGAGGTATGTGGAAGGGTGGGCTTAGGGGAGTGGGGTTTGGAATGTAGGTTATTGAATCTATAGTGAGGTTTTAGTTATGCCGAGCTGCCAATTTGTAGTTCTGGGCTCTGGTGATGATCTGTTCCTGGTTTGATTGAGGTCGGCCACAGGTCACGTGCTTCCGGTCATATACTGGAGCGCTTCTGAAGGGTCGCGATTTAAATATCCTCTACCGATAACTCCTGGTAACACTTAGGACCATACATCTAAGCGCCTTTATGAGGTTGTGGTGCATCTTTCACTGAAATGTTATACTTATGCGAGACTAAATCGTTAAACCAGTTATTTTTACATTAACGTTGTATGTAATGAGAATCCATGCCCTTGGTTCTCCCTTTAACATGAAAAGATAATGATCACCTGCTATACAAAATACACCCATTTTTAGGTCGAGCCTCGAGTAGCGCGCAAGCGCTGCATAGAGGCGAAGACTTAATGTAAGCGAGTTTGAAAAGCAGTCCAACAAACGCTCGTGCGTCGTGGCTGGCCTTTTTGAGATGGGTACGCGCGGCAAACATATGTTTCCAATTATCGTGCCCAGACGCGGGCGCGATAAGTGGAAACACATGTCTGCCGCGCGTACTCATCCAAAGGCCAGCCACGACGCACGAGCGTTTGATCAGCTCTGCAGGCTGCCGCGCTCGCTCGCCCCCGCTCCACGTCCCCGATGCGCCCGTAGTTTCCGGCTTCGCTCACCTTCTGCGGCTCACCGCTAGTTTAAAATATGCACGGAGTGGGCTTCGTCTTCCCCAGAGGAGCATTTCTCACCCCTCGTATTATTGGTCGTTTGGTGTTCCATGCTGCGGCTGCATTGCCATGCCTGGCGGGCTATTTTACGTCTCAGAAGTATTGTGAACCATCGTATGTTATCTCATACCTGCATTGGACACAGAAAACTATCTTTTTTTGTTTTTTCACTGCAAGAGACTGTTTGTTTTTAATATTTTAGTCTGAGCTGAAAATACAAGCCAGACCTATGGGGTCTGCCAGTGCTTGTTTAGTCCGCTGTTGTGCCAGTGTTCAGACTTTCTGGAGCTGTACTATGGGTCAGTGTTGTGTCTGTACTCCGTCATATTGTGCCAGTATTCAGCCATGCTCAGTTATTGTTCGGCATCACTGATATGTCTGTGCCCTGCTTGTGTGCCACCGATACTGATCTGCCTGTATTGTATTCTCTGCAGAAGTGGAGGAAAGGAAACATGGGCTGGGGATCGAAGACTTACCGATTGTACTGGAGGGACGAATGAGACGGCTTCCTGCCCATTTAAAATTCGGAACCACCATGCAGGCATTTTATGAACTCCTTTCCTTCGTTACAGACAACATCACATCGCCGCCGCGATTGTCATTTTCACTCCCCACCTCTCCTCTCCGACCATGCCTCCCTCCTCCCGCCCCGCAGCCTCTCGTCCTTTTCTCCCCAATCCTATTGATTATCTACAATTTTTGCACTATAAGGCCCGTTCTAACTAAAGTGGATGCGTGTTTAAATTTACCTTATGGCAGCCGCCTTGTTAATATCTTTTCCTTCCCTCATGACTTACCTTACTTTTAGAGCCATTCGAGAACCGGTAGGAAAAAATGCCATCCCTGCATACTTAATAAAAGAAAATACCTTCGGGTAAAGTTCGCGCTATATAAAATCGCATTAAATAAATAAATTAAAAAATCAATCTTGTTTTGGCGGGGCTTTGGTGGCGGTGTTCGGCGCTTTTCAGTTGGCTGTTTCAGGGGACTAGAACCAGGCTACAGCGGCACATGTTGACTGCTTCTAAGAGCCTTCATTAAAGGTACCTCACTAGCGCTGGAATCGTTTTAGGTGAGTGCGTTAATTTCCATTTAGTGAAGAGTGCAATTTTGTGTGGTGTAGGGTATTGTACGTAATTGCTACACTTTTGCCCCCCCCTTTCGCTGTTGTGCGCGAGACGAACCGGTGCAGCTTTCTGTGTGGCAGGCAACGCCATATCCCGTAGGCACGCCGTAAACATGCTTGTGCGACCAAATGACCAATAAAAGGGGAGGGGTATATGTATATTGTCTGTTTTCTGGTTAAATGGGCATGCCCCACGCTCCATGTCACTTAATTGGGAAACCGTACGGGTCCAAGGAGCATTCCTTCTCCGTGCAAAAACGGTAATCTTTTTAGCATAATAAAAATGCTAGATTCATTTTAATACCTTAGGTGACTCCCCATCAATTGGTAAATGTGTTTTTTTGTCTTAAATAACCTAAAATCTAGTCCGTGTTCGCTCGCACTCATCTCCTTCAGCGCACTCCCATGCTTTCTTTTATTCAGTACCTGTGACTCACTGCATTCAAGAGGTATTAATGCATCCACTCATTAATTTTCATTGCCCCCTGGGAAATATACACTTTACCCCCACATCACTTATGTAGTTTTGTAATTCGTCTGTGTCGTGTGTTTATTATTCTAGGTTGCCCTTCTACTCAACTTTTTCACCCTTCAAACAAATAACACCCCAAAACAAGTCTTAGTGCAATATGGAAGGAAGCATGTTGTTAACCCCGCTGGATCAAACCAGTTTGGGCATGTTAGCCAGTGGCCTGCAAAAACTTTAAACCTTGCTAAACATTGTGACCACCGCCATTACTTAAACAAAAAAAAATGCTATATTCACCCTGGTGGTCACCTGAGGCAAGACAGCTTCATAGGCTTCTTTCCATGACCTATGGAGCTGTTTTCTCAAAATAAAAGGTACTTCTGTTTTGTCTATGCTTAAAACCTTAAACCCAACCTTCCTCCTCTTGCACCCTGTAACATCCAGAATGTTTGTTATAAGGAGTTATCCATTTGTATTTATTTTTCAAATTTTATATACTGCAAACTTGACCCAAGGGTACCAGAGCGCTTTGCAAAGCTTGCACAGACATCATTTACAAGGAATACACAATAAAAATAGTAGGCATACATAGTAATATAGAAGAGGGTGGAATAGGTAGATGGTCAATATAATTCAGATGTAGCGAGTAAAGGTTGGAGGAATTAACTGTTATTTCTAGTTTTAATATGGTCGTTCAGTTTTACATAATGCCTTCTTGGTCATATATAAAGTAACAAAAATGCTTCTGACACTTTTTTATTATAACTTTTCAGCATGCTGCACAGCAGCCACACTTCTCTACAGCACAGCTTGAAGACATTGGCAAAGTCAATAGCTCTGGCTAAACACTTATAAGGCCCCAAAGGCGAGACCTATTGGCTATGCCAATGCTTGTTATAGATTGAGATAAAGCTGATACATCATAGTGCCCTACTCAACTATCCACAGACAAGAATTAAGGAGCACCCAATCCTATTCTGCCATAGTTTGTGAACTGACAATATTGTATGTATGTTTCGTCTACAATTGCCATGCACTTTACCTTTTAGTTGGGTACTACGAGACGTACCCAGAGGTTGGAGAGCAGACTATATGCCCCCAAACAGTAGGTAAGACTGATCATGGACAACTTAGTGAAAATATGCTAATCTCTAACTGTTATGAGATAGTGGTCGTAATACGCTGCCAGCAGGGCATCAGTATATACTGTGATGGGAAATTAATTATGACTTTGCCTTTTATCACTTTCAGAAAGACAGTCCCCACAGAATAATACGGGTCGATGCTAACCTGGCTGCTTTGATCGTACGGTGGCCAGTATATACTTTCATTGTTTTTCAAAAATTCTTTCACCAACACGAATATTTGCAGAGTGACTATTTAACCTTGAGGTCCTGACGAATGCCCCGGGATCCCTGTATGGGACAGACTATGGGCAGAAACATGTTGACCCCTGTAAGGGATATATTGGATTAATCCCCAGTCCTCTTTTTAAACTCTATCCCGGAGGCAGCGTAATAAAGCTCACGCGGACCTCTGGAGATAGTTTTACTCACATTTTCTTTGCACTCTGCCCCTCATTCACCTTCTCCGACCACTCATCTTTGCGAAAACACCTCAGCGCCTCCCCTTTTGGGAGTTGTAGCCCACACCTTGGACCTTGCAGTCCCGGTGTGAGGAGGGAACCCTATGATGAAGCATGTCACCCTAGGGTGAGTGAGGGTTCTTGTCCTAAAAGCATTTCTTCCCTTTCCTTTTTTCCTTTCTGGTAGTCTTACTACAAACAGCTAATTGCTAACATACAGGCCCTGTCTGTTTGACTAAATAAGCCAGACGGAATCTGTGTGAATTTCTTTAGTTCTGTAAGGCCTTAGGCCGAGGATTTATATGTGATATGCACCTTTCAATAAAGAGGCCTTTTCAACAAATACAAGAGTCAGTGGTCTGATTTTGCCCCATTTCAACCTAGTTAAGCTTTGGGTATTTTATTTTCTTCTAGGGACTTGGTGGCTGGTGTGGCTCTTAACAGTTTTTTTTTTACCCAGAATCCCTTGTAAACCTCAAACTTTGACTAAAAACCAAATTTTCCTCACATTTCTGTGATGGAAAGTTCTGGAATCTGCAGGGAGCAAAAACCTTGCTTCCAACCAGCATTCCCCCATGTCTCCTGATAAAAATGATACCTCCCCTGTGTGGGCAGGCCTAGTGCCCACGCTAGGAAACGGCCCAAAATGCAACATGGATACTTCACATTTTTCCACTCAAGACAGAATATTTTTTGCAAAGCAGGTAGCTGTGGATTTTGAGCCCTAGCTCAGCCAGTACCTAGGGAGAGCTAGCAACTTGCATGTTTCTGAAAACTATACACCTGGGGGAATCCAGGGTGGGGTGACTTGAGTGGCTCTCACCAGGTTTGTGTACCCAGAATCCACTGTAAACCTCAAACATTGATTTAAAAAAAAAAAAGCACATTTTCCTCTCATTTCTGTGATGGAAAGTTCTGCAATCTGCAGGTAGCTACAAGCTTCCTTTTACCCAGCATTTGCCCAAGTCTCCCGATAAAAACGATACCTCAGTTGTTTGGGTAGGCCTAGTGCCTGCAATAGGAAATGGCCCTAAATGCAACATGGATACATCCCATTGATATACTTAAAACTAACACTTTTTTGGCAGTGAGGAGCTGTGGATTTTGGGCCCTAGCTCAGCCACACCTATGAAAACCTAGCAAACCTGCACATTTTAAAATCTGTACAACTAGGGTAGTCCTGGGGTGTGCAACTTGCATTACTTTCACTAGGTAATTTTACCGAAGCCGTTGCAAACATCAAACTTTGGTAAAAAACACACATTTTCCTCATATTTCTGTGATGGAAAGTTCTGGAATCTGCAGGGAGCCACATACTCACTACCATCCTGAATTGACACATGTCCCCTGATACTTGTGTGGGTGGGCAAAGAGACCATGACACAAAACGGCCCTAAAGCTCACTGACAGATATGCAAAAACACAACAAATTTTAAATACCCATCAATCAACTGTGCAAATATCTGAAATATGTCAGCACATGGAAAGCGCAAATTACGTGTTTTTTCTGGTAATTCTAAAGTGTGATGCAAACAAAGATTTTAACTGGGTTAAAGCAATTCAAAAACTTTACTTGGTGATGCCCAAATGACATATATACTCTAATATTTTGTATTTGAAAAGCGCAAACATATCACCTATCAAGGGTTTCAAGGCGCTAAGGGCCATCGGGGAGATTAAGTGAGCTATTGCACAGAGTTACATAATGCTGAGCTGAGTTGCTGACGGCGATCAAACTTTGGGCCCCGTGCTCCGGAATCAGCCGCTCTGGCCGCTGCGTCACACCTCTCCCTGAGCGTGGGGCCCCCACTCTGAAATCTGATTTCTATATATAGTTTTATCAGTAACACCATTGCTGTGCAAAATCAGTGGCCATTACAAAGAAACATGTGCTGTCTGTAAATGGCAATGAGCCATACTTTAGTAATATATTTTGCGACCATGTAATCCAAAATTCTCCACTAGCTACATACTGCACCTTTACTGCTCTCTTGCTGAATGGGTGTGGCTCCTTTGCTACACTTGTTCTTTGTGCAAAACTTGCACTTTTCACAGTTCAGTGATGTAATATTGATGGCAGCACCCCCACCCTAAAGAATGTTCCAGCACCACTGCATCGGACATCAGAGATTTTAATTTTAGGGAAAAAAAACAGTGGTGCAAGTGTTGTACTCTAGCACTGGCCACACCCCCACCCCAAATGGGACAAACTAGAGTGCAAGACCCGTACCACTTTCTTATTAACCAAATGTAAGATCCCTGTTGTCAGATGGACTTTCTACTCTCATATTTAGGAAACCTGTCCAGTTGGTACAAACCTCCTACCTGCCCCCATTACGGAAGAAATACACTACTGCTCCCTTCTGGGGAAGGGAATGGTTCGATGCCAGGGTAGGCCACCCCCTCCTTTTGTTTGTTTTGGCTCCATTTTGAAATACCTGGTGTTTAGTGGGCTTTCTGAATACCACTATGCACCCACCCAGGGCAGAAACTCTATCAGGCCGTGAAGTGGAGGAGAGCACGGGCCCATACCGGGGGATGGGGTGGGGGGGGGGGTGATTTGGCACTCCCCCCCCAAAGTACTACAAAAAAGCAGTCCCTAGCATCCAGTGGGCTTCTGCACCCCAGGGGCAAATTGCCTGCATTCACCCCTCCCCCCCCCCCCAGGGGGACAGAAAGACTGTCTGTGCCCTTTTAGGGAGGGGGCATGGCCATAGTAGGCAGCCTCCAACGTGCACATTTGTTTTTACAAAATGTACCTGGTGGCTAATGTGCTTTCTGCCACCTGGGGGAGCAGATTGGGGGTGAATACCCCCACCCCAGTACATTTGTTTTGTGTGCAAACTTTCCCTTGTGTCTAGTGGGCTTTCTGCCCAGGGGTTGGGGGGGGCAGATTGGGGCAATCACCCCAACTGCGCCCCCCCCCCCCGGGGGCAGAAAGACTAATGCTGCAGTTTTTGGGTTTTGAGTGAACACGTGCGTAGAAAAAAGATAAATTATAGCAAACTGTGTATTATGGTATTAGGTAAGGGTGTGTTACAGGGCTTAGTGCATCACATTTTGAAACTTCAGTTCTTTGCAAAGGGCTAAGCTGTCAAACTTTAAAAACACAATAAAAATCAGCAAAGGGTCCCTGTGCGGCAGCAGGAACATTTCTACTGCTGCATATAACCATGAGCATGCTGCAAGATTTCTACATCTTAATGTTTCGACAAGCAGCGCCCCACTCCTTCACCAAAGCCAGAAGCCCTGATGCAAGAATATTTGAAACAGGAAACGCATAGTATGTGGCTCATTGGGTGGTGTGTATTTTGTTGAAAATGTCAAAATTTGGACAGATGTCAGCACCTAAAATATCTTATTCCTGAAAGGCTTTATTGTATTTTTTGGCCACCACCATTCTTCTTTATGGTCCTCCTAGATCCAAACATCCTACAGCTTTGTCTGATTTACTTAGTGCAAATCAAAAACAGAATTAAAATACATTATTATCCCTGTCAGTATTCCCTATTTATCAAGGTAGGAAGGTAGGAAGGATAAAAATGTAAGCCTATACTGATGGGATCAGAGTACAACGCAAGTGCTTACATACAGATTCCTTTTAAATACATGAAATACATTTCTTTACAAATTGAAATTGGAACACAAAGGACAAACAATTTTGGCAGAGTGGTAAGTTTCGGCTGTCAAAGATTGAAAAACAAAAGTGACATGGAATGAAGTGAATAAAGTGACCAAGTGACATAAGTGAATCAGTGTTATTTACACATTAGTGAAACGACAATACAAAAAGATATACAGCAAATAATGATGGGGTCCGACCAATTCCGACAGTTGCGGAAAGAGGCATTTAATGAGAAACCCCTTTATACCCAATGTACCTCTTAACCAGCCCCTGCAACAGGCTCTGATTCACTGCAACAAGACCACAACCTTCCAGGTGTGCTCTCCCTTCAAATGCAAGCACGACCAGGCCCTGCATCCCTGTGCCTCAGGCCGATTATTCTCGCTACCGGAGGCATCCCCATTACCATTTGAAGGTGATCACAACCTTCAAGGTGTGTTCCTCTTTTTAACCCAAGCACGACGAGGCCTTGCAATCCTGTGCCTCAGGGTAATTAATTTCGCAACCAGAGGCATCCCCAATTTTCAATTGAAGGTGGCTGTCTTTTACTGTGTTCTTGTCCTGAAGAAGACCCACCATGACGCTTTCCTAATTGCGCATAAGTCAGGGTCAAAACGTCGACATCTTTACTGATCCAAGTCCATTAGGTCTTCTGGTCCGAATACTAATTAAGCTTGTACCAGAGTCACTAGATTGTTAGCGGAATTGGTCGGACCCCATCATTATTTGCTGTATATCTATTTGTATTGTCGTTTCACTAATGTGTAAATAACGCAGATTCACTTATGTCACTTGGTCACTTTATTCTCTTCATTCCATGGCACTTTTGTATTTCAATCTTTGACAGCCTTATAAAGAATATATGATCCATAGAGAAAAAGTAAAAACTTACCTCTCTGCCAAAATCGTTTGTCCTTTGTGTTCCAATTTCAATTTGTAAAGAAATTTATTTCATGTATTGAAAGGGTTTCCTAATGATTAAGTTCTCGTGCGCGTAAATGCAATTCTCTTACCCGACAGAACCATTTGTAGCTTTCTTTATACATACCCAGGTTCTGAGGGACACAGGGTCACCCCATTGTTTTTGTACATACAGATTCCAGCAGCTGGATCTTGACACCCCGAGCAATCTTCCAGAATAAAAACTCTAGGTTTTGGTGTCTACCTCTTCATTGCAGCATGTGCCCGTTTGTCTGAGATTTATGCAAAGGGTGTTTACTCTGTCGAACATGGAAGGATCCTTCCTCACCAACAGCTCCACCAACCCTATCAAACCTCGGCATTGCTAATTCCTGTTGTCACACTTGCAGCAAGGCATTGAAGCAAATTTTGTATTTGATATTTGTTCAGAAAGCCTGCAAGACTGCGCATCCACACAATGATCAAACTGTTGTGGGCAAGTGAAGAGACACTCCATAGAGCAGCCCTAATCCGGTTTGTACAAACTGTGTCACACAGCCAAGAATATCTGTTTTCATTTATACCCACCCCCCCGAATGAAAAGTAAGTCGCTCAATTTGAAAAGCAAACTAAATGTATATGCCCCAAATACCGTGCATTCCCCTTGCAAGTGATATTGCTTTGTCTATTGTGCAGAACTAGTTAGGTCTGGTTCTCTTGCAAGTGTCCTTCTCAGGCTGCCCTCTAGACACAGCCTTTGGCAAAGTCAGGGCCACTGGAATTTTGCGGCAGTGCAAGGCCAAATTATGCGGCAGAGTTGGATAAACTATGGAGCAAGAAGATCCAAATTATGTGGCAGTTTATGTGGCAAAAGCAATTTATGCAGAAGATTATGCGTCTAAAGATTTATTATCTCACTCCTTTTGTAGCACCATTCTTTACCTATTATTGCATGTTAACACTTAAATAGTGATAGAAAATAATGCAATAATTTAGACACAAATGCTTAAGACTGAAATTATAATAAATATATTAAATAAATACAGTATATAAAGTTACTCATCAATACTTAATGAATCTCAGTTCATCTAGGACATGGTCTGTGCATATCACACAAAGTAGGACCAAGTTCTCCAGGGCTGTTGGCTCTCTGGTAAGTCTCCTGTCACCCAAGGGAGTGAGGGCTCTTACACCCCTCTTGCAAATATCTTCAGCACAATGTGTTCCCATAGCAACTTATGGGGCAGGGATATGGGGCTTGGGTGATTTGATTACCCTCCAAAGGGAGGAAAACCGATTCTGTCTGAGAGTACTGTCACGCCTGTGTCAACCTCTAGCTTTATTTGCCACAATTACTTAGGATAAGATTTTGTAAACTATTTTATTCGTAGCTGGCCAATTCTCCTGTGGCCCGGTGTGTGAAATTTAAAAAAATATCTACTTGTCCATGGGGCAGGTTGCTTCATAAATCTGCTTGTCCTGTAACAAAATCCACGTGTCCTTTTTGTGCCATGTAATGCAGTAACAAATTATGGCAGCAATCTCATTATATAGGAGCTCTGATATAGTCTCTCTGGTAATGCCAGGGCTCATACCATAGTAGGGTTTGAATACTAGCAATTCCCTTATGTTGCTACGTTTCTGCAGATCTACATACTGGGGCTGGAGGTAGTGCAGGACTCGAAAATCATAAAAATGTTACTAGATCTGCAGGTCTAGTAACTTGAATACACTACTTGACCTAACTGTAATGTACTTGACCCGTGAACGGGTCTCATCCCAATTGTCACACAGTTCACTTTACAAAATCCTCTAACTTCAGTCGCAGAAAGAAAAGTAAATGTAGAAAGACAAACTGACAACTTTTGTCTCTGAAAGCGGAGAAATGTGACAAGATAACAATGTTTAAAGGAATCTTTATTGATCATTCACTTTGTAAGCAAGCAGAACACCTGTTGGCAGCTCGCCAGAAAGGGCGAGTAGGCTCTAAAAATAGCTGGCCCAGATTAAATATGACTCGCTATTGCGAGTGGATTTTTCGAGCCCTGTAGTGGTAAGCAATTGTTCCAAGGTTGGAATGCTCTTTTGAGTCTGTACAAACCAACTAGCTTGCATGTTTTAAGAGGTTTCACAACTCTTCTCTGATCTTTTCCCATACCCAGAAAGGTTGGAAATTTACCCCTGACAATGGCAGACATAAAACTTCTTCCAGGGTTGGGAAAAAGTGTTTAGAGGGACAGTGAACATGCACGCAGATTTTCGTATGAGCAAACTACACATGCATATTTGCTCATGCTAAAATTCAGTTCACAAATATTTTCTAGGAGTACTATTTCTTGGCCTACTTCTCTAAATTCTTGTAAATTCATGAAAGCCGTATATCTGCACTTAATGCAAGGACATATACCATGGGTGTACTTTTGAGACTTTCTTTATTAATTGGGCCCCTAATTAGGTCTGGCTTTAGCCATGACCTTTTGTGTTTTTAAAAATTCTGTCTCTCTTTCGGTCTATGGCTGGCTTCACTGTGAGTGACAGCATTCTGCTCTTTCACAAGGAGCATATCGGCACACAAAGTAGTTTTGTTCGGTGCCAGGAACTACTGTGGGAATGCGTGCTTTTTGAGACCAAAAACTATTTTTTGCTTTTGCCAAGGTTTGTTAAAATGAGGAGGGCCCGGCAGCTCCCACACCAATAAGGGCCCGGCAGCTCCCACACCTATAAAGATTTACAAAATCCATGCCAAAACAAGTCATGCAGTGACAAAACCAAAATACTTGCCACCAATTTAAGACCCACTGGCTTTGCCAATGCTTGTTTATTTCTATGTTTCCCATAATCTTATTGAAACTGGTTACACTGATTTTCCATTATGAATGTTTTTGGGAAATACTAGCATTAATCAACACATTTTGCTAAATGATGCTGCACAGAAATGGTACCTAAAATTAAACAGCAGACTAGCAAAATGTTTTTTTCCAACTTGCATTTTTTTGTGAACATTTTATTTTGAAAGCAAAGAATCATCAATCTTGCTTTCAAGCTTCAGCAAATATTTCCATCTAATCAGGGAGCATGCTGGGAGCATTATACATAGCCTCATATTGCGAACTTTGAAAACGTGTGTACACATTTTTATACTGGAACCACTGTCAGTAGTGCAGTCCGAACATACAACATTTAATTAGAGCACTCACCCTAATAATAAAGGCTTTGCATTAATGTACCATAAATACAAGTTTGAACAGCATTAACATGGACACAAATATTACTTTTAACTGCAGACATTGCCCTTCCCTGACCCATAATGTGGTACTGTAAACTGGCAGCCAAAGGGTTTATGCTCTTTATGGGGTTGGACCTACTTGTCCCAAGGACAAAATACACATGAAAACTTGTGGCCCTTGACCCCAAACAATATGTCCTGGGTGTCGGGCTATGGGAATTCCACATCCATGAGTGGCTATCTATCTGAAGCTCAAAAGAAGCAAAAGTAACTAGAGACATAATTTTAGACTGTTTAGCATGTGATAAGGGTCTTCTTATCCCCTGCATAGCATATGTCAAGAAATCCCTGGAAGCCATTGCATTGGCTGATATGTTTTTAGACAGAACGCCGCAGGCAGCCTCAGTTAGAAAGCAATTGCAAGTTTTGCTGCTAGAGGGAGCTAAAGAAGAAAAGATGAGGGCAGAAAGACAAAATTAAGTGTTAAGTAATCGTGGGGCTATTTCTGCCAACTATTTACAGAATACCAATAAGAGTGGAGACATGCTTTTATTGTTTAGCTTCCGGGCGGGTACAGTGAAATATTTTGTTTTCCAGCAGGATACCAACCTCAGCTTGACTCTAGAGAATGCCCATGTACTAGCTTGCATAAACAAACTATGTTACATTTTATCTTCTATTGTGAATACTATAAAATGTTTACCAATAAATTCCTCACACCATTTTTGAGGCTTAGGAATCTACGGCTTTGTATGTAAGCATACCATTTTTACTGGCATTACCAGATGACGAAACGTGTGGAAGTGTGACTGTTTCTTAAAGCCGCAGTTCGCTCCAGGAGGTCGATGCTGTTAGATTAATTTTAGTAGAGTGATGAATTTGGACCAGTCTCTGTTTTAAATTTGGTTTTGTTTATCCCAGCCTGTTTTATTTAGATTGTTGTTCATTAATCTTACCAAACTTGATGATTTTATGTATTCTATTTGTGTGCTTTTAATAATTTTAATTGTTTGTGCTATTTTGCACATATCTTGCATGCTTTTATGGCTGTTTGCAGCTGAATAAAGAGAATTCTGATTACTTGAGGGATGAATATTTTTGTTTGGCATTAAAACACGGGACCACTAATTGTTTAATTATGTCCTTGGAAAGCCCTCCCTATCTCTCAGAATAAAGTTTTGTGTACACTACAGCTGCACTCTGTATCAGCTGAGTTTGATACACTGTTTACACATGAGGGCAAGAGCTGCCAACTTAGGTATAAATATATAGAGAACAGTGAAAGGCTCTAGCAGAAAGGAGCAAAATGAATGACATTTTCAGCTACATTCAATGGTTTTTATGCGCAAACGAAAACCAAAGTGAAAGTTTCATTGTTTTTATTTATTAATTACTTTTGAACAGGATCTGCACGTCTCTAGCGGTTTCATTTTCACAGTAACATTGCATTAACACCCAACAGAACAGCCTCTGACTTCATCTTCATTTGCACAAAGTTGCGGTGTATATTCCTGCCAGCTTTGCACAAAATGTGGGTTTTATTTTTTGCTAGTAGATAAAAAATATTGACGTCTCTGCAATCTGGAAGGGGTTTTATGTGAACTACGTGTTTAGAGCAGAAGGGCTTTTTTCATAAAGGTATACAGAGGAAAGGATTTTCCATTATCTGTTTTTTTCTGGCCTGGTCTGAACTGCAGAACTCTTTAATTTATCCCTAGCTAAGAGCTACCACATTGTGTTCAGCTGCCTTCTGGTTGTGAACACATGCTGACATTTTACACATGAAAATGCAAATAGAAAAAAAGAAGGAAAAAAAAAATGAATAATGACTTTTAGAAACATTTTTCTTATTTGTACAAAGTTTTTCCTTCTGTAACTTTGTACAAATATAGTGCGGTTTTTCCCATTTGCTCTGTGGCATTTGCCAGCATGTTTCTGTAAGGGGAGAGCAGAGAAGCTGTGGGTGGAGTAATCATTTACAGCTCCAGCTCGCCTGGTTTTTACAGCAGGGCAAGGGGTGAAACAAAAGGGACTTTTGGCAGATTTACGAGCATGGACAGTAAACATGCCTTGCAGGGGATGAGAATGGACATGCACTTGAATGATCAACGGCCCATTATGTGGCCCAAAAGGTGATAATAGGATCCCCGCTTCAAAATTCGAATAACGCAAAAATGACCTCTGTCGCAGAGGGATGTATGACACAATCACGCATGCCATTACAACGCTGGCAATACAACGAACATGTTGTTACCACGCGGTCCATTACCACACAAGTTGTTACAACGACTTGCCTTAGGGAAGCGCTGGACTTTGGAATAGTATATATTACTATTCCAACTCCAGTCTGTGCAACAGTAGGGAAGGTGTTGGATTTAAAATCCAACAACACGTTACCTAATGCAAGTTGTTCTAACGACTTGCGTGGTAATGGAACGAGTGGTAAAGGAAGACGTGGTAACAACGCGTTCGTTGTATTGCCCATGTGGAATGGGACTGTGTAGTTCTGGTTTGTTAGAAATGGGATTTCTGGTTGGCTAGGGCTTGCGCCTAAGCCTGGCAGAAACCACCACTCTAGTCAGGGCAAGGGAGTTACACGCTGAAGATAACCCCTGCTCACCCCCTTGGTAGCTTGGCACGAGCAGTCATGCTTATCCCAGAGGCAATGTGTAAAGCGTTTGCGCCACACACACACACACACACACACACACACACACAGCAGCAACACACTAGGCACACCACAAAAGAAACTCCACACAAGGTTATATAAAAATAGCCTTTGTATTATCCAAAACACATTACAATCATAATCACACAATGTACACTGTGCCAACTTGCACTAGGTCATAATTTACAGGGGATTATATACACATGACAGGGCCCCTTCGTTGCAGCTGCCCGCACTTCCGCTGTTCAGCTGGGACAAGCAGCAAAAGCACTGGCTGCACGATGCCCAATGGGAGCCCCACTCACCGGGACTCTCCTTTGACTGCTCCGTTCTTCTTGGGGCACCAGCATCGGGCCATCTCCTCTCCTCTTGCTTGTTGGAGCTGCACTCACGCAGCACAGCCGCTCCCTCCTCACGGGAACACGAAGGGGCAGTACACGGAACGAAGTCTCCGGCGGCTCTCTTCACGGGAGGCGGCCCCGCCTACAACCAGGCAAGATGCCTGACCTCCAGCTTCCTTCTTCCTGCTGCGCTCGGTAACCCTCCACAGGGCTTCCTGGGGGCTGGCTCCGCCCTTGGTCAGGCGGCCCGCCTGACTTCCGGTTTGCCGGTCTCGGCGGCGGCTGCAACTCTCCCCACCGAAGCGCAGGGTAGGCTCCCGCCTTCAAATAAGCACACTTGTGGGGTGGGCACCCGGGGTGGGCACCCGCCAACGGGAGCACAAAACAGAGGGTGGGCTCCCGCTTTCCTCACAATGCGGGGTGGGCACCCGCTCCCACCGGCATCCCTAAAACGCGGGGTGGGCTCCCGCTTGCAGTGATATCCGTGGCATAAACGCAGGGTAGGCTCCCGCTTCACTCGGATGCCGTGTGGGGGAATCCCCATGCCGGGATTCCCTCGGGATGCTCCTGCAGCTCAGCGCTGCAGAGTGTAAACGCTCCTCTTGTCCTGGTGATAAAAAGGCGCTAGGGCCCTCCAGGTTCCAGGGACAAAGCTGGGTCCAGGCAGGCCAGCACACAGGGCCCTCCAGCAGGGAGGCAGTCCCTCGTGGCGGTTCCTCCTGGGGCCCAGCAGCAACAGGTCCCAAGGAAGCACAAAAGCACAACTTTCATGGGGTCACAGCCCCAATATTTATACACCATTTGCTTTGTCTGCCCTGGCACAGGGCTTGGGGGAACCAGCCTGAACTGGTTCTGGGGGGGTTTTGGAGCACTTTGTTGACAAGGCTCCTCTTCCCCTTTGTCAGGTGGGGGCTTGGTGATCAGACACACCACAGGGGTGCGGAGCCAGCATTCACCCAGGCAGGCACAGACCTATTCAGGGTCAGGGGACTACTTCTCCCACTACTCCAAATGCAGATCCCCTATTCAGCCTAGCGCTGACTCACCCTGCCCTCCCTGGAGCCACACACACCTCACCAGCCCCTGTCACTCCAAAGCCAGACATGCAATCCACATCAGGCAGGCAGACACATAGCACACAGAAATGCCAACTTCTAAAAGTGGCACTTCTAAAATAGGTATAATAAATCTGCGCACACCATTGCGTAGCATTTATTATTCCTATTCCAACCATACCAAACTTGACCACGCTGTTCCTCTCATATCAGGAATTACCACTGAAACACTTATCAGGGAATCCCCAATGCATTCCTATGGGAGGGCAGCCTCACAGCAGTGAGAAACCAAAATGGCTGTTTGTCACTACCAGGACATGTCACACAGTTAAGGTACATGTCCTCCCTTTGACCTACAATGCACCCTGCCAACAGGGCTAGCTAGGGCCTACCTTAGGGGTGACTGACATGCAGTAAAAGGGGGGTCACAGACGTGGCACACACTTTAGGTGTCACCTCACAGCGGCTGTAACACTGCGTGCACAGGCCCTGCAATGGCAGAGGCCTGAGACAGGTTTGAAAGGCTACTTTGGTGGGTGGCACAATCAGCGCTGCAAGCCCACTAGTAGCATTTAATTTACTGGCCCTGGGTATCTGAGATACCACTTTACAAGGGACTGACCGGTAAATTAAATATGCCAAACAGGTGTAGACCAATCTTACCATGTTTACCACAGAGAGCACACGCACTTTACACTGAACAGCAGTGCTAAAGTGCCCAGAGTTCTAAAACCACCAACACCATGTCAGAAAAAAAGGCTAGGAGGAAGGCAAAAAGTTCAGGGATGACCCTGCAAAATGGGCCAAATCCAACATGGTTGCATAGTAAAGGCAGTTTCCCGCCGCAGTATCGCATAATTCCAGTGGCCATCGGTAAAGTGATACCTTTAACAGTTGCTACCTAGCTTCAAACAGGAGTTCCCATAACATCGGCACAGTGAAGTGGGAGATCTCTGCACCTGGTTGTCACTAACCATCCTGAAGCTGTAATCGGGCACAGACAAAAAGACAGGCCTGGCCTAGAAGCTTCTTCACCTCGACCAACAAACAGTCCCACCATCAAAATGACCATTCAAATGACAGTGTACAGGGAAATATAATCAGCAGCCCCTTGCTAACAATGTATTCATGGAACTACTAAGGGTAGTCATGTCTCCATTCTCCTCATTTTACTGTCTGGGTATTCACCCTCCCGCCACGAGAATGCAGGCAATAGACTTCTACTATCTGGAAAGGGTATCCTCAAACCCATCTGGTGTCATGCTAAACCAGGGTCATCTAAATTGGATATCACTTTGATTTTGTAATGAATACTGTGAACCAAACTTTCAGGGTGGGCATCAGAAGACGTGCTCCAACATTTGAAGAATTTTCTTTTCCATGGTTATATCCTTTACCAGCATATTCTCCCAGAATGCTATGATCATGTGTTTTACTGCTTCCTTCGAGCGCAGCCCAAAGCTCTCAATATTTCCCTATATATGCATCGAACCATTGCTTTATGCTTTCAGCTCCTGAGCAGATCAGCTGTCCTTGCTGAAGCCATGGTCTAGCGGTAGCCTGGTGGTGGACAGACTGTGAGCTTGATTGTTGTGCTTATCACAGTACCTAATATAGCGCTATCTAACATGCAAATAATGCCTTATTCAGGTTTGAATCCTCAGATTGCATGCTATCTCAAAAAGACTCCTCCATACTCCCAAAACCCTGCTTGAGAAACTGACCTTGATCTAAAACTTTTGATGGCTGCCTCTCCTTTTCCTTTCAAATAACCCTCTCCTTACCTTCCATCCTCTGCATGCCTCCTGCCTCTGAGCACAGCCTACTCTAAGGTGGGGAGGAGATGTGGCCTTATGGCTAGAACTGCTGACTTTGGAACTGGGGAAACAGGTTTGAGTCAGTGTTGGCTCAACATCCTGTCATTCAGGGCAAACCACTTAATCTCCCCATGACTACAACAAATGAATCTGACCTGTTGTAGTGTAATCTGGTGCACATGTAAAACGCTCCGATGCCCTTGGACCAAGTTTGCAGTATTTAAAAACAGCAAAACTAGACAAGGCACGTGTATGTTTGCCTTAATGTCTATTATTGTATTTCTTCTGAAAATAGCCCACCCCTCATTTCAAAGATCAACACTTCTCCTTCTATGCAAATCATGTTCTTAATTCATATATGGAGGTCTCAATGCATTTGGAGTAGGCATACTTTTGTATCTGCATTCTGTAGACATTTATTTTTTTCGGTTGATGTTCACGTTTTTATGAAGCAACTATGCCGTCTGAAATGGAACGCAGCAATGCAACCTTGGTATCACTTTGCCAGGGAATAGGCTGCTATTGTGCGCTGTCCACACATACATTTTATATAAATCAGATGTCCAGAGTATCTTAGACGTCGCTTTCAGCTTTCAATAACTCATAGCGCCGAGACGCCCTCCTCTTACCTGATGCGAACGACCCTTTCCACAAACAAGGCAGCCAGTATTCCAATGATAGCGAGCACTAGCAGCTTCCCCATGACGGCGGCACGCAGCAGCTCTGTCTCCAAGCGCGGATAAAACAAACATTAACTAGAGAGCGAGAGGTACAGCGCGTGGTGTGTCCCAGGAGCCGAGAGGAGGTGGGCAGGGCTCTCTCTCTAGTTACCCAGTGCGTAATTTTGCTTAAAGGGCCCGTCCCCAGCCGTGCGTCTCATACAGGGCTGCAGCAGCTTTTTTTTTTTTTGCATTTCAATTCTTTGTTAAATTTTTTGCAATAATAATCGAACAATGATCAGTAAAGAAATATCTGCATAGAAAAATAAAATGCCAAAGATACAATATGAAGCATAAGCAGGAAAAATACAAAAAAAGAAAAGAAGAAAAAAAAAGAAAACAGCATAAGAAAAAATATCACAGGTACCGCAGTAATGTATAAAGATGATAAGTTGACACATCAATAGTTAAATGTATTATTATATAAAAGAGAAGGGGTATTCAAATGATATATAACAGACTTATTAAAACCCACCAACACTGAAGACACCCACAGCTCTTTAGCTGTAGTGCGCTGGGCAGGGGGGCTCAGTGGCAGCCTGTTACTTAGTATTTCATAGTTCATCCAGAGCACGCAGTGTACAAAAATGTTTGGCAATTGTGACCCTGACTGCTATGGGGGTGAGATTGGGGGCGGGGCTAGGGATGCTGTTAAAAAGAAGAAAACATTTTGCAACTATTGTTGGCCTTTCACCTTCAGGTAAATGCATATGAAAAACAAATTCCTCATTTAAGGTAATGGTGGAAAAGGCCCTTGGAGTCACTTTAGGGTCCTGGGTTCTAGATGGGTTGCAGGTCCAGTTCTTCATCTCCATGTAAGAGGGCAGCAGGCAGCAGGTCAGCACAGCAAGGCAGCAGTTTTTAGGTCGCCTTTGAGAGGGCGGCCGCATGTTTATTTTTGCATCGCTTCATAAGTCTGTAAGCACTCTTTTATTTTTATTTTCAGCGGGGTCCGCTTCGGCTGTGCTTGTGTGAGCGCGGCTCCCGCTTCAGGGACACCGCGCTCGGTTTATTTATTTATTTTTATAAACTTTAAGACTGAGCGTGGCGCCCGCTTCTGGGACACCGCGCTCGGTTTATTATTATTATTATTTTTTTTAACTTTAACACTGAGCGCGGTGCCCGCTTCAGGGACACCGCGCTCGTTTATTTAGTCAATACTGTGCTAATGTTGTTTTCTGTGCTGCATGTGGGAAGAGAAGAAGAGAAAGAGGTGGAAGATTAATATAAACGTCTCACTACATAAAACCCAACACTGTTAGCTTTGCCCGTTTTGCTTTCCCTTGCTCCTCTTACTTGAAGTGCATTTTCTCTCGTGTTCTTCCTTTATCGTTCCCCGCTGTAATCTAAGCCTGCGCGTCTCCTTAATCTCAGCGCTTATATGCAAAATTGCTTCAGGAGTAAACGCTTTAAAATGAAATAAGTAAACGCGTTCCTCCTGACTGATTGCAGACGGTTGTAAAGAGGAGCGGCGCAACCACGGCTCAGCACCAGCAGGAATTGTTTTGTGCAAGAGGTGCAAAACCACCAAGTGAAAAGTTAGAGATGGGAAAATGTCTGTTTTATATTCATTGTGATAATTTTGAGTGTTTCTGTTGGCGATTCTCACTTAGAACCTTTGTCCTCCCAGCGTGTGCTGAAACACGTTAATTGCTTTCTCACTTTAGCGCATTGATCGAATTAATTAGGTATTTTAAGAATTAGTTGATGTCCGCGTTGTATGAACTTAGCAGAACGTCCTCATAATTACAGCCGGCAATGGTATTTGCAGGAAGGTCATTGTTATTGTTTTGGCTTGGCCCAACTTAACAGAAAAATACAGACTCGTCAGTGGGAGGCCTCCCTGTCCGTCGCCCAACAAATAAAACAAGCATTTGCAATGCAATAGGTCTCGCATTTACGCGGGTTTAAGCTATTGACAACGTAAATGACAATGCCTTTTATTTTTGTTTTAAAAACGAAAACAAAAATTAAATGCATTGTTATGTGCAATGTCAATAGCTCAAACTCGCGTAAATGCAAGACCTATTGCATTGCAAATGCTTGTTCTAGAGCAGCAGTCCAGCAGAAAGACAGTCCTTCAGCAGCACAGTAGTCCTTCTTAGCAGAGTATCTACAGGTCCAGGAGGGTACTGGTCATGCTGTCAGAGGCCCAGTACTTACACCCAGTTGTCCCTTTGACGTGTGTGAGACTTCAGAGGAGGGCAGTGAGGTCCTCCCTTCCTGCCCGAGCTCCAGAGTCACTACAGGGGGGTATTCATCCCTTTGTGTGCGAACAAGACAAGCCTATTCAGATGTAAGTGTGAGGCTGTGCCCCACTCCTCCAGTCCATCTCCCAGGATGGCCCATCAAGTCACAAACAAGTTCCCTTTGTGTGTGGCTGTCTAGAGGGAGTACACAAAGCCCAGCTGTCACCCAACTCAGACTGAAAAGAGACAGGCAGCAGGCACCAAATGGCTAAAGTAAGTAAATGCCAGCCTCCTAAAAGTGGCATTTTCAGAATTGAAATTTAAAATCCGACTTCACCATGAGTTGTAATTTTATATTGTGATTCCAGAGACACCAGTCTTGGAGGTCTTATCGCTACTCAACTGGAAATTACACCTATATAATGTAATAAGGTAATCTCAATGTTGTTCTATGGGGGAGACCTTAGTGGTGACTTATATGTATAAAAGGGAAGGTTTGGGCCTGGCAAAAGGGTTATTTTGCCAGGTCGATATGACTGTGTAAACTGCATACACAGGCTCTGCAGTGGCAAGCCTGAGACATGGTTAAAGGGGCTACTTAAGTGGGTGGCACAATTAGTGCTGTGGGCCCACTAGCAACATTTAATTTATAGGCCCTGAGTACAAGGGATACCACTTTACTAGGGACTTACAGCTAAATTAAATATTCCAATTGGGGATGAATCAATATTACTATGTTTAGGGAAGGGAGCACAAGCACTTTAGCACTGGTTAGCTGTGGTAAAGTGCAAAGAGTCTTAAAGCCAGCATAAACAAGGTCAAAAAAGTGGAGGAGGTAGCCAAAAATGTGGGTGGAAAACCACCCTAAAGCTGTCAGGTCTAACAACACAGTATTAGATAGGCTGCTTCAAATTATATAAAAACTTTCAGGTCTTCATTACAAGTGAGGCTGAGTGGAATTGCCTCATAGAATTCTGTAACGCCTGATTCTAAGGGAATCAGTTTTTCCACACCTGGTTTTTCTGCGTATGGGAGAACTAGACCTGATTTTAGAGTGTGGTAATTCCACACAGTAAAATCGCATGAGGCTTTGGCTGCCACAACAGCAAAGCCTCATTACCCTTTGTTTTTCTTCATTTCCCTCACATATATTATACCTACTCAGAGCAGGTCATAAATGTATGCATTACACCACAAGGAATTGGGACTTCCACATGATATTAGTGACCATAAAATCAGATTCACATAGCCATTACACATCCCATGAGCTTAACTTGTAATTGTATTGTAATGGGTCGGATTTCCTGCATGGTAACAGTAAACTTATATGCAAATTTACTGTGTGCTAAATACGCCCCAGTACCATGCAACTCGTATTGCTGGCCTAAGTGTTTGAGATAAAAGAAGTGTGTTCCAATATATATTTCTCGTAATACACAATCAGACGGTTCCTAGTTCAAAACGTTTTTTAATATAATTTTTCATTAGAAGGGCACATTTCAGAAATCAGCTGATAGCACTCTGACATTAACTGTTGCCAAAAATAAATCTTTGTCTCCTTGAAGCCTCAAATGCCACCATCAATTATAGCCTTACACTGGCGTCAAAGCAGCCTTTAAATTTACTGATTAACCAATTGCATTTATATTTCTTTTGGGTAGCAGGCACCCTATTGAGATGGTTGTTTTTTAACAAAAAGTAAGGAAACTGTAGTCATAAGATTAAAAAATATTGGGAACATTCTCCCCAGTAGATCTCACCCATTTCATCCACTGAGGTCACCCAAAAGCCATTAACAGGTAGGGGAGGCTTTGCTTTTTAATTGTTTCTTGTGCCTCATGATGTTGCGCTCTCCCTGCCTAATCAGCCCATTTGCAGGTGCTCGTAAAAGACATAGGTCCCAATTGTAATGTGTGGAATTCTATTTTCCACAATTATAAGAAGTCCAGTGTTTCTGCAACTGGATTTACTGGGTGCTGAAACAACAAACTAGATTTTGCATGCCAGAAAGTCAAGCAAGTAAAATCAATTAGGGAAAATGCCCCATCGTAGCCTTGACCCTTTTCATAATCCCTGCCAGAACCTCAGAAAAATAAGAGCGAACATTCTCCACTCATTCCTTCACCCTCCTCACACCATTCCTTACAACAGCGCCCTGCACACTTTTGCCACCTGCTTAGAGCCAGATTGCACTAACACGCCACTCTGTCCATCTGTTAGAACTGAATGCTTAAGCAACCTATCTAGTTCATTTTCTCTTCCAATCCATACAGAGGCAAAGCAACAAAACATATTAATACCATAACTCTGGTCTTGACACGTCATAAAAAACTCTCCATATAGAGAGCTGTTGGACTTGGCCCTTTTTGGCTAAAGTTCCCTAAACTTTTTGCCTTCCCCCTAGACCTTTTTTCTGACATGGTGTTGCCAACTTAGAGGCTTTGGGCACTTTGCCACTGCTGATCAGGTGAAATATTATAAATACGCATATGTTGGATTTTTATCGTGTGGTTTCATCGTATATCTTTCTTTTATAAACATATAATTGTTTTTTATGAAACTCGTGTGGAGTCCATTTGTGGTGTTATCCCTATGTCACTTAGAGCGTTGTTGCAAATACTTTACACATTTGCCTTGGAGATAAGCCTGGCTGCTTGTGCCAAGCTACTGAGGGGGTGAGCAGGGGCTATCTGAGAAGTTGTCCTTCCTTTCCCTGACTTAGAAGCAAGGCTCCCTATTTGGACTAAGGTACCTACCTCAGCCAACTAGAGACCCCCAGTTCTAACAAGAGCAGAGAGACCTCTTAAGGAATTTGAAGGCCCTGGGCCAATTTTCTTTTGGGGACTCCTTTTCAAAACAGCTTTGAATTTATGATCCAGTTTCAGCTCTTTTGTGCCCTCTTTGGCCAGGTCATTGGCAGTACACAGGTACCCTGGGTCCAAATTCTAAATGTGTTTACATCTAATATTTAGAGATAGTGATGCATGATTTCAATATTATAACACAGCAGCAGCTCACTGATATAACTACAAATAATCTCTGTAACATATGAATATGTGAGGTTCTGTTTTGATATAAAGAATCTTTTTTATGGATGTTGCATGAAACATAAACACAACATTTCTCAGCAAAATGTCTGTAATAGACTCTCACACATCACCCACATTAAAAATAAATTAAAGGAAAACGTATTTGAAACAATCTGAGAATTACTTAAGGTCATCAGAGCAAGACACTTTGCAGATCAGATCTGGCGCTACAAGGGGGCCCCATGAAAGACTGGGGCCCTTGGCCAGAGCCCACTTTGCCCATGCCTTAAAGAGAGCACAAGAAACGCACTCTTTAATCAATAGCACTGTACAGACTAGCATGCTACCTCCCCCCACACAAACACTTTGGTGCCTTGATAGGAGTATAAAGCAGTGTATAATAAACATACTTGAACCTTGCAGCACTGCTAAGTCATATCAATGACAATGCAGAGTTAGGCAAATCTCTTTTGACATAATCTATTCCTCCCTTCTATAAACGGATGTAACTCACTTAGACCTTGAGTCAAGGTTGTGTTTGAAATTCAGAAAGGAATATAAACAGGTGTTGAAAATCAAAAAACAAAATATTAAACATGAGCCTGAGCTGCATCACTGGAGGAGGCTAACAAAACAAATTGCCTTCTGAAAGTTGGTAAGTAAATCTTACTTCAGAGATTTGGGTGCCTCATTGTTGGAAGTTGTCATCCTGACCGCAGACAGGGATGCCCATTTTAGAAGTACCTATATGGAATGAAAGTGTCAAGTGCAGGATGGATCCAAGAACTACAACCATTCTAGCCGCCTTCTTTCACCTGAGCAGTGTGTCCCCATGCAGCAGTCATTACAGGAAGCTATCTCTGATACTGTTAAAAGCCCAAGCTCATTGTCCTGCTGGCTTCCCTTCGGACCTTTTAGAGGCTAATACTCAGTTTTGGGGCCTTCTTTTAACTAATGTTCTAAGGGCTTTGTGCCATCCGGGCATATTGGAATCATGGTCAGCATCCTTAATTATCCCCATCTACAAACAGGGTAATAGGGCCAACCCTACTTGCGAACATCCAATATCCTAATTGGATTCCGTCGTCAAAGTCACAGGCAGAATCTTATTAGCCAGGCTGAAACAGTGGTCTAGAAACTATTCAGTTCTATCTGATATTCAACATGGGTTTCATTGGGGCATTGCCTAAACCTGGAACTACTCATCAACAAATATGGCTAAAAAAGACATAATAGTCTTTATCGATCTATCAAGCACTTTTCTTGTTTGCAACTTTAAATTATGGCGTTTGATAGAGAATTTGGGGGTAGAAACACCAATTTTTAATCTTCCCCAGGCAATCCACACTGGGTCAAGAGCTAAAGTATAAGGCATGTTCAATTTGGTAAATGTACCAAGGATAGCCACATAGCCAGGGGGATCAGCCAGGGGTGTTTCCTTGCCCTTTTCTCTTCACATTTTACATTAGCAATCTGGACAAGGTGTTGCTTGGGAGGTGCAGGCACATTCTTCAGATAGGTCATTTTCCAGTGTCAGCCATCCTGTATGCGTATGATGCAGTACTTATGGCCCGCACCCTGGAGGCTACTTCCGAATACCTATGCAGATTTTATGAGCAGGCTGGACCTTAGGGTAAATTTGGATAAAACCTACATCATGACCTGTGGGTTTCATAAGTCCTCCTCTTGTCACTCTTAGTTAGAAGGATGCTTGATAAAAACAGACCAGTTTCTTCTGAGATCTGGGTCTCCAATTTTATTCTGGTGGTACTTGGGAAAAGCAAATTAACATTATACAGAATCAACTTGAGAAGGCTATACTTTTATTCGCCTTTTCAACTAAAATGTGATCCGAAACCCCTGAGACAGATTGGGACAATCTATCAGGCTAAGGGCCTGATTTAGATCTCAATGGACGGGCTACTCTGTCACAACGGCGGTGGAGCGTTGCCCCACTGCCTGGCTCAGAGCCAGAAAATGTAAAACAAAACAATGTTTTTACATCGTTTTATTTTGGATTTATCGGCTTTTAGCCAGTGCTGTAGGGAGGGGTAGGCCTAGGCATGGGAGGGGGGAGGAGGCATGCTACAAGCACTCCACTCCCTAAGTGCTCATGTCTCCGGCCGCCCAAAACACACATGCGCACTTAGGTTTTCTCCAGCCCAGCTGCATTGAGCAGCTCGGCTGGAGAAACCCCCATGGACTCCCTCTGCTCTGCAGCACGGGGATTGGATGGGAGTCTGTTCCAGGGGCTGCTGGGACCGTGGAAGAGGAGAGGCAGTGAACGCAACGCAACACTGGAGGCGGCCGTCGGCTAAAGGTATGTGTTTTTTACCCCCCCATGCCAAATCCCCCCCTGCGCTCCCCCTCCTGCCTTACCACACTTTATTTGTGGCGACCGCCACTGTGGATATCCCGTCCACAGAAATATCAATCCCAATATATCTTATGGGGCTATATTTCGGTGGACAGGATATGCGTCACGGTTGTAATGGAATAACCTGTCCCCCGAGATCTAAATCAGGCCCTAGGTGTATAGTGATGGCCATGTATGGGGCGGGCATATGGGGGCATGTCACTAAATTGCAGAACTTCGAAAATGCTTGTTTCTGAAGAATGTTGTCAGTTCCTGCCAGCTGTTCCTCCTATGTGATTCATAAAGAACTAGATGTTACCTTCCTGGAAGATATCATTTGGCTCCGCCCCTTTCTTCTTTTACATAGGGAATGGATTAAGGAAGAACCGAAATTCAATAGGCTAAATATATAAGACTGCCATTCCTTCACCTTATCCCTGCATATTCCCTGGCCGACGTACATTAAGGCTCTCTGTACCAAACTGGAGAGACCCAGATGGTTCTATGAACCTGAGTCACTGAGTCTGATTAGAAGGGGGGAACTAAAATCACCATTCCTTCAGTTATTTGAAGAAGAAAGATATACATAAGAATGTCCTAAAGCCAGTGACTTCTCGCAAGCCAATTTGTTAGTTACTGAATTTTACAACCTTATATAAACAACATATTAAACCCCCAGCATAGGCTTGATGAGATATAACACTGCATGATTGATCAAGGGAGTTTACAAACTGTCCTTGTGGTGGGTGGCACTTCAAAACAATGTATGGTGCACTTGTGTTTTATGAAGCCACAAGATCGAGATTTATTAAACCACTATTGTGTAAATGCAGGGACATCTTAAGGATTTTGGGGGTCCTGGGCCAGACGTATTTTGGGGGCAGCTGTTCAGAACAGCTTTGAATTTATGATACATTTTCAGCTCTTTTTTATGCCCTCTTTGGCCAGGTCACTAACAGTGGGCAGGCACACTGGTCCATATTCTAAATGTGATTACATCAAATATTTAGGGATAGTGACGTGTGTTTTCAATATTGTAACACAGCAGCAGTTCACTAATATTACTGCAAATAATCTGTGTGACATATGAATATGTGAGATCCTGCTTTGATCTGAAAGAATGAAACATAAACACAACATTTCTCTGCAAAATGTCTGTTTCAAATACCGTTTACCTTTCAATTATTTTGAATATGGGTGATGTGTGAGAGTCTATTACAATTTGTTTAAAGATTATTCAAGGTCACCAGGGCAAGACTCTGCAGAACAGAGCTGGCTCTATCAGGGGCCCCCGGAAAGGCTGGGGTCCTGGGCCAGACTCCACTTTGCCCATGCCTTAAAACGCCTCTGCATAAATGCCTATTTATGCAATACAGACCCACCTTAGTCTTTTCGCAAAACTACTGTTACTTGATGTTTGTGCAGCAGTACATACATATATCTGGCATGCCATAAGTATAAGAAATAGGCTGGGAGATTACTGATTCATTTGATTGAACTGCTGATGATGTATTTTCTGGCAGGGGTGCGGGCACTTATAAAGGTATAGAGCGTTGTTACTCCTTAGATTTTCCTATTATATTATTCTTTTACCTGTTTAAAATGTTGTTTTAGAATCTTGTCTGTGTATTTTAAGTTAGATAGGTTTAATGATTTTGAGTGATTGCCTTTGTACATCTCCTTCGTGGTTTGATATAAAAGAGAGTAAAGTTTAATGATGAAGATTAACTTCAGATCAAAACACAAATTGATGTTTGCACACAGATCGGAATTCACAGTTGTGCATTGTTATTACCACACTCTGCAATTTTCTCCTGACAGATTTCACCAGAAAAAGCCTTCTGAAGTCTATCTGGATAATATGCTGAGGCATAAATGCAAAATGTGCAGCAATCGGTGTGGTAAACACTGATGCCACGTGTTGGGCTCGTTTATGAGGTGAGAAACTCAGGAGAAGGTAATTATGTAACCCACTAAGAAATCCACAGCAGGGCAGAGGTAACTGCAGTGTGTAGTAATTACCACCTGAAGTCTACATAACGTGGAACCATGACTTTAGTCTGCAAATATGTCTTTATGCTCCTGTCATCATGATATACCAATAGGTAAATGGCTTACAATAAATCTCAGTTTTGGGCCACAAGCCCACTTAGTTTGCCTATTTTTCTACTACAGTAACTGAAGAGACTCTAATAAATCTCCACCTCTATATTTGCCATGATAATTACATATTAGAAACAGAGGAGTGGGAAGTGTGGTGCGGGGAGTGGATGTGCGTGGTGAAGGGAGAGTGACAGGACACATCTATTCTGTCCATTTTCATGCAGTCGCCAGCTTTGTCTTTGCACTATGATCATATCATAAAGGATAGCTAAATAGATAATCAAGGTCAAGCTTAGATCTTGGTGATACACAAAGACCACAGCCATCATCCTATGAAGAGACACCCTCCTGCCTGACCAGGATTTCTGTTTTGTGAGGGCTGTGCCCACAACCGCACAGTTGTCAGAGCATGGTAGGCTTGCTGAGCGTGCACCATTTTGTTTTTAACAACTTTATTTATACATTTTAAAACCATTGTATGGCCACAGCAGAGGGGAAGAGCGGGGAGCAACGTATTCTTTAGAATTCCCACTGAACTAGTGTTACAAGAGGGTATAATTCCAAACTAACATTTACTCTCAGTTCAAACAGACATCTATATCCCTCTCAGCACAATCACCTAGTGCCTCATCCCCAGCTTGCTTCAGTAAAAGAGGTGACTGAATCAAGTCTCTAGCTCGTTTGACATATGTCATAAATGTTGTCCATGCTTTTTCAAACCTGCATACAGAGTCCCTCATGATAGCTGTCAATCGTTCCATCACATAAATGGACCAGATCTTCACCCAGAACCTGGTGGATATTCAGCATATCTGCCAGGTGGGATATGCCCTTGGTCTCTGCCACCCAGGCAGAGGACCAGCCATCATCCTATGAAGAGATCCCCTCCTGCCTGACTGAGATTTCTGTTTTGTGAGGTCAGTGCCCACAGCTGCACCACTTTCAGAGCATGGCAGGCTTGCTGAGCGTGCACCATTTTTAAAGTACACTCTCTGTAAATATAAGTGTGTATTGAGAAAAAACACTCTCAAAGCAGGTTTATCAATACAGATGGCCTGGCATGCTGGAGATTTTCCCTGAATGTGGGGGAGATTCTACATTTTCCTTGTTAATGAGTTATGGCAGTAACCCAGCTTTGAACTGGATTGAATGACCATTATTGTGACTTGGCGGTTTCTTGGCAAATGGGCCCTCAGGTCCGATGTCTACAGTAGCAGAGTCAGCACAGGCTCCACTGATGTAAACATAGCCCTTTCCCCAACTCTAAATAGAGCAGGGGAAAGGTGAGTTTGGCTGGGTGGAAGTAACCCAGTATTATGGTGGTGCTCCTGCTCAGCCAAAATCTAATTGAGGCCCTTGGTTTTCAACTCTACCTTTGACCCTGGTGCCTTGAAACGGCTAAAGGAAACACCAAACGTTATCTGATACACAGAAAAGCATCATTCTTTAAACAGTAGGACAGGCTGGAGGTGTTTTAGACATACACGGTTGAGGTAAGGGCAAGAGAAACAGGGTACACCCTTACACCTTTGTATGTAAAAAATATAACATTTTGCATTTCCCAAAACACAAAGTTGAATGTACATACACATGTGCACCCACCAGACTTTATAGGCACCAGATGAACAACTCAGGTATTAATAAAGTGTCTCTTATTGATACTGAGATCTTTTTTATTTCAAATTATATTTCTCAGGCCTACAACTCTTTACGAGCTCTTTTCTATGCAGTCTCCAACCACACCAATCTGTTCTTGTCAAAATGACTCTTCTCCCTCCCAAGTTGTTTGTGACAATTTGTCTCTTTTTTCTAGGAGAACAAGGCCATTAATGAATGTATTGCCCAGGTTTTGGTTTCATTCTGTCCCATGCAGCAGGATTCCATGCCTTCACCCTTTTTAGGTCTCGCCTGCGTGACCATGTACTAGCACATGCGCTCTTGCTTGTGAGACTCGTGTTCATTGCTTACCATTCGTTAACATCATTGTCCCTCTTCTTTACTGCCTTCTCATTGGGCAGCTCTTCCCACACGTCACTTCCTGTTCTTTCCTAGACGCAAGGATCAAGTTAATGAGGTTTGATTAGTGTCCCTCCACCGTGCTGTGATTAAGGTACTATTTGTGCGCTATGACGCAGTCACCATGGCCGCGTCATAGTTCTTTTTCTATTTTTAACTTATCCCCTCCCTGTTTTTCCTAATCCTGGGTTTACTCTCCCCTCCCATAAGCCCTCCTGTGCTTATTCTCCCCTCCCTTAGCCTCACCTGTACTTGTTCCTTTCTCCCCTTCCCACCACCCCAGTCTCCTTTTCTTCTCTCCCTCCCACCCGCCTGAAGGAAAAAAAGCGCTATGAAGAAGCCAGCAAGACCTTCTGTAATTAGTCTGTGGGCTTCAAGTCCATCCCCTTCTTGCCATTGCTTTTCATTTGGCTATGTCAGTGTCCTTTAAAAATCCTTGCTTGCTAGTGGTCAGTCCTGCCTCTTTGTCCCTCCTTTCTCTCTTCTGTTCCTCCCACAGAGCAGGGACTTAGTACTGTCTCATTTCTCTATGGTTCTTTATCTGTTCTCTGGGGGACTTTTTTTTCTTGGTTTCCTGCTCTGTTACTGTTTGTCTGTGTTCAGCTTCAGCGCCCTAGCTGCTTACATTTAAATATAGCATTCTTCCTCCCACCCCTCTTAATGCCACAGTTGTGTTACTGCTGCCTCCCCTGCTGTGCCTCCCGCTCCGTTGCTTGTTTTTTCTGCTCTTGCGCCGTGGCATAGAAAGGCTCTCCTCATGCACATCTGCTCCCCTGCCTTTTCATTTCGAGCACAAGTGAAAACAGGCCTGTAAATCTTGTCACTGCATTTTCATGTTTCACAATGGTGCCTTTTAATTGATCAGCACGCTGCCCTACAGCTGTACCCAATTGCCGTAGGGTTCAGCGCTGTGGAGACCGGGTGATTTTAGCGTGTCTTTGTGCATTCCTTCGCTCTGATCGAGCGTGCACTTTACAGTGCCCCCTGGTCTCAAGCAGGGACCGACTAGTGTGCTCCTGTATCGATATGCACTCTACAGTCCCCCCGGGGTACACGCTGGCATCCACTCCAGTGCGCTTTTTTCCATGTTAGTGGTGAATAAAGCCTCACACCCTGATTGGTCCCTGCGTTGCCACATGACCAGTATTATTGTCTGTACGGCACACATGGTGGTGCAGTGCCTCAAATCTGGTTCCCTCACCAGCTTGTTTAACTTTTCATGCTTGTTTCTATAAAGTAATTATTCATTACCTCCCGTCCCTCCCTCGCCTTCCTTCAGCACAATTGAGGCCCCGCCTCCCACCCAGACCCACCCCCAGCATAAAAACTCTGCCCGCCCCCACCTCCACCTGTTTTTTTCTGTCTCCCTAGTGAGACTTACCCTTTCAACTCCTCCCTGTGGCGGTGCCGGGGAGTCTTCGGTCTGGTTCTCTGCGGCGGCGGTGCCCTCTGCAGCGTTCTCCTGGCGGTGCCTCCTCTCCTCGTCTCCCTCGTGGTATGGGGGCGGAGCGGTTGCTCGGGAGGCCGCGACGGTGTTCGACGGTCCTCCTGTGGCTGGGGCTGTGTTTCCGGGTCGGGCCTGCTTGGCTGCCTCTGCTCCCGGACTGCACACATCACGGAGACCTGGTAGGCCGGGTTTTTGACCCGGTGTTTGTTCCTTTTCCTTTTGGAGTGCCATGTACTGTGACTTGCTGTTTTCTCTTGATGGGCGTGGTCGTCTGTCTGCCTTGTCTTGGGGCTGCTGGGGGCTATTTTTCCACTTGCTGCCCTGGGTCGCTTGAGGTTGTTGGGGGCCTTCTGGTGTCTTCGTCCTCTGCTGCTTGGTCTCTGGTCCCCCTGGGGTGCCCTGGACGCATGGGCTCCGCGGGGGGTACGGTGCCTCTCATGTCTGTGGCTGGTGCGGGACTTGATTGAGGCTGCTCTGTCCGGTGCTTACGGGCTCGGCCGCTGCCTTCTGGTCCATCCCGTCCTCGTCCGGTGGATCCTGTGGGCGGCTGGTTTCCGTCTGGGTCCTGGGGTATTGGGCCTTCTCCCGCCTCTGGCGTTGCCTTTGGCTCCGGGGGGTGTGGAGGGTCGCTTGGGCTCCTGTGCTGTTCGGCTGGGCTTTCCTCTTCCCTGCTGGGCGGGGTCTGTGGGATTCTTCCTTGGTGTTCCCGGCCCTTCTGGTTGGGCTTGCCCTTCGGTCCCGGTGTGGGGATTGGTGCTGTGGGAGTGGCGTGCGTTGCCCGTGCTTGCTGTATTTCGTGCTATTTTCACTTTTTGTGTGGATTGTACTTGCTGCTTTGTCCACTGTGGCCCGCCCGGCTGGCGACTGTTTGTCTGTTGCCTGCGGAGCCTGCTGTGTGCGATCTCTTTTCCTCAGCCCTGTGCGTTCCTTCTGTGCTGTGTTGGTCCTGATTGGTTTCAGGTTCCTTCACGCCCTCTTTGCATCAGTAGGTTTTTCCTGCGGTGCTGCGGGTCCCTTGCTTCCTCCGGCGGCTTTGCTTGTTGGGGGTGTTCGCCCCTTTCCTCCCTTTGGGCTGTTGGACTCTGTCCTGACCGCACTGCTTGGCGGGTCGGCTGTTCTGCTTGGCTGGTGCTGTGGCGCTGGCCTGTTCTCGGCTTCTTCTGCGCCCTCCTTGGTGTGGGGTTTCGTGGCTTTGGCGGCGGCTGTTAGGGCCTCCGGCCGTGGCGCCCATTCCCCCCCCCTGCTCTTGTCGGATCTCTGCTGTTCGGCAGGGCCGTGCCTGGTTCGTGCCTGGATGGGTGGCTGCCTGGGTCTTTTCGGTACTGTGGGCTGCATGTCCTCTGTCCTTCTGGCCGCCTTGGGGCTTCTGCGTGCCTTTCCTTGTGTGGGGCATCCTGCCTTTCTGGGGTGCCTTGTCCTGGGGCCTCTCCTTTGTCCCCGATGTGGGCGTCTCCTCCGCCTTTCCGGTGGGTACGGTTTTTGGCCTGTTTTCTCCCTGGCTCCCTGCTTCCTCGCCTGGGGACCCTGCCCGGCTGGGTCCCTGTCGCTGCTGTCTGGATGGTTCCCTGCGGTGGGTGGTCGTCTGCGGCCTTTTCTTCCTTGGTGGCGGCGGCCCGTTTCTGGTGGCTGGGTCCTGTGTACTTTGAGGGTTGTCTTGGTGCAGGTTCCTCCGGCTTCGGGGGTTCGGTTGCCTCCCCTGCCTGTCTCAGGTCCCCGCGTGGTGGCTCTGCTGGACGGGGTGTCCTGTTGGCTTGCCCTGTGGTCGGTCTGCTGGGTTCCTGTCGTGGAGCCCGGGCCTGGGGCCCTATCCGTTCTGTTTCTGGGGTTGGGGGTGTCCGGCGGCTTCGGCCTGTCCTGGCTCTCCTGTGGGTCTGCTCCTGCGTTCGGCCCTTTCCCTTCCTTGTGTTGGCCCTTTCGGCCGTCGTTTCTCTGGTTCTGCCTGACTTCTTTTGGCGTGCCGTGGGTCTCGGGGACGCTTCTCTCCGCTTCCCAGTTGCCGCTTCTTTTCTGCGGTTCGCTGTGGGTGACGCCCTTTCGGTTTTGCGTCCTTCCCTTCGGCCTCCGGCCCTCGCCCTGGGTCTTCCCGCAGGTCCTGGTGCCTCTCGTGGCTCTCCTTCATGCGAGGGTTTTTCCTTCGTCCTTCTCTGTCGGTCGGCCTCTTGCTGTGTGCGGCCGGCGTGTCTTTTTGCTCGGTCTGTTCGGGGGGACCTTGGTGGTTCTTCTGGGGATCGGGTTTGTTGGTGGCCTGGGGGGTGTCTCTCTGGTCCCCTCTCGGGGCTTGGTGTTCGTTGGGGCTCGTTTTCGGCCTTTGCGTGGCCATGTTCCCTTGTCCTGCCTGCATCTGGTCTCTCTTCCTTCACTGGCTCGGGCCTTGTTGTCCAGGGGTGGCTCCTCCGGCGGTCCTGTGGCTACAGGGATGGGGGCTCCTGGCTTCTGGGGGGTTTTCCGGTTCCCGGGACTCGTTTTCTTCTTCTCCGCCTGACCGTCTGGATTCTGTTGGGTAGGTCTCTGGGGTCTTTTGTCCCCGCTGCCCTTTTAGGTCCGTGTCCGGGGAGGGGGGGGAGCTATCCTGGTGGCTCTCCCTCCGTCGCTTTCTGGCTGGCTATTTGCTGCCTCCTCCGGCTCCGCTTGTGGTGGCTTGGCCGCCGGCCTGTCCGGGTGCGGGATTGGCTGGGGTCTGTTTGGGTTCCGGGGTGCTGTCCCTGCTGGTCTCCCGGAGTTCCTCCTGCTGGCAGTTGTTGGGGGCTTGCCCCGGTGCTCTTTCGAGGCTCTCTGCTGGGCCCCTGGGGTGTTGGTTCGGTCTGGCGTTCTGGGAACGTGGTCCTCTGTCCGCCCTCTGGGTGGGTCCAGGTTCTGGTCCTTATTCCTTGTTTGCCGGCGTCCTGTTTCTCTGGCTCCGGTCTGGGTGCTGGGGCTGTTGGCTCTCTCCCTTCGGCGGGTGGCCTCTGGGCTGGCGGATCTGTTGTACTGGGTCCTTCCTTTTTCCCTCGTTTCTCTCTTCTTCCCTGTGTGGCCTGCCTGTTGGTGGGTCATTGGGGCCTCCCTGTGGTGGTCCTGTTGCGGATCCTGGGAGGGCCTTGTTGGCCCAGTTCTGGTCTTTGGGCTGGGGTCCCGGGGCTTGGGGGGGGTCGTTGGCCTTCCCTCTCCTGTGCCTCGGGATCTTTCTCCCCCCCCCCTTTTTCCGATGCTCGGGGCCTTTCTGGTTCTGGTCGGGTGGCTCTGTGCTCGGGGTTTGTTGGTTGCTCCCCGTTGGCCTGGGGTGCCTTGGTCTCCTCTCCTGTCCGACTTCTGTTGCGTTCGGGTGTGGGTCCTTACGGTGGTTCCGTTCTCTTTGATGTTTCCGGCCCTTCCCCTGGGTTCTGTGTGGGGGTTTCGCCTGCTGCCTGGTGGTGCGTCTGGGCTTTGCTGGGTTGGGGGTTCCTGGCCGTTTGGCGGTTGCTTGGCTGCCTTCCCGTCGGTCCTCCTCTCTGCTGTCCTGGGCTTGGCATGGGCGGTCCTTTTTGGACTGGTGTTCTGCTCTGGGTGTTATTCCCACGGTGGTGGCCTATGTTTGGCATGGCGATTCCTTCCGGGTGGGGTTCTTCTGGGTTTGTCGGTGTCTCCTCTGCGGGTGATGTGGGCGGCTCTCTGGCTTCTTGATGCTCCTGGCGTTCTTGCGGGTTGGCGGGGGTCTGTTGCCCCCTCGCCCTGTCTGGTCCTTCCCTTCGGGGTCTTGGCTGCTGGTATTGGCTGTCCTCCCTTTGGTCCCCTTGGGGTCTCGGGTTGCGGCTCTTGTCTTTTGGGCCTTGTTTTTTGGTTGCCATCCCCTCTGCGCTGCGCTTGGGGGTGTTGGATCGGTTGTGGGTTCTCGTTTTTCTTTGATCCGATTGCGGTGGTTGTTTGGCCTTCCTCTGCTCTGTTGGGTCGTTGGTTTTGGTCCCCGGTCTTGCTGACTGTCTGTCTTTTGGGGGTGGTTCCTCCTTTGGGGGATCGGGGGTGTTCCTCTCGCTGTTTGGCGGCTTCGGTGGCTGCGTTGCTTGATGTCCGGCGTGCTTTGCTGCGGTCCCTGCCGGTTGTGGTGTCCTGTTGGGTGGGCTCCTCTGTGGGATCTGTTGGCCTGCGACCTGGTCTTCTCCCTCTCCGTTTGACTGTCGCTGTCCGTTTGCGTGTCTAGAACGTTTGTCTGCTGTTCTGGGCCGCTGGGTTCCTGGGATGTTGATCTGCTGTGTTTGGGGCACTGTTTCTGTTTTGGTGTTCTCTCGCACTCAGCTGTCCGTCTCTGTTTTCTTCTGCTTGCTATGTCCTCAATTGTGCTGAAGGAAGGCGAGGGAGGGACGGGAGGTAATGCTTCCATTTCTAACGATAATGGCATTACTCCTAGTCCTACTCCCTCGCCTTCCTTCGAGGACCCTCCCTCCCTCCCGGTCCGGTTCATCTGAGTGCTAGCTCGGCTTGTTTACGTACAGGTGGAGGTGGGGGCGGGCAGAGTTTTTATGCTGGGGGTGGGTCTGGGTGGGAGGCGGGGCCTCAATTGTGCTGAAGGAAGGCGAGGGAGTAGGACTAGGAGTAATGCCATTATCGTTAGAAATGGAAGCATAATAGTGTACAGAAACAGTATTTGGCATTGTTATACTGGATAAATCGACAATTCAGAAATGTGCTGTTTTAATGAGCTAACATTATGTGGTTAAAGGCATGCACCCACTTGTAAGGGCCCCCGCTGATCGTGTACCCCCGGCGCGATGTCCTGTCTATCTATGCTATATCAGGAACATATAGACACCGTACTTGGTCTGGTGCACACACTGCCCTTGTGTGAGCAGGTGCACTTTATTTAACCCCTTGGCTGCGCCCAGCCCTTAGGGTGCATGCCACGTCATCCGTGGTGTCGTGGGTGCTGAGTGGCTCACTACAACATTGTTATCTTAATGCTTAATTTAGATCGAAGCTTGTTTATTGACAGGCATTTTTTTGATTAATGCTAATCCTAGGCATTGTGCTGAGTTGGGAAATTGATATCGTTGGGTTGATGCTGGATGTAGATTTCCCATTCATGTTTACTGACATATTTTTGTGTCCTCTATCATCAAAGTTGAAAGTCGTAGTTTGATGACATGCTTGTGGCCCACGGCACTGAATTGCTGCTCCTGGGGGGCTGTGTGCATGTGTGCGTATCTGCATTTGACTGCACGAGAGGGTGTGTCAATCAGTATGTGCGTGTGAGTGAATGAGAGTGGTAATGCCTAGTGTGTGTGTTCTCGCACGGCGTAGACTGTCCATCTGTGGCTACCAGCCAGTAGCGGCTCCTGGTGGGAGTGCTACCGGGCGGTGACGTGGGGTGGGGGAGGGGCAGGGTGGGAGGTAGTAAACACCGGAATACGGATGAATGCAGGTAAGTAGACAATTAAATCAATAAAACTAATTTCGTTGCGCGCGCTGCATCGCATTTTGCGATGCAGTGCGGCAACGAAATTCGTTTTATTGATTTAATTGTCTACTTACCTGCATTCATCCGTATTCCGGTGTTTACCACCCCCAGCCCCACGTCACCGCCCGGTAGCACTCCCACCAGGAGCCGCTACTGCTACCAGCGTGACCTGAGCAGTGGCATCTCTGGACACATATGAGATCTATTGCATGTTGAAGCACACCTGTGACATTACTGGGCCCAAAATACTGTACTGAGGGTGGTATGATTGACATGCAGTAGATACCCATAATATGATGATTCCAACCTATGGCATAGTGCAGTCCCTGACATTATTGAGGTAAAACATGATATATTTTTGGCCTCCTTGGAATTCCAATGCTATCCGCAGCATTATGCATGCAATTATTTTTATATTATAGTCACCCTTGGCACGATGGTGCCTGTCTTTGGTGTAATGATGTCCACCTTTCTCACACTGTGAGAATCCTTGGCATACCCCTGGCAAAAATACGCTTCATAATTGGCATATTGTGGGCATCCATGATATTATGGTGCCCATCCATGGCATAATTCTGGTCATCCTTGGCATATTGTGGACATTTTTGGCATCATGGAGCCCGTGCCTGGGTCATTGGGGGCTCTTATGCAGGAAATCGTTGGTATAATGAGATGCTAATAATTGGAACGAATGGCATGGGGTCATTTACAGCGTGGTTTATGCTAGACTTTCACTTTAAACCAGACAATGTCATACATTTTACAATGCCAGTTGTCATTTCAAATGCCAATAGCTCTAACTCTCGCTAATGCGAGACCTATTGCATTTCAAATGCTTGTTTAAATCATCCTGTTATCCACCCCACTTCTGCCCTGTACCCACCCCCACCCACTGGACTTTAAACAATGCATTGAAGTGTAACTTAGATGTTCGGTAACTCTGTGACACTTCTCAACAAAACCTATCAAGATCGTTTCGTTTCCTTCCCACCGGATGCAGCACATATGATGAAAACACCTGATGCAGCACATATGATGAAAACAGTTTCTCTTGTCACCCGACAAGCAGCCATTGCTGAACTCAGACGTGCGTGGATGTTGCCGGGAATGCATCTTTTTGATATGCTACAGATAAAAGGTAGCCTCTGCCGACGGTATTTAATAGCAATCTGATTCTTTCTTTCATTGTATTTTTTAGTAGAAGTAAACGGGTTATGTATGCTGATGTGAGGGGGGGGGGGGTCGCAGCTGTGAGCTCCAACTCACGCAAAACATACAAATCATCGGTGCGCAGAACCGCGCAGGTTTGTTCTAAAGGCCAATTGAAAAAATGCTAAACTTTTAGGCAAGGAATAATTTACAGAGGCGCTCAAAATAATTTCCTTACATTCGAAGACAATGGCTCTTTTAGAGATGCCCAGGAATCCTATAAATATACGGAAGAACCCCTTTAAAAAGTGGGTCGAGTTTACTATTTTTTTAAGTGCGCATAATGTGTTGTAACAGGTCCTTCTGTTTATTAAAAGTGAACAGTATCATTAAAGAAAATGTTTTACATTTATTCAAACGATTATCACGGACTTCAGTCATTCTTGCTCAGCTCTTTCCCCCAGGAGAGCAAATTGCTAAAAGAACAGGTCTAGAAGAATGCAACTATCTTCAACCATAAGAGCAACTGGGGAGTGGTCCACGTTTATCACAAATGTTTCGTGTTACGTCACATAACCAGGGCTGATGTCTGAGTGGAGAAACCGACGTGCCCCAGTGAGACTTCTGTTTGCTGGTAATTTAGGAATTCATATTATGTTGTTATGTTATGTTATTGAGAATTTGTAGAGCGCTCGTTCACCAACAGGTCTCTTGGCGCTAATATTTCCCATTGAAGTCACCGATTAGAAAGGTCCAGGTCTAGCTATAAGCTTTGGTGAAAAGCCAGGTCTTCACATTTTCCTGAAGCGCAGAAGGTCTGTCTCTAGTCTCAGTGAGGTGGGCAGAGCGTTCCAAAATTTGGGTCCTTGTATTGAGAAACGCGACCCTCCCGTCCGTTTACGTTTGAAACCCGGGACCACCAATAGATTCATGTGCATGGATCTTAAGGTGCGCTGTGGAGAGTAGCTGTGAATGTTTGAGGATATGTACTTTGGGCCAGTACCATGTAAAGCTTTGAACAGGATGCAACCTGTTTTGAACATGGAACACTGCTCCACTGGAAGCCAGTGCAGCTCCTTCAGCAGCGGCTTGACATGACAGCGTCTGCCTTGTTGATAGATAATTCTAGCTGCCTGATTTTGTATCAGCTGCAGACGGTGTTTCTGGTTGCACTGGAGGCCTAGGTAAATTGCATTATCGTAATCGATTTTTGATAGGATCAAGGCAATGATAATTTGAATGCTGGCCTCTCTGCTGAAAAACCTTCTGATTTTTCTTAGTTTCCGCAGTTGGAAAAAACAGGCAGAAGTGACCGCCCCAATCTGCGTGTTCATGGTGAGATCCGAGTCGATATGTACGCCTAGGTTTTTTAACGAGTTATTAGGGGCAGGAGGAGGACCTAACTCAGCGGGCCAATGGGCAGGAGTCCAGTGCTGAAATTTGTTGTTAGGGATGATGATTTCAGTTTTTTCGGAGTTTAGTTTTAATTGATTTTTGTTCATCCAATTCCAGCATGGTATTCCTGAGGAACTCCTTGGAGTCTGTAGAGTCGTTGATGGTGAAAATCAACTGCATATCGTCAGCAAAGTTGTAGATCTGGACGCCCATCTGACGGAGCGTGACAATGAGGGGGCGAATATATACATTAAAGAGGTGCGGGGACAAGGAAGAGCCCTGCGGTACTCCGCATTTCAGGTTAACAATGTCGGATTTGTAAGGCGAAAGTCACACTGACTGTTTCCTATCCTCTAGGAAGGATTGGAACCAATTTAGGGCAGCACCTCTGAGACCTGCTGCAGCAATTTGTTCCACCAGAATGTCATGGTTGACGGTATCGAACGCCACAGACAGGTCCAGGAGAATCAAGGCTTGGGTACAATCTTCATCAGCCTTCCCTTTTAGGTCATCCATGACGGATAGAATAATAGATTCAGTGGAGTGGGCTGAGCGAAACCCAGCCTGATGTGAGTCTAGGAAGTTGGTGTCTACTATAAAGGTGCTGAGAATATTTGCTACATGTGTCTCTAATACTTTGGCGGGGAAGGGAAGGATGGATACAGGCCTATTTGTCCAGCCTCTGGGGGTCAACACCTTGTTTTTTCTGAAGTTGAATAATCACTGATTCTTTAAAAGCTAGTGGAACTGCATATTAACTCATATGCACTTTAGTTAGTGTGGAAAAATGTCCCTGTGATATTTTTAGTGCTAATAAACGTTTGTTTAGCACACAACCTGCTTTTGTGCTAAACATTTTAGCACAATGTTATTTTATCGCCTTTTAACAATCTAAGGTATTATTTTGTAAACTTTTATGTATCTCTCAAACTGTAGTGGGTTTAGCTTTTTAGGTCTCATCAGCATGAGCTAGTGCAAGCAACTCTTTTGTTCAATAATGGCCTTGCAACCTGCCCATTACGTATCATTTGTTGGCATCATTGTCACTTTTCTTTGTTGTCTTCTCATTAAGCAGCACCTGCCATGCGTCACTTCCTTTTCTTTCTATGGCACCCGGACAAAGTACAGAATAATTACGTCTGCTTAGTGTCCCTCCGCTGGCCATCCGCTGCTCATGCTGTGATTCAGGTACTATTTCTGTGCTATGATATGGTCAACGCTGGCTGCATCATTGTTCTTTTTTTTGTTTTACTTATCTGCACCCCCTCCTTGTTTCTTCTCCCCTCCCACACGCCCTCTCGTCCATGTTTATTCACCCACCAATCCTCCTTTGTTTCTTCTCCCATTCGCACTCCCATGTTTTTTCACCCCTCCCACATACATTCCCATCCCTGTTTCTTCTCTTCCTCCGACCCGTACAAAGGGGAAAAAAGGGCTATGACGCGGACAGTGCTGGACGCTTTATATCAATGCTTCCTGCTGGACGCTTTATATCAAAGCTTCACCCAATCTACTAGACTTCAGAAAAGCCTTGAAAAATTGGCTGTTTAACACTGTCTAGGGTCTTCATTAATTCTAAGACTCCTCTGTACTGCTAATAAAGCCAGCACCAAGACACCCATGGGTATTAGAGCACTTTAGAAATCTATTTAACATAACAACATAAAATGACATAGCACTTTAAAAAATACTATCTCATTATCCACCCACCACCTGCTCCCCCGTTACACACCACCACCCAATTGCCAAAGCCAATAGGTCGCCCATAAGGGAGACCTATTGGCTTTGCCAATGCTTGTTTGTCCCTTCTCTCACAGCTCTCCGAATGATTAAGAAAGTGGAGGAGATTTCCTACTTACTTACCCAGGGCTGTAGCCATTGAGGGGGCGAGCGTGGCTGAGCCAGCATATATTTTTGAGTGTCCCCCCCCTCCCCTTCATAAAAAACTGCTCGTTGCTCCCTTGCTAGGGGCTGTGACTGGAGGGGGAGACATCTCGCAGGAGAGTGGCGGAGGATGCAGTCAAGCTGCATGTGAGTAAAAAACTGATCAAATAAATAGAGGAGGGGCTGTGGGGCATGCGCTCACTCGCTCAGTTCTCACCTGTCTCTATAATTAAAATAAAATCTTCATTCTGTTGGTAAAGCACCACAGAGTCCACACAGAGCGCCACCTGCACTGTGCGGCTCAGGGAACAGCATCCATCCTTTTCCAGCCCACCAGTTTCACAGTGACAGGCAGCATAGGACCTCACAGTGTTGCTGCCTTTAAAGCATATGCGGCCTGGCCCATATTTGCAGCACATCACCACCCTGCCATAGCTGTCTCTCCCTGTAGCTTGTGCCCTCAGTGCTACAGCAGCCCCGTCAGCCATACTATCTGCAGAATGCAGCACTCTACACTGCACCTGGAGAGTTATTGCAGCACCAATCACCACGCCAGTTATGGGCAGCGAGGGCACTGGTACTGCTCTGCTTTACTTAACATGAAAGGTATGCTGTTCCCCAAGGCGGACAACGTGGTAAGGGGATTTAAGGAGGGAAATCCTCCTTGTCGGAATTAAAGTCCTCACACACCCAGCAAGCTAGGTGTCATGCTTCATCATATGGACTTGCTCCTCGTCGGGTCGGCGCTGCAATACCCGACGGGCACCCTTAAAGGGGCCCTTTAGCGGAGATCTTTTGTTCCTGCTGTATGGTGCGTGGGTGTGAGGGCCCTAAAGAACAGTGTAGATGTGGTGCAGGTGAGTGACGTTAAAAAAGGTTGGATAGTCCACATAAACTCTTTATTAGGCTGGTAATCCACCTTCTTAAAAGCAAACTGAGTGGCCGCTCTCTGGCTCTATGGTCCAGTGGAGCTCAGCTCATCTTATATAGTGTGGTCGACATGTTTCATGCATCGTGGTCAATACTGATCCATTGCATTTCATCAGGACCTAGTGTATTAATACTATCTACACATGGTGGTGGTGGGCAATGAGGCTCCTACCTACCACACTTCTTGGATGCGAGCGCGAAGTCCCACCAATCCTAGTGGTAACCTACACAATGGAGGATGACATGAAAAAACAGTACGCAGTCACTAGATACTTCAATCTAGCAGACAGGTAAAAAAAAAAAACCCTTACATCCTCATATCAGTTGTCCATTAAGTGATCAAACTTCGATTATAGTCTGACCCCTGGTAAAAAGGCGTGATTAAAAATAAGACTGTACTACAATCAAGGCTAGAAGAGAGATTAGTGGTAGATAACATAATAAAGCATTCCCTAAACAGGGCGCCAAAACATGCTGGAGGTGACTCACCTAGCTAAGGTCGTGGTGCCCTGCAGAATTGGAGGCAAGGTAGAAAATTAAAAATACCATGTTTAGCGCAAAACTGATAACACTGGTTAACTGATCCAGTTATGCCTTGGGGCACGGCTACAACTGGTATCCATGTAAGAAGGAGGAAGTGGGAACACATGCCCTCCCCTCCCATGTCATTGAGGCCGTATGATGCGGCCGCCCCCAGTGAGGCATCTACGGGCTGGTGGCAACGAGGACCCACTAACTGTAGCCCAAGGGGGTCGGAACGGGAAGTGGAAGTCCGCCCCGCCAACAGCCGCAAAAGCGACCCGGGAGATACACAGACCATCAGTCACCCATGGGGCCTTGGCACGAGTATTGGAATGGGCAAAGCAACCCTTTCCCCCCATGCCTGGACCCAATCGGTCCGTGCATCGCTATTGGCATTATTCCACCGCCACCCAAAGTCAGCACCCTCACTTACCTGTCCACGTAGGACATGCGCCGGTAAACCTCCCGCGCGTAGAGCCGCAAAAAGCCGGATACCCGTGCTGCCATCTAGGCGGTGTTTTTAAAGGCAATCCACCCTTCCAGCAGCCCGTCGCGTCGGGGATAGGCGTCACGCCACAACGTATCACGTGGTACAGGGGGTGTGTCCAGGCCGTATGGAATGCATCGACCCTGGTCGTGCAGCAGCCATTTTGTAGTGTACTCAAAGCGTATGTCGGCGCAGGTGGTTGCGCCAGTTGTGACCTGTGTCACAATGTGTACATCCAGACAAAATTGGAACCATTATGGGAACCACATGCCGGGTCATTCGTGGTGTAGTGGTGACACTCTGCATGCGTAAACTTGCCAGTTGGTTAGTTCAGTACTGCACCCATCAGGAGGCTCTATGAATAATATAAGGATGCAAACGTGGGAATTACTCATACACGTCTCAAAAAACCGGTTGATCAACCCCATAAATACCTGTCTGTTGCAAGCACCGACATGCTCGTGTGTTAGATATGCGGGCCTGCAGGTATCACGGGCCAGACTCGTGTATAGCAGTTCTCTTGTAAGAAGTATACTCCCCAGACGTCGGCTGGTGAATACCCCCACCGTGGTCCATGGCTTCTGTGTACTATCGTGGTGCGTCTAACTCCCTGTCAGGGAGGCCCAAGGGATGTCATCATTGAGACCATATGAGTTGGTAGAGAGACGGTGCACCCATCTCTGTTCTATTATGAAAAGGGCCCGTTGTGTGATCTTGGGATGTGCTTCGAGGACCACCCACTTAAGGGATTCCGCAGAATGGTTGTGGTCTTTGCAGTGTGTGTACAATTTGGTGGTTGTTTTCATGCATCTAACATTGCTTTTATGTTCCGTGATGCGCACCTTCACAGCCCTCATTGTCATCCCTATATATTTCTTGTCACAAGGACACGTCAGCATGTAAATACACTTAGATGTGTTACAGTTGGTATGTCGCTTCAACTTCCATGTGAACGTGTCAGTCAGTAGGATTTCTTTGACTATTTTAGTTTGCTCACACACCGAGCAGGTACCACAGGGATAGTGCCCTATTACAGGCGGGATGTCCCATAAGGTCCTCTGGGTCAATGGTTCCTTAGCCCTGGGCCTGGTGTGTATCAGGATGTCTTTGAGGTTTTGTGTGCGTTTGAAAGCAAACCTGGGTCTCGGGAGGTGCAGTTCTCCTGTGTTTACTATGCCCCAGTGTTTGTTGATGATCCTCTTGATTTGTGTGGAGTGGGGTGTGAATGATGTGACACACGTTAAAACTTCAGTCTGTTCTCTGGTAGTGCCTTGGAGTAGGGATTCCCGTGGGGTTGTTCATGGCCCTCTTGTAGGAGTTCCTGACCTGACGTGCCAGATAGCCCCTTTCCCTTAGGTTCTGTTGTAGGTGTTGGGCCTCCGTTTTGTAGTCAGTCAATGTACTGCAGTTCCTCCTCATCCGGAGGAACTGACCAAATGGTAGGTTGTTCCTGAGTGCCATGGGGTGGTGACTGTCGTATAGGAGAAGACTATTCCTGTCTGTGTCTTTCCTGTACAGGGTCGTACTCAGTCCCTCACTACTAAGTCTTATCCTGAGATCAAGGAACGGGATACTTGTGTCTGATATGGTGTGAGTGAATTTGAGAAACACATTCTGTGTGTTGATCCATCGACAGAATGCCTCACACGTTGCCATGTCACCCCTCCAGAAAATGAGGATATCATCAATGAATCTTTTCCACAGTGTCAGGTTGTTTCTATACGGGTTGGTAGGATTCATGCAGGGGCGGTGCGTCCATTAGGGCGCTTGGGCGTTGCCCCACTGAGCGTTGCCGTCACTCTCTAACTCTGGCAGCAATCCCTGTATCCCAGGCCGCAAGAGCCGGAGGCAGTGGGCTTAGAAGGGGGCGGGGCAGCACTACAGGAGAGGAGTTCAGCTGCAAGACAGTGTCTGATTGACATCCACCATAACGTATCACAGCAGGTGGTCGTCGGCGGAGCGCACTGCAAGAGTGCGCATGTTCTGTTTAGGGCTTAAACATTTTGCGAACAGCCCTGAACATGCGCACACTAGGCTGCTCATTAGAAGAGCGAGGGTTGTTCCATGCCGCTCTTCTAATGAGCAGCCTAGTGGGCATGTTCGGGCTGGTCTCAAAAAATGTTAAGCCCTAAACAGAACATGCGCATTACTGCTCAAGCCAATCCTGGCGCTGCTGCTGGAGCAGCGTCTGGATTGGGTGAGAGCAGGCGGTACTTGCCAAGGCGCCAACGCGGGAGTCGGACCCCGGCCCAGGAGGACTCGCAGAGGCGGTGCAGATCCGGTAAGTTTAGTTTGCTTAATATTAATAATGGCGCTTTATTTTAACCTCCCCCGCGCCGCGCGCGACCCCCCCCACCGCGCGTGCGAGTATTGGAGCGCGAGCCGTGACTGCTAAAAAGGAATTCTGTGGTTTTGGATAATAGCGAGATATGATACTTATGGCTCCCTTGAATAATGCTGATGCTAATTCTGCACCGTGGAATTGCCCATGATGCAGGACCGCTTTACTTGTGCCCAGCTGCAAGCTTTCCTTTAGCACTCTGTGTAACTAAGGATAACTTCCAGAAAGGCCCAACGATGCCAGCACGCACCCTGTCTTCGATCACCTTGTGCTCAAGAGTGTGCTTCATCATGGTAATACAAAAATATTAACCAATAATCTCTATTTTTAATACTTTAAGCCAACGACTAAAATTTCTCCTACAAGAGTCATTTTGGGGCGAAAAAACTGCAAGAAAAAGCTAGTTATTACTCATTATGAATTGGGGAGCATAGGGTGGTCCGCACATTTATTTATAGCCTCTTTGGGCTGAAGCGTGCAAAGAGGGACGGGCATTTTTCTTTCTGATTTCAGTTTTTTTGGGGGTTGACTTTAACCTGTAATTGTACGAGAAACAACTGCCCAGGTTTAGAGGTTTAAATGAAGGTTTCATTCCGTCAAACATCATTACTGAACTGACGCGGAGCAGTTAATGAAAATAAACCTCCCTAGAATAGGATCTTTAAAGGAAGAATTATTTTCATCCTCTCCTCAAGCAAACAATATCTGCGTCTGTATGAAAAAGCAATTTCTCCACCGTGTTTTGCTTTGAATTTAGATTCGTGGACTCTTCCGGCTCTAGTGCACTGAGCACACAGGCTGCTGGGAGGCACATGTTTATTCAGATGAGGGGTCTCCGTGATCCTGGGTTTAAAGCATAATATCATGAATAAATTCATTCATTCTCCAAACGCAAGGAGAAGCTTGCTGGATTTCTTCTGTATTTTATTTAAGTCCCTTGATGTATACGTTGGTGGCACGCAGCATTAACAGCATAATTGGTAATACGATCACCTGGTAGGATTGGATACAGGCTATGATATAGTTCATCCGTATCACTCACAGGTATGCGCCGAGAGGCTGCCTCCAGGCGCTAACAGTCACAAAGGCCTAAAGAAGCTTGAGTTCCTAAACCATGATGCATTTGTAATGCGCCAGCATGACACTGAAGTGCCTTCGAGGCGTGGGCCTCAGCTAGGACTAGTCATGGTTACCTGCTACTCAAGCCTTGCCGCTAGCACCTGGTACTGTCCTTGCTGCTCCTTGACTGGCAGGATAGTAGCAGATGGTAAACAGAGCTCTAACAGCCATCTTTACTTTCTTTACCGTCCTTTCCTCCTTGTTACTTCTGGAGTCTCTCTGCAGACAATAAGAGGCTGCTTTGGGGGAAACGGTGGGGAAAAGGGCCGGTCCTGTAATGCCATCGGAGTTCAAAGACGTGTGCTACCCCTCATATTTTGGTGAAACAACGCCCAAGGTATTAGGGTCTGGTAGGGAGCAACAACATTGAGGGAAGACGGACAGGTTGGAAATGTTGGGTGGTTGTAGAATAAACATTTTAGTTTGATCTCAAAGTAGACTTCCAAATTGTTTATGTAATTTTTTCAGCTGACAAAAAATTGTTAAATCCAGTCTTGACATTAGAGATGGAGTGATACATTTTCGCTCTGCCATCACAGTACACTGTTACATAACTTTCTGACATCACAATGCTCTTCCTGTTTCTATTACCGTGTGATGTCACCCTACTCTCCTTGTTTATACCACCCAGTTGTGCTCAGTTAATTTATAGCACCTTGTGACACCACAGTGCTACTTGTTTACATCGCCCTGCGACATCACAGTGCTCTGCTTGTTTACCTCACTCTGACATCACAGTGCTCTGCTTGTTTACCTCACTCTGACATTACAGTGTTCTGCTCTTTTATGTCACCCAGTGCTCCACTTGCTATTACTACCTAGTTATTTACATCGCCCTGTGACATCACAATGATCTGCTTGTTGACATCACCCTGTGACATCACAGTGCTCTGCTTAATTACATCACCCTGTGACATCACAGTGCTCTGCTTGGTTACCTCACTCTGACATCACAGTGCTCTGCTTGTTTACCTCACTCTGACATTACAGTGCTCTGCTCTTTTATGTCATCCAGTGCTTTGCTTGCTATTACTACCTAGTTATTTACATCGCCCTGTGACATCACAGTGCTCTGCTTGATTACATCACCCTGTGACATCTCAGTGCTCTGCTTGGTTACCTCGCTCTGACATCACAGTGCTCTGCTTGTTTACCTCACTCTGACATCACAGTGCTCTGCTTGTTTACCTCACTCTGACATTATAGTGCTCTGCTCTTTTGTCACCCAGTGCTCTACTTGCTATTACTGTCATTATTTCAGAATTTAAACATTTTCAATGTTAATTATTTATAAGAAATCATTGTTGTTACTTATTTATCTTAAACAGCTAACACCCAGTGACAAAGCCAATCATACTGACAGGCTTTAGGCGTATGTTAGTTGCTGTGCCATTTATCTGGATAAAATTACATCTCAGAGAGAAACCAAAATACCGGTCTGATGGCACACTATGGGAATCACAGAAATGTATTTGGCATGTTCCTTTATAGGGAGCACCCACTTTTTTCATCTCACTTAAAGACCTGTCTGCACATATTTCTGTATGACTGGTTACAGCCAACAGCTGTGGGTGCTTCCCGAAGTCTGGTTAGAGCATATTTTTCCAAAGTTAATGCTGCATGCAGTGCAAGACACTGGACAAGCTAAGTATACATTTTAAAGGGTTAAAGTTGTCATGCAGAACAATTTACATATTACAGTAACTGTTGGACAAATTAATGCAATAAGATACGGGGCAGTTTTTAATGTGTTTAATATTTCAAGACTATACATTCCCACTGCTTAATAAGCCTTGCTTTATCGCTGCATTCATTTGCTTTAAAATGCACCATTTGCCAATCCTTTTTACATTTCTTTCTCAGGAGAGGGACTCTCCCTAGACCCCAGGTTTGTCCATTGAACTTGTTCACATCACTAACTAGTGTTTTCTATTGGAAAGGGTAGAGCCAAAGCAGTCTTGCTTAGTACCCTAACCCTCTTCAGAAGTCAGACTTGCTTAGCAACCCAGGAATTCTCTGAAATAATGTTTGAGTTTTCTTTTATGAATGCCTAGAACTACTGAATTTTTAGTCCATTTATCACAGATATAGTGCTGAAAATCGCACCAAAAAGATGCCAATTTTTAAAAAAGTTCTTCACGGGGGAGAACCCCCCCGAAACCCCTTTATTGCCGTCGGGCTCGCTCGCTGCGCTCGCTCTCATGCGTTGATTCGCTCTGCATACGCCCCACCAGTTTCAAATTACACCAGCTGCCGCTGGATTCATGATGACTTCCTCTTCAAACGTTGCCATGTACAGGCAGGCCACACTAGGGGCGAAGGTACTCCCCATGGAAGTACCCTGGGACTGGTGAAATAGTTGTTTCTCATATTCAAAAAAGTTTTCCGTTAATGCTAAAGTAGCACATCCCATTATGAAGGAGTCTGGAGTCGGTGAATCCCATTCTTCCTTCAGCAGACTAACCTCTACGGCATCTAGGGTCACTCGTTGTGGAATGTTAGTGTATAACGCTTCCACGTCAAGTGTTACCAGAAGATTGACCTCGTTGAGGCTCTCAGTGCTGTCAATAATCCGAAGTATGTCTGTTGTGTCCTGCACAAATGATGGTATTTTCCTCACCCGGGCTGGAGGAAGTGGTCGCAGAACCTAGACAGTGGTTCCAGCAAAGACCGTATCCCTGACACTATAGGCCTCCCTGGGACTGGTGTCGTATTTTTGTGGATCTTGGGGAGGGTATAGGTACGGTATTTTAGGGTCTTTAGTCATGAGGAAGTCCCGCCTCCTTCTTTGTGATCCAGCCATTGTTCTCAGCCTAGAGGACCATTATCGCTATCTCTGACGCGAGTCTGGGTGTGGGGTCTACAGACAAAGGTGTGTAATGCCGGGTATTCCCTAACTGACGTCTGCATTCTCTGTCATAGTGCACAGTAGATTGAATAACAGTTGCCCCGCCCTTATTGGCCTGCTTAATAGTGATGCTAGTATCGTCAGCCAATGCCATGGCAGCATTCTCTCTTCGCTAGAGAGGTTGTGGAATTGATTGGTCCATGGGAACCGGACAACTCTTTGAGTACTGCCCTCTCAAAAGTCAAAATCTCAGGTGGGATCATGCTGTTGTTGGGTGTAAAGGTTGAGGGGTTACGTAGGCCTGAGTCCCCGAGATTGGGTGAAGCCCTATCTTGAAAGAAGGCCTTGAGGCGCACTTTCCTGAAGAATTCTTGCACTTCACACATCTCACTGAATTTATCAAGCTTGAGGTCGGGACAAATCCCAGGCCTTTTCCAGGACTGTCTTCTCCGTGCTGGTCAGGTTCCTATTCGAGAGGTTAACAACCAGCCCTTTTCCCCTGCTCACACTCCTGGTCTCTACCGTGTGTGGAGTCTGGTCTTGCCATTGGACTCCCTTCTGTGTTCCTCTTTTCGCCTCTTCCTCTGCCCCAACCTCTGCCTAAAAGGGGGTTATTCATAGGAAGTACTGTGGTGGGCCCTGAGGATATAGCGGGTACTGCCAAGGTGGTGGAATCGGTCCTGAAGGCCTGACCATTGGTATAGTTGGGGTAAGGCTGGTAGTTAGGTCTACGTTGGTTGTGGTTGCCCCAGCTACCAGAACTCGAGTCGCTGTTCGATGACCCCTCCTGCTATTATCAGAATTTTCTTCAGAGGAGTAACTACTTCTCGGTGCAGCATAGTCATCTTTTAAATAGGTATACTTTCTCCTTGTCAAACTTAGCTACATCCTTCTGTAGTTTAGTAACCTTCTGTTTGAGGAGGTACTCCCTGTTTTCAGCAATCTCGTTGTTAATTTCGGTTAGTTTGGAGGTAAAGGCCGTTTAGGTATGGAGGATTTCAATGCAGCTTCAGCTACCTGAATCCTGGCAGAAGGGCATCCACAAACCTCTTGGCGGTGTTGATAATTAGGACTAGTAGTCTTTGCTGCACTTCCAGGACACTTGGCACCAGTCTTTTGAAGGGCCCATCTTCCAGAAAAATTCTGGGCAAGATGTTGACAATAAGGCCACGGGGTGCAATGTTCGCTCGTAAATACTCTGTCATGAGAGCTCCATGCAGAGTGACTTTCAACCATTCTCTTTTCAGCGCTGCAAATGGTTGAAAGCCACTCTGCATGGAGCTCTCATGACAGAGTATTTACGAGCGATCATTGCACCCCGTGGCCTTATTGTCAACATCTTGCCCAGAATGTTTCTGGAAGATGGGCCCTTCAAAAAAGACTGGTGCCAAGTGTCCTGGAAGTGCAGCAAAGACTTACTAGTCCTAATTATCAACACCGCCAAGAGGTTGGCGGATGCCCTTCTCGCCAGGATTCAGGTAGCGGAAGCTGCATTGAAATCCTCCATACCTAAAACGGCCTTTACCTCCAAACTAACCGAAATTAACAACGAGATTGCTGAAAACAGGGAGTACCTCCTCAAACAGAAGGTTACTAAACTACAGAAGGATGTAGCTAAGTTTGACAAGGAGAAAGTATACCCCTATTTAAAAGATGACTATGCTGCACCGAGAAGTAGTTACTCCTCTGAAGAAAATTCTGATAATAGCAGGAGGGGGTCATCAAACAGCGACTCGAGTTCTGGTAGCTGGGGCAACCACAACCAACGTAGACCTAACTACCAGCCTTACCCCAACTATACCAATGGTCCGGCCTTTCAAGGACCGATTCCACCACCTTGGCATTACCCGCTATATCCTCAGGGCCCACCACAGTACTTCCCTATGAATAACCCCCCTTTTTTAGGCAGGGGTTTGGGCAGAGGAAGAGGGCGAAAAAGAGGAACACAGAAGGGAGTCCAATGGCAAGACCAGACTCCACACATGGTAGAGACCAGGAGTGTGAGCAGGGGGAAAAGGGCTTAGTTGTTAACCTCTCGAATAGGAACCTGACCAGCACGGAGAAGACAGTCCTGGAAAAAGGCCTGGGATTTGTCCCGACTCCCAAGCTTGATAAATTCAGTGAGATGTGTGAAGTGCAAGAATTCTTCAGGAAAGTGCGCCTCAAGGCCTTCTTTCAAAATAGGGCTTCACCCGATCTTGGGGACTCAGGCCTACGCAACCCCTCAACTTTTACACCCAACAACAGCATGATCCCACCTGAGATTTTGACTTTTGAGAGGGCAGTACTCAAAGAGTTGTCCGGTTCCCATAGGACCAATCAATTCCACAACCTCTCTAACGAAGAGAGGAATGCTGCCATGGCATTGGCTGACGACACTAGCATCACTATTAAGCAGGCCGATAAGGGCAGGGCAACTGTTATTCAATCTACTGTGGACTATGACAGAGAATGCAGACGTCAGTTAGGGAATACCCGGCATTACACACCTTTGTCGGTAGACCCCACACCCAGACTCGCGTCAGAGATAGCGATAATGGTCCTCGAGGCTGAAAACAATGGCTGGATCACAAAGAAGGAGGCGGACTTCCTCATAACTAAAGACCCTAAAATACCGTACTTCTATACCCTCCCCAAGATCCACAAAAATACGAAACCGGTCCCAGGGAGGCCTATAGTGTCAGGGATAGGGTCTTTGCTTGAACCACTGTCTAGGTTCTGCGACCACTTCCTCCAGCCCCTGGTGAGGAAAATACCATCATTTGTGCAGGACACAACAGACGTACTTCGGATTATTGACAGCACTGAGAGCCTCAACGAGGTCAATCTTCTGGTAACACTTGATGTGGAAGCGTTATACACTAACATTCCACAACGAGCGACCCTAGATGCCGTAGAGGTTAGTCTGCTGAAGGAAAAATGGGATTCACCAACTCCAGTCTCCTTCATAATGGGATGTGCTACTTTAGCATTAACGGAAAACTTTTTTGAATATGAGAAACAACTATTTCACCAGTCCCAGGGTACTTCCATGGGGAGTACCTTCGCCCCTAGTGTGGCCTGCCTGTACATGTCAACGTTTGAAGAGGAAGTCATCATGAATCCTACCAACCCGTATAGAAACAACCTGACACTGTGGAAAAGATTCATTGATGATATCCTCATTTTCTGGAGGGGTGACATGGCAACGTGTGAGGCATTCTGTCGATGGATCAACACACAGAATGTGTTTCTCAAATTCACTCATACCATATCAGACACAAGTATCTTGTTCCTTCATCTCAGGATAAGACTTAGTAGTGAGGGACTGAGTTCGACCCTGTACAGGAAAGACACAGACAGGAATAGTCTTCTCCTATACGACAGTCACCACCCCATGGCACTCAGGAACAACCTACCATTTGGTCAGTTCCTCCGGATTAGGAGGAACTGCAGTACATTGACTGACTACAAAACGGAGGCCCAACACCTACAACAGAACATTAGGGAAAGGGGCTATCCGGCACGTCAGGTCAGGAACTCCTACAAGAGGGCCATGAACAACCCACGGGAATCCCTACTCCAAGGCACTACCAGAGAACAGACTGAAGTTTTAACGTGTGTCACATCATTCACACCCCACTCCACACAAATCAAGAGGATCATCAACAAACACTGGGGCATAGTAAACACAGGAGAACTGCACCTCCCGAGACCCAGGTTTGCTTTCAAACGCACACAAAACCTCAAAGACATCCTGATACACACCAGGCCCAGGGCTAAGGAACCATTGACCCAGAGGACCTTATGGGACCTCCCGTCTGTAACAGGGCACTATCCTTGTGGTACCTGCTCGGTGTGTGAGCAAACTAAAATAGTCAAAGAAATCCTACTGACTGACACGTTCACATGGAAGTTGAAGCGACATACCTACTGTAACACATCTAAGTGTATTTACATGCTGACGTGTCCTTGTGACAAGAAATATATAGGGATGACAATGAGGGCTGTGAAGGTGGCCATCACGGAACATAAAAGCAATGTTAGATGCATGAAAACAACCACCAGATTGTACACACACTGCAAAGACCACAACCATTCTGCAGAATCCCTTAAGTGGGTGGTCCTCGAAGCACATCCCAAGATCACACAACGGGCCCTTTTCAAGATAGAACAGAGATGGGTGCACCGTCTCTCTACCTACTCATATGGTCTCAATGATGACATCCCTTGGGCCTCCCTGACAGGGAGTTAGACGCACCACGATAGTACACAGAAGCCATGGACCACGGTGGGGGTATTCACCAGCCGACGTCTGGGGAGTATACTTCTTACAAGAGAACTGCTATACACGAGTCTAGCCCGTGATACCTGCAGGCCCGAATATCTAACACACGAGCATGCCGGTGCTTGCAACAGACAGGTATTTATGGGGTTGATCAACCGGTTTTTTGAGACGTGTATGAGTAATTCCCACGTTTGCATCCTTATATTATTCATAGAGCCTCCTGATGGGTGCAGTACTGAACTAACCAACTGGCGAGTTTAGGCACGCAGATTGTCACCACTACACCACGAATGACCCAGCATGTGGTTCCCATAGTGATTTCAATTTTGTCTGGATGTACACATTGTGACACAGGTCACAACTGGCGCAACCACCTGCGCGACATATGCTTTGAGTACACTACAAAATGGCCGCTGCACGACCAGGGCAGATGCATTCCATACGGCCTGGACACACCCCCTGTACCACGTGATTCGTTGTGGCGTGACGCCTATCCCCGACGCGACGGGCTGCTGGAAGCGTGGATTGCCTTTAAAAACACCGCCTAGATAGCAGCACGGGTATCCGGCTTTTTGCGGCTCTACGCGCGGGAGGTTTACCGGCGCACGTCCTACGTGGACAGGTAAGTGAGGGTGCTGATTTTGGGTGGTGGTGGAATAATGCCAATAGCGATTCACGGACCGATTGGGTCCAGGCATGGGGGAAGGGGTTGCTTTGCCCATTCCAATACTCGTGCCAAGGCCCCATGGGTGACTGATGGTCTGTGTGGCTCCCGGGTCGCTTTTGTGGCTGTTGGCGGGGCGGACTTCCACTTCCCGTTCCGACCCCCTTGGGCTACAGTTAGTGGGTCCTCGTTGCCACCAGCCCGTAGATGCCTCACTGGGGGCGGCTGCATCATACGGCCTCAATGACATGGGAGGGGAGGACATGTGTTCCCACTTCCTCCTTCTTACATGGATACCAGTTGTAGCCGTCCCCCAAGGCATAACTGGATCAGTTAACCAGTGTTATCAGTTTTGCGCTAAACATGGTATTTTTAATTTTCTACCTTGCCTCCAATTCTGCAGGACACCACAACTCTGGTGTCTGAAGCCCAAAAATACCGAATGGAGTGAGTTTTATCCCTTAGCTAGGTGAGTCACCTCCTGCATGTTTTGGCGCCCTGTTTAGGGAATGCTTTATTATGTTATCTACCACTAATCTCTCTTCTAGCCTTGATTGTAGTACAGTCTTATTTTTAATCATGCCTTTTTACCAGGGGTCAGACTATAATCGAAGTTTGATCACTTAATGGACAACTGATATGAGGATGTAAGGGTTTTTTTTTTTACCTGTCTGCTAGATTGAAGTATCTAGTGACTGCGTACTGTTTTTTCATGTCATCCTCCTTGTGTAGGTTACCACTAGGTTTGGCGGGACTTCGCGCTCGCATCCAAGAAGTGTGGTAGGTAGGAGCCTCATTGCCCACCACCACCACGTGTAGATAGTATTAATACACTCGGTCCTGATGAAATGCAATGGATCAGTATTGACCACAATGCATGAAACATGTCGACCACACTATATGAGATGAGCTGAGCTCCACTGGACCATAGAGCCAGAGAGCGGCCACTCAGTTTGCTTTTAAGAAGGTGGATTACCAGCCTAATAAAGAGTTTATGTGAACTATCCAACCTTTTTTAACATCATTCACCTGCACCACATCTACACTGTTCTTTAGGGCCCTCACACCCACGCACCATACGGCAGGAACAAAAGATCTCCGCTAAAGAGCCCCTCTAAGGGTGCCCATCGGGTATTGCAGCGCCGACCCGACGAGGAGCAAGTCCATATGATGAAGCATGACACCTAGCTTGCTGGGTATGTGAGGACTCTAGTTCCGACAAGGAGGATTTCCCTCCTTAAATCCCCTTACCACGTTGTCCACCTTGGGGAACAGCATACCTTTCATGTTAAGTATTGTTTGGGCACGTATGCTGGACCCCGTCATCAAGCCCTTTAGTTCCTCTTCTTTGTTAGAGACTGCTCTGCTTTGCCAGCCAAAAAAACGAATCAGAAATTCTTGTCTGCTGCTCTGCAAGTAAGTCCTGTACACAAAAACAAATGAGAAAGCCCCCCCTTTCTCATAAGAGGTGGGTGAGCCAAAAACAATAACAGGGAGTACCTGGCTTGCCTTTGCCTTGGCAATAAACAACTTGTGCATGAGCCAAGCCTTGAAAATGTTTGCCATGTAAATGAAGCAGAAAACATTATGCAAAAATATGTATCCTCAAAATTTAAAAACATGCATTTCTTAAGAAGCGTTTCACCTTAAAATATCAGATTATATCACTGCATTAAGAGTCATTTAAATTTAAACTGATAGTTTTGAAACTTCAACTTAGAAACATTCAGCTCAGATGACAATGCCATTAGTAAATACTAAGAGGCAAGTCATTGCTCATGTGTACCTCATATGTGGCCTAGATTCTTACTATATATGGAGCAGCATTATAGCCTATTTAATCAAACACAAGAGGATTTTGTACAGAGCGCACTCTAAACTCACATATTTGGAGGTGTTCTCATATGTGATAATGAAGAAAAAAACTGCACGGTAAAATAAAATATTCACCTAGTGTTGGACTTGGCCCTCTCTGCAATCACCCCAAAAGTTTTGCCTTCTCCATTTCTAGTTTCTGAACCCGTTTTTGTTGGCTTTTAGGACTCTGTGCACTTTACCACTGCTAACCTGTGCTAAAGTACTTGTGCTCACTCCTTAAAACATGTAAATTTGGTTACACCTTGTTAGACCTGGCTTTTCCAGCGGGTTTATCCCCAGCACTAGTTAGCAGTGACACCGGAGGGATCTCTGGGTAAACTGCCAGACGCCAGAATCCTACTTCGGGGAGGCCGGCTGCTGCCACTTAATTTACTTTATAACTTTTAAAACCTACTGTTCTGTTCTAAACTGTTTTTAAAACTTCACTCTCGCAATGTTTTAACTTCATTCACGCTGGCTTTTTATCGCGTGTAGACGCTTGCTTGCGGTGTTGCTCGCTTTTAACATTGCTAAATGTTTTTGAAATTTAGTTGTAGTCACTGAATTGTTGCACATTTGGTCCCACTTACCTGCAGTCCTTGCCTTGGTCCGCCGCGGCTGTTGTGCCGTTTGAGCAGAGGGCGGGACTTAATTCCATCGGCAACACCTGATTCCGCCCTCACTTCCGGTCCGGAAGTCGACGGCTGGCACTCTAGCTTTCGGGCATTTCGGCCGTATGCTGCAGCGGACGCGCAGCGGACGCGCCGCCGGCATGCCAAAGGCAAGCCCCTCTGCGCCCGTCCGTGCACGATCCGCGCACAGCGCCAGCCATAATGCCGGTTTCTCGCACAACGGCACAATTAGCTCTCCAATACGGTATACCAGGGAAGCCCTTCTGCACCTTAAAACCACAGATAAATGCTGCCTGAGTACTCCCTATGATCCATGCCAGATCCAAGGAGAAACAGCATGCCCCTACTGCACCACTGTGCTCCATAGCCTCCCTCTATCTCAAGTAAGGCGCAGGCATACCAAGCAAATAAATTTGAACAATAATCAGAATACAACCCACTGCTTACTTATTAACACAAGATCTCTCGTCAAAAACGCCCTAGCATTTCATGACTTTATGGAGGAGCATGCTATTTACATAGCCTTTATAACGGAGACCTGGGCCGAGCCCTCATCTGAACCTGATCTCTTGGGAGCCCTCCCAGACGGCTTTAATATTTACAGGATAGACAGAATTGGGAAAAGAGGGGGGGTATCGCACTTATAGCCGGAAATACTCTCAATATTAAGTTCAATACCATCTCAGACTTCACCGAAGGAGAAGTAGCCAGCTTCAAAATTAAACTTGATAATCACAACACTTTTAATGGCTCTCTTATCTACCGCCCACCATTAGCCAAGGCCAACTTTTTAAACTCCATCGGCCAGCTCCTAGAACACAAAGCAAAGCTACCCAATTATACCCTCCTTTGCGATTTTAACTTTCATCTTGAAAACTCCACAGACACAGATACAGAGGCCCTCCTAGACTATGTGGCCAATGTAGGGCTTAATCAACTAGTCAAGGAATCGACCCCCTCAGCAGGGCACTGCTTGGATGGAATCTTTTCTGACCATCCTAACCTTCTTTGGAACAAAACGGTACCACTTATCTGGTCAGATCATAGAGCAGTGCTGTTTAAAATCTACCTACCTCTTAAAAAGTCCACAGGTCTGTCCAGGAAAACTTCTAGCTTTCAGGCATGGCATAAAATTAAGAAAGACGAACTTAGTAAGACATTACTAGGTTCGCATAACTCTACCCCGGTAAACCTTGATGAGGCAGTATCAAATTATCACTCCTGGATACACCATGCGGGACATGACTTAGCCCCCCTAACCACACGGTACCCAACCAGGCGCTCCGAGCCTTAAAGAGCAAAAACAGACATGTAGAAAACTAGAAAGGAAATGGAGACTAGCCGACAATGATCAAATAAAATCAGAATATAAACAGGCTATGCAAATCTACAAACAACTCATTGTTAAAGCCAAATCGGACTTCATCAAAGAAAGTATTGAAGCATCTAAGGGCTGTGCTAAAAATTGTTTGCTACAGTAAAAAACTCTCCAAGCTCCCTGAAATTCAAAGCCAGGGTAATAGCCAGCAATTTTGCAACAGGCTAGCAAATGCCTTTCAACTTAAAGTCAACCAAGTCTTTGACAGCTTTATTCCCCAAGTTAATTCATCTGCACTAACAGACAAGAATTTCAGTGCAAACACATCCCACCAAATCAACATTGCCAGTCCTCCCACCACCATTCTATCTACATTTTCACCAATCACTCTTGATCGCACTATTGAGCTGATCTCCCTAGTAAAATCAGGATCACCCTCTGATCCCTGTCCCCCTAAAATTGTGCATCTAGTCCCAGAAATCATGGGACCGGTCCTTTGGCCTATCTTTAACTCCATGATTTCCTCAGGAGCCTTCCCTACTGAATGGAAAAAAGCATCTATTTTGCCTCTCTTGAAAAAGCCAAAATTGGACCCAGACGATCCTTCCAACTACAGACCGATCTCCAGGATACCGTTCCCAGCCAAAATCATAGAAAAATATCTAAATGAGGAATTGTCCACCTTCCTCATGGAAGGCGATATCCTAGACCACTCACAATTTGGCTTCCGGGCCCACCACAGTACGGAACTAGCCCTAATCACAGCCACGGAGGAACTTAGGATAACCCTCGGCAAAGGTGGAAGTGCTGCCCTGATACTTTTAGACCTATCAGCGGCATTCGACACCGTTAATCATGAAGTGCTGGTCGATCGCCTTGCCTCACTGGGAATAAGAGATAAAGCACTCCTCCTACTCAAATCCTTCCTGTCTAACAGGACACAGTCCGTAGCGCTTGACCCATTTGTCTCCCCAGACTTTACATTGCCCTGTGGAGTGCCTCAGGGCTCGTCGTTGAGCCCTACTCTTTTCAATCTCTACGTCACTCCATTGGCCAAACTGATAAAAACGTTTAGATTTACGCTGGTGTCATATGCGGATGACACGCTAATCATAGTGTCTATTAATAGTTCGTCCGCTGACACCGCGTCTCGGTTTAAAAACTGTATAAGTCAAATTGGGAATTGGATGCAGACAATGCCTCAAAAACAGTGGTCATGCTTTTTGGCAATACACCCATTGTGTGGTCAGACAATTGGTGGCCAAGTCACATGTGCCCTCTCCCGGTACCAGCTGATAAGGTTAAGAACCTGGGAGTTCTGTTTGAGGCCAAGCTCTCCTTTGAGCCCCAGATTAACCATACAACAGCAACCTGCTTTTTCATTCTCAAAATCTTGAGGAAGATATTGCTTCTCATCCCGTTTGAGCTCAGGAAAACAGTAGTCACAGCCTTGATTGGTTCCAGACTAGATTACTGCAACGCCCTTCTGACCAGTGCAAGGCAAACGCAGTCTACAAAAATTGCAGACTACCCAAAACGCCACTGCTAAAGTTCTGCTTGGGTTTCCTCGTCTTGCCTCAGCTTCCAAGGCTCTCGCAGAACTACACTGGCTGCCTATTAACAAGCGCATCCAGTTCAAAGCCTTGTGCATCACATTTAAGGCAATACACGGCAAAGGCCCATTACAACTATCACAACTCCTTAAACCCTACATCCCAGGCAGATCACTAAGATCTGCCAGTCGTGGCAATCTCGCCATCCCCAAGATCTCAAGAGCAAAATGGGGAGGCAAAAGCTTCTCCTGTACTACCACTAAACTCTGGAACTCCTTGCCCACTTCCCTGAAAAACAAACACAATCTGCTACAATTCAGGAAGTGCTTAAAAACCTGGCTCTATCAGTAACACTTCTCTGGGAACAACTGCCTTCTAGTGTTCTAGCGCCTAGATACCTCCGGGTCATGTTGCGCTTTAGAAATTCTTCATTTCATTTCATTTCAGAGTTTTTGCTTTTTGGCCTCCTGTTTTTGACCCTGTTTTAGGACTCTGGGCGCTTTACCACTGCTGATCAGTGCTAAAGTGCATATGCTCTCTGTGTAAAGTGTGTTTATGGATTGGCGTTTCCATGATTGGCTTGTTTGACTTACTACTAAGTCCCTAGTACAGTGCACTGTGTGTGCCCAGGGTCTGTAAGTCAAATACTGCTAGTGGGCCTGCAGCACTGATTGTGCCACCCACACAAGCAGCCTTTCAAAGGGGTCTCAGACCTGCCACCGCAGTGTCTGCGCCCAGTCTCTACTGCCATGTCGACCTGGCAAGTGCACCCACTTGCCAGGCCCTAACCTTCCCTTTTATTACATGTGAGTCACCCCTAAGGTAGGCCCAAGGTACCCCTGTGGGCAGGGTGCAGTGTATGTGAAAGGTAGGACATGTACTGATGTGTGTGACATGTCCTGATAATGAAATGCAGTGTATTTCGTATGTCACTATTGAAAGGCTATCTGTCCCTTAGGATAGAATGGGAGTTTATTTATAACATCTTATAAGTATAACTTCCCATTGCGACCAGATAGAAAGATGGAGTTTAGTATGCCTGAACTCAGAATATAAAAATGCATCTTTTAGTAAACATGATTTTTATATTGTGGGTTTGAAAATACCACTTTTAGAAAGAAGGTATTTTCTTGCTCTGCCATCCTGTGTGCCTCTGCTGGTTTGTGGATTGACTGTCTGGCTTTGGAGTGACAGGGGCTGGGCATGGGGATGTGCATTCACTGTAGACAGCCACTGGGGGGGTTGAGTTGTGTCCTGCCTCTCCTGGATGAGTCAGGGCTGTGCTGAATAGACCTAGGCTGCACTTAGACTAGGGCGAGGAGTTTTCCTTGCACCTGAGTAGGCCTTACACAATGCTGTCTCCACCTCCTGCCGGGAAGCTGGACCAGGGAGGACAGAACTCGTTTTGACTGAGCACAGAGCCTCTCTACCACCAGAGAACAAAGAGAAATGGGATATAAATATTGGGGCCCAGACCCCAGAACTTTAGAATACTTCTGGACTCAAGAGGAACCTCTGCCAAGGAGAAGAGCGGGGAAAACTGAAGGAGAAGTACTGCCCCTTTGCTGTGTGCTGTCTGGGGTTGGCCTGCAGTGGCTGCTTCTGCCAAGGAGAGGACAAAGACTTTGCTGTGTATCCTGCTTGAAGATCTCCAAGGGCTTGCCTCCTGTTCTGAAGTCTCAGGGACTCAAAGACTTCACGACCAGCTCCCATGAACTTCCTTGCTGGGTTCTGACCTGCCAAGAGGTGCCTGTTCCTGTGTTGGGCCTCTGGAGGTTGCTCCTGCTGCTGGGAGCTGGAAAAGAGACACAACTAAAGAAGCATGACGCATCCACACCCGTTTCCGACGCATTGCCTCCGTGCTGCTGAAGAAACCGACGCAGCGCCTGCCCGCAGCTGGATAAATCACTGCACCCTGACTCCCGTGCACCGATCTCAGAAGTCCAAGATCACCCCACCGATTCTGACGCAGAGTAAGAAGCCGACGCATCACCTCCTCTTCAGTAAGGAACCGACGCATCACCTCCTCTGGAGTAAGGAACCGTCGCATCACCTTCCCTGGGCGTAAGGAACTGATGCAATACCTTCCCTGCAACTGTTTTTGTTTATGATTTTGACACATCCAAGGTTATTTGTGTTGAAAGTGTTGCATCTATAGCTTGCTATGGACAGAACTGTTTTTACCTTCTGAAAGTCATATTTAGATTATTTTTGTCGTTTTGGTCTTGTTTGGTTTAGATAAAGATTACTTATTTTTCTAAACTGGTGTGGTGTCCATTTGTAGTGTTTTCATTGTATTACTGTATGTGTGCACAAATGCTTTACACACCGCCTCTGAGATAAGCCTGTCTGCTCGTGCCAAGCTACCAAGGGGGTGAGCAGGGGTTATTTTAGAAGTGTATCCCCCTTAGCCTGACTAGGAAGATGGGTCCCTACTTGGACAAAGGTACAAACCATTGCAAACTAGAGACCCCCATTTCTAACACACCTGATTGGCATAATTAATTTACTTACATGCCTCTAGTAAGGTGGTAAACCATATACCAGGGCTGGTAAAATAAATGCTACTAGTGGGCCTGCGGTACAAGAGAGGATGGTCACAGTGGTGAATCAATTGCACTTAGATGTAGGAAAAAGTAGATCTAGTCATACATTTGAGGTAAAAATGATAAAGCAGCACCATAAACAGCTCAAATGCAAATGTGATTTTATTTCATCACATAATGGGTATCACAAGAATAAATGAAATAAACAAGGCAATCCATGACCTAACTTTGCATGGTATTGGTGCTCAGAAGGGGAGTGGTAAGTGTTTAGGAAGGATAAAGTGATGGTGAGACAGAAAGGGAAGGTAATGTGCATTTATATACATTCAGAAATTTTTGAACCTACCCAGCCAAGTGTTGGCAAAAAACATATATGGAAAATCATAACAATATTGAGGGCACAGATACAAATTCTCTGTCGCCCCCGTTTGACAAATGATAACACAACTGTCGACGTTTTGACCCCTGCAAGCATAAAGGTTGTTTCCGCCTTATTGGGGGGTCTTCTGCAGGACCAAGGGGGGACTTGTGATAAGGGCAGGCACCAAAATATATGAAAGCAGCATGACAAATCGGGCTGTAAGGTAAAAACAAAGGGCCCGTGAGCTCTGTGAGGGAAAAAGAAATCTTACTCCACAGTCCGTGAATGAGGAAAGGGGCTGATTGCACGAATGAATCCAACAAGGGTTGATAAGTAACCTGGCAGCAGCTCTGACCGAATCTGAGTGGCCAAAATTCGGTAATACCATGCAAAGTTAGGTCATGGATTGCCTTGTTTATTTGATTTATTCTTGTGATACCCATTATGTGATGAAATAAAATCACATTTGCATTTGAGCTGTTTATGGTGATGCTTTATCGTTTTTTTCCTCAAATGTATGATTAGATCTACCTTTTCCTACGTCTAAGTGCAATTGATTCATCACAGTGACCATCCTCTCTTGTACCACAATATACCCGGGTCCAGTGGTCTTACGGGTTACCCCATTGATACATAACTCACTAGTGGGCCTGCAGCACTTATTGCGCCACCCACTTAAGTAGCTCCTTAAAGCATGTCTCAGGCCTGCCATAGCAGCTTGTGTGCTGTTTTAAACTGCCCAATCGACTTGGCAAAATGAACCTTTTTCCAAATCTAAAACTTCCTTATTAATATGTATGTCACCCCTAGGATAGACCCTAGATGGCCCATAGGGCAGGATGCATTATATTTAAAACACTGGATATGCACTTTTACATTTTACATGACCTGGCAGTGAAAAACTCACAAATTTATTTTTCACTAGTATGAGACCTACCCCTCTCATAGGACAACATTGGGTTTACTTGTTGCATTTAAGTGATGTAAGACATTGGGTTGTTGATTGACTGGGGCGTAGGCCCGGGTCAAGCAGCAACCGCAATCCTTGTCAGGGTGACCCACAAGCCAACTATAAATTAACCTGTGCTCAACCCTCTGGTAGCTTAGCACAGAGCAGTCAGGCTTAACTTAGAGGTGATGTGTAAAGTATTTGTGCAACACTTCAAACAGTAACAAAGTGACAAACACCACAAAAAAAGGACCACACACCAAGTTAGTAAATAGAGCTTTCTATAAAAAAAAAAATAAGAGCAAATCCACAAAAATCTAATAAGTAGAACCGGAGTTATGTATTTTGAAAGAATATCTGCAAATCTAGTGCTTAGAAACATAAAGCGCTAACCGGGGCTGTCTGGTTGCATTTGAACTGGCAAATCTGAAAGTTCAGGCTGACCATGATCAAGCGAGGGTCAGATACAGGGACCAACCTTGTCCCACTGAAAAAGTATCTTAGATGGAGGATGCATCGACTTTGTAGACCCGATGTGAGGAGCAGAGGAGGCGATGCATCGGCCCTCAATCCCTTGTATGTAGGCGATGCGTCGGTTCCGATCTGCGCCATCAGAGATGCGTCGGTGAACCCTTTACGATGAAGGCAATGTGTCGTCATTGAGCCACGCAGCCGGTGATGCAATGTCCTCAAGCAGTGATGCGTCGGGATCTAAGGAGATAAGTCGGTTCCGACCGGCACATTGGGGGCTATGCATAGATTTTGCTGGTTCAGCACAGAAAACCCACTTCCAAGAGCCCAGGACTGGATTGGCACCACTTGGCAGGGTAGGACTCACAGATGGCTGAGTCCAGGTGCTGTTGCAGGGTTACTGGAAGTCCTAGATGTCCCTGAGACTTCAGAACAGGAGGTAAGCAGACAAGCCCTTGTAGTCACTTTGGGTTCAAGTGGTGTAGTTCCAGTGCTTCTCACACAGGCAGAGAGTGAAGCCGGCAGGTCAACACAGCAGAAATGCAGTTCTCCCAGAGCAGCAGTCCAGTAGAGTGGCAGTCCTTCAGCAGCACAGCAGTTCTTCTTCCTGGCAGAGTATCCACAGGTCCATAAGTGTACTTAGTTGGTAGGGTCAGAAGTCCAGTTATTATCCCCAATGGTGCCTTTGAAGTGGGGATGACTTTAAAGAGGAGCTTTGAAGTGCTCAAAGGTCCTCCCTTCCTGCCCTGGCTCCAGACAACCTCCAGGGGGTTAAACAGCCCTTTGTGTGCAAGCAGGACACAACCCATTCAGGTGTGTCAGTTGCTCCCTATAATCCTGCCCAGGATGACCCATCAGGATGTCAATGGCCCATCAGGCACACCTAAGCTTCCTACTTGTGTGACTATCTAGAGGGAATGCACAAGGCCCAGCTGTCACCCACCCCAGAGGTGCATTGGAGACAGGTAGCAGGCACACAGGGCTTAAGAGCAGAAAAATTCCAACTTTCTAAAAGTGCAATTTTTAAAGTTGTAATAATACATCCTACTTTACCATTAAAGAGGGCTTATTATTACAAGTCCATAGGTACTAAACATTATATTTCTACTCCTTCTCAATCAGGAATTATACTTTTTAAATGTAATAAGGGATCCCCAATGTTAACCTATGCGAGGGGTAGGCCTCACAGTAGTGAAAAAAGAATTCAGGAGTTTTTCACTATCAGGACACATAAAACTTAAAAGTACATGCCGTACCTTTTAATTACATAGCACACTGCCCCATGGACTACCTAGGGCATATCTTAGGGGTGACTTATGTGTAATATAGTGCACTTTACCGGGGACTTATAAGTAAACTAAATATGCCAATTGTGGATACATAAATGTTACCATCTTTTAGGGTAGTGAGCACATGCACTTTAGCACTGGTTAGCAGTGGTAAAGTGCCCAGAGTCCTAAGGCCAACAAAAACAGATCAGCAAAAAGTGAGGCAAACAGGCAAAATGTTTGGGAGAAGACCATCCTAAGGCTAACAGGTCTAACATGTTTCCCCTGCAGCTGAAAGTGGGGAGAGCTACCCAACTTCTTGGGAGATCTTATCACCAAGGTGGAAGAAACTAGAGAGACCATCAGCATTGGTATGGTCTGACCAAGGTCTGTGTTCCACTATAAAGTCTATTCCCTGTAGGGAGATGGACGACCTCAACAAATTTGGATTCTCACCCCTCATTTGCATTAGCCACCTGAGGGGCCTGTGGTCTGTCTGAATGTGGAAGTGAGTCCCAAACAGGTATGGTCTCAACTTCTTCAGTGCCAAAACCACAGCAAAGGTTTCCTGCTCAATAGCACCCCACTTCTTTTCCCGGGGTAGTAACCTCCTGGAGATGAAAGCTACTGGTTGGTCTAGGTCCTCTTCATTAAGCTGTGACAGTTCTACCCCTACACCATTCCCTGAGGCATCAGTTTGTACTATGAATTATTTGGAAAAGTCAGGGGCCTTGAGCACAGGGGCTGTGCACATAGAATGGTTTAGGAAGCCAAATTTATTTTGTCATGCGTTTGTCCAAATCACATTTCTGGATTGTTTCTTTGATGTCAGTTCAGTCAAGGGGGCAACAATGGTGCCATACCCTTTGACAAACCTCCTATAATATCCTGTAAGGCCTAAGAAGGCTCTCACCTCTGTCTAGTCTTTGGGGGCTCCCAGGCTAGGGAGGTTTCTGGCACTTACTGGCCTTAATAGTCATGTTATGTTAGGCCCATATAGCGAAGGTGCTCACTTCTTACATTATCTTATTTTTCACAATACCATTTCTGCCATGAACCTTTGCACATATTTGCATGCATGACAATGTTGGATTAGTGCCTCTGAAACTACTTTGTTTGCACATCTAGCTTTGCACAACATTATCATGATGCCTCGAGCATCATCTACAAGGCATCTTTACGCACTATGTACAAATGTCGTTCTATCTTCATCCACAGGGCGACAGGGCTATCTACATATCCATAACAATCCTAATCTACAACGTACATCGCAAGGCTGCTTTCTATTATAAATAATGAGCATCCCGATAGATTAGCAGGGGAGGCACTTCAGCTGACACCCAGAGTCCCTGCAAGCTGAGACGTCACTACTGATTATAGCAGCACATGTGTTCTATACAAAAATAACATTGGTTCAATAAATATATATTGAAAACATCCCATTGTGTATTCTGTATATCTCTCTGAGCACACGTAAGCACAAGTGACTGAGCAAAAGGTTTGGATCTGTTTCCACGATCCCTGAGCATTCAGGGTTGTCATGTTCAGTGGTTGCCAGAAACCATTCGCTCCCTGGTAAGGTATAGGGGGCTTACGGTGTAACTGTGAGCTAGCTGGTCTCCAGGCCAACATATCCTGCGGGAGGTGGCCAGAATCAGTCTAGGCACCTCACCCAAAGTTTATGTTGTCCAAACCAACATGCAGGACCTAAGGATTACCTTATTGGGAACTACACACCATGGCACCACCAACTTTGGTTGGGCTCTTATTTTACAGTCCATCTGAGTAGTTCAATTGTGCTTTTCTCAGAGACTTGTACTCACCTCCAAACCGGAGACGTCCATGGTGGGAAGGAAAAATTCGCCTCAGCTGAGTAGGTACACCCTATATATTGGCTGTAGGTCATTCAAGCTTGTAGGATAAAATGTTTCCATATTGTGCTAAACCCTATCTCTACAAATTCATCTCCATAAAATTCTACTCTCTTGACACAATGGGGCCGATTCCGATTCGGGCAGGAAATCTCTCCGACCGAGCCGGACCCGGAGATATTTCCGACCGAATCGGACCCTAGCAGTCCGACCGAACGAGTACGATGCGTTTGCATGCTATCGGACTCGATTCGGTCGGACTCCCATTGAAGTCAATGGGAGCCGGTCGTACAACGCGTACGAGGGCTCCCATTGACTCAATGGGTGCGAGGCGAACAAGAGCGCCCCCTATAGCGGGTATGCGTCGAAGCGGGTCGCGCTGTACATGCACAGGTAGGGGGGACCCATGGGTCCCCCCTGTGTGCGACTCGCGTGGCTAGGCGTACAGGTGGGTCCGACACGGACCCCCAAAGTGCGGCTCCGACTGCACTTTCGAGCCGGACGGCGCGAGTCGGTCGGACTGCTCACGGCGCGCATCATACTTACCCGGCCGGGGAACGTCTCCATTGCGCGGTGCGAGTCGTGTCCGCGCGAGTCGGTCGGAGCGGTTGGGTCCCGTGAACGAGTCGGTCGGCGATTTCGCGTACGTTCGCATCGTACTCGTTCGCCCGGACGCACGTCCGACTCGGTCGGAAACAGGGCGTCCGAATCGGATCCGGTAAAGCCGAATCCAATTCGGAGCCCTACCGGCCGAGATCGGAATCAACCCCAATGTCTGTAAACGGAGAAGCCAGTGGGGAGGATGTAGTTGCTTTAAATATTACAGAAAATTGCAGACATGCAGTTACTCTGAAATTATTACATTATGGCTTCCCGGCAACGGGTGGTGAGGTTACCTTTGTGGTCGAGTCACACGAAGCATTCAGAACAGAGGTATTCTACTCTTGAATTAAATTCCCGCCTGCGTATGCTCGCTCAAAATTGTTTCACACTTACATTGAAAATGAGACACCAGAGGAATATTTTCTATATGTGGACATAGAAATTCTGTTCACTTACCAAGAATATATAAATTGGTTTAAAGGCGCCCTCCCCCATACCGTAGAAAAGGCGTGACTCGGTAAATAAGGAGCAACTTGGCCGGTCCTAGCTGCTTATACATCGCATCCTAATCTTGCTAATTTAGATGCAGGAGAAATAACAACACTATACGTAGATTTAGTAAAGATTTACAGAAATCTCACACAGTACATTATGCAAATACTAACAGTTAACCCTGCGTGGAAGGCTCAAGCTGCACAACCTCAATTGGCTGCTACGGGTATCAGCCCTCAAGCGCTGAATGCTGTTATAAAATGTTCCCACCAGTTGGGAGCAAATTACGTTCTGGATAGCACAGAAAACAAGCCAGCCTGAAGCGGTTTTTCCCCATACAGGACCGCAGGATAAACACAGAATATTAACAATTTGCTTGCTAATTGGGATGGCCCCCACGGTGGAAAATTGCGCCACTTGAGGTACGGTCTATGCTGCAGTCTACACCAGAACTCATGGTACTCCTTCAATAGCAGTTCTACCTGATGTACTGAAACAGGTACAGAATGAGTATGGGGCAGGACTTGCACTGGACTTAGGGATGAAACTGATGGACAATGTTGCCGCGGTATCGACCATTATGTTAAGTAACATTAAAGGGGAGATAGCAGCATTGGCTATACACCAACAACTGAGGGAATTCACTCCTGCAAATCAGGAGCAGGAATTACCTAGACTTAACTAGGAAACCTATGCTACGCTAGGCAGCGATAATTTGGGAGCCAGACCTGGAAAACCACAGGTTAAGAGTAATTCTAAGCAAGCACCCGATTTGTCCAAGAAGAAATGGGACAATAAACAAAACAATAAACAAAACAAAACACAATCACGGGGTGGATCTCCGCAGAAGGAATCCACTTACAGAAAATACAATCTGAGAAGCTGTGATAATATTAAAAAGCATGACAGGTATCAGGATACTGATACACGTTCCTCTCGTTCCTTTCGGGATTCATCCGATAGAGGTTTGGAGAGAGGTGGACAGTCAGAGCGCAGATCAGAAGAGCTTGTGAAGCCGAAAATGGATATGCATTGCACTTCAGATTACATCCTTAAAGAGGATAAACAAAAGACTCAAAAACCTCAATTCAAAAAGAAGAAGGTAGCGATGATTAAAATAAGACATGCCCAGACTACTGAGGACTCTGCTTCTGAATGGGGAGTGGGCAGTGACAATGCTGGACAGCGCAGCAGAATTCACAACAGGTTGCCGGAACCTGATGGATTTTCTGGTGGTAGTAGCGCTGAATCAGCATATCACGGTGGAAACGCCTGATACAAGGGTAAGTGCCCCACATTGTTTATACAAAATAACGCTCCAAATGGAGGGGGGACATAGCCAGCAACATCAAGGCTTTCTTTTGGGAGAACCTGACATATGGTTACAACATTCTGTTGGATGAAAAGGATTGGCCACCTGAGTTCGTAATGGAGTGCCCACTGGGAGAAACAGTTATTTTACCTGCTTTTTCCGACCTCGTCCCGGAATCAGTTAAACGTGCAAGAGTGGGCATTAGCGCTAGCTCCTGCACTTTACTGCAATCATGTTGGGTGGGATGATGAGTCACCTCATCACGAGATCCCATTAAAATCAACTCCTCAACCCCAGAGACAGTACCCAATAAAACAGGAAGCTAAAAAACAGTTAGGGAAATCCTAGAATAACTTGAGTACCAGGGTGTAATAGAAAATTGCACCTCGTCCATGAATAATCCCTTGTTTCCCGTAAGGAAACCGGACAATTCATATCGGCTATTTTTAAACTGTAGACATTTGAACACTTCTACACGCACATTTGCAGTACAGAACGCACATAGTGCCGCACTGATGAATAACATTGTGCAGAAGAAATACAAAACAACCCTAGATATCTCAAATGGATTATTCTGCTAGAAAATAGCGCCTGAAAGTAGATATTTGACTGCATTTTCAGTGCTAGGTTCACAGCGTCAATTTTGCCGTTTACCTGAAGGGCATAAGAACAGCCTGGGGCTGTTCTCAGCCAGGGTAACAGAGTTACTTCAAAATTTTGATAGGAGGCATTGTTCTATGTAGATGATATTTATCTGACAGACGATGAGTTAATGGAACACTTGGCAAGGGTGAACCACAGAATTCTTGGGTTCGCTCACCTGGGTTACAAATTTAATTTAAAACAATCAAAAATTGCCCACCTCAATGTCCTGTTTCTGGGATATGAATTGTCAAGTGAAGGCAAAAGCCTAGCAGCACATTTATTTGAAAAATATGCACTGCTCCAACTTCCAACGACTCTGAAAAGACTACAATCCATTTTAGGATTTTTAAATTTTGGCAGAACATTCTTTTTGGATTACACAGAACGAGTAAAACCGTTCTAAGACTATATTAGACCTGATTTTTCAATCAACCATTGGACACAGGAACATACAACCATTTTATGTTCTGTACAAGCTGATATGATAGCTTCCAAACATTTGCACACACATGTAAACACGACTAACCTGGTGATCCGCGTAGTCGCTGGACCCACCGGGAACATCTATATCACTTTCAATGAAGGTGATATGGTATCTATTGTGTACAAATCTCATTTGTACATCAACGCTGAAATGCGTTTTGCCCCTACTGAGAAAATTCTCACAGCGGTACAGACTGCTGTAGTGAACAAGAGATCATTAGCTCAGGGTAAGCAAATAATTGTTGTTCCTCCTTTACTGACCTTAGAGGCCTTTACAAAAGCAAGCGTTCCAAATGCCAAAGCATTACATCCACGATGGATTCAATGGGCTAACACTCTCACTGCAAGAGATGTAGATTACAGATTCGATTCTACACTACAAACACAATTATTCCTGCAGTACGAACAAGAATATACTCTGCCGAATGAAATAATGCCTCTAGATCGATATGAATACATCATTTATACCGATGGATCTGCTCAGCCTGCCGTAGGGACATGACAGCATATTTTGCGGCATGTGCAATCGTAAAGGGGTGAATGCATGACGGAAAGTTCCATCCTGAAAAAACACACACTCAGTCCTTAGGGAACTGTACAGCGCAGCTGGCAGAACTCAAAGCCCTAATAATGGCACTACAAAGTACGGATCCTGAATTCCCCACACTTATAGTGTGTGATTCATACTGTTGTGTTCAGTCCTATAATGGATATCTCCACTACTGGGGCCAAAATGGATTTTGAGATTCCAAGGGTTGCACAATCAAGCACAAGGTGCTTTGAGAACAGGTGGTAAAGCTGAAAGAATGCTTGCCACGGGCTCATGTTATCCACACATTGAGTCATCAGTGTGTTGGCCTTCACGTTGCAGGGAATTCCATGGTTGATGAGGCTGCTAAGGCAACAGTTCACACTGCTGCCGTTGCTGCAATCACTCGTTCAAGCACAAGATTAGACATCATGGTGGCTGTCAATGCTGCTCGCAATGACACCCACCTTCCGAAAGGCTTTCCGCTCAAGTACTCCTACAAGTTAGATGAGCCGAACATTCCGTATGCTCTGATTTCAGGAGTGGGGTAAGGAGTAATACCAAACACTGTTTGTAGATTGGGTTTAATATTAGCTGCACATGAGGGTCTAGGGTCAGCACACAGAGAAGTCACTGCTACAGTTTCCTTACTGAAGCATCGCTATTGGTGGCCTGGTCTTACAAAACAGACCTAGGACTTTGTCCTCAAATGTGACATCTGCCAGCAGATGAAGGGCTCAAACATAGCACATCCACCTCAGACACCCCCATTGATCTCAGACAAGCCTCTAGCGTTTGTTTATGTGGATCACTGTGGTCCCTTACACTCAGACGGGGCTTACAAATATATCTTGGTGGAAGTGGATTCATGCTCCAGATTGCTGTGGGTTTGGCCACAACACTCGGCTGACGCTTGAACTGTTATAAAGGATTTGCGAGTCTTCATTGAGACATACGCAATTGGCACATTACATTCCGACCAGGGTCCGGCATTTTGCTATTGGGATAGCAAAGAAGCCATGGGAAGTTTGGGTGTGGTTTTGTGGTACTCCTCCCCCTACCATCCTGAGGGAAATTCGGTAGTTGAGAGGAAAAACCGCGACTTAAAGCAGTCCTTAACAGTAAGAGTATTAGGCTCTGTTGGCAGTTGGGTCAATCTGGTCAATTTTGACCCAATCAGGTCAATTTTGATTTTGATTTTGGGTCAATCAGGTCAATTTTCTTGGCATGTGCCCTCTCGACCCCATATAGTGGGGTCGAGAGGGCACATGCCAAGAAAATCCCTGGGGGGGTCATACTCCTTACAAACTCCTGTTCGGTGTAAGAATGTGGGTAACAGACATCGATAATGTCAGCACAGTGGTGGCTGAAACGCCGTTTGGCATGAATGACATTTGACTGTTTTATAGGAACTCAATGAATTCCGGGGCGTACAAAACAATGTCCAAGTAAAATGCACCGCCACTGGAAAAGTGAAGGTTGTACCGGCAAGACAAGCCTGGGTCTCGAAGATTGGGGACCTAGTCAGAGAGAAAATTGTGGACAAGAAAGAATTTGGGCCATCTTACAAAGCGCCTGTACCCGGACCTGGCTGTCGAAAGTACTAGAACTGTACTTCTTCCACCCCTTGCTGGTCACAGAGACAAAAGGTTTGTCTCAATAGATCTGATAAAACCACACTATGTGGTCGATTCTTAACTGTAGGCTGCGTGGGCTCCTGGGTAGCCACCGCACTGCTCTCACTACCGTTCAGGAAGTTCAGATGGAAGCTTTAACAACTACTGAAGATTCCCCTCCGCAAAGAAAAGCTGTAAATAACAATGAATTGATACTTCTTCCTGTTGAAACAACTACAACTGTACAGTCAACGAGTACAGAATTCTCAATTTGAAAAAGTGACACCATCTATGTGAATATGCCACAGATAGAGTCATCTCCCATTTCTACAAAAAATGCTGAGCTGCCAAAAATAGACCGGGTGGCATCTGGATAATTCGTGAATTATGACAACTTCTCATTGGATTCAAGTGAATCTGAGTTGTCACCACCGCCCCTCCCTTTCAAGCTACGAGTGTACACTCTCCATCTTTGGCTGAAAAAGACATACTTTGTTGTTCCTTGGATACATTTTTGGATTACAATCAGATTACTATTCCTGGTCCTCTGGATTGGTTTGGTGACTGTCTTGTTCCTGCTCCTGAACATTCTCCCAGGATGCTATGCAGTACAACTTGTGAACTTGATTCTGAAACCACATGCATCATCGCACCGTGAACTAAGGGACCTGTCAATGGTGAACATTACAGCAGTTCCAGTAGGAATAGTATGGGATAGGGATCGTATGATGTATATTGTCCTACTGAACTTTTACAAATACCATATTTGTTTAACATTTCCTTAAATGATATCATCACCTCTAGAACTTTCTCTGATGATTGGGACATTGAAACTGTGCATAATTTGCTTGCAGATCTAGAGCAATCAGCTGCATTTTCAAATGATGAATTGTATGATGGAACATCTAATTTTGTCAACATGTTTTGTTATCAACATTATGGGCACCATTTTTTACACAAAACTAATATCCCATGCGCTGTTTACAATCACACTCAATGGGAACATTGCCCAACACCGCCAAAGGGTACTTCAAAAACATTTGCACAAAAGTTTGTTTATTTTTCTGGTTCTGACACAGCAGACCCAGCCTCTTATTATTATAAGCTTGCATCTACACCAGCAAAGAAAAATATGCTAACAAACACCAAGCTGATATAGTCTGCTTCCTTTATTTCCCAACTGTCTATACAGGGTTTCGCCTTTTGGGAGGACACCATAGACACAAAATCTGGCTGGGGGGCAAAGGATTGGCAGGCTCAGGGAACTGAGGCCTTATTTAGAGCATGACTCATACCACATCAAATAATTTTCCTGCATAAAACAGTGCAACAGACTTTCTGTCTTGGAATAGCCAAGATGAAGGATTTGAACATGCATCATATTCCTGCGTTCCCATACTTTGAGAACTGGCAGCATCTAACACACTCTAGTGAGGATACATTAAATACCATGATATGTAATGGTTCTTTTAATTCATCAGATCCCAATTAGAAGGGGTGGTTGGTTTTGCCTGTGGACACGGACGGGTGTCAATCTAGATTCCTGGGTAACACCGAAGGGTTTAGGATCAATAGGCCTGATCAGAGATATGTACAGAACAGAACACTCTGGGGTCGTGACATCATATAGTGTTGGGAAGTTGTGCCTTGATTGGCTAAAAACCTCAACACTCTCTCAGGTAAAGCAACACTTGTCCCTTCTTTCTGATGACATAGATTTGAGGGATTTTCTATTAGGTCCCCAGAACCCAGGTCAAAAGAGCTTCTTGTATGGAATATACACCGAGCTGTGGAAAATTTCCCAGCAGGAAGCTGGTGAGAGATTTTGTGAGATCGACAGGGTTAATTTAGAAAAGGCTTTGGCCGTGGTTGACAACGGTTTGACCACATTATCATCCAGAATTTATTCACTGGGCAACATAGCGTCTTCTGCAATTGATATTATACAGCAAGATGGCTATTTTGCAGCATGGATAGTCACAATTAAGGTCCATTGTAATATTGAGCTGGACGTTGCAAACACTACGTTCTGGTCATGTGCCGTCGCGTCACATCAATAGTACAAGTCTGTTTTCTGCATACGATCTAACAGAAAGACAGAAAGTAATGGCACACAGAGATGCAAAATATACCATGTTGCACATTGAAAAATTAGACCAACTACCTTTCACCGTGACTGAGACACCATCCACTAATTGGATAATCCATGGTTACATCACCCTGACAGTCACGACTTTCCAATTCCAATATTGTCTACAATACCAGCAGGAAGACAAATACGAAGTGCTAGGGGAAGGTTATGTGCATGAGTACTGGGAGTTACCATTCAGGTTTCGAAGCAGGAATGGGGAGACTGAAGTTTTCCTTAGTTGTTCCGACTGTGAGGATGCTTTAAATGGGTCCCTAGTTTGCAAGGACATTTTTCTTCATGGGGCTTGCGATGCTTCGGGTGTGAACTTGTCCTGTTATCTGAAGGGTTCCCTGGCTGCCGTGATTCATCCAGTGTTCAAGCTGCTCTCGAATGGGAGCTATTTGATGCTGAATTATCAAGGTTGCTTTTGAATGGAACCGGGTATCACTTATCGGGTGACGGTTAATTCCATTGTCACTTGTTGCACACAAGTGCTGTTTCCACCTGCCCGCACAGTTAGGGAGGCAACGCTATGGCCTTCAATAAATGTTTCCAACATACACTTTGATTCTCTGAGAAAACTGAAAGCCATGCTTTTTCAAATGATGTGGCCTTAACTTCGGCCAGAGAGACGTTTGATCTCCAGGTTGCAAGGTCCTCGTCTGAGATACAGACGCTACTCCACACTAACTTCCCGCAGCATTTTGGGGAGCTGGGTTACCGTATATTTAATATGTCTGATGCAAAGGGAATAGTGCACTTTTTAAAATGTATTGGGTCTGGACTGGTTACCACCTTTCAGACGATATTCAGAGGTATATCATCTTTCATACACTCCGTGTTGGGAGGCGTTTTAGGAGGTCTCCCGCTTGTTCTGCTACTTTTGGCTGGAATTCTGATTTTAATTTTCTGCTCTGCAATGGACGTCCCAGTTCAACCCAGAATGGAGACAGCACTGCTTGTGCTGCAAAACCGTCAATGCAAGGTACACTGCTTCGCCACACCTCGGCTTCGAGAACTGAATGAGCACGAGTTCTTGTCCTTCAGGCCTGTTTGGCTTCACTGTGCACAACCTGTATTCCACTGCCTGCTTTGCAGCCACGAATGCGTATTGGATAGAATTCAAGTGCTGCATGAGCATCGGAGTATGTATTTCTACCGATTCAGGAACAGAGGACTCTGTCCTGAGGTAGGGCATTTATATCAGCCCCAGATTAAATGTGGTTAGCTCATTATGTGAAGCTGACTCAGATCATTTATACCGTTCTTGCTCTTTTATAGATTTTGGGCGCTTCAATGTAGTTGTGCCCATTGGCTAGAGTCCATCTAGTGCATTGTCAGTATATTCTTATAATACTTGTCTGATAGATACGCGAGTACTTTACATGATTCAATACTCTATACTCACTTGGTGATAGGGCTATCACGCCAATAGCTTGCCTGGCATGTATACTTGGTTGAACTCTCTTTTACTCTTTTTCTCATTTTTTCTTTCTTGTTTGGTTCTTTCATTGGTCAGTCACATTTTCTGGCCAAGAATGAACACTAGGGCTAAATGGAGTGGGACTCTCCACTCTCTCCCTCTTGGTGTAATTTCACTCATCTTTCTGCATGCATGGAACACACAGAAGAAGATAAAAAGTTATGGTTGTTGTCTAGTACGATCCTTACTTAACAAGTGAGACTAATTTTGTATTCATATTTACTGACAAAGTCACTATTCCATTTCTAGGATTGTTCTGTTTACTTTTTTCCCCCCATACTCCCCTCCACCTTGAATTTTGGAACATCACCTATGAGCGCCCTGATGAAGGTGTAACCCTTATTGCGATGTTCACTGAAACGTGTGCGTCAGCGCAGTTACAACAGGAGTATCAGGATTTTAATTTCTGATTGAGAAGCCTATATTAATATATACAACAAAGTATTGATTGAATAAGACACTTGAATTATACCAACTAGTTCTATATTAATTCATTTACAAATAACGTGCCTATTCAATACTGATATACATATGAAGCGTTGGCCTGTTCCTCTGTATCCTGATCTATTGTCTCTTGCTCCTGTTACTGTAATTTTTTACCTCCATGTGTATTGTGGATACCAAAGGAGATATATTATGTGGTAGGTGATAGGAGTATATGTATGGTTTATGTGATTTTTGGTGTGTGTAGGTATAGATGAGGAGTTTGAATGAATTTGTGAGGGGGACGAAGATCTAAGTTGTCTGTTATCTATTGGGTTTAAGTTCTTTTTCCTTTGTATTTATTGAAATCGTCTACATTAGAAATCAAAGTGTATTTGAATAAGTTTGTATTAAATACGTAAAAATTCATGCACTGGTACCTTTATTATTTAAGCTTTTCTGATTTATGCGGCTTGGTCATATTGGAGATACAAGTCCCAGACAATCGCGAGATATTTCACTTCTAGCTATCAGTGACAGGATGGTTCTGTTCTGGTTCATTTGCTTCATATTGCGTATTGGATCAATGCCTCGGATCACAATCGGTTGCGCCACTGGACTTTGAATTACTGATGGACCCCTTGTGGGAATTGGATGGAATCACATTTGCTCCATAAACCTGCTTCGTGGTGCGCCTCTGGGACTGTCGATCACGGTTGCGAGCAACAGCATTGTTGCGTCTACTACTCGGAACACATAAACAATTAGCTTTTTCCATGTGGTGGGAACCATCGGCCTGTTTTTAAAAAACCAATACGAAAATGGATCAACAGCTTTTTGCTTTATTTTTCTAGGCACCGTGGCTTTTTGAGTGCTTGGGATTTCAAATATGTATAATCACTTTTAAAGGCTTTTATGAATATTTTAGAGGGAAGCTTGCTTTTAGGTTATTTTATAAGCGGTTTTAGACCTTTTTTAGTTATTCATTATGGCGTGTTGGCTTTTTAGACAGCTTTTATATATCGATCCTTAGTATGAAGAGTGTGTATTATGTTCCTGGGCTATGCCCAGGTAGGAAAGCTGCTCATTTCTTACATTGTCCTATTTTTCACAATAACATTTCTGCCATGAACTTTTGCACATATTTGTATGCATGACAATGTTGAATTAGTTTCTCTGAAACTACTTTGATTACACATCTAGCTTCACACAATATTATCACGATGCCTTGAATAATATGTACAAGGCCTCCTTACGCACTATGTACAAATGCTGCTCGATCTTCATCCACGGGACGACAGAGCTATCTACATATCCATAACATCGCTAATCTAGAACGTATATCGCAAAAGTGCTTTCTATTAGAATGAGCATCCCGATAGATTAGCAGAGGAGGCACTTTAGCTCAGTGGCGGCTGGTGGAATTTGAAACTGGTGGGCGTATGCAGAACAAATCAACGTATGCGAGCGAGCGTAGCGAGCGAGCCCGACGGCAATAAGGGGGTTCGGGGGGGTTCTCCCCCGTGAAGAAATGTTTTAAAAATTGGCATCTTTTTGGTGCAATTTTCAGCACTATTTCTGTGATAAATGGACTAAAAATTCAGTTCTTCTAGGCATTCATAAAAGAAACTCATACAATATTTCAGAGTTGCCAAGCAAGTCTGACTTCTGAAGAGGGCTAGGGTACTAAGCAAGACTGCTTTGGCTCTACCCTTTTCAATAGAAAACACTAGTTAGTGATGTGAACAAGTTCAATGGACAAACCTGGGGTCTAGGGAGAGTCCCTCTCCTGAGAAAGAAATTTAAAAAGATTGGCAAATGGTGCATTTTAAAGCAAATGAATGCAGCGATAAAGCAAGGCTTATTAAGCAGTGGGAACGTATAGTCTTGAAATATCAAACACATTCAAAACTGCCCTGTATCTTCTTGCATTAATTTGTTCAACAGTTACTGTAATATGTAAATTGTTCTGCATGACAACTTTAGCCCTTTAAAATGTATGCTTGCCCAGTGTCTTGCACTGCATGCAGCATTAACTTTGGAAAAATATGCTCTAACCAGACTTTGGGAAGCACCCACAGTTGCTGACTGTAACCAGTCATATAGAAATATGTGCAGACAGGTCTTTAAGTGAGATTAAAAAAGTAGGTGCTCCCTATAAAGGAACATGCCAAATACATTTCTGTGATTCCCATAGTGTGCCATCAGACCGGTATTTTGATTTCTCTCTGAGATGTAATTTTATCCAGATAAATGGCACAGCAACTGACATACGCCTAAAGCCTGTCAGTATGATTGGCTTTGTCACTGGGTGTTAGCTGTTTAAGATAAATGAGTAACAACAATGATTTCTTATAAATAATTAACATTGAAAATGTTTAAATTCTAAACTTCTGAAATAGTGAGACTGTGAATTAAATAGCATTGAGGCCTGTGGAAGGAGTTTTGGCCTTCAATTAGGTGTGCTTTATGTTAGATATGTATCTTCTTTTTCTCTGCATATCTTGTCCATCTGCACATCTTCAACCCCCTCTCTTTCCTCTTCAGCATCCTCTTTTCACTCTTCCCGAATGCCCTTCCTCACATCTCTGTCACTTCACCGCCCCCAACATGCACTGCACTCCCTCAAATATAAGCACCTTAATTTTTCTTAGTTTTGCCTTGCAAATATTTTGACATCATTGTACCCCCTTCACACACATTTCCACAGAATTTCAGTTGCAAATGGAATACACAAACATTGTTCTGTGTGCTCTGCAGAGAGGCCAGCCCACTGACAGGCACTTTGTTTGGCTTTAGCCTTAGCGCCTGCGTGCTCAATCCAAAGCCCCTCATAAACACCTGGCATGGCTCAAGCCTCAAAGTATGCACAGAAAAAAATACAGATAAACAACGACATTATAAAATAGCTAACTCGTGGGGAATGCAAGATTAAGTAAACATGTAAAATAAGAGAGGAACTAAATCGCTAAAATGCATTCCCTCGACGTTTTTAACATTCATTGTTTGCAAGTCAATCCATGTTTTTGGCATCAGTGTTAACTTAGGGGCATGTACACAGGGCCAGTTTTAATGCCATACATCAGAGGACTGGCCACTGTAAGCACATGTTACACAGTAAGCACATATCTCTCGCTGCTTCTTCCTGGTTCTGTGGTCATGAAAAATGAGCCGGGTTAGGAGGGTGCACCCATTTTCAAACAGCCAAGTATGCTTTCGGCTGACGACTACTGCAGATATGCTAATCAGACAAACTTTCCAGCCCTGCGAAGTGACCCAAGGCGGTAATAAGGTGCTGCAAAAATATTAGACGCACAATTAAACAAAATATCTTGTTTAAGCGAGAAAGTGTACGACACCGGAAATTCTAATCGTTTACCAACAAACATGTATGGTATGTGATGATAAATGGTGTACTTTGCGAACATTAGGAATTATGAGTTCATGGGCGCCAAGGTTTGTATGCTCGGAAGGGTGCGTATATTATGAAAGTCAGAGGCCGAAATAACAACTTTGGTTTAACAGAATTAATTTCTTTTAAATCAAAGTCGTGTCCTAACTTGCGTAGCTTAAACTGAGCCTAGGAAAGAAAACAGGCGTTCCAGCAAATATTGATATGACTTGGACCTTTGAGGATCTGCGTGCGCAATACAACACATGCAATCACAAAAGTATAACACAGTCACACGAAAATGTATCACAAAACTCAAACATGATTGACGAGGCCTTCGTTTTGCCCAGTTTTATCTCCGTCTGTCCTGTCCATTTTTTTCGACAAATGCCTTTTAATGAGTAGGACCTGTACGGACTGTGGGCCTGAATCAGATATTTGGATCCATATCACAAGGGAGCAAATGCCGCAGCTCCACTTCTAAAGGAGCGAGCAATGTGTAGCGAGGGCCTGGGGTGTCAGTGGGGGAGGTAAGCATGATTAGGGGTCTCAGCACAATATACAGAACACAGCAGTAGCTTGCGCGGAGGGGGAGAGGGGGGTCTCGCGCGGGGGTGGGGGGCACGGGGTTTGAAAATTACAAAGAAGCTTAAACTTACCTGACCGGGTCCGCCGCCTCTGCTGTCTGCTTCTGGGCCGGGGTCCACATTTGGCGCCTTCAACGTCGCGTGAGTGGCTGGCAAGCCCTCTCAGGCTCTCAGCCAATCCAGACGCTGCTCCAGAGTCCAGCAGCGCCAGGATTGGCCTGGAGCAGGGTCACTCCCTGCCCATTAGGAGACCGGGGGCTGCGAAGGAAGCAACCCTCGCTCTCCTAAGGGGAAGGCTTAGTGCGCATGTTCGGGCTGGTCTTAAAGATGACCAGCCCAAAAACGAACATGCGCACTATTGCGCTGTCACTATGCCGCAGCCCCACCCCCTTCAGCATCCCTCGTTCTACTTCTGACGCTAATTCCACCAATAAGGAGTCCTGATTGCTGGAATTAGCGTCAGAAGTAGAACGATTTGTAAATGGGGCCGTGGGCCCGTGGCATTGGTGGGGCAATGCCCGAACGCCCCCAATGGATGCACCGCCACTGCTTTAGCTGACACCGAGGGTCCCTGCATGCTGAGACTTCACCATGCAGCAGTCTGACATCTCGTGAGGGGTGTCCAGTTTGTGACCAAGACGGGGTCCTTCATTCTCTCCCACCAGGTAATCGGGGTGGATTGTCCCTTGGGGAGATTCTTGACTCTACACCTACATACACTCTAGGTACACGTAGAGTAGGGTTGGCATAGTAGGAGTACGCCTGATTACTGCCTAGTTTATATGCCTTCATATATACACTGTTAGCACCATGGTACAGCTGTACCTACTATTTACTCTTTTGGTGCTCGTAATCACTTTCGAAAATGTCCCATTGTGTATTCTGTATATTTCTCTGTGCACACGTAAGTACAAGTGACTGAGCAAAAGGTTCGGATCTGTTTCCATGATCCCTGAGGCGTCAGGGTTGTCATGTTCAGCGGTTGCCAGAAACCATTTGCTCCCTGGTACGGTTAGGGAGGCTTACGGTGGCACTGCGAGCTAGCTGGTCTCCGGGCCAACATCTCCTTTGGGGGTGCCCGGTGTCAGTCTTGGCACCTCACCCAAAGATTATGTTTTCCAAACAAACGCGTAGGTCCTAAGGATAAGTGGTAACTACACAACAGTCAGGGCTGCATCTCGCAGAGCCTGAAGCACTCCTGGAGATGGTCCTTTCAGCTGTTACTGAAGACAGCTATGTCATCCAAGTAAGCAGCACTGAAGGCATCCATCCCAGTCAAGACCTGGTTCACCAACTTCTGGAAGGTGGCAGGGGCGTTCTTGAGTCCAAAGGGCATCACCCTAAACTGATAGTGGCTCTCTGGAGTAGAGAAGGCTGACCTCTCCTTGGCTCTTTCAGTTAGAGCAATCGGCCAGTATCCTGAAGTAAGGTTAAAAGTACTCAGGAACTGAGCAGCCCCTAATCTGTCAATCAGCTCATTCACCCATGGAATGGGATGAGCATCAGTCTTGGTGACTGAATTGACCCCCCTGTAATCTACACAGAACGTGAGTTTGGGGGTAGTGCCCTTTGGGCATCTTTTGATACCAGCACCACAAGGCTGGACCAGGGGTGACTAGAAGGTTCAATCACCCCTGATTCCAGCATTTGTTAAAGTTCTTCCTTAATGCTGGCCCTCACTTTGTCTAACAGCCTATAGATTTTACTCTTGTCGGGGAAGCTATCTCCTGTATCTTTGTCTTGGGTACACAAGTGTGTAACCTCAGGAGTGAGGGAAAAGAGAGAAGAGAATTGTCCCAGCAACTGGTGACAGTTCCTCTGCTGTTCAGATGTCAGGGTAGGGGAAAGGTTTACACCTTGCAATGAGCCCATCATTCTCTTTGGAGGCTAAGAAGTCAGGGAGAGGTTCACTAACCTCTTCCTCCCCTACATCTGTCACCAACAGCATGATGACCTCAGACCTCTCAAAGTGGGGTTGGAGACGGTTGAGGAGGAGAACCCTTAGGGGGTATCTGGGTGTCTAGAAGTCCACCCAGTAGGTGGCGTCCTCTTTCCTCTCAACAATCTCATGGGGCCCAGTCCAACAGTCTTGGAGGGCCCCGGGCTCCACGGGTTCCATATTCCACACTTTTTGCCCAGGTTGCAATTCCACAGGGGCAGCCATTTGGTCATATCACTGCTTCATCACTTCCTGACTGGTCTCTAAATTGTTTGAAGCTTGCTTCCACAACTTGGCCATCTGGCTTCTGAAGGGCACATGTAGCTAACTACATCCTGGGGAGGTTTCCTGGGAGATTGCTCTCACTCTTCTCTCACCAGACTGAGAGGTCCCCTTCCAGGGTGCCCATACGGAAGTTCAAAGGGGCTAAACCCAACCCCCTTCTGTGGCACCTCTCTGTAAGCAAAGAGTAGGCAAGGAAAGAGGACGTCCCACTTATGCCTCAGAGCTTCAAACAGGCTCCTGAGCATGCCTTTCAGGGTCTTGTTGAATCTCTCAACAAGCCCATTGGTTTGTGGATGGTAGGGGGTGGTGAACTTATGAATAACCCCAAACTCCTTCCACATTGACTGCATTTAAGCAGACATGAAGGTGGTGCCCCTGTCAGACACCACTCCTTGGGGAAACCCACTCGTGTAAAAATCCCCATCAGGGTCCTAACCACTGCGGGTGCAGTAGTAGACCTCAGAGGTATGGCCTCTGGGAAACTAGTGGCATGATCCACCAGAACCAGGATAAACCTGTGAACAGAGGTGGTCTGAGGACCCATGGGCCCTACAATGTTGATGCCCACCCTCTCACTCTCAAAGGCAGTGCTAGTGACAGTTAAGGGAGACAGGGGAACTTTCAGCTTCCGTCCTGTCTTCCCACTGACATGCCAGGGTAATTTCGTGAACCAGCCCCAGTAGTAAGGACCTGTATCATTGGGGGACCACCAGGGCCCCTGTTTCCCCATGCACAGGTGCCTTTGGCTCACTATACAGGAGGTTGTCCTCCCAGTAAATCCAGTGACTACCAGAAGCATCACCTGCTGCCTGGGCTTCGGCCTGTCACCTCAGGCCCTTTAAGACTGGGCACTCCTTCTGAGCTTTGCAGAAGTCCTCCATGGTGGGTCCTCCTTCTACTTGCCATTCAGAAATGTTCAGGCAGGTCACTCGGGGAGACAATGTACTCTTCACTGGACTCCGGGGTGGCCTCCTGGGGCGTCTTATCCACCTCAGTTGGGAGACACTCTCGGGCTGGTTCCCTATGACCCTTATCCTTCCTTCCTTTGGAAGCTGACTGGGTCATTCTTCCGGGCTCCAGTCCATCTTGACTCCCTTCCCAGGCAGCCATGGACCTAGTGGATGCACATGCCCACTCAGATATCTCCAACATTTCCAGGTGTGACAGAGGCTCCACTTCTTTCTAGGTAGTGTGCTCTTGGTCAATCCCTAGCAAACAATAAACAGGCATGGCAGGGCTCACAGATCTGCCCCTTGACCCGCACTTCTCAATTATCTGTGACCAAGGCCCCTGTAGTAAAAATATTTAGACTAAATAAATTTATCTTGCCCATTATAAAGACATATGTTACTGTGGGCAGTGCTATTACATGACAATTTTGCTTCATTTATGCATATGATACCTGCTGTTGAAATCAATCAGCGTGGACTTGTTTAGGGAGTTAAAAAAACTCCCAGCGGTTGCATAATGTTCATTGGGGACTTGTAAATCTGCAACAAAGGAGAACATAATGTTCACTAATCTAATAATGCCTTCCTTCGGCATAGAGTTAACAGGCTCTATATTTACGCATAACGCTTACCATCGGCGTTAGGAAGCAGCCCTTCTCTTTTGGGTCCTCACAGACAATTGAGAAGTGCGGGTCAAGGGGCAGATCATAATTAGCCTCTATACATATTGTCTCAAGGATCTTATGCATGTATGAAACATCGGCATTTATAAACTTAAAAAACAGGTATGCTCCTATTGAAAGAGCAAGCTTGGGGAATGGGCTAATAATCGTGTCCATCTCCACTTGTGTTAATTATTTTTATATCTTATATGCAGGTCAAAGTTGGCTTTGCTGCCAGTTTATTTTAGTCAAAAAACGGCGCCTCATCGAGTTTTTGACCAGTGAGTGAATAACTATTAATCTTTAGCGGGGAAAATTAATGGTAGTTGTTGCAATGAGGATGAGTGAGATGAACGGATGGTGTTTCATTGGATATGGTGATAGCATGAATGCTGAATTGTTGCCCTTAATTTTGGGTAAGCACTTTGCTGTATGGATACAAGAACGCATATAGTAATTATTGTGTTAATTTTAGGTGATATAATGCATTGTCTCGAAATAGGTATGTTATGAGGCTTTTATGAATAAAATGGATTATAGATGGTTTTTCTCTTAACTAGGTCTTATGAAAAATGCATAGGAGAGGAGAAGATATAAGTGTTTGTTCTGAAGAAGGTGGTTCCATTGTTCTTAATCCACCAAAATGCGTCGACGCCTTGTTTGTTGTTAAATTTGTACCATACGGAACCACATTCTGACAAAGAATTGATTTTTTGCAATATGTTGGTTTTATGTACTTTTACAAATTAATGCACTGATGACAAATGTGATTGTCTTTTTTAAGTCCTGTCCGATTTTTACATTATGAAATTTGGATGATTTATCTTTCTAGTATTTTTTATTTCGATGTATATGTGATTGAAGGCTTTTTATTAAATGGAATTTATAAGTGTTTCGATATCCTGCTAATTTCTGTTCCCGTTGTTTCTGGTTTGACATATGTGAGTGGATGTGGAGTGTTTGTAAATAAACGTACCCATAGGGAATTATACATTTAACCTCTCAGGAATAAACCCAAACATATCGATAAGTATGACCTTCATGGGAGAGTATTGTGCCAGGTCCTCTACCTCTAGTGATAGGAGTGTGTCTCTCCCCACCGTAGGCATATACATCCACAAACTACCCCCCCCCAATACTCCTCAGGAATCTTGTGCACCCTTAGAGTCACCTCATAGGCTGAGAACCACATGTCTATGTCATCCCCCACCACATAACAGGGCACCAAATCTTTTGGGATGGGGACCCTTTCTTCTCCAATTGACAGTACAGGTATGTTGCCACCATTACTGCTGGACTCCACTTGCATTGCCTTGATGTCCAGCTGTCTGACGTTTAGTTCATGGTCCATCTTCCTTTGCTCTGACTCTATGGTTAGCTTCTTATCCTCCAAAGCTTTCTCCATTTCAATCTTTCATTTTTCCAGCTCCAACTTGAGCTTTCTCTCCTCCCTCCTGTCCCCCAGCTCCTCTGGGGAGAGAACCCCTGGATGATACACTGCTCCCTGCCCTTGGGGGAACCACTGCTCCTGGCAAGACATTGGGCCCCTGTCCCACAGGCAGTTCCAGGTTCTCCACAGAATCCTGATCCAGGTCATCGTCATCATCACCCAGTATCTCATCCTCCTCCTCTGGGGGTCACAGGTACTGCATCCCGAGCTTCTATCCAGGCCCTCAGTGCCTTTTGCAGCTCCACCTTCCTGGTTTATCTTTTAGTAGAAAGTTCAAACGCCTTGCAGAAATCCTTGAGCTCGGCCACAATGCAACTCTCCAGTTTGGCCAGCTCAAACACCATTTTTGCAGTTGAAGATGTAGAACCTCCAGTCAGAGACATGATTTTAGGAAAAAAACAAAATTGCCAATCAGGGAGAATAGAAAAATTAAAAATGCCAATCAGGAAGAGTAGAAGAAAAAAATGCAGATCATGGAGAATTGACTCGAATTGGTCTTAGGTATGGATGAGTAGTGTACACCAAGTTACTGTATGGCACTGCACAAACACAAGTCCTATCCTCACCATCGCCACCAATGTTAGAAATTGGGTTTCTGGTTGGCAGAGGTATGCACCCTGTCCATTTAGGGACCACAATCCTAGTCAGGGTATATCAGATACACACCCTAAATTAGCATTTGCTCACCCTCTGGTAGCTTGGCACAGAGCTGGAAGGCTTAACTTAAGCGGCAATGTGTAAAGTCGTTTTGCAGCACTTAAAACAGTAAAATAGTGAAAACACCACACAAAAATAATCCACACCAGTTTAGAAAAATAGAGCTTAATTTAATGAACAAAGCAAGACCAAAATGACAAAAATCCAATAAGTAGAACCGGAGTTATGACTATCTGCAAATATAATGCTTAGAAACATAAAGCGCCAATTGGGGCTATCTGGTCCCGCTTGACTGGGTAAAATCTGAAAGTTCAGGCTGAATGCGATGGTGCACAGGTGAGATACAGGGACCAACCCTGTCCCGCTGAAAAAGTACTTTGGATAGCGGATGCGTTGATGTCGTAGACCCGATATTAGGAGCAGAAGAGGCGATGAGTTGGAGCTGATCCCTTCGGATGTAGGTGATTCGTTGGTTCCAACCTGCATAGTCGGAGATGCATCTTCGGTGAACCCTTTATGATGAAGGCGATACGTCATCGTCAAGTGGCGCAGCCAGCTGTGTGATGTCCTTGTGCAGCAATGTGTCGGCATTGAAGGAGATCGGTTGGTTCCGACCAGCACGACAGCAGCGATGCATGGATTTTGCTATTTCAGCACAGAAAACCCACTTCCAAGGGCCCAGGACTGGATTGGCCCCACTTTGCAGGGTAGGACTCACAGATGGCAGAGTCCAGGTGCTGTTGCAGGATTGTTGAAAGTCTTTGATGTCCCTGACATGTCAGAACAGGAGGTAAGCAGACAAGCCCTTGGAATCACTCTGAGTTCAAGTGGTGTAGATCTAGTCCTTCTCACCCAGGCAGAGAGGGCAGCAGGCAGGTCAGCAGAGAAGCAGTTCTTCCAGCACAGCAGTCCTTCTTTCTGGCAGAGTATCCACAGTTCCAGAAGTGTACTGACATGGTAGGGTCAGAAGTTCAGTTCTTATACCCAGTGGTGCCTTTGAAGTGGGGGTGACTTCAAAGAGGGGCTTTGAAGAGCACAGAGGTCCTCCCTTCCTGTCCTGGCTCCAGACACCCTACGGGGGTTAAGCAGTCATTTGTGTGTGAGCAGGACACAGCCCATTCAGGTATAAGTATCAGCTCCTCCCTTCCATCCTGCCAGGATGACCCATCAGGATGTCATTGGCCCATCAGGCACACCTAAGCTTCCTTTTTGTGTGACTGTGAATGCACAAGGCCCAGCTGTCACACACCCCAGATATTCATTGGGGACAGGCAGGCAAACAGGGCTTAAGAGCAGAACAAATACCAACTTTCTAAAAGTGGCATTTTTAAAGTTACAATAATGCGATTCACTTCACCATTAAAGAGGGTTTATTATTACAAGTCCATAGGTACCAAACATGACATTTCTAATCCTTCTCAATCAGGAATTACACTTATTAAATGTAAGAAGAGATCCCCAGTGTAAACGTATGAGATTGATAGGCCTCACAGTAGTAAAAAAAGAATTTGGGAGTTTTCCACTACGAGGACATGTAAAACTAAAAAGTATATGTTCTGCCTTTTACTTACACAGCACCCTGCCCTATAGGTTACCTAGGGGCTACTTTAGGGTGATATATGTATAATAAAAGGGGAATTTAAGTCTTATCAAGGGGTTTTAAATGCCAATTCCACATGGCAGTAAAGCTGCACTTACAGACTTTGCAGTGGCAGGCCTGATACATGTTTAGAGGGCTACTTATATAGGTGGCACAATCAGTGCTGCAAGCCCACCAGTAGCATTTAATTTATAGGCCCTGGGTGCATATAGTACACTTTACTAGGGACTTAGAAGTAAAATAAATATGTTAATTGTGGATACACCAATGTTACCATGTTTTAGGGGAGTGTGCACATGCACTTTAGCACTGGTTAGCAATGGTAAAGTGCCCAGAGTCCTACAGAGCCCTAAGACCAACAAAAACAGATCAGCAAAAAGTGAGGCAAACAGGCGAAATGTTTGGAGGAAGACTACCCTAAGGCTGAAAGGTCTAACAGTCACAATACTGAATATGTCACTTTTAGAAAGTTACTTGAAAAAAGAATGAGCCTGTACCTTGCGTTCTTTGTTTAGTATACAATTTCACTAAATAGTCAAACCCATCGATTTCAGTTTGAGCAGGTATTTTATTTTAACCTTTTTATTTTCACTAGATTCTTATTTTTTTACTGCTTTTTTGATCAGAAAAAAACATGTGTCTGGTCATATAAAAAATTCTAGACATAAATGTGCTATACAACATATATTTACATAGATCAGTGTGTGACTTTTACAAAAAAGAAAAACATCTAATACATATATCACATCCAATACATATATCACAATTGTTATTCTCAATTTTAATCCTGAAAACTCTTAAAGCGTCTATATTCAGTATCCCCACAGGGGAAACTATTATTTTAGAAATCTTCTCAGATTAAATTTTATTCATTATTCCTCTATATTTTTATGTGCCGTGTGCCTGTGCCATGTGCCGACGCGTTTCGAGTCCTGGGAGTTGAATACCAGGAATCTCATCAGGGCTTTTGAATTTTGACAGCAATGGTGATTTCTGTAAGGGTGTGTAACATAAAACGATTATTACAAGGGGCTCCTTTCTGTCTCACCTTAAATTCACCATTCTCATTATTTCTATTCGGGTTCTTTACCTGAGAATTCTTACTAATCTTCACCTTAAGGTATACGCTTCACCAAAGGATATTTAATCTCAATCACTAGGGATTCTGTTAAAAAACAGAGAGCACTGTCAGTATTGTGCATTCTTTACTGTGACATTTTAATATCTCTTTTTCCAGCAGTCGTCTCCTACCTTATCTTTGTCTTTTTATAAGGCAATTGCATCTAGTTTCCTGTAAATAAGGAAAATACTTAATCATACTTTTAAAGGGTACGATATTTTGTAATACTTCATTACCCTATATTACGGCTTCAGCTTTTTGTACCTTATATGCCGGGCATTTTCGCTATCGGCTTTTCAAACGCTACCTGGATCACCTCCTCTCTTGTAGCGGCGCTCGCTGATTTAGATTAACTTGCGTTCTCTGCAAAAATGATACAGAACACAATTATACATTTCAGCATTTATATATTTGGAGATAACCTCTTCTCTTCACATTTTAGGCTTTTAGGTGCCAATTCTTCAATACAATTTGTCTAAACTTATTTGTGTCTGGACTAAACGTTGATACACAAACTAGTCTGTCTAGAGGTTTTTTATCTTTTACCTGCAGGAGGCTTTCACGAGGTGTGAATCTTGCTCTTTTTGTAGAGTGTTTCAACAGCTTTTTGGGATATCCTCTTTTTGTCATCTCATTACAAAATGTAGTCCAGACACAAATAAGTTTAGACAAATTGTATTGAAGAATTGGCACCTCCTTGAAAACCTTGAATGTCCTTTTCCAAAACCACTATTTGCGATGAAAAAGGGCCAAAGCATTGGCCAGCAAATAGTACGTGCAGACATTTCCTTACCCAGACAAAAAAGTGATCTATTAACGCAATGGAATCTTAAACCAATTGAAGGCCACCGAAAATGCGGCAATTGTATTGCTTGCAGCACTACAATAGAAGGAACAGAATTTGTCCATAATAACATCAAATGGAAACATCTGGATTTCACTAATTGCAAAACCAGAAATGCAGTATATGCTATAATTTGTCCATGTTTGAAAATATACATAGGCAAAACGAATCAACAGGTTAATACCCGAATCACACAACATAGATCGCGAATAAAGAAAAAAGTGATTACTGCACCAATGGTAGAGCATTTCATAGAGAAATCTCATGGCGAAAATGACTTCAAATGGACTGTGTTGACAGTGGTCAAAATATCCAATTGATATTGATAGTGCTTTACTTCAAAAAGAAGCCTATTTAATACTTAAATATAATTGCACAATGACAGGTCTTAACAGCATGACAGAGCTATCAAAGACTTAAACTATGTCATCCAGAATGCAACACATAGGCTCAACAAGAGATCGTTTTCTATTGGTTAATATCTGAAACTACATTTCCCAGGGTACCTAGGGAGACACCATATTAGTTTGAACCTCATGGCTGAACTCCATTGCTGACCAAACGGAGGCAGAGAGGGATCAGGAGATGAAAGCAATTGCAGTTCAACCAAGTCAGAGAATAGGTAGCCTAAAATGAGAAGAGAAAAGGTTATCTCCAAATATATAAATGCTGAAATGTATAATTGCGTTCTGTAACATTTTTGCAGAGAACGCAAGTTAATCTAAATCAGCGAGCGCCGCTACAAGAGAGGAGGTGATCCAGGTAGCGTTTGAAAAGCCGATAGCGAAAATGCCCGGCATATAAGGTACAAAAAGCTGAAGCCGTAATATAGGGTAATGAAGTATTACAAAATATCTTACCCTTTAAAAGTATGATCAAGTATTTTCCTTAGTTACAGGAAACTAGATGCAATTGCCTTATAAAAAGACAAAGATAAGGTAGGAGACGACTGCTGGAAAAAGAGATATTAAAATGTCGCAGTAAAGAATGCACAATACTGACAGTGCTCTCTGTTTTTTAACAGATTGTGATTGTGATTGTGATAGTGATTGAGATTAAATATCCTTTGGTGAAGCGTATACCTTAAGGTGAAGATTAGTAAGAATTCTCAGTTAAAGAACCCGAATAGAAATAATGAGAATGGTGAATTTAAGGTGAGACAGAAAGGAGCCCCTTGTAATAATCGTTTTATGTTACACACCCTTACAGAAATCACCATTGCTGTCAAAATTCAAAAGCCCTGATGAGATTCCTGGTATTCAACTCCCAGGACTCGAAGCGCGTCGACACATGGCACAGGCACACGGCACATAAAAATATAGAGGAATAATGAATAAAATTTAATCTGAGAAGATTTCTAAAATAATAGTTTCCCCTGTATTGATTTGGGATACTGAATATAGGCGCTTTAAGAGTTTTCAGGATTAAAATTGAGAATAACAATTGTGATATATGTATTGGATGTGATATATGTATTAGATGTTTTTCTTTTTTGTAAAAGTCACACACTGATCTATGTAAATATATGTTGTATAGCACATTTATGTCTAGAATTTTTGATATGACCAGACACATGTTTTTTCTGATCAAAAAAGCAGTAAAAAATAAGAATCTAGTGAAAATAAAAAGGTTAAAATAAAATACCTGCTCAAACTGAAATCGATGGGTTTGACTATTTTGTGAAATTGTATACTAAACAAAGAACGCAAGGTACAGGCTCATTCTTTTTCAAGTATATATAAACGGCCCTGCCTGTGCCTTGCCCCGTGGGCCTAACTCCTTTTTTTCTGACTTTTAGAAAGTTGGCATTTTCTTGTTCTAACCTTTTGGTGGCTGCAGCCTGTTTCATAGGTCACATGACTAGGTGTAGTTGGCAACTGGCCCTTGTGTATTCCTCCCACACAGCCACACAATAGGGGGACTGGGTGTTGACATGATAGGCAGGGGTGGAGCTTTGCATAGATTTTTGTGCCAGGACAAGACAAGGGCAGGGAGGCAGGCAATTTCAGACACTTCTGTGGGGGCATTACTCCAGAAGCTTCTTCCATTTCAAAGCTTGCACCAGGTATAAAATTAGAACCCTCAGATCCACTCTGCAGTTCACTTCTGGCCCTGAGGAGGACTCGAAGAGGATTGACCTGCTCCCTGTGGTCTGCTGTGTACTTCAGATGACTGTCCTGCTGCCTGAAGCTTGCCTTGTGCTCTCAGAAGACTGTCCTACTGCTTGAAACCCGCTTTCTGCTTGAACCCAGGACTTCCAGAGTGACTCGAAGGGATAGTTGACTGACCTCCTAACCAGAGCCTCTGGAACAGAAAGAGCTCCAACCATCTTGAACCCGCGCCTCAGCCCAGTCTGAGTGGGTCCAGAACCTCCAAGTGGTGACCCTCTGGTCCTGGGCCCTTGGATGTTGAGATAAAAGTGCCAAGATAGCCCAAATCCAAAACATGGGTCTTAGAAAATGTTTAGCCAAAAAGTGCTCTGAGAACTTAGAGGAGGCTGGGACCTACCTGCTCGCCAATTTGCCCAAGGTGCATCACCAGTCAGAAGGGATATCCGGCTTTGCGGGGCCCTCGTCGACTACAGCCTGCTTCTTCGTCCTGCTGGAGTTTTTCAACTTCCAAAAAAGAGACTGAGTCCAAAAGTAGAAATCCTTACCATGACTTCGTCCAGCAGCATTCCGATGACCACAGTATAACTTTCAACTTTGCTCCAGCCTTGCACGATTAGATGTCCGCAGTTGTCGCTCTGACCTTTTAGGTGGTATTGTTTACTCTAAAGTTAAAAAAAATCATAACTTCTGTTCTACTGATTGAAATTCTGTCATTTTGGTGTCAAATAATTTATAAAAATGTAGAATATTTTTCTAAACTAGTGTGGGATTTTTCATGTGTTGTGTTTTCCCTTTATTACTGTTTAAGTGCTGCATAAATACTTTACACATTGCCTCTAAGTTAAGCCTGTCTGCTTTGGTGCTAAACTACCAGGGGGTTAAGCACAGGTTAATTTAGAGACTTTTTCTGGTTCACCCGGGCAAGGATTGTGGGATTTGCTTGAGCAGGGTTTCAGCCCCCTCATTAAACAACCCATTATCTTACAACTAGGATCACAAAATTTGGTCAAACGTTGAAGCAAGGATTGATCCCTTGTTTTATATTTTCACATTGTGCAATTTTGCCACTAGATGGGAATCTCTTTCTCTCTCTTGTTTTATATCAATAGTAAACCCTTTGACTTTATTTCTTTGCACATGAGCTTAGAGCATGGTTGGCAGGCAGAATCCACATTAAAGATCATTTTGTTTTGAGCTCAAGGGTCCAAGAGGACTTTCAACTGAGCTAGAGAAAGCACCTGGCTTGAACTTTCACTAGTGACTCACCAACATCTACGTTCTCACCACTATAACTGATAGCGGCAGTTAGTGTCACTGAGTTGGTTAACTAATTCCTATCCCACTATGTCTTATTCTGATATTTGTTAAGCTGGCACAATCTTGAAAGTGCTTAGAAGCTATGTGGTTTGTAGAGCTGAGCTATACAAGTGTATCAACATACATTTGGTGATATTGTGCACTAAGTGAGGGAGAAATTGCTGCTGTATTGGAAGTTCGCCTGTTGTAATCTTGTTATAGACTCTTAGTCGGACTTATCCTTCCATTTAAGATCACATTTTATTTCTGCTAATTAATAGGTGACTAGGTTTTCACAACAAAAATCAGGGCAGTTAGAACGCTTTAGCCTAGGAATTCAAAAATGAGTCACTGACATAACACCATGGTACCACATAACTCCTGAGACATTGCTGTGTACACTTACATTTGCGGTAATCAAACAGTAACAATTAAAGGAAAAGCTGTGCTCCACTTTAAAATTGTTCCTTTTGACACAGACATATGAGGTTGTGAGTGAACCTGGGCTATGGGGATCTGCTGAGCCTGTAATAATGTAGCATCTTATTTGGCTTGTAGTGAGCTCGCATCTAGCCATTTTTACCAGTAATCTCAAACCCGGTCAGCATGATATGAAACAATAATATTCCTGCAATGGGATTACTTAAAATGACACAACACAAATATTTGAAAAGCTCGCCTTCTACTCCTTCTGCTGCAACAGTGGTAAGAAAAGACAGCATTTCTGCTGGTTGCATAGCTGTCAGAATTCCCAGGTCCATGCGTAACGGGGTACTCTACACCAGGTTTTTTTCTTTTAATTCTGGAACTTGTAGTCCTGGTTTTATAATGGGATAAGCAAGACTAGAAGTCCCAAAAGGCAAAAGAAAACCTAATCTTGAGCAGCAAGTCACATTTAGTCCTGGAAAACGTTTCAGGACTTTATTCTTCCCTGATTATGAGATCAGGTCTGATGGAGGTGTGAGAATGAGTAGCATTTTACATATCATGCTTGTGCTCATCCGACCTCACAAACCGCAACAGTTTTTATTTAATGAAAAATGTCAGCAAGCTGGGGCAGATCTAATAAAAAAGGAACACTCTCACCAAATCTGCATCATCTGGTCACCCTAAATGTCATCTCTATTTGCCACAGTATAGAATGAGGCTTGAGTTAAACAGTCCTCTTATGCTTCACAGGACACAGACATGTGTTTTTGATTAGTTTTAGATAGCTCTAATGTAAGAAATAGGGTTATTAATTAAAGTAGTGTGGCTACCTTCCTTAAATAATAAACACAGCCCTTGTCGGGGTGAACCAATAAAGGCACTAAATCAACCTGAGCTCAACACCCTGGTATCTATGGCACGGAGCAGACAGGCTTAACTTAGGCCAATGTGTAAAGCATTATGCAGTACCAAAACAGTAATAAAGTCAAAACACAAATCCTAAACCAATTTAGAAACATAGAGTAAAGTACATTTTAATAAATAAAATGACAAAAATCCAATAAGGATAACTGGAGATATGATTTTTAAAAAGTTTTAAATAAAAATAGTGACAAAAAAGCTTTAAGAACCAACCGTGGCCAACTGGTCGCTGTAGAGTGGGATCTAGAGGTGACTTGAGTACAACCGCAATGAAGCGCGGGACAGATACAGGGACCAGGTTCGACCTAGTGAGAACATTTACCTTGGGGCTTAGCCTCTAAAATGGAAATCCAAAGTTTTCAGTGGGACAAGGCAGAAGAATGTAGCCAAAGAGAGCTCCATGAGGCTGCAAACCATCTCCGGAAGGTCCCACTGTAGAGTATTTGCCATTGTGAAAAAGTTCAGAGCTGGGTATACCTGAATCTTCAGCCCAGCTGCAATGCTCATTGGTCAGATTAGCTTGGCAGGTTTGTCCAGTCCTCTGGAGGTCTTCTGAGCAATTTTGGTCCATTAAGAAAATGCTAAATTGACTTTCAATATGTACAAAGGCAGATAGGAAGATCGCAAAATGGGATTTCTACTCAGTAGAAATCGCATTTTGTGCTTCCCTAAATAGGAAATTGCAAATAGGGATTTCCTAAGCACATGTACAAAGCATTTCCTAAATGCTAAATGGGGATTTAGGAAATGCTATTACCATTGACTCCAAGTTGATGTTAACCATGTGCAACTTAAAAAAATGATCCCAAAATGCATTTTTTAAAGTGCCATGTAGCGCACACATGCCGTAAGGGCATTAGTGCAGTTTAAATGTGCACCACTGGTTTTTGAGGTGCATCAAGTGGGCTTTAGGCCCATAGGCACCCTTGGTTTTGCATTTCCTAATTTGCGATATCCTATTGGGAAATCGCAAATTTTGAAATGCAAAACCATTTATACCTATGGGTTTTAAGCCCATAAGAACAAATAGTTTAGCATTTCCTAAATACTTTATAATAATTATTATTAGGAAACCTCAATTTTTGTACATTCCATTTTGCATTTCTTAAATAGCTCACTCAAGCAGAGGCACCAGCAAGGGTCTAGGTCTGGTCCAGTTGGAATTGATAAGCTGGGAATCTTCAGAAAAGGCATTTTGTATCTTTTTGTGTCCCTGTAGCTTGAACAGGTGGTCAGCTTTATGGCTTTTGATGTTCACTCTAAACCAGCTATGAGGCCAGTTCCCTCCTTGCTGGGACTGGTGCTTGACTGATAAGGGAACAAAAGAAGGGGCCTGTTCAGGTGTCATCGGACATCTGTCATGACAGGCAAGGCCTCTTTGAAATTAACTGAGTTTCTGGGCACTGTCTAAATAGTTATCCTTCCAGAAGGACAGAGACACCCCCAACACACCCAGGCCTTTGTATCTGCTCTGGGAGCAGTTTCATTAGCCTCCAGCTGCAGCCCTCTGAGTGCAAAAGCCATGAACGAGGTGTGAAAACCTATATTTATAGAGGCAATATCAGTGCAGAAAGAACCAAGAGACATGCAGGAAAAGGGAAGAAGGGTGCAGAGAGAGGCACGAGGGGTGCAGAAAGAAGCAACAGAGGTGCTGAAAGAGGCAAGAGGGGTGCAGAAAGAGGAGAGAGAAGTGCAGAAAGAGGCAAGAGGGGTGCAGAAAGAGGCAAGAGCAGTGCAGAAAGAGGCAAAAGGGGTGCAGAAAGAGGGAACAGGTGTGCAGAAAGAGGCAAGAGGGGTACAGAAAGAGGCAAGAGAGATGCAGAAATTTGCAACAGAGGTGCAGGAAGAACCAGAGAAGTGGAGAAAGAGGCAAGAGGGGTGGAGAAAGAGGCAAGAGGGGTACAGAAAGAGGCAAGAGGGCTAAAGAAAGAAGCAAAAGAAGTGCAGAAAGAGGGAAGAGGGGTGCAGAAAGAGGCACAAGGGTTGCTGAAAAAAGGGACAGAGGTGCAGAAAGAAGCAACAGAGGTGCAGAAAGAGGGATGAGGAGTCGAGAAAGAGGCAAGAGAAGTGCAGAAAGAAGCAACAGAGATGCAAAAAGGGGGAACAGGGATGGAGAAAGAGGCACGAGGGGTGCAGAAAGAAGCACGAGGGGTGCAGAAAGAGGCACGAGGGGTGCAGAAAGAGGCATGAGGGGTGCAGAAAGAGGCACGAGAAGTGCAGAAAGAGGCACGAGAAGTGCAGAAAGAAGCAACAGAGATGCAGAATGGGGGAAGTGGGGTGGAGAAAGAGGCAAGAGGGATACAGAAAAAAACAAGAGAGGTGTAGAAAGAAACAAAAGAAGTGCAGAAAGAAGGAACAAAGGTGCAGAAAGAGGCAAGAGGGGTGCAGAAAGAGGGAAGAGGGGTGTGAACGAGGCACGAGGGGTGCAGAAAAAAGCAAGAGGCGTGCAGAAAGAAGCAAGAGCGTTGCAGAAAGAAACAAAAGAAGTGCAGAAAGAAGGAACAGAGTTGCAGAAAGAGGCAAGAGGGGTGCAGAAAGGGGTAAGAAGGGTGCAGAAAGAGGCACAAGGGTTGCAGAAAGAAGCGACAGAGGTGCAGAAAGAAGCAAGAGTAGTGCAGAAAGAAGCAACAGAGGTGCAGAAAGAGGCAAGAGGGGTGGAGACAGAGGGATGAGGTGTGCAGCAAGAAGCGCGAGTGGTGCAGAAAGAAGCAAGAGGTGTAGAAAGAAGCAAGAGGTGAAGAAAGAAACAAAAGAAGTACAGAAAGAACAGAGGTGCAGAAAGAGGTACACAAAGGGAAGAGGGGTGCAGAACGAAGCAAAAGAAGTGCAGAAAGAAGCGACAGAGGTGCAGAAAGAGGCAAGAAGGGTGCAGAAAGAGGCAAAAGGGGTGCAGAAAGAGGTGAGAGGTGAAGAAAGAAACAAAAGAAGTGCAGAAAGAACAGAGGTGCAGAAAGAGGCAAGAGAGGTACACAAAGAGGGAAGAGGGGTGCAGAAAGAAGCAAAAGAAGTGCAGAAAGAAGCGACAGGTGCAGAAAGAGGCAAGAGGGGTGCAGAAAGAGGCAAGAGGGGTGCAGAAAGAAGCGAAAGGTGCAGAAAGAAGCGAGAGGTGCAGAAAGAAACAAAAGAAGTGCAGAAAGAAGGAACAGGTGCAGAAAGAGGCAAGAGGGGTGCAGACAGAGGGATGAGGTATGGAGAAAGAGGCAAGAGAAGTGCAGAAAAAGCAACAGAGGTGAAGAAAGAGGGATGAGGGATGGAGAAAGGCAAGAGAAGTGCAGAAAAAAGCAACAGAGGTGAAAGAGGGATGAGGGATGGAGAAAGGCAAGAGAAGTGCAGATAAAAGCAACAGATCCAAAATGTGGAAACAGGGGTGGAGAAATTGGCATGAGGGGTGTAGAAAGTAGCAAGAGAGGTGCAGAAAGGAACAAAAGAAGTGCAGAAAGAAGGAACAGGTGCAGAAAGAGGCAAGAGGGGTGTAGACAGAGGGATAAGGTATGCAGAAAGAAGCGCGAGTGATGCAGAAAGAAGCAAGAGAGGTGTAGAAAGAAGCAAGAGGTGAAGAAAGAGGCAAGAGAGGTGCACAAAGGGAAGAGGGGTGGAGAAAGAAACAAAAGAAGTGCAGAAAGAAGGAACAGAGGTGCAGAAAGAGGCAAGAGAGGTGCACAAAGAGGGAAGAGGGGTATGAAAGAGGCACGAGGAGTGCAGAAAGAAGCAAGAGGAATGCGAAAAGAAGCAACAAAGGTGCAGAAAAAGGCAAGAGGGGTGCAGAAAGAGGCACAAGGGTTGCAGAAAGAAGCAAGATATGTACAGAAATAAACAAAAGAAGTGCAGAAAGAAGCGACAAAGGTACAGAAAGAGGCAAGAGGGGTGCAGAAAGAGGCAAAAGGGGTGCAGAAAGAAGCGAGCGGTGAAGAAAGAAACAAAAGAAGTGCAGAAAGAACAGAGGTGCAGAAAGAGGCAAGAGAGGTACACAAAGAGGGAAGAGGGGTGCACAAAGAGGCACGTGGGGTGCAGAAAAGCAAGAGATGTACAGAAATAAACAAAATAAGTACAGAAAGAGGCAAGATGGGTGCGGGAAGAGGGATGCAGAAAGAGGCACAAGGGTTGCAGAAAGAAGGGACAGAGGTGCAGAAAGAGGGATGAGGGATGGAGAAAGAGGCAAGAGAAGTGCAGAAAAAAGCAACAGATCCAAAATGTGGAAACGGGTGGAGAAATTGGCAAGAGGGGTGTAGAAAGTAGCAAGAGAGGTGCAGAAAGGAACAAAAGAAGTGCAGAAAGAAGGAACAGGTGCAGAAAGAGGCAAGAGGGGTGCAGACAGAGGGATGAGGTATGCAGAAAGAAGCGCGAGTGATGCAGAAAGAAGCAAGAGAGGTGTAGAAAGAAGCAAGAGGCGAAGAAAGAAACAAAAGTGCAGAAAGAACAGAGGTGCAGAAAGAGGCAAGAGAGGTGCACAAAGGGAAGAACGGTGGAGAAAGAAACAAAAGAAGTGCAGAAAGAAGGAACAGAGGTGCAGAAAGAGGCAAGAGAGGTGCACAAAGAGGGAAGAGGGGTATGAAAGAGGCACGAGGAGTGCAGAAAGAAGCAAGAGGAATGCGAAAAGAAGCAACAAAGGTGCAGAAAGAGGCAAGAGGGGTGCAGAAAGAGGCACAAGGGTTGCAGAAAGAAGCAAGAGATGTACAGAAATAAACAAAAGAAGTGCAGAAAGAGGCAAGAGGGAAGCAGAAAGAGGCACAAGGGTTGCAGAAAGAAGGGACAGAAGTGCAGAAAGAAGCAAGAGGGGTGGAGAAAGAGGCAACAAAAGTGCAGAAAGAAGCAACAGAGGCAGAAAGGGGCAAGAGGGGTGGAGAAAGAGGCAAGAGGGGTGTAGAAAGAAGCAAGAGGGGTGCAGAAAGAAGGAACAGGTGCACAAAGAGGCAAGAGAGGTGCACAAAGAGGCAAGCGGGGTGCAGAAAGAGGCAGGGGGCAAGAGGGGTGCAGAAAGAGGCAAGAGGGGTACAGAAAGAGGCAAGAGGGGTGCAGAAGACGAGAGAGCTGCAGAAAGAAATAGAAGAAGTGCAGGAAGAAGGAACAGAGATGCAGAAAGATGCAAGAGGGGTGCAGAAAGAGGCAAAAGGGGTGCAGAAAGAGGTGAGAGGTGCAGAAAGATACAGAAGAAGTGCAGAAAGAAGGAACAGTGGTGCAGAAAGAGGCAAGAGGGGTGTGGGAAGAGGGGTGAAGAAAGCAGCACAGGGGTTGCAGAAAGAAGGGACAGAAATGCAGAAAGAAGCAAGAGAGTTGCAGAGAGAAACAGAAGAAGTGCAGGAAGAAGGAACAGATGCAGACAGAGGCAAGAGAGGTGCAGAAAGAGGTAAGAGGGGTGCAGAACGAGGCAAAAGGGATGCAGAAAGAAGTGAGAGGTACAGAAAGAAACAAAAGAAGTGCAGAAAGAGGCAAGAGGGGTGCGGGAAGAGGGGTGCAGAAAGAGGAACAAGGGTTGCAGAAAGAAGGGACAGAGGTGCAGAAAGAGGCAAGAGGGGTGCAGATAGAAACAAAAGAAGTGAAGAAAGAAGGAACAGAGGTGCAGAAAGAGGCAAGAGAGGTGCAGAAAGAGGGAAGAGGGGTGCAGAAAGAGGCACAAGGGTTGCAGAAAGAGGGAAGAGGGGGGCAAAAAGAGGGAAGAGGGGTACAAAAAGAGGCACATGGGGTGCAGAAAGAAGGAAGAGATGTGCAGAAAGAAACAAAAGAAGTGCAGAAAGAAAGAACAGAGGTGCAGAAAGGCAACAGGGGTACAGAAAGAGGTTGAATGGGTGGAGAAAGAGGCAAGGGTGTGCAGAAAGAAGCAAGAGAGCTTCAGAAAGAAACAGAAGACGTGCAGAAAGAAGGAACAGAGGTGGAGAAAGAGGTAAGAGGGGTGCGGGAATAGGGGTGTGAAAGAGGCACGAGGGGTGCAGAAAGAAGCAAGAGAGGTGCAGAAAAAAGCAACTGAGGTGCAGAAAGAGGGAAGAGGGGTAGAGAAAGAGACAAGAGAAGTGCAGACAGAAGCAACAGAGATGCAGAAAGGGGGGACAGGTGTGGAGAAAGAGGCAAGATGGGTGCAGAAAGAAGCAAGAGGGGTGCAGAAAGAGGCAAGAGGGGTGTAGATAGAGGCAAGAGGGGTGCAGAAAGAGGCAAGAGGGGTGCAGAAAGTAGAAGAGATTGACAGAAAGAGGCAAGAGAAGTGCAGAAAAAGAAAGAAAGGTGCAGAAAGAAGCAACAGAAATACAGAAAGAGGCAAGAGAGGCGCAGAAAGAAGCAAGAGTGGCTTGCACACCATTAGTACCAATTTAACACCCGCATTTAGCAATAAGTAACAGGTGACCATTCTAGGTTTGCAAAGGACCTTCCACCATGCAGTAACACTTGTCGCTGCATTTTTAGTAACGTTTGAGCTGTTTGAGCTAGAAACAAGGCTTTTTTGGTTCAAATCTGCAGATTAGGCAGCAGATGATGGATTGTGTGACTAATGCGGAAAATGTATAATTGTGCGAAAGTCGGTGCAGCCAAACAGTCGCATAATTCCAGTGGCCCTGCTCATACCTCTGACTAGGTCCAGAAGTTCTCCTCAGTGATTCCTTCTTTTTTTGTCTCATTGAGTTCATAGTTTAGCTTTTATGGAAACGAGGAAAACTAAACCTGAGGTTACCACTCCATAACACAGACTACCATACCTCATAATTACTCTCCATAACACATAATCCCACTCTACATAATTCCTATACACTAAATACCACATACTTCCTATACACATAATTTCACTGCACAACATGCCACATAATTCCACTACACACAACTTACATCCATGCCAATCCAAAAAACATTAGTAAAAAACATTTACATTTACAACACCAATAGCTCTAACTCTTACAAATGCGAGACCTATTACACTACAAATGCTTCTTTAGCTGGTAGTCGCGTTTGCAGAGTGGCCGAGAAAGCGGGCTGGGCCTCCAACCAACACTCAGGAATTCCACTGAGTAGGACTTACAGGAGGTACCAGGAGGGCTTCTTGGCCCCGAAAGTCCCTCAGGTGTAAAGCGGACTTCATTCTCCAACCCGTAGTGTGCCAGGAGGCGCGTTTGCAGAGTGGTGCAGAAAAGGGGGCATGGCCTCCGAAGACCTCTTAGCAATACCACTGTGTGGGACTTACAGGAGGTAACAGGAGGGGTAGTTGGCCCTCAAGGACATCCTTGGGGGCCAACTTCCCCTCCTATTACATCCAGTAAGTCCCACACAGCAGCATTGGTAAGTACTCATAGCAGGCCATGCCCCTTTGCCCACCATTCTGCAAACGCGCTCCCTGGCTTGCTCTGGGAAGGTGATTAAAGTCTCCTTCGCTGCTGGGAGTCCTTAGGGGCCAACTAGACTACCTAATACCTCCAGTAAGCCCCAGATAGTGGGATTGCTGAGAGGTGGACACAGGCCATGCTCCCTTTCTCCATCACTCTACAAACCGGCCTCCTGGCTCCCTCTTGGTTGGGGGATGAAGTCCCCTTGCCTCCTGAGGGTCCCTGGGGGCCAACTAACCCTCCTGTTATCTCTAGTAAGCCCCACACAGCTGGATTGCTGAGAGTGGTCCGAGGCCATGCCCCCTTTTTATACCACTCTGCAAACACGCCTCCTGGCACACTGCTGCTCGGGGGATGAAGTCCACTTTAGTCCTGAGGTCCTCAGGACACAAGAGGACCTCATTGCCCCACCAGTAGTGCGCCAAGAGGCGCATTTGCAGAGTGGTGTAAAAAGGGGCATGGCCTCGGACCACTTCTCAGCAATCCCACTGTGTGGGGCTTACCGGAGGTACCTGGTGGCCTAGTTGACCACCAGGATTCAAGGGGCTTAGTCTCCCAACCCAGAACGCGCCAGGAGGCGCGTTTGCAGAGTGGTGCAAGGAGGGGGCGGGGCCTCCGGTGAGATGCCGGCTTTTCTTTTTTAAAAATATTTTTTAGAAGGAGGGCTGTGTGTAATTCTTTTAGTATTTTTTGGGCCCTGGTCACCACATCCCCTGAGCATTTTTTCTTTAAAAAAAAAAAAAAAAAAAAAAAAAAAATATATATATATATATATATACGGGAAGGGGGCCGCATGGCCTCCCTTCCCTGGGCCACTATTGGCCCCGGGGCCTGGCCTTGTTTTTATTTAAAAAAATGTATTTTTCCCGGGAGGGGGGAGGCGGGGGGTGGCGCGCATGGCCCCCCTCCCCTGGGCCATTTCTGGCCCCGACGACCCTATACCCCGGGCCTGGCCTCGTTTAAAAAAAATATTTTTTTATTTTTCCGGGAGGGGGGGCCGCGTGGTCCCCCTCCCCTGGGCCACTTCTTCTGCCCTCACGTTGAGACCGCGGGGGGAGCCCCAATGCCCCCGTGGTCCCAGCCGGCTCCCCGCCTCCTGCGGGAGCTGGCATTGCTTTTGGGCAAAGGGAGCTACTAACATGCAGCTCCCTTTGCCCAAAAGCAATTCTGCTTTGCTTCTTGGAAGCGGGATCAGGTTTCCTGCTCTCGCTTCCAAGAAGCAAAGCAGTGTTTGCTATGACAGGGCGGGAGGCGTGCTCCCGCCCTGCCATAGCAAACAGCAATGTCCCGTGGGTGGGTACCCCGGGACATTTCAGGAGCCGGCCATGGGAGGTGGCAGTCTCCAGGGCCATCTAGGGCTCGTGGAGTGTGGCAGAAGCCCCCCTACACCAATTTAAATTATTGAAGCCCCGGGAGGTGGTAGTCCCCGGAGCTTGGGGGGCCCGCGAGGTCCCCCCAGCCCTATTTAATTAAAGCCCCGGGGAGGTGGCGGTCCCTGGGGCTGCGGGGGCTGCGTGCCCCCACTGATTATGGATGAAGCCCCGGGGAGGTGGCGGTCCCCGGGGCTGTGGGGGCCCCCGCTAATTAATTGGGCATCGCCCCCAGGACCTGGCCCACCCAGGGGCTTAAAGAAACAAAGCGTGCTTCATTTAAAAAAAAAAATAATAATTCGTCCGGAAGCGAGCACCCAGCACGAATTCGGCCGATTTAAAAAAAGCCTTTTTTGGCCCTGGGGGCCCTTGTGGTACCCCCTGAGCAGGCCTAGGGGGGTCAGGGTGTTTCTACCCTGCCCCCTTTTCTTGTTTTTTATCCTTTTTTAACCGATTTCTTGTGACTCTCTTTTACCGAGTCACAAGATGGCTGCCAACACATTCTGGTTTGGAGCGTTGGCAGCCAATCAGAATGAAGCTCATGCTCGGGAGGGTTCGCGAATCCTCCTCGGTGCTCAGATATCGATATTTTTATTTTTTGAATTTCTCAGCAACTACTGAACGGATTTACGGCATTTTTAAAAAAGCACGCTTTCTGGACCAAGACCTACATTTTTGCCAAATTTGGTGCAATTCCATTCAGCAGTTCGGGCAGTAGCTTTGTCTAAAGTTCCTATGGAAATGAACATAGGGAAAACGCATTTTGGGACCCCCCTTTTTTCTCGGCCCCCGCTTGACGAATCACCCCAAAACTTTCAAGACAGGAGCTGACTGGAGTGCCTCATTAGTTTGGAAAATATCGTGAAGTTTCGTCAAACGGCGCCACCGATATTGGCAAAAGAAAAAAACTTTTTGAATAGAAACGAGGTCCTAACTAAAACTACCTACTGGCGACTGCCAGTAGTATGTGTGTATATATATATATATATATATATATATATAAATATATATATATATATATATATATATATATACACACACACACACACACATACAAATAAAAACCGTAACAAATAAACTGGATTTTTTTTAAAAACATTGGCCATTTAATTATACATAAAACGTTAACTAAGCAATTCAGCGACCCCCCCATACTGGCAACCTAAGTAGGATAGCTAATAAAATGTAAAGTCGGAGGTTAGAGCAAATTATACCGAAAATAGGTAACAGATAAATGTGCTTATATATGGAGTGTTAGAATGATGGTGCAACATTATGGGGTCTGACCTGCATTTATATTTACTGCAATCACAATGTGGAGAACAGCATGTTCTAAAATGGCCGCCGTTAGTTAGCTGTTTACATAGGGATGCACCCTTGTCCGTTTTTCTGTTCATACAAATTCAGCTGCCCAATGAAATTTGCACATCATAAAATGTGGGATTGCAATGGTGTTCACTGACATTGATGAAGGCCAGGGGGCTGAAATGCGTTTGTCAGTTTTGGTTGCAAACAATAAAATATCTTTGGATACATAGCTCAAGAGTGCGCGGCATTGCTTTTGGGAGTTGGTGACGTGCACAAGACTGTCCTCGTGAGCCGAGACCCACTACACTGTGAGCAGTGGCTTTGGATGAGAAAGCAAACAGGTGTGTGTATATATACACACACACACACACACATATATACATATAGTAAACAGTGTGGGTAACAGGATTCTTGCCCGGCGCAGAGTATCTCAGTTACTGGTCCCCACCAGTATTTTTCATAAATTGTATAACAAACATCACTGAGATATTCACAGAAAACATCAATAAAAAGAATAACAAATCTTCTTGTTCAGTTTCTTTTTGTTGTTTTTTATTTTTCTTAAGCAGTCAAAAAAAGTCAACACGTGTTTCGCGCTTCACTGCGCTTCTTCAGGGCTGTTTACAAACATAGAATACAATTAGAATCTAAGTCATACATACAATAATAATCATCAACATAATAAATCTATTTAACACGTGGATTCCATCCACGTGGTTTAACTAAAAATAGAAGAGAATTTTTTTTTTCAAATATCTTAGTTCTTTTCACTCTGTTAGCGCCACAGAGAGTACATTATCTTTGTTTTGCCACATATTTGCCCCAACTCATTAATATGTATATTATCCAGCATTTCTAGAGTTTCTGTGCTGTTCCCACATTTTTTCATCCTATACATAAACATTTATTTTACTAGGCACACCTCATAAGTTTGTGCCTATTCCATCAATACTAAAATTCTGTGCCAATTCCTTCATACCCACATTGTATCCTGCTGTCCCTAAACTTTCTTTCGCTCTGCGTTCTACTAGGGCAAGAATCTCTCATCTTATTTACCTTTTGTTTTTCCTTGTCTCATGTTACTTTTATGTCTTTATTTTCCTTCTTTCAAAAATTCATACATCTCCATCTCTATTCAGCTTTCTATAAAAAATAATAAGTACAAAATCCCACATTTTTCTCAGTTTAAACACTCTAACATTCACTCTACATGAGTCTATAGTTATATTCTCACCTCCAAGTCCTCATTTTGCGCCACGTTATAACAGTGTCTCTTTCCAATGTAAATTTTGACACTCCTGCTAGATATTCATTCCATTTGTACCCCTTGATAAGGTCTGTGAAAATAAATAAATAGGTACCTGGTAGAGTCCCGATCATTTTAACCAGCCCATAGATATATAGGTTCCCTTCCAACATAATCTATATGAATGGCCAAGATGCCTGATGCTCTGTGCTACAGGCACATAACCATTTATGTCAGCCCCCGTTCCCTTTCTCCAGACAGTTACTAATTCTATTACCCATGAAAGTTAAGTCCTCTACAATTCCCTTGCTCTTACCGCAAAACCGGCTGTAAGCCTCCTGGTCCGTCCCACTTCGATGGCACAATACTGGAGAGTGAAAAATGGGTATGTTGCACAAGGACTAACAAGCATTCATTGGTTTAAAAGGAAAAATCTGCTGAGAAAGTAAGCACTTGCACTTTAATATATGTTGTAACATACTTGCGTAATTTGCACAGTCATCATAGAGATATCTACTTAAGAAACTGTATCCAGAAGAGAGGACAGTACATTTTATTTCACTTGCACTTTATCAAATTTGCGAAATTTGCACAGTACTCTGAAAACAGAGTATGCTGCTATGCTATAAGAGTCATGTGCACTGGCACCTTATTCTCTAACAATTTGCGTAATTTTGCACAACTATACTTTCAAGCTATTAAATCAAGACAGCAGAACCATTAAGCAAAATATTTCCATATGTCCTTGCACTACATTTGAAGAATAAAGTTCTGCACAGGTCAAGAGAATTCAAATATGCTGCTACTTTGGAATATGTTATTTATTGCACTGGCACTTTATTCCAAAAATGACTTGCACTAAGCATTTGCACTTTAGTACCAGCCTATATTGTGATATTCAAGCTGTAGGCGGTTGGGGTCATCATACAGCAATAGCACGGCACATTAATTTACCTGGACAGGACAAACAGTCAGGACATCTAGTGAACAACACAGTTGTGATCTTATTATCACGCACAATGAGGTCCTGGTGGTAGCAGGGTCGCGTGTACTCAATACTCGAGCCAGGCACTCACATGATATAGGAAAATACCTTTCCCTGATACATAATTGAAACACTGTGGTACAATAACGTTTTTTGAAATGCACAAAATGCAGATGGAGCCATTCTGACGTAAGCAAAAGAAAAGAAAAAATTGAAAAAACAAAATGAAATAAATGTATGTTTGTACGAGATGTATGGTAAAATTAAGAGTGGTCCCAAAACGGGGACATTGTAAATAAATAAGGAAAAAACTGAGAAAGAAAATAGACACACAGGGAGTATGTTGTCAGTTCTATCAACATGTGATCCTATTTATCAAAAGAGGGGACTCTAGGAGCTATTCTAAAAGGTCCGGTGACCCGTGCTCCCGAAATTAAACTTCTACCAAAGGGAGTCACTGTTCCTGAGTGGAGATGGAGAGAAGGGAAGTAGGGCGTACTCTTGTCGTGTGCTACTCTGCTTGTGGGAGGCAGGGTGTCCTCATCTTGATGCCCTCACACACCCCGAAGGATGTCATGCTTCATCATTGGGCTTTTGCTCCTCATCGGGCCGGCGCTGCAATGCCCTACAGGGCCCCCCGAAAGGTCTCTTTTTCGGAGATCTTTTGATGAAGCCGGATGGGTGCGTGGGTGTAAGTGGCAGTGAAGTTCTAGAAAGTGTATTAAAAAATGGCTGGAGGGAGAGTAATTAATTGTTAATAAAGTGATCCCTCTGTCATTATTAAAACAAAGTGTATGGAGCTGCTTTAAGGGGTATTATGTCCCTTCGTAGCTGGGTGATTAGTGGGCATATGTTATGGTCAACATGTTTAGCGCTTCAGTGGTCTCAGGGGGAGATCCAGGGCACTTCGTCAGGACCAAATAAGAAAGTTATATCTACAGTGGCCTGAAAATTTCGGTGCCCCCGGATAAATGAAAGGAGTAGAGATTCCCTTAGTAGGTAGGGTAAGATCTCATGAGATCAGTGAGGGTCTGGGCTGGGCCACCTGTGTGCCTCTTGCGGCGGAGACAGCGAGAGGCACACAGGTGACACAGCCCAGATGCACCAAGAGAACCCTCTCAAGTTACCCTCACTGATCTCTTGGGATCTTACCCTACCTACTAAGGGAATCTCTACTCCTTTCATTTATCCGGGGGCACCGACATTTTCGGGCCACTGTAGATATAACTTTCTTATTCGGTCCTGACGAGCGCCCTGGATCTCCCCTGAGACCACTGAAGCGAAACATGTTGACCATAACATATGCCCACTAGGGACATATAATCACCCAGCTACCAAGGGACATAATACTCCTTAAAGTAGCTCCATACACTTTGTTTTAATAATGACAGAGGGATCACTTTATTAAAAATTAATCACTCTCCCTCCAGCCATTTTTTAATACACTTTCTAGGACTTCACTGTCACTTACACCTACGCACCCATACGGCTTCATCAAAAGTTCTCCGAAAAAGAGACCCTTCGGAGGACCCGTAGCGCATTGCAGCGCTGGCCCGACGAGGAGCAAAAGCCCAATGATGAAGCATGACATCCTTCCGGGTGTGTGAGGGCATCAAGAGGAGGACACCCTGCCTCCCAAGCAGAGTAGCACATGACAAGAGTATCAACATGTGATGTCAGAAAGAGTTCAAAAATGAAGTTATGAATTGTGGCTCATTGTGTGAGCAAGGCAGGGGATCCTGCCGAAACGCGTAACAGCCCTTCAAAACAAATAAATGTTTGGAAACTGACCTTCGGTTTGCAGTGTCGTCTTTCTGGCAGTGAAACTGTGGAGACCAGAAGTAGTGAAGGATATATATATATATATATATATATATATATATATAATATATATATATATATATATATATATATATATATATATATATATATATATATATATATATATATATATATATATATATATATATATATATATATATATATATATATATATATATATATATATATATATATATACACATATATTAATTAAACAGTGTGGGTAACAGGATTCTTGCCCGGCACAAAGTATCTCAGTTACTGGTCCCCACCAGTATTTTTCATAAATTGTATAACAACAAACATCACTGAGATATTCACACAAAACATCAATAAAAAGAACAACAAATCTTCTTGTTCAGTTTCCTGTTTTTTATTTTTCTTAAGCAGTCAAAAAAAGCCAACACGTGTTTCGCACTTCACTGCGCTTCTTCAGGGCTGTTTACAAACATAGAATAATACAATTAGAATCTAAGTCATACATACAATAATAATCATCAACATAATAAATCTATTTAACAACACACATGTGGATTCCATCCACGTGGTTTAACTAAAAATAGAAGAGAATTTTTTTTTCCAAATATATCTTAGTTCTTTTCACTCTGTTAGGGCTACAGAGAGTACATTATCTTTGTTTTGCCACATATTTGCCCCAACTCATTAATATGTATATTATCCAGCATTTCTAGAGTTTCTGTGCTGTTCCCACATTTTTTCATCCTATACATAAACATTTATTTCACTAGGCACACCTCATAAGTTTGTGCCTATTCCATCAATACTAAAATTCTGTGCCAATTCCTTCATACCCACATTGTATCCTGCTGTCCCTAAACTTTCTTTCGCTCTGCGTTCTACTAGGGCAAGAATCTCTCATCTTATTTACCTTTTGTTTTCCTTGTCTCATGTTACTTTTATGTCTTTATTTTCCTTCTTTCAAATATTCATACATCTCAATCTCTATTCAGCTTTCTATAAAAAATAATAAGTACAAAATCCCACATTTTTCTTTCTGTTTAAACACTAACATTCACTCCACATGAGTCTATAGTCATATTTTCATATTGCACTCCCACCAACAGCCGCAAACAGGATTGAGGACGAGTCCACTTGCAGAGTCCATACAGGACAAGATTTGTGTGCCATCCGGACCACATTTCCCACAATGCACAGTCTCATTCGAGCTTCCCATTGGTGGGTGTGCAATATGAAAATGGCGAAGTGGGTTCAGCGTTTGCACACACTGTCTCCGTTCAAGCCTCTGAAGAGAAGCATATGGAGCTTCGAAACGCGTCAGGCATTTCCATTACGGAGCAGCTTCTACAAGCGGAGCCTCGTCCCTACCTATCATAAACAAAGCTGCTGATCGAGTGCTACTCACCAGGTGGACAACCTTTGGAGCAGAATATATATATATATATATATATATATATATATATATATATATATAATACCTACTGGCGGTCGCCAGTAGGTAGTTATAGTTAAGACCTATTATCCATAGGAAAAGCGTTTTTTGATTTGCCAATATCTTTGGCGCCGGTTGACAAATCTTTGCGAAATTTTCAAAACTAATGGGGCGCTCCGGTCAGCTGCTGTTTTGAAAGTTTTGGGGTGATTCGTCAAGCGGGGGCCGAGAAAAAAGGGGGGTCCCAAAACGCGTTTTCTCCATGTTAATTTCCATAGGAAACTTTAGACAAAGCTACAGCCCGAACTGCTGAACGGAATTACACCAAATTTAGCAAAAAGGTAGGTCTTGGTCTAGAAAGCATGCTTTTTTAAAAATGGTGTAAATCCATTCAGTAATTGCTGAGAAATTCACAAACCAAAAATATCGATATCTGAGCACCGAGGAGGAGTCGCAACTCCTCCCGAGCACGAGCTGACTTCTGATTGGCTGCCAACACTCCAAACCAGAATGTGTTGGCAGCCATCTTGTGACTCGGTAACCGAGTCACAAGAAATCAGTACAAAAAAAGGTGAAAAACAAGAAAAGGGGGCAGGGTAGAAACACCCTGACCCCCTAGGCCTGCTCAGGTGGTCCCACAAGGACCCCCAGGCCCACACAAAGCATTTTTTTGTTTTTTTTAAAACAGCCGAATTCGCGCTGGGTGCGCGAATCCGGCCGAAAAAAAAAACTCAAAGCGCGGGCTCCTGCGCTTCGTTGTACTTAAGCCCCTGAGTGGGCCAGGTCCCGGGGGCAATGCCAAATTATGTAGCGGGGGCCCGCGGGGGCCCCCGCAGCCCACAGACTGTCACCTCCCCGGGGCTTCATTCATGATTTGCGGGGGGCACACAGCCCCCCCTGCAGCCCCGGGGACCGCAACCTCCCTGGGGCTTATATACACACATACAATGCGTGGCTGGGGCTCCTGCCCCCCCCACGCTGCCCCGGGGACTGCCACCTCCCCGGGGCTTTGACAATTAAACTGCCCTCCTGCGGCCCTGGGGACCGCCACCTCCCCGGGGCTCTGATTTTTAATAAAAAAATGTGTGGGGGGGCTCAAGCCCCCCCACATGCCCTGGGGACCACCACCTCCCTGGGGTACTAATTGTTTACATACAGGGGTCTGTTGCGGACCCCCGGGCCCCGGCGACCACCACCTCCCCAGGGCTTTGCATAGGTTGGGAGGGGGGCCGCACAGCCCCCCTCCTGGAGCCCTTGTTGGCCCTCGGGACCGCCACCCCCCAGGGCCGGCTCCAGCAATGTCGCAGGGTGCCCACCCCCGGGACATTGCTGTTTGCTATGACAGGGCGGTAGCACGACTCCCGCCCTGTCATAGCTAACACTGCTTCGCTTCATGGAAGCGAGAGCAGGAAACCTGCTCTCGCTTCCATGAAGCGAAGCAGATTGCTTTTGGGCAAGGGGAGCTGCATGTTAGAAGCTCCCCTTGTTCAAAAGCAATGCCGGCTCCCACAGGAGGTGGGAAGCCAGCTGGGACCGTGGGGGCATTGGAGCTCCCCCCACGATCCCCAACGCTAAAGGCCGGCCCCGGGGGATGGGGTCCCCTGGGCCAGAAGTGGCCCAGGAGGGGGGCCATGCGGCCCCCCTCCCCTAATTAAATTTTTTTTAAAAAGAGGCCAGGCCCCGGGGGATGGGGTCCCGGGGACCAATAGTGGCCCAGGGGAGGGGGGCCATGCGGCCCACCTCCCGGGATTTTTTTTTTTTTTAAACCATAGGAAGGCCGGTCACGGGAAATGGGGTCCCCGGGGCCATAGTTGGCCTTAGGAGGGGGGCCACGTGGCCCTCCTCCTGAAAAAAAAATGCAGGCTGGCCAGGCCCCGGGGATGGAGTCCCCGGGGCCAGTAGTGGCCTTAGGAGGGGGGCCACATGTCCCCCCTCCAAAATTCTTTTACAAAAAATAAGAAAGCTGGCCGTGCCCCGGGGGATTGGGTCCCCGGGGCTGAAATTGGCCTCGGGAGGGGGCCACGCGGCCCTCTTCCCATTTAAAAAAAAAATGTAGCCGGCCCTGGGGGATGGGGTCCCCAGGGCAAAAAAAACATTGAAAGAAGGGGGGCCACACAGCCCCCTTTAAAAAAAAAAAAAGCTGGCATCTCGTCGGTGGCCCCGCCCCTCCCTGCACCACTCTGCAAACGCGCCCCCTAGCACGTTCTAAGTTGGGGAATTAAGTCCCCTTGAATACTGAGGGTCCCTGGGGGCCAACTAGCCCACCAGGTACCTCCAATAAGCGCCACACAGCTGGATTGCTGAGAGGTGGTCCGAGGCCACGCCCCTTTTTACACCACTCTGCAAATGCACCTTGTGGCGCACTGCTGGTGGGGCGATGAGGTCCTCTTGTGTCCTGAGGACCTCAGGACTAAAGTGGACTTCATCCCCCAAATAGCAGTGCGCCAGGAGGCATGTTTGCAGAGTGGTGTAAAAAGGGGGCGTGGCCTCGGACCACTCTCAGCAATCCAGCTGTGTGGGACTTACTGGAGGTACCTGGTGGGCTAGCTGGCCCCAGGGACCCTCAGTATTCAAGGGACTTAATCCCCAACTTAGAACGCGCCAGGAGGGGCGTTTGCAGAGTGGTGGAGAAAGGGGGCGTGGCCTGTGTCCAGCTTTCAGCAATCCCACTATCCGGGACATACTAGAGGTATCAGGTAGGCTAGTTGGCCCCTAAGGACCCCCAGCAGTGAAGGGGACTATAATACCCATCCAAGAGCACGCCAGGAAGTGCGTTTGCAGAGTGGTGGGGAAAGGGGGCGTGGCCTGCTATGACAACTTAGCAATCCTGCTGTGTGGGACTTACTGGAGGTAATAGGAGGAGTAGTTGGCCCCCAAGGATGTCCTTGGGGGCCAACTACCCCTCTTGTTACCTCCAGTAAGTCCCACACAGTGGGATTGTTAAGACGTCTTCAGAGGCCATGCACCCCTTTCTCCACCACTCTGCAAACGCGCCTCCTGGCAGACTACGGGATGGGAATGAAGTCCAATTTACTCCTGAGGGACTTTGGGGGCCAAGAAGCCCTCCTGGTACCTCCTGTAAGTCCTACGCAGCGGAATTACTGAGCACTGGTCGGAGGCCCAGCACCCTTTCTCCACCACTCTGCAAACGCGACTACTAGTTAAAGAAGTGTTTGCAATGTAATAGATTTCGCATTTGCGAGAGTTAGAGCTATTGGCGATGTAAATGTAAAAGTTTTTTAATAATATTTTTCGGAGTGGAGTGGATGCATGTTGTGTGTAGTGGAATTATGTGGTAAGTTGTGCAGTGAAATTATGTGGATAGAAAGTATGTGCTATTTATTTTATAGGAATTATATAGAGTGGAATTATGTGTTATGGAGAGTAATTATGTGGTATGGTAGTCTGTGTTGTGGAGTGGTAAACTCATGTTTAGTCTTCCTCGTTTCCATAGAAGCTAAACTATGAACTCAATGAGAAAAAAAACAAGAAGAAATCACTGAGGAGCACTTCTGGACCTAGTCAGAGGTATGAGAAGGGCCACTGGAATTATGCAACTGTTTGGCTGTACCAACTTTTGCACAATTATACATTTTCCGCATTAGCCACATAATTCATCATCTGCTGCCTAATCTATAGATTTGAACAAAAAAGCCTTGTTTCTGGCTCAAGCGAATCAAACGTTACCAAAAATGCAGCGACAAGTGTTACAGCATGGTGGAAGGTCCTTTGTAAACCTAGAATGTTCACCTGTTACTTATTGCTAAATGTGGGTGTTAAATTGGTACTAATAGTGTGCAAGCCACTCTTGCTTCTTTCTGCGCCTCTCTTGCCTCTTTCTGCATTTCTGTTGCTTCTTTCTGCACCTTTCTTTCTTTTTCTGCACTTCTCTTGCTTCTTTCTGCACATCTCTTCTACTTTCTGCACCCCTCTTGCCTCTTTCTCCACCCCTCTTCCCCCTTCCTGCATGTCTGTTGCTTCTTTCTGCACTTCTCTTGCCTCTTTCTCCACCCCTCTTCCCTCTTCCTGCATCTCTGTTGCTTCTTTCTGCACTTATCTTGCGTCTTTCTGTACCTGTCTTGCTTCTCTCTGCACCCCTTGTGCCTCTTTCTGCACCCCTCTTCTCTTTCTGCACTCCTCTTGCCTCTTTCTGCACCTCTGTTCCTTCTTTCTGCACTTATTTTGTTACTTTCTGCACCTCTCTTGCTTCTTTCTGCACCTCTCTTGCCTCTTTCTCCATCCCTCTTCCCCCTTTCTACACATCTGTTGCTTCATTCTCACCTCTCTTGTTTCTTTCTCCACCCCTCTTCCCTCATTCTGCACCTCTGTTGCTTCTTTCTGCACCTCTCTTGCTTCTTTCTGCACCCCTCGTGCCTCTTTCTGCACCCCTCTTCCCTCTTTTTGCTCCCTCTTGCCTCTTTCTGCACACCTGTTCCCTCTTTCTGCACGCCTGCTGCCTCTTTCTGCACCTCTGTTCCTTCTTTCTGTACCTCTCTTGTTTCTTTCATTATCCCTCTTGCCTCTTTCTCCACCCCACTTCCCCCTTTATGTTGCTTCTTTATGTACTTCTCTTGCTTCTTTCTGCACCTCTCTTGCTTCTTTTTGCACCCCTCGTGCCTCTTTCTGCACCCCTCTTCCGTCTTTCTGCACTCCTCTTACCTCTTTCAGCACCTCTGTTGCTTAATTCTGCACTTCTCTTGCTTCTTTCTGCACCCCTCTTGCCTCTTTCTGTACCCCTTTTGCCTCATTGTGCACCTCTCCTGCCTCTTCCTGCACCTATCTTGCCTTTTTCTGCAGTTCTCTTGCCACTTTCTGCACCTCTTTTGCTTCTTTCTGCACTTTTCTTGCCTCTTACTGTACCCCTCTTGCCTCTTTCTGCACCTCTGTTGCTTCTTTATGCACTTCTATTGCTTCTTTCTGCACCTCTGTTGCCTCTTTCTGCACCTTACTTGCTTCTTTGTGCACCCCTTTTGCCTCTTTCTGCACCCCTCTTCCCTCGTACTACACCTCTCTTGTCTCTTTCTGCACCTCTGTTCCATCTTTCTTCACTTCTTTTGTTTATTTCTGCACCCCTCATGCCTCTTTCTGCACCCCTTGTGCCTCTTTCTGCACCCCTCTTTTCTCTTTCTGCACCCCTCTTCCCTCTTTCTGCATCTCTGTTGCTTCTTTTTGCACTTCTCTTGCCTCTTTTTCCACCCCTCATCCCTCTTTCTGCACCTCTGTTGCTTCTTTCTGCACTTCTCTTGCTTCTTTCTGCACCTCTGTCCCTTCTTTCTGCAACCCTTGTGCCTCTTTCTGCACCCCTCTTCCATCTTTCTGCACTCCTCTTGCCTTTTTCTGTACCTCTGTTGCTTCTTCCTGCACTTCTTTTGTTTCTTTCTGCACCTCTCTTGCTTCTTTCTGCACCCCTCTTTCCTCTTTCTCCACCACTCCTCCCCCTTTCTGCATCTCTGTTGCTTTTTTCTGCACTTCTCTTGCCTCTTTTTGCACCTCGGTTGGTTCATTCTGCACTGCTCTTGCTTCTTTCTGCACCTCACTTGCCTCTTTCTGCACTTCTCTTGCTTCTTTCTACTCCTCTGTTGCTTCTTTCAGCAATTCTCTTGCCTCTTTCTGCTCCTCTCTTGCTTGTTTCTGCACCTCTCTTGCATCTTTCTGCACCTCTGTTGCCTCTTTTTGTACCTCACTTGCTTCTTTCTCCACCCCTCTTGCCTTTTTCTGCACCCCTCTTGCCTCTTTCTGCACCCCTCTTGGCTCTTTCTGCTCCTCTCTTGCCTCTTTCTGCACCCCTGTTCCCTCTTTTTGCACCTTCCCTGCCTGTTTATACACAGCTCTTGCCTCGTTCTGTACCTCTATTGCTTCTTTCTGCACTTCTCTTCCTTCTTTCTGCACCCCTCCTGCCTCTTTCTGTCCCTCTCTTGCCTCTTTGTGCACCTCTCCTACCTTTTTCTGCACCCCTCTTGCCTCTTTTTGCACCTCTGTTGGTTCTTTCTGCACTGCTCTTGCTTCTTTCTGTACCTCATTTGCCTCTTTCTGCACTTCTCTTGCTTCTTTCTACACCTCTGTTGCTTCTTTCAGCAGTTCTCTTGCCTCTTTCTGCACTTCTCTTCCTTCTTTCTGCACCCCTCCTGCCTCTTTCTGTACCTCTCTTGCCTCTTTGTGTACCTCTCCTACCTCTTTCTGCACCCCTCTTGCCTCTTTTTGCACCTCTGTTGGTTCATTCTGCACTGCTCTTGCTTCTTTCTGCACCTCACTTGCCTCTTTCTGCACTTCTCTTGCTTCTTTCTACACCTCCGTTGCTTCTATAAGCAATTCTTTTGCCTCTTTCTGCACTTCTCTTGCTTGTTTCTGCACCTCTCTTGCGTCTTTCTGCACCTCTGTTGCTTCTTTCTGCACCTCACTTGCTACTTTCTGCACTCCTCTTGCCTCTTTCTGCAGCCCTCTTCCCTCTTTCTGTACCTCTCTTGCCTCTTTTTGCACCCCTGTTCCCTCTTTCTGCACCTTTCCTGTGTGTTTCTGCACCTCTCTTGCCTCTTTCTGTTCCTCTGTTGCTTCTTTTTGCACTTCTCTTGCCTCTTTCTGCACCCTTCGTGCCTCTTTCAGCACCTCTGCTGGTTCTTTCTGCACTGCTCTTGCTTCTATCTGCTACTCTCTTGCACATTTCTGCATCCCTCTTACCTCTATCTGTACCTCTCTTGCTTCTTTCTGCACCTCTTTTGCAAATTTCTGTATCCCTCTTGCCTCTTTCTACACCCTCTTCAGTATTTCTCCAACTCTCTTGCTTCTTTCTGCACTTCTCTTGCTTCTTTCTGCACTGCTCTTGCTTTTTTCTGTACCTCTCTTGCAAATTTTTGTATCCCTCTTACCGCACCCCTGTTCCCTCTTTCTGCACCTTTCTTACCTGTTTCTGCACCTCTCTTGCCCCTTTTGGCACCTCTGTTGCTTCTTTCTGCACTTCTCTTGCCTCTTTCTGTACCTCTGACTTAGAGGTAGTTTTAATCCCCCTGGCCTATTATGTACTAGGGCCTTACAGGGGAGGTCATGCCAATCACTGGGGTACCCCAACCCATAGTGTACCCTAGTGTATGTAGGTGTTTTCACTGTATTCTAAGTGTCTTTCAGCATAGCACTGGCTCCGGGCCTGGTTAGTCAGAGTCAGTTACCACTAGTACCAGTCATCAAAAAGTTGGGGGCACAGGATGACTTTGCAACAAGGCCTCTATCTGCCCCTCTGTTGGTTCTTTCTGCATATCTCCTGCTTCTTTCTGCATCTTTCTTCGTCTTTCTGGACTTCTGTTGCCTCTTTCTGCATTTCTCTTGCTTCTTTCTGTGCTTTTCTTCCTCTTTCTGCACATGTCCTACCTCTGTAGGCATATTTAGAAATTAGCATTTAAAAAGCCTTAGAAATTCACTGAAAAAAACAGAGGTTTCAGGGACGTTATAGTTAGGAATTACATTTAAAAAACCTTTGAAATTCACTGAAAAAACCATAGGTTTCAGGGACGTTATAGTTCGAAATTAGCATTTAAAAAACCTTAGAAATTCACTGAAAAAACCACAGGTTTCAGGGACGTTATAGTGTAAACTGCATATTCTGTTTTACATGTCAGATGCTGTTTATGTATATGTGTATAGATAAATTCACTAAAAAACCCACAGGTTTCAGGGACGTTATAGTTAGTTGGGCATTTCACTCATACAAAACCAGAGAAATTTGGCCATTATAGTTAGTTGAGCTAACTATAACTCATGGCCCGCTATGCACTGCTGATGACGTCACATATTACATCATTCATGACATGGTCAGTGACATCACTGATGACATCGCACTGCATTGTGGGGGCACGAGTTATAGTTAGCTCAACTAACTATAACGGCTGAATTTCTCTGGTTTTGTACAAGTGAAATGTCCAACTAACTATAACGTCCCTGAAACCTGTGGGTTTTTTAGTGAATTTATCTATACACATATACATAAACAGCATCTGACATGTAAAACAGAATATGCAGTTTACACTTTGAAATGCCCATGCTCAAAATACTATGTGGGCAGTACTATATTGGCGGACCATAAACAAATTTTACAGCATCTAAAATCCATAAAAAACAACGACCCCAGTTACCCCGTAGCTCGACATTTCCACAAGATCCATGGGAGAGATCACAAACCACTCAAATATAGTGCCATAGACAGCGTGCCTAAAGGGAAAAGGGATGGAGACAGAGAGAAAGAGCTCAGGAGATTAGAATCAAGATACATCCTTGAGATAGATAGTAAAGAACCAACAGGATTGAACATTGATGATGAGCTCTATGTCCATCTCTAAAGATAAACTTGCTGTAATCTCCATGATCATGTAATGTTTTAAAATGAATGTTTATTTAGTAGTTACATTTTTGTGTTAGTCTATGTTTGAAGAAAGGTTTTAATAACACTGCATGTTGTATGTCTGTTCACAGGAGGAACAACAGTAGAGATGCATTGAGGGGCACCATGCTAGGAGTCTTCTACTCCAGTTGAGAGCAGCAAGAAAGAGTCACAAGACTAAAAAGCAGCAAGTAAACACGAGTAGCAGCGAAAACAAGTTTGATACTGAAAATTTCTTTATATCTACAGCCGTATAATGACTTAGCAAGCCCACATGGGCAGTGATAATTTCATAGGCCCACTGGGGCAGAATTTAACAGAGTATTGAAAACTGTTATTTCTTTAACTATATTTTGAATTATTTTCGTTGTTCTGATATGTTTAACAGACCACTAAGACCAGTACAGATAATGGATTTATCTACGTAGAATTAAGTTTAGGTCTAATCATGTACTCTCTATGACAAAGCGTTAGCACTGACAAAATGAAACAGGAGTATGTATTTAAAGAATGATCCATTTCGCATAAACAACACTCCAATATGGCCGCTACGAAAAATGCATTGAATGTAGTCCACCGTTAATGTTTACTATCTTTATTGATCGAATTGAAATACAAAATGTATAAAAAAATCTTGAGAAAACATGGTCGGCGTGGTGACCAAGGTGCATTAAATGCATCGAAGCGCATTGGCGTTTGTGCCTCTGCTTTAAATAAAGATAATGGGGAAACATTGGCTCCTGTGGAATAATAATACAGTATTTCTAATGCAATTCTGCACAATGGCAATATACAGGGTTAGTAGGATGTCAAAAAGAAAGCTGGCCACTGACACTGAGGGTATAGTCAATGTGAAAATTTCTTTTCGTTTATATAATAAATAAATGAAATAAACAATATATACATAGGGCTTGAGAATCACAATATGATTATACAACAAACAATGATTACAAATAGTGAACGGTGTCCCAGTGAAAAAAACATTGGAACCTAAACTAATAGTGACATAATACGTGACATATGTACAAGGTTTCACTTGAAAACATTTTGGCGACCATTAAATAAATCAAAATCAGTTGGACAACACTTTATACAATCATAAGTGTTTGATAATAGTTCGCCTTTGTTAATTGTCGACGACGTTTCGACCCTATCTGAGGTACAGGGTCTCTTCAGGACCTAAAGGATGTAGGGACACCTGAGGGGAGGCCTGCACTGCCTAATGTGAAAAGCAGTGTCACCGTGAAATAAGTGAAGAAAAAACTCACAGGGACCCGGCCGGGCACCCTTGTGAGGGTAGTATTAGGCAGAAAGGATGGCAGGGCCTGGATATCTCAGCGTTACTCGGGGCACTTGATATTCTCAAGGTACAAGAACCATGTGGGTTTCTCTGGCTGATCAGCAGAATAGCCGATCTAGGCTGCAGGCGATTAGCTTCGTATATGGGCAATGAACTCCAAGGAAATAACAGGTGGAGCTCTTGGATAAGCTGGATTAGCCGGTGTATTTCCCCCGAGTGCTGCTGGAACAGTGGAGCGTCCGTCTCCCTGTTTGGTGCGATAATAAAGAAGCAACTGAAAACTAAAACCGGAATGCTGTGGAATCCATTCTACCTTGTATGTGGAACCGTTTTTCGTTTAATATATGTTTATATATATATATATATATATATATATACATATATATATATACACATACATATAAAAATACAAATAAAAACTGTAACAAATAAACTTTGCCAATTAAATTATACATAAAACAATAGAAATAAATATGATTTACTGCAAATATCTTGAAATTATCATAAATTTCTTAATATAAAAATTATACAATTAAATACACAAACACATAATAATAATATATATTTAAACAATATTAACAAAACTATTACATTTTAGAAATTATAAATATACTATTCCCACTCCAGTCGGTGCAACAGTAGGGAAAGCATTAGACTGTGGAGGGGTAACATTTACTATTACCTCCCTAGTCTATGCAAAAGTAGGAAAAGTGTTGGACTCAGGAGGGGTAAAATTTACAATTCCCACTCCAGTCTTTGCATCAGTAGGGAAAGCGTTGTACTGCGGAGGGGTAAAAGTCACTATTCCCACTCCAGCCTGTGCAGCAGTAATTAACTTCAAACACATACCATACTTTAATACATACATTAATTGAACAAAAATATAAATTGTTAATATAAAAATCATATGTATTTACATTTTAAACACAATTAAACAATTTACATAATTATCATTTTTATTGCATTATTAATATCAAATATAAAATGCTATTAAATGATTATTTAATTAAATTCCCACGCTATACTCCTGCATTCCTAGCAGCCCAAATTTACCATATAATTAAAATGAAAAATAATAGCGCAATTAACATATTAAGTAATGAATAAAATACTCAATAATTGTTACTTAATACTTAAATAACTTCCCATCCTATCCCCCTAAAAACACAGCACACTCATAATATATAACATAACAAATATATTTATTAAATAATGTACAGAATTATAAATGTATTACATATTTTAATTACAATTAATAATTAATTAAATTGTAATATTTACTTAATTAACTTCCTACCCTATACCCCTACAAACCCAACAACCCGCACCTAAAATATAACTTAGAGAAATAATATTTACACATTTTACATAATTAATTATCAATTAAATAATGAATAATTAATTGATACTTAATTATTAATAAATTATTACATAATTAACTTTCCACCTTATACCCCAACAAACCCAACAACCTGCACCTAAAATATAATATTTACACAATTTACATAATTAATTATCAATTAAATATTAAATATAAAAAAAATATAAACTTAATTGAGTTCCCACCCTGTAACCCTATAAAGCTTACAACCCACTATGACACTATAGATTACCATTAACAATTAAATTAGATTATAAATAACTTAAAATTACAAACTATATTTAAAAACATTAACAACAATTATACAAACAATATATAACATATAATATTACAATATTATTTAAAACACGTAAAGATAATTAAAAAACAATATTTTTACAACTATATTATTGTAAACAATACCTTACCTTAAAATATAGATATTTTTGTCAACTAGATTCCCGCATCACGATATTTCTGTGACACGATATTAAATACTCAATATTAGTATCACTCGATATTTATGACTTGATATTTTTCCAAATACCCCTAAAAGTGACATTGAGGGGTCCGTTAAAGAGAAATCTGCAACAGAACGAAGGTAGGAAGGAACAGAGGGGAGCGAGCAAAGACGGACTGGATCTCCCTCATTTCAGGAATCCGGGAGGGATGGTTATAACTTAGAGACCGCAATAAAACCAGAATGGTGCCAGTACTCTGGTATCTGCTCTCCATGCTCTTTTGAGGACACTGACGGTATATGAGCAGAGAGAGGGCGTCGATCCGAGTGTAGAAGAAAGGAGGAGTATAGCAGGAAATGTGATACAGGATGAGAGGCTGATGTCCGCATGCAGAGGGTAGATAAAGGGTTGGACTCTAAGATTCCCATTAAGAAGAAGAAAGTAGCAGGACTTTCTAAAAAACATGTCGTTACAACTATGTGTTCTCCTGAAAAACAAGACTTAGGCTAGAGCAATTATAGACAGCGCAGCACAAGTCACAATAGTATATCAGATGCTTCAGAGGTTTCTGGTGACGAGTCTAACTGATATGTTCATACGAGTTGAGACTCCACATAAACATTTAAATCCTCCTGATAGAGTTTATAATTCAGAAATACAAATTTACACCAGTTAATGAGCTGTAATTCAGGCTCAGTCCTCATACAGAAAACAAGCGCGGGTGGGATAAACATTCTATTCCACATGTCATTCTCTTACGCAGTGAACTTCAAGCGAAAACCTAATACCTTTTAAAGCCGGAGGTAAAGCGTGGTATAAAAGTAATAGTAGATCAATTGCAATATCAGGGTATAATAGCGCCTTGTCTTTCATCAAAGAACACTCTCCTTTCTCCCATCTCCAAACCTGATGGATCCTATAGGATAGGTTTAAACTATAGGAATTTAAGCTCACGTACGTGAACCTACATAGTGCAAAATGCACATAACACAGGTTTCAGGATAAACCTGATGTGGAAAAAATACAAACAACCCTGAATATTTATAATGCGTTTTTCAGTCAAAACATGATGCCTGAAAGCGAGTATCTAACTGCCTTTAGTTTCTACCAGTGAAATTCTCGTTCCAACACTTGCCAATGGGCTATAAGAACCATTCATGGCTTATTCTCAGCGTGTATCGTGGAGATCTTACAACCAGATCCTGAGGTACTACCATTCATTGATCATTTTCTAGCTGTGCAAAAGGTTTTTTTGAAGGAACCTTTGATTGTGGTTTCTACCATACAGGCACTAGAGGCAGCCATCAAGGCAAACATTCCTAATGCTTGCATCCTCCATCCTAGGTGGGTGCAGTGGACCTCTTCTTTAAGTGCAGTGGATGTTATGTTTCAGTATGATCCCACTCTTTGTACATGGGCTTTCCTTCAATATGAAGAAAAAGTTGCTCCAACTCCAAAAGCCATAGCCATTGAGTCTTATCAGAGAGTGGTCTATACAGATTGCTCTGCTCAACTAGCGTTAGGAACTAAATATAAGTACTCTGTGGCAGTGCAAGTTAAAGTGAAAGATGGTGAATTCCTTCCGAAGCACACCCACGCCAAGATCATAGGTGATAGCACTGCACAACATGCAGAAATTCATTTCCTGGTGCTTGCATTACAGAAGGATAATCCATTAGTTCCCACACTTGTAGTGTCAGATTCATCCTTCTGTGTGCAAAGATACAATATTGACTTGCAACATTGGCGCTTGAATGGATTCAAAGGGAAAACCTATCAAGAATAAATAGCTTTGGGGAAAGGCAGCTATCTTACAAAATAAAATTCCATTGGTCCATGTGACCCACACTTTGGGCCATCAGCGTGATGGATTTCATGCCACAAGGAACTGTGCAGCTGACTTAGCTGTCAAAGTTGCAATTCAGACTGTTAGAATAGCAGCCTTAACCAGGTCTCAGACAAAAAACAACACAGATATTTTAACAGCCATACATGCAACCAATCAAGATAGAAAGCCTCCCACAGGATTTCCTCCTAAATATCCCTACACCCTTAATTCAGACTACAATCCTATAGTCACTCTACTAGCAGTTCTAGACAGGATAATTCCTAATACACTATGCAGATTAGATTTAAGCAATTTACAGCAATGCTATTGGTGGCCTTGTTTATATAAACAAACTAGAGACTATGTTAGAAAATGTGGCATATGTCAACAGATCAAACCATCTACTGTTACAAGACTCTTGCCAACTCCCCTCACAGTCACCAACATCCCATTCAGGGTATTTTATTTGGACCATATCAGCCCAATAAATTAAATATCTATATCTATATATCTATATATATATCTATATCTTTCTATATATACATATATATATATATATATCCAAATGAGAAAAGATGCTCCTGCTGGAAGCCGGAGTCCCGTGGAAGGTGGTGCGAGATAATCCAATTCCAAATGTCAAAGACCAATCGCTCGCACACTCGGAAAAATGAGGCAGGTTTTGGAAAACAAAAAGATTTATTCCGTCATAAATCTACGTGACGCGTTTCGCCTAATGGCTTGATCACACAAAGTGCACTTAGTGAAAGCCTCGTTACATACTAGTAGTATATATATATAATCTACTGGCGGTCGCCAGTAGATAGTTATAGTTAGGACCTATTATCCATAGGAAATTCGTAACATTCTTTTCCCAATAACTTTGGCGTCGGTTGACGAATCTTCGCGAAATTTTCAAAACTTATGGCCCGCTCCAGTCCGCTCCTATCCTGAAAGTTTCGGGGTGATTTGGCAAGCGGGGGCCGAGAAAAAAGGGGGGTCCCATAATGTGTTTTCTCCATGTTAATTCCCATAGGAAACTTTAGCCACGGCTACAGCCCGAACTGCTGAACGGAATTACACCAAATTTGGAAAAAAGGTAGTGCTTGGTTCAGAAAGCACCCTTTTTTTTAAATGGTGTAAATCCGTTCAGTAATTCCGGAGAAATTAAAAAAATAAGAGTCAAAAAATCAATTTCCCATAGGAAACTTTATGCAAGGCTACAGCCAAAACTACTGAACGGATTTACCCCAAATTTGGCAAAAGGGTAATGCTTGGCTCAGAAAGCGACCTTTTTAAAAATGGTGTAAATCCGTTCAGTAGTTGCTGAGAAAATCCAAAATAAAAGTTTCGATATTTAGAGGCACGGAGGATCCTTTGACCCTCCCGACCACGAGCTTTATTCTAATTGGCTGTCAACACTCCAAACCAGGAAGTGTTGGCAGCCATCTTGTGTCTCGGTAGAACCGAGTCACAAGAAATCAGAATAAAAAACGCGAAAAAAAAGAAAAGGGGGCAGGGTAGAAACACCCTGACCCCCTAGGCCTGCTCAGGAGGTCCCACAAGGACCCCCAGGGCCCAAAAAAGCATTTAAAAAAAAAAGAAAAATCGGCAAAATGTGCGCCGGATCCGCGGATCCGGCCGCGAAAAAAAAAAACGAAGCGCGGGCTCCCGCGCTTCGTTTAATTGAAGCCCCCGGGTGGGCCAAGTCCCGGGGGCAGTGAAAAAAAAATGTGTGGGGGGGTCCCAATCCCCCACACTGCCCGAGGACTGCCACCCCCGGGGCTTTGCATAAATATAAATATTTGCGGGGGGCACACGGCCCCCGCAGCCCCGAGACCGCCACCCCCGGGGCTTCTTTTAAAAAAAAAAATGTACCTGTGTGGGGGGGCTCGAGCCCCCCCACACGCCCTGGGGACCGCCACCTCCCCGGGGCACTAATATGTAAATTAGGGGGTCCGTTACAGACCCCCAGAGCCCCGGGGACCACCACCTCCCCAGGGCTATGTACAGATTGAGAGGGGGGCCGCCCGGCCCCCCTCCTGGAGCCAGTGATGGCCCTGGGGACTGCCACCCCCAGTGCCGGCTCCTGCAGTGTCCCGGGTGCCCACCCCGGGACACTGCAGTTTGCTATGGCAGGGCGGGAACCTCGCGGCTCCCGCCCTGTCATAGCAAACTCTGCTTTGGTTTTGGAAGAGAGAGCAGGGAAACCTGCTCTCTCTTCCAAAACCAAAGCTGTTGCTTTCCACATGGGGAGCTGCATCTTAGCAGCTCCCCATGTGAAAAAGCAATGCCGGCTCCCGCAGGAGGCGGGGAGCCGGCTGGGACCGTGGGGGCATTGGGGCTCCCCCCATGGTCCCCAATGAGAGGCCATGCCCTGGGGGATGGGGTCCCCAGGGCCATGATTGGCCCGGGAGGGGGGCCACGCAGCCCCCCTCCCCCATGATTAAAAAAAAAGTAAAAAAAAAAAAAAGAACATGCAAAGGCCGGCCCCGGGGGATGGGACCATAAATGGCATGAGGAGGGGGGCCACGCAGCCCCCCTCCAATAATTTTAATTAAAAAAAACACTGGCCATGCCCCGGGGGATGGGGTCCCCGGGGCGAATATGGCCTCGGGAGGGGGGCCACGCAGCCCCCTTCCATTATTAAAAAAATATATATATAGGGGTCAGGCCCTGGGGGATGGGGACCCCAGGGCCAATAAAATAGGAAAAGAAGGGGGGCCACACAGCTCCCCTTCTTAAAAAAATGTAGGAGCGTTTTAAGTTGGGGAATTAAGTACCCTTTAATCCTGAGAGTCCCTGGGTCCAACTAGCCCACCATGTACCTCCAGTAAGAACCACAGAGCTGCGTTGCAGAGAGGTGGTCCGAGGCCATGCCCCATTTTACACCTCTCTGCAATGCAACTCTGTGGCACTTACTGGACATACCTGGTGGGTTAGTTCACCCCCAGGGACCCTCAGGATTCAAGGGGACTTTATCCCCCAACTTAAAACGGCCACAGGGCGTGTTTGCACACATGTCACCTCAGGCCCCCCTCCCTTCACCAGTGTGCAAACGCGCCCCGTGGCACGTTTTAAGAGGTAGTTTTAATCCCCCAGCCCTATTATGTACTAGGGCCTTACAGAGGAGGTCATGCTAATCACAGGGGTACCCCAAAGCATAGTGTTCCCTAGTGTATGCAGGTGTTTTCACTGTATTCTAAGTGTCTTTTAGCATACCACTGGCTCTAGGCCTGGTTAGTCAGAGTCAGTTACCACCAGTACCCGTCTGAAAAAGTTGAGGGCAGAGGATGATTTTGTAACAAGGCCTCTTTCTGCTCCTCTGTTGGTTCTTTCTGCACATGTCTTGCTTCTTCCTGGACTTTTCTTCGTCTTTGAGGACTTCTGTTGCTTCTTTCTGTATTTCTTTTGCTTCTTTCTGTGCGTTTTTTCTTCTTTCTTCACATGTCCTATCTCTGTAGGCATAGTTAGAAACTAGCATTTAAAAAACCTTAGAAATTCACTTAAAAAACCATAGAGGTGTGGAAAGAAGCAAGAGAAGTGCAGAAAGAGGCAAGTGAGGTGCAGAAAAAGGCTAGAGAGGTGTAGAAAGAGGCAAGAGGGGTGCAGAAATGTGCAAGAGAGTAGCAGATAGAAGCAAGAGCAGTGCAGAAAGAACTAACAGAGGTGCTGAAAGAGGCACGAAGGGTGCAGAAAGAGACAAGAGAAGTGCAGAAAGAAGACACAGAGGTACTGAAAGAGGCAAGAGAGGTGCAGAAACAGACAGGAAAGGTGCAGAAAGAGGGAACAGGGGTGCAAAAAGAGGCAAGAGAGGTGCAGGAAGAGGGAAGAGGGGTGCAGAAAGAGGCAGGAGGAGGGCAGAAAGAAGCAAGTGAGGTGCAGAAAGAAGCAACAGAGGTGCAAAAAGATGCAAGAGAGGTGCAGAAACAAGCAAGAGAAGTGCAGAAAGAGGCAAGAGAATTGCTGAAAGAAGCAACAGAGGTGTAGAAAGAAGCAAGATAAGTGCAGAAAGATGCAAGTGAGGTGCAGAAACAGACAGGAAAGGTGCAGAAAGAGGGAACAGGGGTGCAAAAAGAGGCAAGAGAGGTGCAGAAAGAGGGAAGAGGGGTGCGGAAAGAGGCAGGAGGAGTGTAGAAAGAAGCAAGTGAGGTGCAGAAAGAAGCAACAGAGGTGCAGAAAGACACAAGAGAGATGCAGAAACAAGCAAGAGAAGTGCAGAAAAAGGCATGAGAATTGCTGAAAGAAGCAACAGAGGTGTAGAAAGAAGCAAGAGAAGTGCAGAAAGAGGCAAGTGAGGTGCAGAAAGAAGCAAGAGCAGTGCAGAATGAACCAACAGAGGTGCAAAAAGAGGCAAGAGGGGTACAGATAGAGGTAGGCGAGGTACACAAAGAGGCAAGAGAGTTACAGAAAGAGGCAGGAGGGGTGCAGAAAGAAGGAAGAGAAGTGCAGAAAGAGGCAAAAGAATTGCTGAAAGAAGCAACAGAGGTGTAGAAAGAAGCAAGAGAAGTGCAGAAAGAGGCAAGTGAGGTGCAGAAAGAAGCAAGAGCAGTGCAGTAAGAACCAACAGAGGTGCAAAAAGAGGCAAGTGGGGTGCAGAAAAAGGTAGGAGAGGTACACAAAGAGGCAAGAGAGGTACAGAAAGAGGCAGGAGGGGTGCAGAAAGAAGGAAGAGAAGTACAGAAAGAAGCAACAGAGGTACAGAAAGAGACAAGAGAGGTGCATAAGCAGGCAGGGAAGGTGCAAAAAGAGGGAACGGGGTGTAGGAAGGAGAGGTGCAGAAAGAAAAAAGAGGGGTGCAGAAAGAGGCAAGAGTTGTGCAGAAAGAAGCAAGTGAGGTACAGAAAGAGGCAACAGAGGTGCAGAAAAACGCAAGAGAGGTGCAGGAACAAGCAAGAGAAGTGCAGAAAGAGGCAAGAGAATTGCTGAAAGAAGCAACAGAGGTATAGAAAGAAGCAAGAGAAGTGCAGAAAGAGGCAAGTGGGGTGCAGAAAGAAGCAAGAGCAGCGCAGAATGAACCAACAGAGGTGCAAAAAGAGGCAAGAGAAGTGTAGAAAGAGGCAGGAGGGGTGTAGAAATGTGCAACAGAGTAGCAGATAGAGGCAATAGCAGTGCAGAAAAAACTCTCAGAGGTGCTGAAAGAGGCATGAAGGGTGCAGAAAGAGGCAAGAGAAGTGCAAAAAGAGGCAAGAGGGGTGCAGAAAGAGGTAGGAGAGGTACACAAAGAGGCAAGAGAGTTACAGAAAGAGGCAGGAGGGGTGCAGAAAGAAGGAAGAAAAGTAGAGAAAGAGGCAAGAGAATTGCTGAAAGAAGCAACAGAGGTGTAGAAAGAAGCAAGAGACGTGCAGAAAGAGGCAAGTGAGGTGCAGAAAGAATCAACAGAGGTGCAAAAAGAGGCAAGAGGGGTGCAGAAAAAGGTAGGAGAGGTGCACAAAGCGGCAAGAGATGTACAGAAAGAGGCAGGAGGGGTGCAGAAACAGGTAGGGAAGGTGCAAAAAGAGGGAACAGGGGTGCAGAAAGAGGCAAGAGAGGTGCAGAAAGAGAAATGAGAGGTACACAAAGAGGCAAGAGAGTTACAGAAAGAGGCAGGAGGGGTGCAGAAAGAAGGAAGAAAAGTAGAGAAAGAGGCAAGAGAATTGCTGAAAGAAGCAACAGAGGTGTAGAAAGAAGCAAGAGACGTGCAGAAAGAGGCAAGTGAGGTGCAGAAAGAATCAACAGAGGTGCAAAAAGAGGCAAGAGGGGTGCAGAAAAAGGTAGGAGAGGTGCACAAAGCGGCAAGAGATGTACAGAAAGAGGCAGGAGGGGTGCAGAAACAGGTAGGGAAGGTGCAAAAAGAGGGAACAGGGGTGCAGAAAGAGGCAAGAGAGGTGCAGAAAGAGAAATGAGTGGTGCAGAAAGAGGCAAGAGGGGTGCAGAAAGAAGCAAGTGAGGTACAGAAAGAGGCAATAGAGGTGCAGAAAGACACAAGAGAGGTACAGAAACAAGCAAGAGAAGTGCATAAAGAGGCAAGAGAATGGCTGAATGAAGCAACAGAGGTGTGGAAAGAAGCAAGAGAAGTGCAGAAAGAGGCAAGTGAGGTGCAGAAAAAGGCAAGAGAGGTGTAGAAAGAGGCAAGAGGGGTGCAGAAATGTGCAAGAGAGTAGCAGATAGAAGCAAGAGCAGTGCAGAAAGAACTAACAGAGGTGCTGAAAGAGGCACGAAGGGTGCAGAAAGAGACAAGAGAAGTGCAGAAAGAAGCAACAGAGGTACAGAAGGAGGCAAGAGAGGTGCAGAAACAGACAGGAAAGGTGCAGAAAGAGGGAACAGGGGTGCAGAAAGAGGCAAGAGGGGTGCAGAAAGAGGCACAAGGGGTGCAGAAAGAGGCACGAGGGGTGCAGAAAGAAACAAAAGAAGTGAAGGAAGAAGTAACAAGAGAAGTGCAGAAAGAAGCAACAGAGGTACAGAAGGAGGCAAGAGAGGTGCAGAAACAGACAGGAAAGGTGCAGAAAGAGGCAACAAAGGAGCAGAAAGAAGCAAGAGAAGTGCAGAAAGAAGCAACAGAGGTGCAGAAAGAGGCAAGCGGGGTACAGAAAGAGGCAAGAAAAGTGCAGAAAGAAGCAAAAGAGATGCAGAAAGAGGCAAGAGAACTGCAGAAAAAGGCAAGAGTGGTGCAGAAAGAGGCAGGAGAGGTGCACAAAGAGGCAAAAGGTGTACAGAAAGAGGCAAGAGGGGTGCAGAAAGAAGCAAGAGAAGTGCAGAAAGAAGCAACAGAGGCGCTGAAAGAGGCAAGAGGAGTGCAGAAAGAGGGAAGAGGGGTGCAGAAAGATGCACGAGGGGTGCAAAAAGAAGCAAGAGAGGTGCAAAAGAAGCAAGAGAAGTGCATAAAGAAGTTACAGAGATGCAGAAAGGGGGGAGTGGGGTGGAGAAAGAGGCAAGAGGGATACAGAAAGAAACAAGAGAGGTGCAGAAAGAAGGAAAAGAGGTGCATAAAGAGGCAGCAGGAGTGCAGAAAGAGGGAACAGGTGTGCAGAAAGAGGCAAGAGGGGTGCAAAAAAGTGAAGAGGGGTGCAGAAAGAGGCACGAGGGGTGCAGAAAGAAGCAAGAGAGGTGCAAAAAGAAGCAACAGAGGTGCAGAATGAGGGAAGAGGGGTGGAGAAAGAAACAAGAGAGGTGAGAAAGAAGCAACAGATGTGCAGAAAGAGGGAAGAGGGATGGAGAAAGAGGCAAGAGGGGTGTAGAAAGAAGCAAGAGAGGTGCAGAAAGTAACAAAAGAAGTGCAGAAAGAAGGAACAGAGGTGCAGAAAGAGGCAAGAGGTGTGCAGAAAGAGAAGAGGGATTCAGAAAGAGGCACAAGGGGTGCAAGCAAGAGAGGTACAGAAAGACGCAAGATAAGTGCAGAAAGAAGCAACAGAGATGCAGAAAGAGGGAAGAGGGGTGGAGAAAAAGGCAAGAGAAGTGCTGAAAGAAGCAACAGACATGCAGGAAGGGGTAAGAGGGGTGGAGAAAGAGGCAAGAGGGGTGCAGAAAGTAGAAGAGATGTGCAGAAAGAGGCAAGAGAAGTGCAGAAAAAGAAAGAAAGGTGCAGAAAGAAGCAACAGAAATGCAGAAAGTGGCAAGAGAGGCGCAGAAAGAAGCAAGAGTGGCTTGCACACCATTAGCACCAATTTAACACCTACATTTAGCAATATGTAACAGGTGACCATCCTAGGTTTACAAAGGACCTTCCACCACGCTGTAACAGTTGTCCCTGCATTTTTGGTAACGTTTGATCCGTTTGAGCTAGAAACAAGGATTTTTTTGTTCAAATCTGCAGATTAGGCAGCAGATGATGAATTATGTGGCTAATGCCGAAAATGTATAATTGTACAAAAGTTGGTGCAGCCAAACAGTCGCATAATTCCAGTGGCCCTGCTCATACCTCTGACTAGGTCCAGAAGTTCTCCTCAGTGATTCCTTCTTTTTTTGTCTCATTGAGTTCATAGTTTAGCTTCTATGGAAACGAGGAAGACTAAACCTGAGGTTACCACTCCACAACACAGACTACCATACCACATAATTACTCTCCATAATACATAATCCCACTCTACATAATTCCTATAAAATAAATACCACATACTTTCTATCCACATAATTTCACTGCACAACTTACCACATAATTCCACTACACACAACGTACATCCACTCCACTCCGAAAAATATTATTAAAAAACTTTTACATTTACGCCAATAGCTCTAACTCGCGCAAATGCGAAACCTATTACATTGCAAACACTTCTTTAACTAGTAGTCGCGTTTGCAGAGGGGTGGAGAAAGGGTGCTAGGCCTCCGACCAGCGCTCAGGAATTCCACTGCGTAGGACTTTCAGTCCTCAGGACACAAGAGGACCTCATCGCCGCACCAGCAGTGCGCCACGAGGCGCGTTTGCAGAGTGGTGTAAAAAGGGGCGTGGCCTTGGACCACCTCTCAGCAATCCAGCTGTGTGGCGCTTACTAGACGTACCTGGTTTGCTAGTTGGCCCCCAGGGACCCTCAGTATTCAAGGGGACTTAATTTCCCAACTTAGAACATGCCAGGGGTGCGTTTGCAGAGTGGTGCAGGGGGGGGCGGGCCTCTAGCAAGATGCTGGATTTTTTTTAATTTATTGTTTTTAGAAGGGGGGCTGTGTGGCCCCCCTTCTTTCAATGTTTTTGGGCCCTGGGGACCCCATCCCCCAGGGCCTGCCACATTTTTAAAAAAAAACGGGAAGGGGGCTTCGTGGTCCCCCTCCCGAGGCCAATTTCGGCCCCGGGGACCCCATCCACTAGGGCATGGTCAGCTTTCTTATTTTTTGTAAAAGAATTTTGGAGGGGGGCCATGTGGCCCCCCTCCTAAGGCCGCTACTGGCCCCGGGGACCCCATCTTCCGGAACCTGGCCACCCTGCATTTTTTTTTCAGGAGAGGGCCGCATGGCCCCCCTCCTAAGGCCAATTATGGCCCTGGGGACCCCATCCCCCGGGGCCTGGCCAGTCTGTATTTTTTTTCAGGAGGGGGGCCGCATGGCCCCCTCCTAAGGCCAATTATGGCCCGGGGCCTTGCCAGCCTGCATTTTGTTTCACAGGAGGGGGGCCGCGTACAAGTTTATTGGAATGCGAGAGGAGTTGCTGTTGCTGTTATATTGGTAGCCACTGGTTTGTGTTCTTGATTCCTATGGATGTAGCCCCAGCGAAATGTAAGTGCTTCAGCAGTAATAAAGGAGTTGCAGTGTCTGGTAGTGATAGGAGTAGTTCATTTATTTCACTCAGATAATTGTCCTGCATCCGTTTCCAAGGCTGACGGAGATACTATGTCTGGACTCGGAGTTTGTCTGCAAATCTGCAAACTGTTTCGATCCAAGTCCAATGGGCTAGTTGAGGATGCTAAAGGCAAGATAAAACACACCTTGACTGCTAGGGTACTAAGTTCAGGTCTTAGTTGGTGCCACAATCTGTATGGAGTCCAGAGAGTATTAAATAACTTAGGGAATTGGGGAACGACCTCCATAAAGGTTCACTTCAGTGTTCCTATTACTGTGCCTGGCGTAGATAATCCTGGGAAGGTGGCAGATAAAGAAAGGTTTGACCTGGAAAATTGTTTGAATTTATTACAGAGTATCCAGTAGTCAGAGACAAGCTGTCCAATGTGACCCATTCTGAAGCCACCACCAGTGAAGAGAAGGTTGTACTCATTGGTGATGGGTGGATCCCTAAAATAGGGGATCTAGTTCATGAAAGAATCATCCATGGCAAGCAAGCTTTTGTACCATCCTACAGACCACCCATTATATTCCTTGGGGTAAAGGATAATCAAACTGCGATCCTGCCTCCTTTGTCTGGTTGAAGGAGAAACAGACAGGTGTCCATCAACTACGTGTAAAACATTATTTGGCTGATTCTGTACAGCAGACCATCGCAGACACCAACAAGGATTCAGAGTAGAACCTCCCAGCCTCTCCCTACTCTGAATGAAATGCCCCTTAATGAGAGCAGTAGCATCACTAGCTTGAGTTTCCTGCCGAGGATTTGTGAGTGCACTGTTTCTCCAATGATACACACAGCAATGAACTTCACCAACAAATCCAATACTTTAGGAGTGGTTTTTTTTCATTATATGGCTGTCAAAGATGATCAACGTTCTAATGCTACTGAACGAACACTATGTTCCTGAAAGAACAATTGCTCAATCTGTGGTTTGTGAGCTATAACCGCATCTTTCATCCCACACAGCCCGAAAAGATCTCTACGCTGCAAACATCACAGCTTATCCTATGCCCGAAGGCATAGCTTCTAAAAAGGTTCCTTATCGAATCATTGGACCTACTGAGATATTGCACTTACCATATATTTTGCAAGTGTCAATGAAATAAATTGCTATTCCTGGTTCTATTTCAAATAACTGGGATACAGAGACTGTAAAACGAATAATGTCTGATTTACAGGCATATGCCACTTAAAACAATGATGATCCTTATTTGAATTTTTGGTCAATTACAAAGAAATGTATTGTTATCATCAGTAGGTACACTATTACATACATAGATACATAGCTATTCAATGGAAATATACAATTACAAACAATGAGAGCATTGTGAAGCTCATCCTCCTAAAAGTCATCCAAATTTCTTAAAGAAATTTCCTTACTTCCAGAGCAAGGACAGGTCACGTTCCTCAGCCTTCTATTTTTCGCAAAGTCCACAACGATTTTAGAAGAATCTAATCACCACTAACAATCTGATTTATTCAAATGAATTTAGTCAGAATCTGTCCATTGAAGAATATGAGTAGTGGAAAGAAAATGTTGATGAGAAAAGTATTTGGTTAACAACATTTTGGCAGGTTCAAGGCAAAGAAGCCTTAATTTGAGCCTGCATAATACACAAAGAAATATTTTTCTGAACAAAACCATCCAACAAACTACTTGCCTGGGATTTAGTATTACGAAAGACCTTAAAAGCCCTCCTATACCAAAAGTTAATTTGACCTTGTTTAATAATTGGCAATCACAAATGAACATTTCTTATTCTAATATAAATTAAATGATCCAGAATGGAACACTTAATTAGCCCAAGTTCCCTCCTGAAGGTTTAGCCTTATTCCAATATGATTTCAATACCTGCATGTGTTGTTTCCTTTTCAACACCTCAGGCCTAAAGCTAATCACTCTGATCCATAATATAGCACACATACACCGGTAATAGTCATCACTTACATGCGGCAGAAACTTAAAATTTGCAGACAGCCAGAACTGCTTCGGAGATTCAGAGGCTGTTACAGATGCAATACCCAACTCATTTTGCTGATATTATGCACACATTATTTAAATCCTCAACAACAACTGATATAGTGCATCTTTTTACAAACACTGGCTCTGGTCTGGTAACTGGATTTAAAGCAGTGTTTTGACTGATACCATCATTTTTTCTCTCTTTGTTCTCCAGTCTCTTTGGCTGTGGCATTATCATCTTTTTCCTAAGCCAACGAGGAAATCAATAACATAGAATACACGTATTCAAATAATCTAAGATGCAGAGAAGCCCTAGCATGACATTTGGGACATGCTTGGGTTTTGGAAAGCGAGAATTGGACGCTGTCTTTTCATAAAATAGATGCTACACAAGTGAAACCTGTACAAAGTGTATAAACTGTCCAGCTGAAATCATCTTTGATTTACAGTGGATTTTCTAGACGTAAAAATGCTGTGGCAGCCATTGCTATCACACCAAAGACATTGTCAAGCAATGCATTTGTCCCTATTGCAAAATGCGAACTATGATGGCCCACCTGCACCAGCGCCACTCTACAATGAGTAGCCTGATGACTGGCTTGACTCACTGTTATCATTTGAGCCTCTGAATGAAGTAATTTTACCATCATTGTTGCTTTGGACTTGCAACAACTTGCTTGTGCACCAAATGTGCAAGCTAACAACAAGAAGAATGTATTGAATGGTTTTCTCCACAACCACACGTATGATGCGTGTAAACCTGATGACGTCGATATGTCCTCAGATGAAGGTTGAAAAACAACTTATGGTTCGACCAAAAGCATGCACAGGATTCTAACATACTACAGAGACTATGGGCGTGAATCACAAAGGTACTATATCTAGTAAAGTTACGAGTGCAGAGTCTCCGCACTCGGGCAGAATCTCAGCACTTGGGGCTAAATCTCCGCACTGAGAATTGCAGTGTGAAGATTCCACCTAAAGTGCAGAGATTCTGCCACAATTGTGGAGACTCCGCAATTGTAACTTTACTATATGTATGTACCTTTGTGAATCGGTCTCTGTGTTGTGAAGCTGGAGATTTTCAACAACTATTTTACATTTTTGCTTTGTTCCTTTTTAAAGCTCATAGTTTTAAATTGGCATATTCAGTATCCTGCCTGATCTGTTTAATCGCCAACATGCATCCCTCTTAACCGGCATAATGCCTTTTATGTAAATGTCTTTTATAATGCCTTTCATATATTCCAACGTATAATGTTTTATTGCTTGAAACGTGCAAGGATTAAGAAGAAAAAAAAAATAATAATATATATATATATATATATATATATATCGAATGGAGTTCGCCAACAACATCCAGTCCGCATGGAAAAGACGAAACCGGACCCTTTACTTGGTGCTAGGTGAAATATTTTATTGTAGATGCCCCGCACCACCGCCACGACGCGTTTCGACCTGCCAGAGGTCTTGTTCATATATAATTTCAACAAGGTGTCTCCCTGCGGGGACGCACTCAGAGATCAGCCGAATTCTGCGAGTGGTGGCAGCCTTCTTTATTGAAGAACCAGACATCTCTTGCCAAACAAACAGTCCATGCCCTACGCGTTTCGGAGCAGCTTGCTCCTTGTTCACGGGCTTCATGCTTTGTTGAACAGCAGAAAAGAGTGAAAAAACTGAGTCACTAATTAACATTTTATCTCTCTCTGGTGAGTCAGGTGATGCAAATCACAAACAGGGAATCCTGGGACTCGTAGTTTCTTCCACTCCATAATTAATTCCTTCGGTGGATTCTGCTGAAATAAACAAATAATCAATGTCAATTCTTGCTCTCAAGTGAGCCGCAGGCAAGAGACTCCGGTCTGCTTTCATTTAAAACTGTTCTCCCTGCAATTTCAGTACTGACTGTCAGTACGAAGCAGCCCACCATTTCTTTTAGTGGCGGTGCAATTCCCCCCCGGCCAGATTAAATCATTTCAACAAGGTGTCGGTGGCATCCTTCTTTATTGAAGAACCAGACATCTCTTGCCAAACAAACAATCCATGTCCTACGCGTTTCAGAGCAGCTTGCTCCTTGTTCACGGGTTTCATGCTTTGTTGAACAGCAGAAAAGAGTGAAAAAACTGAGCCACTAATTAACATTTTATCTCTCTCCGTTGAGTCAGGTGATGCAAATCACAAACAGGGAATCCTGGGACTCGTAGTTTCTTCCACTCCATAATTAATTCCTTCGATGGATTCTGCTGAAATAAACAAATAATCAATGTCAATTCTTGCTCTCAAGTGAGCCGCAGGCAAGAGACTCCGGTCTGCTTTCATTTAAAACTGTTCTCCCTGCAATTTCAGTACCGACTGTCAGTACAAAACAGCCCACCATTTCTTTTAGTGGCGGTGCGATCCCCCAGGCCGGGACTGGCCGGATTAAATCATTTCAACAAGGTGTCCCCCTGCGGGGACGCACTCAGAGTTCAGCCGAATTCTGCGAGTGGTGGCAGCCTTCTTTATTGAAGAACCAGACATCTCTTGCCAAACAAACAGTCCATGCCCTACACGTTTTGGAGCAGCTTGCTCCTTGTTCACGGGCCTCATGCTTTGTTGATCAGCAGAAAAGAGTGAAAAACCTGAGTCACTAATTAACATTTTATCTCTCTTCGTTGAGTCAGGTGATGCATATCAAAAACAGGGAATCCTGGGACTCGTAGTTTCTTCCACTCCATAATTAATTCCTTCGGTGGATTCTGCTGAAATAAACAAATAATCAATGGCAATTCTTGCTCTCAAGTGAGCCGCAGGCAAGAGACTCCGGTCCGATTTCATTTAAAACTGTTCTTCCTGCAATTTCAGTACTGACTGTCAGTACGAAGCAGCCCACCATTTCTTTTAGTGGCGATGCGATCCCCCCCGGCCGGGACTGGCCGGATTAAATCATTTCAACAAGGTGTCCCCCTGCGGGGACGCACTCAGAGATCAGCCGAATTCTGCGAGTGGTGGCAGCCTTCTTTATTGAAGAACCAGACATCTCTTGCCAACAGTCCTTGCCCTACGTGTTTCAGAGCAGCTTGCTCCTTGTTCACGGGCTTCATGCTTTGTTGAACAGCAGAAAGAGTGAAAAAACGGAGTCACTAATTAGCATTTTATCTCTCTCCGGTGAGTCAGGTGATGCAAATCACAAACAGGGAATCCTGGGACTCGTAGTTTCTTCCACTCCATAATTAATTCCTTCGGTGGATTCTGCTGAAATAAACAAATAATCAATGTCAATTCTTGCTCTCAAGTGAGCCGCAGGCAAGAGACTCCGGTCCGATTTAATTTAAAACTGTTCTCCCTGCAATTTCAGTACTGACTGTCAGTACGAAGCAGCCCACCATTTCTTTTAGTGGCGGTGCGATCCCCCCGGCCGGGACTGGCCGGATTAAATCATTTCAACAAGGTGTCCCCCTGCGGGGACGCACTCAGAGATCAGCCGAATTCTGCGAGTGGTGGTAGCCTTCTTTATTGAACAACCAGACATCTCTTGCCAAACAAACAGTCCATGCCCTACGTGTTTCGGAGCAGCTTGCTCCTTGTTCACGGGCTTCATGCTTTGTTGAACAGAAGAAAAGAGTGAAAAAACGGAGTCACTAATTAACATTTTATCTCTCTCCGATGACACCTTGTTGAAATATATATATATATATATATATATATATATATATATATATATATATACACACACACACACATATATATTACCTACTGGCGGTCGCCAAGAGGTAGTTATAGTTAGGTCCTAGTTTCCATAGGAAAAGCGTTTTTTGATTTGCCAATATCTTTTGCGCCGTTTGAAAAATCTTCACAAAATTTTCAAAACTAATGGTTTGCTCAGGTCAGCTCCTATCTGGAAAGTTTCAGGGTGATTCGTCAAGCGGGGGATGAGAAAAAGGGTGGTCCCAAAACTCGTTTTCTCCATGTTAATTTCCATAGGAAACTTTAGACAAAGCTACTTCCCGAACTGCTGCACGGAATTACACCAAATTTGGCAAAAAGGTAGGTCTTGGTTCAGAAAGCATTCTTTTTTTTAAATGGTGTAAATCTGTCCAGTAGTTCCTGAGAAATTCAAAAATAAAAAATATCGATATCTGGTGACTGAGGAGGATTCGCGAACCCTCCCGATCACGAGCTTCATTCTGACTGGCTGCCAACACTCCAAACCAAGAAGTGTTGGCAGCCATCTTGTGACTCGGTAAAAACCGAATCACAAGAAAAAAGGGAACAAAATGATAAAAAATAAGAAAAGGGGGCAGGGTAGAAACATCCTGACCCCCAGGGCCTCAAAAAGCATTTAAAAAAAAAAAATTGGCAGGATTAACGCTGGGTGTGTGAATCCCACCGAAAATAAAAAAAACAAAGCGCGGTGTACCGCGCTTCATTTTAATAAGCCCCCGGGTGGGCCAGGTCCCGGGGCAATGAACATAATATATGCGGGGGCCCGTGGGGGCACCTGCAGCCCCGGTGACCGCCACCTCCCCGTGGCTTGTATTAAATATGCGTGGGGGCATATGTATAATTATGTGCGGGGGCGTTGCGGGCCCCTCAAGCCCCGGGGACCACCACCTCCCCGGGGCTTCAATATAAATAAAAGTGTGGGGGGCTTCTGCCCCCCACCCTGCCCCGGGGACCACCACCTCCTCGGGGCATTCACTAAATTAAATATGGGGGCCGCATGGGCCCCCTCACGGAGCCCTCCTTGGCCCTGGGGACCACCACCCCTCAGGGCCGGCTCCAGCAATGTCCTGGTGTGACCATTTCATTGCAATCTATGCTTCGCTTCATGGAAGCTAGAGCAGAAAACCTGCTCTTGCTTCCGTGAAGTGAAGCAGTATTGCTTTTGGACAAGGGGAGCTGCATGTCAGCAGCTCCCCTTGTCCAAAAGCAATGCCCGCTCCCGCAGGAGGCGGGGAGCCGGCTAGGACCGGGGGGGCATTGGGGCTCCCCCGCAGTCCCCAATGTAAGGCCAGACCCATCTTGCCTCTTTCTGCAACTCTGTTCCTTCTTTCTGCACTTCTTTTGTTTCTTTCTGCACCTCTCTTGTTTCTTTCTGTATCTCTCTTGCCTCTTTCTCCACCCCACTTCACCCTTTCTGCATCTCTGTTGCTTCTTTCTGCACTTCTCACTTCCTTCTGCACCCCTTTAGCCTCTTTCTGCACCCCTCTTGCCTCTTTCTGCACCTCTGTTTCTTCTTTCTGCACTTCTTTTGCTTCTTTCTGCAGCTCTCTTGCTCCTTTCTGCACCCCCTTGCCTCTTTCTCCACCCCTCTTGCCTCTTTCTTCACCCCTGTTGTCTCTTTCTGCACCTCTGTTCCTTCTTTCTGCACTTCTTTTGTTTCTTTCTGCACATCTCTTGCTTCTTTCTGCACCCCTCGTGCCTCTTTCTGCACCCCTCTTCCCTCTTTTGCACCCCTTCTGCCTTTTTCTGCACCTCTGTTGCTTCTTTCTGCACTGCTCTTGATTCTTTCTGCACCTCTTTGCTTCTTTCTGCACCACTCGTGCTTCTTTCTGCACCCTTCTTCCCTTTTTCTGCACCCCTCGTGGCTCTTTCACACCCCTCTTCAACCCTTTCTGTACCCCTATTGCCTCTTTCTGCACCTCTGTTCCTTCTTTCTGCACTTCTTTTGTTTCTTTCTGCACCTCTCTTGTTTCGTTCTGTATCCCTCTTGCCTCTTTCTCCACCCCACTTCCCCCTTTCTGCATCTCTGTTGCTTCTTTCTGCACTTCTCTTGCTTCTTTCTGCACTTCTTTTGTTTCTTTCTGTACCCCTCTTGCCTCTTTCTGCACCTCTGTTCCTTCTTTCTGCACTTCTTTTGTTTCTTTCTGCACCTCTCGCTTCTTTCTGCACCCCTTGTTCCTCTTTATGCACCCCTCTTGCCTCTTTCTGCACCTCTGTTCCTTCTTTCTGCTCTTCTTTTGTTTCTTTCTGCACCTCTCTTGCGTCTTTCTGCACCCCTGTCGCCACTTTCTCCACCCCTGTTCACCATTTTTGCATCTCTGTTACTTCTTTCTGCACTTATCTTGCCTCTTTCTCCACACCTCATCCCTCTTTCTGCACCTCTGTTGCTTAATTCTGCACTTATCTTGCTTCTTTCTGCACCTCTGTCCCTTCTTTCTGCAATCCTTCTGCCTCTTTCTGTACCCCTCTTCCCTCTTTCTGCACCCCTCTTGCCTCTTTCTGCACCTCTGTTCCTTTTTTCTGCACTTCTTTTGTTTCTTTCTAAAGCTCTTTTGCTTCTTTTCGCACCCCCTTGCCACTTTCTCCACCCCTCTTCCCTCCTTCTTCACCCCTGTTGCCTCTTTCTGCACCTCCATTCCTTCTTTATGCACTTCTTTTGGTTCTTTCTCCACATCTCTAGCTTCTTTATTCACCCCTCGTGCCTCTTTCTGCACACCTCTTCCCTCTTTTTGCACCCCTCTTGCCTCTTCTGCACCTCTGTTGCTTCCTTCTGCACTACTCTTGCTTCTTTCTGCACAAGCTCTTCCATCTTTATGCACCCCTCTTGCCTCTTTCTGTACCTCTGCTCCTTCTTTCTGCTCTTCTTTTGTTTCTTTCTGCACCTCTCTTGCTTCTTTCTGCACCCCTCTTGCCACCTTCTCCACCCCTGTTTCCCCTTTTAGCATATCTGTTGCTTCTTTCTGCTCTTCTCTTGCCTCTTTCTCCACCCCTCTTACCTCTTTCTGCACCTCTGTTGCTTCATTCTGAAGTTCTCTTGCTTTTTTCTGCACCTCTCTTGTTTCTTTCTGTATCCCTCTTGCATCTTTCTAAAATGCCACTCCCACCTTTCTGCATCTCTGTTGCTTCTTTCTGCACTTCTCTTGCTTCTTTCTGTACCTCTCTTGCTTCTTTCTGCACCCATTGTGCCTCTTTCTGCACCCCTCTTCCCTCTTTCTGCACTCCTCTTGCCTCGTTCTGCACCTCTGTTGCTTCTTTCTGCACTCCTTTTGTTTCTTTCTGCACCCCTCTTGCCTCTTTCTGCACCTATGTTCCTTCGTTCTGCACTTCTTGTTTCTTTCTGCAACTCTTTTGCTTCTTTCTGCACCCCTTGTGCCTCTTTCTGCACCCCTCTTCCTCTTTCTGCACCCCTCTTGCCTCTTTCTGCACCTATGTTCCTTCTTTCTGCACTTCTTGTTTCTTTCTGCAACTCTCTTGCTTCTTTCTGCACCCCTCTTGCTTTTTTCTGCGCACCTTGTCCCTTTTTCACACCCCTCTTCCGTCTTTCTGCACCCCTCTTGCCTCTTTCTGCACCTCTGTTCCTTCTTTCTGCACTTCTTTTGTTTCTTTCTGCACCTCTCTTGTTTCTCTCTGTATCCCTCTTGCCTCTTTCTCCACCCCACTTCCCCCTTTCTGCATCTCTGTTGCTTCTTTATGCACTTCTCTTGCCTCTTTCTGCACCCCTCTTCCCTCTTTCTGCACCCCTCTTGCCTATTTCTACACCTCTGTTCCTTCTTTCTGCACTTCTTTTGTTTCTTTCTGCCGCTCTCTTGCTTCTTTCTGCACCCCCTTGCCTCTTTCTCCACTCCTCTTCCCTCTTTCTTCAACCCTGTTGCCTCTTCCGTCACCTCTGTTCCTTCTTTCTGCACTTCTTTTGTTTCTTTCTGCACATCTCTTGCTTCTTTCTGCACCCCTCGGGCTTCTTTTTGCACCCCACTTCCCTCTTTTTGCACGCCTCTTCCCTCTTTCTGCACCTCTGTTGCTTCTTTCTGCATTACTCTTGCTTCTTTCTGCACCTCTTTGCTTCTTTTTACACAACTCTTGCTTCTTTCTGCACCCCTCTTCCCTCTTTCTGCACCCTCTTCCCTCTTTCTGCATCTCTGTTCCTTCTTTCTGCTCTTCTTTTGTTTCTTTCTGCACCTCTCTTGCTTCTTTCTGCACCCCTCTTGCCACCTTCTCCACCCCTGTTCCCCCTTTTTGCATCTCTGTTGCTTCTGTCTGCACTACTCGTGCTTCTTTCTGCACCCCTCTTCCCTCTTTCTGAACCCCTCTTGCCTCTTTCTGCACCTCTGTTCCTTCTTTCTGCTCTTCTTTTGTTTCTTCCTGTACCTCTCTTGCTTCTTTCTGCAACCCTCTTGCCACTTTCTCCACCCCTGTTCCCCCTTTTTGCATATCTGTTGCTTCTTTCTGCACTTCTCTTGCCTCTTTTCCACCCCTCATCCCTCTTTCTGCACCTATGTTGCTTCTTTCTTCACTTCTCTTGCTTCTTTCTGCACCTCTGTGCCTTCTTTCTGCAATCCTTGTGCCTCTTTCTGCATCCCTCTTCCCTCTTTCTGCACCTCTCTTGCCTCTTTCTTCACCTCTGTTCCTTCTTTCTGCACTTCTTGTTTTCTTTCTGCAACTCTCTTGCTTCTTTTTGTACCCCTCTTGCTTCTTTCTGTACCCTTCGTGCCTCTTTCACAACCCTCCTCCCTCTTTCTGCACCCCTTTTGCCTCATCTGCACCTCTGTTCCTTCTTTCTGCACTTCTTTTGTTTCTTTCTGCACCTCTCTTGTTTCTTTCTGTATCCCTCTTGCCCCTTTTTCCACCCCACTTCCCCTTTTCTACATCTCTGTTGCTTCTTTATGCACCCCTCGTGCCTCTTTCTGCACCTCTGTTGCTTCATTCTGCACCCCTCTTCCCTCTTTTTGCACTCCTCTTGCCTCGTACTGCACCTCTGTTGCTTCTTTCTGCACTTCTTTTGTTTCTTTATGCACCCCTCTTGCCTCTCTCTGCACCCCTTTTCCCTCTTTCTTCACCCCTGTTGCCTCTTTCTGCACCTCTATTCCTTCTTTCTGCACTTCTTTTGTTTCTTTCTGCACATCTCTTGCTTAATTATGCACTCCTCTTCCCTCTTTCCCCACCCCTCTTGCCTCTTTCTGCACCTCTGTTCCTTCTTTCTGCACTTCTTTTGTTTCTTTGTGCACCTCTCACTTCTTTCGGCACCCCTTTTACCTCTTTCTTCACTCCTGTTGCCTCTTTCTGCACCTCTATTCCTTCTTCCTGCACTTCTTTTGTTTCTTTCTGCACATCTCTTGCTTCATTATGCACCCCTCGTGCCTCTTTATGCACCCCTCTTCCTTCTTTTTGCACCCCTCTTGCCTCTTCTGCACCTCTGTTGCTTCCTTCTTTCTGCTCTTCTTTTGTTTCTTTCTGTACATCTCTTGCTTCTTTCTGCACCCCTCTTGCCACCTTCTCCACCCCTGTTCTCCCTTTTAGCATATCTGTTGCTTCTTTCTGCACATCTCTTGCCTCTTTCTCCACCCCTCTTACCTCTTTCTGCACCTCTGTTGCTTCATTCTGCAGTTCTCTTGCTTCTTTCTGCACCTCTCTTGTTTCTTTCTGTATCCCTCTTGCATCTTTCTAAAATGCCACTCCCACCTTTCTGCATCTCTGTTGCTTCTTTCTGCACTTCTCTTGCTTCTTTCTGTACCTCTCTTGCTTCTTTCTGCACCCTTGTGCCTCTTTCTGCACCCCTCTTCCCTCTTTCTGCACTCCTCTTGCCTCGTTCTGCACCTCTGTTGCTTCTTTCTGCTCTCCTTTTGTTTCTTTCTGCACCCCTCTTGCCTCTCTCTGTACCCCTTATCCCTCTTTCTGCACTCCCTTGCCTCTTTCTGCACCTCTGTTGCTTTTTCTGCTCTTATTTTGTTTATTTCTGCACCTCTCTTGCCTCTTTCTGCACCTCTGTTCCTTCTTTCTGCACTTTTTTGTTTCTTTCTGCTCCTCTCACTTCTTTCTGCACCCCTTTTGCCTCTTTCTGCACCCCTCTTGCCTCTTTCTGCACCTCTCTTGTTTCTTTCTGTATCCCTCTTGCCTCTTTCTAAAACCCACACCCATCTTTCTGCATCTCTGTTGCTTCTTTCTGCACTTCTCTTGCTTCTTTCTATACCTCTCCTGCTTCTTTCTGCACCCCTCATGCCTCTTTCTCCACCCATCTTCCCTATTTATGCACTCCTCTTGCCTCGTTCTGCAACTCTGCCGCTTCTTTCTGCACTTCTTTTGTTTCTTTCTGCACCCCTCTTGCCTCTCTCTGCACCCCTTTTCTCTCTTTCTGCACTTCCATTGCCTCTTTCTGCACCTCTGTTGCTTTTTCTGCACTTTGTTTATTTCTGCACCTCTCTTGCCTCTTTCTGCACCTCTGTTCCTTCTTTCTGCACTATTTTGTTTCTTTCTGCATCTCTCATTTCTTTCTGCACCCGTTTTGCACTTTCTGCACCCCTCTTGCCTCTTTCTGCACCTCTGTTCATTCTTTCTGCACTTCTTTTGTTTCTCTCTCCAGCTCTCTTGCCTTTTTCTGCATCCCCTTGCCTCTTTCCTCACCCCTGTTGCCTCTTTCTGCACCTCTGTTCCTTCTTTCTGCACTTCTTTTGATTCTTTCTGCACCACTCATGCTTCTTTCTGCACCCCTCTTCCCTCTTTCTGCACCTCTCTTGCCTCTTTCTGCACCTGTTCCTTCTTTCTGCTCTTCTTTTGTTACTTTCTGTACCTCTCTTGCTTCTTTCTGCACCCCTCTTGCCACATTCTCCACCCCTGTTCCCCCTTTTTGCATAACTGTTGCTTCTTTCTGCACTTCTGTTGCTTCTTTCACCGCTCATCCCTCTCTCTGCACTTCTGTTGCTTCTTTCTGCACCTCTCTTGCTTCTTTCTGCACCTCTGACCCTACTTTCTGCAATCCTTGTGCCTCTTTCTGCACCCCTTTTACCTGTTTCTTCACCCCTGTTGCCTCTTTCTGCACCTCTATTCCTTCTTTCTGCACTTCTTTTGTTTCTTTCTGTATCTCTTGCTTCATTATGTACCCCTCGGGCCTCTTTCTGCACCCATCTTCCTTCTTTTTGCACCGCTCTTGCGTCTTCTGCACCTATGTTGCTTCCTTCTTTCTGCTCTTCTTTTGTTTCTTTCTGTACCTCTCTTGCTTCTTTCTGCACCCCTCTTGACACCTTCTCCAGCCCTGTTCCCCCTTTTAGCATCTCTGTTGCTTCTTTCTGCACATCTCTTCCCTCTTTCTGCACATCTGTTGCTTCATTCTGCACTTCTCTTGCTTCTTTCTGCACCTCTGTTCCTTCTTTCAGCACTTCTTTTGTTTCTTTCTGCACCTCTCTTGTTTCTTTCTGTATCCCTCTTGCCTCTTTCTCCACCCCACTTCCACCTTTCTGCATCTCTGTTGCTTCTTTCTGCACTTCTCTTGCTTCTTTCTGTACCTCTCTTGCTTCTTTCTGTACCCCTCGTGCCTCTTTCTGCACCCCACTTACCTCTTTCTGCACTCCTCTTGCCTCGTTCTGCACCTCTGTTGCTACTTTCTGCACTTCTTTTGTTTCTTTCTCCACCCCTCTTGCCTCTTTCTGCACCTCTGTTCCTTCTTTCTGCTCTTCTTTTGTTTCTTTCTGTACCTCTCTTGCTTCTTTCTGCACCCCTCTTGCCACATTCTCCACCCCTGTTTCCCCTTTTTGCATATCTGTTGCTTCTTTCTGCACTTCTCTTGCTTCTTTCTGTACCTCTCTTGCTTCTTTCTGCACTCCTCTTCCCTCTTTCTGCACTCCTCTGCCCTCTTTCTGCACCTCTGTTGCTACTTTCTGCACTTCTTTTGTTTCTTTCTCCACCCCTCTTGCCTCTTTCTGCACCTCTGTTCCTTCTTTCTGTACTTCTTTTGTTTCTTTGTGCACCTCTCACTTCTTTCTGCACCCCTTTTACCTCTTTCTTCACACCTGTTGCCTCTTTCTGCACCTCTATTCCTTCTTCCTGCACTTCTTTTGTTTCTTTCTGCACATCTCTTGCTTCATTATGCACCCCTCGTGCCTCTTTATGCACCCCTCTTCCTTCTTTTTGCACCCCTCTTGCCTCTTCTGCACCTCTGTTGCTTCCTTCTTTCTGCTCTTCTTTTGTTTCTTTCTGTACCTCTCTTGCTTCTTTCTGCACCCCTCTTGCCACCTTCTCCACCCCTGTTCTCCCTTTTAGCATATCTGTTGCTTCTTTCTGCACATCTCTTGCCTCTTTCTCCACCCCTCTTACCTCTTTCTGCACCTCTGTTGCTTCATTCTGCAGTTCTCTTGCTTCTTTCTGCACCTCTCTTGTTTCTTTCTGTATCCCTCTTGCATCTTTCTAAAATGCCACTCCCACCTTTCTGCATCTCTGTTGCTTCTTTCTGCACTTCTCTTGCTTCTTTCTGTACCTCTCTTGCTTCTTTCTGCACCCCTTGTGCCTCTTTCTGCACCCCTCTTCCCTCTTTCTGCACTCCTCTTGCCTCGTTCTGCACCTCTGTTGCTTCTTTCTGCACTCCTTTTGTTTCTTTCTGCACCCCTCTTGCCTCTCTCTGTACCCATTTTCCCTCTTTCTGCACTCCCTTGCCTCTTTCTGCACCTCTGTTGCTTTTTCTGCTCTTATTTTGTTTATTTCTGCACCTCTCTTGCCTCTTTCTGCACCTCTGTTCCTTCTTTCTGTACTTTTTTGTTTCTTTCTGCACCTCTCACTTCTTTCTGCACCCCTTTTGCCTCTTTCTGCACCCCTCTTGCCTCTTTCTGCAACTCTCTTGTTTCTTTCTGTATCCCTCTTGCCTCTTTCTAAAATCCCACACCCACCTTTCTGCATCTCTGTTGCTTCTTTCTGCACTTCTCTTGCTTCTTTCTGTACCTCTCCTGCTTCTTTCTGCAACCCTCGTGCCTCTTTCTGCACCCCTCTTCCCTATTTTTGCACTCCTCTTGCCTCATTCTGCAACTCTGTGGCTTCTTTCTGCACTTCTTTGTTTCTTTCTGCACCCTCTTGCCTCTCTCTGCCCCTTGTCCTCTTTCTGCACTTCCATTGCCTCTTTCTGCACCTCTGTTGCTTTTTCTGCACTTTTTTTGCCTCTTTCTGCACCCCTCTTGCCTCTTTCTGCACCTCTATTCCTTCTTTCTGCACTTCTTTTGTTTCTCTCTCCAGCTCTCTTGCCTCTTTCTGCACCCCTTTTGTCTCTTTCTGCACCCCTCTTGCCTCTTTCTGCACCTCTGTTCCTTCTTTCTGCACTTATTTTGTTTCTTTCTGCACCACTCATGCTTTTTCTGCAACCCTCTGCCCTCTTTCTGCACCCCTCTTGCCTCTTTCTGCACCTGTTCCTTCTTTCTGCTCTTCTTTTGTTACTTTCTGTACCTCTCTTGCTTCTTTCTGCACCCCTCTTGCCACATTCTCCACCCCTGTTCCCCCTTTTTGCATAACTGTTGCTTCTTTCTGCACTTCTCTTGCCTCTTTTCCACCGCTCATCCCTCTCTCTGCACTTCTGTTGCTTCTTTCTGCACCTCTCTTGCTTCTTTCTGCACCTCTGACCCTACTTTCTGCAATCCTTGTGCCTCTTTCTGCACCCCTTTTACCTGTTTCTTCACCCCTGTTGCCTCTTTCTGCACCTCTATTCCTTCTTTATGCACTTCTTTTGTTTCTTTCTGTATCTCTTGCTTCATTATGTACCCCTCGTGCCTCTTTCTGCACCCATCTTCCTTCTTTTTGCACCGCTCTTGCGTCTTCTGCACCTATGTTGCTTCCTTCTTTCTGCTCTTCTTTTGTTTCTTTCTGTACCTCTCTTGCTTCTTTCTGCACCCCTCTTGCCACCTTCTCCACCCCTGTTCCCCCTTTTAGCATCTCTGTTGCTTCTTTCTGCACATCTCTTCCCTCTTTCTGCACATCTGTTGATTCATTCTGCACTTCTCTTGCTTCTTTCTGCACCTCTGTTCCTTCTTTCAGCACTTCTTTTGTTTCTTTCTGCACCTCTCTTGTTTCTTTCTGTATCCCTCTTGCCTCTTTCTCCACCCCACTTCCACCTTTCTGCATCTCTGTTGCTTCTTTCTGCACTTCTCTTGCTTCTTTCTGTACCTCTCTTGCTTCTTTCTGCACCCCTCGTGCCTCTTTCTGCACCCCACTTCCCTCTTTCTGCACTCCTCTTGCCTCGTTCTGCACCTCTGTTGCTACTTTCTGCACTTCTTTTGTTTCTTTCTCCACCCCTCTTGCCTCTTTCTGCACCTCTGTTCCTTCTTTCTGTACTTCTTTTGTTTCTTTGTGCACCTCTCACTTCTTTCTGCACCCATTTTACCTCTTTCTTCACACCTGTTGCCCCTTTTTGCATATCTGTTGCTTCTTTCTGCACTTCTCTTGCTTATTTCTGTACCTCTCTTGTTTCTTTCTGCACTCCTCTTCACTCTTTCTGCACTCCTCTACCCTCTTTCTGCACCTCTGTTGCTACTTTCTGCACTTCTTTTGTTTCTTTCTCCACCCCTCTTGCCTCTTTCTGCACCTCTGTTCCTTCTTTCTGCACTTCTTTTGTTTCTTTGTGCACCTCTCGCTTCTTTCTGCACCCCTTTTACCTCTTTCTTCACCCCTGTTGCCTCTTTCTGCACCTCTATTCCTTCTTCCTGCACTTCTTTTGTTTCTTTCTGCACATCTCTTGCTTCATTATGCACCCCTCGTGCCTCTTTATGCACCCCTCTTCCTTCTTTTTGCACCCCTCTTGCCTCTTCTGCACCTCTGTTGCTTCCTTCTTTCTGCTCTTCTTTTGTTTCTTTCTGTACCTCTCTTGCTTCTTTCTGCACCCCTCTTGCCACCTTCTCCACCCCTGTTCCCCCTTTTAGCATATCTGTTGCTTCTTTCTGCACATCTCTTGCCTCTTTCTCCACCCCTCTTACCTCTTTCTGCACCTCTGTTGCTTCATTCTGCAGTTCTCTTGCTTCTTTCTGCACCTCTCTTGTTTCTTTCTGTATCCCTCTTGCATCTTTCTAAAATGCCACTCCCACCTTTCTGCATCTCTGTTGCTTCTTTCTGCACTTCTCTTGCTTCTTTCTGTACCTCTCTTGCTTCTTTCTGCACCCCTTGTGCCTCTTTCTGCACCCCTCTTCCCTCTTTCTGCACTCCTCTTGCCTCGTTCTGCACCTCTGTTGCTTCTTTCTGCACTCCTTTTGTTTCTTTCTGCACCCCTCTTGCCTCTCTCTGTACCCCTTTTCCCTCTTTTTGCACTCCCTTGCCTCTTTCTGCACCTCTGTTGCTTTTTCTGCTCTTATTTTGTTTATTTCTGCACCTCTCTTGCCTCTTTCTGCACCTCTGTTCCTTCTTTCTGTACTTTTTGTGTTTCTTTCTGCACCTCTCACTTCTTTCTGCACCCCTTTTGCCTCTTTCTGCACCCCTCTTGCCTCTTTCTGCACCTCTCTTGTTTCTTTCTGTATCCCTCTTGCCTCTTTCTAAAACCCCACACCCACCTTTCTGCATCTCTGTTGCGTCGTTCTGCACTTCTCTTGCTTCTTTCTGTACCTCTCCTGCTTCTTTCTGCACCCCTCGTGCCTCTTTCTGCACCCCTCTTCCCTATTTATGCACTCCTCTTGCCTCGTTCTGCAACTCTGTGGCTTCTTTCTGCACTTCTTTTGTTTCTTTCTGCACCCCTCTTGCCTCTCTGTACCCCTTGTCCCTCTTTCTGCACTTCCATTGCCTCTTTCTGCACCTCTGTTGCTTTTTCTGCACTTTTTTTTGTTTATTTCTGCACCTCTCTTGCCTCTTTCTGCACCTCTGTTCCTTCTTTCTGCACTATTTTGTTTCTTTCTGCACCTCTCACTTCTTTCTGCACCCCTTTTGCCTCTTTCTGCACCCCTCTTGCCTCTTTCTGCACCTCTGTTCCTTCTTTCTGCACTTCTTTTGTTTCTCTCTCCAGCTCTCTTGCCTCTTTCTGCGTCCCCTTGCCTCTTTCCTCACCCCTGTTGCCTCTTTCTGCACCTCTGTTCCTTCTTTCTGCACTTCTTTTGATTCTTTCTGCACAACTCATGCTTTTTCTGCAACCCTCTGCCCTCTTTCTGCACCCCTCTTGCCTCTTTCTGCACCTCTGTTCCTTCTTTCTGCTCTTCTTTTGTTACTTTCTGTACCTCTCTTGCTTCTTTCTGCACCCCTCTTGCCACATTCTCCACCCCTGTTCCCCCTTTTTGCATAACTGTTGCTTCTTTCTGCACTTCTCTTGCCTCTTTTCCACCGCTCATCCCTCTCTCTGCACTTCTGTTGCTTCTTTCTGCACTTCTCTTGCTTCTTTCTGCACCTCTGTCCCTTCTTTCTGCAATCCTTGTGCCTCTTTCTGCACCCCTTTTACCTCTTTCTTCACCCCTGTTGCCTCTTTCTGCACCTCTATTCCTTCTTTATGCACTTCTTTTGTTTCTTTCTGCACATCTCTTGCTTCATTATGTACCCCTCGTGCCTCTTTCTGCACCCATCTTCCTTCTTTTTGCACCGCTCTTGCGTCTTCTGCACCTATGTTGCTTCCTTCTTTCTGCTCTTCTTTTGTTTCTTTCTGTACCTCTCTTGCTTCTTTCTGCACCCCTCTTGCCACCTTCTCCACCCCTGTTCCCCCTTTTAGCATCTCTGTTGCTTCTTTCTGCACATCTCTTGCCTCTTTCTCCACCCCTCTTCCCTCTTTCTGCACCTCTGTTCCTTCTTTCAGCACTTCTTTTGTTTCTTTCTGCACCTCTCTTGTTTCTTTCTGTATCCCTCTTGCCTCTTTCTCCACCCCACTTCCACCTTTCTGCATCTTTGTTGCTTCTTTCTGCACTTCTCTTGCTTCTTTCTGTACCTCTCTTGCTTCTTTCTGCACCCCTTGTGCCTCTTTCTGCACCCCACTTCCCTCTTTCTGCACTCCTCTTGCCTCGTTCTGCACCTCTGTTGCTTCTTTCTGCACTTCTTTTGTTTCTTTCTGCACCCTTTTTGCCTCTCTCTGCACCTCTGTTCCTTCTTTCTGCACTTCTTTTGTTTCTTTCTGCACCTCTCACTTCTTTCTGCATCCCTTTTACCTCTTTCTGCACCCCTGTTGCCTCTTTCTGCACCTCTGTTCCTTCTTTCTGTGTCTCTCTTGCTTCTTTCTGCACACCTCGTGCCTCTTAGTGCACCCCTCTTCCCTCTTTCTGCACTCCCATTGCCTCTGTCTGCACCTCAGTTGCTTCTTTCTGCACTTCTTTTGGTTATTTCTGCACCCCTCTTACCTCTTTCTGCACCTCTATCCCTTCTTTCTGCAACCCTTGTGCCTCTTTCTGCACCTCACTTCCCTCTTTCTGCACTCCTCTTGCCTCGTTCTGCACCTCTGTTGCTTCTTTCTGCACTTCTTTTGGTTCTTTATGCACCCTTTTTGCCTCTCTCTGCACCTCTGTTCCTTCTTTCTGCACTTCTTTTGTTTCTTTCTGCACCTCTCACTTCTTTCTGCATCCCTTTTACCTCTTTCTGCACCCATGTTGCCTCTTTCTGCACCTCTGTTCCTTCTTTCTGTGTCTCTCTTGCTTCTTTCTGCACACCTTGCCTCTTAGTACACCCTCTTCCCTCTTTCTGCACTCCCATTGCCTCTGTCTGCACCTCAGTTGCTTCTTTCTGCACTTCTTTTGGTTATTTCTGCACCCCTCTTACCTCTTTCTGCACCTCTATCCCTTCTTTCTGCAACCCTTGTGCCTCTTTCTGCACCCCTCTTCCCTCTTTCTGCACCCCTCTTGCCTCTTTTTGCACCTCTGTTCCTTCTTTCTGCTCTCCTTATGTTTCTTTCTGTACCTCTCTTGCTTCTTTCTGCACCCCTCTTGCCACATTCTCCACTCCTGTTCCCCCTTTTTGCATATCTGTTGCTTCTTTCTGTACTTCTCCTGCCTCTTTCCACGCCTCATCCCTCTTTCTGCACCTCTGTTCCTTCTTTCTGCACTTCTTTTGTTTCTTTGTGCACCTCTGTTTGCTTCCTTTCTGCACCCTCTTGCCTCTTTCTTCACCCTCTTGCCTCTTTCTGCACCTCTGTTCTTCTTTCTGCATTCTCTTGCTTCTTTCTGCACTTCTCTTGCTTCTTTCTGCACCCCTCTTGCTTCTTTCTGCACTCCTCTGCCTCATTCGCACCCTCTTCCCTCTTTCTGCACCCCCTCTTGCCTCTTTCTGCACCTCTGTTCCTTCTTTCTGCACTTCTTTTGTTTCTTTCTGCACCTCTCTTGCTTCTTTCTGCACCCCTCTTGCCTCTTTCTTCACCCCATTGCCCCTTTCTGCATCTCTGTTGCTTCTTTCTGCACTTCTCTTGCTTCTTTCTGCACCTCTCTTGCTCCTTTCTGCACCCCTCGTGCCTCTTTCTGCACCCCTCTTCCTTCTTTCTGCACCCCTCTTGCCTCTTTCTGCACCTCTGCTTCGCTTCTTTCTGCACTCCTTGTGCCTCTTTCTGCACCTCTCTTGCTTCTTTCTGCACCCCTCTTGCCTCTTTCTCCACCTCTGTTGCCTCTTTCTGCACTATCTCTTGCTTCTTTCTGCACCTCTCTTGCTTCTTTCTCCACACCTCTTGCCTCTTTCTGCACCTCTTCTTGCCTTCTTTCTGCACCTCTCTTGCCTCTTTCTGCATCTCTGTTCCTTCTTTCTGCTACTTCTTTTGTTTCTTTCTGCACCTCTCTTACTTCTTTCTGCACCCCTGTTCCCCTTCATCTCTGTTCTTTCTGCACCCTCGTGCTTCTTTCTGCACCCCTCTTCCCTCTTTCTGCACCCCTCTTGCCTCTTTCTGCACCTCTGTTCCTTCTTTCTGCTCTTCTTTTGTTTCTTTCTGCACCTCTCTTGCTTCTTTCTGCAACCGTCTTGCCACTTTCTCCACCTCTGTTCCCTCTTTTGCATCTCTGTTGCTTCTTTCTGCACTTCTACTTGCCTCTTTCTGCACCCCTCTTGCCTCTTTCTGCACCTCTGTTCCTTCTTTCTGCACTTCTCTTGTTTCTTTCTGCACCTCTGTGCCTTCTTTCTGCAATCCTTGTGCCTCATTCTGCATCCCTCTTCCCTCTTTCTGCACCTCTCTTGCCTCTTTCTGCACCTCTGTTCCTTCTTTCTGCACTTCTTTTGTTTCTTTCTGCAACTCTCTTGCTTCTTTCTGTACCCCTCTTGCCTCTTTCTGCGTCCCCTTTCGCCTCTTTCCTGCACCCCTGTTGCCTCTTTCTGCACCTCTGTTCCTTCTTTCTGCACTTCTTTTGTTTCTTTCTGCACCTCTCATGCTTCTTTCTGCAACCCTCTGCCCTCTTTCGGCACCCCTCTTCCCTCTTTCTGCACCTCTGTTCCTTCTTTCTGCACTTCTTTTGCTTACTTTCTGTACCTCTCTTGCTTCTTTCTGCACCTCTCTTGCCTCTTTCTGCACCCCTGTTCCCCCTTTTGCATAACTGTTGCTTCTTTAGCACTTCTCTTGCCTCTTTTGCACCGCTCATTGCCTCTCTCTGCACCTCTGTTGCTTCTTTCTGCACTTCTTTTGCTTCTTTCTGCACCTCTGTCCCTTCTCTGCAATCCTTGGCCTCTTTCTCCACCCCTTTACCTGTTTCTTCACCCCTGTTGCCTCTTTCTGCACCTCTATTCCTTCTTTCTGCACTTCTTTTGTTTCTTTCTGCACATCTCTTGCTTCATTATGCACCCCTCGTGCCTCTTTATGCACCCCTCTTCCTTCTTTTTGCACCCCTCTTGCCTCTTCTGCACCTCTGTTGCTTCCTTCTTTCTGCTCTTCTTTTGTTACTTTCTGTACCTCTCTTGCTTCTTTCTGCACCCCTCTTGCCACCTTCTCCACCCCTGTTCCCCCTTTTAGCATCTCTGTTGCTTCTTTCTGCACATCTCTTGCCTCTTTCTCCACCCCTCTTCCCTCTTTCTGCACCTCTGTTGCTTCATTCTGCACTTCTCTTGCTTCTTTCTGCACCTCTGTTCCTTCTTTCTGCATTTCTTTTGTTTCTTTCTGCACCTCTCTTGTTTCTTTCTATATCCCTCTTGCCTCTTTCTCCACGCCACTCCCACCTTTCTGCATCTCTGTTGCTTCTTTCTGCACTTCTCTTGCTTCTTTCTGTACCTCTCTTGCTTCTTTCTGCACCTCTGTTGCCTCTTTCTGCACCACTTCCTCTTTCTGTTTCTCTCTTGCCTAGTTCTGCACCTCTGTTGCTTCTTTCAGCACTTCCTTTGTTTCTTTCTGCACCCTGTTTGCCTCTCTCTGCACCTCTGTTCCTTCTTTCTGCTACTTCTTTTGTTTCTTTCTGCACCTCTCATGCTTCTTTCTGCATCCCTCTTCCCTCTTTCTGCACCCCTCTTGCCTCTTTCTGCACCTCTGTTCCTTCTTTCTGCTCTTCTTTTGTTTCTTTCTGTACACTCTCTTGCCTCTTTCTGCACCCCTCTTACCACATTTCTGCACCCCTGTTGCCTCTTTCTGCATATCTGTTGCTTCTTTCTGCACTTCTCTTGCTTCTTTCTGTACCTCTCTTGCTTCTTTCTGCACTCCATCTTCCCTCTTTCTGCACTCCTCTGGCCTCTTTCTGCACCTCTGTTGCTACTTTCTGCACTTCTTTTGTTTCTTTCTGCACCCGTCTTGCCTCTTTCTGCACCTCTGTTCCTTCTTTCTGCACTTCTTTTGTTTCTTTGTGCACCTCTCACTTCTTTCTGCATCCCTTTTACCTCTTTCTTCACCCCTGTTGCCTCTTTCTGCACCTCTGTTCCTTCTTCCTGCACTTCTTTGTCTCTTTCTGCACATCTCTTGCTTCATTATGCACACCTCGTGCCTCTTTAGTGCACCCCTCTTCCCTCTTTCTGCACTCCTCATTGCCTCTGTCTGCACCTCTGTTGCTTCCTTCTTTCTGCTCTTCTTTTGTTTCTTTCTGTACCTCTCTTGCTTCTTTCTGCACCCCTCTTGCCACTTCTCCACCCTGTTCCCCTTTTAGCATATCTGTTGCTTCTTTCTGCATATCTCTTGCCTCTTTCTCCACCCCTCTTACCTCTTTCTGCACCTCTGTCGCTTCATTCTGCAGTTCTCTTGCTTCTTTCTGCACCTCTCTTGTCTCTTTCTGTATCCCTCTTGCATCTTTCTAAATGCCACTCCCACCTTTCTGCATCTCTGTTGCTTCTTTCTGCACTTCTCTTGCTTCTTTCTGTACCTCTCTTGCTTCTTTCTGCACCCCTTGTGCCTCTTTCTGCACCCCTCTTCCCTCTTTCTGCACTCCTCTTGCCTCGTTCTGCACACTCTGTTGCTTCTTTCTGTACTTCTTTTGTTTCTTTCTGCACCCCTCTTGCCTCTCTCTGTACCTCTGTTCCTCTTTCTGCACTCCCTCTGCCTCTTTCTGCACCTCTGTTGCTACTTTCTGCTCTTATTTTGTTTATTTCTGCACCCCTCTTGCCTCTTTCTGCACCTCTGTTCCTTCTTTCTGCACTTTTTTGTTTCTTTCTGCACCTCTCACTTCTTTCTGCACCCTTTTACCTCTTTCTGCACCCCTCTTGCCTCTTTCTGCACCTCTCTTGCTTCTTTCTGTATCCCTCTTGCCTCTTTCTGCACACCTCGTGCCTCGTTCGTGCAACTCTGCTTCGCTTCTTTCTGCACTTCCATTGCCTCTGTCTGCACCTCAGTTGCTTCTTTCTGCTTCTTTGTTTCTGCACCCCTCTTACCTCTTTCTGCACTTCTATCGCCTTCTTTCTGCAACCTCTGTTGCTCTTTCTGCACCCTCTTGTCTATTTCTGTACCCCTCTTGCCTCTTTCTGCACCTCTGTTCCTTCTTTCTGCACTATTTTGTTTCTTTCTGTACCTCTCTTACTTCTTTCTGCACCCCTTTTGCCACTTTCTGCACCCCTCTTCCCTCTTTCTGCACCTCTGTTCCTTCTTTCTGCACTTCTCTTGCCTCTCTCCATGCCTCATCGCTCTCATTGCCTCTTTCTGCGCCTCACTTGCCTCTTTCCTCACCTCTTTTGCCTCTTTCTGCACCTCTGTTCCTTCTTTCTGCACTTCTTTTGATTCTTTCTGCAACCACTCATGCCTCTTTCTGCAACCCCTCTTCCCTCTTTCTGCACCCCTCTTGCCTCTTTCTGCACCTCTGTTCCTTCTTTCTGCTCTTCTTATGTTACTTTCTGTACCTCTCTTGCTTCTTTCTGCACCCCTCTTGCCACATTCTCCACCCCTGTTCACCCTTTTTGCATAACTGTTGCTTCTTTCTGCACTTCTCTTGCCTCTTTTCCACCGCTCATCCCTCTTTCTGCACTTCTGTTGCTTCTTTCTGCACTTCTCTTGCTTCTTTCTGCACCTCTGTGCCTTCTTTCTGCAATCCTTGTGCCTCTTTCTGCATCCCTTTTACCTCTTTCTTCACCCTGTTGCCTCTTTCTGCACCTCTGTTCCTTCTTTCTGCACTTCCTTTGTTTCTTTCTGCACTCTCTTGCTTCATTATGTACCCCTCGTGCCTCTTTCTGCACCCATCTTCCTTCTTTCTGCACCGCTCTTGCGTCTTCATGCACCTATGTTGCTTCCTTCTTTCTGCTCTTCTTTTGTTTCTTTCTGTACCTCTCTTGCTTCTTTCTGCACCCCTCTTACCACCTTCTGCACCCCTGTTGCCTCTTTCTAGCATCTCTGTTGCTTCTTTCTGCATCATCTCTTGCCTCTTTCTGCACATCTGTTGCCTCATTCGTGCACTTCTCTTCCCTCTTTCTGCACTCTCTGTTGCCTTCTTTCTGCACTTCTTAGTTGTTTCTTTCTGCACTTCTCTTGTTTCTTTCTGCACCCCTCTTGCCTCTTTCTCACCGCTCCACCTTTCTGCATCTCTGTTGCTTCTTTCTGCAACCCTTGTGCCTCTTTCTGCACCTCACTTCCCTCTTTCTGCACTCCTCTTGCCTCGTTCTGCACCTCTGTTGCTTCTTTCTGCACTTCTTTTGGTTCTTTATGCACCCTTTTTGCCTCTCTCTGCACCTCTGTTCCTTCTTTCTGCACTTCTTTTGTTTCTTTCTGCACCTCTCAGTTCTTTCTGCTTCCCTTTTACCTCTTTCTGCACCCATGTTGCCTCTTTCTGCACCTCTGTTCCTTCTTTCTGTGACTCTCTTCCCTCTTTCTGCACTCCCATTGCCTCTGTCTGCACCTCAGTTGCTTCTTTCTGCACTTCTTTTGGTTATTTCTGCACCCCTCTTACCTCTTTCTGCACCTCTATCCCTTCTTTCTGCAACCCTCTGTGCCTCTTTCTGCACCCCTCTTCCCTCTTTCTGCACCCCTCTTGCCTCTTTTTGCACCTCTGTTCCTTCTTTCTGCTACTTCTTATGTTTCTTTCTGTACCTCTCTTGCTTCTTTCTGCACCCCTCTTCCCTCTTTCTGCACCCCTCTTGCCTCTTCTCTGCACCTCTGTTCCTTCTTTCTGCACTTCTTTTGTTTCTTTGTGCACCTCTTGCTTCCTTCTGCACCCCTTTTACCTCTTTCTTCACACCTGTGGCCCCTTTTTGCATATCTGTTGCTTCTTTCTGCACTTCTCTTGCTTCTTTCTGTACCTCTCTTGCTTCTTTCTGCACTCCTCTTCCCTCTTTCTGCACTCCTCTGCCCTCTTTCTGCACCTCTGTTGCTACTTTCTGCACTTCTTTTGTTTCTTTCTCCACCCCTCTTGCCTCTTTCTGCACCTCTGTTCCTTCTTTCTGTACTTCTTTTGTTTCTTTGTGCACCTCTCGCTTCTTTCTGCACCCTTTTACCTCTTTCTTCACCCCTGTTGCCTCTTTCTGCACCTCTATTCCTTCTTCCTGCACTTCTTTTGTTTCTTTCTGCACATCTCTTGCTTCATTATGCACCCCTCGTGCCTCTTTATGCACCCCTCTTCCTTCTTTTGCACCCCTCTTGCCTCTTCTGCACCTCTGTTGCTTCCTTCTTTCTGCTCTTCTTTTGTTTCTTTCTGTACCTCTCTTGCTTCTTTCTGCACCCCTCTTGCCACCTTCTCCACCCCTGTTCCCCCTTTTAGCATATCTGTTGCTTCTTTCTGCACATCTCTTGCCTCTTTCTCCACCCCTCTTACCTCTTTCTGCACCTCTGTTGCTTTTTCTGCTCTTATTTTGTTTATTTCTGCACCTCTCTTGCCTCTTTCTGCACCTCTGTTCCTTCTTTCTGTACTTTTTTGTTTCTTTCTGCACCTCTCACTTCTTTCTGCACCCCTTTATCCTCTTTCTGCACCCCTCGTGCCTCTTTCTGCACCCCTCTTCCCTATTTATGCACTCCTCTTGCCTCGTTCTGCAACTCTGTCGCTTCTTTCTGCACTTCTTTTGTTTCTTTCTGCACCCCTCTTGCCTCTCTCTGCACCCCTTTTCCCTCTTTCTGCACTTCCATTGCCTCTTTCTGCACCTCTGTTGCTTTTTCTGCACTTTGTTTATTTCTGCACCTCTCTTGCCTCTTTCTGCACCTCTGTTCCTTCTTTCTGCACTATTTTGTTTCTTTCTGCACCTCTCACTTCTTTCTGCACCCCTTTTGCCCTCTTTCTGTACCCTCTTGCCTCTTTCTGCACCTCTGTTTCCTTCTTTCTGCACTTCTTTTGTTTCTCTCTCCAGCTCTCTTGCCTCTTTCTGCGTCCCTCTTTGCCCTCCTTTCCTCACCCCTGTTGCCTCTTTCTGCACCTCTGTTCCTTTTTTCTGCACTTATTTTGATTCTTTCTGCACAACTCATGCTTTTTCTGCAACCCTCTGCCCTCTTTAGGCACCCCTCTTGCCTCTTTCTGCACCTCTGTTCCTTCTTTCTGCTCTTCTTTTGTTACTTTCTGTACCTCTCTTGCTTCTTTCTGCACCCCTCTTGCCACATTCTCCACCCCTGTTCCCCCTTTTTGCATAACTGTTGCTTCTTTAGCACTTCTCTTGCCTCTTTTCCACCGCTCATCCCTCTCTCTGCACTTCTGTTGCTTCTTTCTGCACTTCTCTTGCTTCTTTCTGCACCTCTGTCCCTTCTTTCTGCAATCCTTGTGCCTCTTTCTCCACCCCTTTTACCTGTTTCTTCACCCCTGTTGCCTCTTTCTGCACCTCTATTCCTTCTTTCTGCACTTCTTTTGTTTCTTTCTGCACATCTCTTGCTTCATTATGTACCCCTCGTGCCTCTTTCTGCACCCATCTTCCTTCTTTTTGCACCGCTCTTGCGTCTTCTGCACCTATGTTGCTTCCTTCTTTCTGATCTTCTTTTGTTTCTTTCTGTACCTCTCTTGCTTCTTTCTGCACCCCTCTTGCCACCTTCTCCACCCCTATTCCCCCTTTTAGCATCTCTGTTGCTTCTTTCTGCACATCTCTTGCCTCTTTCTCCACCCCTCTTCCCTCTTTCTGCACATCTGTTGCTTCATTCTGCACTTCTCTTGCTTCTTTCTGCACCTCTGTTCCTTCTTTCAGCACTTCTTTTGTTTCTTTCTGCACCTCTCTTGTTTCTTTGTGTATCCCTTTTGCCTCTTTCTCCACCCCACTTCCACCTTTCTGCATCTCTGTTGCTTCTTTCTGCACTTCTCTTGCTTCTTTCTGTACCTCTCTTGCTTCTTTCTGCACCTCTTGTGCCTCTTTCTGCACCCCACTTCCCTCTTTCGGCACTCCTCTTGCCTCGTTCTGCACCTCTGTTGCTTCTTTCTGCACTTCTTTTGTTTCTTTATGCACCCTTCTTGCCTCTCTCTGCACCTCTGTTCCTTCTTTCTGCACTTCTTTTGTTTCTTTCTGCACCTCTCACTTCTTTCTGCATCCCTTTTACCTCTTTCTGCACCCTGTGCCTCTTTCTGCACCTCTGTTCCTTCTTTCTGTGTCTCTCTTGCTTCTTTCTGCACACTCTCGTGCCTCTTAGTGCACCCCTCTTACCTCTTTCTGCACTCCCATTGCCTCTGTCTGCACCTCAGTTGCTTCTTTCTGCACTTCTTTTGGTTATTTCTGCACCCTCTTGCCTGTTTCTGCACCTCTATCCCTTCTTTCTGCAACCCTTGTGCCTTCTTTCTGCACCCCACTTCCCTCTTTCTGCACTCCTCTTGCCTCGTTCTGCACCTCTGTTGCTTCTTTCTGCACTTCTTTTGTTTCTTTCTGCACCCTTTTTGCCTCTCTCTGCACCTCTGTTCTCCTTCTTTCTGCACTTCTTTTGTTTCTTTCTGCACCTCTCACTTCTTTCTGCATCCCTTTTACCTCTTTCTGCACCCCTGTTGCCTCTTTCTGCACCTCTGTTCCTTCTTTCTGTGTCTCTCTTGCTTCTTTCTGCACACCTCGTGCCTCTTAGTGCACCCCTCTTCCCTCTTTCTGCACTCCCATTGCCTCTGTCTGCACCTCAGATGCTTCTTTCTGCACTTGTTTTGGTTATGTTCTCCACCCCTCTTACCTCTTTCTGCACTTCTTCTTTCTGCACCTCTCTCGCTTCTTTCTGCAACCCTTGTGCCTCTTTCTGCACCCCTCTTCCCTCTTTCTGCACCCCTCTTGCCTCGTTTTGCACCTCTGTTCCTTCTTTCTGCTCTCCTTATGTTTCTTTCTGTACCTCTCTTGCTTCTTTCTGCACCCCTCTTGCCACATTCTCCACTCCTGTTCCCCCTTTTTGCATATCTTTTGCTTCTTTCTGTACTTCTCTTGCCTCTTTCCACGCCTCATCCCTCTTTCTGCACCTCTGTTGCTTTTTTCTGCACTTCTCTGTCCACTTTCTGCACCTTTGTTGCTACTTTCTGCACTTCTTTTGTTTCTTTCTCCCCCCTCTTGCCTCTCTGTGCACCTCTGTTCCTTCTTTCTGCACTTCTTTTGTTTCTTTGTGCACCTCTCACTTCTTTCTGCACCCCTTTTACCTCTTTCTGCACCCCTGTTGCCTCTTTCTGCACCTCTGTTCCTTCTTTCTGTGTCTCTCTTGCTTCTTTCTGCACACCTCGTGCCTCTTAGTGCACCCCTCTTCCCTCTTTCTACACTCCTCATTGCCTCTGTCTGCACCTCAGTTGCTTCTTTCTGCACTTCTTTTGGTTATTTCTGCACCCTCTTACCTCTTTCTGCACCTCTATCCCTTCTTTTCTGCAACCTTTGTGCCTCTTTCTGCACCCTTCTTCCCTCTTTCTGTACCCCTATTGCCTCTTTTTGCACCTCTGTTCCTTCTTTCTGCTCTCCTTATGTTTCTTTCTGTACCTCTCTTGCTTCTTTCTGCACCCCTCTTGCCACATTCTCCACTCCTGTTCCCCCTTTTTGCATATCTGTTGCTTATTTCTGTACTTCTCTTGCCTCTTTCCACGCCTCATCCCTCCCATTGCCTCTGTCTGCACCTCAGTTGCTTCTTTCTGCACTTCTTTTGGTTATTTCTGCACCCCTCTTACCTCTTTCTGCCCCTCTATCCCTTCTTTCTGCAACCCTTGTGCCTCTTTCTGCACCCCTCTTCCCTCTTTCTGCACCCCTCTTGCCTCTTTTTGCACCTCTGTTCCTTCTTTCTGCTCTCCTTATGTTTCTTTCTGTACCTCTCTTGCGTCTTTCTGCACCCCTCTTGCCACTTTCTCCACCCCTGTTCACCCTTTTTGCATCTCTGTTGCTTCTTTCTGCACCTCTCTTGCCTCTTTTCCACCCCTCATCCCTCTTTCTGCACCTATGTTGCTTCTTTCTTCACTTCTCTTGCTTCTTTCTGCACCTCTGTGCCTTCTTTCTGTAATCCTTGTACCTCTTACTGCATCCCTCTTCCCTCTTTCTGCACCCTCTTGCCTCTTTCTGCACCTCTGTTCCTTTTTTCTGCACTTCCCTTCTTTCTTTCTGCACCTCTCACTTCTTTCTGCACCCCTTTTGCCTCTTTCTGCACCCCTCTTTCCTTTCTGCATCCCTCTTGCCTCTTTATGTACCTCTGTTCCTTCTTTCTGCACTTCTTCTGTTTCTTTCTGCAGCTCTCTTGCATCTTTATGCACCCTCTTGCCATCTCTTTCTCCACCCCTGTTCCCTCATTTCTGCACCTCTGTTGCTTCTTTCTGCACTTCTGTTGCTTTCTTTCTGCACCTCTCTTCCTTCTTTCTGCACATCTCGTTGCTTCTTTCTGCACCCCTCTTGCCTTCTTTCTGTACCCCTCTTGCCTTCTTTCTGCACCTCTTTTGCTTCTTTCTGCACCTCTCTTGCTTCTTTCTGCACTCCCTCTTGCACTCTTTCTCTACCCCTCTTCCCTCTTTGTGCACCCCTTGCCTCTTTCTGCACCTATGTTCCTTCTTTCTGCACTTCTTTTGTTTCTTTCTGCCGCTCTCTTGCTTATTCTGCACCCCCTTACCTCTTTCTCCACCCCTCTTCCCTCTTTCTTCACCCTTGTTGCCTCTTTCTGCACCTCTGTTCCTTCTTTCTGTGTCTCTTTTGCTTCTTTATGTACTTCTCTTGCTTCTTTCTGCACCTCTCTTGCTTCTTTCTGCACTTATTTTGTTTCTTTCTGCACCTCTCACTTCTTTCTGCATCCTTGCCTCTTTCTGCACCTCTGTTGCCTTCTTTCTGCACATTTTGTTCCTTCTTTCTGCATCTGTCTTACTTCTTTCTGCACCACTTTGTGCCTCTTAGTGCACCTCTCTTCCCTCTTTCTGCACTCCCATTGCCTCTTTCTGCACCTCTGTTGCTTTTTCTGCACTTATTTTGTTTATTTCTGCACCCCTCTTGCCTCTTTTCTGCACCTCTGTACTCTTTGCTTCTTTCTGCAACCCTTGTGCCTCTTTCTGCACCCACTTTGCCTCTTTCTGCACTCACTCTTGCCTCTTTCTGCACCTCTGTTCCTTCTTTCTGCACTTCTTTTGTTGTCTTTCCATGCACTCTTTCTTCTTTCCATGTCCCCTTCTCTTTCTGCACCCCTGTTGCCTTCTTTCTGCACCTTCTGTTCCGTTCTTTCTGCGTCTTCTTTTGTTTCTTTCTGCACACCTCTTGCTTCTAGTGCATTCTCCACCCTCTGTCTGCACTCCCATTGCATCTGTCTGCACCTCAGTTGCTTCTTTCTGCACTTCTTTTGCCTCTTTCTGCACCCCTCATCGCTCTTTCTGCACCTCTGTTGCTTCTTTCTGCAACTTCTCTGTGCTTCTTTCTGCACTTCTGTCCCTTCTTTCTGCAATCCTTGTGCCTCTTTCTGCACCTCTGTTTCTTCTTTCTGCTCTCCTTATGTTTCTTTCTGTACCTCTCTTGCTTCTTTCTGCACCCCTCTTGCCACATTCTCCACTCCTGTTCCCCCTTTTTGCATATCTGTTGCTTCTTTCTGTACTTCTATTGCCTCTTTCCACGCCTCATCCCTCCCATTGCCTCTGTCTGCACCTCAGTTGCTTCTTTCTGCACTTCTTTTGGTTATTTTGGCACCCCTCTTACCTCTTTCTGTACCTCTATACCTTCTTTCTGCAACCCTTGTGCCTCTTTCTGCACCCCTCTTCCTGCACCCCTCTTGTCTCTTTTTGCACCTCTGTTCCTTCTTTCTGCTCTCCTTATGTTTCTTTCTGTACCTCTCTTGCTTCTTTCTGCACCCCTCTTGCCACATTCTCCACTCCTGTTCCCCCTTTTTGCATATCTGTTGCTTCTTTCTGTACTTCTCTTGCCTCTTTCCACGCCTCATCCCTCTTTCTGCACCTCTGTTGCTTTTTTCTGCACTTCTCTTGCTTCTTTCTGCACCTCTGTCCCTTCTGTCTGCAATCCTTGTGCCTCTTTCTGCAACCCTCTTCCCTCTTTCTGCACCCCTCTTGGCTCTTTCTGCACCTCTGTTCCTTATTTCTGCACTTCTTTTGTTTCTATATGCAACTCTCTTGCTTCTTTCTGCACCCCTCTTGCTTCTTTCTGCACCCCTCGTGCGTCTTTCACACCCCTCTTCCCTCTTTCTGCACCCATCTTGCCTCTTTCTGCACCTCTGTTCCTTATTTCTGCACTACTTTTGTTTCTTTCTGCACCTCTCTTGTTTCTGTCTGTAACCCACTTGTCTCTTTCTCCACCCCACTTCCCCCTTTCTGCATCTCTGTTGCTTCTTTATGCACTTCACTTGCTTCTTTCTGTACCTCTCTTGCTCCTTTCTGCACCCCTCGTGCCTCTTTCTGCACCCCTCTTCCCTCTCTCTGCACTCCTCTTGCCTCTTTCTGCACCTCTGTTACTTCTTTCTACACTTCTTTTGTTTCTTTCTGCACCCCTCTTGTCTCCTTCTGCACCTCTGTTCCTTCTTTCTGTACTTCTTTTGTTTCTTTCTGAACCTCTCGCTGCTGTCTGCACCCCTTTTACCTCTTTCTGCACCACTCTTGCCTCTTTCTGCACCTATCTTGCCTCTTTCTGCACCTCTGCTCCTTATTTCTGCACTTCTTTTGTTTCTTTCTGCAACTCTCTTGCTTCTTTCTGCACCCCTATTGCTTCTTTCTGCACCCCTCGTGCCTCTTTCATACCCCTCTTCCCTCTTTCTGCACCCCTCTTGCCTCTTTCTGCACCTCTGTTCCTTCTTTCTGCACTTCTTTTGTTTCTTTCTGCACCTCTCTTGTTTCTTTCTGTATCCCACTTGTCTCTTTCTCCACCCCACTTCCCCCTTTCTGCATCTCTGTTGCTTCTTTCTGTACCTCTCTTGCTTCTTTCTGCACCACTCGTGCCTCTTTCTGCACCCCTCTTCCCTCTTTCTTCACCCCTGTTGCCTCTTTCTGCACCTCCATTCCTTATTTCTGCACTTCTTTTGGTTCTTTCTCCACATCTCTTGCTTCTTTATTCACCCCTCGTGCCTCTTTCTGCACCCCTCTTCCCTCTTTTTGCACCCCTCTTCTGCACCTCTGTTGCTTCCTTCTACACAACTCTTGCTTCTTTCTGCACCGCTCTTCCATCTTTATGCACCCCTCTTGCCTCTTTCTGCACCTCTGTTCCTTCTTTCTGCTCTTCTTTTGTTTATTTCTGCACCTCTCTTTCTTCTTTAGCACCCCTCTTGCCACCTTCTCCACCCCTGTTCCCCCTTTTAGCATCTCTGTTGCTTCTTTCTGCTCTTCTCTTGCCTCTTTCTCCACCCCTCTTCCCTTTTTCTGCCCCTCTGTTCCTTCTTTCTGCACTTCTCTTGCTTCTTTCTGCACCTGTCCCTTCTTTCTGCAACCCTTGTGCCTCTTTCTGCTCCCCTCTTCCTCTTTCTGCACCCCTCTTGCCTCTTTCTGCACCTATGTTCCTTCTTTCTGCACTTCTTGTTTCTTTCTGCAACTCTCTTGCTTCTTTCTGAACCCCTCTTGCTTCTTTCTGTATCCCTCTTGCCTCTTTCTCCACCCCACTTCCCCCTTTCTGCATCTCTGTTGCTTCTTTATGCACTTCTCTTGCCTCTTTCTGCCGCTCTCTTGCTTCTTTCTGCACCTCCTTTGCCTCTTTCTCCACTACCTCTTCCTCTTTCTTCAACCCTGTTGCCTCTTTCTGCACCTCTGTTCCTTCTTTCTGCACTTCTTTTGTTTCTTTCTGCACATCTCTTGCTTCTTTCTGCACCCCTCGGGCCTCTTTTTGCACCCTCTCCTCTTTTGCACCCCTCTTCCTCTTTCTGCACCTCTGTTGCTTCTTTCTGCACTCTCTTGCTTCTTTCTGCACCCCTCTGTGCCTCTTTCTAGCACCTCACTCTTGCTTCTTTCTACACCCTCTTGCCTCTTTCTGCATCTCTGTTCCTTATTTCTGCACTTCTCTTGTTTATTTCTGCACCTCTTGCTTCTTTCTGCACCTCTTTGCCTACTTCTCCACCCTGTTCCCCTTTCTGCATCCTGTTGCTTCTGTACTGCACTACTTCCTTCTTTCTGCACTCCTTCTGTCTTCTTTCTGCACCTCTCTTGCATCTTTCTGCACTCCCTTTGCCTCTTTCTTCCGTACATCTCATGCCTCTTTCTGCACCCTGCTTGCCTCTTTCTCGCACCTCTGTTCTTTCTTTTTGCACTATCTGTTGCTTCTTTCTGCACATCTCTTGCCTCGTTTCTGCACCCTCGTGCCTCTTTCTGCACCTCTGTTCCTTCTTTTGTACCCTTTGCATCTTTGCCTCTGTTGCTTCTTTCTGCACCTCTTGTGCCTTTATGCACTCCTCGTGCCTCTTTCTGCATCCCTCTTCCCTCTTTGTGCACTCCCTTGCCTCTTTCTGCACCTCTGTTCCTTCTTTCTGCACTTCTTGTGTTTCTTTCTGCAACTCTCTTGCTTCTTCTGCACCCTCTTCTTCTTTCTGTACCCTGTGCCTCTTCTACACCCTCCACCCTCTTTCTGCACCCCTCGTTGCCTCTTTCTGCACCTCTGTTCCTTCTTTCTGAACTTTGTTTCTTTCTGCACCTCTCTTGCTTCTTTCTGTACTCTCTGCCTCCTGCCCCACTTCCTTTTCTGCACCTCTGTTGCTTCTTTCTGCACTTATCTTTGCTTCTTTCTGTACCTCTCTTGCCTCTTTCTGCACCTCTGTTCCTTCTTTCTGCACTTCTGTTGCTTCTTTCTGCACTCCTCTTCCTCTTTCTGCACTCTCTTGCCTCGTACTGCACCTCTGTTCCTTCTTTCTGCACTCCCTTTGCCTCTTTCTGCCCCTCTGTTGCTTCTCTCTGCACCTCTTTTGTCTCTTTCTTCACCCCTGCTTGCTCTCTTTCTCGCACCTCTGTTCCTTCTTTCTGCACTTCTTTGTTTCTTTCTGCACATCTCTTGCTTCTTTCTGCACCCGCTTGTGCCTCTTTCTGCACCACTCTTGCCTCTTTCTGCACCTTTGTTCCTTCTTTCTGCACCTCTTTTGCTTCCTCTCTTCCTGCTCTCTTTCTTCTTTCTGTGTCCCCTTGCCTCTTTCTGCACCCTGTTGCCACCTTCTGCATCCTCTGTTCCTTCTTTCTGCACTCTCTGTTGTTTCTTTCTACACCACTCGTGCTTCTTTCTGCACCCTCTTCCCTCTTTCTGAACCCCTCTTGCCTCTTTCTGCACCTCTGTTGCCTCTTTCTGCTCTTCTGTTCGTTTCTTTCTGCTGCCTCTCTTGCTTCTTTCTGCAACCCTCTTGCCACTTTCTCCACCCTTGTTCCCCCTTTTTGCATATCTGTTGCTTCTTTCTGCACTTCTCTTGCCTCTTTTCCACCCCTCATCCCTCTTTCTGCACCTATGTTGCTTCTTTCTTCACTTCTCTTGCTTCTTTCTGCACCTCTGTGCCTTCTTTCTGCAATCCTTGTGCCTCTTTCTGCATCCCTCTTCCCTCTTTCTGCACCCCTCTTGCCTCTTTCTTCACCTCTGTTCCTTCTTTCTGCACTTCTTGTGTTTCTTTCTGCAACTCTCTTGCTTCTTTCTGCACCCTCTTGCTTCTTTCTGCACCCCTGTGTGCCTCTTTCACAACCCTCCTCCCTCGTACTGCACCCCTCTTGCCTCATCTGCACCTCTGTTCCTTCTTTCTGAACTTCTTTTGTTTCTTTCTGCACCTCTCTTGTTTCTTTCTGTATCCCTCTTGCCCCTTTTACCACCCCACCCCACTTCCCCTTTTCTGCATCTCTGTTGCTTCTTTATGCACTTCTCTTGCTTCTTTCTGTACCTCTCTTTCTTCTTCCTGCACCCCTCGTGCCTCTTTCTGCACCTCTGTTGCTTCATTCTGCACCCCTCTTCCCTCTTTTTGCACTCCTCTTGCTCCTCGTACTGCACCTCTGTTGCTTCTTTCTGCACTTCTTTTGTTTCTTTATGCACCCCTCTTGCCTCTTTCTGCACACCTTTCCCTCTTTCTTCACCCCTGTTGCCTCTTTCTGCACCTCTATTCCTTCTTTCTGCACTTCTTTTTGTTTCTTTCTGCACATCTCTTGCTTCATTATGCACCCCTCGTGCCTCTTTATGCACCCCTCTTCCTTCTTTTTGCACCCTCTTGCCTCTTCTGCACCTCTGTTGCTTCCTTCTTTCTGCTCTTCTTTTGTTACTTTCTGCATCTCTGTTGCTTCTTTCTGCACTTCTCTTGCTTCTTTCTGTACCTCTCCTGCTTCTTTTTGTACCTCTTGCTTCTTTCTGCTAGCCACCTCGCTGCCTCTTTTCACAACCCTCTTCCCTCTTTCTGCACCCTCTTGCCTCATCTGCACCTCTGTTTCTTCTTTCTGCACTTCTTTTGTTTCTTTCTGCACCTCTCTTGTTTCTTTCTGTATCCCTCTTGCCCCTTTTTCCACACCACTTCCCCTCTTCTGCATCTCTGTTGCTTCTTTATGCACTTCTCTTGCTTCTTTCTGTACCTCTCTTTCTTCTTCCTGCACCCCTTGTGCCTCTTTCTGCACCTCTGTTGCTTCATTCTGCACCCCTCTTCCCTCTTTTTGCACTCCTCTTGCCTCGTACTGCACCTCTGTTGCTTCTTTCTGCACTTCTTTTGTTTCTTTCTGCACCCCTCTTGCCTCTCTCTGCACCCCTTTTCCCTCTTTCTTCACCCCTGTTGCCTCTTTCTGCACCTCTATTCCTTCTTTCTGAACTTCTTTTGTTTCTTTCGGCACATCTCTTGCTTCATTATGCACCCCTTGTGCCTCTTTATGCACCCCATTTCCTTCTTTTTGCACCCCTCTTGCCTCTTCTGCACCTCTGTTGCTTCCTTCTTTCTGCTCTTCTTTTGTTTACTTTCTGTACCTCTCTTGCTTCTTTCTGCACCCTCTTGCCACCTTCTCTACCCCTGTTCCCCCTTTTAGCATCTCTGTTACTTCTTTCTGCACAACTCTTGCCTCTTTCTCCACCCCTCTTCCCTCTTTCTGCACCTCTGTTGCTTCATTCTGCACTTCTCTTGCTTCTTTCTGCACCTCTGTCCCTTCTTTCTGTACTTCTTGTTTTCTTTCTGCAACTCTCTTGCTTCTTTTTGTACCCCTCTTGCTTCTTTCTGTACCCCTCGTGCCTCTTTCACAACCCTCCTCCCTCTTTCTGCACTCCTCTTGCCTTATCTGCACCTCTGTTCCTTCTTTCTGCACTTCTTTTGTTTCTTTCTGCACCTCTCTTGTTTCTTTCTGTATCCCTCTTGCCCCTTTTTCCACCCCACTTCCCCTTTTCTGCATCTCTGTTGCTTCTTTATGCACTTCTCTTGCTTCTTTCTGTACCTCTCTTTCTTCTTCCTGCACCCCTTGTGCATCTTTCTGCACCTCTGTTGCTTCATTCTGCACCCCTCTTCCCTCTTTTTGCACTCCTCTTGCCTCGTACTGCACCTCTGTTGCTTCTTTCTGCACTTCTTTTGTTTCTTTCTGCACCCCTATTGCCTCTCTCTGCATCCCTTTTCCCTCTTTCTTCACCCCTGTTGCCTCTTTCTGCACCTCTATTCCTTCTTTCTGCACTTCTTTTGTTTCTTTCTGTACATCTCTTGCTTCATTATGCACCCCTCGTGCCTCTTTATGCACCCCTCTTCCTTCTTTTTGCACCCCTCTTGCCTCTTCTGCACCTCTGTTGCTTCCTTTTTTCTGCTCTTCTTTTGTTACTTTCTGTACTTCTTTTGCTTCTTTCTGCACCCCTCTTGCCACCTTCTCCACCCCTGTTCCCCCGTTTAGCATCTCTGTTACTTCTTTCTGCACATCTCTTGCCTCTTTCTCCACCCCTCTTGCATCTTTCTGCACCTCTGTTGCCTCTTTCTGCACTTCTCTTGTCATAAGGTTTCTGCACATACACAGAGCTATGCACAAGAAAATGGGACCCCGGAATACAGTGGTTTGCCACCATATACCGTAGCACCCAAAACCCCAACCCAACTAGCTTAGCATCCCATTAGCACCCAAGTACTAATGTTTGGACAACCCAGAACACGGTATCTTTATCTCAGGACTCACAGAAGCAAGAACACTCTTTCGTCACTCACTCGTACTTGTCCACAAGGTGCGTAGGAAGAGACACTGGATAGGTTAAAATGTTTATTCCAACTTACGTGCTCTAATGTACAGTACACGTGTCAGTACTAATAGCATAATGCATATGACTAATATAAGCAGCATGGTTACAATTCCATAGAATACAAACGGGAAAGCATCTCAGAGCTCAGTGGATAAACGTATAAATAACATTACCACCCTCCCCTTGCAGTAAGATAGTTCATTATAATGATAGAAGACCTCTGGGCTTTGACTAGCGAACCCCATACCTCAGTCTCTAGATGCAGAATTACATCAGCAGGACATCATAGCTCTTCTCACTGAAAGGGATTTCTCCAAGTGTGTTAAGCGCTAGTAAACCACAGTATTAAAAGCACACCAAATTCTTCATGGCAATTGCACCTAATGTTATGTCTGGGTGCGCGAGACTGGCCATATCAGGAAGAACCAAAATACATTGTTATGCGACCTTGTACATGTTTGTGCAGACTGAGCCCAAAAAGGTGAACAACAGAAAATGCAGACAGTGCAAAAGAATCCCGGCACCGAGCAAAGGGCGAGGGAGGCCCGGCTCAGTGTAACGTGCGCAA